>CM060918.1:974024296-976424296 GCA_030737875.1 Allium sativum | reverse complement strand
AAAACTATCTTTTATTTAGAATAATGACATGTTAAACAAAATTACCTTTTATTTAGAATAATGACAGGTTATAGAAAGTTAAGTTTAATAGAAATATCTTGTTGTTTATTTTGATTGAATTGAATTTGTTTGTCAATTCAATTAAAATATCATTTTGGTCATATTGATTGGATTGAATTTGTTTGTCAATTCAATTAAAATATCATTTTGGTCATATCTATATAATTGTCAATTCAATGAAAATATAACATCTTTGTTTATATTATTGAATTGGAATAAAATTGTCAATTCAGTAAAGAAATATCGTTTTTGTTTATTTGAATTAGAATTTTTAATTCAATAAAACATTGAACTAAAAGTTGCAATCTTTGATGCAAATAAACATTGAAATAAATAGTTATATTTTATTTGCACTTTTTGAAGCAAATAAAACATTGTAATAAAAATTGAATTTTCATTTGCATTCTTTGATGCAAATAAAAGGTGGAAAAAAAGGTTACATTTTTGTTTGCAGTTTTAGATGCAAACAAAACATTAATTAAAGTTACATTTTTGTTTGCAATTTAGATGCAAATAAAAACATTAAAATGAAAGTTACATTTTCGTTTGCATTTTTGATGTGAATAAATAATTGATTTAAAAGTTGTATTTTTATTTGCATTCTTTGATGCAAATAAAACATGAATTTAAAAGTTGCATTTTTATTTGCATTATTTGATGCAAATAAAACATGAAATCAAAATGTCATTATATTAGAATAGAAAATTCATTTTTGTGTGAAATGTTACATTAAAATAGAAATTTCATTTTTGTATAAAAATGTTACATTAGAAAGGAAATAAAATTTTTAGTATAAAATGTTGCATTAGAATAAAAATAGTATCTTTACTGGAAAATGTCATTATTCAGAATAGCGTTATGCTAGAATAATAATATCATTTTTGATAGAAAGTGTCATTGTTTAGAAATCTTATGTTACATAAAATATGTCATTTACTTGGGAATGCTAATTAGATTAAAATAACCTTTTTGTTAAAGAATGGAGATTAGATTAAAATAACCTTTTTGTTAAAGGATGGACATTAGATTAAAATAACCTTTTTGTTAAAGGATGGACATTAGATTAAAATAACCTTTTTGTTAAAGGATGGGCGTTAGATTAAAATAACCTTTTTGTTAAAGGATGGACGTTAGATTAAAATAACCTTTTTTTTAAAGGATGCACATTAGATTAAAATAATCTTTTGTTAAATAATGGACATTAGATTAAAATAACCTTTTTGTTAAAGAATGGACATTAGATTAAAATAACCTTTTGTTAAAGAATGGACATTAGATTAAAATAACCTTTTTTTGTTAAAGAATGGACATTAGATTAAAATAACCCTATTGTTAAAGAATGGACATTAGATTAAATAACCTTTTTGTCAAAGAATGGACATTAGATTAAAATAACATATTTGTTAGGAAATATACACTAGATTAAAAATGACATTATTAAGAAATGTCACTTTAGATAAAAATGGTATGATAAAATAAAAATGTCATTTTAGATTTAAATGTCATGATAGAATAAAAGTTATCATTTTAGAAATTTATCATGTTACATTAAAATGCCATATATATTTAGGTTATGACATGTTACATTAAAATATATGTTGTGTTGAAATTAAATTATAAATATTTATTCATAATTTAGTAGCGAAAATTTGTTAAATAGAAAATAATTCAAATAGAATTATAATTGGTTAAATTTATTAACCAATAATCTATTTAGATGAACTGCTATTGTTTGAAAACCCCACACGGGTGTTGGGATGACAAACACTAGTCCAAATATTTAGCTTTACGTCAATCGATGGATTGACAGTTTGTGTTGAGCGTTACTTATTTATTTATTTATTTTAACGCTCACACAATTATAAATTTCACTCTGGATGTGAATGGATTGTTTAATGATTATTTATTATTACTATTTTACATATACGATGTATGAAATCGATAACTGAATTCATATGGTAATTGATTGAGTCGCGTTCTGACTCAGAATATCTTTATATAAAGAATATTCAAAAATAAAGAACCTTTTAAAATAAAGAATATTTCAAAATAATAAATATTTTAAATAATATTCAGTGAAGAAGAGAAATGTGAAGCCGAATTAAGTAGCAAACACCATTTTAAACCCGAACAGGTTTATCGATCGATTTTATTCATTTTAAATTGAATATCGAAAAGAAGTGATTTTAAGATATAATATTTTGAAAATATTATTATTTTAATATAATAAAATATAGAATATTCAATTCAGCTTTAAAATTGAAATGAAGTTAAAACTATTTTAAAATGAATTTATAAATAATTTATAAATACGTTTAAAATGGAAATCGACAATATATTATATATATTTATTTAATGGCCTAAATGGAACGCGCCGCGCAGCGACCGTTCATGAATTTCGACCATTAACTTCAAATTGGCGTAAAGGAAGATCCGACAATCGGATTCTCCTAAAATCGGAACCGTTGGATTCATATCGAAAAGAGCTTTCAAATGAATATAAGATTTTTGAAATCTAACGGTTGGATTTGAAATTATATCCAAATCAAATTTGAAAAAGGTCGCTATGGATGCAGTTCGGTGGCCGTTATTGGAAATCGACTGTACGGGCCTTAATAAAATTATTAAAAATGTCGATAAATTATGTAAAATCATAATAAATGATTTGGAAATATTTTGGATGAAAAATTCCATATTTGTAAAGATAAAAATATATTTTTATTGATATGAACTAGTTATTAACTAGAATAAATCTTTAAATTAAGATTTAATGAAGTTTCCTAATTAATTGATATTTAATTGGAATCAGATTTAATAAATTGGAATTTTGGGTTGTCGTGAATGGTGTCTTAAATAACACTTTTCTTATACCTCGTATGAAAAGAATAAATCTTTTAATTAAGATTTAGTTAAGTTTTCTAATTAATTAATATTTAATTAGAGTTGAATATAGGGATAAATCTTTTAATTAAGATTTTAGAGTTTTTCAATTATATTTAATAATTGGAATAAAATGAAATGTAAATTGGGTTTATTGTGAACTATGTTTTAAATGACATTGGTTCTTTAACCCAGTTCAAAGACAAGATTTATTTCTTGAAGTTGAATAATCATTAGACAATGATTTTTAATATTAAAACCAAATTGGAGTTTTAATGAATCTTTAAAAAGAGGATTAAAGAATAAATTAAAGAATTTATCTTTGATAAAATCAATGGGAACTTTTCCTAATGTTAGAAATATTTATTTAAAGAAAATATTCTGAATTGGAATGAGGCCTATGATGTGCTTTTACAGTATTTTATTATTGATTATAAAATACCTGAATTATTCAGAAAGACCGGGTTTAACCCATTCTGAATAATTACTACGACGATCAAGAGTCGAAGATGAAGACGGTGGTTGAAGACCGGAGGTCTTCACATCGTTTGGATGATGACTGATGTCTTGATTGGCGGCAACCCAAGACACGGTAATAAGAGGTGATCATCCATACGTACTTGGAGATCGATGGATATGCGAGAGCCTCTCTCCTGTATTGGACATATGGAAGAGGAATAAGGTGTCTCCGGTTTCGTTCAGACCAAGAACGAACTTATAAATGGATGTATGTCTGACTTTGTATTCCTTTCTGCTGTATTTGTTGATCTCTACTAAATACATATCTGTTGGTGGCGGAGAATTTATTCTCTTGCATAACATCCTTATCTAAGACGTCTGAGCTTAGAGGTTATATATTGGCAGAAATCAATGGTATGGTATGGATTGACAATATGGCATGATAAGATGCAAATGATCAAGGCTTTTGTTCAAAAGCAGGGCCTTGTGGTTGATGATCAAAGCACAGCTTTAAATAGCATAGCTTTGTGTATTACGTTACTTCGCGAGCCTCACTCGCCGATATGAACCAGAAACAGGAGTAAGGATTGCAGGGAGGACATACGTTTCTTTCTAACTAGAAGTGGTGTCATGGTTTTTACAAGGCATGACATTTTTACTTATGTGGATGATGGAATGAGGCGCCTCAGTTATTTGAGTCCCTTGTGGCTCTATTTACGCCCCATAGGGCGGGGAAACGTATTGTTCAGACATAACTAATCGACTAAGATATTTGTGGACCGGCCCTGAAGATCCAAGGGTCAGTTGCGGCTGATCCCGAGGTACAGGCTAGAGTGTCTCGAATTCGGTAAGGACTATCTTTTGCCTTGGTTCATGATGGAAATGCAACTTCCAACACGACCCATGCGGTTTTGATTTTATTACTAGTATGGCGACATAGTATATGGTAGCTATGCCGTCTATGATTGATATATTGTAATTGAAATGTTTTCAAAACATATATACACTAATGATAATATCAAATCCGTTTTATCGTATCAAGCATTTTTAACCATTATAAGGTAAAACTCTATCCTTCGGTTTGCATTGCATTATGTGATGGGACTTGAGTCTTATAATGGTTTCATTTTTCTAAAAAGCATTGTGTTATTTATCGATTTACTTTATTTATGCACTGACAATCCAATGAAGTAAACCCGTTCCGCATTAGCGGCGTGGTCTTGTGATTAGCCTCATTATTAGATAATTTAAGTAAGATTTCTCATACGAGTCTCATGGCTGACTCGTAGTTTGTTTCACTTTGAAACTTGGGTGCCCATATTTTTCGCATGGGCAGTCGAGTAGCTTATTTTGCAGATATATTGAGCATGATTCTGGATCGAAACTTTAAGTTGTGTCTAGAGCATAGGAAGTCTTCCGCTGTGTATTGTATTAATTTATTGTAAATTTATCTTTCGTTGTATTATATTCAATGTACTCTGATGTAACATTATTGTAATGTTTATACAAGTCTTTTGTTATTTGTTATGATGTGATGTATGCACAAAGTTAAAGTATTCGTGAATTTCCAACTTTTGAATCTGACTTGTGTGGTTTATGCTCGATTCAAAAGGGCGGGGATTTACGGGTCTTTACAATAATATAACTACGACATAAAATATGACATACATATACAAGGGATTGCAGCTATTTAGCATCCGAACATGAACAACTTCTAAATACAAAGCTAACCTTTTGAACAAGACCGCCTACAATGGCCTCCAACACAGCACCAGCATCAAGATCGAACGCTGCATTGATGTCCTCATTATCCAATTTAAACCTATTCCTGGAAAATTCTAAATCCAAGTTAATTTTTATAAAATTAACAGTTAAGTCAAAATTTCGTAATACTTGGTTAATTTTCATATATTTTAGTTAGTTTTTATAAAATATAGTTAATTTATTATTACTGTATACAAAACCCATTTAATTTACTACTACTACTACTATTCTTCTTATTATTATTATTATTATAAATTTAGTTAATTTTATACAAAATTAGTTAATATTTGATAATTTATTATTGTTATTATCATAAACTAAGTTAATCATCATCATTTTTATTATAAATTTTACATAACGTAGTTAACTTTTTACTGTACTTAGTTAATTTTTATAAACTTATTTAATCCAAATGGTTTCTAAAAATGACTCAAAGCAAAATAGCTTTTTAAAATGGAAAATTTTAACATACATTCTTATAATCTAAAAATGTTTTAAATCCTTTTTATTTTTCTTATAAAAGATACATCCCTATTTTCAAAAAAGAAGAAGATGAAACAGGAAAATATTTACAAGGACAAAACTAAAGGCTTTTTTTTCCATAAGGACAGCCCAATAAAATTTTACTCAGAAGGACAACAACCTAACATCTCTTCTTCACGTGCGCTTTCTTCTTCCTCCGCTCCCAATTCACGTCCGCTCCAAGCAATCGAACCCAAAATCGCCCGCTGAAATTTATTCATAACAATTCATAAATCACGACAAGAACATTGACATCAGAATCGAAATTGCAATCGAATCCAAAAATTCGATTTCATAAATCGCGAGAAACTGGAACCCTAAAAAAAAAATTTGTCGAACAACATAAATCCATTGGAAATCGCAATTGAATTGAATAGTAATATTTTTCTAACGATGGAAAACGCAGTTGAAGAAGTCGAAATTGTTGAAATAATTTTTTCGTGATCGGAAATGTTTTTTTTTCATCGTTAATAGTATAGCAGTTCGTAGGTATCATTTTTCTATTTTTTAGTTATCATTTTCCCGGTTTTAACTTCAAAATATAGCAGCAGTTTTTAGTTATCATTTTTCTATTTTTCTAGTTATCATTTTTATTGCAGTTTATGTGTTGTGTCAAACATCACAGCAGTTTTAAGTTATCATTTTTATATTTTTTTAAGGTATCATTTTTAGTGTAATTTCTCTGTTATGTCAAACATTACTGCAGTTTGAAGGAATCATTTTTATAATTTTTAAGTTATCATTTTTACTGTAATTTATGTGTTATGTTAAACATCACAGCAGCTTTAACGTATCATATTTATATTTTTATGGTATCATTTGTACTGCAGTTTATGTGTTATGTTAAACATCATAACAGTTTAAATGTATCATTTTTATATTTTTAAAGTTATCATTTTTACTGTAATTTATGTGTTAGGTTCGTATACGTCTTTTTTTATGTGATAATTTTTGTGATGGTGTACTGATGCAAAATTGAAACAAGAAGAAAATCACATGGAAAAAACACATAACACAGTTAAAACATGAAAACTGATAATTGAAAAAATAGAAAACTGATACTTACAAACTCCATCAATGTTTTAAACAAAAACCAATGCAAAAAATGTTTACATCACAGTTTGATTGTATAAAATTAAATAAATTCGACTGAGTTAAAAAGTTGATGCAACAATATAACTTCAAAATTAACACAGCAATTAAATTGCATGGAAAAAAAGCATAACACAATTAATAATGTAAAACTGATATCTAAAAAATTATAAATATAAACTGCAGCAATGTTTTGAAGAAGAACCAATGGAAAAAAAATTACATAACTGAAACATAAAATGATAACTAAAAAAAATAGAAACATAAAATGAAATACGTTTGACTGAGTGACGAAGTTGATGCAAAAAAACAGTTTCAAAATTAACAAAGCAATAAAATCACATCGAAACAACACATAACACAGTTAAAAAAGAAAAAATGATACCTAAAAAATTAGAAAAGTGATACCTAAATACTGATGCAATGTTTTGAAGATAAAATAATGGAAAAAAATTTATATCACAGTTTTATTGATTAAAATGGAAAAAGTTCGACTTAGTTTCAACACTGATACAACAATATAACTTCAAAATTAACACAGCTACAAAATCTCCTGAAAAATATATGAAACACAGTTAAAACAGTAAAAATGATAACTAGAAAAATATAAAAATGATAACTAAAAACTGCTATGTTTTTAAAGTTAAAACAGGAAAAATGATAACTAAAAAAATAGAAAAATGATAACTAAAAACTGCAGCTATGTTTTAAAGTTAAAAACAGGAAAATGATAACTACAAAAATACAAAAATGATAATTACGAACTGCCGTACCGGTAAAATGAAAAAAAAAAAACATTTCCAATCGAAAAAAATTGTTTCAACAGTTTCGACTTCTTCAATTGTGATTCCCTCGCCTGCTACATGTTTTTATTCCGTTCAATTAGGATTTCCAATGAATTTTTGTTGTTCGACCTATTTTTTTTTCTAGGGTTTCTGTTTCCAATCGATTTTGATTTTTTGATGTTTGGTTTCGATTTCGAATTTCGATTTTTATTCCGAATGATGTTTGCCTTCGATTTTTGATTGTGCGATTTTTGATTTCGTGATTTATGATTTCGTGATTTCGATACGCGCGTGAGGGGAGAAGATGAAATCGTCGGCCGAATTTTTATTTCCAGTTTTTTGTCCTTTTGGATAAAATATTTGGTGGGTATTGTCCTTATGAAGAAAATATCAGATGGTTGTCCTTATGGATAAATTTTAGTGGGCTTTTGTCTTTTAATTTTTTTTTCCCAAGATGAAATTCAGAAAAATGTTAATTTACAAACATTAACATGTGCGCTTGTAAAATTTAAAGAAAAATAATAATTACTTTATGGGCTACTTTAAACTTACTGTCAATACAGGTCACTTATCTGTTTGCAATATATGTGCATGGTCAAACCATAATTGGCATATACAAATTTAAAATGCCTTGCACATTAGTTAATTCTAACAGAGCTTGAAGCATGAAAATCTTACTATAAAGCCTTTCAGTTGCGTTCATACCATCAACGATCGGATTGTTTGGATCTTTAAAAAAAAAAGCTTCATGAGACTTCGAATTGTCGTTGTATCACTTGCGGAGAATGCAACTGGATGGACCGTGATTGACCAATGAAATCGATGGATCAATTTCAACTAAATCAATTCTGTGCCTAACCAGAATCTGTGCAGAAATTGACAAGTTGCAACATAGTATATTAATCTAAACCTGTGATGGAAACTTAAATATAAAACATTCAAATATAGTGATTCAAACTTGGTAGCATTTACGAAAGTGGTTCAGATAACTATTAGAGGGTCAATAATTCGAGCTTTTACCATTTCAACTTGCTCACCAACATTAATTAAGATTAAGATAGATGAACATTCCGCATTTAATAACTATAGCAAGAATTTTTTATATTTAAGGAACAATCTATTATATTAACATTCAGATGACTGAAAACATATATTAAGTGATGGTAGTGGTTATCATACCTTTAGCAGCATCATACCCTAACTTAAAATCGTCGTGTTCAGGTAATTTTCCAACGACTACTGCACTGTCAACGCTCGCATTCGAAGCAACGATGTACATAGGTGCCTAGTATCAGAATTATTTTAGTATAATTAAACATAGTTACAACCACGAGGATAGTTAACGAGTTTAACCTAAGAGCATTTTGAATTATCTGAACTTCGAATTTCTCATTACCACTGGAAGTTTGAATTTTGTCCCATTTTTTGGATGCATATAGAAGAGCAATACCACCACCTACAATTAACAGGTTAACACAATTTATGATTTGAACATAAATCGTGTGCAGTAAATGGGAAAACTATTATTTGCCTGGCAAAATCCCCTCTAAACAGCTGCTCCTGCAGCGTCCAAAGCACTTGCAACTCCATCTTTTCAAAAACTTCTGCTTCGCTAACTCCACCGGTCTATGCCATATATTCAAATTCAAGAAATACGAACACATGTATCATCAGTAATCATTTATATCTCAACAATAAGAAAAACGCACACATATACAATAAGGTCTGCCAGTGTTTGTTGATTCAGTCATACACTAGCATTTATTATATGAAAAATGCAGAAAACGGACGGTAGAGTAAGACCTTTAAAACAGCTACAGCCCCTGAAAGCTCTGATGACCTCACTTGTGTTTTTTCCTTGTCGAATATGGCCGTACTTTGCTCAATGGACGTTCTTTGCTGCCAAGTAAATTTAGAACTTATTAAACAAAAGACTCATGGTTCTACAAGGTTACCAGTATGTCTCTTCCCATTACACAGTATAAATTATAAAGCGTCAAATCTTGTATACACGTCTTATTAAACATACATCCTTATTAATAAAAGGAAAGCTAATAAGTTTGCAAAGTATCAAATATAAACTATTTATTCTTATTTTCAAAATGTGTAGACATCCTATTATAATCAAGATTTTCTACGAAAAATTTGCAAACAATTAGACAACACCTGATTCAAATTAAAACTCGATATAACATAAATTTTAACAACCGATTTGAAACATGGTTTTGAACAGTTAAAAAAATTCAGAAAAATATAAATTTGTAAAGACGATCTTTCTAATAACGATATCTTATCTGCAAAATTTTGTTTCATTTTAAAGCTTTTGTACAAAAAGCAGGGAATGGGATGATAAATATAAATAAGAAATGATGGGAATTCTTTCCTAGATCTATACTTGATGTGCTTCAAATGGCAGATTATAGGAACCACTAAGTGAGTCCACTGCAACTGCAGCATGAAAAAATGAGCAGTATTATATGAATTTTGATTGCTCATACAACACATTCTCCAAATTACTTAATATTTAACTGGAAAATTGTAGGTATTGGTAGATTTCAAAAAAGCACGTCAACATATTTTAAAACATCTTGAATCAAAAGTGAAATTTCAACTGCAACTGAAACATCACATTCAGTAGATCAACAATAATTGACAAATTTGATAATTGGATATAAGATAATAAATTTAACTGGTTTTGAAGAAATTGCTTATCTCGGGTTAGAAGCAAGAAAGAAGCTCTTCTAGAAAAACCTTCAACTTGCAATGAAACAGTAATGGCTCAGCTCAAGCATATGTTCATTTCTATTATTCAACGGTGTAGATGAATTATGCAATGTCAGAAAAAGCAAAGCTCTTCAAAGAAACAAATAAACATCACATGAATTACCAGGAAATTGTTAGAACTTTTGTAATTACACAACTGTATTACAAACAGACAACAACAACAATCACTGTTAATCAATTATGTCACAATTGTCACGTCAGACTATGTTTATAATAATCATAGAAAGCGTAACCGATTTGTGCATAAAATCAAAGATAAACAGAAAGTATTCTGTTTAAATAATGTCCGAGTCCAGAACTTTTCTGTTTCCTTGAAACAATATTGCTGTCGTATACACCAATCGACGTAGTTGCAATTTGTTTCCCAGGATAAAACGGACCAACTCCGTAGCTTAGTGCCAGCAAACGGAGCTCCGACGAACTGAAGTTGGTTATAGAAACTAGGTCAGAGAATTACGTTGAAGAAGAAGGAATAATTCAGCAGAAAAAGTAAATTCTGTCTTTGTTTTGGGCAGTGTATATATAGGCAAGGAGGAGTGCCTGTTCGCATGCATCAGTAACCGTCAGAATAGGAAAGGTTGCGACCCTTAACCGCTCTGTTATTAATATGCATATGCTGAGAATTCAAATGGTTGTACTCGTTCAGTTAACAGACATTCCTTTCGAATTCTGAACTGAACAGACACACCATTTAAAATTCTGAGAAAAAAATATTCTCATGTCAGTGCACTAGCCCAATCAGCAACATCGGCCATATCCAATCAGGAGACCCCAAGAGCCCCAAGGCCCAAGGCCCTTATCTTTGACTTTTTTAATGTATTTAATATGGCCAAGTCCACATCCTTTTTATCATCCCTCTCTTTTTTATTTTACATAAGCCTTTTTGGCTTCTAATATATAAGGAGAGATTGTGCTAATATTTCTATGATGTGGGACTTTAAATGTTGCTACCCCTATCTCTTCTTCTTCCCACTTTTCTCTTTCTTTGCTCATTCATTTTCCAACAATCCCCCACATGAATGAGCAATCGATCTTAGTTTCACGAACCATTTATCGCATCGGTTAAAGTAGCACAAGGGCTTTGAACTTTCCTAGTGATTACCTATTTGAATCACCGGCGAATCAGTAGACATAGACTGTCCTTGAACTGTAAGCCTTTTGTGTAATTCTAAAGTAGATAACACACGATAAATGTTTCTTATAACCCTTCGTTCTCTGTATGTGTTCGTTTTTGCCTTGAACACCTGCCTGGTCTCATAAGTGCTTAGAGAATTTGGCCTCATAATTCTCTTTGAAGCGGCGCCTTCGCACTTACGTAGGTGATTCTGTAAAGGGTATTCTTTAATTCCTCAAATACAGACATCATTAAAAGTACTAATACTTATCCATATAATGCACTGACTTATCATAGGAATGGTTTGTGTATAACAGTGCCATCAAGTTTCTCTAAAACTTCGTTGTCCCTTTGAACCTAGATCTTGGGATCTCCAGTCAACTAGGTGGGGTTTCCATTTCAGAAAAACCTTTAGTCTATAGGCCTTAGCCCCATTCCCTTCGATAAGGTTTGAACTTTCTCTCTTGGCAAGCCTTTTGTAAGTGGATCCGCTAAGTTATCTTTAGATCGAATGTAATCTATTGTGATAACCCCATTAGAGAGAAGTTGTCTTATCGTTTTATGTCTACGACGAATATGCCTAGATTTTCCATTGTATAGTGTACTATTAGCTCTTCCAATAGCTGATTGACTATCACAATGTATACATATTGGAGGCATAGGTTTGCTCCAATTAGGAATGTCTTCTAAGAAGCTTCGAATCCATTCTGCTTCTTCTGCAGTCTTATCTAGTGCAATAAACTCTGATTCCATCGTAGATCTAGCGATACAAGTCTGTTTGGATGATTTCCATGAAATTGCTCCATTTCCTAATGTGAACACGTATCCACTTGTAGACTTTGTATCATTTGATCCAGTGATCCAATTTGCATCACTGTATCCTTCCACTATTGAAGGATAGTTTGTATAGTATAGACCATAACTCTGTGTATACTTTAGATATCCTAGAACTCTGATTATCGCTTTCCAGTGATGTTTACCAGGATTGCTGGTAAATCTACTTAGTTTGCTTACAGCATATGCGATATCAGGCCTAGTACAGTTCATAACATACATGATACTTCCTAGTATACGAGAGTATTCCAATTGGTAAATACCGTCACCAGTGTTCTTTACCCAATTTTGGTTCATATCTACTGGTGATTTTGCAATAGTTACATTATATTGCTTGAATTTCTCAAGTATTTTGGTGATGTAATGTGATTGGGATAATGCATATCCCTGTGGTGTTCTCAGAATTTTTACACCCAATATTACATCAGCCAGTCCTAGGTCTTTCATATCGAATCTAGAGGATAACATATCCTTTGTAGATGTTATTATGGCCTTGTTGTTTCCTAGGATCAATAGGTCATCAACATAAAGACAAACAATGACATATCCAATGTGTGTATGTTTTATGTACACACATTTATCTGATTCATTTATCGTGAATCCATTTGATAACACAGTATTGTCAAACTTCTCATGCCACTGTTTTGGAGCTTGCTTAAGGCCATAAAGTGATTTTACCAGTTTGCAAACTTTATGCTCATTTTCTGAGCTTAGAAATCCTTCAGGTTGTTTCATATAGATTTCCTCCTCTAGTTCACCATTCAAGAATGCAGTTTTAACATCCATTTGATGTATTTCCAAGTCATGTACGGATGCAATTGCAATGAGCATTCTAATTGACGTTATCCTCGTTACAGGTGAATATGTATCGAAATAGTCCAGGTCTTCCTTTTGTCTAAATCCTTGGACTACCAGACGAGCTTTGTACTTGTCTATTGAACCATCAGGTTTCAATTTCTTTTTAAATATCCATTTATTACCTAAGGCCTTACATCCTTGAGGTAAATCAACCAATTCCCATGTATGATTCGACATAATGGATTCAATTTCATTGTTAATTGCCTCCTTCCAATAAGGGGCATCGTTGGAAGACATAGCTTGTTTGTATGTCAATGGATCATCTTCTAACATAAATGTATAGAAGTCCGGTCCAAAGGTTTTTAAAGTCCTTGACCTTTTACTTTTTCTTGGTTCCTCCACTTGCTGCTCAACACTACTTTGCTGAGTGTTATTTTGTTCAGCGTCCTCAATGGAGTAAGGAACTTCAATTTCCCTTGGTCTCTTAGGTGCATGATTTTCAGTACCATGTTTCAAGGGAAATACATGTTCGAAAAATCTAGCATTTCTCGACTCAATGATGGTATTTTCATGAATATCATCAATTTCAGATTTGTGTACCAAAAATCGATATGCAGCACTGTTTTGTGCATATCCAATGAATACACAATCAATTGTTTTTGGTCCAATTTTGACCTTCTTTGGTTTTGGTACCTCTACTTTGGCAAGACACCCCCACACTTTTAGGTATTTGTAGGATGGTGGTCTGTTTTTCCAAAGTTCATGAGGAGATTTAGATATTTTCTTTCGGGGTATTTTATTTAAAATATGATTTGCCGAAAGAATAGCTTCTCCCCAATAGTTATCTGGCAAGCCAGAGCTAATTAGTAAGGCATTCATCATTTCTTTAAGAGTTCTATTTTTCCGTTCGGCTATACCGTTGGATTGAGGTGAATACGGGGCTGTAGTTTGATGTATAATTCCATGTTCAGCACAGAATTCCTCGAATGGAGACTCGTATTCTCCTCCTCTATCACTTCTTAAAGATTTTATTTTCTTGTTGAGTTGATTCTCAACTTCTGCCTTATACTGTTTAAACATTTCGAATGCTTCGTCCTTACTTCTAAGGAGATACACATGACAGTATCTGGTACAATCATCAATGAATGTAATAAAGTACCTTTTTCCACCTCTAGTTTGACACATTTTCAAATCGCATACATCAGTATGTATTAAGTCTAGAGGTTCTGTCACTCGTTCAACATGATGAAACGAGGTTCTTGTCAATTTTGCTTCTGCACAAACTTGACATTTATAGTTGGAATCTATATTGCATTTTGGTATAAATTCTAGATTAATCAATTTTCGCAATGTATCAAAGTTTACATGCCCTAATCTAGAATGCCATATGTTAGAAGATTCAACAATATAAGCAGAAGATTCACTTTTATTCATTTCAGTGCGTGGTACAATAGTGGTTACATTTGCTTTAAATAAACCATCACACACATAACCTCTTCCAACATACACCCCATTCTTGGAAAGAACAAATTTGTCAGCTTCAAAGATCAATTTGAAGCCATGCTTGCTCAGCAACGATCCTGAAATCAGGTTCTTGCGAAAGTCAGTTCCTTTCCAGAAGTCAGTTTCAGCACAACTTTTCCTTTGCCTTCGACCTTGGAAGTGGAAGAATTGCCCATAAAAAGTTGTTCAGCATCAGTTGCAGTTTTATAGGTTGTAAACATCCACTTGTTAGCACATATGTGTCGAGTGGCTCCAGTGTCTACAAACCATTCCTTTGAGTTGCCAACAAGGTTGCATTCTGATATTACTGCACATAAATCAAGATCAGAAATGCCTTTCGAAACATCAGCCGTATTTGCTTCCAACTTCTTCTTTTTAGGCGCACGACATTCGGCTGCTTTGTGCCCCTTCTTTCCACAGTTGTGGCAAGAACCCAGAAATTTCTTTGACTTCTTAGGAGCATTCTCCCTTTTCCTTTTATTAGTTTTGTCTGACTCAACAACATTTGCTTTGGCAGCAATATTCTGAGAAATCTTTTTCTCAGAATTTCTGTTATCTTCCTCAATGCGAAGCCGAACTATGAGATCTTCCATTGTCATTTCCTTACGCTTGTGCTTAAGGTAATTTTTAAAGTCCTTCCAAGAAGGAGGCAATTTCTCAATAGTTGCAGCAACTTGAAAAGTCTCGCTAAGAGTCATCTTTTCATCTTCTAATTGACGGATGATAAGTTGCAGTTCTTGAGCTTGACTTATCACCGTCTTTGAGTCAACCATTTTGAAGTCTAGAAATTTTCCAGCAATGAATTTCTTCATGCCTGCATCTTCAGTTTTGTACTTCTTTTCCAGAGCCAACCAGAGTTGTTTGGACGTTGCAAAAGTACAATAGACATTGTAGAGGCTATCATCCAGACCATTCAGAATATAGTTTTTGCACATGAAATCTGAATTTGTCCAGATATTAACTGCCTCTACTTTAGTAGCGTCAGGTTCGAGTTCGTCTACCACAGGAGCCTCTTCAGTCAGAAACTTTGCAAGGCTTAGTGTTGTTAAATAAAACAACATTTTCTGTTGCCAGCGCTTGAAATTGATTCCATTGAACTTCTCTGGCCTTTCGCCATGAGACAGAGCCATTGTCGGAAGCACAGGCGCTGGCTGAGCAGTTTTCACCGTCTGAATCGGTGCAGAATCAGTGCTGCTGCTTTTCGTCATCTGCAACAAAATATTGTTTCAAGAATGTTAGAACTTTTGTAATTACACAACTGTATTACAAACAGACAACAACAACAATCACTGTTAATCAATTATGTCACAATTGTCACGTCAGACTATGTTTATAATAATCATAGAAAGCGTAACCGATTTGTGCATAAAATCAAAGATAAACAGAAAGTATTCTGTTTAAATAATGTCCGAGTCCATAACTTTTCTGTTTCCTTGAAACAATATTGCTGTCGTATACACCAATCGACGTAGTTGCAATTTGTTTCCCAGGATAAAACGGACCAACTCCGTAGCTTAGTGCCAGCAAACGGAGCTCCGACGAACTGAAGTTGGTTATAGAAACTAGGTCAGAGAATTACGTTGAAGAAGAAGGAATAATTCAGCAGAAAAAGTAAATTCTGTCTTTGTTTTGGGCAGTGTATATATAGGCAAGGAGGAGTGCCTGTTCGCATGCATCAGTAACCGTCAGAATAGGAAAGGTTGCGACCCTTAACCGCTCTGTTATTAATATGCATATGCTGAGAATTCAAATGGTTGTACTCGTTCAGTTAACAGACATTCCTTTCGAATTCTGAACTGAACAGACACACCATTTAAAATTCTGAGAAAAAAATATTCTCATGTCAGTGCACTAGCCCAATCAGCAACATCGGCCATATCCAATCAGGAGACCCCAAGAGCCCCAAGGCCCAAGGCCCTTATCTTTGACTTTTTTAATGTATTTAATATGGCCAAGTCCACATCCTTTTTATCATCCCTCTCTTTTTTATTTTACATAAGCCTTTTTGGCTTCTAATATATAAGGAGAGATTGTGCTAATATTTCTATGATGTGGGACTTTAAATGTTGCTACCCCTATCTCTTCTTCTTCCCACTTTTCTCTTTCTTTGCTCATTCATTTTCCAACAGAAATCAAATTAAATGAGAACAATAACGCATTAAATGGATGATATCTCATCAATTGAATAAGGATGATGATTTGAATAAATGTCAATCATTTTAAATAAAATCATTACGGGCTCTATTATACCTCAATATCAACAATTTAATGGACAACACTGCAAAGCTATGTGGCATGTAAGTGAAGAAATCAAAATTTTGATTTTAATACTTGAAGAATTAATTAATGAGGACGAAAAGTTCTGTTAAAAAATGTACCGCTTAGATATGATTTTTTCTTGTAGACAAACACATAAAAACAGAAAAACCACTTTAACGTAGAGTCAAAGAGGAAAAAATTTGTTGTAACTAATAGGGTCTATAAAGAATTTCATAATCATAGCACACTAATTTCATATAATAAATTGAAGAAGCAAGTACCTGACTTGAAGTAAAGGTTAGATGATTATGAGAAGGGATAAGAACTTGGAAAGGCATGCAGGAGTGTACTATTTAAACTATTAAAATGTTCACAAATTAGATTTGGAAGCAATAATGACAATTTAGAGGAATTCAACATTCAAAAATTAGAGTTTGCATAAGAAGTATTCCTATGTCATTAATTTTCATGTTTTACTATTTCTCATGTAATTACAATATTATCACCATATTCGTGTACGAAGAACGGGTTCGCGCTTGTTACCAAAATAAAAAAATCACATGCTTCTTCTCCTTTAACACATAAACCTTATGTCTTCTCATTTTATTAATCGATCGTTCCACATAAAATTACAAATTTACGTTCTTTGAGCTCTGTTTCCCCTTTGCTTCTCAAATTCAAGGCGTTATTTAACAACCTTATTGCTCTAACCACCACCTCAGATTGCGCCTTTTAAGGTAAATTCTTATTTTATATATTTTTTCACAGTTCTATTGATTTTTGTCTAGTTAGAAAGTTTGTAAGCTGCAAAATAGTGAATTGACCTTTGAATGTATACGGATTAAATGGGGATTGAATACTGATTGACTTTGCTAGTATTTGGAAAGTTAGAACGTTAAAAGTTAATTCAATTCTTTCTAAAATATTGTTCACACCATTAATGTAACACCCCGTATTTTCTGTGAACGTATAAGTAACAAATCAGAGGATAATTAATTTTTAAAATAAGAATCAAGGGAAACGGGTTGCGTCATTGCGTTCGTCTCAGAATTCTGCTTGAAACGAGTCCGAGTTTGCAAGAATCGGAGTCCGTATGTGGGAGATATGACCCGCCGAAGTTTCAGAAATTTTCAGAATTAAAAACAGCACGAATTCGAATTCAAAATTCGAATTTCAAACCCAGAACAGACTGGGCGGGAAATTTCCCGCCCAGACCCAAGTCGACTGGGGAGTCGACTGGGCAGTCGACCCACCTGGCCAGGTCGACTGGGCAGTCGACCCCCCTGGCCAGGTCGACTGGGCAGTCGACCTGGTCCCCGAGCGCATTTTTGAGTCAGAGTTCACTCTGATGTTTCTGGTCCGATTTCTGTCTAGGTTCGTTGACTTGACCCTATTTAAACAGCCCCAAACCTAGCCTTCTCTACACACAATTCTATTCTGCTTCTATTCTGCCTCTGTTCTAAATAAAAATAAAAATGGCGTCGCTACTCTGTTGGAATCAAAACTAGAAGCTAATCAACATCAACCTAAGCAACTCAATTCAAGCTTGAAACTTCAACAACGGTTAAAGAAGATCAACTAACGTCGCTACAACTATCTTTCTTTTAGAATCCAATCAAGGCAAGTACAGTTATTTTCCGATATAAACGTTAATTCTGATTGTGACATGAATTGTAAATCTGAATCTGAGATTATGTCTGTTCTGTCCTGATCTATTTTATTCTGTATCTCTTCTTCTTTCTGTTCTATAGCCAGGCTACTACGAGCCTGCGCCAATCTCCTAAGAGATTAACGCACGAACGCTAAATTTTTTGGGACAAATAATGAATGTGGCATAATTGGACATGGCTAATCTGTGACTGATTTAAGAAAAAGGACATAGGTTGTAAACTAGATTTAGATCTATGCATATTCTGTGAATTGGAAGAAGAGGAACCATAGTATGTTAACATGTGACTTGAGACATTGGACATAACACATATTTTGAATTAAGATCTGTTATAACTAGATCGTTGGGCATATTGTTTATATAACAATTCATGATTTGAAAGAGAATATGACTTAGGTGTGAAGATCTATATTAAGATTTGATAACTATCAAATGTGAATAACACCTAAGTAGGAGATTTTTGAATATATGATATGCATTGAAAACGATGGCTATATTTGGTATAATTTATATGTGAATCTTTTGTACTAGGCAAGTTGAACTAAATTGGGACATGTAAATTATGACCATAGTCTGTGACATGTAAATTCAATGCAAACGTGGGGTATATGATCATAGTGTGAATCATGGCAACTATTTAGGCATGCAAACTTAGGCCAAATTTATAATTAGGCAAGATATGTTTGTGAAACTTTAAGGGATGATTAAATCTGTTATATTTGCCTAATTTGCTAGTTCTGTTATATTTTCCTAATCTGCTAGTTCTGTTATATTGCTTAATCTGTTCTGTTATATTGCTTAATCTGCTAGTTCTGCTCTACTGCCTAGTCTGCTAGATCTGTTCATCTGCCAAATCTGTCATCTGCTAAGTCTGCTAAAAATGCCAAATCTGTTATATACTAAATCTGCTAAATTACTTAATCTGCCGAATCCGTTAAGTCGCATAATATGCGAAAATCTGTTATCTGCTATATCTGTTAAGTTGATATATTCAGTCTGTTATTGACATAATCTGAATTAGCTATGAATAATTGACATGTATATTAGGCGTGGGCATAAATGGCAAATTATTAATTAATTGGCCGCAAAGATGAACATGGCTAACTCGAGGTTAGAATGAGTTTGCGGCGTAATTCTGCCCGGAACCGCCCGGCACATCCAGTGGCCGTAAACAATAGGTTCTAATGTGAGAAGTTAGTCATAACGTGCTTGAAACCCGAGGTTAGACTCAGTTTGCGGCAGAAATCTGCCCGGAACCAACCGGCCTAACCAGTAGCCGCAAACTGTCAGTCTAATGTGAGAGGTCTAGGCATTAATATTTAATTAATGAAAATCTGAGATAAATATGATGTCTAAAACGTGTTGGGCGGATAGGATTAAACCTACTAGACTGATGAATTTAATAAATCTGTTCCGTGAATCTGTAGGCCTAATTACAAAGTTAGACAAATCTGTAAGTTTGTTAATCTGTAACTGGTTAATCGGTAAGTCCGTTAAATCTGTATATCTGATCCGTTAGTCTGAAAACTTGTCTGTGAACTAGTTGATCTGAATTCTGTATGTCTGAACTTGTAAACAAGTTAATCTGAAATCTGTTAGTTTGGGGACACAAGGATAGGAAGGGAATTACTTGTGTCATCTGTTGTTTGGGACCCATATTAGTCAGTAACCCTTTCTGGTATCAAAACTTTGACCCAACAGTAGGTAGGGTCCGGGCACGCTTACTGAACTAATTATAAGCGGTTCATTCTGATAATGGCGAGGGGTGTTGATGGTGCGTTCCAACCGGGTCATGTGCGTGCATGGATCCCGGTCTGCCTCTGAGGATGTAAGATGCCGTGACATCTGTAAATAGGTTTGTGCCAATTGGTTGTCGCTTTAGGGAGTGATACACCCTACTATGGGGCCGACACAGGGTATTTATGTATTAGGGAGCCGATCGCTTGGGGTAGGGTTTTAGGGTACACTTAGTTCTGTCTGTTTCTGTTGGTACCGTCTGTTTCTGTTGGGTGGTAACACCTGTCTGTTTCTGCGTGGTACTGTTGGGGTGGTAAAGGCCCATTACTAGTGTACACCTAATTCTACATTCTGTTTCCGTAGGGATTAATCTGTTTCTACTTTTGTCCGTTTCTGTTCGGGTGGTAAAGGCCCATTACTAGCACTCTCTTCTGTGGAAATTATTCTGTACTCGTTTCTGTTTCAGTTTAGACATTAGGGTGACACCTAATTCTGTTATACTAGTATTAGTGCAGAGAAGTGTAAAGAAATAGCTTATGTCATTCTGTTCTTCTGTAATATCCGCTACACCTGTTACTGTTATCTCTCATCCAGTTTTATTTTCATGTCATGTTATTATTATCCGTTCATAACTGAAAATCACTGGACTTGCCAGACTTTTTGTCTGACCCTTGTTGTTTCGCCTCCTTTCTTCCGTCCCCCCCCCCTCGGGTTTTGTAGAAGGGAGTACTCTAGCATGATCCAGATTTCTTCCGCTTGAAGTGTTGAAAGTATGGCTTGTCTTCTTCTGTGGGGATTATGATTTTAAACTATGCATTCTGAAGGCTTTTGTACAAGACTGATATTTTGTACCTGAATTCTGATATTGTGATTTGAAAGGATGTAACCAAGCTTATTTCGGCTTCTGTTGTAATAAAGTTATAAATTTTTCAAGTACTGTTTTATCTGTCTTGTAAGTTTCTGTTCTGTTTACTAAAATGCTCCACCAAAGTTAAGGCATTCCCTTTGTGAGTGACCTTAACGGAGGGGGGGTGTTACACTTGGTATCAGAGCTGAAGGTTACCAGATTTGGTAAAGTTTTTGAAAACTATTTTCAAAAAGGTTTTAAAAGGAAGTATTTTCAAAAATAAAGCTTATTTTGAAAAACATAATCCCTAAAAGCCATATATCTTACCTTCAGTCCTTTTTCTAATTGAATCTTTCCTTTTTCGTTTCAGCATATCTGAAGCATCTGAGAAACCAGAGGGTGTTCATGTACCCGGTTGGTTTCGTCAATATCTTGAGGCTAGGGCCGCCACCGTAGGTCCAGCAAATGACCCCCCTCCTCCGCCCCCTCCTCGTGCAATTGCTTTCTCAAAGATCTGTAGAGATTTTAGGGCCATGGGTGGGAAGGATTTCAAGGGAACTGAATCATTCGTAGAAGCGAGGAACTGGCTCAAAGAAACTGTGGATCTATTCGTTATCTTCGAGGTGGACGATAGGCAGAAGGTACAGTTGGCGGTATGGCTGCTCAAAGACGAAGCTTCCTATTGGTGGGAAGTCGCTAACGCCGAGAGGCCAGTTGAAACATGGATGGATTTCAGAACAAGGTTTGAGACAAAATTCCTCTCGCAAGCTGAACGAAGTCTACAACTGGAAAAGTTCTTATCTCTTAAGCAAGGAAGTATGACGGTCAAGGAATACGTCAACCATTTCAACCAACTGGCTAGATTCGGATTGGATTTAGTCAACACTCAGGATAAAAGGCTCTCCGCTTTGTTAAAGGATTGAACGAGCCACTGCACAGCCTAGCCATGACTCATGTACCCATGGGAGCGACTTACGAGAAATTGGTGGACATGGCACTACTGCACGAGGAAGACAAGGGCCAGAAAGAGACAAAGAAGGAAGAACCACAAAATAAGAAAGCATGGCCCAAAAAGGAAACACAAAAGAAGGATGAGAAGTCTGAAGATTAGAAGGGGAAAAAGTGCTTTACTTGTGGAAGCTCGACTCATCTGAACAAGGATTGCAGAAAAGGAAAGGGAACTTGCTTCAACTGTGGTGAGATGGGACACTTCACTAGGGACTGCCCGAAGAAACGAGGGCAAGGGCAGAGGGCAGAACCCACTTCTGGAGGACAGGCGAATGCTTAAGGGACTGGTAGATAGGGTAGAAATAAGAAATTTTAAGTAGAAGGTTTAATTTTCTTATCTGATTGTTGAGTTCAAACTCTTTCTGATTCTGGCATTTTGATTCTGTAATCGATACTCTGCACTTTAATACTAGTATTGTTTCTGATTCCGCTGTAGACTTAAACCCATAAGTGTTATGACTCATCTGTTTGTGAGAGATTGGGGTTTGAGAGATATCTGTTTTATGCGTCAAGTAGGACGCATACATTCTGGGTTTTATCATGCTTAGTTCAGTAACCTGATCTGTGCCAGTAATTTGTAAATATCTGAATACTTCCGATAAGGTTAAGATTTCCAGTTTTGACATTATCTAAAGAGGGTAATCCTCTGGGTGTCAATTTGATGTTGGTTTCGGTCTTCGGGGCCGATACTAAGGACCCATGTCTAATGGGTACCAAGTTTTTGTTTTATCTGTACTCGCTTCCATCATTCGACTGTATCCTATCGTTCGAATCTTCGAACTTTAGGTAGAAACTAATGGGTGTAAACATGTGTTTGAGACATGTTATGTTTGATGGTTGCAAGTGGATGCAAGTGGTTGCTAGTGGTTGCTCGTGGATGCATATACACACACTAGGCACTAGATCGGCTCGAAAACACTCTCATACTGCATATGGATGTGTGAGCATTTTTCAATTTTTGTGGATGCAAAATGATTGACTCAGCACATGGATGTTGCATATGACTGAATGTTTGTGCACTCATATAGAAATGATATGTATCAAATAAGAAAATTTGCATACATGTTGGACTCATGGCACTGGCATAATTCACATTAAGGAGGTCAACTGAATCAGTGGACCGCCTGATCTTTGCATTAGATAAGGAACATATACACACAACTTTGCATATGTTCATACAACATTAGAAGTTTCTAAGGACAATGGACGCCAGTGATAGGTGATTGAGTAGATGGATGTTGGATGGTAGGACACATTCTTCTTAACTTGAAGATTTCGGGGACGAAATCCTTTAAGGAGGGGAGAATGTAACACCCCGTATTTTCTGTGAACGTATAAGTAACAAATCAGAGGATAATTAATTTTTAAAATAAGAATCAAGGGAAATGGGTTGCGCCATTGCGTTCGTCTCGGAATTATGCTTGAAAATGAGTCCGAGTTTGCAAGAATCGGAGTCCGTATGAGGGAGATATGACCCGCCGAAGTTTCAGAAATTTTCAGAATTAAAAATAGCACGAATTCGAATTCAAAATTCGAATTTCAAACCCAGAACAGACTGGGCGGGAAATTTCCCGCCCAGACCCAGGTCGATTGGGGAGTCGACTGGGCAGTTGACCCCCCTGGCCAGGTCGACTGGGCAGTCGACCTGGGTGTCGACCTTGTCCCCGAGCCCCTTTTTGAGTCAGAGTTCACTCTGATGTTTCTGGTCCGATTTCTGTCTAGATTCATTGACTTGACCCTATTAAACAGCCCCAAACCTAGCCTTCTCTACACACAATTCTATTCTGCTTCTACTCTGCCTCTGTTCTAAATAAAAATAAAAATGGCGTCGCTACTCTGATGGAATCAAAAATAGAAGCTAATCAACATCAACCTAAGCAACTCAATTCAAGCTTGAAACTTCAACAACGGTTAAAGAAGATCAACTAACGTCGCTACAACTATCTTTCTTTTAGAATCCAATCAAGGAAAGTACAGTTATTTTCCGGTATAAACGTTAATTCTGATTGTGACATGAATTGTAAATCTGAGTCTGAGATTATGTCTGTTTTGTTCTGTCCTGATCTATTTTATTCTGTATCTCTTCTTCTTTCTGTTCTATAGCCAGGCTACTACGAGCCTGCGCCAATCTCCTAAGAGATTAACGCACGAACGCTAAAATGTTTGGGACAAATAATGAATGTGGCATAATTGGACATGGCTAATCTGTGACTGATTTATGAAAAAGGACATAGGTTGTAAACTAGATTTAGATCTATGCATATTCTGTGAATTGGAAGAAGAGGAACCATAGTATGTTAACATGTGACTTGAGACATTGGACATAACGCATATTTTGAATTAAGATATGTTATAACTAGATCGTTGGGCATATTGTTTATATAACAATTCATGATTTGAAAGAGAATATGACTTAGGTGTGAAGATCTATATTAAGATTTGATAACTATCAAATGTGAATAACACCTAAGTAGGAGATTTTTGAATATATGACATGCATTGAAAACGATGGCTATATTTGGTATAATTTATATGTGAATCTTTTGTACTAGGCAAGTTGAACTAAATTGGGACATGTAAATTATGACCATAGTCTGTGACATGTAAATTCAATGCAAACGTGGGGTATATGATCATAGTGTGAATCATGGCAACTATTTAGGCATGCAAACTTAGGCCAAATTTACAATTAGGCAAGATATGTTTGTGAAACTTTAAGGGATGATTAAATCTGTTATATTTGCCTAATTTGCTAGTTCTGCTCTATTTTCCTAATCTGCTAGTTCTGTTATATTGCCTAATCTGCTAGTTCTGTTATATTGCTTAATCTGCTAGTTCTGCTCTACTGCCTAGTCTGCTAGATCTGTTCATCTGCCAAATCTGTCATCTGCTAAGTCTGCTAAAAATGCCAAATCTGTTATATGCTAAATCTGCTAAATTACTTAATCTGCTGAATCCGTTAAGTCGCCTAATCTGCGAAAATCTGTTATCTGCTATATCTGTTAAGTTGATATATTCAGTCTGTTATTGACATAATCTGAATTAGCTATGAATAATTGACATGTATATTAGGCGTGGGCATAAATGGTAAATTATTAATTAATTGGCCGCAAAGATGAACATGGCTAACTCGAGGTTAGAATGAGTTTGCGGCGTAATTCTGCCCGGAACCGCCCGGCACATCCAGTGGCCGCAAAAAATAGGTTCTAATGTGAGAAGTTAGTCATAACGTGCTTGAAACCCGAGGTTAGACTCAGTTTGCGGCAGAAATCTGCCCGGAACCAACCGGCCTAACCAGTAGCCGCAAACTGTCAGTCTAATGTGAGAGGTCTAGGCATAAATATTTAATTAATGAAAATCTGAGATAAATATGATGTCTAAAACGTGTTGGGCGGATAGGGTTAAACCCACTAGACTGGTGAATTTAATAAATCTGTTCCGTGAATCTGTAGGCCCAATTACAAAGTTAGACAAATCTGTAAGTCTGTTAATCTGTAACTGGTTAATCGGTAAGTCTATTAAATCTGTATATCTGATCCGTTAGTCTGAAAACTTGTCTGTGAACTAGTTGATCTGAATTTTGTATGTCTGAACTTGTAAACAAGTTAATCTGAAATCTGTTAGTCTGGGGACACAAGGATAGGAAGGGAATTACTTGTGTCATATGTTGTTTGGGACCCATATTAGTCAGTAACCCTTTCTGGTATCAAAACTTTGACCCAACAGTAGGTAGGGTCCGGACACGCTTACTGAACTAATTATAAGCGGTTCATTCTGATAATGGCGAGGGGTGTTGATGGTGTGTTCCAACCGGATCATGTGCGTACATGGATCCCGGTCTGCCTCTGAGGATGTAAGACGCCGTGACATCTGTAAATAGGTCTATGCCAATTGGTTGTCACTTTAGGGAGTGATACACCCTACTGTGGGGCCGACACAGGGTATTTATGTATTAGGGAGCCGATCGCTTTGGGTAGGGTTTTAGGGTACACTTAGTTCTGTCTGTTTCTGTTGGTACCGTCTATTTCTGTTGGGTGGTAACACCTGTCTGTTTCTACGTGGTACCATCTGTTGGGGTGGTAAAGGACCATTACTAGTGTACACCTAATTCTACATTCTGTTTCCGTAGGGATTAATCTGTTTCTGCTTCTGTCTGTTTCTGTTCGGGTGGTTGTGACGGCTCAAAACTGAAATGAAAGTGATAACCTAACCCTAATCAGTCCTCCTATACCTCTAAACCCGAAATTCCCCTCTGGGCCTAGCTGCTAATCACCCGGTTAAGCCCAATTAAGCTGTTTTTCACCATCTGAAACTTGTTTCAGCCATATCTCCCAAACGGTGAGTCCGTTTGGCTAATGTGACCACTCTACGGAAAGAGAAACCATCATCCGGAGCCAATGGAAGTGGTTTCAGGTCAAAATTCCTTTCCAGTCAAAAGTTATGGCCAAAACAGTGCCAACTAGGGGTAAAATGGTCATTTAAAAATCGGGAAAAATCATGAACATGGGAAATGACCCCAATAGTCGTCCCCCAAAGTTACATGACCATACGACTTCGTATGTGAAAGAAATAAATATTCTACGATCTTATGATGCGTAGAATGCGGGTCGTTACAGTGGTAAAGGCCCATTACTAGCACTCTCTTCTGTGGAAATTATTCTGTACCCGTTTCTGTTTCTGTTTAGACATTAGGGTGACACCTAATTCTGTTATACTAGTATTAGTGCAGAGAAGTGTAAAGAAATAGCTTATGTCATTCTGTTCTTCTGTAATATCCGCTACACCTGTTACTGTTATCTCTCATCCAGTTTTATTTTCATGTCATGTTATTGTTATCTGTTCATAACTGAAAATCACTGGACTTGCCAGACTTTTTGTCTGACCCTTGTTGTTTCGCCTCCTTTCTTCCGTTCCCCCCAGGTTTTGTAGAAGGGAGTACTCTAGCCTGATCCAGATTTCTTCCGCTTGAAGTGCTGAAAGTATGGCTTGTCTTCTTCTGTGGGGATTATGATTTTAAACTATGCATTCTGAAGGCTTTTGTACAAGACTGATATTTTGTACTTGAATTCTGATATTGTGATTTGAAAGGATGTAACCAAGCTTATTTCGGTTTCTGTTGTAATAAAGTTATAAAATTTTCAAGTACTGTTTTATCGGTCTTGTAAGTTTCTGTTCTGTTTACTAAAATGCTCCACCAAAGTTAAGGCATTCCCTTTGTTAGTGACCTTAACGGAGGTGGGGTGTTACAATTAATTTCTAGACTGTATATAAATAGAGATTTTGAGCATGTGATGTTTTCCGTTTCTTTTTTTTTTGACCTGTTAACACTGAAGCTTACACGAATGTGAATTAATGTCTTTTCACGTTTCTTTTGTATTAACTTTTCAATTAATTTTTTGCCTTTTTCCCTTTAGAAAATGCCTCTTCTTCTCCGGTTTTTAATGCATTAATACCTTATATCTGCAAAAAAATCATAATCTGACCGGAGCTCTATTAAAAAAGCAATAAACCACTTTTAACTAATTACTATCATTTTTAAAATATTCTCCTCTTTGGCTTTTCTTCCTTTCTGCGAATTTCAGTCTAGGCTGCACAATAATTACAGATTCATCAATCTTACACTCGACCGCATTATAAACTTTTATTTAATTTCTGCTTTTAGATCCCCTTTTTATTCCCATTGTGATACTATTTTTATCTAAGTATGGTATAGGAAATTAGTGGTGAAGATCAGAATTTCTGGGACAAAATACCCGATAAGAAGCAAGGTTGTGAGTTCAAAACATATATTTAAAATTCATCACTCAACTTGATTAAATTTGATTCTCAAATAAAGAAGAATCAACTGACAATGCTTTGATTTGATCACAGAATCTAAGTGCCTTCACTATCACTAGTTTATCTTCATGATTTCTGTAAGGAAGCATAGGTCAGCCTTGGCCATTTTTCTTGTGATGAAGCCGTGAAGATATTAAAAAAAATTGAGTTTGTGAGCCGTACGTGCATGAGTTACATCTTATATTGTTTTTATTAGACCAGGTTGAAAATTTTGTTATAATAATTTTGGAGTTCCAATGCCCTAAGTTCCTGTTATATCCAGTAAAAAAAAATCATATTCAATCATTCCAGTTGATATAATTGTTAAGAATTAAGCAGCATTAGATACTTGAATTACTGACCGATAAGTTAGAGCACAGTTGGTATAACCAAATATAGGAATTGTTGGATCTGCTGTTTACCTGGAGTGTAATTTTGAATTTTGGGATGGTTGCATCAATAAAAACAGAGCTTATCCAGTTGCTTCACATGTGAGCCAAAGCTAGGTTGCACAACAACCAGAAACAGCGAAGGGAAAAGAGGCAATACCACAATTGAGGCAAACACAACTAGTGGAAAGAAGGAATCTATAATAGAATATATTATAGTTAACATAATGCAATTATTCACCTATAATTGCAACTGCTTCCATACAATAATATGCATAGTGCAGTCTGTGTATTCATATGAATAAGTGAAATTAACCATCCCATAACAGCTGAAGTGCGACTTCCAGCATACCTATAGACAGAAATCACATAAACAAGATTCTATGTATAAAACTGAAAATAACATTATATGTGTATCATCGGAATCGTTAAGTAAATCCCTTGCCAGCATCAAAATGATTTTACCGAAGACAATAAATTAATTGAGCATGAGACAGTTTTTAATCCTAACAGCAACATAACCACGGATTGATTCTACAATAACAGGGTATGTTATCAATAGTAAAAATCAGCGATTTGGTGGATAAAGCTGAGGACATGGAAGGGGTGAGGGGGTCACCCGATGAAAATCCAAAAAGAAACGTGAGGCATGTAAGGATACATACATACATACGTACATACATACATACATACATACATACATATATATATATATATATATATATATGAAGTTGTAGAGGTAAGAGACCGGTATTAGAGGAGAAGCAGAAGTCGATGTTTGGGGAAAGACACAAATTAGGAGCAGAAAAAAAAAAATTAAGTATAGATGGTAAGGGAGGAAAATAGAAGTTGCGAAGGAAAAGAAACACAATGTGCTATGACCGTTCAGTTTTCGAATAAAGCGAGAGTGAATGAGGATGCAACATTTGATACTCATCTTTTATAATGTAGTATAGATGATGTTCTTAGTACAAATTAACATCCTCAAAAATTGGTTTCATTTCAAATATGTAGATTCAAAAAGCGAAACAATGTATATATATGCATACCAAAAGAGAAGTGTAGCATCTTTAAGAAAGACGCTAAAGGTAGAAGTGGGAATACAAGGTAAAAAACCTAAAATGCTATAAAAATAGGAATTGCATGTTACAATCAATAAACAAACCTCTAATCTTCAGTTATCAATTGACTCTCCTATGCCAAGCTCAAGGCGTTGAAAATATTCAATGAAATTGACCTCGTTGCGGTTTTAAAGATGAAGCTGGTGCAGGAACTTCTGATGCAATTATGCCATTTTCTTTTCAACTAGGATCGGTGCAATATTTAGCACCATCACATTCAGCCACTGACTCGTCTGCAATTCCCCTGTCTTCATCAAGAGTTGCTTGAGCTTATGTCCACGACATCAATATCTTTGACCAACGAAATAATTTTTTCAAGAAGGGAATTTTTAGTTTGATGCTCTTGGAAGGTGCCAAAAGGAACATTAGTAGAATACATGTTGTAATTTCTGTGCATCCAAATTCGATAAAGTGCATATTTGTCTATTTTTTCTGATTCCATGCAAATTCCAAATCTAGTGCATAAATTATAGATTCTAACATACATTCTTTTAGGGTTCAATCCAAGTCTTTTAGAAACCTGCAACAGATCAAGGTTACAAAACAGGGTATATTTAACTTTAAACTGAAACTGGATTTAAATCATTGTCTGTAGGCCCAAAGAATTCTTATTGTAATGTATATTAAAATGTGAACGCTAAGATAAATTTTTGGCTCATTGTATATTGTGAATAGCATCTAAGCATATGAAGGGATAGATTCTTCTTTCTACATTACTTTTTTTTCTCCTTTTCTTGTTTCATTGGGTTAAATTGGCTTTGATGATTGAGTTTTTATATCTTTGATTTTAGGTCTTTCAACCTTCATTTTTATTGGAAAATGTATGTTTTGAATTTTTATCAAAACACATACACATTAAGTTATATGGATAAATACTATAAAATGCAAACAAGAATTGAGGGGAACCTATGAAAATATAAACATATCCAGAAAGCTACTATGAATTGAGTAGTACCAATAGCATATCTCAGAACCAAGTGTTTCGTCCAACCTGCTCTTAATTTAATCCCAAATTTGGTCAAAACTCACAATTGCATATCTACTGTATGTTATGTTGGGAAACATGTTATATATGAAAATAGTAAAATTTTTGAAACAAAAAGAAAAGGAATCTATTGTGAAAATTTCAAACACCAAAACAGACATTAATTGACCATTTTCCCTATTTACATTCAGCAGAAATATTGGTTTGGCCCAGCACTCACACTTAATCTAATGCCTTCTAAGGAAAACATTGACACAAGTATGCAATCAACAATTCAATAATTAAACTATTTAACAAAAACAAACAGTGAAATTAGGAAATGGAATTTGAAATTCGAAAATCAATAAGGAATTGTGGGGATTTTGGGCATTCAGATCGTCTAAATGAAAGGTGAAGAAAGTTTACCCATGAGCTATCAAGGATAAGCTGTTGGCAAGTTGGCAACAAAGAGCTACTAGCGACTAGAAGTTGACTAATCTAGGGCTTTTTCCCATTGATTTGAACTGAAGATAATTTCAGTCAATCACAGATCCTTGGCATAAGAAAGTATTTATTATGCCCAGCAGGAAGAAAACGAAACTTCACCACATGGATGCAGAAAGGAAAAAAGAAATGGGAATCATTCTAGGGTTTTTCTCCATTTTGTTTAGCATTAGAAGATGAAATAATAAAATTAGTCGCGGCCGCCAAAATAATAATGGCAAATTCTATTTAGATCCAAAAATTTGCTAAGTATACCCAGAAAAAACTGTGACAAACATGCCCCTACTTTGCAATTTTTTTCCTTCAATTTTCAGCATACCTCGTATGGCCCATACGAGATTTTGTATTCTACCTCGTAGAGCCCCTACGAGATTCTTTGCTTTACCTCGTAGGGCCTTTACGAGGTAAAGTAAAGAATCTCGTAGTGGCACTACGAGGTAGACTAAAGAATCTCGTAGAGCCCCTACGAGGGAGGGTAAAAATGACTTTTCTAAAAAATTACATGGGTGAACTCAGCAAAACGCTGGATTCACCTTGTTTTTCCAGATTCACTGAGTTTACTCAGCAAATTCTTGGGTCTAAATAGAATTTTCCAATAATAATAGACCCCGCCTGCGGAAAGTTTTGTACGTGCCATGTATAGCGTTTTTAAATATATTTTTTGTTAATGGACGTAGCACATATAGCGTTATTCATTTGTTTCTAGTTTTGTTAGTCCGCTAGAACATTGCAGCTACTTTCCGAATGCTATACCTGTTAGAATTTCAACGCTATCAATACGGAAAGACCGGGTTTCAACCCGTTATGAATAAGTAATACGACGAGTATTGAAGATACTGAAGACATTGGTTAAAGACCGAAGATTTTCGCATCATTTGGATTATTGTTGATGTCTCATTGGGAAATACACCCAAGACTAGATTATAAGTGGTGGTCGTTCAGACGTACTTGGAGATCGACCGGATATGCAAGGGCCTCTCTCCCTTAGGGGACGAGGAATAGGGTGCCTTTTGTTTCGTTCAGACCTAGAATAGACTTATACAGACGTAGGTCTGACTCTGAATTTTATTCTGTATTAATTGATCTCTACTAAATGTATATCTGTTTGGTGGAGGAGAATTTATTTTTCTTATCCTAACCCCCTTCTTTGAGACGTATGAGCTTAGAGGTTATATATTAATAGACATCAGTTGTATGGTGTAGAATGACAACGTGACATGCCAAGATGCTGATGGATCAAAGCTTTTGTTGAAAAGCAGAGCTTTGTTGATGATGATCAAAGCATGGGTGATATAGCGTAGCTTTGTGTTGAAACATGGCTTCAGCAAGTCTCATAACCCGGGAATGGACAAAAAAGGATGATGGGCAGCAGAGAAAGGACATATGTTTTCTTCTGGCTAAAACTTATTCTATAGTATGGAGCCGAGACATATTTACTTATGTGGATGTTGGAATCGAGGTGCCTCAGATGATGGTCAAACAACCGATCAGTATGTAGGTCTGATAAGACCGGGAAATGTTATGTTCAGGTAAGTCACTAACTCTCCAGGAATTGGTGGGCCGGCTCTGCTGCTCCAAGGGTCACATGTGTGCGATCCTGGATATCTTTCTAGAGATGGTTCCAAATCGGATAAGGAAGATCCTTTTCCTTGGTCATTAACGAAAATCCAACGTCCAGTACGAACCTTGCGCTTTCAGTTGTAAACCTATATGGCGACATAATAGGAAGGGGTAATATGCCTTCTAAGATTGATAGATTTTTTTTCTAAATTGATTTCACATAATTCACTAGTTATAATAAAAGAAAGTTTCGTGTATCAAGCATGTTTGGCTATTATGAGGTAAAACTCTATCCTTCTGCTTGCGCTTGCATTGTATGATGGGACAGGAGTCTTATAATAGCTTCATTTTTCTTAAAATGCATTTCGAGTGTTTATAATTGGTATTCATGTAGAGAAAACCAATTCCGTGTTATATGACGTGGTCCAATGATATGCCTAACTTGAAAATAAAGTTTAATAATTATATTACCTCTCATACAAGTCCCATAGCTGACTCGGAGTTTATTGTTTCCCACCTAAACTCTGGGTGCCTATAATTTCCACACGGGAAGCCAGTAATTTTGGTTTTGCAGATATTTTATTTAGTCGGATCCGGGATTAGGGCTGGAGGTATACCCTAGATTATTTTGCAGTCTTCCGCTGAGTGTATTTATGTTTCCGCTGTATTGCAATTTATGATTCTTTAATATCTTTCCACTGTGTATCAACTTTTCGTACTCGGATATATTCTCGTACTCTCATTTAAAATTGTTGTGATAACAATGAAATGTTCTTATGTTTTTCCTGATGCGTTATACCCCATAACGGTTCGAGGATTTCTACCGTTTTGGATCGGACCTGTGTTTCTTGTGGTCACTTCAAAGGGCAGGTACAATATTCCGCCTTTGAGAATGTTTTAAGTCGGCTGACTACCAGCTCAAGGAGGGCTCAAGAGCGGGTCGTCACATTTGGTATCAGAGCTTTTGGTTTACAAAGCTTTGAGGATACGACACATTAGAACGAGATCAAAGTACTCATCAGAGATAGGATTAGTAACATCCTATAAAAGAATACTCATTACAGATTGGATTAGTAATATCCTAGAATGAGTGACTCATTAGAGATATGGATAGTAGTGCTCTAGAATGAGTTGAGAGTTATATGTTTATGATAAACGTATTTGTGATTATTATATATAATTTGACTTTGAAAATATACCTTTAATATATATATATATATATATATATAAGTTATATGTTTTGACAACGTGTATAATTTAAAAGTTAATCAATTAATTGATTGCTGGTTGTGATGTGTGATAATTAGTTGGGATTGGACATGCATATACGTTGAACAGGTTATAGCATGGAAGTTAAGAAGAGGAATAAAATTGCATGCCTGACACAAAGGTACATGCTTATTGTAATAACCCGGAAATCTGAGCCAATTTAAATTTTTTATTTTGGCAATTTTAGCGAATTTTGATTATTTAAAATGAATTATTTTAAATAATAACGACGAGAAATTTATTTTGAATAGAATTCAAACGTATATATTATATAGATCGTTGTTAGAATATAATTATTTATTTATATATATAAAAGGAATTAAAAATGGCGCGGTAGTTCGATAATTCGATTTCAAAATTCAAATGAATGTACCGGGCGCAAATTAAACCAGATTTTAGTGAAACCAAAAATATTAGAATCTGTTTGTGAGTATCTTTCCAACGAATCCGAAAAATTGAGATTTCATAGCGGGGATAAAAAGTTATGTCCAGTTGAATTTTCAGAATACTCACTATGGAATTCTGGCCCTTAAAAAAATAGCCATTTTGCAAACGATCTCGGATTTCGACGAAACAACCTTTGTTGGATCCGTAATGTCTAGTTATTGCTAGGTTTCAAATTTCACAATTTTTCGAATCAATATGTGAGCGTGGCAAAGGAAAATGCGTTTGACCAGTTTCAGTTGATTTTAATCGACTGGAAAATGGCCATTTTTCAAACGGTCTCAGATTTCGACGAAATTAGTTTTGTTAGGACCGTATCGTCAATACGAAGCTAGAAAATATTTTTCTGGAATTTTACGAGTTAGTATGTGACCCCAGTAAATTGAAATGCGCGTTCAATTTCAATATATAGAGTTATATGTTGATTTTGACGAAAAATGATCAAAACGATCGAATCAGCTTACGATACATATTCCATTGGGTTCAGAATGGGGGTAATTAGCTATGGAGGACAGGCGGTGGGTCCCGTTTCGAGTTTAAAATTTAAAGTTGCTTTTTGAAATTAAATAATAAAAATAATATAAATAAATTTTATAAAAAAACCCTTCCTTCCCTACTATCTCAGCCCCCCCCCCCCCCCCGTTTTATTTCATTTCAGAGAAAAGAAAAAAAAAGAAAATCGATCCATCGCGCCCCCCTAGGCTGCGCCGCGCAACGCCAGACTCCCCCTCCACCTCCCCGAGCCCCCACGAGAACCGACGAGCTCCCCCCTTCCTTCTGCTTCCTCCACTTCCTCCGAGACCCCGCTCCTCTTGTCGATCTCCAACTCCACCGCACCCTAAAGCCCACAGCCGCCGATCCCAAAACCCTAGCACCGCCAGAAAGTTGCCGCACCCCAGAACGCCGGCGCCTGAACCCGCTCCACCCCCTCACCACCACCGCTCCAATGCAAGCAAGCCTCTACCCCTCCAAAGGCGAACAAAAGCACCCCTGCTCTTCCTTAAAACAAATGTAAGTCTTTAATTTATTTTGTTTTGCTTTGTTTAATTTATTTTTGCAAAGAAAAATCTGAATTTTTATATGTAGAAGATTTACATTTTTATACAAAGAAAGTTAATATTTTTACATAGGGAAAGACGATATTTTTAAAGCAGAAAGGGTATGATTTTTATCATCTAGAGTTGGAAATAAAAATATAATTTTTATCATACAAAAATTCGATTTTTAATAATATAAAGAAGTGATTTTTATTTTAGAAGTAGGGGTTTAAAAATATGGTTTTTATATTTTTATAAATAATAAAGATATGATTTTTATAAAGTAGAAATAGGAAAAATATAATTTTTATAATATATAAGATTAAAAATATAATTTTTATAATATAGAAAGATTAAAAATATGATTTTTACATGATAGAAAGATTAAAAATATAATTTTTATAATACAGAAAGATTAAAAATATGATTTTTACATGATAGAAAGATTAAAAATATAATTTTTATAATATCGAAAGATTAAAAATATAATTTTTATAATTTAGAAAGATTAAAAATATGATTTTTACATGATAGAAAGATTAAAAATATAATTTTTACTAGTGGCATATTAAAAATATGATTTTTATTCATGTAGAGTAGTAAAAATATAATCTTTATTAGGAGAAGAGCAATATAAAAATATACTTTTTATAATGAAGTGAAGATAAAAATTCGATTTTTAAATATTGAATAGCGAAGTAAAAATGTGATTTTTATATAGGTAGTGATTACGGATGATGAAAGTGAGGAAAGAAGGAACGGCGAAGACTTCTACAATTGATGAGTCGTGGCGTTTGGATTAGCTAATCGGTGAGAACTTCTCACCTTTTAATTTTATTTCTAGTTTAAAATATATACTAGGATGCAGACGGTGTTTAGTAACACCCGACACCCGTCGTCCACAGACCATGGACGGCTTGTATGCTTGTTTGTTTGATTTTGATGTGTAGTTGATTGTGTGATGTGATGTGAAATGAAATAAAACATTTATATAGTTGAAATAAAATATTTTATAGTCGAACATATTTATAGTTAAAAATAGAATTTTAAACGTGTACATGAAATGAAATAAAAATAAACAAATCGGACGACTTGTTTATATACATACACTTGACTGATATTGATTGGGACGATAAATTTTACACATCGCCCAACTGCACAAATAAAATAGGTGTTTGATTGTTTGAAACCCCACACGGGTATTGGGATGATATTTGACGTACACTAATCCCGATTGTTTAGTTGTATGTCGATTGATTGATTGACAGACTGTTATAAGCGTTGAATATTTATATTTGATGCTTATACAGTGTAGAATGCACTCTGGATGATGGTTGATTATTTATCGTTGTTATTTTATACATGTGTTGTAGAAAATCCATATAATTAACATTATATGGTAATTGATTGGGCCTCATTCCAGTTTCGAATAGAAATATTTGAATAGAAATATTTGAAAAGAAATATTTGAATAGAAATATTTGAAAAGAAATATTTAAATAGAAATATTTGAACAGAAATATTTGAAATAGAATATTTGAATATAGAAATATATGACGCCGTCTTGATTAGATTGACGCCATTTTGACGTAAACGATATTTATATCGATTGTGTTCGTTTTATAAGGAATATTGAAAAGAGATTTCAAAATCGAATATTTTAAATTGAAATTCGAACCGAATTGAAACGAAATAGAATTCAAATTGAAATTGAATGAAATTGAATTTGAATAGAAAACGAATTCGAATTGAAATAAATAGAAATGAATTCGAATTGAAATTGAATTGAATTGAAAACGAACGGAAATTGAATTAGAAATCGATTTGAATTGAAATCAATTTGAAATGAATTTTAAAAGAATTTAGAAGGAAAAATTCAATTTTGATTTGAATTTTAAAAGAAGTTGAAATCGTTTTGAAAACGAATTTAAAACGATTTATGAAATATGTTTTTAAAGGAAATCGATGATGTATATATTATATATATAATATAATGGCCTAAATAGAACGCACCGCGCCGCGGCAGTTCGCGAATTTCGACCATTGACTTCGAATGGACATTGCGGGAGATCCGACCGTCGGATTCTCCTAAAACTGGAACCGTTGGGTTCGTATCGAAAAGAGCTTTCTAATGAATATTGGAAATTTGAAATCTAACGGTTGGATTTGGAATTATGTCCAAATCAAATTTGGAAAAGGTCGCTGTAAGTGCAGTTCGATGGCCGTTGATGGAAATCGACTGTACGGGCCTTGATAAAATTATTAAAAATATCAATAATTTGTGTAAAATCATAAGAAATGATTTGTGAAGAATTGAGATGAAAAACTCCATATTTGAAAAGATAAAAATAGATTTCTATCGAAATGAACTAGTTCTGAACTAGAATTAAAATTCTATTTATTTTTAAATAAATAAATTTGATTTGAAGGGTTTTAAAAGTAACCAGGATTTCCAATAAATTGAATTGGAATGGATTTGAATCGAAATTGTCTTTGGATTATTTCGATGTTGGATTTCGTGATTATACAGATATTGTATTGGAAATTTGAAAGATATATTTATATCGTTATTTCCAATACGATATTTGTTGGTCGTAGAATTTGATATTGAATATAAGTCGATATATTTTCTATTCAGAGCCTTCTATTTAATATCAAATGTGATTTGGGTTTGTCGTGAATGGTGTCTTCGTTAACACTGTTCTTAAGCCCTGTTGAGAAAAAGATTGAATCTTTTTATTTAGATTTAATGAAGTGTACCAATTAAATGATATTTAATTGGAATTGAATTGGTATTGATTTTTGGGTTTATCGTGAACAGTGTTTTAAATAACACTTGTTCTTTAACCCGATAATTAATGAAATGTGATTTTGGGTTGTCGTGAATGGTATCTTCAATAATACTGTTCTTAGACCCAAACGAGTTAAGAAAATCAGAAACTAACTGGAGATTAGTTAAGTTGAATGGTTTCTGAGGTATTGATCTAATGTTGGTTTCGGCCTTCGGGGTTAATATTTAGGGAATTGCTCACTTGCTAATTTACGGTTAGGGACTAATTGAAATGTGATGTGATTTTGGGTTTATCGTGAACCGTGTTTTAAATGACACTGATTCTTTAACCCAGTTGAAGATTAAAACTAAGTGGAGTTTTAATGAATCTTTAATTAGATTGAAAAGATCGAGAAGGGAGTATCACCAGTTTTGCTCCAGGCGATAGTTAAATCTTTAATTAGATTTAAACGTGAAATGGTAATTAAATTTACCGATAACACCATGGTGTTAGATATGAAGTAAGACCCGTTTTACTTCATGGGATGAATAGGTTGGGATTGGGAAATTAAAACAAACGATTACTTCGGTAAGGTTCGTTAATCCCAACTAGTTTGAATTGATATTCAAAAGTAGATTAAAGAATAAATTTAAATGATTTATCTTTGATAAAATTAACGGGAACCTTTCCCTATGAATGTGAAATTTAGAAACTAACTGTCGGTTAGCTAAGCAGAATGGTTTTCTGGATATTGATCTGATGTTGGTTTCGGCCTTCGGGGTTAATATTTGGGGAATTATTCTCTTGTTAATTTACGCTTAGTGACTGATGAATTGGAATGAGGCGTATATTGTGTTTGTGTAACACTTGTTTATAATATACGCGAGTTATTCGGAAAGACCGGGTTTATCCCATTCTGAATAACTGATACGACGATAAGTCGAAGATGAAGACGGTGGTAGAAGACCGGAGGTCTTCACGTCGTTTGGATGATTACTGATGATCTTGATTGGGATGTACACCCAAGAAGATGGAAACAGTTGGTGATCGTCCAGACGTACTTGGAGATCGATGGATATGCGGGGTACTAGGTGCCTCCGGTTTCGTTCAGACCCAGAACGGACTTGTAAATGGACTGTGTGTCTGACATCGGATTTCATTCTGTTTGATTGATTTCTATTAAATATATATTTGTTTGGCGGCGGAGAATTTATTCTCTTGCTTAACGCCCATCTCTGAGACGTACGAGCTCAGGGGTTATATATTGATGGATATCCATCGCATAGAATGAATTGCCTGTGTGGCATGCCTAAGTGGCAAATGATCAAGGCTTCTGTTGAAAAGCAAAGTCTTGTGGTTGATAATCAAAGCACAGCCTTTGTGGCATAGCTTGTGTAACGTTTAATTCGCGAGCTTCACACCCGGTATGAACCAGAAACGGGAGAAGGACATCAGGGAGGGCATGCGTTTCTTTCTAGTTACAAGTGGCGTCAGTGGTTTTACACGCCCTGACGAGTTTGACTTATGTGGTTGTTGCTGTTGCGAGGCGCCTCGGTTTGATCGGACGATCCAGGTCCGATGGAGTTATTTGTTGGCTCATTTACGCCCCATAGGGCGGAGAGACGTATTGTTCAGGCATAATAATCCACATTGGTGGACCGACCCTAACGATCCAAGGCTTGCCTGCGCGCTTGCCTGAGACATGGGCTAGATTGTCTCGAATCGGTTGAGGACGATCCCTGGCCTCGGTTCATAGATGGAAATCCAATTTCCAAATATGTTATTTTGCGGTTTTAATTGTAGAACTAGTATGGCGACATGATATATGGTACCCTTGCCGCCTATGATTGATACTTATGATTTGAAGTTATTTTATACACTATACACTGATAATAGTATCAAATGATTTGTTTTAAAACGTATCAAGCATTCTTTGGCTGTTATAAGGGAAAACCTGGGTCTTATAACAACTTCATTTTTCTTTATTTAGCATTGCGCTGTTTGTTTTATGCACTGGTATTCTTGGGAGGAAACCCGATCCGTGTTATACGGCGTGGTCCCTTGATTTACCTAACTTTAAAATAAAGATAAATAACTGTTTTAGTTCTCACACCAGTCCCATGACTGTCCTGGAGTTTATTGTTTTAACCTAAACTCTGGGTGCCCTTATTTTGACACGGGCAGCTAGTAGTTTTGGTTTTGCAGATTTATATTCACAGGATCCTGGTTTACAGCTGGAACGATATCCGGAAAGCTTTGTATCCGTATATCTCCTTCTAGTTGTGTTTTGTATTATTTCCGCTGCGATGTATTTAAATGTAATTTAAATCTCTGATATTTCTGTGTAATATTTCTTCATTTATACTCTGTATATTCTTGTATTCAGATGGTATTGTTGTAATATACAATGAAATGTTCTTCCGTCTGCGTTCTTTTGTGTGTTGTTCTCGAACTATCCGCGCTTTCCTTCACGGGGAAGTTACGGGTTTTTACAGTTGATTATGTGTGATAATTCGATGAGCCGATTGGCAACCCACTTTGCTTTTGGATTTTCTTTTTAAAGAGGAGGCCCAGAGAGTTGAGTTGTAGTTGTACCGATTATGGTGAAAAAAATTCAAAAGTTTAAGCCGTTAGCCAAATTTTGATAAATTCAGAAGTTCTTAGAAACTGAAAAGTTGAAAAACTTAAGTTTGAATGAAGGTTGAGGTTGTTAAGTAAATAAACGCATGTTGAAAAACTTGCTAATATTTGGTAAAAGCTAGAAATAAGGTCATTTTTCAAACGGTCTCCAAATTAAACAAGACTAGGCTCTTTAAAATCGTAATTGTGAAATGTAATGAGGTTTTAAATTTCGTAGCTTTTGGAGTTAGTATATGGTCGTACGACTAGAAACGAGTAAACGTTGTATAATTAATTAAGAGATTATTAACTTCCTTATACACTAAGTTCCATAAGCCAGATAAATTAGACAACTAATATACCCGTAAGAAACATGTCACCACCCTCTTAATAGCCCACTTTCCTTTGTACTTAGGTAGGCACAACTTCTTTTATTATTATTTTCATTTCTCTTCTCTTTTATCTTCTCTTTTAAGCTTCCTAAACTATAATATTCTTCTCTCCTCTTCTTACACCAAACACCACCTCACCAGCCTCCTCTACTGCCTCATCCTCCTTGAGCACCACCCACCAGCGCCTCTCTACCACCACCACAACCGTGGTCCCCTCCAAGCACCAAAAATTCATTCCTTCCTTTCAAAAGTCCAATTTTACTTTCAATTCCACCACTTAAGCCACCTAGCACCCTCATACCACTCCTATACCCTACCCACTAACCCTTAGCATTTATTACACCTTTAAAACTCACGCCTCCTACCCCTACAGTCCTAGGCCGTTGCCTACCCCCTTCTTAAACCTATTTATGTTTGCAAAAATCCAACCTTTCCTTTGATTTATGCCTATATATATGTATATATATATCAAATAGATGGTTAATTTGGGTAAAAAGGAGCAATTTTGGTTTCATTGCAAACTTTAGAAGTCTACATAATAAGGGTCGAGAAGTTAAAATGGCTGGGATGAGAATTTCTCACTTTAATTACTTAACTAGTTCAGTTAATTGTAGCTTACACTGCTTAAAGATTGATTGTGATGTGATGAAATTGGTAATGAATTGTGATGTGATTTGGATGTGAAATTGGGTAAATTAGGAAGTTAATGCCAGGTTAAAAATATGATGGTACTTTTGGTAGGGTCAGTTACTCGTTAACAAGTCAAAACGATTTATGAATGATCACTAGTTTAAGTCCAGAAAACTTAGTGAACGTAGAATGTGAAATAATGAGATATCAGTGATTGTTTGATATTGTTTGGGAATGATCAATGGAATTTGATGTATGTTGATATGAATGGTGTTGTTAAATACAACAATGATGGGTTAATAAGATTTAATATCTTATTTAACAAAGGCTTGTTTTGCCATTAAGTGTTAATGGCCTTAAAAATTAGGTCAATGACGCCAATGTGTGATTATTGAATGTTGTTGTTAGCAACTATTATTAAATGTATATGATGTGTGAAATCCGTATAAATGGAATTATATGGTAAGTGGTTGAATTTCATTCCAATTCGGAGTAAATTTGAATATTTTATTAATACAATATTCAATGAAAATAAAAGTTTGAATTTGACATTCGATTTTGGATGGACAAGAAGTTTATAAAATTACGATGAATATTCGTAGTTGAATTGGTTTTATTTGAATTAACTTTCATGAAGATATTTCCTATTCAAGTTTAATTTTTAAAATGAATAGTAATGGGCAGAATTGAAGTTCGGTTGGGTTTTCTAGGAAGAGGTTTAAAAGTAGTTTATTTTCAAAATTATTTTATTTATTTTTATAACGAATGTCAGGAAATTTTGGACTCGAAATTTTAATGTTTGAAAAAAATATTATTTTAATGATTTAAATAATATTAAGATGATTGAATATTGGAATATTTGAATTAAAGGAAAAAAAAAAGAAATATGGTTTCCAAAAAAAATTATATATATTAAATATAATTAATAAATTATTTTAAAAGTGTTTCGGTATATTTTTAATTATAAACCGAATTAGGTCTGAATAGGACTTCTTGTGCAGTGGTAGTTCGCGAGTTTCGAACATTATATTTAAATCGATGCACTAGGCGATCCAACCATCGGATTCTCCTAGAACAAAAAACATTGGATTTGAAATGAAAAGAGCTTTCCATCAAATCTAAGAATGTTAAAACCCAATAGTTAGATTTTAAAAGAAGTTCAATTAAAATTTCAATAAAAGCAGCGCCAGTGCAATTTAGGACCCGAAACGGGACCTTATTGAAATAGCCTTTTTTAAATTATTTAAAAAAAATTGTGATCAATCAAGGAATGGTTTGAAAGAGATTTTGGTTAAAAATAAAATGTTTTAGAAAGATAAAAAGAGGTATTTTACAAGAATGAGTTGTTTAATAACTAAAATAAAGAACCGAAAGGAATATGCGATGATTCCTAAAAGTATAGTCTAGTACAACCCGTGAGATCCAACTGAAAGTTTTCTGTTAGGCGAGGGGTAGGAAAAACTAAAAGGACATCGGATATTCGACTAAGAACAAATGAAGTTTTTCTATAAATAAAGGATCGAGTGTTTTAAAATAAAATACTGGAATGGAAGGGTTTAAATATAACCAAAGTTTTCCAGTTTATGAATTTCTTGGATTTGAATCGAAATAATCTTTGGATATTTTGATATTGGATTCCGTAATTATACGAATACTTTTGAGGAATTTGTAAGATATAGATATCGTTATTCCCTGTATGATGTCTGTTGATTTTAGAATTTGGTATTGGATATAAGTCGATACGATTTCTATTTAAATCCTTGTATTTGATATCAAATTGGATCTGGGTCGTTGTGAATGATATTTTTGAATAACATCTATTCTTTAACCAAGTTAAAGACAAGATTTACTTCATACATTAAAACTTCGCAAGGAAGCTCAGCCTCAATCTCTCATGGCGACTGATTAATCGCCTTTCCTTTCTTATTTCTTTCTACTCCAATTTCTTCGTGTTGACCTCTCCATTTCTATCCTCAACGCCTTTTTGCCTACGCATCTCATCTCCTTTAGTCAGTTTTCGTTCGTGTGGAGTTATGGTGGCTCGAACCCTAAACCTATATTTTCAGGTCTGATTATTCTTCTTGCCAAATTTAGCTTTGATTCTGCGCCTTATTTCCCCTTCAACTATCTATACGCGGTGGTCACTCCAACCTCCTCTGTGCATCGCTGGTAAAAGCATTTTGTCAATTTGCAACCCTTTATATTCTTTATAGTTCTAGTGCAGATCTTAACAGTGAGCCGAGAGTTTGGATTGCATTTGCAACGAGCCGGTAAGCTATTTTCCTTTGTTCTAGTGTTGCGTAGTACGTTCTAATACTTCGGTTGGTTTGGCATGGTGTTCTTTGTGCTAATTTGTTGCTCGAGCTGCTCTTTGGGGTGATTTCGACTTTTTATTTGAGTTTGAGGATGTGGAGTTTGTGCAATTTAAAATCGTGAGTTAGTGCTTTTCATTTGGTGGATCTGGAAATATACTGGGGTTTTGGGTTGTGGTAAGTATGTTTAAGTAAGTGTTTTGCCATGTTTGCATTCTAAGAGATATAACTCTAGTGTCATATATTTATGTAGTGGTTTGGTGCTGCTGCGTGTGGATTGATTTGCAGCTTTGCAGGGGATTTTGCTACTTGTTATGGTAGTGATTGAGCAGTGCTTTAGAAGTGGAGGTTGCTTTGGAACTGTTCAACAGCCTCAATAGTTTTAACACTTTGTGTTGAGCAACTACTTTGGTAGTGATATGGATATCTTCAACATGTTAATTTGTAAATGGTTGTGCTCTCATGTTATGTACAACTGTTCTACTTCTTTTTTATTTTCTGGATTAACTTGTTGTTTTGAACAACTGTTCTACTTCTTTTTTATTTTCTAGATTAACTTGTTGTTTGTGTGCAATGTTATAGTAGTTCGAGAATTTGATTGACTCCTATGTTGTACTCTAGTGAGATTCAGTGGTCTATCCACTTCAAAACCATTTGTAGCTTATAGAATAACTACCTATCATATGTACTTCAATGTATCATTACTAGTTATAATGAAAGTGGCACGGTCCACTATCAATACTGGTTGGCCTTGCCAAAAAAAAAGACAAGAGTTACTTCCAAAGTTAAGTAATCATTAAATGATTGAGTTTTAGAGGTCAAAACAAAGATAGAGTTTTAATAAATATTTCAACAAAAATTTGTAATGTAAAAAGGTCATTAAACTTACTAAATACGAGGGTTATTAGATATGGAGTACCACCAGTTTTGCTCCATGGGAATAGGACAATGATAGAGTGATAACTCTGTAAGGTTCAATAATCCCGATAAGGCTTATAAACCTTAACTTGAGACTAAGTTGGTAAAAAGAGATTTTATAACCTTTTGAAATGATTTCCATGTAAAGATCCAAAACGAAAAATTTAAATCAAGTAAATCTTTGATAATATTTAAGGGATTAATTTCCAATGTAAAGAATGATTTGATATTCCAAAATGGAAAGAGACTTATGATATGTTTATATATCACTTTATTTTAAGATTACGCTAGTTATTCAAAAAGATAAGGTTTCAAACCATTCTGAATAACTAATACGACGAGTACTAAAGATATTGAAGATGGTGGTTGAAGACCGAAGATCTTCACATTGTTTGGATTATTGTTGATGTCACGATTGAGATGTACACCCAAGGTGAGGTTATAAGTGGTGGTCGTCCAGACATACTTGGAGATTGACTGGATATGCAATGGCCTCTCTCCCTTAGGGTACAAGGAATATGGTGCATTTGGTTTCGTTCAGACCCAGAAAAGACTTGGATGGACATATGTTTGATATTGAATTTTGTGTTGTATTAATTGATCTCTACTAAATATATATATATATATATATATATATATATATATATATATATATATATATATATATATATATATATATATATATATATATATACACACGTTTGGTGGCAGAGAATTTATTTCTCTTAGCTTAACATCCTTCTCTGAGACGTATGAGCTTAGAGGTTATACATTAATAGACATTAGTTGTATGGTATGGAATGATAATGTGGCATGCCAAGATGCTGATAGACCAAAGCTTTCGTTGAAAAGCAGAGTTTTGTCAATGATGATCTAAGCATGGGTGATATAGCGTAGCTTTGTGTTGAAACGTGATTTCGGTAAGCCTCACAACGCGGGAATGGACGAAAACTGGATGATGGACAGTAGAGAAAGGACATATGTTTCCTTCTAGCTAAAAGTTATGCCATGGTATGGAGCCCATGAAGATTTACTTATATGGATGTTGGAACTGAGGCGCCTTAGATGATGGTCAAACAACCGACTAGTATGAAGGTATGATAAAACTAGGAAATGTTATGTTCAAGTAAGTACTAACTCACCGGGAAATGGTGGGTAGGCTCTACTGCTCAAAGGGTCACATGCATGTGGTCCTGGACATCTTGCTAGAGATGGTTTCAAATCGGATAAGGAAGATACTTTGCCTTGGTCATTGATGGAAATCCAACTTCTAATACGAACCTTATGCTTTCAGTTGTAAACCTATATGCCAACATAATAGGATGGGGTATTATGCCGCCTAAGATTGATACATTTATTTTTGAAATTGATTTCACACTATGCACTAGTTATAATAAAAGAAAGTTTCGCGTAACAAACATGTTTGACTATTATAAGGTAAATCTCAATCCTCCGGTTTGCGCTTGCATTGCATGATGGGACTCGAGTCTTATAATACCTTCATTTTTTTAAAAGCATTTTCAGTGTTTATAATTGGTATTCATGTGGAGAAAACCTGTTCTATGTTATACAGCGTGGTCCCATTATATTCCTAACTTGAAAATAAAGTTTAATAACTGTTATAGTTCGCATACCAGTTTCATAACTGACTCGGAGTTTATTGTTTCCCACCTAAACTCAGGATGTCCATGTTTTCCAGATGGATAGCTAGTAGCTTTGGTTTTGCAGATATTTTATTTAGCAGAATCTTGGATTATGGGTGGAGCTATATCCTGTAATATTTTGCAGTCTTCCTTTGAATTTATTTATGTTTCCGCTGCAATATAATTTATGATTCTCTGATTTTTTTCCGTTGTGTATCAATTGTCTGTACTCTGATATTTTCTCGTACTCTAATGTAAAATTGTTGTAATAACAATTAAATGTTCTTTTGTGTTTTGTTCTGATGCGTTGTACCCCATAACGGTTTGAGGATTTCTGCCATTTTGGATCGGACCTGCGTGGCTTATGGTCGATTCGAAGGGCGGGTGCAACAATCTGCCTTTGAGAACGTTTTAAGTCGGCTGACTACCGGCTTGAGGCGGGCTCAAGAGAGAGTCGTCATATTTTCACTCTAAGCCTTCCATAAAACAGACATAATCTAAAAGGCAGAAAATAAATGCTAAGGGCATCACTTTGCCCAAAATAAGCAACTCTTAAATTCTGAAGTGGTGAATGGTGGCTTCGTTAATTGTTTTACTTCGATAAGACCGTTAATGAAGATAAAAGAGTTTGATGAAAGGGAAGATATTTTAGATCAAAGCGATAAAATATTTTACAAAGTTATGACAAAATGAAAGCGACACATTTCATAAGTACCTTCAGACATGAAAATCAAAATTTCTCTCCTTGACGCATATCAAAGGGCTAATATAAATTAATGGTTTATTTAGCTTTTGTAAAAAGCTTTTGTAAGAAGGGTCTTGGTGATGCAACCAATAAAACCCTTCCCAAAGATTCCTTCCTTGACAAATCCTGAATAAAACCTTGAACGGTGAGACTTCTTAAAATTAAAATATACACGATTACACCACCAAAGGTTACATATTGATTTACAATAACATTATTATAAAGATTTGTACAAGTTGCAATATAAAAGATATACAGTATGAATTTTTTTTCTTATAAAACATGGAGAAATTCTTGAACAAAGGTGATACGGTTAAAACTTAGACAGAGGAAGATAGTAGAGAATTATTTGGAAAAGAAGATATATTGGAGAAGAAGGAGACTAAGAAATTTCAGCATTAATTTTTCTCTCCATTCATCACCGAATTCAGTACATACTTAGAGCATCCCCAATGCTGGTTGGATGGATTTGTCAAATCCATCCAACCAGCAAAGCAACTCACCCCAACGGGTGAGTTGCTTTCAAAACCTTATCCGGCTTTTATAAAGCCGGATAAGGTATGACGTGGATTGCAATCGGACAACCGTCCGATTGCAATCCGTGGTGTGGTGTGGAGATTAATCCACACCACACCTCTTATCCGGCTTTTTAAAAGCCGGATAAGAACCCTATAAAATAAAATCCCCTCGCCACCACAAGTTTTCTCTCCTTCCTCTCCTCTCCTCTCGTCCGCCATTGTTTCGTATACCGCATAAAAAAAAATGAAACGTGTTATGCGGGCTCTTCGAGGTAGCGGAAGCCGTAGCCGGAATGTAGATCCGAGTGACGAGCACGAACCGGTAGAACAGAACGTGCCAACTGATGGTACGGAAGACTGTGAGACACCGTCCGTTAGAAGAAGACGGATTGCTAAGAGAACCGACGTTTTGGAGTCGCACCGGGACCCAAATCTAGGACCGGATAAGCAATTGGCCAATTTTCGTAAGTTGGCCGCTGAAGAGGAGTACGTCAGCACGTTAGTTGACACAACGGTACGTTTTATTTATTAAATATTACCTTCGTAATGTCGAACATAAAATAAGTAATTCTCATTCGTATTATTAGGCTCGAAGCGAGCGAACACATGGGTCTTGGGCTGGTGTTGTTCGTCTGTATAGTCAGATCCGTGAGTATGATACAGAGGCTATTATTCAGACATTTCTGAGTAGTATTGGTTTATGCCACTTTTTGAGTACGTATTCTCGTCGTATGTACTTACTATTTCCTTTGTTATTACATTCGCTGTAACTAAATAATTATTCGTTACATAGGTATCGAACGTCTTTTAAATAATGATGTTCAATTATGTGGTGCATTGGCTGCTTGTTGGTGGAAAACAACTCATACATTCCACTTTGGTTTTGGGGAGATGGGCATCACTCCACTGGACTTTTCTATGCTTACCGGGCTTTCCATAGGACAAGGGGCAACGTTGTCGTATGATGAGGTGTACCAGAACTACGGTACTCTGCGTACTTTATTTCCAAATCTTGATTTAGAGAATGCCATCACCAGTAATTTCCAGATTAAATGCTCTCAAATTAAACTAGCAATACAGGAATTATCTAGTAATAATCAGCCTAAGGTTCATCATTTGGAGATTGCACGATTATTTGTTTTGTATATGATGGGAAATTTATTTTTCACAAATGCTTCGAGCAATTTGCCGTGCGGTTATGTGGCGGTAGTTGAACCGTTTTCATTTGATAGCAGTCCGACTGAGTATGATTGGGGAACACCTATTTTAGCATACATGTATAGGTCATTGGATCTTCAGTGTGTCGTTAGGACCAGGGTGGGTTCGATTACTGGTTTTTGGGAGATTTTACAGTATTGGTACTTCGAGTACTTCCACAATTTGTCTTTTCCCACCGTTGATCCAGCATTACACACTTTCTATCCTAGAGTACGAGCGTGGAGTTTGGGTAACCGTAGACCGGTGCCTGGAGGACAGGCACAACATGTTTTTGCCATAGCTCGCAATCAGATTGAGTTGCGGAGGACGCGTGATGCAGTTATCTGGCATCCCTTTGATGGTTCACAGTTTCTTGCTCAACCCTCCTCGGTGCATGCTCTTCATCTATCGACGAAGCGCTTTCCACTAGTATCATCTCCCCCGAGTTTAGGTTGCTTCTGGTACTTAGGGGAACGATGTTGGAGACAGATATATGTTGAGGATGCTGTTCCTGATGATCCACACCCAAATACAGCTACTCCCAGGGTTTATACTGCTAGTGCTTTACTGGAGCACGCAGACGATTGGTGGCCAGCCAGTGATTTCATTCTTACCGGTAGGGATTATATTTCTTTCTGGCGTCAGTATTATTCCCCACCTCAGACCGGGAGTTTTGTGCATGCTGCATCCGTTGACTTGGTTGGGCCTTCTGCGCTCCGTACTGGCCTTGAGCCCCCTTTCATTGCTGATATTTCACAGTCCACGCAGGTTTACCATGCTCCCCAGGATCCACCTCCTCCACGCGCTTCCCAGGTGCCAGACTACGGTTGGATTGTTGCAGTACCAACTACATACGGATCTGATAGGTATGTTGATATACCACGGCCAGAAGTGACGGAGTATCCAGATCCAGCTGTTTTTCCTTATCAGGATCTTTATCAGATGACGCTTGGTCTGCGACAGGTAATGTATGATGAGTTGACTGCTCGTATGAACGAGCTGAGGACCGCAGATGATGTTGAGGATGTGGAGATGGAGCCTGCGGATCTAGATGATGATTAGTTGTATCTTATTTAGTAGACGTTCATGTTGTATTTGTCTGTATATTTGTTTTAGTGCGCTATCCCTTTGTAGTAGGTTATTCAACCGTATGTTTCGTATTTGTATTATCCTGTAGGTGTACTCTGCTTGTACGTCCTTATGTGTAACCGTTGTGTTTTCTTATGTTATTTGTTTGTGCGTTATATGTAATCCGCATGATCGTGCGTACGTGTTTGTTAAACGAATCCGCGTGGTTTATTTTAATCACTGGTTGAAATATTTAACGAGTCTTAATACTGCTTACCAGAGATAACAATGAAATAAGTACTAAAAATTACGATGCACATACAAGCAAGAAACAAAATCATTTGCCTATTCAACCCCGTGTTTGGATTATCCAACTATAACGTAGTTTGTAGGCTTCGTACCCAACAAAATCAGTCCTGTACTCTGCAAGGTAACGGGAGTCATAAGTAGCCCGATTCGTTTGAAATATGTTTTCATCTTCAACTGTCTGTATAATCTTCTGGTATCTTTCACAAGTATTAACGAAACGCCGATGAGCCATATGAAGTTCGGCAGAAGTTCTTGTAGTGGTGCAGTTACGATGATTGTTATGCAATCTTGTTACCTGGACCAAAATTCTTCATGGGTAACCCCTCCACCTTTTTGCAAGAGCAGCAATTCTCTTTTATCAACTTCAACATAGCATTTCATGATTAAAAGTAAGTCGTGATAAGAGAGTTCTGCTATAGTACCACTGGAGCTGGCATGACTTTGGTTGGGACGATTACGGTTTTCCACTGGCCTTGTTCTGTTTTTGCGAGGACGTCGTTTCGGTTTTTGCACTTAAACTATATGTTGAGTACCACGAACAATTTCATGTTGACCTGCTTCTTCCGCCTCTTCTACTCGTGTATCTAGAACGAAACCACCACCTTTTTCGTCCTCCTTATTCCGTTCGTACTCATCAAACATTCTATCCACGAGATCATCACATATTACCCAATCGTCCATTTAAGCTACACATAAACAAGAAACATATTATGTACACAAAGAAGTACGTAACCACGAAAAAAATATACTAGTTTCTCACCTTATCGTCGTGGTTGACGGAGAACTCACAATTTTGTAGGTATGTGTGGAGGGAAGAAGTGTACACTATTTAAACAAGGGGGTTGCTTTATGGTAAAGATCTACCATCGTTAATTGAGCTGTAGGATACAAACATATGACAAGACAACACTCTGCACCACTAGGGTAACATGTTATAGATTGTTCAATGAATAGAAACAACATGATGTGACAACTCGTACCGATTAAAGATGAGTTGACGACTGCTTTAATAAAACAAAGTCGAAATCAAGGGGACGTGTCGACCTTTACTGAATCAAAGCCAAGACCTTGGGTCATCCCGCGGCCACTGACATGTCATATCACATTAGTTGAAACGGTCGTACGGTTGACACTGCTTTAACTACACATGTTGCAACCATAACGGTACAATAGAACATAACAAATTTATAAATCTTCAATACAACCACAAAGGTACAACACATTATGATACAATACAACATACAATACGAATATTAAAAATCAACACTACAACCATATACGTACAACACCTTATATAGTACGTGTCCGGTAAAACATAAATCCAGACTTAGGAAACATCAAATACAAATTACAATATAACATAAAATTATAGTAAACACAGAAACCTACCACGACCTTGGGAAAGGTCCAACTGTAGTTTTATCGGCATCCACCTTCTTCAAACGTTTTATTTCGGCTTGCGATTCCAGTGCATACAGACGTCCACGTTCGCACATGGGAGGGTCAATCCACTGGGTAAAGTAACAACATTCAATTTCATCTGGGAAAACCCTGTGGGCCTCGTACGCTTCACAACAAAAATAACGACGACCGGCATCTTTTTCAGTCTCAGAGACAGCCACCACCGATTCTTGACCACATAGGCAGATAGGGTTGGATCCAATAGTCCGCAGTGGTTCGGAAACTTTCCCTTCAAGTACTATTTCTTTTCCAGGCCGTTGATTACCGTAACCCCCATCGTTATTCTTCCATTTATCCATAGCTCAATTTGTAAACGATGAGTAAATGGGAGATGTGACTACTCTGCTATTTGACATATGCGTCACGTTTGAACAGGGTTCAGTGATGGGGCCGACCTATGGTTTCAATTAAAGTGGGTTCCATAGCACGATTATTGAGTAGTCGCGTTCGGTCCACTATAGACACTTAATATCACGAATCTGCACTGTGTACGATTATTGAGTAGTCGAGTCCCGTCCACTGTAGACACTTAATATCACGAATCTGTACTGGGTTCGATTATTGAGTAGTCGCGTCCGGTCTCATTGTACTTTATTCTTAAGCTAGGACTAACAATGATTCATAAATTATCGTCTTGTTAACGATTATATTATCGTTTCTTATAAAGTAAACACCGGTATCAGAAGACGAACAACATTAAAAATTAAACACAAACCCACAAAAGATACAAGCCGTACAGATACATGATGCTAACTAAAACAGAAAAGAAGGAAACATAGTGAATATTACGTAGAAACTGAAGGCAGGCTCAATTAAATCGCAAGCGCTCAAGTTCATTTTCGAGACGTCTAATCTCTTGTTCAAGTTCGTTTGCATAGGTCGTTACATTTGGGACCGTCTAGTCGTGTGAAGGTTGAAATTGGGGCACTTGAGCTTCTGGTGGTAAGTACTTCATTCATCCAAACTAGAAACACCTAAACAACATAGAACTGGAACCTAGTAAATAAGCAAATGCGAAAACAAACAACCAACAATTACGAAGTACAACAACAATAAACAGGAACTTAGTTAGTAACCGACGACACTACGAATTTCTGACAAACCCAAGTCTAGTTGCCTCAGCAACTATCTTCTACAAGCGCCTTATTTCCGCTTGCGCTTCCAAGGCGTACTGCAGTCCTCGTTCGCACATTGGCGGGTCAAGCCACTGCATAAAATTACAACATTGGACTTCGTTCGGGTAATACCGGTGGTCCTCGAAAGAAGCGCAACCGAAAAAACGACAACCAGCATTTTGTTCCGTTTTAGCTACAACCACGACCGATTCGTCTCCACAACGACAAATTGGGTACTCTCCACCCGGTACTGTGGGCCCAATGGGGTGTAGGGGCTCGACAACACGTCCTTCGTATAATATCTGTTTACCAGGCGTTCGATTTGCAACAACTGCGCGTAAACGAGCAATGAGCGAAACCTTTTTTGTCTTCGGCGGATCGGAAGTTTCCTCATTATCTTGAACAACTTTTTCCTTACCCTTCTTACTACGTAGGCCTTGCCGTGACAGTTCAAACGCGTCGTAGCATTTGTTCATCTCTTCATCATCAATATCCCAGTTTGCCATTGCTGAATCCGATACGAGTTGAGGGTAAAAAGATAAACTTTAATACGATATGAAGTGTTGGTTGTTTATAGGATGAAAATATGGCATATTTATATACCTATTTGTGAACAAGATGGACACATTATTGCCAGACAACTATGCTTTCACGGGATGAGTAGTAGAGCATTAAAATTCAAATGTGTTACAGTGATGAAAAAAGTTATGTCTCCCGAATCAATTAAAGCCTGTAAAAGCGATGCGACCTCTCATCTCAATCACATTATTCCAGCAGACACAATAATGCGCTACAAGACAGTAGTTGGAAAGCTTATTTGGCTACGGTTTCAATTGAATGGGTAAAGAACTAAAGGTCCTACGTGACATAAAGTAAAGGAATATATCCCTTATTATCATGGACAGCATGTTACGTAAAGTAACAAATAACACTAAAGGACGGAAACTCTAATTAAGGAGGAAACAGTGAATAGTTAATCATAGCACGAGATACAATTTAATTGCTATACATAGAGGTGCCCTTGGTTCATTCAAACACAAACTATTTTACAGCAACTACTAAACCGATGAGTGCATTAAAAAGGTTATGGTGTTGGTCTTCAAGCTCTTCATCCTCTTCATCATCTGACGAGTATATTGACCGCCGTAACAAACAACAACAGGCATTTCAAGAAGAAACAAGATACGCGATAGAACGTGATATTGCTGAAAGCTCAGCGTCAACCCAAGGTGGAAGCGCCGTCGGTAGAAAAGAAATGTGATATGGACGCGACTACCCCTCTGGTTACAATCAACTAGTCAAGGACTACTTCGTCGCAAACCCAGTATACGGAGAGGTATATTTCCGTCGAAGATTTCGTATGTCAAAAAGGGTGTTTGCTCGAGTACTAACTAAAGTGTCCGCGAACAACGTATATTTCACACATAGAAGAAATGCAATCAACGAACTTGGCATCTCACCGCTTCAAAAGGTTACTGCTGCACTACGTATGATTTGTTATGCAAGTTATGTTGACTCTCTCGACGACAAAATTAGAATTGGGGAGTCAACTACGGTGGAATGTATGAAACAATTTTGTAAAACCGTCGTACGAGAGTTCGGTGAAGAGTATCTGCGATCTCCAACACCTCATGACACTGCGAGTTTATTAGCAATGGGAGATCAACGCGGTTTTCCAGGTATGATGGGTAGCTTGGATTGTATGCACTGGAGATGGAAAAACTGTCCAGTAGCACTACAAGGCCAATATAAAGGCCATATGAAAAAAGCTACAATGGTGTTAGAAGCTATTGCTTCATTTGACCTTTACATATGGCATGCTTTTTTTGGCGTTCCTGGTTCTCTAAACGGTATTAATGTTCTACGTCAATCTTATTTATTTAACGATTTATATAATGACCTTTCACCTCCTTGCAACTACAAAATCGGTGACAAAGAACATTCTGTTGGTTATTATCTCGTGGATGGAATTTATCCAAAATGGAAGACGCTGGTGCAAGCATACAGAAAACCGAACAATGCAAAAGAAGCCTTATTCACGAAACAGCAAGAGAGTCTTAGAAAAGATATTGAACGAGCTTTTGGAGTACTCCAAGGTAGATTTCATATACTTTGAAATGAAGTTCACTACCACGATAAAGCAGTTGTAGCCGACATAATGTACTGTTGCATTATTTTACATAATATGATTGTTGAGGAGGAACGAGGAGGATATGAACTCCAGCTTCGTAACTACCCGGACATTGCAGTGGAATTTAGGAAAAAATTGTATAAAGACCCTAATACGTTTGCTGAATACTTGCAACGACTGGAAGAAGTCCTAGATCCACAAGCTCATTTAGAATTACGTGAAGAGCTAGTTGAGCACTACTGGGAGTTTGCGGGAAACCAATAGTTAATTAACTGCTTAATGTTTCGATTCATATCTTTATTATCTACGTTTATATGCCAACACGTACTATAGTGTAATATTTCATTTTAAATTAATGGTTGTATGCTTTGCTCTACGAATATTTAATACATCTAAATAACATCCATAAAATACAGGAACGTAACTGAATTACTTAAAGTACAACAAGGTCTACAACCGGTACTAAAAAGAAACTACAACATACTCTACAAAGGAAACAGACTAATCTACGTTACGTCTCTGGTACTCTTCAAGACGTTTTTCCATGTACCTCCTCTGTATGGGATTTAGATCATCCAGCTTGACACTCATAAGAGCGAAATCATCTGCATTTTGTTGTCGAGCGAGCTCCGCTTTTCGTAACTCCAATTCATTTATTCTTGTTTGTTGCATCTCTTCGTGTCTTCGTTGCCTTTCCTCCCCTCTCTCTCTTCTCTCTCTCCTAGCTGCTTCCTTCGCTTCCATATACTCCCTATTCGATTCCTCTGCAACTGCCATATGTCCATCGAGTTGCTCGTAATACTGACTGTAATCTTTCATCGGTTTCTTGTTCGCTTTATATCTGCCAGGGGGTCGTCCACCGGAACTTGTTGCGAATGGTGTGTCTTCAGATGGATTTGTGCTTCCAGGGCTAACATCTTCGGTCGGTCTCAACGGCATAAATCGTTGCGTGGTATGTTCATGTCGCACGTTGCTCCATTTATCTTCCCGACATAGTATGTCATAGCATTTTTGCATATTAAACGGTTGGTTTTTTGATTTGGCCATATACACAGCATTTGCTTCGCTATGCTGCGTAACATTACTTAACATAACAGAAATAAACTAAATAAACATCAAACAAAACAAGCTTGTTATAATTTATTACCAAGTCCGTGTCGTTTGCTCCACTTTGCTGTCTACTAGCCAACCCACTCATTATCCTATTCCAAAGTTGGCAGCAAGCATTGATTCTCTTCCATGACTGCTTCAACGAGTCAACCGAGCGTGCATGATTATGTGGACTTCGACCGTTGAATAATTTACAAACCGAATTCCAAAATGAGCTTTCAGTTTGGCTTGTGCCTTTCACGTTATCTTTGGAACACTGAACCCAGCAATATGCTAGTTCGGCTTGTTCATCAGGTGACCATTTTACCTGCTTCTTCACAGGAGGCCGAATCCCAGCAGATTCATAAATCTCATTGCTATCGTTTCCCATTTCGTCGTTTTCAAGACCATTATCCCCGAATAACATGTTCAAATTCCTGGACAGATTGAGAGAGGTATCCGGAAATGTCGATTGATGTTGGCTGTTTGGGGATGAATAGGGTTGACTGATATAAGATTGTTGGACAGAGGGGTTACGACCATAGGTGGAAACTTGAGTGTTTTGAAAATGATTAGAATTTTGCTGTGACTGGTACAGGTTAGGATTGTGCTGTGGAAGATAACAATTTGAGGTGTTTTGCATTGTACCTGAGTTAAAATGTTCGTTGCGCTGGTACGAATTTGGGGATGGAAACTCTTGTTGATCATGAACATAATCAAACGGATTCGGAAAGCTTTGGGTAGGCATCGTCGCTTTTCCTTTTGTATTCTTGCTGTTTGTTTTCTTCGACATTGCAGTTGGATGCTATAAATTATACTACTTTGATGGTTGAGTAAAATGAGATAATTTTATGTGTTTTGAAAGTGAAAAATAGGTTGTATTTAAAGATGAAAGGGTATAGGAGAGAGAGGAGCGGGAAGGGAGTAACGGCTACTAAATTAGCCGTTGCTACCTTTGCCGGCTAATTTAAAGCCGGCTAAGGGGGGTCAGAAATAATTCCAACCCCCCTTAGCCGGCTTTAAATAAGCCGGCTAAAGTTGGTTGCCAAAGCAACCAACCCGGTTGCTTTGGCAACCTTGGGGGTTGCCAAAGCAACCCCCAAGTGGGCAACTGACCCCGCGTTGGGGGTCAGTTGCCCACTGACCAACCCCGCGTTGGGGTTGGTCCTATAGCCAAATTGGTTACAACTTTTCCTCCTACGTGGCATCATGATTCCTATTCTATGAAACAGACTGCAATACCCAAAAAGCAAATAACAAAAATTAGGAAAATACAAAAAGTAATATAAAGAAATAACTACTTTTAGAGAGAGGTGCCATCTTCATGTGCATGTGCAGCTGTAATATGCGTATCATTACCGACCCCTCGAAAACGACCTTGTCCTCAAGGTCGAGGATGCTCTCCATGTTTGACGTGCCACCAGGATCAAAGATAAAAGTTTTTCTTTCACATTTTAATATATTCATTTCATCAAATATGGCTTGTGCATCAGCAAATTCCTGCTCATTTGGCCATGTCGGATGTATTGCTGGTCCAGCACACAAAATCTCAAAAATTTCCATAAACTCTCCACAGTTAATAATTAGAAGGTGCAATTTCTTCATGACTGCCATATTTTGAATTTCGGTGGCAACATAACTAGTTTTTGCATCCTTATACTCCAGTGATTTGTTTAAAACAAAAACACATTCTGAAAACTTAACATTATTTGCCATCAAAGAAGTATTTGGAACTTCCAAATCATTTGGATGAATCAGAAACCCATCAGGTTTATAACCTCTTTCGATCATTTCTACAAGTATTTTGTAAGAATCAATCATCTTTCCTTCTTTGCAATAACCATTCAATAAAGTTAGGCAGCTAATATAATGAAAATTTGTGTCATTCATATCAGCAAATGGATGACCATTAAAACAACCTGGCCTTACACATGATGTAGCAATATGTACTTCTTTTGATGCACTACAGGTAGGAATTATAGTGGTAGCATGAATAAATTGTTCACTCAATGGGGCAGTATGAGTAGAAATGTTTGAAGAATCATTTGAAATTTTACTTACTTCCTCGTACTTAATTTCTGAGATTGGATTCGCAAAAACTGCATCAACAATCTCTGGTACTGATTTAGTCCTTCTTTCATATATTTTAATGGGTCTGGAAACAATTGTTTGCTTTGCTAGCTCATCCAAATCCATCACAACTTGTGCCAAATCATCGATAACTAAATCGTGGTCTTTAGAGAATTCTTTTGTGAGATTAATAACAATGCCCCAGATATGGAATGGAAGCTCTTGAAACATGAGTACATCCGAAAATAAAATAGGTGCGGTTGGTATATGTATTTGAAGTGCTAAAACAAAGCTTCTTAACTCAATAATTTTGGATCTGTGCACTTTGATTAGGATGTCCAATTCAATCATTTCTAGGCTTCTGATTGATTTTACTAGATCTGAAACGAGAGTTGATATTACTTTAGCCATGGTGATCGGTAAGAAAGTGAAGTATGTAGGAAGGAGAATGGAAGAATTGCAGTGAAGAAAAGAGAGGTCAAAAGAGAAATCAGATAAGAACGAAAGGAGGTGAGAGCGGACGAGTGAAATTTTAGAGGAGAGGAAATCGGTGAAAGCACCAAATTGATACGGTTAAAACTTAGACAGAGGAAGATAGTAGAGAATTATTTGGAAAAGAAGATATATTGGAGAAGAAGGAGACTAAGAAATTTCAGCATTAATTTTTCTCTCCATTCATCACCGAATTCAGTACATACTTATAGCCAAATTGGTTACAACTTTTCCTCCTACATGGCATAATGATTCCTATTATATGCAACAGACTGCAATACCCAAAAAGCAAATAACAAAAATTAGGAAAATACAAAAAGCAATATAAAGAAATAACTACTTTTAGAGAGAGGTGCCATCTTCATGTGCAGGTGCAGCTGTAATATGTGTATCAAAAGGTCGAAGAAAGTCCAATTGTCTAACTCGTGCCTTCGCCATAAAAACAAATAAAAAACTTCAAGCCCTAGAAATTTTGATGAAACACATTCTATATGAAGTTTATGAGATGAGCTTAGAACATTGCCCCTAAAAACAATTGGAAAAGTGAATTATGATACTATTAGAAATCTCTAAGAATATCTAACTACACTATTGTAAGTTTATAAGCTAAGAAGGTTAAAAGCACAGACTAGAAGATTATTAACAAAGCAGCGTAAGAAGTTAAACAATAGCTACCTAATCAAAGAATAAGTCAAGCTGAATCAAAATCTATTTCTTAGGCATTAAAAAGATGAGGCTTTAAAGAAACAAATCAACCAAGGACCCATCAATGGTAGCATAAACCCCCAAAAGTACCCCCTGTTGTAACAAGAGGACGTAACTTGGTATAAAGCTAACCATCTTCTTGATGCCAAAAGGAAAATACCATGGCCAGCTCCAAAACAGGAATAACAAGATGCCTTATAAGAAAGCTAAAAGTCGTTAATTTTGAAAATAAAAGAGTTACTTGAAAGGGAAGTCAAGAAAAAGGGACTCTCCAACCTTACTTTCTCAACTAACCGAGTTTCAGCAATAAAGATTCACATAACGAAAAAACCATAACAAAAGAGTAAAGGTCGCATTATGAGAAGGAGTCTTTAGAAATCGAAAAAGGGAATTCAGAGAAAGTAGAAGTTTGTATTTCCAGGCTCAATAATGTTATTCCCTACCAAATTTGGAAAGGAATTTGGCTCAGCTCATGGAGGCAAAGCTAGGAAAATCCTCTTAAGGCCAGTTCCTTTTCCAATTGGTTAGAAGCGATGACATCAAGAGAGAAAAGGGGAGTACTAATGGTATTAGTAGGACATCCAACCAAAAATGAAGATCATATCCCTGGGGCTTGGTGGAACTGCTTAATGCAAATTATGCTGAAGCACCTAGCCCCCATAAGATATTAAAAGGTGGCGACCTAGCTAGGGCTAAACGCTTTACAGAATTTGCAGGATACAGAAACATCAAGAAGAGAGTAAAGTTTTTTCAAAGAAACTAAAAAGACACCTGACAAAGAAAGATAAAAGGCATTGAGATCAAGAAGAAGAATGAAAAAATTTATGGGGAAACATCGCCAACATTAGACCATAGGACCAAATTTGAATGGAAAAATAACAACGTTTAAAAGGTAGGAAAATTAAGTAGGAGTAAAAGCCAACCGAAGATATTAATGATTATAGTCTGAAAAGAAGCCTGCAAATGAAAATAAAGAGGAAAGTACAGCATGCATAGAAGAAGAGACAAAAGAAAGGAATCGATAATTGTTGACCAAATCCCAACCTCTTAGAGAAAGGGCTGAAGAGCAGATATGGTTAAATAATGACACAAACATAAGAATTCGAGCTATATGACTTAAAAAGTCTAGAACACTCCTTCACTGGGGGAGGGAAGAATGTTAAAACCAAAAATAACCTAGGAAAATCAAGAATAAAAATATATGTGAAGGACGTGAAAGCCAGCAACACCCCGAAGGAGGTAGTGTTGGGCCTTCAGCATTATCCTTTTAAAATATGGAAAGGAAGGAAAAAGGGATTTCCTCCAGACCAGATAGCCCCTTTCGATCTTAATCGAAAGAGCATTATCTTCAAACCAGGAAGCCCCTTACAATCTTAATTGAAAGGGAATTGACTTCAAACTTGTTGACCTTGTAAGAAAGAACGATAAAAGTAAAACAAGGACAAAACATTATAATTACTACTAGAAAAATAGGCATATTCGACACAAGTTTTATGTGACCATCGATCAAAAAAGCGTTGTCGTAGGCCATTTTTTCAGATAGTAAACACCAGAGGGTCGTAGCATCTGCGGCCGTTGCCTTAGCCCTCTAAGGCAACTCTTTTGCCCATCTACTGCAAAGAAAAGAAAGTGTTGCATTATAACCCTATTGCAACAGTATGTGCAAGTAATGCAACAATATACAGCGTTGCCTGAAGCAGAAGCTAGAGCCTGGCTTCCAGGTCATGGTAGTGGTTCTCACATGAACATTCCACGTCAGCTGCCCATGTGTCACATGCCACGTCAGCTATCCACTTTGCACTACGTCAACTGTGATCCCACGTGTCGTACCACGATGGAATTAATAATATTTTATTTAATGCAACACCACTGCATTATGTAATGCAACACCACTATCCTATAATGCAACATCAGAAAAAAAATCAAATGCAACAGTAAAGAAGGCAAATGCTACATTGGAATAAGGCAAATACAACGCTGTAATTACAAATTATGCAGTATTAGCTTTGTACAAAAAATAAATTAATCCAAAACAATGTACATAGAATAAATCCACCCAAAACTTTCATCACCACAATCAAATAAACCAAAATATTCTACATACTAAACCACATCTTCAAATTGGATTTTCCTCCTAGCTTCAAAGTCACTGGTTCTAGGTTTCTTGTTGTTGCTTCAAGTAAGATCTTTTCTAACCCTGTTGACCTAGTAAATGCTGAGCTACAAATACAAACATCATACATTTAATTATCAAAATAGGATCAGACGGAGAGCATAAACATTGTTAAATTGAGCATAAAAGACCAATAACTCCTAGAATAACAAAGATTAAACCAAATTCAATGGCTTTATCATCATTTAGTGCATTGGAAAGAGTAAGAGAGAGGGTATACCTCAAATTTTGTTTCCTAGTGCTAATATATTGATAAATTTTGTGTCATAAATTTTGTACAATTTGCATGTATTTCAACTAATCTGAGATGAACTTATTCCTGCTGTTTAAAAAAGATAATGAATAACAAGGAAGACAAAGAATGGAAAGCACTAATAATTCATTTCAGTTTTGTTTCTATATTGTTCCAGTCAAATTCAATTCATTTCAAATCATAGTATTCAAGAGAAGTGCATGCAGTGCATATTACCCTCCGAATTTCAACCCTGTGAGTTTCATCATAGGGCAATGAAGTTATAAACTGATTCAACACAAATCTTGACTTGATCTAAACTTTCTTCTCTATATATTCTGCATCAATCGTCAGCCTATGAAAATTTCATTACTCTAATCAGGTAATTGTAGTATTTATACTTGCTTTGAAGGGATTCAGTGATATTATATGGTAGTTGTAGTATTCTTATATTACTTTGTACCATTATTGCTCGCAAACATGCATGTTGTGGCCATTTATATCATCCTTCACTTGTACAAGCAAAACGGTATTGGTAAACAGTCAAAATATTTTCAAATAAGCAAATGTGTGTACCTGCATGATTGCACTAGTAGCCATATCCCCATTTTGAAGACGCTTAAGGTGAGGTAGTGTTGGAGAACAACCTTCAACTACATCTATTAGTGGCTTCCAACGAATTGGATCCTTGATAAAATTCTATGTATCTATTAACAAACATGTGAGAAAAATATGTTAAGTTACGTATGATAAACCATTACCTTCCCGCCTTCTCCAAAGTTCGATTTTCTGCCTATTCTATTTATGTCTATTGCAATTGCTTCATGTGTTTCTCGCGAAATAGCACCAAGGGACATACCACCAGTGCAAAAACGCTGAACAATTGAGGTTGCAGGTTCAACCTTTCCGATAGGGATGGGAGCCCTATCACTTTTGAATTCAACAAGATCGCGAAGAATCTATACGAAACACAGATTAAGAAACATGGAGAATTATATACGGAAAACATATGTGAAAATTTTGTAAAATAAAGCATGGCTCGCATTCACCGGTCGGTTTGCTAAATGCTGTTGGTAAACAAAATAATCTGTTTCACTACTCTATAACTACTTTATGTAATAATTTTGACGTTTCTGGGTTATTTCCATGATACTCCCCTAGAAGTACGAAAAAGAGGAATTTTCGTAAAAGATCCTGATGTAATAAATAACAGCAAGATTAAATTGCAAAAATAGCCAATAATATGGAACAAATTGGATATACAGTAGCTGATGTAAAAATAGCTGGGTATAGCCACTTCCTCTTAATGGATTGTATCGCTTTGCCATCTAAAGCACAAGAGAAACCAAGAAGGGTCAATGTTGAAGCATCGGAAACCAACACAGGTTGAGTAAACATAGGCAAAGCACACATGCCGAAGCCAAAGCGAATCAGAGGCCGAGAAAAACTAGACTTGCATATAAATAAAGGCAGAGGAGCATTGTTTTACAAGCCGAACTCTTTTTAGTCTTCACTTTTTCAGTTTTGTAATTTTAAATCAAATCGGGAACAAATTCTGATTCGAATATTGTGGTTTACCTAGTGCAAATAAAGGAGTTGGGCTATGACAACGCATAGGATCATGACTTGAATTGTGCATACTAAAATTATTTTACTTGGACATGAACTTACATAACATGTTCCCTTTTTGGACTTAGGACAAAGACACTTATGTATATTTACCTCATGTCAGTTCGACATGAGACGATCAACTATGAATATCTTGTTCATTACTAAGACAAATGGAAGGGCTTCGCCAATTGATATTGCTTAAATTCATGAAAGATATATGCCGTGGACTCGTAGAACGAGTCGATACGAACCAACCTGATATGTTATGTATTGGCCTAGTTTTGAACAATGTATACTGGACTATTTCAAAGACTTCATCTTAAGGATGAAGCAGATATGATAAACTATAAATATGTCCAGCTCACGAGTCAAAGCACTCGAGTTGACTCAGACACAAGAGTGATTGTGCACTTCTTCTCCATCTTGAATCTCTTTATTTTTACTCAGCTAAATATGACAAACCAGACCTTCATTATTTCAAGTTTGAATCAAATTGAGTCGAAGGACTCAAACCATTAAGCTTCTCCTAAAGCAACTTGAGTTGAAGGGACTCAAATCACTTGTTGTTGTACAAATAAACAAAGCACCAGCTTACAATCAAGAACAGTTAGCATTCGGCATGACCAATGCATTTTCTTCAAACATTCATATTGTATTAAACAACTGTTAAAAACAATCAGTAAAATAATCATGTATATCTTGCTGTACATTAGCAAAACTATTCCTTAGTTATGAGCTTTGAGTTTTGACATAGATTACATGTTTAAATCAAGTAACTCTAAAAGACTTCACCTGCAAAATAATCCCAGTACCACATCCCTATCATTTTAATCATGCAGTAAAATTTCTAAACTCATCGATCACCAGGTGAACTTACATCAGTTAAGTTTATATAGACTGAACAAAACGAGGACTTCGAAATTTAAAAATGTAAAGTAAAGAAGCTCATACACAATCACTATGACAGTAAAATCCTTACCTTAAATACATATAGATTAAGCCCGGTGCACACTCCAGAATTCACCTACTTTCACACCCATCGTCGCTCCAATCAATTTGAAACCTCATCCACTCGATCGATACAAGTATCAAAGGAGAAAGCGGCTTAAATTAATCAACAGTAAACTAGGGTTTTCTATTGGAGGTTTGGGGAAAGTTTCGAGTTTGTTAAAAGTAAGCAAGCGACTTAAATTAATATAAAATCATAAGTCTAAAAATTGAAAAACAAGAATAAAACAGGATTTGAAACTCTCTATTGTTGTTCATAATTTGGTGAGAACAAAATGAAAAATGAAAAGAAGTATCGTAGGAATGAAAATCTCAGCGGGAAACAAAGAGAAGGTAACGTGGCCGTAATTTGACGGTTGTGATTTTTCATTTATGAGGACGCTGATTGATGAGGTGTACTTGTAACTAGTGCTACGTAACAGTTTGAACTAGTGTTGTACGTAACAGCACTAGAATTTCAATTGCAACGATGCATTAACGTCTAATGTAACAACATATGAATATTGTTGCAAAAGATCAAAGAAAGCATAGCTTTCACCACACTTTTCATGCAACGCACACATATTAGTGCCGAATATGCCCCCTTAATTTTATAGTAGTTTAAGAAACAGAGAAGGATCTAAGAATCATAAGCAGGAAAATTTGTAAAATACAAGAGCCTTTGGTCATATTCTGGAAGGTCCATCTTCTACAAACAAAAGAACCAGCAAAACTAACACAGCTCTCAAGCATGTCGGAAGGAAATGCATTTCAAAACACAAAATCAAATGGAAAGGGAAAGAATAAGGAGAAGCATATCGGAAGGATGGGATATCAAGGAAAGACCTCTCGGGCCTAACCACATAAGAGTAGATGATGACTTGAAGATAGCTGCCACTGTAAGCTAAGAATTCGCATACAACTATGCCTCTCGCAATAATTCAGACCGAAACCAAAGGGGCGTATCTTGAATATGCTAATGAAGAAGGATAGCCGATGTTAGGGAAGCATTCGTATGACCCTCCGGAAATCCTTTGAAGCGATAGTTGGACAAAACCCCGAAAGTCAAAGGGAAGTCAATCCACACCTATAAATAGGACCCAGAAGACCAAGATGGAAACATTTAGTTTATTTCAAAAAAAATTACTCGTAAATTGCGGGATGAAACTCTAATTTGTAAGTCAATTTGGGAAGAATAATTTGTAATATTGAATATGTTCAATAAAGAAGAAAAACGAGGCAATTAAGATAATCATGAGAAATCTTGTTCAATTAAGCATGTTATTATTATTCACTAATATTGCAAGCACAATGTGTGGATCATAGGGATAATTTGAATCCTATTCATACTCTTATCCATAACTATCACTAAGATCCTTGGAACATAGGGATAGTAACCATCCCCGGTTTATTATCTATGGCATTAACCCAAATTTATGTTGGGCTTTCTTATCCGACGACCTATTAGACTTATATGCTCATCGAGGGTTATGATTATATTCATGCTGTCCAATTAGGTATTTCAGGAACTAAGGAAAAACCTATCATTCGACAATTATTTTATGAGATCTAATCCTACTGAAACCATTCTCTTGATCCTTGAACTCTCAATGACCAAGATCCAAAATTGCCAAAGTCATATCAGATACCTAAAAGGGTCCTACAGAAGGAAATCTAACGGCTAATCTTCATCTGACAAAACCTAAGGAAATAGCCAAGATTAAGTCTGGTCTTTTCATAGATTGGGAATTCTACAGTCATATCTCATTTTTGGTGTGGTAACCATAAATTTGGCTAACACGCCTTATTCTCAGAAATTCAAATACAAAATATTTCTTTCGGTCACGATAGGAATACCATCCCATCGGAGTGTTGCTTATGCTTTCATAAGAGTACGAAACTAAGGAAGGAATATTTATACTTGATACTAGAACCAGAGACGAAACTGTTGTTAGAACAACAGAATATCAGAGAAGGATGACACATCTGAAATGACCCGGGTTTTTGGCGACCTTGGTTATCCGATATACAACACATATCAAACATCCAAGGGTCGAAAATACCGGATGATTAATGAAAGAAATTAGAGGGTGAGAATGGATAAGATAGAAACTTAAAATAGAAGAAGAAGAAAAACACAACATCAAAGTAATACGAACCTCACAGCGGAACGAATAACATATAAAATATATAACATAACTTGAAATATACATCTGTATGTGAATATACATCATTATCAAAGTACAACACTTACAACACAGCAGAAATAAACTATAGCTATATGATCCTGAAACATCCTGCTCCAACTCTTCAGGTATATCTGTAAATCCCGACTACTTGACTGCCCGTACAAAATTGGGCACCCAAGAGTTTAGGGAAAACAAAACAAATAAACTCTGGGTCAGTCATGGGACTGGTATGAGTAAAACGGTTTAAAACAGTTTGAGCCATTAAACGATATCTCATAAGACCACGTCGTATAACGGAACGGGTTTTTCCCTTATGAGAATCAAAAATATCTTTATATCAAAAACCTTTTGATATTATAATAATGTCTATCAACCACAATATAATAATCATCTAGCAGAAACACTTTCATCTCACGTTCTACATATATAGTATACAATCAAAACTGCAAGCACGTATTGGGTAATGGATTTCCAACTATGACAAGGTATGGAACCACTTTTTGCTAGTGTACCTCTAGAGAGGAATACACTGGGTTCAACAATAACATCTTGCAACCCGGCCACACATGACCGACCACTCATTTCGCTTGAGTGTATCGAATGTATATCACCAACGGCTGGGATCAGCAACCATTTCCCGAATGGGACAACATCAACAATAGATTTTTTGAAGTAAATGAAACTCTAGATCAGGTGATTATACACCCTAATAAGTGCGACCTACATAGCCATGTTGCCTTCCCGATTTCTGTCATTTACCGGATGATGAGGCTTGAGGTTACGCATTATCATCACATCAGATTCACTTCGAATGCCACATTGTCAGATCCATCGAAAATCACTAATTGACGTCTACAATAGTACATTACGTGTCAGCTAAAGAAGTTTCCTTCTCCGCTTCCACTCTTGGTACGGTTGAAAAAATCTATGTACGTGACCTTTTTGGAAATACTCTGTCAGACATTCATCCATACAAGTCATTCAGGAACATGATGAACCAAAGGTACTATTCAGTATATCCATCTTAGGCACTGTTATCTAAGATTTATAGAACAGCCCTTGCACTTTACTCTGTCTTCACTTATCTTTGGCATATATGATTCGCAACGCTTATGCCAATACAGAGTGGTTCTTTGGATAATAATCCAACCGGTCTTTCCATATTAACAACGTTAAAAATGGTCAAAAACTTCGATAGTCGGTGAGTTAACTATCAAAGAAAAATAGGTGTGCAAACAACGATATTATTTCCAGGAGGAAATTATATCGATTAATCATCTTTCAACATTTATCTCTTTATTTCATTAATTTACTTATCTCATGTTCCCATATATTCTTATTTTCTATTATCAGAAAACATTTTATGATTTTCGTTTGGAAAACATTTCCAAAACTTCTTAATTGGGATTTAAACAGATGTTTAAAACTATATTGCGATGACGACTCAAACCACTATACTAAATTACTAAATCCACTTAACCATTTCACACTCAAACCGTAACCATTTCTTAATTAAAAACGTAGTCAATCAAGTTGGGGTATAGCTACCTCTCAGACCTTAACTGAACCACCTTTCAAATCTCGAAATTGATAAGATTCACCTTTTTAACTCTTTAACACTTCCTTACGAACCCTCAGATTCTATTTATGAACCCCCTTCTTTTACAAGCTTACGTGATTATAACAATGGTGTTATAATCTCCTGCATCCAAAATATATTATCTTTAATATGACTTTTATTTCCTAACTCGAATAATATAACGACAACTAATTTATTTACTCCTATTCGGTTAACTCTTATCTATTACTCTTATAAGAATAACTTCAACCTAATAACTCTTACTGGATTAACTCTTATTCGAATAACTTATTCGAATAACTTATATTCGATTTGCTTACTTTCGAATACTTATATTCGATAATCTCTTTCTTCGAATAAATCTTATTCGATTTAACTCCTGTCAAATAACTTGATTCGGTCAACTCACTCCGAATATTTCTGATTTGATTATCTCACTTCGAATATCTCTGATTCGATTATCTCGCTTCGAATATCTATTATTCGATTATCTCACTTTGAATATTTCTGATTCGATTCACTTCTTTGAATAACTAAATTCAAGTAACTCATTTCAACTCTATTCGAATAAACTAAATTCGATTAGCTCCATTTGAATAACTCTATTTGATTAACTCTAGTTGGTTAATTCTAATTGGTTAACTCTAACTCTAATCGATTATCTCTACTGGTTAACTCAATTTAATTGGTAATTAAATATTTCCTTTCAATTCTACTTATTTTACAAATGAATATCTCCTTTTAATTCTATTTATTTAACAAATGAATAACCCTTTTAATTCTATTTATTTAACAAATAAATATCTCCTTTTAATTCTATTTATTTAACAAATAAATAACCCTTTTAATTCTATTTATTTAACAAACTAATATCCTTTATAACCTATTTGTAAATGTTTTACACATATTTCTCTTTCTATTTTATTTGTAAATGGTTTACAAATATTTCTTTATTCATTCGCTAAATAAATAATCCCTTTTTATAACTTATTTATTTCCTACTGAATGTCCTTTTAATAACTTATTTATTTTCTAAGTCAATATCTCTTTATCTTATCCTATTTATTTAATAATCCATTTAAATGTCTAATTTATTTATTCTAAATAAATAATTCACTTTATAAATATTCCATTTATAAAGATTTCCCTTCATATAAAATTCCACTTAAACATATTTCCTATTTATAAGTATCCCATTTATAAATAATTCTCTTTTATAAAATCCTCTGATTTTATAAATATTTTCTTTTCAATATTCCGGTATGTTATGGTGTTTAACATATCAAGTTACGATGTCCAATATCGTCCATACACATCAAATCAACAACGGATTATAAATCACGTCATATATCACAATATATGAAAACAATAAAATAACTGTTGAGGAATCCAGTCGGATTCCTCCAACCTGTTTCCCTGCATCCACAGATGTTGCCCAACAAAATCAACATCACTTTCAGTTCCATATGATATATTCTGTTAAACAGAATCAATATAGAAATTCGACTAACTGACTAGCAGTTCAATCAAACAGTCAACACACAGTCAATCAGCCAATATTTAACAGTTCTAAAAATACAACTATGAAATTATAAACTATTCAGAGTTAGTGAGATTTACTCACATTGGCAGTTCATCGTTAAAGAACGATAAACTGTTTGTTTGATTTGAATCAAACAATTTATTTCGCCATAAATTCAAACGAGCTCCCCTCCACTCTCAGTCAGTCCCATTGGGTAGTGTCTATCCATATGATCCCAACGTAACTGACAGTTCTTGATTTCGATTCCGTATGAGCTAGATATCGCGTACATAAGTTAATACATTTAATTTAAAATAAAACTTGAATTACTTAAAAAACTGGGCCTTACTATTTGAAACCGGCCCACTGCCTAAAACCCAACCCGCTCGTTTTGACCTCCTCCAAACCAAGACTCGTAGCCTCTTCTTCCCAAATCTCAGATACATGAAACCGCAAGTTCCTCCACCCATAGCCGATCATCTCAAGCCTCCCTTCCACCTTAATACCTCACTGAAATTCAAATTATCCCTTCACAACCTCTTCAACATCGCAGCACTCAAGTGCAGTTCGATCTCTCCCAGAAGATTCCGTTCGAGCAAGAAGCATCGTCCCTGCTGACAACTCGCGATATTCTTCGTCATGGAATAACCCAAAAAAAGTACGTGAGATCCGTTCGAACCCCTCAATTCAAAAACAACTTGGAATCGGACCATCGCTCCCTTAATTCGCTTGAAACTCGAACCCTAACCTACCCTGCTATTTTTCCAGTGACAAACAACAGGACCGAACTTGGAAAAACCCATCTAGAATTCAAGAGCAAGGCATCTCAACTCAAAGGAATTTACTTTGCATTTTTATGGAATTTCCTATGATTTTCAAAGAGGAATGTATTCACGTTTGGTCTGTATTTGTTGCGGCCTGTTTGTTTTCGTATGCTACTGAAGTTCGTTTGTGGTCTTAAGGATATTGACGTTGCTTAATTATAGCCACATAGATTTTATATATTTTTTTATTTAATATTTTATTTTAAGCAATCGTTAAGTGTACACGTCTTCTAAAAATCCGTGTGATCATGTACGATACCCAAAAATCATGAAAATTGACATGCAGCTACTGTTCGACATTACTGTCCCAACAAAACTGGTTTCGTCTAATTCCGACTTCGTATGCTCACATGGCGTACTTTTAACTGTCGAAATACTGACTGTTTTTCACTCTAAAAATCCTTACAACCACACAATGACTCTAAAAATCACGAAACTAGAAATCTAACAACTATTTGACATTGCGGATCCAACAAAATTAGTTTTGTCAAATTCCGACTTCGTTTGCAAAAGTGGCTATTTTTAATGCTCTAAATAGCATATTTAAATATATTTAAATATGATTAAATTTAATATTTAGAATTAAATATTATCGTATATATTCACAGTGGAATACCATACAGCTCTAGAATAATCCTGTATGGATTTCTAACTCGATATTTCATCATCAGAGTTATACCGATATTCGATTTATATTTAAACCCTTTTTAAAATATAAATAATTCCTTTATAAATTATAAAGGAATTCCACAGCGACTTTTCTAATATTTGATTTGGACATATCTCAAAATCTACACGACGAAATCCCGATTTTTCTCTTCCACTAGAAAGATATACTCCACCAGCTCCGTAAGTTTCTTGTTTCACAAAAATCCGGCTTAAAACGAATCCTATATATTCAGTTGAAGTTCGAATCGCCAATTTACGAACTACAGCGCCATTTCGAGCTCGATTTTAATTATATTATAACTCTACGTTCAAATTGTCGTTTATATAATATATTCGTTATTCAAGTTCAATTCCAAGCTGAATTAAATATCACAGATGATCCAGTTCACACGATATCGCTATTTCAGCCAATTCTGATTATTCCAGAATTAAATATATTATTTAATTATTATTTTAATTTCACAGTTATTTAATTTAACGATCATTTAATTCACTATATCACTATTTATATAATTAAATAAATTAATTATAATACCTCTGCAAATGCGGGTCATTACAATCTTCCCCACTTAAAATAATTTCGTCCTCGAAATTGCCAAGGTAGAGGACGACCCTATCGACTGGTTAGAACATATTTGTTCACTTATTAACTTCAGTTTCAACTGAACCAATTTAATTTCAACTAAATATTAATTAATTCTTATCACCGAAAATTTTCAAAAATCCTAAAAATTTTCTAACACCTTAACTTTTCGAAAAATTTCGCCAGCACCTCCTTTGTACTAGTCACTAGCCCAAACTCCAACTCGCCTCTCTGGGCCATCTCCAACCCAAAAGAAAATCAAACAGCCAAGCGGCTTGCCAATTCGGGTCATAAATCTCATGCTTATATCGAATATAAACTTGTACCTTTTTGTCGGGCATATCAACTCTATCACTTTCACCTGCTGTCAATTCAGCGGATACAAGGGTCATCCCAATCAAATTCCAATCTGCTTTTATCCACAACACAACCATTCGTTTATATCCGAGCCAAATATCATTTCAACTCGAGTTTCTTCTCGATTCCCAGCTATTAACTTGATTATCACATTACACTCAAAAATTGAATATCACAATCCAATTTGTCTTGATATCATTCTAATTCAATCTCAGTTATCACTTTACTGGCTTTACTTTAATTCAAATTTACTTTCACAAATTTTTGTTAAATTTGTTTTTAACTCAAACAGTCTTTCCCTGGGAGTTTTTAAATCGTTTACTCTTTTCAAAAATCAAATTTTCCTTTTTGAAATTCAACACAACTTATCTTTCCCAAAACAAATTCAAAACAGTATCTCTGGTAGTAATTCGTCGCTTACAACTCGAAAATGAATACTGATGGTGCAGCTGTCATCATCAGAATCTATTTTCCAGCGATCGAAGTTAGTTCAATACTATAAAACCATTTCTAAACATTCCCATTTTTAAATTCATTTCAAATTATAATTCACAATGCTTGTAAAACAATTTAAAATCTTCCAGGATCTTGAATTTTCCTTATTTTTAATCCAAATCCATTTACAAACACTTATCCAATTTTCCAGAATTTTAATTCAATTCTGATTTAAATTTCAGATTTAATTCATTTGATTTCACGTATTTCACTTATATGAATTCTGATTGGTTATTTACATAACCATTTAATTTATAATCTTACTCGATTATAATAACAACTAATATACCCAACATGTTATAATTTTGATATATATATATATATATATATAACTTCTCTATATCAAGATATACATTGGGTAAACTGATTTTAATTTACCCTCTTTTCAAAACATATCGTGTCGACCCATCGTATTTAAGTGTTTATAAACTCCTACCGATACAGTGGATCAAACTGATCGACCAGAACTCATAAACAACTCAACCAATAAATCTCCACAATATAAAACCATTTTATATCAAATTACAAATACGCTCACTCATATATCTACACTCAACTCAATCTAGGGTATTAGTAACCCCATCTCTACCGAGTCACGCTACAGAGCCAAGGTAATTCACTTAACCTTAAGCTCTGATACCAACTGTAATGACCTGGGTTTTTGGCGACCTTGGTTATCCGATCTAATACACATATCGAACATCCAAGGGTCGAAAATACTGGATGATTAATGAAAGAAATTAGAGGATGAGAGTAGATAAGATAGAAACTTAGAATATAAGAAGAAGAAGAAGAAGAACACAACATCAAAGTAATACGAACCTCACAACGGAACGAATAACATATAATATATATAACATAACTTGAAATATACATATGTACTTGAATATACATCATTATCAAAGTACAACACTTACAACACAGCGGAAATAAACTATAGCTATATGATCCTGAAGCCTCCTGCTCCAGCTCTTCAGGTATATCTGTAAATCCCGACTACTTGACTGCCCGTACAAAATTGGACACCCAAAAGTTTAGGGAAAACAAAACAAATAAACTCCGGGTCAGTCATGGGATTGGTATGAGTAAAACGGTTTAAAACAGTTTGAGCCATTAAACGATATCTCATAAGACCAAGCCATATAACGGAACAGGTTTTTCCCTTATGAGAATCCAAAATATCTTTATATCAAAAACCTTTTGATATTATAATAATGTCTATCAACCACAATATAATAATCATCTAGCAGAAACGCTTTCATCTCACGTTCTACATATATAGTATACAATCAAAACCGCAAGCACGTATTGGGTAATGGGCTTCCAACTATGACAAGGTATGGAACCACCTTTTGCTAGTGTACCTCTAGAGAGGAATACACTGGGTTCAACAAGAACATCTTGCAACCCGGCCACACATGATCGACCACTCATTTCGCTTGAGTGTATTGAATGTATATCACCAACAGTTGGGATCAGCAACCGTTTCCCAAATGGGACAACATCAACAATAGATTTTTTTGAAGTAAATGAAACTCTAGATCAGGTGATTATACACCCTAATAGGTGCGACGTACATAGCCATGCTGCCTGCCCGATTTCTGTCATTTATCGGATGATGAGGCTTGAGGTTATGCTTTATCATCACATCAGATTCACTTCGAATGCCACATTGTCAGATCCATCGAAAATCACTAATTGACGTCTACAACAGTACATTACATGTTAGCTAATGAAGTTTCCTTCTCCGCTTCCACTCTTGGTACGGTTGAAGAAATCAATGTACGTGACCTTTCTGGAAATACTCTGTCAGACATTCATCCATACAAGTCATCCAGGAACAGGATGAACCGAAGGGACTATTTAGTATATCCATCTTAGGCATTGTTATCTAAGATTTATACAACAGCCCTTGCACTTTACTCTGTCTTCAATTATCTTTGGCATATATGATTCGTAACGCTTATGCCAATACAGAGTGGTTCTTTGGATAATAATCCAACCGGTCTCTCCATATTAACAACGTTAAAAATGGTCAAAAACTTCGATAGTCGGTGAGTTAACTATCAAAGAAAAATAGGTGTGCAAACAACGATATTATTTCCAAGGAGGAAATTATATCGATCAATCATCATTCAACATTTATCTCTTTATTTCATTAATTTACTTATCTCATGTTCCCATATATTCTAAATTCTTATTTTCTATTATCAGAAAACATTTCTGATTCTCATTTGGAAAACATTTCCAAAACTTCTTAATTGGGATTTAACAGATGTTTAAAACTATATAACGATGACGACTCAAACCACTATACTAAATTACTAAATCCACTTAACCACTTCACACTCGAACCGTAACCATTTCTTAATTAAAAACGTAGTCAATCAAGTTGGGGTATAGCTACCTCTCAGACCTTAACTGAACCACCTTTCAAATCTCGAAACAGATAAGATTCACCTTTTTAACTCTTTAATACTTCCTTACAAACCCTCGGATTATATTTACGAACCCCCTTCTTTTACAAGTTTACATGGTTATAACAATGGTGTTATAATCTCCTGCATCTGAAATATATTATCTTTAATATGACTTTTATTTCCTAACTCGAATAATATAACGACAACTAATTTATTTACTCCTATTCGGTTAACTCTAATCTATTACTCTTATAAGAATAACTTCAACCTAATAACTCTTACTGGATTAACTCTTATTCGAATAACTTATATTCGATTTGCTTACTTTCGAATACTTATATTCGATAATCTCTTTCTTCGAATAAATCTTATTCGATTTAACTCCTATCAAATAACTTGATTCGATCAACTCACTCTGAATATTTCTGATTCGATTATCTCACTTTGAATATCTCTGATTCAATTATCTCACTTCGAATATCTACTATTCGATTATCTCACTTTGAATATTTATGATTCGATTCACTTCTTCGAATAACTAAATTCGATTTACTCATTTCAACTCTATTCGAAAAAACTAAATTCGATTAACTCCATTTGAATAACTCTATTTGATTAACTCTAGTTGGTTAATTCTAATTGGTTAACTCTAACTCTAATCGATTATCTCTACTGGTTAACTCTATTTATTTAGTAATTAAATATTTCCTTTCAATTCTTTTTATTTAACAAATGAATATCTCCTTTTAATTCTATTTATTTAACAAATAATTAACCCTTTTAATTCTACTTATTTAACAAATAAATATCTCCCTTTAATTCTACTTATTTATTTCCTACTAAATGTCCTTTTAATAACTTATTTATTTTCTAAGTCAATATCTCTTTATCTTATCCTATTTATTTAATTATCCATTTAAATGTCTAATTTATTTATTCTAAATAAATAATTCACTTTATAAATATTCCATTTATAAAGATTTCCCTTCATATAAAATTCCACTTAAACATATTTCCTATTTATAAGTATCACATTTATAAATAATTCTCTTTTATAAAATCCTCTGATTTTGTAAATATTCTCTTTTCAATATTCCGGTATATTATGGTGTTTAACATATCAAGTTACGATGTCCAATATCGTCCATACACATCAAATCAACAACGGATTATAAATCACATCATATATCACGATATATAACTGTTGAGGAATCCAGTCGGATTCCTCCAACCTGTTTCCCTGCATCCACAGATGTTGCACAATAAAATCAACATCACTTTCAGTTCCATATGATATATTCTGTTAAACAGAATCAATATAGAAATTCGACTAGCTGACTAGCAGTTAAACAAAGAGTCAACACACAGTCAATCAGCCAATATTTAACAGTTCTAAAAATACAACTATGAAATTATAAACTATTCAGAGTTAGTGAGATTTACTCACATTAGCAGTTCATCGTTAAAGAATGATAAACTGTTTGTTTGATTTGAATCAAACAATTTATTTCGCCATAAATTCAAACGAGCACCACTCCACTCTTAGTCAGTTCCATTGGGTAGTGTCCATCCATATGATCCCAACGTAACAGACGGTTCTCGATTTCGATTCCGTATGAGCTAGATATCGCGTACACAAGTTAATACATTTAATTTAAAATAAAACTTGAATTACTTAAAAAATTGGGCCTTACTATTTGAAACCGGCCCACTGCCTAAAACCCAACCCGCTCGTTTTGACCTCCTCCAAACCAAGACCCGTAGCCTCTTCTTCCCAAATCTCAGATACATGAAACCGCAAGTTCCTCCACCCATAGCCAATCATCTCAAGCCTCCCTTCCACCTTAATACCTCACTGAAATTCAAACAAAGGTTATCCCTTCACAACCTCTTCAACATTGCGGCACTCAAGCGCAGTTCGATCTCTCCCAGAAGATTCCGTTCGAGCAAGAAGCATCGTCCCTGCTGACAACTCGCGACATTCTTCGTCTCGGAATAACCGAAAAAAAGTATGTGAGATCCGTTCGAACCCCTCAATTCAAAAACAACTTGGAATCGGACCATCGCTCCCTCAATTCGCCTGAAATCGAACCCTAACCTACCCTGTTATTTTTCCAGCGACAAACAATAGGACCGAACTCGGAAAAACCCATCTAGAATTCAAGAGCAAGGCATCACAACTCAAAGGAATTTACTTTGCAATTTTATTGAATTTCCTATGATTTTCAAAGAGGAATGTATTCACGTTTGGTCTGTATTTGTAGTGGCCTGTTTGTTTTTGTATGCTACTGAAGTTCGTTTGTGGTCTTAAGGATATTGACATTGCTTATTTATAGCCACATAGATTTTAGATATTTTTTAATTTGATATTTTATTTTATTTTAAGCAATCGTTAAGTGTGTACGTCTTCTAAAAATCCGTGTGATCATGTACGATACCCAAAAATCATGAAAATTGACATGCAGCTACTGTTCGACATTACGGTCCCAACAAAGCTGGTTTCGTCGAATTCCAACTTCGTATGCTCACACAGCGTATTTTTAACTATCGAAATACTGATTGTTTTTCACTCTAAAAATCCGTACGACCAAACAGTGACTCTAAAAATCACGAAACTGGAAATCTAACAACTATTTGACATTGCGGATCTAACAAAATTAATTTCGTCGAATTCCGAATTCGTTTGCAAATTGGCTATTTTTAAAGCTCTAAATAGCATATTTAAATATATTTAAATATAATTAAATTTAATATTTAGAATTAAATATTATCGTATATATTCATAGAGGAATACCATACAGCTCCAGAATAATCCTGTATGGATTTCTAACTCGATATTTCATCATCGGAGTTATATCGATATTCGATTTATATTTAAACCCTTTTTAAAATATAAATAATTCCTTTATAAATTATAAAGGAATTCCACAACAACTTTTCTAAAATTTGATTTGGACATATCTCAAAATCTACATGATGAAATCCCGATTTTTCTCTTATACTAGAAAGATATACTCCACCAGCTCCGTACGTTTCTTGTTTCACAGAAATCCGGCTTAAAACGAATCCTGTATATTCAGTTGAAGTTCGAATCGCCAATTTACGAACTGCAGCGCCATTTCGAGCTCGATTTTAATTATATTATAACCCTACGTTCAAACTGTCGTTTATATAATATATTCGTTATTCAAATTCAATTCCAAGTTGAATTAAATATCACAGATGATCCCGTTCACACGATATCGCCATTTCAGCCAATTCTGATTATTTCAGAATTAAATATATTATTTAATTATTATTTTAATTAAATATTCACAGTTATTTAATTTAACGATAATTTTATTCACTATATCACTATTTATATAATTAAATAAATAAATTATAATACCTCTGCAAATGCGGGTCATTACAACATCACAGTAATATGAAAGTCAAACAACAGTATTAAGAGTAGAAGACTTAGTACTTTGAAGAGTAATGGCCAATACTAACATCCGGCAGATGGACCATTAGGACCGAATTGGGGAGGACCCCTAATTATTCATGCGATAATAAAACTAAGGACTTACCGCATGTGTCATTCCAACAGAACCATGGTTCCAAGAACTTGGAATATAGAATACAAAATACCTTATTTTCCCTCCATAAGTGAATAAAGTGATTCATCAAAGGAGAAATTTTTATAAAGGCTTAAGGAAATTTGGTTCCAATGGAAAAAAAATGGATTAAGACTAGAAAAAGTTTTGTTGATTCTATCTACATGGATAAAAATAATGGATACATCTCCCAAGGAAATCCAAAATAAGGAATTATAGTTGGTAAGGATGAAAAGCCCTTTCATCACTACAAGAAAACATACATATGGTTACATTCACTGGTTGCGGTTATATGTAAGTGCAACCAATTTAGTTATTAATTATGTATTTAGAGGTTCTGGTTACATTTATTTAACAATTGACTAAAATATTGGTTATGTTTGATGCTTACATCTCGTTACGTCTGGTTACATTTATTTAACAATTGACTAAATTATTGGTTATGTTTGATGCTTACTACCCATTACATCTGGATTCCCTCCTCTATTTCAATTTTTCCGCCTAAATCTAAGTTAGTTTCCTCCTCGTCTTCCCCTTATTACTTTTCACCTCTCTCGTTTACCCATTTCGACGTTTCTCGTCTTCCTTCCTCTTGTAAGTTCAAGTTCCCTCTTCTCCTTCAATCAACGTACCTACTTTCAGTCTTCTTCTACCAATAAATCTCCCCATCCCCTCCTTCTCCTTCGTTTGTAGAAAAATCAGTTTGATAGTCCTTCAAGTTCGAATATTTCCCTCATTACAAGGCATGCTTTTCTTCTCAATTTGAAAATTTTAATCTTAAACATATTTTTAGGGGTTGTTTACTTGTTTGATAAAATAACGTACCATTTTGATGTAATCTATTCGTATGTGATTCCAGGTTTCTCTAAGTTTTTGAATTTGAAAGTTTTTCATCTCATGCCGAATCCTTTATTTATTGAAGAGCGTAATTTCTATTTAGGTTGGATTTTCTGGAACTCTGTTCCCTTTTTTCCGCATTGTTTTTCTGGAGTAGAAGAGGCAAATATGACCAAAGAATTGAATCAGAGAGACAAGGAGCTTAGAGGGAAGGAATTCAAGAATCCTTATCAAAACTTAGTTCCTTGAAAAGATGAAAGCTAGTCGTGCAAAGATTGCTATAAGAAGAATTCTTAGATTTTGTGGAAATGTGAGCAGGTTGTGAAGAAGTATAAGGATTGTACCCTTAAAGCCTAGAAGTTGCACTAGTAGGTTAATTCCAAAGCATGATTTTTCTGTTCAAGAAGTTTGTCATTTCTGGTTAAAATCTTTATTTTGTTTATAAAGATTTTATTATTGGTGGCCTATTTGATAAGCCACAGTCAGAAGCAGTTACCATTTTATTATGTGTGCATAATTTTGTGTCTTTGACCAGTCTGATATTGCTCTTTTCAACAAGAAGTTGCTAGAGTAGATTCCTATTTACTACCATTAATTGATCGTATAAAACAGGGAAATACCAAATTTGCGTCAAATAAATAAAAGAAATATAATAAAAAACCAGTCTAAGGTAAGTTGTTCGTGAGATGAACAAATTACACAAACAATCAAGCGCGCAACATAATCTGTTTTAATTGCCTCACCCAAAAATGCATCATATCAAATGCATTATACACTGACGCCAACATAAGAGGAAGAAATGGGAACCTGGTTCCAAAAATATAATGGTGCAAAATCTGACCTCATATTTCAATAAAAACTAATCCTAATAAATAACATATTTTGATCCAACCAATCAATCCTTTCTTCTCCAAAGTTTCTTCTCCCCTTTTACTTTTGCCTTTAATTTTTGTTGCACCTTTTGTTGTTGTTGCTGTTGTTGTTGTGGTCTCGTCTATTTAAATGGCGGTAAACCCGATCCACAGTAATGTCAATGTAGGAGGAGCAAAGTACCTTTATTTGGTACTCTTGAAGCTCAAACAGCAAAGCAAACAACGAGTAGCAAGAAACTACGTATATTATCATGTAACTTTATAAAATTTAATAGTATCATGATTCAAAATCTCATATATTGAATTATAATATTTCATCATGTTTTGTAAAATGAACAACAAGGGGTCAAGATTTGGGTAAGGATAGATTTTTAGTTTTTTCAATTTGGACGATGCCAGAAATTTTTCATGGAGTGCAGCATAAATTTTCTAGATGGTTTGAGTCAGGTTATAGGTAGAAACGTTTTTTTAATTTGGATATTGAATTTTGATAGTACAACGGATGATGGATCCTTTAGTGGAGAAAACAAACTGACCCAGCCACATTGCAGCCAATATGACTTGTTCGCTTATGTGTGATTGTTTAGTTCAATTCTGTGGCCAGTGAAATCAACAGAAAACTGGTGTTATTTGCCTTTTAAGGCAAATAATTGAATTATTTGTATTTTTAATGTTGTGGCAAAAATTTGTAATTTTATTAAAGCTGCGGCTTGCTTCATTTGCAGCACTAGCAACAACTTCATTTCCACTTAGTGTGACTGGTGGAGGATCGGTTGGTAAACATTAAACTAGTAGTTACTGTATTAATAGTAGTGTATTTTTAAATAGTGATTTTGTTGGTATAAATCTTTTGCAGCTCGCTGTAATTAGTGGTTCTTTGCTGCAAAAGACATTATCGGGGCTGGTTAATGTCAATGGTGAAACTAATTTAGTATTTGCTAGAGGAGTTTGTTTGGATATTGGGATTGGGATGTATGCTAGTTAGATACTGGTAGGGATTACTCAGTGCTTACATTAAGGTAGCTGAAATCTGATGAGTGTTCTACTTATACTTTTCAGGTCTCTGATATGTTTGCTCCACCCGACTAGTAACATTTTCTATGCAAGTTGTTACCTTTTTTATTCTTTCTGTACTTTGCTACCTATGTATTTATGCAAAAGGGTTAGCGACATAATACATTTGCATCAACATAAACTAATTACCCAATTAGGTTGGTTTTGTTCAAATCAGCAAACTATAATTATCTCGGTCAATGTACTGCTATCCGCTTGGTCGATCCATCTTCCTTCAAACTGCTCCCAGTTACTTTCGTGAGATTTGTCCAGAGGCTTGAATTGACAAATTGAGGTAATTCCCATCTACTAAACACATCTCTCTAGCTTTTGTCATGGAGATTTGTTTTATTGTTTTTTTATTAGTTTTTGTTCGAAGTTAGCTTGACTGTAATGGCGTTGATTGTAATTTGTAATATGCATGTTCCAATCTCAAGTTTAATGGCAATACTTCATTATACCCGTTTGTACAACTAATTTTAATTGTACTAATTTAGCTTTGGCAACCATGCTTGTGATCACCCCTATAGTTTAAACTGATTTATCATAGATGTCGTACATTTAAAAACAAGCTTTCACCAATATTTATGACTTAAAATCCATTCAATTTGTGCTAGTACTGTTTGATGTTTATATAGTTTGAAGGTTTAAATTAGTTGATGTGGTCTCAAACATTTGTGCATCAGCAACTATTATGTTTCCTATTAATTGAAAAAGGACTTCAAGAGAAATTTTTTTTATCTCAGTTTTGTAATATAGATACTGTAAGTTGAATGGGGAAACATGTTTCGTTTGAAGTGATATTCAAATTTTAATAAATATAAGTATGGTAATTTTCATATAATATGATAAGTTTTGAAATACATATATTCTAATTGTTATGTTTTGTACACTTTTGAAATACATATATTCTAATTATTACATTTTGTACTATGGATAAGATATATAATATGAGTATAAAATGCAAAATAATGCCTTTACAGATTCAAGAAAAAATCATGTGGCTTCATGTAAATAATAAATATTCAGTCTAGTTTCCAATAGTTATGCTTTCAGCCTCATCATGTTATATTGACTATGCATTCTATTCTTTACTTTACGAAACGAGTTTCAAATTAGGCACATATCATGTTGTTGTTGGGACTTTTATGTGAATTTTAGGAAATCACTTGAGCTTCATTAGAATTTTCGTATAGCTCTTCAAACAACAAGAACTGATGCTAACTAATGATCGATTTGATGAAATTTAGCCAATTCTTAATCTACTTCTATGAGCAAATATAAGTGACACAATATCGGTGATGCTAAAAAAATGCTTCCAACTAAACCTTTTTTTGGTGTTTTCGATGCAAAGCTAACACATAAGAATTACTTTGTCACTATTTGCTAATAAGAGTAGATAATGACAGCCTATATATTGTGAAGCAAGAAGAAATATTTGGTGTGCATGGTGAAGTTGTCGTTGATTATCTGATTAGTGGTTTTGTTTTGCTTCGGGAGGGTGACAAACGCAGTTGGTGAAGTTGTGACAGCACATATATGGTGAAGTTGTCAATATTAGTTTATAATATTCTTGCTCCATCTTTGTTGGTCACGCAGTTTTCATCAAATCCTTAGCAATTCAAGTAAGAACCCTTAATCTTTCGATTGCATAGTTTATCGAAATTTAGTTCCCCTATTTTCTGTGGAAAACAGTGAATAATTTAGTTAAACACATTGTTAAACAAAATGTATGTTAATTTGCCAGTAGGTTAAGGATCATGAATCAAAACCATACCCTGAAAGACCGTTCACTCCATCGGACAAGCTTCTAGCCGGCATGATGATTTCTCTTTATGGACGTCTCTCGCGAACTCATGTAACTATGTTTTAGTGCAAGTTTAACCTAAGAAAGATATATGTGAGAAACATAGCAATGTTTATTCTTATCATATCATGGTCCTAGTTATCAAATTTTCCCCCTTTGCAAACTGCTTTAGTTTTGAATAACTAACTTATGATTGATTATTGTACAGCGATACTAGAGGGAAAATATCAAAAAGCATGGAGGAAAAGTTTGCAACATGGTTCGAGGTATACTTTTATGTTCTTCACTGATACAAATTCACTACAATTTGACTTGCATATAACCTTCTACATAGTAAGCGGTATGTATTTAGTTCATTTCGGGTAACTTTTGATGCTACAGGTGTGATTTGTCTAGTTGTTTCTCCTGTTAAACGTGAGAGGGGAGGTTCTTCCAAAGTTATCGAGGCTACGTAAATTTTTACATACTTCTAATTTTGTTTTGGATAATGCAGGGAGATGAACACAAATATATTGATGCTATGAAAATTTTACATATATTTCATATATAATGAAGGGAGATGAACATACTTGTGGTAAAAATTTATGATACATATCCTTAGATTGCAATACGTATATCCAACTAAGTTGACCGGAAAAGTTTGAAATAGATAAAAACTTAATGACATGGCTACATGGTAGTACTATTCTTGAAATTATGTTACATATCCTTAGACTGCAATACGTATATCTAAATAAATTGACTGGAAAAGCTTGACGTATATTAAAAATTAATGTGTCCAGAAAAGCCATCCAGATAAAAATTCTAAAACAATTTTTTTTTTTTGTGGATGTCATGTTATGTATCCAGATAAAAATCATGTCAGTACAAGTAGCTGGATTGTTTCAAAAATTAGAGGATGCGAATTTGAATGCATGATAAATGAAACAAAAGGATTCAAAGATGATGTTGCCATTAATGCTAAATTTGCAAGAAATTATAATAATTTTTTGGGTATTAGTTTTAGTATTAGCAAATAGTAATAAAGATGCTAATATATATTTACTAACACTAATCATCCTTATCTCATAAAACAAAGTTATTCCCCAGCGACATGTAGCAGAAAGTGCTAAGTTACAAAGCACTTTACATAACATGGCAATTGAGCACTATCTCTAGCTGCACTACAGTTGAACTTGCACTCAGTTGTCTACTATATTGTTATATCTAACTAAACTAAAGTATGGTCTAAATAAACTGAACATATGTTTTTATAAACTTTATTTACCAAATATGTTAATTGAAAATACTTTAGACTAGCATGGAAAATTCTTATTATTGATTATCAACCTTGCATACACGTAATTAGCTTTTCTGAAGTGAAGACCATCAACAACAATGAACATGACTTTAGTTGTTATATGTATTATGATATTTATTAGTACTCACATGTATTATCTAAATGGTTATGGAAAATACTTATGTGACTAATGTGTTCTCAATTATTTGAGTAAGATGATCATACAATTGATTGATTGTTGATTTAAATCAGATTTTTATACGACTTTTTTAATTTTAATATGACCATTATTTAAGTGGTTGCTGGAAATAACATAAACTATATAGTAGCCTTTAAAATATGCTACAAAACGATCAACACATTTTTGTAGCGTTTAAGAAACGCTACCTAAACAAATGTGACATACCATTTGAATTTTTAGTGGCAAAAAATAAATGCAACGAAAAGTCTTTAGTTGCACAAAATAAACGCTATAGAAAAGCAAAAAAGTTCCACGTACAAACCTTTAGTAGCGTTTGTAAAACGCAACTGTACAGAACCTTTGGTAGCGTTTATTAAAACGCCACTAAAAAACCAAGACTTTTAGTTGTGTGACCTGTAATAGCGTTCTTTAAAACGCTACCAAAAGGTTTTGGTAACATTTTTCAAACGCTGCTAAAGTCCTTTTCTGGTGTAGTGCATTATGATTCACCTTAAAAGTCTTTGACGTAGCCAAGATGCTTCCCGTAAGAGAGGAGGGGTAATCCCGGGGACATGCGCCTGAATACCAATAAATTCCTTGGTATACCGTGGTTCTTCCTCCATGGAGGGAGGAGGCTAGGCTAGGAAAAACTCGCCTAGCTCCAAACCATAGGTATATCTTAGGCACCTCCTGGAGGGAGGAGGGTAAGCCTGAAGACTACGCCTGACACAACAAGCCCTTACTAAGCTAAGGCACCCGCTGGAGGAGGGACGGGTAAGCCGGTGGATACGCGCCCAGCTTCGACTGAAACACACTCTGCCACTATTTTGTTAAAACAAGCCCTGTCACTGCTTCGGCTTGGCACGACCTGCCTCTTCTTATGCCTAGTCTCGTAGAAGGGAAAATAGCTCAAAAGGGGCACTTAAAGCAACCAAGCCTCTACTTTAGGAAAAGCCGACGATAGGTGAAGAATCATCCAAAACTGAAAATGCTTTTGTATCAATTATTTCCAAAAGAAGATTTCTGGATTTCTATTATTCCAATACCCATATTTGGGTTTCGTGTTAGTCGAAGGTGGCTTCGTTTGTATCGATTAGTTCTAGAAGAAGATTTTGGGATTTCTATTATTCTAGTACCCGAATTTAGGTTTTAGGTCTTCTATTAACCGAATGTGGCTTCTTCTATATGTATTATTTTCGGAAGAAAATTTCAGAACTTTTATTATTCTAATACCCAAATTTGGGTTTTGGGACTATTATAAGCCAAAAGAGGCTTCATGTTGATTACGTCCGAAGAAGGGATTCTGGACTTCTATTATATTAATACCCGTATATAGGTTTCGGGTCGTTTATGAATCGATGGATGCTTCTCTTAATGTTATCTCTAGAAGAAGAGTTTCTATATTTTTGATACCCTAATAAGAATTTTGTGTCTTCTAAATATAAAAGAAGTTTCGGTCATCTATTATTTTCTGATGTAAGTTTCTGGTTTTATTCCTCTAATACGCGCCGATGGCGGCTTCGGTTACATTAAAAACTTCTAGGAATGAGTTTCTAGATTTCTATTATTCTAACGCCTAAAATTGGGTTTAAATATACTTAAGTCGATAATGACTCCGTCTCTTTTATTACCCCCAAAAGAATGAATTCTATATTTCTTTTATGCCAGAATATAAATGATGGATCTCCTAAAAAAAGAAGAGGGCTTTGCTTTTACTATTACTTGGAGAACTGATATTCTATTTTCTTAACCAAATATAATTAAACAAACTTATGCATATACACTATTATTAAACTTTTAATTCGACATCAATACTAACAGATTTAAGATTGCTGGTATGAAAGAGACACAAATCATTTGTGATTTTTTTTCCTAAATAACAAACACTTCTTTCACATTGGAGGGAGGCTAAATGTTAACAAAAAACATTCTCGAAGGTAGACAGGGTGAAATAAGGCCAAAATTCAGGAGGAAGCTTCTAAAGAAAGCATGGGTAAGCAAGATACTTTAATAATTGACTAAAATAAGACTCCCAGGTAAACCGAAAGCTTTATACTAAAGCCGAAGCATGTGTCGTCACTAAGCAAAAGGGAAAAGCAAAGCAGTTACAAAGATCATGATCAAAGACAAGAGGCTTTTAGGATAATGAAGAAAAGCCTCTTTCGGTGGCACCGAAGGGCATATCCTTCTAAAAATACATTCTTGACCTGAGAATAAAATCATAGTCCTTAGAATGCTGAAAGAGGAGGATACTGAGGATTACTCCTCAGAAACAACCTTGTATTCAATAAATGTCTCATCGCACCGAAGAATTCTTCACATATGATTAAACTGTCCTGATCTAACACAAAAACCTCGAAGCCTACAAAAACACATGCCTCCCATTGGAATTAAGCATTCTTTTTGAAGATGCTCTCAGGGTATACCATAAACACAAGCTGCTTACCAACAAAGGCGCCTTTGGTGAGCTTTTGGGATAGACTTTAAAGAAGCATCAAGATGAAGCCTATTAGGCAGAAGGGGATGAGTCAATCCGCACCTATAAGTACGACCCTAGGAAGAATCGAGACTAATGATTCCATTTTGAATTCTATAACTATGAATTGCGGAGTGTAACCATAATTTCAAAATTAATTTAGGGATTTCTCTATCCTTGTAATTCTATTTGGCAACTTATTATGAATGGAGGAGATTAGGAATCATAGTTTATGGATTTAAATTACAAGAGAGGTGGATTGATCATATTGGCTATTAATTTATCTAATAGTCGATCGCACATGACTTTAACTTTTATATTATTCTTACCCGAAGACATGTAGTGAATCCTACGGGAAGGAATGAAGAACTTAGGACTGTAGATGGTAAACATTTTCCCCAAAAGGGGAGAATAGTTATTGTTAATGGAACTCGACACCTTCTTTAGGATATAACTAGATTCTTCTGTCCTTTTTAGGTTCTATAACACAAGATTCTTATTTCATTAATCCTTTCGGGAAGGTTAGAAATACAACTAACAACAGGGCTAACGATCATTAAAAAAGGGTTTAAGTCTAAAACCTATCTAAGGTCTCGGGGAGTATGAACTTCCAAAAGCTTGAACCAAAAACACATTCATATGCCTAATCAAAAAAGCCTTTCGATGGAGTCAGCAGATTGGGGTCTGATCCTTTTGGAACAATCTTTATTCATGGAACCCAACAAAGGCACAATTCCAACAGCATTTGGTGGGTTGGAGTGTTAATCGTTTTTATGGCTAGCAGACATTGTGCAGCAGAATGCCACCTTCATAGTGGGTTGATACAGTAATTTGACACATGAATTGTTCTCAAATATATTATTGTTCCAATTTATTTTTAGCCGATCAAATTCTGTACCATTTTCATTTCTAACGGCTGATCTAGAAGTCTGTAGTCAATGGCATTACGCATTGTACGAATTTATTTATTGAAATATTTAGTAAACTTTAAACATTACATAAACCATAGATATTTTCTCCATCAATTAGGCAATCAATCGCTGAAACAATGCAACATAGCTACAGTGTCCGATGTAACTTATAGTTTTATGTCTTCATCAATGACAATTGTTAAAAGCAGTGCAATATGACTAAGGTGTTTTCTTCGAACGCAAGTATTAAGGCTGCGTTCGCAGTCTTTGAGCGTGCCAAAATCAGTTTTTGTGGCGTCCGACGCGTCCGACGCCAACAGATTTCTCTCCGTTCAAATGGAACGATCTCCGAAAGCTGGAAATCATCCCGTTGGCGTCGGACGCGTCCGACGCAGGGATAATTAATTACTCAGATCCTACTTAGTCATGAAAGAATACTTAGCTTAGTTGGTAAGTGTACATGGCTTGTTGGAGATAGACCCAAGATGAAGTCCCACTTTCAACCAATTTTTTAGTGTTTTGTTGTACACTGCATTATTAATGCTTAATGCCCAATGTAGACTATTTGTTAATGCTTAATGTCATTTTTCAATTTTTTTTTTTAAATTGGTAAACACACATTCGCTAAGTAGATTTAACGGTCCAATTAAAAATCAGTACATAAATTAATTCAAAACAAACAAATTAACAACTAATTACCTCATTCAAATACCACGCTCAAATATCTCGTTCGTAGCTAAAAACATATTCCCCGTTCGCTACAATACCACGCTCAAATTTCCCGCTCAAATGTCACGCTCAAATGCTCCGTTCTCGTTCGTTAATAACGCACCCTAACATTTTTCCCTCCATCAATTAGGGTCACGTAGAAAGTAGTGCACTGTGGGTCTGATGTAACTGGATACTGTAGCATTTTATCCCCACAATAGTGTTGTCATAAAAGATAATGTGTTTTTCAACTCCACCAATATGGCTACCAACCGTGGAAGACATTAAATCGTGGCTATAGGGAAAGTTGTAATAGTTAAAGATATTGAATAATGTTATTATAACATGGGTATATTATTTGGATACAACATGTGTTGTCTACATCAGTAACATGAGTATAGTTCGTAGGTACAACATACGACTCAACGAAACAAGTTTATAGTTACAGAGAAAGATGTAGAATCACGTACAATACCAAGTATACTAAACTCTTATTCATGCACCAATAAAATAGAAGTAACTCAAAAGTTTTTGTCGGTTCTCATCCTCATCATCATCGTCTTCGGACGATTTCATTGAATAACGTATGAATCAACAAAGAATGATAACTGCGGAGGTGATGGATTTTAATGGCGCGTAAAAACACTATAAGCAACCGTCCAACCCAAGAAGGTAATGTGTTTGACAAGAGGGACTTGTGATATGGGAGAAATTACATTAACGGTCACAACCGACTTGTAGCAAATTATTTCACAGGAACTCCTTTGTATGAGGAAGTAGTTTTCAAATGAAGAATATGTATGTCAAAAGACGTCTTCAATAGGCTTCTCGAAAAATTAGTCGAAACGAACATCTTTTTTACACAAAGAGTAAATGGGATTAACGAGCTATGAATTTCCCCACTTCAAAAGTTCACAGCTGCACTTCACAACTATCTTATGGAGCATCTAGTGATTCAGTTGATGACAAAGTGCGTATTGGGGACTCAACAACAATCTAAAGTATCAAAGAACTTTGCAAAACTTTTGTTGTACAAATTGGTGAAGAACATCTTTGGTCCCGACCTCCCGTGACATTGATTGATTGTCGGAAATGGGTGCTCAACGTGGATTTTCAGCAATGTTAGGAAGCTTAGGTGGCGTTTGGTTTGTTTTTTGTTTTGCATTTTGAGTTTTCAACATTAGCTACATAAAATAGAGAGACTAAAGGGACGAGAAAAGGGATGGAAGGAACATGGAGGGACCACGGAGAGGTTGGAGGATGACGGAGAGGTTGGATTGTGTGTCGTTTATTCGTTGTTTCCGAAAACATGGAAAATAAGAAAAAGTTGTTTTTTGTTTTATGTGTTAACATCATTTTCTAAAACGGTCATTTTCCGTGGTTTATGTCTGTCGTTTGCAATTTTGTATTGACGAAAATCGAAAACTAAAAAGGGTGAACCGAACGCACCCTTAGATTTTATTCTTTGGAGGTGAAAAATTGTACAGTCGCATTACAAGGCTTATACTTTGTACCTTTTATATAAGAAGTCGTTGCATCGTTGTTCATATGACATGCTTTTTCGAAGCACCAGGTTCATTAAATGATATTGACGTTCTTGGACAGTCGTATTTATTTAATGACTTTTTCAATGATTTAGCACCTCCATGCAAACTACAAAATAGGTGAAAAATACTATTCTATGGGTCATTAGCCAATAGATGTAATAATCCAAAGCTGAAAACTCTTGTGCAAGCCTACAAAAGACCCAATAATGCAAAATAAGCAAAATTCAGGGAACAATAAGGGAGTTTGAGAAAAGATGTCGAGTGAGCAATTGGAGTGCTTCAAGGAAAGGAAGGTTTCATGTATTAAAAAATGAGGTATACTACCACAATATTATCATATTTTCTGATACCACATACAATTGTAATTTTTTATATAATATGATTGTCAAAGAACGTGGTAGATAAAGGCTTCAGCTTAAAAATGTTAATACCCTAGGTACCTTAGTTATTGATTTTGATGACAACAACCATATAAACATTATTACTAACATATATTTCAAGTTTTGTAGTTGCATAGGATATATTATGAAGATACTTATAAAGATAAACAAGAATACAAAAGAAGAATTACAGAGGAAGGATAATCAAAGCAATTGAAGACCAAAGCCTGTTAAAGATGAATGCTGAAGAATAGAGGTGTTTGAAGTGATGAGGAGTTGGTTGAACCTTATAATATCTTGTTAAAGATCCCATGGCAATTATACTTGAAGATAATCAACTATTAACCTCAACCGAATCACCAAAATCCACAAATATAAGGAAATCTGAAGTGTTGAATATTTGCGACACTTATAAATGTCTTTTGCCACACAAGGTATGTCGACATACATTTTTGCACATGTCGACGTATAATGGTTTTTCAGATTTCTAGATTCAAATTGAGAAATTATTTCCCTCCACCCTTTCACCAAAATACACATCCTTTCATACACTATTTAAAGGCTCCTAAAAACGAATTTTCACAATATATTTTCACATTTTCTTCTACTCCTTCTTCTCCATATATTCTCTTCACAAATCCATTGAATATCCAATTATTTTTGCAAATGCACTCTCTTTCATTCCCATTCTTCATTGATTTGCAAGCTACACAATACCAGAGAGTTGTACTTGAATTCATATCATTCTCTCTCTGATTTTATCCTATTTCCTCAAACATATCAAAGTTATATTGTCATTGGAGGTCTGTAAGATCGTTGTGCCAAATCTGCAAGAATCTGTATTAGAGATACGACTACTTTCCATTGTTTGTTACTGATGATAAAGAGAAGGTGTATCTTTTAGCCTATGAAATCAAGATTGTAAAGGTGTTCCTGCCACCCGTGGAAAACAAGCGATTATAGTGAAATTGTGCATGGTGAAGTGTGAGACTCGATGTAGGAATAGTTAATCCGAACTAGTATAAAAAACGTTGTGTTATTTTCTTTACCGCATTTTATTTTATTACTTATTTCTTTTTATTTGAATTTGAATAGATTTAGTAAATACACGTCATCTCTCTAGTATCTAAATATCCTTAAGTTTCATTAACATTGTGGTATAGACACCGCAGTTCCCCAACAATTGGTATTAGAGCTGGGTTTTCAAAATTATCATAATCTGATTTTTTTTGAAAATTAATAAATGGCTAGTGATAGTGGTAACACCATTATTAGTTCTTTTACAGAAGGGCAATCTACTACCATACCTCCTCTACTTGATGGCATCAATTTTGCTTATTGGGCTTGTAGGATGTAATTTTATTTGCAGTCTAATGGATTAGATATTTGGAACATTACCGAGGAAAAATACTTAAAGCCTCAAGCTGAATATTCAAAATGGACATTAGACCAAAAGACACAAGCACTTAATAATTCTAAGGCCATGAATATTTTATTTTGCTATTTAGATAGAAATTAATTTAATCGAGTTTCTATATGTAACTCTACATATGAAATTTGGAGAATACTGAAAGTCACACATGAAGGCACCAATAAAGTAAAACGGACAAAGCTATCTGTGCTGACTCACTAGTTTCAACTTTTTCAAATTAAACCAAATGAATGTATTTGTGATATGTATTCTAGATTTCAAGATATAGTACATGCCATAATATCATTAGAAAAGAAAATTACAGATGAAGACCAAGTCAGAAAGATCTTGAATTCACTTCGTAGTGAATGGGATCAGAAATCCACTTCTGGTATCACTAGAAGTCCCGAACCAACCCTTATTTGGGTATTAAATGATTGAAGACCAGAAATCCACTTCTGATATTACTATAAGTCCTGAACCAACCCTTATTCGGGTATTAAAAGATTGAAGACCAGAAATCCACTTCTGATATTATTAGAAGTCCTGAATCAACCCTTATTCGGGTATTAAAAGATTAAAGACCAGAAATCCACTTATGGTATTACTAGAAGTCCCAAACCAAGCCTTATTCAGATATTAAAAGATTGAAGACTAGAAATCCAGTTTTGGTATTACTAGAAGTCCCTAACCAACCCTTATTCGAGTATTAAAAGATTGAAGACCAGAATTCAACTTCTGGTATTATTAGAAGTCCTGAACTAACTCTTATTCGGGTATTAAAAGATTGAAGACCAGAAATCCACTTTTGATATTAAAGTTTTGTTACCCCCTTCGGGTTTGATTTATGAAGCAGAGGTTGTACATGCTTCTTGAGCCACTGTCTAGCTTTTTTTGTCAAAGCAGAGGATGTACTGCTTTGTTGGCCACTTTTTAGGCCTGTGCGTCCGGTGCGCTTGGCTAGCTTATCCACAAGCCATGCCCAAAAACTTACCCAACCTCCCTCCAGGAGGCGTCTTACCCTGACCATTGTAGGCGATGATAAGGTCTTAGATGCTTAAACCAGGCCATTGTAGACGCGAAATTAAGGCTTGCTCTTTTGATGCTCTACCCTAGCCATCGTAATCGATGATAGAGGCTTACACTCCACACCCCTCCAAGGGGTGCCCTATCTTGACCATCATAGGCAATGATAGAGGTTTGTGTTCCCTTCTATGGGTAACAAGAACATAAGTAGAGGTAGGATGTGCTCTTCTGCAAGTAGAGGTAGGACTTTCTTAGTTCATAGCAGAGGCAGGTCGTACTCTTCTACGAGCAGAGTAGGGTGTGCTAATTAGATTCTTGATCACGACCATTTCGGGTGTGGATCGGAGGCTTACGCTTTCGATGCTTTAACATGGCCTTTTCTGTTTTGGGCATGGAGAAAGGCTTACACACCACCACCACCCCCCTTTGGGGGCTGCCTTATTCTGGCCAATCTTGGCGATGACAAGCGTTTCTATCCATTTGTAGGTTGACCCATCTTGGGTTAATTTGATCTTTGAGAGAGTTTCCATACCCTTAGTAGTGTGAATATTTTGGGAGAAAACCTTCCTTTACTCATTTACCATTGAGAAGTATGGTTTTAAATGTTCTGAGTTCCTGGTTTTTAATGTTCGAAGTTCCATGTTCGTGGAACGAGATCACCATTTGGTTTGCATAGTTGATATGTCTTGGGTATGACTTCTTGATGGATGATTAAGGGTCCTTCCCAATTTGGGCCAAGTGGACCGTCCGATGGGTTCTTTGTGTTGGCCATACCCTTCGTAAGACCAAATCTCCTTTTGTGAAGGTTCTAGTTTTTACTCTTGAGTTGTAATACTTTATTATTCTCCTTTGTTATTCGGTTGTTCTGATCATAACCTCGTCTCTTATCCTTGTATTAGGTCTAAGGATTCCTTCTTTAACTCTTGATTGGGATCAAATTCGTAGCCTATCCTTCTGTGCGAAGAGATTTTAACCTCAATCAGAAGCATGGCTTTACACCCATATGTCAAAGAAAATGGAGTATGCCCTGTCGCCATTTCGGCGGAAGTTCTATATGCCCTAAGCACCAAGGGGTATTCTCCAGCCTAATTTCTTTTTGCTTGATTTAGTCGTTTCTTGAGGATTGTCTTTATCATTTTGTTTACTGCTTCAACGGCTCCATTTTCCCTTGGGTGGACTACTGAGGAAAAGCTTTTGATAATTCCATTCTTTTCACAAAATCATGAATTCTTCACACTCGAATTATGTTCCATTGTATGATATGATTTTGTAAGGAATCTCAAAGCAAGTAACAATATTCTTTATCACAAATCTCAACAACTTCTTAGATGTAATTGTTGGAAGGGGTTTTGCTTCTACCCATTTGGTGAAGTAATAATCAATGGCTATTACGACATACTTGGCTCCACCTTTGGAGATTGGTAAGGCCTGATCAAATCTATTCCCAATACATTGAATGGCCAAGGGATTAAGATAGTCGTTGCTCAGTAGAAGGAAGCCGGGGTATTTTAGAGTACCTTTGACATTTCTCACACTTCTTGACGTACTCAATTGCTTTGTTAACCATTTATGGCCAATAATAACCTTGTCGCATGACCCTCTTGGCTAGCTTAATCCCACTAGGGTGGTCTCCGCACAATCCTTCATGTTCTTCTTTCAAAAAATTAAGCCCATTCTCGAGACTTACACATCTCAAGTAAGGAAGTGAATGCCCTTTTCTTATAGAGTACCCCCCTCCATAATCGCAAATGCAAGGGCTTGGTGTTTTATTTTCCTTGTGTCTTGCCTGTAAGGGGTAAAGTCCCGTTCAAAAGGTGATCTACCATAGGAGTCATCCAAGTACTCTCATTACGATAATTAATTTCTGTTGAAGGAGGTTCCTCACCAGAAGCCACCTCCCTATCAATTTCATCTCCCCTTTTCGAAGCTTGTTATCTAGTTAGGACTAACCACTCTTTTCTTGTTTCGGGCTCCTCATGCTCGATACTGGGTCTTTCTTGGTAACCTACAGGGATTACTCGAGTTTCGGGTGCTTCTCGGGAGCTGGCCAATTTGGCTAGTGAATCAGCTTTGGTATTCTCCCCTCTAGGTATTTGATGTATTGAGAAATCCTCAAACAGAGAAAGCATCTTTAATATCACTTTTATATATGGGGCTAACCGCGCGTCCTTGGTTTGACAGGTGCTTTATCTGATTTACCATTAGTTGTGAATCACTAAAGATCTCTATTCGAGGTATCATTAACTGTAGTGCTAGATTTAACTCTACCATCATTGACTCATATTCGGCTACATTGTTAGTAGCTAAGAACCCTACTTCATCGCATAGTGCAAGCGATTCCCATCAAGGTAATTATGATGTAACCTTCCCCTACTCCATGCTCATGTGAAGCCCCATTTACAAGTAGTTGCCACTTAGCCTTCAATTCATTCTCTTAGTTGATTTTTTCTGGCTTGCAAAAATCTTTCTTAAGTGGAAAGCTAGTTAATACCTTAATAGAATGTGCTTGGAAGTGTACATTGAGCTTCTATGTTGTAAGTATTAGGCAATACGTTAATTTTTCCATCACAGGGTATTGGGTTTCTGCATCCTTTAACCTTCTGTCGACGTAGTAAATTGGATGTTGAGTTCTGTCACTCTCTCTTATAAGGACAGAGCTTACTACATATTCTAAAACGGCCGTATAGAGATATAAATATTCTCCCTTCTTGGGATTAGACAAAATCAGGGATGTTCCCATGTAGTCTTTCAATTCTTGAAAGGCCTTTCTACATTCTTCGGTCCATTCGAAGTTCTTCTTTTTCTTTATAATATCAAAGAAGTGGACGCATTTGTCAATGACTTTGGAAATGAACTAATGAGGACTGCTTCTTTTCCATTTAAGCTCACGACTTCTTTGCTTGTTTCTTGCTCTTGCATATTTTTTATGGCTTGAATTTGGTCAGGACTAGCCTCAATGCCATGTTCACTTACCAAATATCCTAGGAACTTTCCGGATTGTAGCCCAAAAGAACACTTTTGTGCGTTTAACTTTATTTGGTAACTTCTTAAGATGTTGAGCATCTCTTTCAGGTCCTTTAGGTGGGTTTCCTCTTTGACGGACTTCACTAGCATATCATCTACATAAACTTCCATGTTGCGCCCTATGTGCTCTTGGAACATTCTGTTAACTAGCCTTTGGTATGTTGCTCCTGCATTTTTCAATCCGAAGGGCATTACTTTGCAACAAATGTTCCCCAATCAGTGATATAACTTGTATGCTCCTCGCTGGATTTATGCATTGGAATCTGATTATACCCTTAGTAAGCATCCATCAAGGACAGTATCTTTTGGCTGCTTGTTGCATCAACCAACTGGTCTATTCGCCAGAGGGGTATCAATCCTTTGGGCAGACCTTGTTTAAGTCTGTATAATTGACGCACGTTCTCCATTTCCCGTTGGGCTTCTTTATTAGCACATGATTGGCTAGCCATTTAGGGTAAAAAATGTCTCGGATGAACCCGCCTGTTTCTAACCTTTTGACTTCTTCCTTTAAAGCCTCTGATCGGTCTCTATTGTATTGCCTCTTCTTTTGTCGGACTAGGATTACAGAAGGGTTAATGTTTAGGGCATGGCTCATGATAAAAGGATTGATTCTGACCATGTTTGAATGGGTCTAAGCGAAAACATCCTTGTTGAGCTGCAAGGACCGAACCAGGTCACTCCTCAAGGGTTCTGTCAAACTTTTCCCTATGTTGATGACTTTAGCCTTATCCTCTGGACCAATGTTTACTTCTTCCAAATCCTTTATTAGTCTTATCCTTGCAGTGTCTCCTCTAGAATCCAAGTCTGTGACAATTTCTTCCTCTTCTTCCAAATTTATGTTATTAACTCTCCTCCTTTTACGTCTCAAAGAAGTATACCTACCATTTGTACATTTGCCAGCTTTATTAATTTTTTACTTTAGCTTCGAATGTTGGATGTAAGAACCCATCATCTGAAGGTTTAAAAATAGTAGAAGAATTGAAGTACGAAGAATACTCCATTTTGTGTTTGTCAACCGCTGCGAAGTACAATTCATGGGAACTAAATTGTTCTCCCCGAATGGTCCCCCATCCCTGTTTAATTAATAATTTTAGCATAAGATACTTGGAAGAGACAAAAGCATCCATTTCTTCCAGAGCAGGTCGACCAAAGAATGCACTGTAGTAGGACGGTTGATCGATCACAACAAAGAGATTTTCAAAGGTTCAGTGGAGTGGAGATAAGCTAACTTGGACTAGGATATTGATTGTCCTAGAGGAGTTGATCCTCTGTTGTTGAAGCCAAAGATTGGCTCATTGCTTGGTTCCAACTTCTTCTCAAAAATTCCCATTTGACCAAAAGCATGCTTGAAGAATGACAATGATGGAACTCCATGTGTCAACAAGGGTCTAAGAAACAACAGAGAGTCCAATTTAAGTTGTTATCATAAGAGGCTCATTGTGTCGATGATGGACCCCTTTCTTCATCTCTTTCGGCGAAATCACCAAGTTATGCATCTTGAGAGTGTAACGGGCATTTTTCAATTAGGGTTCCTCTTGAATGGAGAATTTCCCTTCGCGATCCTCCTTTAGGTATCGGTTCCTGGCTACCGGGAAATTTCCATCACGATGTGATCCACCATGGACCACATTGATTCGGTTTACTAGTAGGCCTGAGTTTAGATGACCTTCCTCCACAGTGGCTTTTATGGTGTTTGCTGAAACTTTCTGTTGTCCACTCATATGCTGGGCGGATATTGACTTGTTCAAAACAAACTCCTTCAGATATCCATGTTGTATAAGATTCTAAATAATCCCGTCCAAAACCTTGCACTTGTCAGTCTTATGTCCATTTTTTTTGCAGTACTCACAATACTTTTCACTAGCATGGGCTTCAGGGAAATTCCTGGCTTTGAACGAAATGGGGAAGTTGTTGACCCTTTCTTCTGCCATAGCATACACAAAAGAAATGAGCTTGCTTAAAGCGACTGCGTTGGAATTAGAATCCTCCCACCTCGGCTTTTTTTATTTCCATCCAAGCCAAACCTTCCACTTTGAGGCTTTCTACCAAAGCTCGGCTTTCCTCCTTCCCTTCAAGGCCCAAACTTCTTTTTTGTGAAGTATAATTCATCCATACAGACAAATTTGTCAGTCTAAAAGTTGAAGTCTTATAAGTCTTTACAACCATGGATGTATAGTTCCTTCTAGAAGGGGATGTTCTCAATTAACCCAAATGCACAACGATTATTTTATCACGGTCATTCATGTCATTTGCCTTCAATGCATCCACATTGAACCTTTTCAAGTAATCTCCTAGGGATTCCCCTTGCCTCTGCTTGATGTTAGCAATGATTATGTAGTCAACTGTTGGATCGTTATAAATGCAAAATTGTGCAGAAAACTCATAGGCAACTGCTTCCATGAATAGATGGTATTTTCTCTATAATGACGGTACCACTTAGTTGCTTCTCCTTGGAGGGTTACTGGAAAAAGTATGCACCTAACAGCTCCTGAAGCATTATAGATATCCATTTGGCTGTCGAAAGTCATTAGATGATCATCAGGGTCAGTGGTTCCGAGGTATTTTATAGTTGGAACCTTTACCCTAGATGGTATTATGGTACTCATAATTTCGTTAGTGAAAGGAGCTACCCTTTCATTATCATTAACCCTGTCATCCTGGGTTCTTTTCCCTTTGCTTCCCAACAAAATTTTTGATAGTCTTTCTAGCGACATCTTTGAGGATAGACTCTGTATTGTCATAATTCTCCCTTTTAGGATCATAGCCTTTAGACGTAGAGCTTCCAGATTGCTCCTATTCACATTCATTTCCTTGATGATCTATCCCTATTAAATGGGATCTTTTCTTTTTAGAGGAAGCTGCCTTAAGCTTCTCTTTTGCTTTAGTCTATTGGATGGGAGTCTTTCTCTTCGGGAATTCATCCACCTCCCTCTGGCTACATTTAGTGACCTTTGAAGACTTCTGCGCTTGATTAGCATTTATTTGAGCTTGCATTTCTTGGACTTGCTTCTCCAAAGCCATGATTTTAGCGGCATTTTCCTCCATGGCATTTGGATTCAATGGCTGCATAGGGATGGAGGTTGTCCTTTCCTCATTGTTGTTTAGACTGAGCGTTAAATCCATGTTTCCTTTAAGGTTTGTGTTAGGAGTTGGTTCCTTATTTCGATTCTCCAATCGTTTTGATTTCATCTTCCCCTGCCATGGAGCAATAAATTTACCAAATTAATTTTTGATAAGATAAATAAGAAATCAGAGGTTCAAGCCCTCCTTCTAGCGCCAAAATGTTAATGATATTTTTCGTCGGCACCCGAACTAGAATAAACAATGCATCTGCTTAGAAATTTGATGCAAGGATGATCCAAATGTCATTGAAATGCAGTTATGAATTAGTGTTCTTTAACTAGTTTCACCATTTCCTAAGAAAGTTAGTGTTAACTCCTTGTCTTATTATTATAGACACAGTATGATTATCAAATCGGGAAATGCTTAAGTCTCGGACTTCTTCTCTTTATTAATTACAGATTTTTTACAAGAGTTGAAGAAATCCCCAATTCGAATTGGAAATTAAGGCTTGCTCTGGAGAGAAAGAGAGCGAGATTGATAAATGAGAATTCGGCCCCCAAAATGAGACCCCTGGGGTCTTATTTATAGACAAATCGGGGCCTCTTTCGCTGTTGGGACAATAGTAGCCCCTGCCCATCACTTTTCCCTTTGGTTCCGGAAGTCTAGGCTCTCAGCCACCTTTTCTCTCGATTCTAAAGGAATTGTTTCTGTCTTTTTATGATGATGGTTCCTACTCCCAGGAGAATGGTTCCAGTCTTCGAAACTCCTTTTTGATTTCTCATCCATCCCCTGTGGATTAATCCCGAGTTTGCCGGTGCGAATGGCTTTCAGGAGGTTCTGGGTTTCGGATGTGGGCTTCCGAATGTGGGCTCTCGGTCTTTCTATTAACGCTTTGTGGAGATTGCCTTTGTGATTCAAGTAAAAGGTGGATGAGTCCGCCACCCCTGTCAATATCGACACTAAGCAGATTAGTGTAGATAGCTTGTCTCTCTTGGGGGTTTCGTCTGGCCTTTTGGTAGACTTCTGAAGTGCATCCTTAGTTTTCCGGGGGTTTCTTCCAGTGCTTTGTTAGTTACTTATTACGGTAACTTCTCGGAAACCGACCAATGGAGGTCTCGGCAATTTGTTCCCGGATAATCTCCATATGTCTTAAACTTTGTATCTTTGATGCTTTCGTCTCCTTGTGTATCGATATTAAGCAAGTAAATACCGATAGTCCTTTCATCCTTATGGCTCTCGATTTGTATGATTGTTGGTCTCTCTCTTCATTGGCCTCCGATCTTGGGCGATCTTCCGTTGTTTACTGATCGTGCCAGAACAACCCTTCCAGTATCCTTTCTTTGTATAGATTCTGAGATCTTTACTTCAATGATGGTGTCGGTTGCACAACTCTCGAATTTTTCCCACATGCTGTCATCTTTTCCATATGATGAACCTTTGCCAATGGAATATCTCTTTATGCTAGTGTCGGTATGCTACCCCTTCACCGTCAGCCTGTTCTGGTGCTTTATTTTGGTAGTAACACTGAGGCTAATTCTATTCGCACTACTTGAAAGTGCTAAGATGGATAAATTCTCTTCCAAAACGTTCCATAAGAAGTTTAGATGAATCCGTCATTATATTCTTGAAAAAGTTTTCCCCATTTCATCAAACTATAAAAATCCAAACTGAAATAAACCAGTTCTCTCAAAACGAGGGGAATTTTTTTTTCAAAATACTTTGGGAGATTCAACCAACTACTATATAGTTGTCCTCATCATGCAATTCCAAAACACCACTTATGTCAAATTGCATAGAAGGGCTAAACTATCAACGTAGAACACAATTAGAATCAATGTGTGAAGGATAATTTATGTCTAAAATGGCCAATGAAGCTTGGGAGTTATTCGAAGATTATTTTGAAAAAGACATGCAATGGGATTCAATTCATGTTCACATTCGAACTTCTACTAGAGGAGTGCATGTCGTCGATCCAATTCATTTTCCCTTAGAAACTAAAGCTCCTCAAATCGGAGAAGGACTACCCCATTATTAACCTTAAGACCAAGTCAGTGTTATAGCTCAAAACAGTCCGTTCTCATCCATATATAATCCTATTTAGAGAAATCATTCAAATTTCTCATAGTCGAATCCAATAATGCCGCAAATCCATCTCACATGATTCCGAATTCGAATTACCAGGCCTGTTTTCTTCAAGTATAGGCATTATAACTTTCAACATCAATTCAATCTCCCCAATCTTCTCAACCTTCAAAAGAAATTGATCAATTAGAGAAACAAATAAATAATAAAAATGCTAAACTCGAACAAATGATGAATATGATGAAGGAACTAATGAAAAGTAATGAGAAAGGCAAATTTCCTAGTCAGCCCGAGGTAAATCCAAAATATAATTCTCGTACTGTAAACTCTTGTGTGGACGAAAACTGTAATTCGGTCAAATCTGTCACCACCCTTAGGTCTAGAAAAATGATTGAAAACAATGTCAGCAACCCTGGCAAACATTTGAAGACCACCCCTACCCAAAAGCTTGACACTCATCTGATGGTTACCAAGGCCAATTCATATGAACCTTCTAAATTTCCATCTTCTTCGAATGTAGGCAATCCCAACATCTCTTCTTCTAATGTCGGCAAACCCGACATCACATTTACTTCTAATGTTAGCAATACAAACATTCCATCTTCCACACCCTTACCTCTCTCAATTCCCATATCGAAACCTTCTTCTTCGAATGACCAAATTACGGAAAGAGTCGATAAACTAGTTGCTCCTTATCCTCATAGACTTAAAATAAGAAGAAGGATGCGAATTTAAAAAAAAAAACTTGAAATCATCAAGCAAGTTCGTGTCAATATTCCACTCTTAGAAACATCAAACAATTCGCTCAATATGCCTAGTGTGTCGTAGAGCTATGCACCAGAAACGAGCCACTAATGTTCTTGAAACTTCCTTTTGATTGGGAATACTAACTGTGTTTTCTCAAGTCCTTCACCAATTAAGCGTAAAGACCTGAGTTGCCCTGCAATCAGTTGTAAAATAAGAAATACTCACATCAGTCGTGTCCTACATGATCTTAGTGCAAGTTCAATCCTCTTCCCATCATTGTTTATCACCAACTTGGACTAGGAGAGAAAAAAATGAACAAACATCACAGTTCAATTAATCGATCGATCTTTCACCTTGGGCATTGCTGAAGATATTTTCATTCAAACTGAACAATTTCATGTCCCTATCGACTTCATAGTTCTTGAAAGAAAGTCTGTTTCGAATCCTAATAGTCAAATTACATTGATTTTGGGTCGTCCATTCTTAGCCACCTCAAATGTCATCATAAATTGTAGGAGCGGCCAACTTCGACTATCGATTGGGCACTTAACCATTGAATAGAACATTTTTCTTTAACCCAAAGAGTCCGAAATAGGAGGAGTCGACACGATAGAAATAGTTGTAGATGACACGTTAGATTTATCTTCTCGGAAAGCTTTATTTTCCTCAATAGACTTATCCACTATGTCTTTTGAAGAAATACTCGAAGATGAACTTAAATTCTTAAATGACGAAAATGAATATAGGGAATGTCTAGAAGATAATCTTAGTTCCATATCATCAAATGAAATTATTTTCATACACTCAAGTTTATAGGATTATGATAATCTTCAATTCAATGGTATAGACCCGTAGCATGACAATTTTTTATAGGAAGGATTTTGATTTCAAAATTCACTGACATGCCTATTGTACCTCACAAATCAGATAAGAAATCATTGTGCATCACCTTCGATAGATGCAAGTGTGGGGGAAAAGGAAATTTCGTTCTTCACAAAACATTCATCATCTTTGTAGATCTCACTTTGCATATGATTTGTATACTCATATAGTTATTAAATTTCATTTCATTCCACAAATAATTTTGCATCTAATCCATTCTTGGGTACTCTCTTATACATTTTGGGAATATGTTACAGTGTGGACATTGTTTTGACTAAGTGTGGGGTGAGTCAACATTGCATTCTTTTTATTCTTCGTTAATTTTTCTAGTTCTTTTCATCTCCATGCATTTAGATAGGACCATCATGCATTTCAGATTATAATAACATACCATTTTTTGAAACACGACTCATTTTAGATTGGTTCTACAAAGTAAGTCAACAATATTTGGTCAGTTGATATTAATTTTTTCTCTCAACTAAGATGGAATAAAAAATATAATGGAAAGTTGAATTACGAGTGATAATAATGTAACTAGTATGTTGGGAAATTCTTAGGTGATGACCACGAAGTATATTCTAAATTATTGTCTTTGTTTAATGAGTGGAGGACTTAAAGTACATGTATTGGTTTTTCGAGTCTTTAAAACTAAGTTGTGCTAAGCTGAATTTGCATAACTCTCTTCTTCTTAAGTTCAATAATAAAAGTAATCCAAGGGTATCCAACATTGTTAGTAAATCTAGTGTTGGTGTACAAACCCGCCAAGCTCTTTCCCAACTCTCATGTAAGCCCGCGAGGCAATTCATGAGTGGTATACCTTGGTTTCATTTTATGAGTTGGACACCTAAGGATTATCGACATCTTGTTGCTAAAGTATTTTCAATTAACATATTTGGTAAATAAAGTTTATAAAAACATATATTCAGTTTATTTAGATCATACTTTAGTTTAGTTAGATGCAACAATATAGTAGACAACTAAGTGCAAGTTCAACTGTAGTGCAGCTAGAGATAGTGCTCAATTGCCATGTTATGTAAAGTGCTTTGTAACTTAGCACTTTCCTGCTGCATGTCACTGGGGAACAACTTTGTTTTATGAGATAAGGATGATTAGTGTTAGTAAATATATATTAGCATCTTTATTACTATTTGCTAATACTAAAGCTAATACCCAAAAAATTATTATAATTTCTTGCAAATTTAGCATTAATGGCAACATCATATATGAATCCTTTTGTTTCATTTATCATGCATTCAAATTCGCATCCTCTAAATTTTTGAAATAATCCAGCTACTTATACTGACATGATTTTTATCTAGATACATAACATGACATCCACAAAAAATAAAAATTGTTTTAGAATTTTTATCTGGATGGCTTTTCTAGACACATTAATTTTTAATATACGTCAAGCTTTTCCAGTCAATTTATTTAGATATACGTATTGCAGTCTAAGGATATGTAACATAATTTCAAGAATAGTACTACCATGTAGCCATGTCATTAAGTTTTTATCTATTTCAAACTTTTCCGGTCAACTTAGTTAGACATACGTATTGCAATCCAAGGATATGTATCATAAATTTTACCACAAATATGTTCATCTCCCTTCATTATATATGAAATATATGTAAAATTTTCATAGCATCAATATATGTGTGTTCATCTCCCATCTAGTGCAAGAATTATAAGACCTGATGGCTCTTCGGGTTGATACATATTGGTATACGTTACTACAAGTCTACTATATCAAAATGGTTCCACATACTTTTTGGTATTCATCGACGATTTATCGTAACATTGATATGTTTTATTTTGAGATACATATAACATGGTTGTGATAAGCTCGTAGAGTACTAAAGGAGCAAGTAAAAATAATGTGTAATAAAATAAATTGTTTTCATTTGATCGAATAAAGGACTATATATTGGAAAATATTTTGAACATACTTAAAATGAATGGAGATTCAACCGCAACAGTCAATCCACCTCATAAAATGTAATAATGCTAAAATATGGATTAATCAAACTTTTTCGAATGAAGTACAATTAATCCTTATTGACAATAAGTTAACTTTTTTCTAGAAGACCGTGTATATAAAAATGATATACAAGATTGAAATTAATTTCATATAAATAATGTTGGAACTAGGTAAGCTCGCAACAGATGCTAAGGGTAAATTTTAGTTTTTTTTTTAACTTTGTTTGGTCTTTATTATGTCTTTGAATAATAATTTATTTAGAGTACTTGAAATTTATTTTAACAAAATGATATATTAAATTTAAATTAAAATGCTTTGTAATTTGCAGTTAACCGATTTAGATTTAATTTATATATGCATATACATGTGTGTGCTTTTGTAAAACATTAATCCTCGAAGGTTATAACATGCGTGTATATAGATGCTGAGATTTACACTGCAACAGACACACTATCTTACTTTTTATGTAGTGTATGATGTCAAAATATATGCAAATATATAAATACATACATACATACATACATACATATATATATATATATATATATATTATATGATCCAAATAACATGTGTATGTGTGTGTATATATAGATTATACAACATGTTTCATTATTAATAAATTTAAAAATATGCTTATTTATATACATATGTTTATGTGTATACATAATATCATAATTAAAATCATTATATATATGTAGATAAGTGAACACATACATAAATATCTACATTTTTTTTTGAAATATACACTAACTATTTGAATATATATAATATACTTGTATATAGAAAAGGTCAATGATTTCATGGTATAATATATATACACACAAAAATACAAAATAAAACTATATATGAAGTAGTTTTAACACTATTTCCACTTCGAAACTGTTATAGGCTTATAGAAATAATTATTTAATGTTAAATTGTAATATATTCATGTATTAATGAGTCATTCAACTATAATTTATTAATCTACATAATCTTGTATAAAAATCTCAAGATTTAAAATTTCCATAAATCAAGGGTTACAGTACAGAGTTGCCAAAAAAAATGTTTTTTATTGAATTAAAATATTATAATCTATAAAATAGTTACTTTTTAATCGAAACAAATGTTAATTATCTATAATAATAATATGACTAATAACATTACATAGATTATTGGGTTCTTATATCCTTGTTTGAATAGGGCTAATCCATAGTGGAAGTTGCGGATGAGTTTTATTTTTTTTACCTTTATTTCTCATTATTGGGCCTACGAAGTTTAATTTATTTAGAATATTTCTAAAATTGTTTTTAATAAAATTAGGTATTATATTTAAATTTAAATATTTGGTAATACGAGGTTTTTGATTAGATTTAATTTATATACTTATATCATATACATATATATATACATCTATACAATATTATAATTACTGAGTTTAGTTTGCAGCGCTCTCAGGCATTCACAGCTTATTTAAAACTCAAGAGTTGCCAAATATATTATGTTCTTCCATAAATTCATCATTCCAGCCTCTTTCTTCTCTGTCTACACGATCTTTCTCATTCAACGATGCCAAACCCTAATTTGAATTTGGAATCATCCTTTCCTCCTCACCCAATAATGCCTAACCCTAATATCGGAATAAGTCTAAGATCGTCCTTTCCTCCTCCTCCGGTAATGCCTCACCCTAATTTCTGACCGCCCATGTTGATCTACAAAATTGTCTGACGTTCAGCCCATGAGTGATGTTCCACTGGATTTGTTGACTTTTGTCTTTGCTTCGTCAACAACGGTTGTGGCTCATTTCCATTTACAATCGTATGCTTTGGGGATTGCTTATAAGCTTCCATTTCTCCCACCAGGTAATCTCTTATTCCAACTTTCTCTCTTCTCTATTCTATTTCCCTTCTCCATCTGAATCTATATGTTATTTATATACTTGCAGATTTAGATCTTTATTTATGTTACTTCTACATAGTTTGCATATGGTATTAGTTGGAATATCTCTCCGTTTGTCATTTGTGGATTGAAGTTATTTCTAAGTCACACGACAGATTTTGGATTTCACTATTTTGCACCTACTTTTCATTTTGGATTTCTATTCATATTTTTGTTCTGACTGCTGCAATTTTCCCTATCAGACTTTACAATTTTGAGTGGATATCTAATCATACTTAAGTTTATACATTCTATTTTTTGGTCTTTTTCCAACATACTATATTATTATTCTGATTTCTTGCTGTTTTAAATTATTGTTTTTATGTACTAGCTTTAAAGATAAAAAGTTTCTTTAATTCCATTGGCCAACGTAAATCCAATTAAAGGCCTTTGCAAACCGTAGGATGTGCTAGGTTTTACAGTTTCTATGCAATGTATAGGATATTGTGGTTATTTAAGAAGCTTTAACATCTATTTCTCTAAAATTTACATTAGAGTTTATGTTGAGTGGAACTTTGTTATCGGATCTAAATTTTATAATTTCTTTTATAGATATAAATCCATGTAGTATGGTTTTGTTCTTTATTGTTTAGAGTCATTATAAATATTGAAATTTCATTGTATTTTAAGAGGTATCACTTCATGAAAACATTTATACCAAGCAAGCTGGAGATCATGCATTGCTGGAATAAAATACGAACCATTTGAGTGACAATTTTCACGTTATTCAATATATATTTCTATACTAGAGCTCTTACTAAGTATCTCTTAGAAGGAAACGGTAAAATATAGAATGATACATTAGTCAACACACTAACTTTTAAGTTGTGAAATCATCTGTGTTGGACATTTCATCTTCACAATATACATTGTATCTATTTCTATTTCTTTTACATCAAGTTTATTAGTTCTTGAACCACTATGATGAGCTCTTTCTCTAAGCTAACTGCAAGCTTGAAATGAGTACAAGGCTGATGTTTGTTTGAATTATGTTACATGATATTTTTTTAGTCTTCGGTAACAGTGTTGATATGAGAACAAATGGTAGTGTGAATAACGTGAACAGCGGCTGTGGCTCATTTCCATTTACAATTGTACGTTTTGGGGATTGCTTCTAAGCTTCCATTTCTGCCACCAGGTAACCTCTTATGCCAACTTTCTCTCTTCTCTATTCTATTTCCCTTCTCCATCTGAACTATATGTTATTTATATACTTGCAGATTTAGATCTTTATTTATGTTACTTCTACATAGTTTGCATAAGGTATTAGTTGGAATATCTCTCCATTTGTCATTTGTGGATTGAAGTTATTTCTAAGTCAGACGACAGATTTTGGATTTCACTGTTTTGCGCCTAGTTTTCATTCTGGATTTCTATTCATATTTTTGTTCTGACTGTTGCAATTTTCCCTATCAAACTTTACAATTTTGAGTGGATATCTGATCATACTTAACTTTATACATTCTATTTTTTGGTCTTTTTCCAACATACTATATTATTATTCTGATTGCTTGCTGTTTTAAATTATTGCTTTTATGTACTAGCTTTAAAGATATAAAGTTTCTTTAATTCTATTGGCCAACGTAAATCCAATTAAAGGCCTTTGTAAACCTTAGGATGTGCTAGGTTTTACAGTTTCTATGCAATGTATAAGATATTGTGGTTATTTAAGAAGCTTTAACATCTATTTCTCTAAAATTGACATTAGAGTTTATGTTGAGTGGAATTTTGTTATCGGATCTAAATTTTATAATTTCTTTTATAGATACAAATCCATGTAGTATGGTTTTGTTCTTTATTGTTTAGAGTCATTATAAATATTGAAATTTCATTGTATTTTAAAAGGTATCACTTCATGAAAACATTTATACCAAACAAGCTGGAGATCATGCATTGCTGGAATAAAATACGAACCATTTGAGTGACAATTTTCACGTTATTTCATATCTATTTCTATACTGAAACTCTTACTAAGTGTCTCTTAGAAGGAAACGGTAAAATATAGAATGATACATTAGTCAACACACTAACTTTTAAGTTGTGAAATCATCTTTGTTGGACATTTCATCTTCACAATATACACTGTATCTATTTCTATTTCTTTTACATCAAGTTTGTTAGTTCTTGAACCACTATGATGAGCTTTTTCTGTAAGCTAACTGCAAGCTTGAAATGAGTACAAGGCTGATGTTTGTTTGAATTATGTTACATGATATATTTTTTAGTCTTCAGTAACAGTGTTGATATGAGAACAAATGGTAGTGTGAATAACATGGGCTAATTATTTAATGTTTATGTAAAGTTTAATTTAATATTCAAATGTTGCTCCTATTTTCAAGGTCCTCCAAACCAAATGTTTATCAAGTCCGGTTTTGTTTCTATACCGATTTAATTAATAATCATTAGTTCTATCGTCTACGGTTTAGGATAAAGCTATTGCTCGCCTACATTTCGATATAACCCAAATCTGGAGTTAGTTCTTATGGTGAAAATTTCTTATGTACATGAAAATTAAATACATAATGATTTGGGATATTCTACTATACAGCAAAAATCATCAGTAAAATACTTCATGTTCAGTGTTTCATCCCCGTTTGCCTATATGATAAAGAGCAGACATTTCATATGGCTGCATGAAAATTCTTCATGCTTTTTAAAATGATACGCACTTTGTTTTACCAAATTACTTGAAGTTTGCACCCTTTTTGTACCTTAAGATGTAAACATGCTCAAGAATGTGGCTTTCTATTTCACTAAGAAGCTAAGTTAAATTTTTACCTGTAGTGTATTTGTAATTTTAAACTGATGTGCATGGATGTTGCCAACGGTTTAAGATTTGTAAAACTGTATATCACTTTATGTAGCTTCTCCTATAGTATGCCACTAGATATTTGTTTTACAGCTATCTTCCATCTGAAAATATTATGTGTAATGCATATGATGTTTATTAGGATTCATGAAATATTATGCGAAACACAAGTTATAAGAATGGCTTAGTGTTTATATTAGTAAGCTACTTTTACATTCCCTGCCTATGTGACCATCTTTTAAGAAGCTGAATGCGTTGAATATTATTTTCTGTCGCTATCGTGCACCAGGTCTCCCGTTCACGTCTTCCTTCGTAGATTGATTTTGGCCACTCCTCTCTCTACTCGCTTGAGCACGTGAGTATTTTTCCATCCCTCTTCAAATGGTTGAACTTTGTTTTGTCTACTTCTTTTACCGTCCGTAGGGCTGATGTATATTTGGTCTGATTATTATTCCTGTTGCTTTTGGTCTGCTATTTGTATGCAATTTACTGTATAGTGAGGGGAATATGTGTAATATGCTTCTTAGACTAAGTTTTTTTTTAATCCATTTTGTTGTTTACTGCATTTGTTTTTATTCCATTAAGGTCTGCAACATTTCATATACAGTTGGAATTTGAATTTTTCTTTTTTTCTTTTAACATATAGTTTTTCTTTTTATAACTGGTAACAGAACTTATGAGGACTTTTCTGCATTTAGAAAAATGTTTTTATTTTGTTTTTCTCATTAAGATAGAAGAGTGTTGATGTAATTTGAATCAAAATTAAGCACCGATGATTTTGTGGATATGTAATAGCATTTGTTTTAATTTGTTTATTTGCTGTATTTGATAAATAAACAAAATAAAAAATTTCAAGTGTCATATTACTTTTATAAAGCAGTTTTATACTGCTATCTTATAACTGCAAACAAATTTAAGATTTTGTAAAAAAAGAAAACGCTGGTTTAATATTAAAATTTAAGTAGTTTAATTGTCTTCTTTTCAACACATTAACTCTAACTTTTTAATAGATAATATCCTGCTTCCAATGAATAATGGTGAGCCGTCTGCATTTTATTTATGTTTTATTAATTAATTTACTCAATCGATGAATCCATTTTACTATGTTAACAAACTAAAATTTTGAATCAATGCTGCAATTCCAAATATGCATGTTAACCTCTGGCTGTTTATTAAACTATATGAGAATAAAATGTATCTATGATACAATAAAAAACATTGCTTCAAATTTTATTTGCACTTTCTTTTACTTTATCTATGTTTACATTATGCCACCTATAAAAGTAAAGCTTCTTCAACAGTTGCAACATCCTTGCTTAATTACTTTAAGAAAACATGCAATTATAGTTCAATTTTCGATGTTAATATAGTTTTTGTAACATTGCTCCATTACTAAAATGTAGTTAGTTCTTTTTTTTAGACTTTTCACTTATAATTTATTTTATGCCGTTTAATTTAAAGATGTAAGGTTGGTTTTAAACACTGAAATCTTGCTCTGAAAATTGCAAAGCACTTGATCTTTATTTATGCCTCTAGGTTTTTAATTATACACGGATTGCCAAATTTTTAGTTTTATGCTATACCTTTGATATATAATTTTAAAACTGTAAGATCATTATTAAAAAATGAAGTAAACAAGGAAAGGGAGAGCTATATAAAAGCGTGTTATATTATATAAAATAAAATAAAATCTGCACTTAACTATTCAACAAATACATTTGTATGTCATACTAAAAAGGAAATTTCTTGCATTTATAGAAAAACGGTTTCAAATATTATTGTTTTTTTTTGTTAAATTACAGGTTAATTGTTCCCATTTTTAGATTTTTTTACCCCATATATTCATATCAATATATTCTCAGTGCAAGCAATTAAGTATAAACATAGCAACTTCTAGCATATATTTAAAGCTTTGCGTTCTTGCAAGTGCCTTACAAGATATTCATTTCCTATTCTTACAAGCATGTTATTACCTTTTATAACCATATTCAGAAATTGCCAGAGCAGCTTAATAAATATATAAATGCACCTCCTACCATTTTGCATTACAATACATCACTCTGAAAAATAAACAAGAAGTTATGACATTAGTGTCATTGTAATCATGCTATTAACTCAATCCATTATTCTATCATGGTTTATATTAATATTTAATTGGATTTAACGTGATAGATACTCCCTGGAGAGCTTATGATTTATCATTTTATCAGTCCTTTTTTTCTCTTTTTTTTGAAAATTTGTACCTCTGGTGCAAAATTGCTAGCTTTAAAAAAGAAGCTAAACCTACTACGAAAGGAGGTGTATATTTTGACAATGGATGTGATTTTCCCATTGTTACGATTTAAATGCCTATTTGAATTAGATAAGGATAAATTTTGTAATATTCTATGTGTATTGGTTACTTGTGCAATTTGCAAATAATGAGCTTACATGCTTTACATATTTATCAATGGTTAATTGCAAATCTGTTTGTTATTTAAATCGACTACTAATATTCAATGAAAGTATCTCCTATATGCAATTTTTTTGCCTTCTATCTTTGTCACTCATAATTTCCTATATTCAATGAAAGTATCTCCTTTGTGTTGATGGAGCCCGATGGTTCATTTCATTTTGCCTTTTTTTATTTTTCTCCTTTTTCACTTTGTCTTTAGCAATTGTTTTATTAAGCGTATTTCGAAGCATTGTTTTTTTAAAAATATGTTTCAATTGTCTTTTCTTTGTACGTTTAGATCATGGTATTGTTGTCTAATGTGCTTTAGTTCAAGTAAGAGGATATGCAATTAGCGAACATTTCAAACTAACCCAGCCATGTCATAAAATCCTCACAGCTTCTGTTCCATAATCGAGAGTTTGCTTTTAAGATTGTTCTGTCTAAAGTAAGTAAATTGGTATATTTGAGTGAAGTGAATAAGAGAAACTACTATCTATGAAATATGAATATGTTAATTCTTTGGCAACTAAAAAACCAGTTTCTTTTGCACTAAAAAAATATACATTTCATTTTTATTGTGAAAAAAGTGTTTAAACTTACTAATTAAAATAAATTTTTATCCTTTGATTTGCCAAATACTGAACCATAAGTTTGACTTTCATTTTTTAACTGATGTAACTTATTAATTTAAACACAATGGAAGCATTTAATTATCAAGTAAATTGTGTTATATATCCGTGGATTTTACAAGTTTTGAATGGGAAGAGGTGATTGCTTCTAGGATAAATTAGTTACTGGCAGCAAAATGTTTTCTTCACTGTTCCTTAGATGCATTTTCCACCCTTAATTTTCTATTTGTGTCCGTCAACTAATGAAGGCGTATACTGGATTATGTTTTTTTTTCTATCTTTATACGCGAAGTTGCTTAATTATCGATTAATTATTATTCTTAAAGCATTGACTATAAAAGGTTGAACACCATGTTTTTGCTTTACAAATTCAGTGCTTTTACATTATATGGTCGTGCATACAACTATACAAAGATTCAACATCGAATCTCAATTCTAGCTATACAAGGTGACTATTCTTATCATATCATTTATTTTCATGAGAAAAGATATAAGCTCCCATGTTATTTTTTTACTTTATTTTAACGACATCATATCACACACACACACACACATATATATATATATATATATTCCTTTGAAGAAAGGTTCTTTGTTTTTTGACGTATAAAGAATTTTGTTAGCTTTGCCTCCTTAAAAAACCCTCTGCGTAGCATGGGAAAAAGTGCAACAGATAGGCAGTACAACAAGATATTCAACATTTCTCAACAAAAAAACAAACGAAAAAATACCCCCATAGACAACATACCAATAACAATGTGTGTGTATTAGTTTGGTACTTGGTACATTTTTGTGATTCATTTTGTTAGCCGATATGGCATGAAGTTACATCTTTGCATTTACGTCGTTGTAGATCCTTTTTAATGCCAGCAACATTTGTTAATTAATTCTCACTTCAGGAGTTAAGGAATATTGCAACAAACGTGTGATACTGTGATTATAATAAAGATGAGATATTAACATTAAAAGATGTCCTTTTTCAAAAAAAATTAAGAAATTAGATCAACCAAGGCAATAAACTTTCTTTGCTGCTAGATACTATATTATTAACTACACATGTCAGTTAATAAAGTTCAAATTTTAAATTGATCCACCATCAGGATAAACTTTGTTTCCCTACATGAGCCATATGGTTAAAATATGGATCTCCTTAGGAAAATGTTGCTTCCTTTTATACTCATATACAAAAGTTGATGGGACAACTTAATATATGGATGCATCTGCTACTGCTTTGCGTTAAACATATCACTTTGAAAAATTAACACGGAGCTACGTAAAATTAGTCGTTATGTGTGACGCTGTTGTTAATTAAAGTGCAGAATTATTAGCTTTAAAATATTAGAGTGTCTATTACATTGGAAAAGGCAATTTCTATAAAAAAATATGTGTATTGGTTTTTGTGCAACATGCAAATATAGATCTTGCATTGCATATTTTTCAATGGCTAATGGCAATTGTTCACACTCATAGCTTTTGATTGTGCGTTTAATCACATCAATGATTATCTAGGTACTAATTTAGTAAAAAAATTATAAATGTACAAGTACCTATAGATTCATGAGTTCAATTTTTTTTCCCATCTATTTTTTTGCACCATGTTTTATAAATTGAGTGAAAGTATGTCCGTTTTTCTTGAAATATATACTATAATATAATAATTTCCAGAATCTTTTGTGCGTGTATGGACTTCTGTTGTATATTTTTCTTTTCTTTTTCTTCAATTAGAACGCTCAAACCTTGATTAGTTAATATATTGCACAATTTTTTTTGGCTTTCTAACATTATCACACAATTTTTTCTAAACCGAGTGAAAGAATTTTCTGTGTGTTAATGAATTCCAACAGTGCATTTCTTTACCATCAGCTGTGCACATGTCTTATAAATTACACACACACACACACACAGAATACCTCCTAAAAAAAGAGTGACAACGATTTATTCTTAGAAATGCAAATATACCCAAAACTTCGTTCTGACATAACTGTTAATTTAACAAAAAGTAACCCTGTATGGAATAAAATTACATAAAGACAAAAAGCTGCCAAAGTTTGTGTCTAATTTTGGATCTTCCTCAAATTCCACCTCTCCACATAAAGACAAAAAGATCCAACGGTGGAGATTTTATGTCTCTAAGTTTGTGTCTAATTTTGTATATTGCCTTATGTGATATTCACCTGAAATTCGATCTTTATTCCTTTTTCAACTGTAAAGTGGAAACTTTAATAAAACAACTTGCCATTCGTGTTGAACTTTTGGATATTTGATAAATAAGGGGACTTATCAGTGAATTGAAACGAATCAGATTGATCTTATTTTCTAAGAAATTAAAACAAGTACTGTATTTACGTAATATTTAAATGAGCAGACATAAGAGTAGTTTGTTTGATTATTCTGTATTACCATAAGATGAATGTCATAATTGATTATATTTGGATTCTACCATGTATAGATCTATTTGAATTCTACCATGTATAGTTCAATAAATTTTCTTATATACATAATTTTTTTGGAAACTACAAAAGCATGTGCTCTATCTGTATTATACTATTAGAAACGGGTTTTTTACTATTTGTTCTACATTTTTCTTCCTTCAATCTCCACTCTTCACATTGGTTTGTGACAACATTTCTTACCTATCTAACTTGTTCCCTGTTGAAAATTTCCTATTATTTCGTTATATTTTTATTTTTTTCCTTTGTCATGTATACAATACGTTTTCTTTTATATTCAACAATTTTTTTGTTTCCTTAAATTTATGTAGTCGGTTATATTTTTTTCTTATATATTCACCAAATTTAAAATCAATAACCTAATTTACAACATGACATAAATAATAAATACCTCTATCATACTGAAGTATTTTTGGTATGTAAATAAGCTCTCTATCATATTTTTGTCAATTTACTATACACATACAAGTTCTGTTCATGTTGTTTATTTAATATGTACATATGAACTATTTGTAGAAATGTATAAACCAATGTATTCTTCATTAGACTTAGAACCTAATACTATTGTGAATAGATCTATCAACAATATGCTTGTGTAACTATATCATCTGTTTTCCTGCTATGCTATGCTCATCGTATTAAATTAGCTAATCGCTATTTTAACCTAGAACACAATCAATGGTACCCATTGGAGCTTAATATACAAAAAATGTTCAGTTATATTGCTTTATATTATGTGAATGGTGTTTAATATTGGAACATGAAATTGGTGCATGAATACTATTTAATCATACAATCATAATTAATAATCAAAAATCACGGCAAATGACAAATTCCTAATTCCTTAATGTTGAGAAAGCGATACACTTTTTTTCCCGCCAAATCACTTCCAACTTTTCACACTTCCCTATTTCATTTGCAGTCATTCATGTTACTGCAAATTCTACAGGAACAGATATAATAAATACCATATCTCAATTACTTCCTCCACTAAATCTTCTTCTTAAATTTTTACTCAGTTTTCCAATAATAGAATATGTAATATGGTGGATTTATAGCCACACAAAACTCTAATCTTCTTCCTTTCATCATTTACAATTGGATGTCAGCCTATGATCACTCATACTTTATCAACGTATGTACCTTTAAAATCGTATTAGGAAGATTTATTATTTCATTATTATTTTTTTACTGGATTAAATAAATTACTAATGGGCATAATAGCCGTTTTTTTTTTGGAATGAAATTATATTTTCTATAAGGATATGCAAATAATAAAATATATCATTAATAGTGTTCCCTTAACATAATGTGATTCAAAATTGAATTTGGCTGCTATGAATATGGTGTATTCCATAATTTCAATGTTTGTGAACATCGTCCATAATTTGTTACAGTGGTAATTCATGCTATATTAGAGCATAATCAATGAACTAAAACTTTTATACCAAGGTTTCTTTATTTAAATTTTCGGTTAATTTTTTTACCCAAATAAATAAATAAAATAAAGAATGCTAGGCATCAATTAGTTGATAATTTATTAACTTAACGATAGCAGGTATTGGTGTAATGGCCATTTCTTGTGTTTATTACAGTTAAGTTAAAACTTAGTAATATTCTTTATATACCAACTAGGGATGGGGAAATAGATCCAGTTTGTTTTATGCAAAATATTATAATCTGTATTCTATACATGTCATTAATATTTACTTAAAATGACCTCATCATCGCTGCAAAGTCAGTAAAAGGAGATTGGTTAACAATTGCATTTCTGTTTCTCAAATTAACTTTTAATTTAGGTTTGGAATATCTGTAAGAGTTGCTTATCGTTCTACAGCGGATGAAAAGATTGGTCAATCCAAAGTAAGTTTATTTTCTTCTATGCCGATGGGATTCCTCATTGCCCAAAATTGTTTTGGTATCTTACTCTATCAACAGTATTTGGCCACATGCACTATATAAGTGTTTTCAAAATTAAAATTTGTCGTACTCACTATTTACTGCTATAATGTTGATCGTTCATATTAAAATTAGACTTAACAAGTTTGAAAATCTCAGCCTTAGTTACCTTCAATATTAGGATTAATTGTCAAGAATAATCCGAAGTTTAACGTGTCTTCCCATAATAATCCCAAGTTTGGATTATTTTTGAATAATTCGAAGTTTGGGGGGGAGGTGTCTTCTCATATTAATCCCATTTACTGGTGTCTTCCCATATTAATCCGAAGTTTGTGGGTGTCTTCCTATATTGATCCCAAATAACACGTCAAAAAGTCATTGGGATCACAATGGGAAGACACCCTCCAAACTTTGGATTATTCAGGAATAATCCAAACTTGGGATTATTATGGGAAGACACGTTAAAATTTGGATTAATCTTGACAATTAATCCTTAATATTATTGGAATGGAATATACCCACAAAAGTTGCACAATCTTATAAACATCAACCTTTTTTACATGGCTGTTGGTAATTCTGACTTGAGAACCGAACCAAGATACAATCCTATTTAGTTCAAATGCTGTTATATTTTCTAATTTGGAATCTTAGTATAAAAATTGAACGTATGAAGGACCTGTTTGGAATTTATCTACAAATTAAAATTCTATTATGTTTAAATATAGTTCACTTGCGTATAATTGCCATTATTCACTTAAGCTCTAACTATTATTATTGAGAGAGAGAGAGATTTGCATAAAAACGTGGAAGAGTAAGGTTATGAGCCAACCTACACTTTATACATATACATTAATATTTTCATATAATGTTGTTTGGAAACTATACGATCTTTATATCAACTCTGACATTTCGATTATACTTTCTTTTAAATAATGAATCCCTTAAAATCTATAGGAAGCCAGTCATATTTACCTCAGTGGTCTTATACCAAATCGACGTATTAATTATAAGTTCTAATATCGCAATCCCTTCCATCTAAAAGGCTTGAAAAGAACCTTTTGTGCTTAATTTTTAAATATTTCAGATTTCCCAACAGGTTAAACATGAGTGAAAATAGAAATATCTTTAAATGTTATATATCTTTGATCCACATAAGTATCAATGTGTTGTAACAAGATAAATTCCCATATTTTTTTGTAAGGACCGCAAACCAAGTAACGTCTTTAGACTATGATTTTAAAAAGGTCTTCAGATTATGGTTTTAGCCGTCAAGATGCAAACTTTTGTTTCAAAACTACACAACTAATAACTGTAAAATAACGAAAATATAAGTAAAAGCATTAAATTTATGGCAAAATGTGGGTTGACTAATATCTTAGTATTATTTTTTGTTTGTAGGCAGATTAAAAGCATGAACCAAATCTCTACTAATAAAGAAAATCTTTTAGGATGGTGAAGCTTTTATGCGTTTCCAGAATAGCCCATTATCCTTTTAATAATGTAATACACAGAAAAAAAGATTGGTGGGCAAAAACGTCTTTTTCGTCGTACCACTTTCTGAATCCCACGACTCGGTTCTTTAACCCGTCCCCCACTTTTCCATTTACTTCCTTCCGTTCTCACTGCATTCTTCAGATTTTCCCCCTTTTTCCACTTTTATCATCCCCTCAATCTCACGTCTCAGGTAACCGCTCCACTTTCAATTTTCATTTACTTTCTTGCTATCAGAACTCCAAGACAATCTCAACTTGATAAAAAACGAAAAAGATTCAAAAACAGGCTTTCTTAGCACAACAAAATCTGAAGCGCGACTTCCGGCTCTCAATAAGTAGCTTCCTAAATCTCAAACACGGTAAGCATGCCGATTCTAATGCTATTTACAACATTACTCTTTTCAAAGTTTAATTTTGATTTTTTTTTCTTATGTTTTTTATAGTGGATTTATTAAATTGATTGCAACAGATCTGATGACCCTTGACTGTTACTACTTTGAACCACGAAGGAAGCTATCTAATCTATTTTGATAAGGTTTGGCAATGATTTAAGGTATTCAAAGCTTAGTTTCCTAATTTCAAACAAAATATTCAATTTCTTTACGGCCATGTTAGATAACCATTTTCAGTTTTGAGATTTCTGCAATCGGATCTGTAGATTATTGAATTCGAAACTGAAAGATGGAGTTAAAGGCAATGTTTCTTTTACTCAATACTTTGCTTTCTAGATTTGACTTTGGAAACTACACATACTAATAGACATGATAGTCAACAGTTAAAACTTGGTTATTGCATTGGATAGGATATATAAGTTGTCTGAGGGAAAAAAAAACTTCCAAAATTGAGCAAGAAGATTATTTGTTCATTGTTGGTTAAAATAACTGTATTTCTGAAATTGAGCAGGAAGATTTTTTGCTCTTTATTTCTTTGACTTACAGCCATGCTTGAACTTCAGAACCGAAGTTGGATATGGCCTTCGGCTTGAGCGCCCCCACCTTTTGACAAAGTCATTCTATGTGGCATTGGCGGTACGGAGAAAGGTGTTCTTGCGTTTGTTGCGTTGCCCAAAAAAAATCAAGACCTACAACCACTGCAGCTATCAGAACCATAGCTTTGTTAATATATGGTGATGTTTTTTATTTAATTGATTTCATGTTAAGTGAAACTTAATTAGTTGAATAGTTTAATGTTTAATGCTTTTCGTACACTGAGGAACAAGTACAAGACTCATAATTGATGGATTTACAGTTTGTGGTTAATATCCTAGATATACACTTATAATATATGTGTCTGTTATGTTGTATGCAACAGGTATCATATCTTATTGTAATGCTATATGTTATAAGGTCGTTTAAGGCATCAATTTTCATGTGGAGATCAGTTGCAACCAGTATTCCAGTACAAATCAAAGTAAAACAACGGTTTCCAATGCTCAGATTATTTGAGGTAAGCGGTAGTAAAATTCATCGATTTATGAGTTTTGTGCAATGGGCATTTGTTGATGGGAGAATTTGTTTGGTCACTATAATGTATGAGTCGATCAAATTTCTAAACATGTAAACTTTTTTCGGTCACAAGATTTAAAATGAAAGTGAACCATTTTATTCTTTTTATAGTTCATGCTGATGAAAACCATTCTTAAAAACTACGGAAAATTATTTTTGCTAAAGGAAAGCAGTAAACAAAAATGCTTCAAAAATATTGTAGCATTATATATAAAAAAGTTTCATATATTTCATATACGTTGAAAAGTTTGGTTGCAATTAAATCCATTTTCTTCTGCTAAGTTTTTTAGGATTTCTTAAACAACCAGTTATGTGAAAAGTAATTTTATTATTGTTCTATTTACAATATATCATCAGATTACAGATTTTGGAATTATTGCAACAATTAGTATCTCCATTTGGGAAGTCAGATACAACTACTATCCTCCATGAAACAGTTGGTATATTAAATTCTTGCATGACCAAGTTCAAGTGTTGAGTTCAGCGTACTTGCAACAAAATGATGAACATACTGGCGATATTGAAGATTTGAGAAGTAAAAGATTCTGTTTGGTGCCAGTTTCATACATAGGAATTGTTGATACCACAGAAACGGTACTGATATTTGGTTGTCACCCACTAATTCTGCTACGAAAGGAAGCAGGTAGCTCTTCTTATACATTAACATTATCTTTCTGTTCTTTGCTAAAGAGATTAGCTTGAAGGAAACGACTACGATTAGAGTGTATATGGGTACATTAGTACACCATTATCGTTTTGAACGAAGTAAACTTTGATTATTATATTTAGGCAGTATTAAATTAGTTTGTGTTATTGTCTCCTCTTGCTTCAGGCATTATGGAACCAATACAAGCTACAGTGGTACCTGTTGCTTGCTGAACCAAATTCAAATTATTATGACCCAATCTTTGTTTTCTCCATGTATGATATCTATTGACTTTTAAAAGATATATCATAAATCATGTTTGTTTTTATAAAAAAGGAGATGGATTGAGGACATTAGTCAATTAAACTGACAAGTAAAAGCATCGAATGGATGGGGTCCATGGTTCTATAGCATATAACAAATATTACACTTAACTCTATTTAGCAACTCTTTAATTGTTTTGCTGTCTAACAAGCTTATTGTTCTTTAGTTTGAATAGTTTCAAAACTGAATATGTTATTCCAGTAGAAGTACTTCCTGGATATGTGAGTATCTCTACTTATGAAATTACCAGAGAAGATGCAAAAAGGTTGTAGTAGAATTGAAGCAGCAAATGCTATTGCATAACGAAGATGAAGAATGGACATGGAAGAGTTTAAGATTGGTTCGTATTTGTTTCCAATAGATGTTTGAAGAGTATATAATTGATTTGAGTTCAATGATTATTTTTTCTAATGCTATTGTGATGTTTGTAATCAGATGACCTTGGAATGCAGTGTAATACTGGGTAATTGTAGAACTATGAAATGATATATGGTTTTCAAATTGATTTATATGGATTACTTATATCTTATTCATTGTCCGTCTACGTTTTAGTTGTATGCAGATACGTATTTTAAACTGAACAGCTGAACGAATAAGATAGCAGCAAAACATAGTTTAACACATTCCAACTTTGGTCATATTTATCTATGCATACGTCCATCCGACGTGCCTCCGTACTGGTTATACTGAAGTGAACTTTAGCATTTAGCACCTAAGTATAGCTACAAGTGGTTCTAAATGCCCAAGTATTACATTTACTGTAATGCGGATGCGGTGGTATTATACTTGATAAACCTAATTTTTCCTACGTGCTTCCCTTTTCCTCATAATCATTTATCTTATATGCTTCTCCATGAAGCTTCTCATATGGTTAAAGTAATTCGTAACTCTTGCTATTATTGTACGGTAATTTTACCTTAATTAGAGAACTTGAAATTTTCACAAAAAAGAAAGGAAAAAAAATTGGGAAAACATAGCATGATGCCTTTATTATTACTTGATTGTAAAATTAATTGATCTATTAGCAGCTAGGTATAAAAATGTCATATCCACATATTTTGAGTAGCCATTTGAAATTTAATTAGTAAAAATCAAATATCAATACTGCATTTGTTAAAACATTAATCTAGCAAGCATAGCAGAGCTATTTCACCATCATTTTGATTATAAACACCATTCATGCAAAGTTAATAATGGACAAGAAGAGTGAATTATTACTGTAGCTTTAAATTCCTATTATGAAACAAATACGCTTATATTTTTGTACAACTTAAGAAAATTGAGTTTCAAAATATAAGAAATATATGACTGTTTTGTGTTTGTTAAATAGCAATTCATGAAATCGTAGAATGAGAAATAAGCATCCCATATTCTCAAATGCAAGGTACATGGTTTTGGGTATACATTCAATTAATTTTTGTGATTCGGACACGGTAGAGAATCGTCTATAGAGTGTAATTGGCCATTCAAAAACAAATAAACATAAAAAAATAAAGAGAGGTCTGATACACAAATGCAGGTGAAATCAAAACACAAATTGTGATATCAACAAAATTGGGAACTGCATTCAGCCAATTAAGACTGAAAAACATGGAATTTGAAAAGCAGGGATAAGGCGTGGGATGAACTTGGATAAAGCTGCATGATATAGAGACAGTTATCTACCGCCATTGAAGATTATACAATCTAATCTTGGTGGTAGTTTCTGCTTAGAAGTTGGTAACATGCCTTATAATGGGTTTATATTGGAAGAACTTGCTATACTTGGCCCATTGTATTGAATGAAATTATTGGATGCTGGCTTTGGATATTAGGCTTATAATGGTTTGTCATGTTGGTTCTAAGTCTAAAATGGATCATAGACTTGGGGATTGAATCATTCAAAGCATATTGACAATCATTGACTTTCAACATTATGTACTTTGCTATGTGCTGTTTCAGTGTATATTGTATTTACTATGACTAGGAAATGTGGTGGTGCATGAGTTAGATTTTACTGGGTTGTAATTATGTACTATAATATTTGGAAAAGCAATAAAAATGAAGTAATTTTCAGAAAAGTATGCACGCTAGCATGTGTATATATTAATTTCAATGAATTGGGCACTAGATTCATTTTAGGGTGATAACTTGAATGCGTTTAACAAGGTGGTCCATGTTTCTTTTTCATTCTCAATGCAAGTTCCTGTGTGTTCCACCATTCCTTAAGGGAAACAAAATATGCAATGCAAACCATTTTCTAAACGAACTGTTTGAATTTTTTTTTCAACACAAGTGCATTTCGAGTGTTGTACATAAACATCCTACACAAGTAATACTTTCCATTTGATTGGGTGATATCATGGCAATGGGACCCATCTACTATTTAACAATTAAATAAAAAACCTTAATGATATTGTCCTGACCAATCACAACACGAGTTTTATTGATAATCGTGCATGCGCGAGTGATGGTAGCAGTCCTCCAAAATAAAATGTTATACAAACATATGGAGAACTTAATTCAGAGTGTGTTAGAAATATATATGTGATAATAGAGCTTCAACCATGAGCATGCAATGTAATGATGACAAGGGGTAGATAGGAATGATTCACTAAATTTATTATTCCAGAATCCTTTTTGAAACTTCATCTTTATGAATTTAAAAAAGATAATTTTCTGTATACTGAAATAGTTGCTTCTCTTTGCACTATTATAGAAATTATGTACCATCCAACAATGTAGACAGCCGTATGTGAAGGTAAATTTGCCTACTTTCGCTGTTGTTAAACTAGGGGATATTTTTCTTATTTCTTTTCTTTTACAATGTATTCGGCGGAAAACCCTGTCTCTGGTGACTCTAACATTGATTATTGTGCAATTAGCAACATATGGTATTTTAGTCAACAATAGGTAGATATGTAAGTTTACAAAATAAAAAAATAACTAGAATGGAATTATCTTTTTATGTTGTGTGCTTTTTTCCAATAAGTCAATTCTCACCATCTAAGAGCAATTACAGCAGAGTGGTGGATTTCACTGGAAGGAAGAGAAACAAGCATTAAGATTCCTCGCAGATCTAGCAGCGAGCGAAAAAACAAACAACCGATACACTACACGGGAATCAATTTCCGTTTGGTAAATGCTTAAAATACACATTTTAAAGTCACGCAACAACGTTTGCAGCCTTCAAAATATAACTTCCAGCGTTCATCCACGTCATTTTTGTTCTCTGACCACTTTAATATAGTTATCTGTACATATATTATTCACTTCTTTCGTAACTACTGCACGTTACCCTTTTATTTTAACAAAACTTATATGTTAACATATGACAATACCTCCACAATGTAATTAAATCAAAAATTATTACCAACCTGTTATACCTGTTACTGAATACACCGTGTCCTCTTATTCACTCCACCATGTCGACAATAACTACACATATCTGTCGGATTACACATTTTTTTGCCCATAAACGCTTTTTAGCATGATAATTTTTCTTCTCAATCATGCAAATGACACCATTTAAAAATACAAAGCCAGTCCTACTTTCAAAGGATCTTTTCCTATATGCTTAAAATACAAGTAGCTAAACTTTCCTACTACAACACATTTTCGTACGATATTTACATCAACCCATGTGCGAAGCACGGGTTCACACTTGTGTGTATATATATATACATATATGAAAATTGGTTAATATGCAAACATGGTGGTCAAGGCAGGCCTCGAACTTCTGAGTTCGTACCACGTAGGAATGTGCCTTTCCACTGTGATACACCACATGTTGCCTATATATATGCATATATACACACACACACACACACACACACACAGATATATATATATATATATATATATATATATATATATATATATATATGTATATGTATATGTGTGTGTGTGTGTGCGCACAACATACTATGCTAAGGAGGGAATAATGCACCTGCGTATAGTTGCTTGGATTTTACATCCCAATCACTATAAGGAACATGTCATTTCGTTATGGACCCTAGCGCGCGACGGCTAAAAAATGTGGCCGTCGCTAGCTGTCGCCCAAAATCATATAACCCACGAGCCTACAGGAAAAATAAACATTTCCCTTTAAGCTTCCCCCCGATAGTTTCCATCAACGAAAAAGAAACCTAAAACTACCGCGCCTCCGTCCCTGCCGTCGCCTCCCTTCATGTCGTCGCCGCCCGACGCCGACTAACACATCCCCCCTTCTCCAGCCGCCTCCCCTTGTTGTCCTTCTTCTTGAAGTATAATTTATACCCCTAATTTCTTAATTTAATTAATTAGTAGTTATTTAAATGTATATGTTATGTGATTAGATTATGATTGTTGAATTATTGTTGATTTAGTAATGATCAGAAACCCTAAAATGTGGATTTAGTTGTTTATCGATGAAAATGTGGATTTAGTTGATTTTGTGTGTATGTATGTTTTAATAAACCGTTACTTTATAGATAATAATCAATTATTAATATTGAATTTATAATATAGGCAATTAGATTTTAAATTTAAAAGCTATTTAGGTGATTATCGATTAAAATCGATTAGTAAATTTTGTGAATTTAGTTGATTGGTATATACGTTGTCGTTTCTGGCTTTTGTAATTGTTAGATATGGGATTGGTATATATGTTGTTGGATATAGCTATTTAAAAGCGATGGTTCTGAAATTGTTGTATATGGATTTGGTAATCCTATTAAAGGAGTTGTTGGTATATACATTGTTGGATAAAATTGTTGTTAATGTTGCAAGCCAAGTAAGGAGAGGGTTGATGCAAAGATGTTACTCCGGTGCTACAAAATGGCACCGTTGTAATGGCAATTTTTTAAAAATAGTTTGGTGATGCATAGGAATTTTTAGAAAGATAAGTTTTAAAGTTGATTAATATATATACGATTGTTGGATATGGGTTTTGTAATTGTTGGATATGGGAATGGTATATACGTTGTTGGATATAGCTATTTAAAATCTATGGTTCTGAAATTGTAGTATATGGGTTTGGTAATCCTATTAAAGGGGTTGTTGGTATATAGGTTGTTGGATAAAAAAATTGTTAATGGTGCAAGGCAAGCTAAGGAGAGGGGTAATCAATAGACGTTACTCTGGTGCTATAAAATGGAGCCGTTGTATTGGTAAAAAAAATTAAAACAATTTGGTAATGCATAGAAATTTTCAAAATGATAAGTTATAAATTTTATTTTTTAATTGAGAAATCTGAAAAGAAATACTATCGAGATATAACAGTGTGGTGCGTAAAAGCTTTAGTCCCAAAAGGCTTTATAATAATATATGTACGTGTTATCGAAATCACTGACATATATTTTTGAATCAGGAAAAATGTTTGATTATTACACTGACATAGCTGGATGTATGAAGTGAAAACACTAATGTCGGATTTTGGTTTACCGTACCAAAAAATAGATACTTGTGTCAAAAGGTTGCATGTTGTATTGGAAAGATGATATTAATCTTAGAAACTATAAAAAATGTGGCGGGGAAAGGTATAAACCTAGAAAAAAGAAAGGTAAGAAAGTTCCGTATACGAGAATGCATTATTTACCAATCATCCCTAGACTACAATGGTTATATGCATCCTCAGCCACTGCATATCATATGCAATGGCATAGTGTGCGAACGCAAGAAGATAGAACTTTGACACATCCATCGGATAGAGAAGCATGAAAACATTTCGATAGGACGCATCCTACATTTGCCGCAGAGAGCCGTAACGTCATACTTGGTTTATGTACAAATAAGTTTTCACCATTTTCTCAGTTTGGTAGTAAATATTCATCTTGGCCTATTAACGTTACTCCTTATAAGTTACCTCTATGGACGTGTATGAAAATTCCATATATGTTTCTCACTGTTGTCGTTCCTGGACCTAATGATCCAAAACAAGGCATCGATGTTTCTCTACAACCATTAATAGAAGAGTTGAAAAAATTATGGGATGAAGGGGTTGAAACATATGACATTTCAAAAAAGAAAAGAAAAAGAATATACATCTGTTCGCTTCTTTGTTATGGACGATTACTGATTTCCTGCATATGAGATGCTTTTAGGTTGGAGTACAGCCGGTCGTTTATCTTGTCCTTTATGCATGGAAGAAATACAAGCATTTTTCTTACAGTATGGAAGGAAGCATTCATGGTTTGATTGTCACCATTGTTTTCTGCATACCAATCATACTTTTAGAAGAGATAAAAAAAACTTTAAAACTAACAGCCGATTGACTGTGCAAGCACCCAAAATTTGGACAAGTGAAGAAATATACGATATTGTAAAGGAATATCCCAAGATCCATGAGATTGGAGAACAGACAGAAATTCCGGGTAAATCTGACATTCATAATTGGTGTAAACAAAACATATTCTGGGAGCTACCTTATTGGAAAGATCTCAAACTTCAACATAATATCAACGTTTTGCACAATGAAAAAAATGTATTTGATAACGTGTTTAATACTGTTTTGAATGTCAAAGGAAAAATAAAGGACGATATATATTCGAGACGTGACATAAAAGAATATTGTAAACATCCAGAACTTCATATGAAACCCAATGATAATAAAAAACCCAAAGCGTGTTATGAACTAAACAACAAACAAATAAAACTTGTACAGAAATGGGTTGAGAGACTGAAATGTCTGGATAGGATTTCTTCTAACCTTCATAGATGTGTTGACTACAAAAACAATAAGTTGAGTGGGATGAAAAGTCATGATTGTCATATCATGATGGAATATTTATTACTAGTGGTGTTCAAAGAATTATTGCCTGTAAAAGTGTGGGGCATTATAACACAGTTAAGCTTAATCTATAAACAGCTTTGTTCGGCAAAGTTAAAAATTGATCATCTCTGTAAACTTGAAGTAGAAGTTCTGATATTGGTTTGCAAATTAGAGAAAATCTTCCCTCCAAGATTTTTTAATGTAATGGAGCATTTACCTATTCATCTTCCATCTGAAGTAATTCTTCGAAATCCAGTGCAATATGGATGGATGTATCCTTTTGAAAGGTAAAATTTATGCTTACAATTCAAAGTGACATTAGTGCATATAAATTGAACTAGTTTTATTTTAGGTATTTAAATCATCTGAAGAAAAAAGTATGACAAAAAGCACAAGTTGAAGGTTCGATTTGCAAATCTTATCTTGAAGAAGAAGCTTCATTCTTTTTTGGTCATTACTTCAGTGATCATGTGAACCTATCATTTGTAAGCGGTCCTCGTAATGATGAAATTGTGGAAACCCAATTTTTGTCGACAATTTTATCTTTTTTTAGACAACATGGACGATCTTCTGGAAAATGTGTAAAATATGGTTAGATGAGAGATCACCATGTAGCACACATATATGTTCTTCTAAATTGTGTTGAAGTTGCACCATTTGTTAGGTACTAAAATTTTAACTTTATTACAGTTATGTGTACATCAATTGTTAGCTAGTAATAAAACCATTTATGTTTGCAGTATTTACGAATCAGAAAATCCAAATGGCAATCTTAGTAAAGATTTTGCTAAATGGTTCTCGAAGTACATTTACAATCCAATAAACTGCGTCAATGATGAGGGTTTGCAACATCTTGCGCTTGGACCAAAAAGAAATGTTAAGACTTATCCAATATTCTTCGTCAATGGATTTAAATTCAACACCAAAGACCATGGTACTGACATATTAACATATAACAGTGGTGTATTTTTCGAAGGTAGTGATGATCCCAAAGAGCATATAAAAGACTTTTTTGGCATCTTGAAACAAATTTTAGAGTTGACATATTATGTACAACCCATTGAAAAAGTTGTTCTATTCAAGTGCAACTGGTTCAGCAATGTTCCTGGTACTGGAATCAACGTGCATAAAAATTATAAGCTTATAGAAATAAAGTACACATCACATTAGTATAAGTATGATCCTTTTGTATTGGAAAAGCAAGCATTACAAGTTTACTTTGCTCTGTAACTTCCTTATAAAGAGATAAAACAGATTGGTCTGCTGTAATTAAAACAAAGGCAAGATTTACATTTGAAGGATTTGCTATTCCAAAGGATGCAGTGTAACGTCATGCATTTTTATCGGTTTGTATTTGAATATTTAAATCAGTTTAAATATTGAATTCGTGATATAAATTGATTTATATATTAATTAAAACAAAGTTGAACGTGTAAAAATATATATTAAATATAATCGAGCCGTAATATCGCGGCAGTTCGTAATTTAACGTCCTGAACTTCAGCTGAGTGTACATGACTCGTTATAAACCGGATTTCTTCGAAACAAGAAATGTTGGAATCTGTTAAACTGTATTTTTCTAACGGAAGTGGAAAATCAAGATTTTGTATTATAAATGGTAAATTATGTCCAAATTAAATAGTCAGAAAAGTAGCGCCATATTCGTTTATGGCCGTAACAGTTATTTAAATATATTTAAATATCGGATTCGAATTTGGATAAGATTCTTTGGGACGTAGTGATAATTTAATTTTTAGAATTTTACTGTAATTTTTAATTAATTAAATACGCAACTTTTATTGGGAGTATTTTGCACCTTGTATCAATATTTTGGGGTTTCACAAAATGAGTTAACCTACCAATATTATTATATTTTTGGGATTGTGGCACCTCGCTGGACACGTCCGTATTTTTACTTCTGTCCGCAGTCGCCCGGACGTGAACGAAATTTATGTAATGCGGTACACTTAGATTTTTGAAATCATAAACATATATAAATGGGTACCTTCATCATCAAGGAATTGTATTGCTTGACCATTAACGCAAGCTACTCTAAATTAACCTGTCAACTCCTACCTATCTTGACTATGAAGTAAAATTCATGCCATACCCTACATCATTAGCCTTTGGGTGCGTTCGCAGTCAATTTTTGGCATGCTGGAAATTATTGTCGCGTCCGACGCATCCGACGCATTGGACGCGAGCACTAATTTCCACTGCCACATGGAACGTTGGGTGAAAGTTGAAAATCAAGCCGTTGGCGTCCGACGCGTCGGACGCCAACGGCTTGATTTTCACTTCCCCCCCTCTTTATAAATCACCTCCTCTACCCTTAACACCTTCACATTACTCCTTCAACAACTTCTTCAACTCTTTCTACTTTTTCGAGTAATGTCTAACTCCGATTCATCGTCCAATTACGACGATATGATTGATCTCTACGGGGTATATGTGATTCGGGCTGAAACGAGAAATCATATGACGCGGATTAATACTTCGGAATTCAATGGCTTATCTTGGATCAACGAAATTTTGAATGGTCATCAAAAACGATGTCAAAATAATTTCCGGATGAAAAGACTTTGCTTTCACGCATTATGTGAAAAACTGCAACATCATGGTCTCGCTTCCAGACCAGAAATTTGTGTCGTCGAAATGGTTGGAATTTTCATTTATACAATGGCTACTGGGCTTTCAAATAGACAACTTCAAGAAAGATTTCAACGATCAGGTAGCATAATTTCCATTTGTTTTCATGATGTCCTAAACGCTTTTCAAATACTAGTTGTGGATGTAATAAAGCCAGGAGAACAACAATTTACTACTGTTCCACCTCACATCGGAAATTCAACCCGGTATTATCCGTATTTCAGAAACTGTATTGGCGCTATAGATGGTACACACATATCTGCACATTTACCCGCTGATCAAATTATCCCTTATATCGGAAGAAAGGGTTTTGAAACTCAAAATATATTAGCGGTTTGTGATTTCGATTTACAGTTAACGTACGTTATGACGGGTTAGGAAGGGACTGCACATGATAGTAGAATTTTTAATGCTGTTACAAACGATAGAAGCTCTAACTTTCCTAGCCCTCCAACTGGACAGTATTATTTGGTTGATTCAGGCTATCCACTTCAGACTGGATATTTACCGCCATACCGAAATATGCGGTACCATATTTCGCATTTCCGTGATACCACGAATCAACCAAAGTCAACCAATGAAGTGTTTAATTACTACCATTCGAGTCTACGCATGGCCGTCGAAAGAACATTTGGCATTTGGAAAAAGAAATTTACAATTCTCAACAAGATGCCTACGTTTCGGTTCAACACAAGTGAAAGTTGTCGTATCTACAATGGCTTTACACAATTTCATACGCAAATGTAATAGCGGTGACCTAGATTTTATGGCGTTTGATGATAATCCTGAACTAATCCCCGATCACTACATGGCGGAATATTATAGTATGAGAAATACGACGAATAGAGGCACTGAACGTGTACACCCAGATGGAAACCAAGAAATGGCATTAGTTCGAGATAACATTAGAGATCGGTTGGTTTCTGCTGGTCTGCGCTACTTTGTCTTTGTATCTGTAACTGTACTTGTACTTGTATTTGTATTAGAAACTGTATCTGTATTTGTAGTCGTATTTGTCTAATCAAATCTATTTATATCTTATTTTGAAAATACCACGCTCAAATACCCCGTTCGCCGCTAAAAACACATTCCCCGTTCGCTACAGTACCCCGCTCAAATACCCCGCTCAAATGCCCCACTCGCGTTGGTTAAGAACGCACCCTTACCCTAAGCCAAACACAAACAAGAAATACTACAGATTTTTACACAGCTTAAACATTGGAAATATAAACAAGACCTAAAAACATACATTAATACCAAAGTGGTATGTTGGAACTTGAATCTACCCTATCCTAAGTGATGATACAAAACTTGAATTTGTCACAATCTCCTCACGCATCCCTTCACGCAGAACCTACTCGAAAGCTACTGCACTCTATGTATTTATACTATACACCTGCGTACCTATGCATGTGCCTACCTGTACTCTTTAGCAGTGAATCAATCAGTGATAAGAAACAATGAAAATGGTTTCGAAAACTCAAATCAAAGGCTCCTGGACCTATCCTACTCTACAGACTTAACTTTAAAGCATCCTTCATCTATAAATAATACAACAGCTTCCTCTCCATTCTTGCGAGAAGAGAACAGTCCAAACCGTAATGTTTAAATGGCTTCGAAAGTATTAAATGAACTCAGATCCACTTCATTCTTTTTCCCATTCAACAAGCAGAGACCGCCTCCATTTTCCCTTTTTCTCCAATACCGGACGCAAGCCAAAAATGCCCAAAGTTTCACTCCTTTTTCAAAACACATTAACGAGTGAAGCTTAGTTTGTGCTCAACGCGGTGTTTGCCAGTATGCACAGAACGTGGCAGTGAGATCGCGGGGTAAAGGAGACTTGTCGGCGTTAGCATTCACTGGTGCTCCGGCGGTTGGAATAGAAGACCGTGGAGGAGTATTCGGAGAGAGTTTCATTGGTGCATTTCGTTGGGTTTCGATGAAGGCAATTGGCCGGGAAAATGGGTGAAGGGTGAAGTGTTTAAGTGAGTTGAGAGAAGTGCATTGTTGGCAGACACTGAAAAGGCATGCGGCATATGAGGACTTGGGCATTTACGTGGGTACATTAAGTAGAGGAAAGGGGGCGTTTTGTGGGGTATGAACTATGGGCTTTGCGGTTTTCATATGGGAAGAGGATGAACTCCTGTCCAAGCTATGTAATATACGCGTGATGTGGGATCCTGGCAAACAGGAGCGGTCGGCTATGGGTTCAAACAGTGGAGCAACAGTCTTTTTGTTTCAGTGGAGAAGTGGTGTGCGTGGACTGAATTTATTATTGGAGGATGGTTGAAGCCTTGAAGCTGCATTGGAGTACTTGAGCAGTAAGATAAGGTAATGATGTTATAGGGTTTGTTGGTGCTAATGATGATTTTTGCCTACCGTGCATTAAAGTTAACTATTTAGGCAACCATTGGAAAGACGTGAGGCTGGAGTATTCTTCAGAAAGCCGGTCTCAGTTGCATCTTGTTCATAGCACCCTAAAACAAAATGCTTCACCCACTCAAAATGTTGAAGTGGTTATGGCCACAACCGACGGCCATGGATCAGAATCAATCATACAACATGACCAAGTCCCCTACAGCCTGCCAAATGGATAAACAAATTGGGATTGTTTAATAAAGAGCAACTGGTTGTTGAGAATCCAAAGTCGGTAGAAAAGAAAAGAAAAGCGTAATGACCAACCGAGGTGGCAAGTAGAACATTCGGCGGTCACTGAGGAGGAAATTGGTGTAGGCGGGTTTGTTAAAAAGCAAAGTTGTTCGTGCGAGTTCAAGTTATTGAAGAGGGAAGATTGGAGCTAGTAATGAGAAGGGAGAATGGCGTATACGTTCGGTCTTTGCAAAAAGGAAAAATTGGAAGAGCAGTCGCAAGTTTTGTGGTAAAGCGACAATTTCGAATAAGAGATGAAGCAGTATGAATCAGGATGCATGGTTTGGTTTAAAAACAAAAAGCAAGTGAACGGTAATGAAAACTAAACACTGTTCTCGCATTAGACACAAGATACCCAGTGGAACTGATTTGGAGAACGTCTGATTCAGATCAACTGACGCAAATCATTATTTAACGGTTAACACGTAAATGTGAGTAAATTCACTAACTCTAATCTATTTTAAAATAATATAATTATATTTTTAATGTTGTTTGAATCTTGTGTGATGGTCGTTTAGGTAGATCACAATTAATTTGGTTGAAATATATATATTGTTGCATATATACATCACTGGTTGGATACTGATTCCATCTGTTATAAGATTCCCTAGTATGGAATTAGTATAAATTGTATGGACTAAACATCTGTGGATGTAGGAAACCGGTTGGAGGAATCCGACCGGATTCCTCGATATTCATATGTACTGTTGTTTTACATATGCACTGTTTGAACCATGTTGAATGGAAATTCAACGTTATGTTGATTTAATAAATAAACAATATCGATTAAGAAAATAGCAACAGTCGACCATAAACCCATCTTTTGTTAAGAAGTTGATTGGCCGTCAGGCGAATCAACGAAGATAATTATAAAAATCATATTTTTATAATTTAAGCGAAGTTTAATTTATAATCGAAGTTCTATTGTAAACTGGTATTTTATAGTTTATTTTATAAAGTTAATATAAACGATTAATTGACATTTAAATAAGTTATTAAGCTAAAATTATCCTATGAGTGAATAATTTAGATAATAATTTTAAAAGCAAACAGTTAAGAAATATTATTAGATTAAGTATATTAATCTAATGGTAAGAAGTAATTAAAATCAGTTAACGAATTTACTGATGGAACGAAGTTGATTTAATCAGCTGTTATTTGGAAAATGATTTTTCGATTAATTGGTCTTTAATTAATCTAATGAATAGTTTAGAAATAAATTAATCAAAATTAATGAGATTTAATTATCTTTTTAATTTAAGAAGTTATAAATAGAACTGTGGAATGGAGAAAGTGAAGAGTAAATGTTTAATGTTAATAATCATAAACAACAGAGATTTTGAAGTATGAATATAGTGTTATAAAACCATATTCCAAATAAAACAAGAAATACGGTTTGAGGGATACTATAAGTAATAAGGAGTTTAGAGTTACAGACTTATGTCTATTCTAAGATAAGAACATTGTCGATCAAGGTCTGAGAGGTAATAAAATACCCCAACTTGAACGACTTCACTATTATCGAGGAATGATATCAGTTTGTAATGTAAAGAGATGTCGAGATTAGTTATAAAGTGGGGTATAACAACATATTTCAAGTATTTGAACTATAACAATAAAACAACGTTGTTGACTAGGCTTAAGTGTGGCTGTTATGTCGAGATTAGTTATAAAGGGAAATATTACAGCGTATGACAAGTTTTTGAACTATAACGACGAATTAACGTTGTTGACCAAATTTAAGCGTGATTTTTTATAGCACTACTCCCTAGGAAAGGAAAACAGTTGGTTTGAAATCCACTTATTCTAAAGTAACAAGTAACGATGTTTGCCCAAAGAAATATAAGAATAGGTTTAGAAAGAGAAATTGGAAAATCGTTTCAGAAAATGATGATAATCATTTCGATGTTGGAATATGATTAGAACAAAATAACAGTATTAGGAATTGGAACTATAATTTGATGATGTCGAATGTAATAAAGTAAATATATTTCTATGAATTATAATCTGATAGGATAGTTACTATTTAGTTTTAAACCAATAAATTATATAGGATATGTAATCAATATTTAGTTATAAACTTGATATTGATCTAACAAGAAATTAACTTAGAAACAGAGTTTATAAAGTGAAATGGGAATATAAATTATGGAAGAGATTTTGGTAAATAAGATAAGGGTATTTATTACTTAGATAAAGAGTTATTTGATAAAGGTGTTCAGATTTCTAAAATAGGAATCATATTCATGTTTTAAAGTGAATAATGTTTTAAAAGTGAACGTTTGGCAGATTAAAATATTTATAATGAAATTGGAAATATTTTTCCAATGTAGATAGGGTATATTATCCAAGTGTAGAAAATAAAGAATGTGAAACGAATGGAAATATTTCAAACGTTAATAACGTATATTTTCTGGAACATGGGAGAATAAGAGTTTATAATAACTGGGAATGCTATCCAAGAAGTGTAAAAAGGCTAAAATGAGGTTTCAGAAATATCTGATAAGATATAGGAATTCGAATAATAAAAACGAATGTTAAATAAAAAGTATCCATGATTATGTGATGTTTAGTTATACATTAGAATGGATGTTATTTTTACTTCGGTAGTTAAATAACCGACTATCGATCGTTGTCAATACGGAGAGATCGGTTGGATATATTATCTAAAAACCACTCCATATAGGCATAAGCGCTTCGAAATTAAGATGAAGAAAATTAAAGATGGAGTGAAATGCAAGGGTCGTCCTGTTCCGGAATGGTGCTTTATGTTTGTCCAGTCCCAAGACAACTTGTATGGACGAATGTATGACAGAGTATTCCTAACAGATCACATAAGACGATCTTTCAGGATATTATGTCTGGTGGTGAAGAAATTCGTTTCTCTTAGCTTCTATACCGTAATATTTTTGGGAAATCAATTAGTGATTCGACGGGTCTGATGATGTGGCATTCAAAGTGAATGGTGGCCAGATGTTCTGAATATATATGTAGCCTCAAGCCACACAATCCGGAAATGACAAAAATCGGGCAGGCAGGATGGCTAATTGGGTCATACTCAAGCAGGGTGTATTGTCATCGGTCTAGAGAAAATTCATATTTGTTCTCCTTTCGATTCTGTACCTTCGGATTACGTTTGGATGGCCAACAACCGTAGGTGACAATATATTCGATACACTCAAGCTAAATGAATGGTCGGTCATGTGTGGGCCGGGTTGCAAGATGTTCTTGTTGAACCCTAGTGTATCCCCTCTAGAGTACACTGATCAGGAGGTGGACCCATACCTTGTCATAGTTGGAATCCAATCTCCAATAATCACCCCGCGGTTTTTTTTTTGATTTTATACTATGTATGTGGAGCGTGAGATGCAAGTGTTCTTCTATTTGGTTATTTATTTGATTAGACATTATTATAATATCATTGGATTTTCATATCAAAATATGTTGGGTAATAGTAAGGTAAAAACCATCCATGTTTATGTGTGGGCTGGTCTTACTATTATTCTTTTCTTTTAAAAGGATTTTCGAAGTTAAACGATATGGTTGGAATTTTCTCACACCAGTCCCATGACTGACCTAGAGTTTATTTTGTTTGTTTTCCCTAAACTCTTAGGTGCCCAAATTTGTACGGGCAGTCAAGTGTTTCAGGCTTTTACAGATACACTTGGAGGAGCTTGAAGCAGGAGGTTCCACCACTAGTTATTTAGAGATTTTTTCCGTTGTGATGTATAAGTGTTATACTCTGATATGTTATGTATATACAATACAGTTTTGTATTTCAAATTTATGTTATATATATTTTATTCGTTCCGCTGTGAGATTCGTGTTTACTCTGACTCTGATGTTCTTCTTATTCTTCTATTCTATTAGTTCTATCTTTTCTATCTCAGCCTCTAAATTCTTTCTATTAATGATCTGAATTTTCGTGCACTTTGAGTTGAATGTGTAGGATATTAGTCAGCTCCAATTGATACGGATTTTTGGGCCTTTACATGCAGCGTATCAAACAGATGCAAATCAAAATGCTGAAATAATAATTGCTAATGATGTTAATTTAGGGTCTTTGGACGATGAATAAAATGAATTAATAGAAGCATTTGAGAGTACAGAGGACAACGATATAGAGTATGAGACCGAGACTGGATCAGAAAATAAAGAAAAATAATATTATTTGCATCATTAGTTGTTTACATACGATGTACAATGATATGTTTTATATGATGTGCTATGTTGTGAGCTATGATGTACAATGATATGTTTGTTATGATGTGCTATATTGTGAACTTATATGATGTGCTACGGTTATCTATTATCTGGTTATTCTTCTTTTATGTAAATGGGTCTTGTAGTTGCAATTGATAATATATGTTGTATGAGTTTATTTGATAATGGATGTGCGTAATGATATATGAGTTATTATTATACGAAATAATATGTTTGTGACAGATATGCCTCCTAGACGCCGACCTAACCGCAGTTCAGAGGCAGGTGCAAGCGGTACATCACCGGATTTACGTCCGGTCGTAGAGCTCATACCCAAGACCGCAGGGTAAGTTTTTAATTTCTTAAATGTTTAGTATTCAAAACTTATTAAATGCTAGTATCGTACTTTCTGCAGGGGGTTTGATATTATTCCTGCAGAACTTATTTAATCTGTGTCTATAAATGCATATATCGCCAGGTGGACAGAGGCGTGGGACCGCTGGGATGATATTTCTGCGCATATTAGGAATGTCATTCTTGCGGAGGTTCTTGTAAGTATAAATATATTTCTCATTTACAAAATTATATAAAATATGTAATACAATTTGTTTGTTAACTTATAGATTGTTGTATCGGTTAGTGATGAAGATATGAATGTTTTCCTCACAGCATGGAATCAAAAGATGAGGAAAAATTATTCATGCAACATACACAAGGCAAAAAAGCGAGAAAGAGGCCTCCATGGATGAGCGAGGAGGTCTACGGCAGTTTCCAGCAACTGTGGGCTACAGAAAGAGTGAAGGTAAATTAATTAAGCTTATTTTAATTTTCTATTTTGTATATCAATCAATTAATCGTATAATTAAATATACAAGAGCTTTCAAAGCGAAACCGGGCAAACAGACTCAAAAATCCTGCTTTACATCGGGGTGGGTCTAAGTCCTTCTCGCAGCATCGTTGCGAATTGGTACGAATGATAAATCGCATTTATAGATAGTTCTATATTTTTTAATCGTATTGATAAATTCCAAATATATATTGTATCATTTTAGATGTCATCTCTCCATCGGGAGCCTACACTTGCTGAGGTCTTTACACAGACTCGTGTTGTTGAGCGGACTGACGAGGAGGGTAACACCTCATATACATGGACAGACAATAAGTCCCGTGGAGTGATGGTTAGCATTCATAATAATTTGTATTTCACATTGTTATTTAGAAATTGTATATTTAATGTATTCCATAATTGTCCGCTATAGCAAAAGAGATACAATGCGAAGTTAAATGCTGAGCGGCACAGTTAGGTCAAGAGCCGAACGTGGAGGAGTGCATTCGTATTTAGAACACCATCATCGACCCGCCTCTCTGGGGTAGACGCTACGATTTTGGAAACTTAGAGGTAAAGCATTTAATTAAAGAATTTAAACATATCCAAGTGCTATTAAGAGTTTAAAGTGTTGACATATTTAAACATAACGAATTTATAATACATTTATCAAGTCATGCTTATAATATAATAATTACAAATAGCGGGGACTCAGACCTCCTATACGAGGCGTCAGGATGAGGGGAAGATTGCCATGCTTCGACAGCATATGGTAGATTTATAGGATTTCCAAAAGAATAGGCTTGTTGTGACCATGCTAGATAAGAGGATTGTTGCATATCTCCTGGAGCATGGGCATATGCCCCCGAGTGAGCTTGCTACAGGGCAGGAGGACGAGGAGCAGCAGGAGGACGACGACGACAAGGATGAGTAGGTACTTGCCCTCTTTTTTGATTTTGGATTTTATATATATATATATATATATATATATATATATATATATATATATACTAGTTGTTTTTTTTTGACATGATGTGGGCGTGATGCTGTTTTTTGGACATGATGATGGGTTGTTTATATTATGTGGATGTGACGTTGGTTTTTGGATTGTTGTATTGTTTTTATTTATCATTTATTAGCTATTTAGTTGTGTATGCGATGTTTTATATCATATATGTTGGTTTATGTGGTGAATTGGTGTATATATGAGGTAATGGATTGTGAAAGTGATAGTATATGAGTTGAAAGTGATAGTATATGAGTTGTGAATTGGTTGGATTCGAGTTGGCATGGCTTGAAGGCTTTATGGCTGCTGGGAATCAGAAAAATGTACCCAGTTTGGCGATGGCTAGTTACAGCATAGTTACCCAGTTTAGCGACGACTAGTGAGGGCTTGCTACGACTTATTTACCCAGTTTAGCGATGGCTTGTGACGATTTTTTGGTATTGTTTAGTGACGACTTATGATGGCGTATTTGCTTACCGTTAGTGACGGCTTGTCACGAAAGTTGAAAGTCCAACTGTTTGTCCACATGACATGCATGTCGTCGCTATAAAGGAGACTATAGCCGTCACTAAGGTCAATGCTATTTGCTTAGCGTCCGGATACATAGCGACGACTTTTGGCGACGGCTGACGACTGTTTTTTGTCGTCGCTAAACAGACCTTTTCTTGTAGTTAATAGACATACTAGCTCATTTGTACCTATTATATGTTGTTCAAAAATATGCATATATATAATCATTGTATATGTGTGTGCACACATTATAAAGTATACTTTTCATTATTAAAATCAAAATATTACAAAATATGTTTATATATACATATGTTTACATATATATAAAAGAGTAACTAATCGAACACAAAAATTTAACATAAATTAAAGAACACAAAATTTCAACCACATGATTAATTAGTCCTTATATGAGGGGTGGAAATCAAGGGGCAACCTAATGGTTGAGAATATGTTCCCCCATTTGTGTCAAAATTATGTTTCTATATAGACTTTCCCTATACATAATATCATAAACTATATTTTAAATCATTATACATGTTTATCTATGTAAATGAGTAAACACATCTATATACACACTTTTTTTTATTATATACGAACTATTTGAAAAGATACATATATAATATGTATATAATGCATATGTAATAAATGGTAAATAATTTCATGGTATAATATACATACATAAATAATATATAAAACTAAGAAGTATTTTTAAAAATAATTCCGTTCGGGAATATCATAGGTTTGTAATAATAAATATTTTAATATTTATTGTAAATTGTTTATGAATCAATTAGTAGTTTTGAATATAAGTAACATTGGCTGCTAATGTGCTTAATGGAAACGATAAGGGTGCGATCAAGATGAGATCGATGACAAGAAGCATAGAAAAACACCATAAGTTTAATCAATGTTACAAAATATATGCATATGGAATATCCGTGGAGCTTACATGGATATTAAACTCGACAGATGCAAACTTCTCATCAGGAAATATAATTTATCCGCACTTGCTCTTTGGGAAACTAAACTCAACGAGAACTTATCGGCTAGAGCGGCCAAGTACATTAACTCTAACTAGGTTATGATTTATAACTTAAGTGATGTAAGCTATGGTAGAATCTTACTTATCTATGACCCTTTAATTCATAGTTTCTCTAAGATTAGCTCTTCTAGTCAATTTATCCATTGTAAAAATGTGCATATGCCATCTGATGTAACCTATTACTTTACTTTTGTATATGCTCATAACTCTTACGCGGTTAGAGAATCACTTTTTTAACCCTGCCAAAGTTGAAACAAAATTATCATCCTTGGTTAGTTTGCGGAGATTCCAATTCTCCTCTTAGGCTTGAGTATAGAATTGGAGGCTCGGCGATCTGGCTATATCTAACTCTGATCTTTGTCGAAATTAACACCTCCGACTCTGAATTTACGTGGAATAACTCTAATAGGAATGGTATTAGAACCTTTTCTAAGATTGATCATTCATTTAGTAATTTAGTTGCGCTCAACACGTGGCCTTGCCTCTCCAGTGAGCTCGCAATGCTTATTCTTTCTGATCATATGCCTTAAGTGATTCATTTGAATGAAAAGGTAATTTCTAGACTCCCTAGTTTTAGATTTTTTTTGATGTTTGGACTAATGTACCTGGCTTTCTAGATTTAGTCAAGAAAACATGCGATTTTCCATGCTTTGGAAATCCTATGTTTGTCGTATTTAAAAAGCTTAGAGCGCTAAAAAATGCTTTGAAAGAATGATCGGCCAAAAGCTATAGCAGTGGCAGTTTGAAATCCAACCTACTGCAAAGACAACTCGAACAAGTCCAGACCCAAATGCTAAACAATCCCATTAACTCTCAACTTTCTAGCATTGAATTTGATATATTAAGCAAACATAAAGAGGCTTTGCTTCTTGAAGCCATGATGATGAAAAAAAAGCAAGAATCAAATGGTTTGAAGATGGTGATAGAAACTCGGCTTACTTCCATATTTCCTCAAAGCTAAGAAGGTTAAAGAAACCGTTCACACAATTGTCGACATGGAAGGTTAGGTACACTTTACACAAGTTAGCATGCAAAATGCTTTTATTAAGTACTTCACTAATTTGTTTGGTAACAAAGATAATTTTGTAAGGTCGATTGATGAAATGAATCCGTTTCTTTTACCTAAATTATCGCCTGTGCTTAAAACCTATTTGTGTAACGCCATAACTGACGACGAAATTAAGGAAGCCATATTCTCTTTAAATAAACATTCTTGTGGTGGTCCCGATGGTTATAACGCTGTCTTTTATATGTTTTACTGGAATTTTGTTCAAAAAGATGTCAGCAATGCCATAAAGCAATTTTTTAAGAAAGGACAACTGCTTGAATCTTTTGATAACACCGTTATTACATTAATCCCGAAAGTCAAGAATGCTAATAATGTGAGTACATTTAAACCTATTTCATGCTGCAATACTATTTACAAATGTATCAATAAAATTTTAGCTTCTAGGCTCAAACATGTTCTACCAACGCTCATATCTGCCAATCAATCCGCCTTTTTACCCAATAGGAACACTCTTGATAACAAACTGCTTGCGCATGAATTAATAAGGGTTATAACACCAAAAACATTTCTGCTAGAGCCATGATAGAACTAGACATTAGGAAAGCTTTTGATACTTTGCAATGGACTTCTGTTATCAGAATTTTAAGCTATATGAATTTTTCGCCTTGCTTTAACGCATGGATCTACGCTTGTATGAGTACTGCGCACTTTTCTATTATTGTTAATGGGTCTCCCGTTGGATTTATTCTTAGTAAGCAAGGTATAAGGCAAGAAGACCCAATTTCTGCTTATTTATTTATTTATTTATTTATTGCTGTTATGGAATTATTAAGTAGAATGATCGACGAGTTAGTTGATAACAAGCAATTTGAGCTGCATTCAAAATGTAAAAACCCACGTGTTACTTCACTTATGTTTGCGAATGACCTTATAATTTTCTGTAAACCTAATAACAAAACCTTGTGCAGTATCATGTCTACACTTGATAAATTTTACCATCTCATAGTCTGAAAATAAACTATGAAAAATCTGATATCATGCTTGCTGGGGTTAGTCAATATGCAGGGACCTTATTCAAGACCTCACTGGTCTTAAATGTTGTAACACTACTTTAACTTACATTGGTTTGCCAATGACTACATCTAGAATCACCACACTGCAATGTCTACCCCTATTTGACAAAATCACTAAAAGTATGGAATGTTGGTCTACTAATTTTCTTAGTCAAGCTGGTAAATTATCGCTTTTTAGAACTATCATAATTGCCATGCAAACATATTGGTCGCGTACTCACTTCCGATTAAGCTCCATAATATGCTACGGTCTGCCGTTATGAAATTCCTCTGGAAAGGCAGTATGCATGCTAGATATATAGCTCCCACATCCTTTACTCGACTTGAGAAGCCCAAAAAATTTGGCATGCTTGGAATTGTTTACACTGCTAAATGGAATATTGCTGCTCTTAGCAGACATGTTGATGACATTCTCAACAAAAAGCAAAGTTTGTGGGTGCTCTGGTCTTTGAAACATATCTTGAAGAATCAAAGTTTCTGGACTTTGAAGACCACTCTAGGCTTTAGCTCAACATGGAAAAGCATAAATAAGATCAAACCAAAAATTCTTACTTACTTTAAATTCAAGCACGCGACGTTTGATCGAATTAAATTCTGGGAAGACCCTTGGTTAGACTACGGCTATATCACTGACCAGGAAATTCCTTATTTGGTGAAGGAAACTTCTGGTGTACATTATGAATGTAAAGTCGGCGACCTGCTTGTGCGAGATCAAATTTGTGTGCCTCCAACCACTAACAGCACCTTACAAGCACTATGGCACAGAATACACGACAGTAACTCGAACTCTATTTCTGATCTTAGCACAAGTTGGAGGTGGCAAGGTGAGAAGTTCACAATTAAACATTTATACAATTCATTGCTTGGTACCTCAAACCTTGTATTTTGTAGATGGTACAAAATTGTGTGGAGGAGAGACAATAGCGAGAAGGAAAATTTGCATATATGGAAGGTACTGAAGCATGCCATTTTAACTAAAGATAAGCTCAACGCAATTGGGATCCAAACAAATAGCTTATGCAGCCTCTGCGGCTTGGTTAATGAAAGTGAGCCACATCTCTTCTTTGAGTGCTCAGTTGTATCTTTTCTCTGGAATGAAGCCCTATCACACATTGGCTTTTACTACCTCCCTTCTGATCGACGCTAGTCTATGAATTAGAAAAGCGCGACATTTGTAATAAATTCTGCAAGCATACAGGTGTGTAGCATACAGGTCGAACACAGGGAGGTTTAATTAAAACTTATTATTTATTTTTTTCTTGGGCGTGTTAGACGAAGCTGGAGGTTGATTTTGCAAAACAAAATAAAAAGTGAAACTACAAAAAGATGCAATTAAATTTACTGCAGATTCGAATCTAATCAGATCTGTAATAAATTCAACGATTAAAGATAAAATAGAACAATGGAAATAAAATTGCAGAACAGAATTAAACGAACAGAAAATAACAATTAGGATCACCGCTGAATCTAATCAGACGGTCAATCGCTAACAAAAAGAAATGCAAAAGACAAATAGTGTTCTACCGAATCTAATCGTGTAGACAACACTAATTGCTAAGAATAATAGAAAATTGCATAAAAAGAAAAATGAGTTTTATTGATGAAGAAGAGAATAGAATGAGATATATCATATGATGGTGGCTACAAGGGTATTTATAGGGTAGATAGCCAAACCCTAACCCTAACCCTAATGATAATTGGGCCTGGTTATTACATCACTAATTAGTTTACAATGAGAAACATAAATGGGCCTTAGATAAATAAAACAAATTTGGGCCTTTTCTCTTTTCCTCTTGTTTCCTTGACACTTCTTCATTGATTTGTGATGTGCAAAGCCTTTTTATCAATCCCTTTCCTTGTCCAACAGCAAGTAGATGTGATATCTTCATCTACAATTCTTCAAAATGCAAATACACAGCAAATTGAACTCTATTTCTCTACATTTCTGGTTGCATGCGGGCTGGGTTGGAATATCTGTAAAAGTAACAAAACAATACCCAAGTAATATTTATTTATATACAAAAGATAAGATATAAGAGCATAAAAATAACACATTTCTATGTCAATCAAATACCCCCACACTTATCTTTTACTCGTCCTCGAGTAAAACAAGAAATGAAAAACTAACTAGATAGGTCGCACTTTCGTAGGAAACACGATTGCATTGAGCGCATGCAACAAGCCGTTAAACCTCTAGGTGTCCCTAGTAGGACGAGTGGTGTCTCGTGAGGGTTTTCAGCGGATACTACCCACAAAATCCAAATGCAGTATGCTATGATTCTAATGAAACTACATGAATGCAATGGACATATGCAAATAAAAACGAAAGATGAAAACACGACTTATTTCGGGAAAGTGGTACAACAAATTAAGTTAATAATTTCTAATCAGTTGATTTTATTTTAGATACCTCGACTTGTCACAAATTTTCAATATAAATCAAGTTTTCAAATGTTAAATTCCAGTTTGGCCAGTTAGTTCGGTCGATAACATAGTGCAGCCATGAAATAAATTCTTAGTTTGCTTGGCACAGTTTGCAAAGTGGTATTCTAATTTTCTCATGTATGGCTAGTCAAATCAATAAGGTCAAGAAGTGTTTGGGTATCATCGCTTATTCTTTATTCTATAAAATTTTAAGATTTACGATTAAGTACATACACCTAACTAAAAAGACCAAGGTTTACCACCCATGCACTGCCTCGCGGACTAACAGAGAGTGGGTAAAGAGCTTGGCGGATTGTGCAGGCCGACTTTGACTTTGTCAACAACGTGTCGGTAATCCTTAGGTGTCCAATCTCATAAAATGAGACCAAGATATTCCAACTTTGACTTTGTCAACAACGTGTCGGATAGAGCTTGGCGGGTTTGCACACCAACGCTTGATATACAAGCAATGTTGGATACCCTTGGATTACTGTTATTATTATTGAAAATATAAGCACAAAAGAGAGTTACGCGAATTCAACTTAACACAACTTAGTTTTAAAGATTCGAAAAGCCAATATAAGTATTTTAAGTCCTCCACTTATTTAAACAAAGTCTACAATATAGAATAGATTTCATGGCCATCACCTAAGAATCTCCCTATGTACTGGTTACACTATTATCCCTCAAAATTAAACTTTTCATTATATTTCTTATTCGATCTAAGTTGAGAGAAAAAAACACTATCAACTGGCTAAAAATTGTAAACTTATTTTGTTGTATCAATTGAAAATGAGTCGTGTTTAAAAAAAAAATTGGGGCATGTTAGTGCAGTCTAAAATGCATACTGGTCCTATTTAAATGGCTGAAATTGAAAAAGAAAGAAAAATAAAGAAAAATCAAAAGAATGCAATGCAGACTCCCCCCCACACTAGAACTAAACAGTGTCCACACTGTAAATACATTTTCTAAATGTGAAAGATAGCACCCAAAGATGGATGAAATGCAAAATTATTTGCAAAATGAAATGCAGTCTAGCTATATGTAAGAATGGATCATATGTACAATGATATATGTGTTTACGATGCATGCGATGCAAAGAATTCCACCAACTTTTCCCCCCACACTTGGTTCTAGCTCGCTGAGTCCCATTCCCACTGTGTCTAGACATGTTTTCTAACAAGCAAGAATTTTTGAAAACCATCTCATCTTTAAACCTAGATTTGTAGTCCAGGAGATAAATATCCAGGGTCGTCCTAACATGAAGTTTTTCAACCAAGTCAGCATTCCAAAAGTAATTCATGTGTTCAACAAATTTATCAGTGTAATTTTTCAAAAATTTGTGATCGTATATAAATTCAGTGAAATTTGAATTCTGAGTGTTGTTCAAGACTAGGTGATCACATTTCTCAATGTTGTTCAAGACACTGACAATTTCAAGCTCATTTGAAATTTTCTCAAAGTTAAAATTTTCGAACTCATGATGTGAATCTATTTCTTCCTCTTTTGGTAACTCATCCTCGTACCATCCAAAAAATTCCTGCTCATTAAAATCCTTTTCCACATTTGAATTGAAAAATTCAACATTTTCATTCTATTCAATTTCAAAGATTTCAAGTTTCTCACAGCCCAAAAGAGGAAGATCAAAATCCAAGCTTAAATCTTTTTTCTGAAAAGAGTTGAAGTCCAAATCATTTATTGAATTTTGAACAACTTCATTTAGATCATCATTCTCAATTTCGAAAGTTGTTGTTTGAAAATTTTCACTATCAGTAAAGAATGGACTATTTTCTGATTCATCACATGTTTGAATTTGATTTTGTTGCTCTCGCTGTTCTTTCAAAGTTGTCATTAAACAAAGAAGTTCATCCATCTTTCTATCTTTTTCAATAAGCTGTCTATCTAGCCTTTCTACCCTCTCTCTAAAAACGTTAAGATGGTATTCATCAAAATCGTTGATTTGCGAGCTCTCAGTTTGGATTTCTTGATTTTCAAAATAGTTTGAAAATTGAGATTGAAAATCATTTTGATTTTGAAAATTAGGTTCGTAACCAAAATTGTTAAAATTGGTGGGAAAATTCCAATTTTGGTCATTCTCAAGATGCGGATATGGGTTGTAGTTTTGAAAATTTTGATCGATTTGAAAATCATTTTAAAAATTATTTTCGAATTGGTTTCCAACCCCATATTGATGTTGATCAAGGGCATATTGCAATTCAAAATCGTTTTGATGTAAATGTGGCCCATAATCGAAATTAGTGAAATTCGAATTGAAATTGCAATTTTGATTATATCCATGGTTTTGAAAATGTTGGTCAATTGGAAAATTTTGAAAATTGTCGATATTGGGCTCACGAAATTTCGGAAAATTTTGCCTCATGAGTTGTCGTTCATATTCATATTCTTCCATTGGACATCTACTCAAGTTATTATCCCACATATCTCTCAATGATTTTTTTGAATCAAACATTTGAACGAAATCAAGGCAAGACAGAAATTATTCCCAGTTCAAAATAGTATAAAATACTGAGTTGTGCTCTGTTAATTAACTGACTCAATTAGAAGGGGGAAGAGGGTCTTATCGTCGTTCACGTATAGTATAAATACTAAGGGATACGACCAATGTTTTACGGGTAGTATGCAACCTCTTTTGCTAGAAGTTCAATAAATTGAACTACTATATATCCGCGATCCAATTATATGAGACAATCAACTTCACAAAGCACCACTTTTCAGTTATGTTATTTTGCATTATCTAATCTGATTTTATAATTGAAATACGACGAGAGAGATTATTTTGGTTATGGAAATTCGTTCGTCGCAAACAGATTCAGGAATTCCAGTAGCAGAACAGTCACAGAATAATAGCAGAATAATAGTCAGAAAATAACAGCAGAATTAAAAAAAAAATTGTACAAGCAAGCCGCTGCCCCTGCAGAAGATTTTTACAACAATTGTCTATATTTTTCTTTGCAGCGGAGCACCTGTAGAGTCAAAGAAATTTTTACAGTGGGGTATGGCTGTCTGTCCAGAGCAGATGAGTAGTGTTTGCTATTCAATTCCAATTGTTTGTAGAATTGGACCTCTGAATTACTTGTTTCACTCGGTTGAACTCTGTTCTTGTTTTTGCTTTTGAATTGATTTGATTGTTTTATAAAGAAAATAAAACAAACGAAAAGAAAAGAAAAAAAAATGTTGAAAGGGAGAAAAATCCTTAAAACTAACGGACTGACTTGACTAAAAAGAACTCAATCAAAAATAAACAAACACACTGACTAGAAAACAATTGAAAAAAAAAATGATTCTTCCGAGCTTTTTTAAAATAAAAAAAATCAAAAACTATAAATGACACAAGAACCTCAAAAATCACACAGAGTCAAACTAAAAATAAAACACGCACTCGCAATCAGTATTTGTTTCACTGCACAGTTAAAAACCGTATGCGATTACATAAATGCAACCCAGAACACTTCAAAAAACATTACCCAAAAGAACTCCTCCCAGGCTATTTCTCTCAAAACCAAAAATAAATATGGAAACTAAATCTCAAAAGAAATATTCAAAAGCAAATCGCGTCCTTTCCTATTTACTTTGTCAACAACGTGTCGGATAGAGCTTGGCGGGTTTGCACACCAACGCTTGATATACAAGCAATGTTGGATACCCTTGGATTACTGTTATTATTATTGAAAATATAAGCACAAAAGAGAGTTACACGAATTCAACTTAACACAACTTAGTTTTAAAGATTCGAAAAGCCAATATAAGTATTTTAAGTCCTCCACTTATTTAAACAAAGTCTACAATATAGAATAGATTTCATGGCCATCACCTAAGAATCTCCTTATGTACTGGTTACACTATTATCCCTCAAAATTAAACTTTTCATTACATTTCTTATTCGATCTAAGTTGAGAGAAAAAAACACTATCAACTGGCTAAAAATTGTAAACTTATTTTGTTGTATCAATTGAAAATGAGTCGTGTTTAAAAAAAAATTTGGGGCATGTTAGTGCAGTCTAAAATGCATACTGGTCCTATTTAAATGGCTGAAATTGAAAAAGAAAGAAAAATAAAGAAAAATCAAAAGAATGCAATGCAGACTCCCCCCCACACTAGAACTAAACAGTGTCCACACTGTAAATACGTTTTCTAAATGTGAAAGATAGCACCCAAAGATGGATGAAATGCAAAATTATTTGCAAAATGAAATGCAGTCTAGCTATATGTAAGAATGGATCATATGTACAATGATATATGTGTTTACGATGCATGCGATGCAAAGAATTCCACCAACTTCCCCCCCCCCCCCACACTTGGTTCTAGCTCGCTGAGTCCCATTCCCACTGTGTCTAGACATGTTTTCTAACAAGCAAGAATTTTTGAAAACCATCTCATCTTTAAACCTAGATTTGTAGTCCAGGAGATAAATATCCAGGGTCGTCCTAACATGAAGTTTTTCAACCAAGTCAGCATTCCAAAAGTAATTCATGTGTTCAACAAATTTATCAGTGTAATTTTTCAAAAATTTGTGATCGTATATAAATTCAGTGAAATTTGAATTCTGAGTGTTGTTCAAGACTAGGTGATCACATTTCTCAATGTTGTTCAAGACACTGACAATTTCAAGCTCATTTGAAATTTTCTCAAAGTTAAAATTTTCGAACTCATGATGTGAATCTATTTCTTCCTCTTTTGGTAACTCATCCTCGTACCATCCAAAAAATACCTGCTCATTAAAATCCTTTTCCACATTTGAATTGAAAAATTCAACATTTTCATTCTATTCAATTTCAAAGATTTCAAGTTTCTCACAGCCCAAAAGAGGAAGATCAAAATCCAAGCTTAAATCTTTTTTCTGAAAAGAGTTGAAGTCCAAATCATTTATTGAATTTTGAACAACTTCATTTAGATCATCATTCTCAATTTCGAAAGTTGTTGTTTGAAAATTTTCACTATCAGTAAAGAATGGACTATTTTCTGATTCATCACATGTTTGAATTTGATTTTGTTGCTCTCGCTGTTCTTTCAAAGTTGTCATTAAACAAAGAAGTTCATCCATCTTTCTATCTTTTTCATTAAGCTGTCTATCTAGCCTTTCTACCCTCTCTCTAAAAACGTTAAGATGGTATTCATCAAAATCGTTGATTTGCGAGCTCTCATTTTGGATTTCTTGATTTTCAAAATAGTTTGAAAATTGAGATTGAAAATCATTTTGATTTTGAAAATTAGGTTCGTAACCAAAATTGTTAAAATTGGTGGGAAAATTCCAATTTTGGTCATTCTCAAGATGCGGATATGGGTTGTAGTTTTGAAAATTTTGATCGATTTGAAAATCATTTTAAAAATTATTTTCGAATTGGTTTCCAACCCCATATTGATGTTGATCAAGGGCATATTGCAATTCAAAATCGTTTTAATGTAAATGTGGCCCATAATCGAAATTAGTGAAATTCGAATTGAAATTGCAATTTTGATTATATCCATGGTTTTGAAAATGTTGGTCAATTGGAAAATTTTGAAAATTGTCGATATTGGGCTCACGAAATTTCGGAAAATTTTGCCTCATGAGTTGTCGTTCATATTCATATTCTTCCATTGGACATCTACTCAGGTTATTATCCCACATATCTCTCAATGATTTTTTTGAATCAGACATTTGAACGAAATCAAGGCAAGACAGAAATTATTCCCAGTTCAAAATAGTATAAAATACTGAGTTGTGCTCTGTTAATTAACTGACTCAATTAGAAGGGGGAAGAGGGTCTTATGGTCGTTCACGTATAGTATAAATACTAAGGGATACGACCAATGTTTTACGGGTAGTATGCAACCTCTTTTGCTAGAAGTTCAATAAATTGAACTACTATATATCCGCGATCCAATTATATGAGACAATCAACTTCACAAAGCACCACTTTTCAGTTATGTTATTTTGCATTATCTAATCTGATTTTATAATTGAAATACGACGAGAGAGATTATTTTGGTTATGGAAATTCGTTCGTCGCAAACAGATTCAGGAATTCCAGTAGCAGAACAGTCACAGAATAATAGCAGAATAATAGTCAGAAAATAACAGCAGAATTAAAAAAAAATTGTACAAGCAAGCCGCTGCCCCTGCAGAAGATTTTTACAACAATTGTCTATATTTTTCTTTGCAGCGGAGCACCTGTAGAGTCAAAGAAATTTTTACAGTGGGGTATGGCTGTCTGTCCAGAGCAGATGAGTAGTGTTTGCTATTCAATTCCAATTGTTTGTAGAATTGGACCTCTGAATTACTTGTTTCACTCGGTTGAACTCTGTTCTTGTTTTGGCTTTTGAATTGATTTGATTGTTTTATAAAGAAAATAAAACAAACGAAAAGAAAAGAAAAAAAAATGTTGAAAGGGAGAAAAATCCTTAAAACTAACGGACTGACTTGACTAAAAAGAACTCAATCAAAAATAAACAAACACACTGACTAGAAAACAATTGAAAAAAAAAATGAATCTTCCGAGCTTTTTTAAAATAAAAAAAATCAAAAACTATAATTGACACAAGAACCTCAAAAATCACATAGAGTCAAACTAAAAATAAAACACGCACTCGCAATCAGTATTTGTTTCACTGCACAGTTAAAAACCGTATGCGATTACATAAATGCAACCCAGAACACTTCAAAAAACATTACCCAAAAGAACTCCACCCAGGCTATTTCTCTCAAAACCAAAAATAAATATGGAAACTAAATCTCAAAAGAAATATTCAAAAGCAAATCGCGTCCTTTCCTATTTAATACATACCCCTTTTAGCAATGCCAATCCAATCACGTTCCCTTAATAAAACACATCAATGTACCCTTCAAATTATGAACCCAGAGGACCTACGCCTCATTATTATTATTTTAATACGGCAAATGCAAGAATATTACTCCCAAGGAAAGAAAAAGAAATCGACCGAACTAAAATCAACAGGATTTAAGCCTCCTCTCTATTTTTTTCCGGTTATGTTCTTTTCAAAATCAAATTGGGGTGATGGTTTCCAATCAGCGGCTGCTCGTGGTTTTGGGACGATTTGGGTTTGATTCTGCAGGAGTTCGGTGGTGTCTGGCCATACGAAGGATTTGGAGTTCGGGTTTATGGGTTTACAAGATGGCGTTTGGTGTGGTGAAGAGGGGTCAGTTTTGTTTGTTTGTGGTGATGTAAACAAGGGTGAATTTTTGTCTGATAGGAGACAAGTTGTTTTGCGGCAAAACAAGGAATTGCGTGGTGAAGTATACTGAAGTGCGGTTGCTGAATTGGGTGAATTGCGATGGTCGAGGCAAATCGGATTTGGTTTTCTGGTGGCGCAGGGGACCTGAACGGGTTTGAGGCGACTGTGAAGGGTTTTGCGAAGTTGTTTGTGGGCGCAGGGAGATGGAGTATGGTGAATTGCGGGGTATGTTGGACTGTGATGTTCGAAGTGCTGTGGTGGGGGATTTGGTTGTAGCGTTGAAGTCTTAGAGGTGTAAGGTGTGAAGTAGTTGACCTGAAGGGTTGAAAGGTTGCTGAGTATGGAAGATGATGACGTTGTGGATTGGGAGATGATGTTTGTGCGAGGTCTTGGTGATATGGGTGTAGTGGGTAAGGACGCAAGTGGTGTAATGGTTTGTGAGATGGCCAAGAGGTATGTGCTACACAGGGATCGGAGATGATGTTAGTGATGAGTTTTGGCAAGTTTAAAGATGATTTAGTGGACGTGGGTTCTAGGAGATGGTTGTGTAAGTTGGGTGGTGATGATGTGGTTTCGGACCTGAATTCTTGTGGTGGTTTGTGAACGTGAAGGATTTGTTTGAGGGTGGAGCTATTTAGTGGTGACGAAAATGGTTGAAGATGTTGCTGAAGAAGTTTGGTGGTTGTTTTGAAGTTGTGGATTGTTGCAGAAGAAAAGGAAAATAAAGCAAAGGATTTTTTTTCTTCAGAAAATGGAAAGAAAATGTAAACAGAGGAAAGGAGAAAATAAAATAAAAATTGAATTGGAAAAGTATGGATGTGGAAAGAAATAGAAGAGGAATAGGCAAGAAATTATTTTTCTCTCTGTTTAAAGATTGCGATATCACCACTGGTCTAACACAAATTTTCTTCTTTGACAGATCTTACCACTTGTGATACCAAATCAACTAAACCAAGTTTTCTTTTTTTTTTTTTGAATTGGTGAAAAAAAATGGAAAGAATCATGAGAAGGAAAGAAACAAAAGAAAAGGTAAAAAAAAAATCAAAAGAAAAAGTGGAAAGTTTTTTTTTTTTTTTTTAGCAGATTATGGCATCAACTATCAATACCAAATCAACTAAAATGAGAATTTTTTTCTATATAGAAATGAAAACAAAAACAAGGATTTTTTTTAAACAAAATCAAACAAAAATTAAAACAAAAACTAATACGAATCGGAAATTAAATAAATAACTAAAATTTAATTGTTACCTCCCTGGCAACGGCGCCAAAAACTTGATCGACGCTAGTCTATGAATTAGAAAAGCGCGACATTTGTAATAAATTCTACAAGCATACAGGTCGAACACAGAGAGGTTTAATTAAAACTTATTATTTATGTTTTTTCTTGGGCGTGTTAGACGAAGCTGGAGGTTGATTTTGCAAAACAAAATAAAAAGTGAAACTACAAAAAGATGCAATTAAATTTACTGCAGATTCGAATCTAATCAGATCTGTAATAAATTCAACGATTAAAGATAAAATAGAACAATGGAAATAAAATTGCAGAACAGAATTAAACGAACAGAAAATAACAATTAGGATTACCGCTGAATCTAATCAGACGGTCAATCGCTAACGAAAAGAAATGCAAAAGACAAATAGTGTTCTACCGAATCTAATCGTGTAAACAACACTAATTGCTAAGAAAAATAGAAAATTGCATAAAAAAATGAGTTTTATTGATGAAGAAGAGAATAGAATGAGATATATCATATGATGGTGGCTACAAGGGTATTTATAGGGTAGATAGCCAAACCCTAACCCTAACCCTAATGATAATTGGGCCTGGTTATTACATCACTAATTAGTTTACAGTGAGAAACATAAATGGGCCTTAGATAAATAAAACAAATTTGGGCCTTTTCTCTTTTCCTCTTGTTTCCTTGACACTTCTTCATTGATTTGTGATGTGCAAAGCCTTTTTATCAATCCCTTTTCTTGTCCAACAGCAACTAGATGTGATATCTTCATCTACAATTCTTCAAAATGCAAATACACAGCAAATTGAACTCTATTTCTCTACATTTCTGGTTGCATGCGGGCTGGGTTGGAATATCTGTAAAAGTAACAAAACAATACCCAAGTAATATTTATTTATATACAAAAGATAAGATATAAGAGCATAAAAATAACACATTTCTATGTCAATCACCTTCAAACAGTGCTGAGCAATGGAAGTACCTGCGCAAAAGACTGGGCATAAAAAGGGCTAGTCCAGGGCTGCTAAATTATGTACTGAAGAAGGTAATCAACAATGTCAGGAAGGAGAGAAATTCTTGCATCTTTGAGCAACAACATGTCTTCAACTATACGCAATGGAAGCAAGGAATATGATGTGACATCAGAAATGGGCTCAAGTACCTCAAATTTACTTTTGATCCTGGAATTTTTGGTCCTTAGCTGCTTTTGCCATTTGTCATTTCGCTTGTTCAAACTTGTGATTTTTTGTTTCTCTTGGTTAGTCGTTGATATACCTTGTTTCCTCTGTTTTCTTTTGTCGTTTCTATGGCTTTGTTTCTATGTAATCGTCCTGCTATATCAATAAAAGTGGTAGGGGTCCACTCAACCCTGTCGGCTCTGCCAAATATATATATATATATATATATATATATATATATATATAAGTAACATTATAAAAACAACCAAAAAATAAAGTTATCATGGAATGAGCTTCTTCAGCTTCAGTGAAGACTAGGGTTTCGTCCCACCTCCCCTTTTCAATTTAATGTTTCTTTTACTTTCTTTCACTTCTTCTAATTGCAGCTTTTTCCTTCATCCCCTCTCTCTGTATTCACCGATCGACTATCTCTCTGCCACGGCTTTCTTTGTTGTGGTATTAGAAGCTCTACCTAATTTCTTAACGTCTCGACTCTATTTATAACCTCCCATCCTGCTTCCTTTTCAATCTCTTATCCAGCGTTAGTTCCATTTATCAATCTTCTCATGCAGCGCGTTGCACCCAATTCGCTTGCTGATTTCCGGAGTACTCACTGTTACTGCTCCACTCATTTTTCATCAGCTTCCTACTTACATTTCATGGCTTCACCAACACAGATCTAACCAAATTTGCTTGTCTAGATTGGGATTCACTACCTCTTCCTAAAGGCCGGTGTTCTCCACTCTTTTGAGCCTGGAGTTCTGCTCTTGATCGATTAATGGACATATTAGAATTTGTTAGGTATCCTCATTTGGTTTGTAACGTTTTGTGGTTGGTTTATTTGCTTTCTTGCTTGTTAGGTGTTTGATGGTCTTTGTTGGCCGATAGGTGGAAGTTGTCAATGTTAGACATATGCAGTGGTGTTTCTCAAGCCAGCTACTATGTACTATGATTTCCTTAAGAAATTGTTCTTGTTGTTCTTGGTATGATTTTGTAATTATCACCCTGCATGGTGAATGGGAGTGAACCTTGTGTGGTAATAGCTTGTCATATTTTGTAGTTTAGGGATTTTAGCCTAACTTTTGTACTGTAATCTAGTTTAGAATCTAGTTTAGTAGTTAGTTGTTCTCTTAGAACTTGTATGTATATATATATTACTTGTTGTGATGAAAAAGTAGATGGCCCACTATAAAAACCGATTGTCCTTGCCAAAAAAACATTATAAAAATAACTTAGATTTTGATTTCTACAAAAATATGGGATCGCAATAAAGATGCTGTGAAAAAATCTGATAATTTTTTGAATTAGAACATTATTTTTAATAAAAATAATTATGTTTTGATTGGAAATTATCATCATTACCAAAATATAAAATTTCGTTGGAAATTTCAATTTTTTTAAAGAGCTTCTTACATGATATAGAAATTTGATTTTAGAATCATTTGTTATTTGGTACATAATAAACATTTATATAATAATTAAATAATGATAGTATATTAAAAAAATGGCATTTATTCATAATGAGTGTAGAAAAGTATAACAAAAAATTTGGATCAATTTTATATATTACATAATAACTACTCGATTATGTATGTATTGTGTGTGTATATATTGAAAATTATACTTTATTCAACTACCAATTATTTACATTCGTTATATGCCTCGCTAAAAGCTTGTAACCCTCTTATCCTGAATGGGTACCTCATAAGGGAAAAAAGCACATATAATGTTTGTATATTAAAAGTATAGGATATAAAAAAACATGTAGGTCAACTCCCCATTGTAAGATTCGTTCTAATGTACTTCCGTTGTTATTCAAATTAACTTCTTATTCGTTTTGTTTTAGTTTGCATAACATTTAGATTTACGTTGTTTAAATATGCATAGATTTTTCTCTTACAAAATATAGTACATTGAGCTAATGAACGCACTGAAAGTCCAATATTGTGATTGGTCCTTCTTAGAAAAGAAAATAAGAGTTGAAGAGACTCTTTCTCCATCGATGCTAAAACTACAGAAAAGATACCAAGTATGAATCTAATTGATCCTCAAATAAGGTTAGAGTTGTCACATAGAAAAAATGGGTGCCTTGTATTGTCTTTATCTAATTCACATAACGAACAAATAGATGTTTGATAAAATATTAAACTAAGAGAGTCTGCCCCTTTGTGTTTAGCTTATCCAACTTGGCCAAATAGGAGCTGAAACATTCTCCAACTGTTTTTCGAATCGCATACTACTTTAAAGCAGGATTTAGGCATTTTTAGCATCCGATTTCTATTCCATACCCTAGAGAATGTAAAATTTCCTCATCAGACCATTCATAGACATCCATAAGCTTATCGGGTTAGGTTGTTATGTATGTGTGTGTAGTAGCATAGTAAAAAAATAAAAGTATTTACGATAATAAATCTAATGATATTTGAATTATGAAGATAAACATCAATATCATTCACATAACCAACTTGATTATGACACTACATTTACCCATGAATTATCACCTAACTAGTTGTATAATAGTAACATAAAGACATGAATTCAAGTGTGCATCATTTTTAAATTATAAAAAAGATGATATTATATCTGTAATGCTAAATAAATATTACTTATAAATGGTGCCTTCGACACTAATGAGTTCATTAGAGAGTTTTCTTTGGCTAGCAAAGTGGGTAGTGCTAAAAAGAGAGCAATGAATGAGTTTGGCAGATCCATGTGTATAGGATTCCATCATAGAAAAACAAGAAACTTTTTATTTATTCTTTTTTTTATGTTAACGCTGTACCTCCAAGCCCTTCCTTTAGTTTTTTCGGCCTCTAACATGTGCCCATATTAGCCAATTTTCTCCTTCAGTCATCAAGTGCTATGATCTTATTTGGCCCATATTACATGTATATAATTATTCAATTAATTTCCTATTGATATCTCAAATTGATATATATATGTAACTATTATAAAATATATGACATTACTTATTTCTCAAATCAAATTCATATTTTATAATTAATATTTCATAAATACTAATTAATTATATTAATTTATAATAATTATAAATGAATTAAATCATTTTGCCTTAAGAGAATCCATAATTTTGGTTATCTTACTCTTGAGAATAAATTTGGTCAACAATTGACATTGAGCTATTCGAATATTAACATTTACATGTTATCAAGTGGTGTGAAACTATGACCAAATTTATCAATTATTGATTTTTGGTTAAATCTTATTTTATGATAAGCATTACTCATTAGTGACAATTACTTATACAATTCTCTTCATTAAAAATTAAATAACTTTGAATTTATGAAATTTGATAGTGATCAAAATTCCACTATTTTCCATATTCAAATCTAGATTGCAAGCTTAAATTCATTGTTTCAATAATATTAGTTATTATTAACTAAGATTCTATTTTTATAGACATTTACTTGAGCTGGCCAAGTACTAACGCTATGTAACCATGGAGACGAATTCTCTCTTGAATGGTGCTTCACTACTAATACTTCTACTCGGCCCAACTATAGACACTCAATGGATGTCATGCCATAACTTGACTATAATCGAAGCGGAGATTTCATATTAAAAATCTAGAGTATCCTAATCTGCAAAATCATGTAATTTAGACAAATTGATAATTTTTGTTTGATCTTAGTTATATTAACCAATTGAAAACATTGAGTGAGTCATTCCATAGTTTTCCAATAAAATATTCCTGCATAACACCTAGGTGCTCGCAATAGCCATAAGCAATACACAAATCAAAATTTAGATAACATAATGTACTATAGCCTTAACGAATACGTCGATATCTAATTATCTACAATAGGAGTATAAAACTCGTGTCCTTATATTCTTTATAATAAATTATTTATAGTAAAAAACACTTTGTTACATTAAAACAAAAAGTATCATTTACAGATTTTCTATTAAATATACTATTAATTGAGCTAATTAATTCATATAACGCATTATACCATGTATATTATCGAAATAGAATACTTTGGTTTTCAATAAGATTGGGCAATGAGTTATATATATAACACATTATATAATTACCCCTACTGCATATCTCCCACTTTATCGAAAAATAGTTTAAGAAATCATAAAAGATAAGGGTTCTAATAAACTCTAACATATTCCAGGCTAAGAAGTTGGTAGGTTGTGTGAGTCAAAAATCGGCATGTAATAATTATTTAAAATGGATCTTGTATGACTGCCATTAGATGATATATTTATATTCAAAACGTAAGTTTTGTAAACTAAAACCAATTCATTTCTATACAAAAGAAATTTTAGAAAGTGTTTACGTTTGCATATTCTGTTACAATGATAATCAATTTTCATTTTAAGAAATAGAACTTCAGAGTGGAGCAATTTCAGTAAGAAATGATCGATATAAAATGGAATTGGATATGATCAGATGGTAAAACAGATTGCATAAGAAAAAGTCAAATTAAGCAATCTAAATAAACATATCATATTAGAATGTATAACACTTTGAAAAGAAACCATGAGTTTCTTATTGATGTTGAGACTATAAATAATCCTCAACTCTTTGGTTAAACCATTAAGAATGTTGACACAACATTATGGTATGATGCAAGATCGAAAACTGATTCTAAGTGAGTTATAAAAATATGGTTTTGCTAGTTGTATTCAAAATGACATGATCCATTGGTCATAGGTCTTCTTTTTTAGAAATAGGGATATTATTGGAATATAGTGAGATAAATTGATAAGAATATTACTGTAAATTTCATTTTCTAGATTAACATAGTAGATTCACCATTTGATGTGCCCAAGTTCGTTCATATTTGCTTACTAAAACATGGCTTTTTAATATCTAACGTTTGGAACATATGTGCTTATTAATAATGATTTAGATGCATTGTTTGCACATAACAACCAAAGTATCTTAAAGTCAGATTGAGCAATATTTGGTTTTGTGAGTGTATGTGTTAGACTAGAATTTGGTCAATCGAGTTTGGAACCCCAATTGATGCAATCGTAATCCAATATCCAAACAATACCCAGATAATATCATATCTCATCCAAAAAACAATAGAAAAAGTAGTGAAAATAGTAAACAATATGAGATTTTTATACAGGTTCGACAAACTCTAGTCTACACCCACTTCATGTAATCTATTGTTCATATTGCCAGATTGCAATGTAATTAGGGTTTGAATATAAGAATGTAGAGAGGTAGAAGGTGAGGCATGAAAATCTTAGAATCCCTGCATAGAGGAGTAAGAGAAAATCCCTACATAGAGGAGAAAGAGAAGAACATTTTTTTGAACCCTCGTAGGTCTACTTATAACTGAAGAGACAAAGGCGGATTGGTCCAGAAATGCATAAGGTGGCCGACCAAGACGAGATGACCAAGTGCAGGATGCGAGGCCCAGGTCGCTCCAATCTTAATGGAATAGTATTGGCCTCTATGAGTAGTCGGTACCAATCCTTGAGTAGTTTCCCCCTTCGGGGTCTGGCCCTTAGAGTGGGCCCCTTTATATATTGCCTTTGCTTCCTATGTTTTGTTTAATGATCTAACCTTCTAATCTTGAGTTATTGATGAAGTTCCTTTTGAAGTTTTTGAATTCTGAAAGCTTGCAACTCAGATTAGTAATGAACCTTCACTTAGCGAAAATCCCAATTTTGTTCCTTTACCCTGGATTCATACCTATCCTATACTTAAATTTTGAGCTCTGATTCAGCTTTCTCTAAAGTGATATTCTGATGAACCCAGATTTTTATAGCTTTATATAATCATATGTACTTTATATTCGAGATACCCAAGCATCCAAATCCAAAGTATGACGGCCTTTTCAAGAGGCGTATTAACACTTGTCCATCAAAACAAAGATGCATTTTATGTAATCAAGAAATTCAATGTCCAAAGTTTATAATCTATCCAAAATCGATAAGAAATCCAATATTTAGAAGAAAGAATCTAGAAAATTAACCACAATCACGCTAGATCGCCTATATAATTCAAGTCCGGAGATAAATATCCAAATTCCAAAAATTGAAATCCGAGGAATTGAAAATATTTGAAGTCTAAGAATTCCATAATCAAAATCTAAAATCTACGATCTTGCCACATCACTTATATAATATATATCCAAGAATCAATATTAAATCCAAAATCTAAGAAATCCATTGCCAAAATCCAAAATTCAGAATATCCAAATAATCCAAATTAAAATTCTAATCCAAAAATCCAAAATCCAGAGTTGTACCACGCTGAAGTCGAAATGAATGGCGTATCCAACCTACATACTTATGATCATTAACTATCAAAACCAATCAAGTACTCTTGCTTCTGGGACATCCCGACCCTTACCAAGAACACCCTACTTAACGACTGCTTATATAGCCTTGTCAACTCATGATAAAGAAGTCTGAACCTTCTCGACCATAATCCATACATGGGGACCAATCAGATAGCATTGCTAACTCTTGATAGAGTCTTGCTATCCCAAGAAAAATCCATACTTGAGGATCCAACTAATGAAGTTGAAATAAAATTTCCAATTCGATACTTCACAAGCATGACTGTGACAATTCTGGTTTGGTGATTACCTATAATAACAAGTAATGAATTATAATAAGTAACTAAACAATGGTTGGTAAGACCATTTAAAATAATTGTCTAGTTTGATTAGATTGTTAGGTTTGAGTAACTTAGAGGACTTAGATAAATTTGGGCGCTTAATCATTTAAAAAGATTAAATAAGGTGTTTGGGAAATATGTTCAATTTTGTGATTAAATCGGTGTAGATAAACATAAGTGTGGGAAATAATGTTTTAAACAAAACTTTATAATATGAAATGAAGAAGAACGTGTATTTATAAAATTTCATTATGTTATATTGCAATAAGTTGCAATATATATATAATGAATTTTGCTGTAAAGTTGTTTTTTATGAATATAATTGAGTTGTAAACAAAATGTAAAAAAATATTTATGAAGAACAATATTTGTGTGTAAAATAATTATTTAAATGGTTGTAGAAGTTATTTGTGTCAAATATTATGACTTGTACAATTACAATCTTAAAATGTGCAGTTTGTTTGTAAAATGAGAATTTAGTATCAACATATACAATTTTTGTATGAAAAGGGTTTAAAATTGTTTAAATATGTTTTATAAAGTTTATGTGTTTTGATGTTAATTGAATAAAATATAAGGTGATTTATGTATTAAATCTCTCATTTTAATTTGACAAAGCCTGAATTAACTAGACATAGACTAAACCAAATGGTAATATCCAAACTAGGCTTTAATCAAGGCCCAAAATATAGTGATTAGGGAAGGAATTGTCTAAAAATTTACTTCAATACGTACAACTCTTCCTTGAAGCTTTCTTCTCTAAAACACAAAACATACATCAAAGAGAAAATAAGGAAAATCCCCTAAAACTCAATCATCCACTTCAAATTTAAATTAACAACAAAATCTAGTTGTAAACTCAAACTATAACCAAGTAATCACTTAAAAACCTTGTAATTATTCCAATTTTGTTTCAAATTTCAAGTTTTGTTACTGTATGATGAGAACTTAAGGCGCATGTTGATGTAAATTTGTTTACAAGTAGTTGGGAGACTGAAAGTCCAAATAGCTCTATTCTTGCTCAAATATTCCATTGAAAATTGCATAAAAAACATAGTGAGTAAAACTCACACCTTTTAGTTTATATAGTTGATTGTGGTCATTTGCAATTGATACAGTGAGAAATCGTATCACTATAACATAAAAGTTGAGTTTTATATTTATAGCTGAAAATCGGCTCTCTATCCAACTTTGGGATGTTATATCTTCTTCATCTCTTGTTGAATTCATGCAAAACAAATGTTGAATGATAGTTTTGTTTCTGGTCTTTGTGCATGTTTATTTTCAATTCAATCTAACCTCTGTATCATGCACGAATTTAGTGTCAGAGTTGTAATCAAAAGAGAATTCAGACCTGGGTAAAATCAAGTAACCAGGTCGTTCTACAGGTCAACCTAGAGCTATCAGGATCGATCAAGGCAATCGTAGGCTCGACCCCTATAATGTTGTGGTGTGCAGGCTATATTTCCATTATGTGTTGATTTTTAGACTCATTTCCCGCACTATTTCTATATGTATTTGCATGTTGATTTTGATTTTGATGGATTTCAAATTGAATTTGTTAGATGTTTTCTTAGGATTAATCATATAATAGATGATCCAATGTTATCACCAATTTGAATACCTAATTGGTGAAGTTCAATGTGATATTTGTTGTTGATTTCATGAGCTATTTCAAGAGATTTCCAACACTTGCATGTTTTAAAAAACGGTTTCAATAAGGAATTTATATGTAACACCCTGTATTTTGACAACACTAAAGGAGTATAAATTATATAATAATTAATTTAATATTCATAATTAAGGGAAACGGACTGCTCCTTACGTCTGTCTCGAAATTATGGTCAAGATAGACATTTGTTTGCATAAATCAGACATCGCATAAAGAAGTTATGAGGGTTTGAAGTTTGTATACGCGCAGAAGAATTATATATATATATATGTGTGTGTGTGTGTGTGTGTGTGTGTGTGTCAGTTCAAACCTATCCAGAAATCAGAAAAAACAGTTTAAAAATCAAAAATGCGTAAGTGGAAAAAATCCCGCTCTAGGGGAGTCGACCCCTTAAAGGGGGTGTAGACACCAGGGTCGACCCCCTAGGGCTGGCAGTCGATTTCTGGGGGCTGGCAGCTATAAATAAAGGCTCATTTCTCATGTTTTCTCACACTGAAATCAATGGAGGCCTGATGCTGTTGGTGCCCGGACTGAATCAAATCCTTTTTCCTTCTTCTACAATCGAGTTTAGAGATTCAAGTGTTGATCTAAGATTCAACTTAGGCTATTCTTCTTCTATTGTTCTAGATGTGAACATTGTGAGTTCTTAAGTTACTTTTAGATTTAGATAGTTAAAAGTACAACATGATATGACTGTAATCTGGATCTATACCTATGAATCCTTAAATTATTTTAGATCTATAATGAACTCATGAATTTATGATGTTATGACATACTACGACTTGGATCTTAACCTTTATCATGTCAGATCTGCTTTTGATTTTAGATCTAGCTTACTGTTTAGATCACGTTGTGCCTATCATATTGGATCTGAACTAGTTGGATATCTAAATTATTATTTAGATCTTGGCATGCTTATTATGACATCCCTACTATGTTAGAACTAGTTAAATTATCATAAGTTCACCAGATCTATTCTTATATGTCCACCTTATGACTATGCCAGTATATATTTATACCAGCTATGTAAGAATAATCACTTTTGTCATCTTCCCATCACCTTTCCCTTTTGTTGATTATGGCCAGGCTACTTTCTAGCCAAGGCATGTCGCTAAATATATGCGAATGCATTAGTTAGGGAATGGGGGAAAACATTAAAACTGGCATAACTTGAATAATGTTTGCGAACACGAATTTGGACATATAATTCAATATGAACATAATGGACAAAAAAGGGGCATGAACATCTATAAAGACATAGGTAAAATTGAATAATAATGAAGTGCCTAGGATAACAATAATTAGAAACTGTAACTGCACTTATGACACGAGGTTAGATTGCACTTGCGGTGGAAGTCTTCCTGGAACCGACCGGCATATCCAGCGAACGCAAGTGTTGAATCTAATGTGAGAGGTCTAAGTGCACAAATACGAGTCGTGTTAAGAAACGAGTTAAGCCCGACTTGTGGAAGAAATCTGCCTGGAACCAACTGGCATATCCAGCGTCCACAAGTTGTAGGCCTGGTGTGGGTGGTCTAACACACTTTAGCCATAAAAGAATATGGTAATGAATTGGAATACTTAACCTAGTGAAATCCATATGCATTGTGTGAACATGACAACTTGATTAGGGGTTTAGTAATGTTTAAATGGAACAGTGGGAAGGTTAAGTACATTTTGGGTTGGTGGGTAATATTTGTATATATAGGCCCACAACTTAACCTGTTGGGGTTATGTAATTAAAGATACCGTTAGGTAAAGCATAACCAGTGGAAAACCTAGCAGTGGGGATGCAAGACAAAGGGGAAAGCTTGCGTTATTTTGTGTGGGACCCGTTTCAGTCAGTAATCCGTATAACGGTATCAAAATGAGTACTCCGTCCTAGGTCGGAATTGGGGCACGCTTACTGGGTTGATTGTAAGAGATCCAAACGTGGAGGACCATGTGGGTGGCGCGTACCGACCGGGTCATGTGTGTGCATGGTCCGGACAGAGGAGAATAAGACGTTGTGACACGAGTAGATATGGTTATGCACATGACGAAAATGAAGGGTTGCCACTTTAGAGAGTGATACACCCTACTGTGGGGCCAGCATATGGTATCTACGGAGTAGGGAGCCGATCGATTAGGGTAGTGGTTAGGGTACATCTTGACTCTGGTAAGTTCAATAGTCCGCTATTGGGGCTGCCTGTGGATTGTATGGGGTTAAAACCTCTCATCAGAAGTACGCCTAAGTCTATCATCTTGTACATGTTGGGGATCATCTCAATCTGGTTATACTAGTATTAGTGCAGAGAATAAATGGAGAAATCATTAGGGAAGCATATAAAACTCTATCATGTTTACCTCGTCAAACTTACCTTTTATGATGTTATCTTTCTTATCCATCTTATATGTCTGTCATGATAATTTTTCTTATTTACTTGCTAAAATTAACCGGACTCGCCATACTTTATGTCTAACCCTTTTTGTTTCCTCCTCTTTCTTCCGTTCCCCCTCCCCCCAGGTTCGCAGGGTGGGAATCCTCAGGCTTAGTCAGGACTCGGTTATCATTTTGCTTGGAGCAGTTGTTGAAGTACTTCTCAGTTTCTATCTTTAATTACTATGGCTTTTGTCTCTTTGGGGAATTATGCTTTTTATGTATTTTCTATACTCTAATGGTACAAGACAGAAGTTTTATATTATTGTAATGGGTTTTATGTAGTTTCAGACTTTTGGTATTTTGGACCACGATGTTATGGTTTTTGTTTGAAATAAAAATTTAAATTCTGTTGTTGCTTTTATATCTGTCTTGAAATGATTCTGTTTTTGTTTACCTTTAAAACTTCACGAAACTCAGTGCATTCCTTTAGTGAGTGACATTAACGTACATGGGGTGTCACACTTGGTATCAGAGCTGAAGGTTACTAGATTAGATAAAAGTTTTTGAAATTTATTTTCAAAAAGGGTTTTAAGAAAGCATTTTTCAAAATGAAAAAATTTGTTTTGAAAAATATATGCCCTGGAAGCCATATGTAATATCCTTCGGTCCTTTGTCTAAATCTCTTTCCTTTTCTTTTCAGCATGTCAGGGGAACCTAATATCCTAGGGGCGTTACGATACCAGGCTGGTTCCATAGGTATCTAGTGGCCACGGCGCATGCCGGAGGTCAAGCTGACGTTCCTTCCCCAGCTGCACTTGTCGTTCCTCCTCCTCTTCCTCTTCCTCTAAGTGCAGATAATTTTGCTAAGATCTACAAAGCCTTCTGTTCCATAGGCGGAAAGCCATTCTGCGGTACTGAGACGTTCGTAGAGGCAAGAAACTGGCCGAAAGGATGAAGGATCTATTTGGAATTTTTGAGGTGGAAGATCGGAGGAAGATTCAGTTAGCTGCTTGGCTGCTAAAAGATAAAGCTTCATTTTGGTGGGAGGTGACGCAAGTTGGGCGTCCAGTGGAAACTTGGGAAGATTTTAGAATGAGGTTTGAGATGAAGTTTCTTTCCCAAGCTGAGAAAAACATGCAAATGGAGAGGTTCTTAGCGCTCAAGCAAGGGAGCATGACTGTTAAAGAATATGTTAAAAAAAATTAACCAGCTGGAGAGATTCGGATTAGAGTTGGTAGACACTCCGCATAAGAAAGCTTTGCGGTTTGTCAAAGGACTGAAGGAACCCCTTCATGGGTTGACTATGTCCCATATTCCAATGGGAGCTACTTTTGAAAGGCTTGTTGATATGGCCTTGATGCATGAGGAAGACAAAGGAGAAAAGAAGGAAGTAAAAGCTGAGGAAACAACTCAAAATAAGAAGGTATGGCTCAAGAAAGGACAGCAACGACAATAGAAGAAGAAGGGCGGAAAGAATGATAAGGCTAAGGATAAGAGGAAATGCCATAGTTGTGGGCGAGAGGGTCACTTGGTCAAGGACTGCAAGAAAAGGAAGAATGCTAGCTTCGTTTGTGAAGAGATTGGACATTACTCTAGGGAGTATCCAAGGAAGCAAGGACAATTTCGAAGCAGGAACCTTTGGGGGACAAGCGAATTCTCTCGTAGCCAGTGCGCCAGATAGAGAAAGGAAATTTTCTATGGAAGGTTTGATTTCTCTTTCCAGTCACCCTATTAGAACTCTTTTTTATTTTGGTGCTTCACATTCATTTATATGTAGATCTGTAGTTGAATCTCTGCACTTAAATACTAGTATGGTAGTGGATCGCGTTGTTGTCTCAAACCCCATTGGTGGTTCGACACATTTAGCCATGATTTGTTGGGGTGTGAGAATATCTATATTAGGCGTCGAGTTCGAGTGCGATGCGTATGTGCTTGGGTTCATGGGCTATGGGTTGATTCTAGGGATGGATTGGCTAGCCATGTATGGTGCCATTCTGGATTATGAGAGGAGGGTCGTTAGATTGTTGACTTGCTAAGGGAGGACCCTAGAGATTTCTTATTGCTTCGGGAAGTTGAAAATAAGCATAGATCCGGAGATTCCCGAATAGGTCAACCTTTCGAACTGCTGCTGAATCCATGGGCAGGCAAGAGACAACCTGGCGAACTGAAACATCTTAGTAGCCAGAGGAAAAGAAACCAAAAGCGATTCCCGTAGTAGCGGCGAGCGAAATGGGAGCAGCCTAAACCGTTTACCACCCATCCTTTCATTCATATTGGAATGTAAAAAAAATACTATGATGGTTCTATTGCTTTCTATATTTATCTCGTCTGTGATTTAGCAATCCCAAAGTTTCTTTTTTTTTCTCGTACTCTTTTCTTCGTAATTAGCTTCCTAGAGTCACTTGACACATCTATCAATGATCTAAGATCTGTTTCAATAGTCCATGAGTATCCTGATGCCTTTTTTGAGGTTCAGAGTTTACCCCTAGGGCGCAAGATTGATTTCCACATATATTTGGTGGAAAATACAAAGCCAGTTGCATTGTCCGTGCGCCATATGGCTCCAAGAGAAAGGAGGGAGCTCAGCAAACAAGTAGGGGAGCTACTTGAAAAAGAATTCATTAGGCGAGGCATATCTGAATGGGGTGCTCTAGTAGTATTGGCGACTAAGGCGGATGGTTCGCTTCGCTTGTGTGTAGACTATAGAGAGTTGAACAAACCCACTAAGAAAAATAGGCACCTGCTCCCAAGGATAGATGACTTGTTTGACCAGCTTATTGGTGTGTCAGTATTCTCTCAATTAGACATGGCCATGGGGTTTCATCAGCTGAGGGTGGCCGAGGGTAGTATCGATAAGACTGCTTTTAGGACTCCAGGCGGTTTCTTCGAGTGGCTGGTTATGCCTTTTGGCTAAAGAATGCACCCGCCTATTTTGTTGATTTGACGAATAGGGTGTTTCTAAACAAATTTGTCATAGTCTTTGTTGATGATATTTTTCTTTTCTAGAAGAACGAGGAAGAGTATGCCTTACATATAAGGGAAGTTTTGAAAACTCTGCGTGCGCATCAGCTTAGGGCAAAGTTCTCCAAATGTCATTTCTGGAGAAAAGAAGTGAGATTCTTTGGGCACGTGGTTTCTAGAGAAGGGATAATAGTGGATCCTACGAAGGTTGTTGCAGTTCAAGATTTTTGCAATGGAGGTGCGAAGCTTTTTGGGTTTGGTAGGATATTACAGGAAGTTCATTAAGGACTTCGCAAATATATCAACCCCACTCACCAGGCTGACGAAGAAGAATCTGACGTTTTCGTGGGATATAGATTGTGACGTTGCTTTCCAACGACTGAAGAGGGCCCTGACAACAGCCCCAGTCCTAACCTTGCTCGACGGGAACAACGTGTTTACAGTATACACTGACGCAAGTGGTACAGGGCTTGGTGCAGTTTTGATGCAAGAGGGAAGAGTAGCATCTTATGGTGGAAGACAGCCAACAGTTCATGAGAAGAACTACACTACCCACGACCTAGAGCTAGTTTCCATAGTATTCGCGCTTAAGACGTGGCACCATTATTTACTTGGATAGAAGTTCGAGTTGCACACCGATCATAAATCTCTAAAGTACTTGTTCTCGCAAAAGGATCTTAATTTGAGGCAGCAAAGGTGGATGAAATTCTTAGCATCTTACGACTTCGAGATTGCTTATACCCCTGGCAAGGGTAATGTAGTGGTAGACGCACTAAGTAGGCAGAGGATGGTCTTAAGTCCCTTGTTTGTGGAAAGGAAAAGCTTGGAGTTTATATCGACTTTTGACTTTAGACTCTCCATCGAACTCTTGCCTGACTTGTTGGCATCACAGGAGATACAACCTACTCTTATGGATCAGATAGGAGTTTCGCAGCTAGAGGATGCACAAATTTTGGACATCTTGGATAGGCTCAGTAAAGGGGAGACTTCTAGTTACCTCAGTAGGTATTCAACATACAATAAAGGATGGTTGTGACGAGATAGAAGGATTAGTTTTCCTCGTATTGGAAGCTTGATAAAGACAGTTCTAGAAGAATCCCATCATTCTAAGATGACAATTCATCCAGGTGGCTGTAAAATGTATAGGGATATGAAGAAGTTTTTTTTGGGCTAGGATTAAGAGAGATGTGGCAGAGTTTGTTTCTCAGTGTTTGGTTTGCCAACAAGTTAAAGCTGAGCAAAAGAAGCCCGGTGGTTTACTTCGTCCGTTGGAGGTTCCGCAGTGGAAGTGGGAGAGCATCTCTATGGATTTCATAGATGGTTTGCCTAAATCAAAGAAAGGCAACGCCAATATTTGGGTTGTAGTAGATTGGCTGACTATGAGCACTCATTTCATTCTAGTTAAGAGCAAGAGGACAACATCATGACTGGCCTCAGTTTATGTTCGTGAGATAGTTCATCTTCATGGAATACCTTCCAGCATCATAAGTGATCGTGACCCCATCTTTACTAGTGAATTTTGAAGGAGATTGCAAGAAGCGCTAGGAATACAGTTATGTTTGAGCACCGCTTATCATCCTCAGACCGATGGATAGACGGAGAGGGTGAACAGAGTTCTTGAGGATCTTTTGAGGCTGTGCATTCTAGACTTTGATGGTACTTGGGAAGAACATGCAAGAAGCGCTAGGAATACAGTTATGTTTGAGCACCGCTTATCATCCTCAGACCGATGGATAGACGGAGAGGGTGAACAGAGTTCTTGAGGATCTTTTGAGGCTGTGCATTCTAGACTTTGATGGTACTTGGGAAGAACATCTTCCTTTAGTAGAGTTTGCGTACAACAATAGTTATCAAGCTAGCATTGGCATGGAACCTTTTGAAGCCTTATATGGACGACCCTGTAGATCATCGACTTGTTGGTGGGAATCTACAGAAAGACTATTGCTTGGACCAGATATGGTTAGGGAAACATCCGAGAAGATTGATCTTATTAGGCGACGAATGTAGACTGCTCAAGATAGGCAGAAGTCCTATGCAGACAAGAGAAGTACTACGTCGAATTTGAAGTAGGAGATATGGTTTTCATAAAGGTATCTCCATTGAGAAATGTGGTTCGGTTTGGATCTGTAGGGGAATTGGCTCCAGGATTTGTAGGGTCATTTCCCATAACAGAAAGGATTGGCCAAATGACTTATAGAGTAAAGCTACTCGAGAGACTATCTAGCATTCACGATGTTTTCCATGTTTCTCATTTGCGGAAGTGCTTACATGATACCGTAGAAGTTGTTGAGCTAAGTATATTGGAGGAAGTGGAACGGGATGCGACAGTTAGACGAGTTCTTACCCGTATTCTTGGATCGGAAGTTAAGAAGCTATGCAATAAAGAAATCAAGTTGATGAAGGTTCAGTGGGGAGATAGCCCAGAGGATGTGACTTAGGAGACCGAAGATAGGATTCGTTCTTCGTATCCTTTCCTTTTCAAGGGTATGTCCTTAACTCCTTTTCCAAAGATTTTATCCATGTTTGTTTCTATCACTTAAGTATATCCTATCGATCGAATCTTCGACCTTTAGATGAGAGTCCCATGATTGTAAACATGTGTTTGGAGCATGTTATGTTTGATGGATGGATGTAAGTGTTTGCTAGTGGTTGCTCGTGGATGCATATACACACACAATAGGCATTAGATCAACTCAATCACTCTCATATTGCATATGGATGTGTGTGCATTTATCTTCTTTTAATATATGAAAATGGATGTGTCATCGTATGGATGTTGCATTTGGACGAATGATTGTGCACACATATAGAACTTTTATGTTATAATACGGTTATTTGCATACATGTTGGATTCATCAAACTAACATACATTGCATTAAGGAGATTAACTGAATCGGTAGATCGCCTGATTTTCGCATTAGTATTCAGATATATACACACACCTTTGCATATAGTAATATAAGCATTTGAAATATTTAAGGACAACGGATGCCTGTGATTGGTGGATGATTGGAAGGATGTGGGTGGTAGGATACATTCTTCTTAACTTGGAGATTTCGGGGACGAAATCCTTTAAAGTAGGGGAGAATGTAACACCCCGTATTTTGACAACATTAAAAGAGGATAAATTAAATAATCAATAATTTAATATTCAGAATTAAGGGAAACAGACTGTGCCATTACGTCCATCTCGAAATTCCGATCAAGACAGACATTTGGTTTGTGTAAAACGGACACCATATGAAGAAATTATGAGGTTTTAAGTCTGTATACGCATAGAAGAATTATATATATATACATATATGGGAAATTCTATTTAGACACAAAATGGTGACACAAATATAAACACAAACAATCTGAACCACTAGATTTTTCCTTCAACGGTGTAAATTTTGTGTCTCCATTTGTGTGTTTAATTTTGTGTCCAAATAGCCGCTCCCTATATATATATATCAGTTCAAACTTATCCAGAAATTAGAAAAAAAACAGTTCAAAAATCAAAAATGCGTGAGCGGCAAAATTTCCGATGTAGGGGAGTCGACCCTAAAGGGGGGTGTCGACCCCAAGGTCGACCCCTTAAGGGGGTTGCCGACACCAGGGTCGACCCCCTAAGGGGTGGGTCGACCCCCATAGGGCTGAGGTGGCAGTCAATTTCTGGGGGCTGGCAGCTATAAATAAAGACTCATTTCTCTTGTTTTCTCACACTGAAATCAATGGAGGCCAAATGTTGTTGGTGCCTGGACTGAATCAAATTCTTTTTCCTTCTTCTGCAATCAAGTTTAGAGATTCAAGTGTAGATCTGAGATTCAACTTAGGCTATTCTTCTTCTATTGTTCTAGATCTGAACACTGTGAGTTTTAAAATAACTTTTAGATTTAGATAATTAAAAGTACAACATGATATGACTATAATCTGGAACTATACATGTGAATCCTTAAATCATTTCAGATCTATAATAAACTTGTGAATTTATGATGTTGTGACATACTATCACTACAACAAATTGGGGTTTTCATAGCATCAGTCGCTCATCCGATTTGATACGCTATTCTAAGTTTGGGTTTCCAACGCTATTTGACTTTGCTGAATTTGGTGGACAACGCTATACAATAAAAAGGCAGGTGGGAAACGAATTTTGTGCGGGAATGTATTCTTTCATCACTTCCTAAATCGAAAAAATTGTTTGATTTTTCACCTCCAGAAAACATTAACTATCGTCCTCGTCGCCTCCAGAAATCTCAATCGCGTAACCTTGTCATTTACAATCGATTATTGCGGCAATCTCTCTCTCTTACGCAGTCCATCCCAATCTCTAAACCTAGAGAAGCATCTCCGTTCTGAATTTCCCTTATGCAGTCCATCCCAGTCCCTAAACCTAGAGAAGCATCTCCGTTTTGAATTTCCCTAAGAGGTATTATTACACATATTTCATATGATTTTAATTATTATACTGTGTGGTTTTCTTACAATTGCTCTATTATAGCATGTCCATGTTTCTTGCATTATTTGTACTATTATGGTTTCTCTTCACAGCAGGTTATGTAGTACTATAATAGCGTATTTATGCTTCAAATAACATATTTATATGTAGATGAGTCATAACAATACTCATTGGATAGGGGAATATTATATGTGAAAAGAAGAAGTTTGCACAGTGATCCTTTTTGTTTGATACTTTTTTTAAGTGGTCGGGTTCATTAATTTAAGCTAAATATGATGTGGTGTGAAATGATTATGAATCATTTTGTGCTTGAATGGGTAAAGATGTTGGTAGAGTGGTTAACTAATACAGTAATTGTTGATTAAAATACAAGAATGAAATGGTGATGTAGAATTTTATTTTTTATTGAATGGTTAAATCTATTTTGGATGGGTAAAGGTTTTAGCTCAATGGTTAACTTTGCTTTAGATGTTTATATGGAATGCGTTCTTATGACTTGTGATTCGAATGTGCTCTTTAAATTTATTATTTGAATATTTTTAACTTTTTGCAATTGTTCAATCATGTATTGTTTTGTGAAGTGTTCACGTATGATTTGCAAATGTTTAAATGTGATACATCGTTATGTAATGCCTTTCATGTAATATCAAGTGTGTTCACTTACCATCAACTGTTCAAGCTTGTTCATGTAATATATAAAGGGTGTTTATGCACCCCTGGTTGTCTCAAATGGTGGCACATACGTTGAACTGTAGTTCAAATAGGGCATTATCGTCTTGGTTCTTCTATAGACGATAGTAAATTACCAGTGATCAAATATTCACAAAGGATTTATCGCTTTCTCCTCATATTATCTTCGTAAACTGTTTCGCATTTGCCTATCATACCATTTTGCAGGTGGTATATGATGTGACAGACCAAGAAAGCTTCAACAACATTAAGCAATGGCTCAATGAGATAGACCGATATGCAAGTGATAATGTGAACAAGCTTTAGTTAGAAATAAATGTGATTTAACCCACAAAAGAGTAGTTTCCTACGAGACAAGAAAGGTAAATTCCATATTTTTGTTTTTGTTTTCTTAGGGTTCATACCTTATATGATGAAGTAGGATAACTACACACTGAATTCTTGGTTCCTATGGCAGGCTTTTGCAGATGAGATTGGTATTCCTTTCTTGGAGACTGGTGCTAAAAGATCTGCTAATGTTGAAGAGGCCTTTATGACAATGACCGCTGAGATTAAGAATCGGTAAAGCTTTTTTTAAACTATTGCTGATTATAAAATATAGTAAGTAGAAACATAATAGAAAGTGTTTGTCCTGTTTGAATCAGTTTGTGCCCATAAGGTAATAGTAAGAACTCATAACAAATCCGTAGATGTCCATCTTTTCCAGAACTCTATGGATACTTATCCAATGCACTAAAGACATGGAAAACAATTTGAACCCATATTATGCATGATTTCATTTGAGTTAGTTTTGATATGAAAACTTCATCAATTCGATAGTTGTAGTAGTTTTCATGCATTATCGCTACATGCTAGTGGCGGGATGTCTTTATTGTTTCATTGATAAACACCTCATTAATTATTTTATGTATTTTTTAATAAAAGCTATGCGACAGTCATGCTTCTTTTGACTAGACAACTATGCAGTTATTATTGGATAATACCATTCATTTTTGGTGATATATCCTGTATTGGGTTTTAACATATATTTCGTTTGAAATATTGCTTAAAACACCCACAACGATATATCAGCCAGTAATTACTGACATATTTTCCAGGTATTTTATCTAATAAATTTGTTATAAATAGACCGTTTTAATGAAAAGCGAACATGATAAAGCATAATCATTTTTGTTCACGTCAGTTGTCTTTATTTTAACATAGCAAATGATAGTGAATTGGTTAATAGACTCAGCACCATTTTTTTTCTAAAAAAAATATATATCAAACCTTACCTTCTTCCAAACATATTTAACCATTCAATAGTAAATGACACAAGTGATATATTTGAAATTCTAATGCAGCAACTGTTGATGAGGAGGTTCAGTTTGATTTTGAAATTTGCGATATAAAGACAATGCGCAGTGTGTTAATTTCAAAACCTGGTAATTGAGTTTGATGAATGCTAATTCAATGCAAGAGGAATCAAGTTCACCATGTAAATGGCTCTTAGTGGACTTGATTGTTGTTCCAACAGGGAATTTAGAAGTCAATTAAGTGAAGTAGTTGATGATAGTTAGAGATGTGTGAAATATGAGCTGCATGAGTTTGGGAGGTTGCTTGATATTCTTGTACTAGAGCATGGATAGTTGGAATCTGTTCTAATGCATCTGATGGGCTGGGTTTGTTTTAGTGCAATAATAAGGGATGCGGGCGAACCAAGTTTACTACTTCCCTTTCTCCTTCCATGAGAAACAATTATAATGTCTAGAATTAACAATGTTCAGTGCCATAAATGACACAACAGTTGGCATTATTTTATATCTGTTTTATCAAAATGCAGGAGAGATCTAAAAAAATAGCTATGAATGATTTCCGATAACGTTGGCTCTGCCTCTTGTATTTTCCAAGCCTGATCCTTCGAATATCCATTTTAAGCATCTCAGCTTCATCGCCGGATAATCTCACTGTAGAATTATTTATGTTTTCACATACTTAATTTTTATTTTTTCCTACATAGAACAAAGTTTGTAGCATGCTCGCATATAACATTACTGTGCATGAACCACTTGAATTTGCAAGCCATGGCTATTTAGTTTTTCTCTTTCCATAAGATCAGCATGGTGAATTTTGAGAGTAAGATATAAAATTATGATAAAAGGAAAACTATGTCTTGTTGGCCATAAAAGAACTAATATACTTCACGTTCTTCCTGTTAGTCTTTCCTTTGTTTTTTTACTGAGACTGATTAAGAAGGCTATATGATGTCACATTGTCATTGAGTGTATCACATTGTACATCATACATATAGTTAATACTCAGTGACCAATCTAGTAGTTAAACATCAGTTTAGTACCTATAGTTGTTTTAGTATATTATAGATAAAATAATATGTTGAATAATTAGATGCAGAAAATAAATATGCATCTATAATGTCATTTTATGAGCCAAATTTGAATCATGAAAATATGTAGCAAAGGTGATAAATGCATAGTATAGTTTAACCCCAAAACATGTCATTTTTTACATATTTCAGAAAACTTGATAAATACATGTTTCAAAAGTGATAAATGTATATTTTATACATATTTCAAAATATGTATCAAAGGTGATAAACTAACAAGTTCAGTTTAGATTTATACTAAACCATAATATGGTTGTTGGACGTTAGTAATTTGCAAGTAAGATAGCAATTTCTATACTGTCAACTTCACTCACCTGCAAAAATAGAAGTACATTTACAAAATGTAAAACTAGAATAAATCATAAACTTCTACAAGTAAAGTAATAGCCCAATTGCTTATTCCTATTTATATATTTTAGCATGCCAAGTATCATGGTTGACTTTTGATATAGCAATCCAATTGATAGAGTACGATATGCGGACATAATCGAGAACAACATTTACTGCTTCGTTTTCCAAAATATATTACATTTATTCAGGCATAAAAAGCCCTGCACATGTATATAAATGCACATATACTACATTTGGTATGCATATCAGTTTTCAGCCTGTAATAGATAGAAATGAAAACTTATATTAAATGTTATATGCTTGCATCTTTGGCTGGTTAACTATGTTATAGATAGAAGAGTTTCGCGCATGGACGTAAAGGTTAATATATTATTGTTCTGAATGTCGCTGGCGGTAGTGCTTGGACAAACATCTGCTTGCTCTCTAATCTATATAAATTCAAAAATTCATTCTTTCCTTTTTCCCTACTCGCTTCTGTATGAGAAGGTTTAAGATATTAATAGTCCTAACTTCTCATACAATATGCATGCAATTTAACATATTATATGCTAAAAAATAAATTAGCATTACAAAGTTCATTAACATCAATTAGGTTTTTAACTGCTGGATTTCTTGCAGCTCTCATAAATTACAACTCTTATGAAATTCGATTATGATCAGATACCTGTAGCATTTTTAGTATTTGGATGGGATGGGAAGTAATGAAGCTATGGACAGAAAGCAAGGAAAGGAGAATACAAGGGAACTACAGGCGTGTATGCGAAGCTTCGATCCAGTGAAGCCCACTTTAACTCTTTTTACGTGTTGTTAGTGGATTACTTTGAGGCACTGTTGGTGGGCGTCTAGGCTCGAGTGTCGGTTTTGTCCTGGGCTCTCTACTCCTTGAAATCGATGTCATACCTCAGGTTTTCTATTTGCATTGTTAAGACAGATTTGGATCATTTTTTGAAAACTTCTTCTAATTTTAACTTAGTTTGAATACCGAAAGATTACTTTTTGACCACACGGTTGAAATGGATAAAGCATTAAAAAATGCTATTTGAGATTGGCCTGCAGACTCGAAGGAAAAAAGTACACTTACCCTTGAAATAACATCAATGTATTATCGCAACTTGTAGTCATATGGTAGAAACATATATATAACTGAAAAAAAGTCCTCAAAAGTATATATTATGGGATAAGTTCTCCTTTCTATATAAACAATTAACAAGATAGATGTAGAATAATCAGGTAAAACTACTCCTGGCATAGAAAGAAAAAAAGTGAACTTGTTGTTTGTACGCATGCCTTTGACGGTTGCGAGTTCAATAGCTACGTTTGTGATGTTGTTCTCTTTGTCTCTTGCTGTTATCGAGTTCAACAACGACGTATGTGATGTTATTCACGGTAAATATGTAGAGTGCATTCATCGGTTCACATAGAGGAAACTGTTACCTGTATGACACATCAGGTATGATCAATCAATGTTGTTGGTATATGAACATAGAAATCCATATATCACAATGCATTATAGTTAATTTTAATAATACTTGTATTCCTGTTTCAGAAAATAAGCTGCCAGAGAGAAAAAAGATCATCTCACAGAGCAAGAAAAAGAAGTCTAGTCTTAGGAAAATCACTGGTTTTAGGTTATGAAAGCTCAGTGACATATCACATTCAAATTGATTTCAGGGAAAAAGATTCATTTTCCATGTCCATGCATTTTGAAACTTAAAATTTGCTGCTTATTCAGTTTTTAGCCGGGAGTCCAACGGATGTGATAATTACATCCGCGGACTCACAAATAAGAACTGTCAATGGCGAGGATGTTTTGCATAAATTCAAAGGTATTACAACAATGTATATACCAGTTCTATGTTATAACTCTATGCCACTTCCTAGCAACTATATATTGATTGTTGTGTTGCAGGTTTTCACAATAATAGCAGCCAGATTTCAGCATATTCGACAGCAAATGGAAAATATCTTATATCTGCAAGAGAAGATTCTCATGTGTACATATGGAGATAAGAAGCGTCAGATTCTAAAGTTAATAGTAACAAATCAAGTTCTACTTCATCGACTCACTGCTATGAACAGTTCTACTGTGAAGGCGTGACTGTAGCGCTTCCATGGCCAGTGACAAACACAGCAGGTTCATTGCAGTGTAGGGAGGGTGACATGTCATGGTTTAGTGATAATGTGGGGGTCACATGGCCGGAGGAGACGTTGATTTACAGAAATAGCCCTGAGATGAGCAACGGAGACGTGGTAGTGCAGAGCAGGCCAGCTTGCGGGATGGTCATCGTGACTACAGGACACGGTGATTAGATCAATATATTTCAGAACTTTGGATTTCCCCTTTTATTACATACATATAATAATGATCATAGGAGCTTTATATATAGATTTTGTTTATAGAATAGATTTATCTCACCAAATTTGTTATTTACCCGAGGCTCTTGTTCTGGGTGTGCTCACTGAATATTTTTGTGCTCCTTTGAAGGCCTTTGGGTATGTGACACAAATTTAGACAATGCTGTTGCTACCCGCCAAGGGAAAACATCCTTTTCAGCTGGAGCAATTATTATTGATATTGCTATTTTGTGAGTTTTTATACCCCGCTTCAAACTTATTTTGTGAACAGATCCGAACACGCCTTTCCTATTTGTTTTTCTCTTCTAAAAAATATAGTAAATTTGCTGCGGATCCAGAGAAGAAAATGAATCAAATGGTGATGGAAGAAGATGTCGAGTATGAGATTTTGGAGCAAATTGGTAGAGAAGCATTTGGATCGGCTTACCTTGTGCTGCATAAAACTGAGCTGAAAAAGAAAGTCATCGCCACATTTTGTTAGTTCGTAGTTTTGTACATGTGATTATATAATAAAGTGCACTAAACATAAAACATTGCCTGCCATTTTACTTAATATGTAACATAAGTGTGGCTTCTTGATTCTAATTTTGAATCTTCCAAAAAATGGAACCATGTAGCACATTGCTAATATTCAAGCTTACATCCATAACCCACTTCAAGCCTGCAAAAACTAATTACAACATTAGACCTCGCGTAAAACTTGCGACAAAAATATACCTCATTTTCAAGGGTCAGGTCAATATATGTGCCCATTGAAGATATGTACATACAGAATTCAACTTTGAAGATACGTGCAATTCTAAAAATGTATGTGCACATTGAAAAATGCACACATACTTTGCAGTAGGTTTCAATATAGGCATATTTACGAAATACCAACCCTTGTAAATCATATCCATACATCAGAAGATTGATGCCTGGTGTTTAAGTTATACTCTATGAAATATTTTAGTTTGAAGCTATGTTACCACGTTCTAATAGGTACTAATGAAGAAAATACGATCAACAAAGCAAAAAGACAGGATTCGCTAGAGAGGAGAGTAGTGTTCAGATTGTCAATAGGCAGTTCAGTCTTATTGGCTTGGATCTATCTTCACTCATTCCGAAGAAGAATGAGGGTGCAGATCTAGCTTCACTTGATGCATGAAAAAAATAGATTGAATTTCATCCAAGCATCCATTTATTCAGTTTCTGTAAGTTGCATTAAGTTTTACCTTTATAGTATGCATAGATCATATTAAATTATTATTGACTATGTTATAGAGAAAATAAACAAGTTATTTGTATTTCTGGAGGTTGAGCTCTCTTAGCCTGTGAAATTTATCCAGTGATTCTAAAGCACTATATTTCTAGTGTACCTTTTTCATGTACAAATGCATCATTCATATTGTCAGATTAAATAAAAATGGTAAAAATGGCAGTCCATCTTTGCTTATATATGTGTGAGGGAGAATCATAAATTTACTCTATTCATACTTAAAAGAAATATGTATCTTACTTTACCCAAAGTACACTGCAAAAGAAATATGTACCTTACTGAAAGAAAGAGGGAACTTTTTGGGGCCCCATCATTGCTTTACAAAACTATAACTTAAGCTAATCAGTGGACACATCTTAAGCAGTCTTACCCCCTGTGTATGTTTTTTCTTATACACGAGAATGCATCTTTGTCCTCTTTGGTTATGACTTAAGACACACATCAGTTTTATATGTTTTCTACACAACTAAGCGACATTGTGTTTGTTTGTTTGTTTTTTCGGATTATTGTTTTTGCTGAAATAGCATTTTTCTATTTGTCCTAACATTGATTATTGTTTCTAATTACATTTCTTTATTTGTCTTTTTAGGTCATGTTGTAGTTTAATCGGTTCAGAAAAGCATGATAGCAATTCATCCATCCTTCAACATTTTTTATGAAGACATTTGAAATCCAATTTGTAGCTTATAACTATTATGTGGTATTGAACAAAGTTATATTTCTTTCATTTCTTTTGTAGTTGTTTAGCAGTTATTTAGTATACTATGTTGAAATTGACATATTAATCGAATGATATGAATACAAAATTATTGGTATAATTTACATATTTGTTGTTTTTGAAAATGTGTTATGTTTCTATATATATAAGCAAGAGAAATATATATAAGAGGAGGAAGAGGGTTGGGAGGGCCAAAAAATTGATATACAAACTCGTAGTATTTTAAAAATGCTATGTTATTACAAACGCTATAGTAAGCAGATTCCTAAACGCTATAAAAAGTCAACATGAAACGCTATAGTAAGCAGCAGAGTGTACAACCATAAACGCTATACAATGTTAACAAGAAACGCTATATTAAGTAACATAAACGCTACAATAGCCCAAGCCAAAACGCTATCCAAAAGTCCAATTAACGCTATAGTACGTTAAATTTGGTTTAGCATTTCCTATTTGATAGCAATTAAACGCTATAACAGTAAGACTTTACATAGCGTTTTACCAAATGCTATATAAAACAGAAGGTCTACCATAGCATGTCATTATATAGCGTTCTCTGAAACGCTATATTATCCTATCATAGCGTTTTTCAAACGCTATAAAAAGCCTTTTTTGTTGTAGTGTATGACTTGGATCTTATCCGTTATCATGTCAGATCTACTTTTGATTTTAGATGTAGCTTACTATTTAGATCACCTTGTGCCTATCATATTGGATCTGAACTAGTTGGACATCTAAATTACTATGTAGATCTTGGCATGCTTATTATGACATCCCTACTATGTTAGAACTAGTTAAATTATCATAAGTTCACCAGATTTATTCTTATATGTCCACCTTATCACTATGCCATTATGTATTTATACCAGTTATGTTAGAATAATCACTTTTGTCATCTTCCCATCACCTTTCCCTTTTGTTGTTTATGGCCAGGCTACTTCTAGCCTAGGCATGCCGCTAAATATATGCGAATGCATTAGCTAGGGAACAAGGGAAAACATTAAAATTGGCATAACTTGAATAATGTTTATGAACATGAATTTGGACATATAATTCAATATGAACATAATGGAGAAAAAGGGGCATGAACACCTATCACTACAACAAAAACACCATATTACAACTTTAATTTAACAACTGTGCAAAAAGCACAGTTGTAATAAATGCTTTTTTACAACTGTGCAAAACGCACTGTTGTAATAAATGTTTTTTACAACTGTGAAAAAATCACTGTTGTAATAAACATATATATCACAACTTTTTTTGTCTGTTGTAATAACTAATATATACTAATTAATTTCTGATAATTAATAGTTAAACTAGATTGTTGTTTAAACTTATTTTTAACAACTCTGTTTTCTATTTCTTGTATTAGAGACCTATTAAATATTAATAACAACTTATATTTAATAATTAGTAATATTAACATTTAAGAATAATTCATATTCAATAATAAATTTACAAATTAATACCAAATACTATTAATTACTATTTGACTAGATAAAAACTGCTAACTAATTGATGATTAATAAATAATAGTTACTTTTTAAAAATTACTATTAAATATTTAATAGTATATAATCAATACCATTTACATAATAATTAACTTTTAATGGTTGGATTCAATTATAACTTTGAAGAAATAGGTAATAATTAATAATAACTATTATTAATCAGTAATATTTAATATTTTAGTAAAAATCAATTCTCAAGAAATTCATATTATATTTATATTTAATATAAAGTTTTACTTATTAATTCTAAATTATAATTTTTAATTCTTTAAGTTTTGGTGAAATTTTAATTGTAACCAATGGAAAACTGACGGTTATGTTAAATGCAAAACAATGAAACTTAAGGGCGGTAAAAGTGAAAATTTGGCTCTTACGTAATTCGCGTCTCGTTATACTGTTTTTTACTTCACGCTCCTATTTCCTCCAAATTTTCATTTCCCGCTAGCCTCAATTCCTTTTATTTTTCAACTCCCTCTTCTCTCATCTATTTTGCCCTAAATCCCAAATCCCACCACCGTAAAAATCCCAAATCCTCAATTCCTTTTATACTTCACGCTCCTATCATCATCTTGCATTCCAGATCTGATATCTACGTTTCATCTGGGAACGGCGTCTGCAACTTCAGCGGTTCGAAGGAGGATCCGGTAGCCTCGGTCGGCTTCTAGTTATCTCGCCCTCTGCGATGGGTGACTAGCTGAAATCCTTCAGCATCAATGGTCGGTTGCGTGGAAAAACTTGCTGAATTAGGGTAGGGGGTGTTGGAGGCTGAACTGACGGTGGAGGTGGGCTAGTAGGAGGATGAGAGGGGCGTCAGAATTATGGAGGAGGGGCGGTGTTGTCTTGCCAAGCGAATTTGTGTTTGTCGGGTAATCTGAGAGGTGCGGTCATTAAGGTCGGTATTTCCCTACTTTTTGTGATTAAAACTGTCCTATGAGGCTGATAAATTCACAGACTTAAATATCTATTTCTTATATTCTTAATCCTTAAACTCTGATACAATATTATTTTGCATCAGGTAAGACATTCTGCAATCCATACTCTTTTCCAGACCCTTGGTACTCATGGGCAAGAAATATCTAGAAGTGTATGGGAGGACTGTCTTAAAAATTATGTATTTCCAATACTTGATTCTGTTTCTCATTTGGTACGTTTGGCACATCGTTTGGAAGGGAACATTTGTTTGTTTTTGACTATTTTTTATCCCTATGTAAGCTAGAAAACTTTATCTTCATAGGCAGCAACTTCATATAAAGATGAGTGGCAAGGAAACGAGTTAGTAACACGAGATGGAAAAGTTGTGCATATGCTAATACATCACAGGTATGCTCATGTACAAACTGTGTAAATACATAATCAAAATATCGTTCTTGCCAGGAGCAGTTGACATTTTACTACTACGTGCCTGCGATAAGTTACCTTCTCTTTGAGTTGTAGATGGTTGTTTCCCTTTGATCCTTTCTGCCAAATTATGGAATATAAATATTTATTAGATCATTGCACTGACACTTATTAGATCATTGCATAGTAGGTAATCTTGTGCATTAGTTTCCAGTATTACAGTTGAATACACTAGTTGCAAAATTATTAGATTTTTAATAACGATGCAGCTGAAGTATAGATGTATTGTAATCATGTTTGTGTTTTCAAACGAAGGTTAAAGTGATTGTTTGAATGTTTTTTATTTTGTTCCTAAAAGTTGGAATTGACAACATCTTTTCCAGTCGTAATACTGCACAAAAACAGTGGGATGAAACTCTTGTGCTTGTGCTTGGTGGAATATATAACAAGACTACTGTGTTCATTTTTTCCTTTGCTTCAGAGTTTGAGTAATTTCACTTTTATAATAGGCTATGGATAACAACATAAATGGAGTAACAATAGGAAGACATCGAGCTGCTTTGTCCAGGAATTTATTGTCAACTCCTAAGCAGCAATACTCGAGCATTCCAAGTACTATGGAGTCAGTCTTCTCTGCCTAGTATGAACATACAATCTTTTCTGTAGTTTAAATCTACTATGTTTTCTCTTTTTTCTTTTGTTGATCTTTGTAATATTTTAAAACAAAAGAAGAGTCCTGTTGGCATGGCTTCTAGATCAGAAAGATATAGCTGTCTAAATAAGCTGATAAATTCTTTTTTGATTTTTTTTAATTATGGTAAAGGATGATTTAATTTCTGTGTTCATGCATGTCACACAAATTCATATGTGGGATAACATAGAAAAGTGCTGATATATCCTGATTTCGGTCCATATTATCCTTTGTTACAACATAATTAACACATGATTTTTTTTTTCTTTTTCTGTTTATCTTTCTATTTGAATGTATACATATTTAATACAAAACATCAGCTGTAAACTGAAATGTTGGTTTAAAAACACTTTTTGTTCTTTTTTCTAACAACAGACATATTCTTATGCAACAGGTTTGATCACTGCAGTGAACTTGCACCAAAATGGCGTAAAGATTTCGTTGTCTTCGACTAGTGTACTCCCGTTGGATATGCAAATTTTTGTGGATCACTTGTGCTTGTACTAAGTTGCTTTGTAATGGTCAAGTATGTAACGAAATGTTGTCTAAAACTTATTGTTTGTAATACTGAATATTTGAGTATTTTAATAAATTAGTTTGCAAATAACTGTAATATCTGATTTGCTTATGGAGTATTGCTATATTTAGTGTATTGTTTTTCTATTTTTTTTAAAATCTAAATGTCAATCACAATGGTGCATAACAGTTGTAGTAGATTTTATTACAACGGTGCATAACTGTTGTAATAAAGTTTGTTACAACGGTGTAAAAAAGTTGTAAAACATACATATTACAACGGTGTTGCAACGGTGCAAAAAAGTTGTAAAAGATATTAGTCTATTACAACTTCTTAATACACGACAGTTTGCCCACCGTTGTAAAATGTATATTACAACGGTGTTCCACCGTTGTAATAGGGTCATTTTGTTGTAGTGTATAAAGACATAGGTAAAATTGGATAATAATGAAGTGTCTAAGATAACAATAATTAGAAACTGTAACTGCACTTATGACACAAGGTTAGATTGCAGTTGCGTTGGAAGTCTGCCCGGAACCGACTGACATATCCAGCGACCGCAAGTGTTGAATCTAATGTGAGAGGTCTAAGTGCACAAATACGAGCCATGCTAAGACACGAGGTTAAGCCTGACTTGTGGAAGAAGTCTGCCTGAAACTAACCGGCATATCCAGCGTCCACAAGTTGTAGGCCTAATGTGGGTGGTCTAGCACATTTTAACCATAAAAGAATATGGTAATGAATTGGAATAATTAACCTAGTGAAATACATAGGTGTGTGAACATGACAACTCGATTAGGGGTTTAGTAATGTTTAAATGGAACAGTGGAAAGGTTAAGTACATTTTGGGTTGATGGATAATATTTGTATATATAGGCCAACAACTTAACCTATTGGGGTTACGTAATTAAAGACAGTGTTAGATAAAGCATAACTAGTGGAAAACCCAGTAGTGGGGATGCAAGACAAAGGGGAGAGCTTGTGTCATCTTGTGTGGGACCGGTTTTAGTCAGTAACCCATATAACAGTATCAAACGAGTACTCCGTCCTAGGTCGGGGTTGGGGCACGCTTACTGGACTGATTGTAAGAGATCCAAACGTGGAGGACCGTGTGGGTTGTGCGTACCGACCGGGTCATGTGTGTGCATGGTCTGGACAGAGGAGAATAAGACGCCGTGACACCAATAGATATAGTTGTGCACATCAGGAAAATGAAGGGTTGCCACTTTAGAGAGTGATACATCCTATTGTAGGGCCAGCACAGGGTATCTATGGATTAGGGAGCCGATCGATTAGGGTAGTGGTTAGGTTATGTCTAGACTCTGGTAAGTTTGGGAGTCCGTTATTGGGGATGCCTGTGGATTGTATGGGGTTAAAACCTCTCACCAGAAGTATGCCTAAGTCTATGAACTTGTACATGTTGGGGATCATCTCATTCTGGTTATACTAGTATTGGTGCAGAGAATAAAAGGAGTAATCATTAGGGAAGCATATAAAACTCTATCATGTTTACCTCGTCATACTTACCTTTTATGATGTTATCTTTCTTGTCTATCTTATATGCCTTTTATGGTACTTTTCTTGTTTACTTGCTAAAAGTAACCAGACTCGCCATACTTTATGTTGGACCCTTTTTGTTTCCTCTTCTTTCTTCCGTTCCCCCTCCCCCACAGGTTCGCAGGGTGGGAATCCTCAGGCTTAGTCAGGACTAATTTATCATTTTGCTTGGAGCAGCTATTGAAGTACTTCTCAGTTTCTATCTTTAACTACTATGGCTTTGTCTCTTTTAGGGAATTATGCTTTTCATGTATTTTATGTACTCTGATGGTACAAGACAAAAGTTTTATATTATTATAATGGGTTTTATGTAGTTTCAAACTTATGGTATTTTGGACGACGATGTTATGGTTTCAGTTTGAAATAAAAAATTTAATTCCGTTGTTGCTTTTATATCTATCTTGTAATAATTCTGTTTCTGTTTACCTATAATGCTTTACGAAACTTAATGCGTTCTCTTAGTGAGTGACATTAATGGATGTGGGGGTGTCACACTATATACACACACACACATATACACACACACACACACATATATATATATATATACCTAGAGACAACGATTTTCAATGTCTTGTTTTATCAAAGTAAAGCCGTCTCAAGGCTATACTATATACAATATTTTTTGATATATATAGATTTTCAAAGAGGCAAATCAAACGATTTCAGGATCGTTTTATAAACTCGTTTTCTCAAACCAAGTATTTACAAATATAAAATCACACGATTTTGCACGCTTAGAGAAGGTGAGGTTGTGATTTAAACGATACAATAAACAGTGTGGTATGGGACACATTGATTTATTATGTTGGTTAATTCTTGACTTGTCGATTGAAGCTATTTCTATTTTTGTGGTATAGGATGACATGTAGTAAATTGATTAGTGGAACATGCAATATGGGACATGTTATTTTCACTTTTTGAGCTTCTATTGGGAAGTCTATGGCATATTATTGTTGTTGGTTGTACTTCCCCTGGAGGGGAGTTAGGAACGGATGGAGTCTCTTATATGCATATTCATTTCATCGGGGGGGGGGGGGGATCAAGTAACATTCGGGTAGAGGTAGGGGTCGTAGCAATGAGCGCCTGGATATGTATATTGTACTCGACAAAGCTCGAGCGGAGCTATATATTTGATGCACATGCAACTTGTTGTTTGGATCAACCTTTTTGATGGTATTTAATGTTTGGGTCAATTTTGATGTCATTTGTTGTTTAGGATCCGTTCTTGAAGCTTTGTTGATTTTTTGCTAATTATTGTTTTTGATCTATATAAGATGCCATAATTAACATTAATGACGATTCATTGATGTAGCCTTAGTGCTACTATGATACTCTTGTACATTTGGTGTTTCACTGTGTTATTGGAACACTTATAAGTGTTCAGTTTCGCTATGTCAATTAGAACCTTATATCGATGTTTTTTATACATTTTGTTAGAGATACTATTCATAAGATCATTATATGAAGTTAGTTGTATCGTATCTAATGAACCATTGTTATACTCAGTTGAACCTACTCTTTCTCTACTCAAGAGGAGTTATACCTTGTGAATCTATATTCCTCTTTCATATCTACTAGTACTATTTAAAGTAGAATGACCCATGTATTTTTATTCTCGGTCAAACCATGTTGTGGATTAAGCTATCCCTGGTCTTTGCTTAGCTATATCATCTGGGACATCTTTATCGATCTTATGGATTTTTTTATGCATATTTTTTGTGTAGTTCACTCTATAGTGTTATCATACTCTGGTCTAAGTGTGAATTCTTTTATGGGGGTTGATCTTGTATATATTGTGGATTGTGTGCTTGCTTATGTTTATTACTTTGTGTTGTACTTGATGTATATACATATGTACATAATAATTAGGTCTCTGGTTCTGTGATCTATGTTTTTTAATTATTGTTTTGTTTTGTTCTGAATTGATCCAACAGCCACCAAAGTATTGTATTAAACAAAAATTAAATATGTCGATACACTAAGGAAAAAATATGCACTTTATCGATATTTTGATACTTGTTTAATACAAGACTTATGGAAGGTTTCTTTTAACTAGCCATATTCAACATATGAACAGACGTCATTACTCGTTAGTGAACTTTATTAATATGGGTCTCGGAGTGTGGCATCATAACTTAGTATCAAAGCTGAGTTTAGAACAAAATGTGGTAAACAAAGAACAACAAACATAGTACAGTATATCAAAGATAACATAAGAATAGCATCTTTTCTAATCAAAGTTAACCTTCTCGAATCTTTGAAGGGTAAGATATTATCAGTAGAATTCAATATGAAATATACCAGTGAATAATCCTTCTCTTCTTTTAGTCTTTCAGCTAATGGAAGAAAAAGACACCACATACCTCCTTGGAGCAGGGCATACTAGTGGCTTATGCCTAGAGAGGACCTATATGCTGATCGGTCAGATTCTAGAGCTTAATAGGAGCACTTAGCCTCCATGTCCATCTCATTCTTCTCCTCCATGCAAATTTGTATTAGCACGTATGTGCAATGACTTCACCCATCTTAGAGGAAAGCCATTCAAAGGCTCCGAGTAAGTTTTAGATGTTCAGGCTTGGCTCCACACATGCGGGCGTATTTTCACTCACACGGAGATCTCCGACCACCGTCGCATTCTTATAACATCAGGAATTTTACAGGATTATGCGTTGGATTGGTAGGAGTTCCTGGTTGTAGAGACTGTGGGTCCACCATGGAGTGGAAATAGTTAAAGAGATATTTGATCTCAAATTCATTCCCGAGTCCAACAAGAAAATTTTAGCTTAATGTTTTATGGACTTAAAATAAGGAATGTCATCTATTGCCAAGTACGTTACATCTTTTGAGGCCATATTCAAATATGGCCTTGAGCACATTAGCACTCATTACATTAAGAACTTAAAACTAATTATCACCCTTAAAAAGTACTTAATGAAATCTCTCATGTTATAACTTAAGCATTCTTTTAAAGAATTAGTTGATGCAATGTTTCATCTTGAAGCGTTTGAAAAGCAAAAATATAATAGAAATAAAGTTGAGCCTCATAAGAATCCAAACAAAAATAAATTTCCTTTTCACAAATTTAAGTCATTTCCACAAAAGAAGAATAAGGAGCCACTTGTTTAAAGCTCTCGTTTTGGTGCTACCTCTCCTACTCATAAATCATGTTTCAATTGTATCTTATGTGATCATTTCATTTTAGAGTGTCCTAAGCCCAATATTTGTGTCAATTGCAAACGAGAGGGACACCGGTCTTCCAAGTGCCCTAATTCTTCTAAGGAACCTCACACATGGAAGCTTAATGTAGTCGATGCGTGTAGTGGACCCTCACAGCCTCAAGATACATCTCCTTCTTTTCTTGATGGATTTTATTATTCTTGATAAATCTATTTGAGTTTTGTTCGATATAGGGGCACTGCATTCATTCATACCAAAAAAACTCGTTGATGCTTTGTCCTTGAATGTTACTTGTTTGATAACTTCATTACGGATCCTGAATCCTTTAGGGGATCCGCGATGCTTAGCGTGCTTTGTGAGGACGTTCAGATATCTATTTATGGTTATCCTTTCCATGAAAATCTGCATTGTATTCATTATCTTGGATTTGATATGATTTTGGGTATGGACTAGCTCGTTCGATATGAAGCTAGAATCATATGGTTTGAGAGTCATATCTTCAACATCCCAGCTCTCCAACTCAGCTACTTCTTATAATTTGGGATGTCAACTACGATTTTAAAGCCTCTCTATTTCCTATCGAGTCCCAAAATGAGGTGAAATGTCTTGGATTCCAGTCGTATGAAACTTTCCTGATATCATCGTGCTTGTTACGGGTATGCTACCTAAGCGGGTCATTGAAATCTGCATTGACTTTATTCCAGGTGCACAACCAGTTAGTTGGCCTCCAAATAGGATGTCAACTAAAGAGAATGAGAAACTCAAAAAGTAGGTATTAGAGCTTGAAGCGAAATAGTTTATCTTGTCCAGGTCTTCATCGTGGGGTGCCACGGTGGTATTCGTGAAGAAGAATGATGATACTTCTAGGCTTTGCATCGATTATCGCAAGTCTAGTGAGCCGAACATCAAGAATCATTATCTATATCCTAGGATCAACGACATGTTCGATCAGTTGAGTGGCGCGAAGATCTTTTCTTAGCTTAACCTTGCCATAGGTTTTTAATAGTTACGATTTGCAAAGGACAACATTCCACCTACAAAATTCCATACTCACTATGTTCTTATGAGTGGCTCATCATGCCACTCGGTTTTATGAACACCCAAGTTTACTTTATCAATCTTATAAATCGAGTATTTTGGTAATATGTCGATAAGTTCGTTCTTGCAGTCATCGATGACATCCTTATATATTATAAGTCGGTAGTTGATCGTGCCCGATATTTAAGAATTGTTTGGAGTACACTTCGTCAGCATCGACTAAAAGAAAAATTCTCAAAATGCCATTTTTGTGAGAATCAAGATAAGTTTCTCAACCACATGATATCATCTGACGCCATCTCGATTGATCCCTTTAAGATCAAAGCCATCTAAAATTGGAAGAGGCCAGAGTACATCTCATGGATTAGCAGTTTCTTAGGAGTAACAGATTATTAACCTCAATTCGTAAAGGATTTTTCCCGCGTTGTTCTCCCTCCCACTGGCTATACTAGAAATGGTGTTTTCTTTGTTTGATCCAACATAGTGCAAAACTTCTTTCCAAGGACTGAAGGAGTTTTTACTCATGCACTTGTTCTACTGGTTCCTAAAGGGAACCAAGATCTTATCTCTCATACCGATGCTAGTCGTTGTGGCATTGGTTCAACCCTTATGCAGCACGATCAGATGGTTGTCCACACTTGTTAGCAGTTGCATCCAAACAAGGTTCGGTATGCTACCCATGATTTAAAGATAGCTTCCATCGTCTTTTTTTTGAAGATATGGTATCATTATCTTTTGAGAAAGAATTTCATTCTTTATACAGATCATAAGTCACTTAAGTACTTGTTCACTCAGAAAGAGCTCAACATGCGATATCGGTGTTTGCTTGAATTTCTCACTTTATGTGGTTTTGTTATTCAGTACACCCCGTGGCTAATGCCTTAACTTGTAAGCGGTCAGCCATAGTTTCCATATTGCTTGCAGAGTGGAACATCCTAGAGAATCTTTCTTATTGTGACATTTGAGATAGTTCTCAATCTTATGATTCCCTAGTTTTACTATTTAAATGGATGCATGACCCAGCTTATTGGATCGCATTGCCGAAGCACAACAGCATGATCTAGATGCTATCTCTTTTATTCAATGTTGTTAGTTTGAGTCCCATGATGTGGAGTTGAGGAACTTTAACATTGATTTGCATGGTTATCTTCGTAAGAAGAACCGAGTTGTTTTTGTCTTCTATTCCTGATCTTAGGATGCACATTCTAGCTGAGTGTCACCATACTAAGTGTACTATCCATCCTGTAGAAGCAAGATTTATGACATCACTTATATTTCTAGGATGATAAGACGCGAGATGTGGCAAGTTTGTAAGTAATTGCATGACTTGTCAGCTCGTACAGTCCAAGCATAATCAACCTAGTGGTCACAGTGGAAGTGGAATCATATTTCGATGGATTTTGTTGATAGCTTACCTCATTCGAGGTTGGGCCATAGTAGAATTTAAGTAATCGTGGGCCGTCTTACTAAGTCAAATTTTTTTGATTCATGTTAAATCTAATAAGTCAACATATTCTCTTTCAAATTTGTATGTTAAGTCGTGTGATTTCATGGTATTCCTAGTTCTATTGTATGCAATCATGATACACTCCATATGAGTCATTTTTGGAAGAACCTTCAGCAAGCTTTGGGTACACAACTTAATCTCAGTACAACGAATCATCCATAGTCTGATTGATAGACTAAGCGGTTAAACCATATCTTATAGGATTTTTTTCGTGCTTGTATCTTAGACTTTGATGGTTCTTAGGAGGATTACCTTCCTCATGTCTAATTTTTTATAACAATAGTTACCATTCTAGTAGTGTCATGGCTACTTCTGAAGCCTTATATAGGAGGTCGTGTTATTCTCCCTCATGTTGGCTTGAGTCCGAGGAGAAGCTTATTTTAGGCCCTGACTCTGTTCAAGAAGCATCTGAGAAGGTTATCTTGATTTTAGAGAGGATGAAAGAGGCACAGAGACGTCAGAAAACTTATGTAGACAATCATAGCAACCTCTAGAGTTCTTAGCTAGTGATCTTGTCCTTATTTGTGCATCTATTTTGAAAGGGTGCTTCATTTTGAAGTGAATTTGTGTGATGTTTTCTTAGGCTTTAATCTTATAATAGATAAGAAAATTTTATTGCCAATTTACACACCAAATTGGTGAAATTTCATGTGATTTTTGTAAATTTCATGAACTATTTCATTAGATATCTGACACCGTGCACGTTTTATAAAAGGGTTTCTACAAGGAATTTATATACATATATATACATATATATATACGCATATACATACATACAAACATATATATATATATCGCCCAAGAAAACGATCTTAAATGCTTTGATTTATAAATGTGAATTCGCCTCAAGCTTATACTGTATGCGATATTACTGATATATATATATATATATATATATATATATATATATATATATATATATGTGTGTGTGTGTGTGTGTGTATGTATATGTATGTATCTTCAAATAGGCAAATCAAATGATTTCAGGATCGTTTAATAAACTCGTTTTCTCAAACCAGGTATTTTCAAAAAATGAAGCCAACCGATTTTTTTCCCTTTGAGAAGGTGAGGTTGCGATTTAAACGAACAATAAACTGTATCGTATGAGACACATTGGTTTATTGTATCGGTAAATTCCTAACTCGTTGATTGAAGCTATTTCTATTTCTTAAGTATGGTGAAGGCTGACTAGCAGTCAATCAATTACTAAAACGTCCGGTGTAGGACATATTATTTCTCTTTTCAAGGTATTATTTGGAAGTTTGTGGCATAACATTGTTGTTTGCTGCTGCCAATACTTTCTGAGGAGGGGGCTAGGTTTGGGGGAGTCTCTGATATACATATTCATTTGGCCAAGAGGGGTCGTAGTGATGGGTGCTTGAATATGTATATAGCACTCAACAAAGCTCGGGTGGCTATGTGTTTAATGCATGCGCTATTTGTTGTTTTGGATTCAATCTTGATGTTTTTTCAATTTATTGCTAATTATTGTTTTCGATCTTATATAAGATGCCATAATTGATATTGATGATAATTCATTTATATGGCCTTAGCGGTACTATGATGCCCTTATACATTTAGATATTTCTCCATGTTACTGGAACACTCATATGTGTTCTATTTCACTGTATCAGTTAGAAAACTCATAAGTATTTATATAACTATATGTTGATGTTTTGCTGGTTAATGCTGCTAGAGATACCATTCATGAGACCATTATATGAAGTTAGTTGTATCCTATCTCATGAACCCTTGTTGTAATCGGTTGAACCTACTCTTTCTCTACTCTAGAAGAGTTATCTCTTGTGAAGCTATATTCCTCTTTTATGATCCACTGATATTGTTTACTGATCTTTGCTCAACTATATTATCTTGGACATCTCTATTGTTCTTCTGGACTTCTTAATGTATAGTTTTTGTGGAGTTCGCATTATGGTGTTAGTGTGATGTGACCTATGAACTTATTCTTTTATGGGGTTTGATATTGCATATATTGTGGATTGTATGTCCACTTATGTATATTAGTTTGTGTTGTACTTGATGTATATACATATGTACATATATAATTGTGTTTTTTGTTCTGTGATCTATGTTTATTATTATAGTTGTGGTTTGTTTTGAATTGATCCACTAAGCACCATAGTATTGTATTAGAAAAGAATTAAATATTTTGATGTATGGTAAAAAAATAAGCAACTTATTGATGTATTTGATACTTGTTTAATACATGACTTACGGATTGTCGCTCCTAACAAGCTCTGTTCTCTGTATTAATATGCGGCTTTACTTGTTAATGCTCTTTGTCAAATTCGTCTTAGGATGAGGCGTCACAATAATCTATACGACTGAAGTGATTGTAATAAAGTTCAAAAAACTAAGTTTATTACAAATCATAAAAGAAAACTAATGGTTCATCATCAGTAAAAAGCATGCTTATGGGTTAATCTTAGTCCTAGACATGGGTATGTCAACTTAGCGGTTTTTATATTGCAAATTTATTAAGTGAAAGAAGTTGAATGGTTCATCATCGTCAAAGAGCATGCTAAGGGACTAAGTCTTAATCCAGTACATGGTTAGGTCGGTTGTCCAAAGTCCAAATCCAAGTAAATTAATGGTTATCCCACATGAATAAAGTCATGGTTCGCTCTTGTTTCAATCAGTAGACGACACCTCTTAAGCTATCAATGTGGTCTCATTCTGAACGCATTACACCAGTTGCTTGCAACTTTCCTCGGTAGTATCCTCTAGGTGATGACACACATTTGTATCATGACAGACCAAGTCATGGAACATATAGTGCCTTCTTTAGTTCCTTACCTTTTCCGTAGTCTCTCTTTCTCTCTCTCAGCTGACTACCTTAAAGGAAGAATATCCCGAGTTAATCATTTCCAAAGATGCATTCAACTCCATATACAAAGAGATTTTCGATTCCCTCTGTTGTCTATTCTGTCGATCAATTCCTTTATCAGCCTTCCATTTGACCTTTTCCTTTCCAAATCCCGTCGATACTCTGCCTTTGATGGCGTTAACTTCAAGAGCCTCCATGTCTGCTTAAGCCTTAGAAATAAATCTGCCTCAAAGTAAAATTTACTGAGATCCATTTAAGGATCCCTCTTTAGAGAAAACTTAAAATCTGAATTGTTCAAAATGCCAAAGGCTATAGCCATTAAAAACATAGATGGATTTGGATGATCCACTGAAGTCATAATGGCATTAAATCTTTCTAGAAATTTATGCAAAGTTTCTCCAGTTTTCTGCTTGATGGTAGTAAGCATCCTTACATTCTTGAGTAAAGTGATGTAGACCCGAACTACTCAATAAACTTCATTACAAATAACCCAACTTATAGCAAAACCACTTTCTAACTGCAAAAAACACATGGTAACTATTTTTAGTATAAAGAAAGGGAAGCACTTAGCTATAACTTTAACTGATGCCTTAATTCCTTTCGTATGATGCATATATTTCATAAGGTGAAGGGTCAGATCCTTGTTCCCATCATAATCCTCCAAAGATGGAATTTTGAAAATTTGTTGGATTCCTATAATATGATCAGAATGAACAAACTCTAATTAACACTATCCATATCCTGATGAAATAATCTTCCCTCTCAGAGCTCTCAAGATCATGTTTGTTATCTAATTATAATCATTTATAAGCTACAGCCAATCGCCAAAACCAATGTCGCAACTCAAGTGTCATGAGCATCCAAACCAGAATGTACGCCTTCGATTGTTAGAGTCGAGGTTGTATATACCCGATTTCTTTTGACAGGTCCAGTTCTTATTCGATTCAATCCAAAATTTCGATCTATGTGCTCTTGTATTACGTTTCCAATCCTTAAGTCCTGAGTTCAAATTGGACTAACAAGTCTAAGGATAGCCGGGGGATTGCCCTAAATTTGCATTGGGTCGGGGTTGGTATTGCTTGTAACACTCTGCATTTTAAGTAATACAATTATCAGAATAATTACATGAGTAATGTGCATTTGAAATACAGAAACAAGCATAAGTTATAGAATGAGCAATAAATAACACTACAACAAAACAACCATTTTACATCGGGCAATGCCCGTTATAATATGGGTTTCGTAATGGGTATTACGGCCGTTGTAATAGGCTACGGTGTAAAAGGTCGACATTTTACAACGAGCAACAAACATTGTAAAAGATAGTATTTTACGATGGGCATGGTCTGTTGCAATATGTCTTAACCACAACGGACATTGACCGTTGTAATAGATATCTATTACACCTATTTTAGCCCGTTGTTAAAACGACACAAAATTAAATAATTGATGCAACATATATATAATTTTTTTACTCACAATTGTTAAATACCAATACAAATATATATTCAATCATTTACAAAGTCGCACATTTAAATCTTTTTATACATACTATCACACATTTTCAAGAAATAACAAAGAACATACTCCATGATAAATGATAACAAACGTAACTATTGTTTGGCTATATATAAGATACAAACATTCACGCACTAATCACATCTATACTATGCATAGCAAAAAACACTTATGGACACAGTACACATAACCTTATTTCTCAAAAGAAGAGTACAAGTTCCATTCCAACATCAAATCCCTTTACTTGATTTAATCCCAATGAAAAAGTTCATTTCCAGTTAAACTCGAACGCAGCAACTTCTCTTTGGTCTTTCACCAAAGCCATCTCTTTCTGCGCTCTATAACTAAGTGAACCAAAAAATAATATAAATTACATTATGATCTATCGTAGCATACAATCAATAGTTTACCAACCCTAAATCTTGTACAATAATAAAGGCGATTTAAAAATCAGCTTGGCGATGAAAACCGTGACCACATTTTTGGTGCTTAATAAAGATATGTCCCTAGATATAATGATGTCAAGATGAATTTTACATGTTCAGAGTTGTCGGACCGGTTAAATAAGTAAAACAAATTGGAGTGTGTATTGATGTTAGCACTGATTGCTTAAGGTACTTGTAGATATATAATCGACACTTTCTTATGGAATAGAAAAGCGCAAATTATGTAATAAATACTGCAAGCGCACAAGTGTGTAGTATGCAGGTCGAACACGGAAAGGAAAATTAAATCAAATTATTTATATAATTTCTTGGGCGAGCTAGACGAAGTTTGGAGGTTGGGTTGAAAAACAATAAAAATTAAAACTGCTATTTGATTCGGAACAAATCTAATTAAAACGACGATCAAATCACAATTATCAATTGAAACAAAAAAGCAATAAAACTATTATTGAATTGTATACAGATACGAATCTAATCAAATCTATATTTAATCCAATATGACCTAGGAAAGCAAATAAAAAGTGGAAATGAAAATTGCAAAAATAAAATAACAAACAGAGAATAAAATTAGGATTACTGTTGAATCTAATCAGACAGCCAATCACTAATGAAAAATAAATGAAAAAGACAACTAGTGCTCTACCAAATCTAATTGCGTAGACAACACTATTTGCTAAGAAAATAAGAAAATGCAGAAAAGAGAAAAGAATAAAACAAAACTAGATTAATGGTAAAAGAATTGAAGAATTGTAAAAGAAAAAGGGCAATGTTTACAATAGGTATACATGTGTATTTATAGCTGAGTTGCAAACCTTAATTATCTAAATGGGCCCCTCATCAAAGATTGTGGATCCTCAACTTATCCCTCTTCGTCATGTGTCCATTAGAAGATTTTCATAGATCTTTTCTTCCAGTCTCTTTCAAAAGCAAATATGCTAGCCCAGTGTGAACACAAACCTATATAATTCTTCATGTGTATAGCGTATATTCTTCACATTTAAAGCAGTATAAGGCATGAACAACTCATCTATAAAAACAACAAAATAATACCCAACATAATATTTATTTTTACACAAAAGATAAAATATAGGTGCATAAAATAACATATTTCTATGCTTGTCAATATATAAACTAAACATATGATTATTTATGCACTTTAACTAGGTAAGAATAGAAATATTGTTATAATACTAGAACTCTTGTTACCATCATATAAAGATATGTATATCAAATAACTTTCCGTGAGCAGCCTTCCAGGCAGATAATTATCAAGAAAACAACATTCTCCAATGATTATCCAATATATTGCAGAATAATTACAAATAAAAGCACCCACTATTCCCATTGCTTGGTTAATTAGCTGGCAATCTGTCAGTGATCTATATATTACGAAAATATTCAATTAAGTGCACGATAATAAATAGTTGAAACTTACCAAAACTGGTAAAAGCCTAAAATATCCATTTAGGAGGAATAAAAGCCAAAAAATATAAAAATTAGTTATTATTCCTCGTTGCATATAGTATAACATGATAGAAGAAAATTACTTTTCAAAATATAACCCATCTTAGTAAAATAAACAAACAAGAAATATATTCTCAATTATTTCTAAATTAAGTGGTTCGATTCTTAAATACATAGAAATAGAATACTATTAGAACTTTAGTAATTACACAATTGTATTACAAACAAATAGAAACAACAATCAACGTTAATCAATTATGCCATAATTGTCACGTCAAACTGTGTTTACAATAATCATAGAAACCGTAACCGATTTGTGCACAAGATTGAAGATAAACAGAAAGTATTCTGTTTTAGTAATGTCTGAGTCCAAAATTTTTTTTGTTTCCTTTAAACAATATTGCCGTCGTATGCACCAATCGACGTAGTTGCAATTTGTTTCCCAGGATAAAACGGACCAACTCCATTGCGAAGTGCCAGCAAACGGAGCTCTGACAAACTGAAGTTGATTACAAAACCTAGGCCAGAGGATTACTTTGAAGAAGAAGAAGAAATGCAAGCAGAAAAAGTGAATTCTGTCTTGTTTTGGGTAGTGTATATATAGGCAAGGAGAAGTGCCTGTTCGCATGCATTAGTAACCGTCAGAATAGGAAAGGTTGCGACCCTTTAACCACCCGGTTATTAATATGCGTACATTGAGAATTCAAATGGTTGTACTCATTTAGCTAACAGACATTCCTTTTGAATTCTGGACGTAATAGGCACACCTTTAAAATTTTGATAAAAAAAATTCTCATGTCAGTGCACTAGCCTAGTCAGCAACCGTCGGCCATATCCAATCAAGAGACCTCAAGAGCCCCAAGGCCCAAGGCCCTTATCCTTGACATTTTAATGTATTATTATGTCATGGCCAAGCCTACATCCTCATATCATCCCTCTCCTTTCTATTTTATATAAGCCTATTTGGCTTCTAATATATTAGGAGATATTGTGATAATATTTCTATGATGTGGTACTTTAAATGTTGCTATCTCTTCTTCTTCCCACTTTCCTCTTTCTTTGCTAATTCATTTCCAACAATCCCCTACATGAATAAGCAGTCGATCTTAGTTTCACGAATCATTTATCGCATCGGTTAAAGTAGCACATAAGCCTTGAACTTTCCTAGTGATTACCTATTTGAATCACAGGTGAATCAGTTGACATTGACTGTCCTTGAACTATAAGCCTTTTGAACTGTAAGCCTTTTGTGTAGCTCCAAAGTAGATTACACACGATAAATGTTTCTTATAACCTTTTGTTCTCTGTATGTATTCGTTTTTGCCTTTAACACCTGCCTGGTCTCATAAGCGCTTAGAGAATTTGGCCTCACAATTCTCTTTGAAGCGGCACCTTTTCACTTACGTAGGTGATTCTGTAAAGGGTATTCTCTAATTTCTTAAATACAGACATTATTAAAAGTACTAATACTTATCCTGATTCAACATGTAATGCACTGACTTATCATAGGAATGGTTTGTGTATAACAGTGCCATCAAGTTTCTCTTAGACTTCGTTGTCCCTTTGAACCTAGATCTTCGGATCTCCAGTCAACTAGGTGGGGTTTCCATTTTAGGAAAACCTTTAGTCTATAGGCCTTAGCCCCATTCCCTTTGATAAGGTTTGAACTTTCTCCCTTGGCAAGCCTTTTGTAAGTGGATCCGCTGAGTTTTCTTTAGATCGAATGTAATCTATTATGATAACCCCATTAGAGAGAAGTTGTCCTATCATTTTATGTCTATGACGAATATGCCTAGATTTACCATTGTATAGTGTACTATTAGCTCTTCCAATAGCTGATTGACCATCACAATGTATACATATGGGAGGCATAGTTTTGCTCCAATTAGGAATGTCTTCCAAGAAGCTTCAAATCCATTCTGCTTCTTCTACAGTCTTATCTAGTGCAATAAACTCTGGTTTCATAGTAGATCTAGCGATATAAGTCTGTTTGGATGATTTCCATGAAATTGCTACATTTCCTAATGTGAACACATATCCACTTGTAGACTTTGTATCATTTGATCCAGTGATCCAATTTGCCTCACTGTATCCTTCCACTATTAAAGGATAGTTTGTATAGTATAGACCATAACTCCGTGTGTACTTTAGAATATCCTAGAACTCTGATTATCGCTTTCCAATGATGCTTACCAGGATTGCTGGTAAATCTACTTAGTTTGCTTACAACATATGCGATATCAGGCCTAGTACAGTTCGTAACATACATGATACTTTCTAGTATATGAGAGTATTCGAATTGGTAAATACCATCACCAGTGTTCTTTACCCAATTTTGGTTTATATCTACTGGTGATTTTTCAATAGTAACATTATATTGCTTGAATTTCTCAAGTATTTTGATGATGTAATGCGATTGGAATAATGCATATCCTTGTGGTGTTCTCAAAATTTTTACACCCAATATCACATCAGCCAGTCCTAGGTCTTTCATATCGAATCTAGAGGATAACGTATCCTTTGTAGATGTTATTATGGCCTTGTTATTAGCTAGAATCAATAGGTCATCAACATAAAGACAAACAATGACATATCCAATATGTGTATGTTTTATGTACACACATTTATCTGATTCATTTATCGCGAATCCATTTGATAACATAGTACTATCAAACTTCTCATGCCACTGTTTTGGAGCTTGCTTAAGGCCATAATGTGATTTTACCAGTTTGCAAACTTTATGCTCATTTTCTGAGCTTAGAAATCATTCTGGTTGTTTCATATAGATTTCCTCCTCTAGTTTACCATTCAAGAATGCAGTTTTAACATTCATTTGATGTATTTTCAAGTCATGTATGGATGCAATTGCAATGAGCATTCTAATTGACGTTATCCTTGTTACAGGTGAATATGTATCGAAATAGTCTAGGTCTTCCTTTTGTCTAAATCCTTGGACTACCAAACGAGCTTTGTACTTATCTACTGAACCATCAGGTTTCAATTTACTTTTAAATATCCATTTATTACCTAAGGTCGTACATCCTTAAGGTAAATCAACCAATTCCCATGTATGATTGTACATAATGGATTCAATCTCATTGATAATTGCCTCCTTCCAATAAGGGGCATCGCTGGAAGACATAGCTTGTTTGTATTTCAATCGATCATCTTCTAACATAAAAGTATAGAAGTCCGGTCCAAAGGTTTTTAAAGTCGTTGACCTTTTACTTTTTCTTGGTTCCTCCACTTTTTTCTCAATACTACTTTGCTGAGTGTTATTTTGTTCGGCATCCTCAATAGAGTAAGGAACTTCATTTTCCCTTGGTCTCTTAGGTACACCATGTTTCAGGAGAAATACATGTTCATAAAATCTAGCATTTCTCGACTCAATGATGGTATTCTCATGAATATCATCAATTTCAGATGTGTGTACCAAAAATCGATATGCGGCACTAATTTGTGCATATCCAATGAATATAGAATCAATTGTTTTTGGTCCAATTTTGACGTTCTTTGGTTTTGGTACCTCTACTTTGGCAAGATACCCCCACATTTTTAGGTATTTGTAGGTTGGTGGTCAGGTTTTCCAAAGTTCATGAGGAGATTTAGATATTTTCTTTCGGGGTATTTTATTTAAAATATGATTAGCCAAAAGAATAGCTTCTCCCCAAAAGTTATCTAGCAAGCTAGAGTTAATTAGTAAGGCATTCATCGTTTCTTTAAGTGTTCTATTTTTCCATTTGGTTATACCGTTGGATTGAGGTGAATACGGGGCTGTAGTTTGATGCATAATTCCTTGCTCAACACAGAATTCCTCAAATGGAGATTCGTATTCTCCTCCTCTATCATTTCTTAAAGATTTTATTTTCTTGTTGAGTTGATTCTCAACTTCTGCCTTATACTGTTTAAACATTTTGGATGCCTCGTCCTTACTTCTAAGAAGATATACATGATAGTATCCGGTACAATCATCAATGAATGTAATAAAGTACCTTTATCCACCTCTAGTTTGACACATTTTCAAATCAAATATATCAGTATGTATTAAGTCTAGAGGTTCTGTTTCTCATTCAACATGATGAAACGAGGTTCCTGACAATTTTGCTTCTGCACAAACTTGACATTTATAGTTGGAATCTATATTGCATTTGGGTATAAATTCTAGATTAATTAATTTTCGCAATGCATCAAAATTTACATGCCCTAATCTAGAATGCCATATGTCAGAAGATTCAACAATGCAAGTAAAAGATTCACTTTTATTCATATCAGTGCATGGTACAATAGTGGTTACATTTGCTTTAAATAAATTATCACACACATATCCTCTTCCAACATACATTCCATTCTTGGAAAGAACAAATTTATCAACTTCAAAGATCAATTTGAAGCCATGCTTGCTCAACAACGATCCTGAAATCAGGTTCTTGCAAATTTCTGGAACATGGAGAACATCATTTAAAGTCAGTTCCATTCTAGAAGTCAGTTTCAACACAACTTTTCCTTTACCTTCGACCTTTGAAGTGGAAGAATTTCCCTTAAAAAGTTGTTCAGCATCAGTTTCAGTTTTATAGGTTGTAAACATCCACTTGTTAGCAGAGATGTGTCAAGTGGCTCCAGTGTCTACAGACCATTCCTTTGAGTTACCAACAAGGTTACATTCTGATATTACTGCACATAAATCAAGATCAGAAAGCCTTTTGAAATATCATCCATATTTGCTTCTAACTTCTTCTTTTTAGGTGCACGACATTCGGCTGCTTTGTACCCCTTCTTTCCACAGTTCTGGCAAGAACCCTGAAATTTCTTTGTCTTCTTAGGAGCATTCTTCCATTTTCTTTTGTTAGTCATGTCTAACTCATCAACATTTGCTTTGGCAGCAATATTCTAAGAAAGCTTTTTCTCAAAATTTCTGTTATCTTCCTCAATGCGGAGTCGAACTATGAGATCTTCCATTGTCATTTCCTTACACTTGTGCTTAAGGTAATTTTTGAAGTCCTTCCAAGAAGGAGGCAATTTCTCAATAGTTGCAGCAATTTGAAAAGTCTCGCTAAAAATCATCTTTTCATCTTCTAATTGACGGATGATAAGTTGTAGTTCTTGAACTTGACTTATCACCGTCTTTGAGTCAACCATTTTGAAGTCTAGAAATTTTCCAGCAATGAATTTCTTCATGCCTGCATCTTCAGTTTTGTACTTCTTTTCCAGAGCCAACCAGAGTTGTTTGGATGTTGCAAAAGTACAATAGACATTGTAAAGGCTATCATCCAGACCATTTAGAATATAGTTTTTGCACATGAAATCTGAGTTTGTCCAGATATTAAGTCCCGCTAATTTAGTATCGTCAGGTTCGAGTTCGTCTACCAAAGGAGCCTCTTCGGTCAGAATCTTGTCAAGGCTTAATGTTGTTAAATTAAACAACATTTTTTATTGCCAGCGCTTGAAATTGATTCCATTGAACTTCTCTGGCCTTTCGCCATAAGAAGAGCCATTGTTGGAAGCACAGGCGCTGGCTGAGCAGTTGTCATCGTTTGAATCGGTGTAGAATCAGTGCTGTTGTTTTCCATCATCTGCAACAAATATTGTTTCAAGATTGTTAGAGCTTTTGTAATTACACAATTGTATTACAAACAGACAACAACTACAATCAACGTTAACCAATTATGCCACAATTTTCATGTCAAACTATGTTTACAATAATCACAGAAAGCATAACCGATTTGTGCACAAGATTGAAGATAAACAGAAAGCATTATGTTTCAGTAATGTCTGAGTCCAGAAATTTTCTGTTTCCTTGAAACAGTATTGCCGTCGTATGCACCAATCGACGAAGTTGCAATTTGTTTCCCAGGATAAAACGGACCAACTCCGTTGCGTAGTGTCAGCAAACGGAGCTCTGACGAACTGAAGTTGATTACAGAAACTAGATCAGAGGATTACTTTGAAGAAGAAGAAGTAATGCAAGCAGAAAAAGTGAATTATGTCTTGTTTTGGGCAATGTATATATAGGCAAAGAGGAGTGCCTGTTCGCATGCATTAGTAACCGTCAGAATAGGAAAGGTTGCGACCCTTTAACCACCCGGTTATTAATACGCGTACGCTGAGAATTCAAATGTTTGTACTCATTCAGCTAACAGACATTCCTTTATCATGTCAGTACACTATCCCAATCAACAACCGTCGACCATAACCAATCAAGAGACCCCAAGTGCCCCCAAGGCCCTTATCTTTGACATTTTAATGTATTATTATGTCATGGCCAAGTCCACATCCTCATATCATCCCTGTCCTTTCTATTTTACATAAGCTTATTTGGCTTCTAATATATTAGGAGAGATTGTGCTAATATTTCTATGATGTGGGACTTTAAATGTTGTTGTCTCTTCTTCTTCCATATCTTTTCTTCTTCCCACTTTCCTCTTTCTTTTCTCATTCATTTCCAACAAATACGATATAAAATATAACGTTATGGTCCTAAATTTGTATCTCTTACCAACATTAAATTTTATAGAATGGAGAATAAGATGAGCTATTTTCAAGATGGATGGCATAATCAGCTAAAATTAGAAACAACTACATTTGACTCCATTTATGCATCATAGTTTAAGAAGTCGAATGTAGCAAACAGAAAAAAAAAAAATCAAGCTTCCCAAGGAGTCGAACTAGCTTTATTACCAAATAATAGAACTAAAAGTAAAAGGTTACTTGATTGGATGCTACTTAAGTTTGTTACCTGATTTCAAATGCATACTTCTTTTACATAATAGAATTGCACTCTGTAGCCCAGCATATAAGCTTCTCTTTTTCAAACTTGCAACAAGCAAAATTATAGTTGATAGATCAACACTAATCCATCAAACATCCTCCATTTTCACCTGAAAGACCCCAGCCGCTAATCTGAAAATCTGGAACACATAACAAAACACTAGTTAAATCACCATATTATCAGCAAAAAAACTCTAAGCAATAAATAGCCAAAAAGGCAAACCAATACAATTATTGACCAAAATGATATCACATGAAATCTTATAATTAGTTCTTGATCGTTTATTTTCTATGTTTCATTCACATTATTGCAGATTTTAGCATATTAGTTGTGTCATCTAAGCCAATTTATCTTTGGACATACATGTACATATACGAAGCCATGTGGTAACACATGTACATGATAATTGCTAGAGGCTCATATATCCTATTACATATTGTTTACATGTATAATCAGGGACAATTAATATAGCACCAGTAGTTGTGGGCTTGGTTCACACACGGCTGAGGGCATACTCGTTTCATCAAAATGACATCACTTATAGTGATAATACATAATAATCAACGGCGACACTTACCAAAAAAAATATGATGTAGCAATGAAAATGCTTAGGAAGCATATTGCTAGTAAGCTGTCAATCTTTTTATATGGTTAGTGAAAGGTAAGCTGGGTAAAATACATTAGATAAGTAATGAATTTACGATTGAATAAACAAGACAAGAACGTATTATTTCAAGTTGAAACATATTTGATTAATGGTATATCAAACGAGATAGATAACCAAATAGAGGTTGGTAAAAGGTATGCTTAGTAAAATGCTAAAGGAAAGAATTTATCACCACTGTACTTATGCATGAATTAAAACCCAATATGACCATTAATAGATTTAAGATAGATCGTGGAAACTATATAACAAACTAAAAAAAGGAACATGTAGCTAATTCGTTCATAGTATCAAGCACAGACTCGTGGCAAGTTTACCAAAATATTGCAGGTACTCATTTTATCTAATAGTGGTTTAGTTCACACAAAAGCTTTATGGTTCTCCCTGTTGCGTTGGCACTCAATCTCCAGTATTTGAAGTTGAGGGATATGTTTCTGTTTAAACAAGCATAACATGCAATTCTCAGCCTAAATCTTAACAATGCCTAAAACCAATACAACTAAATTCACTTCAAGTGAAAGCATGCAATTTATAGATTAATATGATTACTTAACTCAAATGCATGATTTTAGGCGAACCTGCAGACATCGTAAATGCACTTAGACAATAATATAATGAATTATTTACAAGGTTTTATTTTTATTCTTAAATGACATATTGTTGTTGTATATACACACAACTTTATTCCCATTTTGAATCATTCTTTCTTGCAAATTAACCTGTTTACTTTCTTCTTTCTTTTTTGCACTTTGCAGCCAAGGAGTGGCAGAAATTTCAGATATGTAACATGCACTTATATGATTAATTACATTACAAAATTAGTGAAATGAGCAACACTCTAAAATTTTAACTCTACTGCACACTAGTTTCTTCTCCTTTCTTTTATCAAACCCCAAAATAAATTAGTAGAACTTGTACAGGTCGCCATTACAGCCATGAGAAGCTAGCATTCCACGCAATTTCAAAAGGAAAAGGCTACAAAGCGACTTGAAGAAACATGAGAATCTAAAGAAAACATAGATTTGACTCACATATCATTATTTCATATCTAAACATCCAAGAATAGACCGTATCGAGAATATAGTGGATTACAATACTTACTAGAATTAGATTCGGCTTGAGTAGCCATGGCACAACCTAGTCCATATTGTAGTCCAGTCTCCACCATCGTCGATGTCTAGAGTTGTGCCAATTAAGTGTTGAGCCTAGGCAAACTGCTTTTTTGCCTTTCCAAAATAGTGGATCTAAATCATGTCACACTCGATGGTGATGGAACATGCAGACAATTAAGGGATTTTGAGAAGCCCTAACTTATTTGGGAGACGACCGATTTGGGAGGAGAATGGGTGCACGATGAGGAATAGGGTTGCACAAAGCATGGATTGGGTTGGGCTAGACCAAATACTTCATCCGACCCGCATAAGTATGGGTTTAAGGTATTTCAACCCGTATCCGACCACATATGAGATTGGATATGGGTTGGGTTGAAGTATGAGTTGGGTCGGTTTTAGTAGGATTGGGTTGGGTTGCTTGAATATATTAAAAAAATGAGAATATGACAGAATTTTCAAAAAAATACAATATTTAGAATATAATATCAAATTTTAGCTAGCATAATGCATTTAAAATAACTGATTCATTATAGACATATTTTATTAAAATTTCATTATAAAACACATCATAATGAATTAATTTACTACATAGTAGAACAAATGTTTCATTTTAAAATGCATTAAAATGCTCAATATGTTTTCCAAAATTTATCTAGTTTGGATTGACATGAAATATGTTTTTTTGTATATTTACTATATAATACATAAACATTATTCTAGGATTATACTATTCTAAATTTAAATGGACTGATATTAAATTAGTTTTTTAATATAGGGTTGGGTTGGGTTAAAATAAGGTTGGGTTGAACAAAAGTATCAAATCCAACCCATATATAGTAGGGGTTACAAATTGTAACCCATATCCGACCCGAACTAGGATGGGTTGGGTCAGATTGGTGGGTTGGGTCGGATTGGATATGGGTTGTGTGCAGCCCTAACGAGGAACCTAAGAAAAAAGAGTGTGGCAATGAAGTAATATTGGTAAGCCTGCTAAAAAAATTCACTTCGTGCTCTTCTCTTTTAGAACCTTAAATTTTGTTACTTTTGTTCTACGAGATAAAAAAAACATATGTAGAGTAAATTGTTATGTTTCAGTTCTGGTATTATAGATCACATTAGTTTAGCCAGTTAAATAATTGCCCTAACTTTGAAGTTCAGATGTTGTAACAAAGAAAGAGGAAGTTTATTGCTAAGATTTTGCAAAAGAGAGAATTAATAAGTTTCCTAAAATTTTAAATATTTTATAAATGTTAAATTTTTTTAAACTTTTTTGGGTTCGAATTTCAATAATTATCTTAAAATTAAATATAGAAAATTTGAAAAAAAAATAGCTTGTCAAAATAATAAATATAGTTATTAATCATTACTATATATTTATGTTAAATACTAATAATAAATATTACTTCTTAATTATTAATTACTAAAAATAATTATTTAATAGTAATCTTAATTACCAATTATTACACCGGCCAACCTTGCCAAAATTATTACTTCATAATTAGAATAAATATTAATTACTAATAGTCAATTTTAATTATTGTATTTTAATAATCAATCGTATAAAAGTAATTATTTAATATTAATTAATTATTTTTTTTCTTTTTTCTTAATTACTAAAAATTAAATCATATTTCTTACTTATTAAAATTTATTTTTATCGCTTAATTAAATACTAATAGCAATTATTATTTAATAATTTCAAAAAATTAATTTTACTTATTAATTATTATTTATTAATGGTTAATTTTAATGTTGAGTATTAAATATTTATTATTTAATATTATATACTAATCTTATTTTTATTATTTTTGTTACCTAGTAGTTAATTATCAAAAAATAATACTTATTTATAAATTTGTTATTATTTAATAATAATTATTAATTAATATTTATGGATTAATTGATAGTAATTATCAGTATTAGTTATTTAATACTTCAAACTAATATTTATGGGCATTCAGTTCTCATTATGGTGGTTGATGACCATTTAAATAATTTGATAATTAATAGTTAGAAGTAGTATCAAAGATCAAAATGTTTTAGTAAGACTTTCATAGAGAATCACAAATTAGAGACCAAATCCTCTGTCCCCAAATTCCCCTGTACCCCTGTCCCCATCCAATCAAAGCCTCTTATTTTCACAATTTTGCAATTAAGTCCGCAATAAAAAAAAAGCTTAACTGCAAAAGGTGGAAATCAGGGGGTGTTCATTGGTTGGGTACAGGGGGACAGGGGGGTTTGGGGACAAAGGATTATTTTCGCACAAATTATGGTTATTCGCTCATTTATTATATTAATAATATAAATTGTACACCTCCTTGATAGCACGACCTTTAATCATTTGCTCTTCATTTTGAAAACCACTCCAATTGCATTTGTTTTGGCCTATGATTTAATACATTAAATTAGCATTCCCAATTTTTCAACGCTTTCCAATTCGTTGTCTTATTTACTAATCATTTCTCACTTGCATTTTCTCAAATTGTTATGGCACTGCTCTATGTTCTTAATATCCACATATTTTCACTGATTTGTACTTTAGATAAGAAGGAAGCAAGAATATGTATGGTGATGCTTTGCCAAAAAAAATAATATGTATGGTGATTAGGAGCGTAAAAACTATTTCAATTTTTTTGCTTTATTTAAAGTTTTTTCCATTCCTTCATCGATTACTTATTCAAATTATTTGTGCTATTTTATTTCACTACGACCTTTTACATCATGTTCAACCTCATTGTTTGTTCATTATGCCCTATATATCGTTTTAATTTAACTATTTATTTTTCTTTTCCTTCATCACCACACTACTGAAAATGCTTCCTTCGTACATCATAATTAACCGACATAATTTTTTATCCATGTTTCTCTACGATTTTTTAACGTCTCATTTTTCTGCAGCTCAATCTAATTTTATTTCACATATGTTTACTTCCGGGCGGTGATAAGGATCACAAAGATTTACCGTCAGCTGCATGCAGAACACGGAAGAGGAGAAACAAAAACTGATTTCTCTCGGTCCGTCAACATTTGATCCGTCGTACGCTATTTCCCATGAAGTTCGCTTTGTGTTTTATTAGTTCAATCCTCCACGTCCTGTTGTTCTATTTGTTTGCTTATGTTTGTTGCCTACTCAACGTTTGTTCTTAGTATTACTTACTGTTTGTGTGAACTGGCTATGTATTCTGCATGCAACTTTGCTTATGCCTATCAAGTCCATTTCTTATACCGCTTGTATGTTACAGACCTGCGTCTGCAACACCAACAGCGACCGCCAGAGTTGATCAGAGGCTGAAGGTTAAGGCGGCAAGCAGCAGTAACAAATGGGAGAAGGCTCAGGGAATATGTGCAGAAGTTGTGCAGGTGTACAACGTGAATAGCAGCAGCAATTAAATGGACACGTGACAGCTAAGTTGGTTAGAATTAATCAAATAATATTCAGGAGGGAAATGCTGTTAACAGTGGTCCCAAAAGTTAATTTCATTTAAATTCAAATTTGCCGCTTAAAAGGTTGTTATAGAAAGATTATAAATACTGGTGTATGAGACTCATTCAGCTATGACAGAAATGAAATGTTAATTCCTTCTTCTTCCTGTTTTTAAATTTAGTTTAGTTATTTTGTACCTGTTAGTTCATCAGATATTCGTCTCCATCCCTACCCTGCCATGCCACCTCGTTACAACTACAAGAAAGCGGTGACTGGTGCTCCACAAGTGGTAACAGATTCAGCAACAGATCCAATACAACCTGAAGCAGATCACCACATCACCGATTCACAAAATGATCTTCACACTACTTCAAATGTTGAGCAACCAAACAGTGATGAAGTGGATCTGACAGCTACCACCAGCTTGGATACAGAATCATGGAAGAGAAATCAACATGAATTCAACAATTCAATCTCAATAACAATCTCAGGTATGCAACACACAGTCGAACTGCTTACTCAAAAAATTGACCAATTCATGCTCGCTCAAATGCCAGTGACCATCCCTCCACCAACACAACCACCTTATTCATCCATGCTGCAAGCTACATCATTACCATACACACAAACATCTACCATACAACTAACAACTCCACAAAACATCACCAATTTTCCATTGCCACACACACAAACACCTACATCATTGTCACAATCACCATACACTCAAATCAATACCAATTTTCACCCAGACGCACAACAACAATTTCCCATACAAACAACTCATTCTCAACCAACTCCACAGCCAAGACCAGCAAACACCACACACTACTCACAAAACATGAACCCATACACTATACCATATGCGTACTCACCATCTCAACTTCACAACATTCACCCACAACAATCGACTCAACCACCAATCTTTCAACCTCACTACTCCACATTTCCAACTCAATATCCAGTGATTTCCACTCAACCACCTCAAAACATATATGAACCTCCCATTCATGGCTACCCAGGAAGTTATTTTTCCCAAGTACCAAAGCCGATTCACCACAAAACACTGAAACTTGACTTTCCAAGTTACTCAGGGGACAGTGATATACTAGCATGGATTAAACAAGCAGAACAAGTCCTCCTGTATCATGAAGTACCACCATATGACTGGGTTCGAGTATGTGCATTTTACTTCAGAAAAGAAGCACTCCAATGGTTTAATTGGTATGCCACCAATGTTGATAATCACCAGAATTGGTCTGTTTTTGTGGAAGAAATACAAACCAGATTTGGCACCAGTGATATGGCAAGGCCATTTGAATCATTTACCAATTTAAAACAGATCACAACAGTCAAGGACTATTTAACCAGATTTGAGCAAGTAGCATGCTTATTGAACAAACTACCACCTACTTACAACATTGATAAATTTGTGGGAGGACTGAAGGAAGAAATTAAGTATGAAGTCATAGCTTCTAAAGCGCAAACTCTGAAAGAAGCCATTTCCTTAGCCAAAACCTTTGAAGAAAAATATTTTTCGCAAAAGAAGCAGACCAAACCATACACTTTTCCACCACCATCTAATCCCGTAACCTCCTCACCACTCAGACCAACCAATAAAGCACCCTACAACAAGCTATCTCCAAATGACATCATTGCTAGACGCGACAACAATTTATGTTATACCTGTGATGAAAAATGGTATCCTGGTCATAAATGCAGCAATAAAAAAGTATATGTAATGGAAGGATTTTTGACAAACACTTCAGAAACTGATGAAATGGAAGTACCTTCAGCTGTAGCATTTTCAGCAGGTCAACATATTGATGTATCTCCAGCTATTTCCTTACAAGCAATGTCTGGAATCCCTGCGATACACACTTTTCGACTTTCAGGTGCTGTTAATGGTCATCCAGTTCACATCCTCATTGACTCAGGATCCACTCATAATTTCATCAACAACAAATTAGCATACCAATGGAATTTACAAGTAAATGAATCGCAGAAATTTCAGGTGCTCGTAGCCAGTGGTGAACAGATGCATGGACAAGGAGTTTGTCAAGATGTTCAGCTTACATGCCAAGTAGTACAAATGCCAGTAGACTTGTTGTTATTACCAGTGGAAGGATGCCAAGTCGTGCTAAGAGTTCAATGGCTAACAAATTTTGAAGACGTTACGTTCAATTTTAATACACTTCAACTGAAATTCAACTACATGGGAACAGATCACATATGGCAAGGATTACAAAATATTTCGCCAAAAATACTCCCTGAAGAAAAAATGGATAAAGTCATCCACAACCATAGCTTAAATTTCATGCTGCTAACCACTGTGAACCCAAATCCTACAACCTTCACCCCCAACATATCTCTCCAAAACATACCCACGCCTATTCTCGAAATCATAATCCAGTTTCCCTCAGTTTTCCAAAAGCCAAATACATTGCCACCTCATAGAGCAATAGACCACAAAATTCCCTTAATTCCAAATTCCAAACTAGTTTGCCTTCGACCTTACAGACATTCCTACCACTTGAAAAATGAAATTGAAAGGCTAATTTCTGAAATGCTGGAGCAAGGCATTATAAGACCAAGTTTTAGCAGCTATTCCTCACCAGTGGTGATGGTAAAGAAACATGATGGCAGTTGGAAGCTATGTGTTGATTATAGGAACCTCAACAAGCTCACAATTAAGGACAAATTCCCAATCCCTCTAATAGACGATTTATTTGATGAACTTAATGGTGCAAAATACTTTACTAAACTAGATTTAATGTCTGGTTACCACCAGATAAGGATGCAAGAAGAAGACATTCACAAAACAGCCTTCAAAACTCATGAAGGCCATTATGAATTCACGGTGATGCCATTTGGTCTCACTAACGCACCATCCACCTTTCAATCTCTCATGAATTCCATTTTCAAACAATTTCTGAGGAAGTTTCTACTCGTCTTCTTTGACGATATACTGATTTTTAGTCAAACCTGGCAAGAACATTTACAACACTTGATTTTAACCTTGTAGGTCTTGGAAAGGCATAGCTTGGTAGTGAAGCTCTCTAAATGCTCCTTCGGTCAACAACAAATTGAATATTTGGGGCACATTATTACCTACAATGGAGTAGCAGTAAATCCATCAAAGAGCCAAGCTGTTAAAGATTGGCCCATTCCCAGAAACCTGAAGTCACTAAGAGGATTCCTTGGCCTCTCTGGATACTACAGAAAATTTATTCGAGATTATGGAACTATTGCGAAGCCGTTAACTAACTTGCTCAAGAAGAATTCCTTCCACTAGAGCGAAGAGGCGCAGGCTGCTTTTCAAGAATTAAAATCAAGATTAATCAACCCACCAGTACTTGCTATGCCTGATTTCTCTAAAGATTTTGTACTCGAATGTGATGCATCGAGTATAGGAATTGGAGCAGTTCTTCTTCAAGAAGGCAGACCTATTGCTTATCTAAGTCAAGCACTAAAGGGAAGGAACTTATCTTTATCAATTTATGAGAAAGAGTTACTTGCATTAATTTTAGCAACGAAGAAATGGAGTCAGTACCTAATAGGAAGGAAATTTATCATTCGAACCGATCACAGAAGCTTGCAATATTTGTTGGATCAGAAATTAACTAACAGTTTGCAACACAAATGGTTAACAAAACTTCATAACTTTGATTACTTGGTTGAATTTCGAGCTGGAAAAGAAAATATTGTTGTTGATTCTTTATCTAGGCAAAATGAAATGGACAACACTTTATCATACCTTCAATTCACTACCATCAATATCATCCAGTCTCCTTGGATAAAGGAAATTCTCAAGTTGATAGAGACAGACCCCTTTTACAGTAACCTTGATCAAAAGCTTCACAGTACTAATGACCCTCCTGCAAACATCACGAAAGAGAACAAACTATTTTATTACAAAAGGAGATTATTAATCAGCCCTAGCGCTCATGATCTCAAATCCAAGCTCCTCGAAGAATTTCATGCTTCCCCTTTATCTGGCCATTCAGGTGTTGCTAAAACATTGCAACGAATCAAACAAGTCTTTCATTGGCAAGGAATTAAGCGAGATATTCAAAATTATGTTGCAGCTTGTGACATTTGTCAACAAATGAAGAATGAGAACATTAATATTCCTGGGCTACTTCAACCACTGCCTATTCCAGAACAAATTTGGGAAGATATTAGCATGGATTTTATCACACAACTTCCCCCTTGCCATCACTATTCTGTGATCCTGGTAGTAGTTGACAGATTATCAAAATATGCTCACTTTATTCCCCTCACACACCCATATACAGCGCCACAAGTTGCACAAAAATTCTTTGATAATGTGGTTAAACTCCACGGAATACCAAGATCTATTGTTAGTGACCGTGACGCCATATTTACTAGCTTATTCTGGCAGGAACTCTTTAAGATTCAGGGCAGTGAACTGGCATTATCTTCTGCATATCACCCTCAAAGTGACGGTCAGACAGAGATTACAAATAAAATTCTTGAATGTTACCTTCGCTGTTTTTGTAACCACAAGCCAAAGGAGTGGATAAAATGGTTATCTTTAGCAGAACTCTGGTACAACACTACCTGGCAATCCACTACTAAATTTACTCCTTTTGAAGTTGTCTACGGCAGGAAACCACCAACATTATTAACTTATGTCCCTAAATCTGCAAAAGTTCAAAAGGTAGAAGAAGAATTATTCTCAAGAGATATTACACTTCAATTATTAAAAGACAACATAGCAGCAGCAAGAGAAAAAATGAAGTTTTACGCAGATCTACATTGATCATTTCGGGAATTTGAGGTAAATGATTTGGTCTATCTAAAGCTTCAGCCATATAGGCAAATCACAACAAGCAGCCAACACACTCACAAGTTATATCCCAAGTTCTGTGGACCATTTCGTGTTAAGGAACGAATAGGTCAGGTAGCTTATAAATTGGATCTTCCTAAATCAGCAAAAATACATGATGTTTTTCATGTCTCTCAACTTAAAAAGAAAATTGGGAAGCATTCATCAGTCCAAACTTCGGTGCCTACTTATACAGAACAACTCATTATGGAACCAGAAAAAATTTTGGCTAGACGAATGGCAAAAGTCAACAATTAAAACACAACACAAGCTTTAATCAAGTGGAAACAACGAGGAGAAGATGAAGCTACATGGGAAAATTATTGGGATTTAATTGCAAAATTTCCGGCCTTTGACCTTGAGACAAGGTCAGCTATTGGAGGGGGGGGGGTAATTGTTACAGACCTGCGTCTGCAACACCAACAGCGACCGCCAGAGTTGATCACAGGCTGAAGGTTAAGGCGGCAAGCAGCAGTAACAAATGGGAGAAGGCTCAGGGAATATGTGCAGAAGTTGTGCAGGTGTACAACGTGAATAGCAGCAGCAACTAAATGGACACGTGACAGCTAAGTTGGTTAGAATTAATCAAATAATATTTAGGAGGGAAATGCTGTTAACAGTGGTCCCAAAAGTTAATTTCATTTAAATTCAAATTTGCCGCTTAAAAGGTTGTTATAGAAAGATTATAAATACTGGTGTATGAGACTCATTCAGCTATGACAGAAATGAAATGTTAATTCCTTCTTCTTCCTGTTTATAAATTTAGTTTAGTTATTTTGTACCTGTTAGTTCATCAGATATTCGTCTCCATCCCTACCCTGCCATGCCACCTCGTTACAACTACAAGAAAGCGGTGACTGGTGCTCCACATTGTACCATTTTTTATTTAAAAAAAAATCCCCAAATTGCTTCTCAGAATCTATGTTTACAACAATATTTCATGTCGTTGTACACAGCAATTTATGTTACCAGTTGAATACGTACGTACATGGTCGTCTATACTGTTTTCCATCACCACTAGAGCACTGTTTGTGCTATCAGCTACACTACATTATGGGGCCGTTCGCAGCGTTTTGTTTCCACGCTGAATTTGCCGTTCGCGTCCGACGCGTCAGACGCGAACGGAAAATTCCACGCCCAAATGGAACGACTGGTGGAAGTTGGAAAACAAGCCGTTGGCGTCCGACGCGTCCGACGCCAACGGCTTCTTTTTCAACTTCCCTCCTCCTCTTATATATTATAACTTTCTTCATTCTTCCCTTCAACATCATATTCCTTCCTTTCTTCTTCGTCTCAATCTTATTCTTCAACTAAACTAATGTCTGCCTCTGATTCTTCCTCCGATTTCGACGATTTGCTTGATCTCTACAGGATTTCACTCATCCAGGATGCTAGTAGAAATCATATGACGAGGATATTTATCACCATATCGAAATATGAGGTATCATATTCCGCATTTCCATGAAACCATGAATCAACCAAAGTCGGCCAATGAAGTGTTTAATTTCTATCATTCGAGCTTACGGATGGCCGTAGAAAGAACATTTGGTATTTGAAAAAAAAAATTACAATTCTCAATAAGATGCCTACATATACGTTTCGAACTCAAGTCAAAGTTGTCGTAGCTACAATGGCCTTACACAACTTCATACGCAAATATAATAGTGGTGACCCAGATTTTATGGCTTTTGATGATGATCCTGAAAAAATCCCCGATGAGTACTTGATGGAATATTATACTATGAGAAATACGACGAATAGAGGCACTGAGCCGGTGCATCGAGATGGACACCAAGAGATGTCATTAGTTCGAGATTCCATTAGAGATGGGTTGGTTGCTGCTGGTCTGCACTGATTTTTCTTTTTATTTGTAGTTGTATTTGTACTTGTATATGTAGCTGTATTTGTACTTGTATTTGTAACTGTATTTGTATTCGTATTCGACATATCATATCTATTTATCTTTATTTCAAAAATACCACGCTCAAATGCCCCGTTCGCAGCTAAAAACACAATTCCCCGTTGCTACAGTACCACGCTCAAATACCACGCTCAAATGCCACGCTCAAATACCCCGTTCCCGTTTGCAAAGAACGCACCCTATGTATTTAATACACTTACGTTAACACTTTCATGCCCAATTGCATACTAAATATGTACTCAACATGTATATACACATACATATTCCTATTCATCTTCCTGCATTTGAAATTGAATATGGACTACATCTATAAACTTTCTAGCTCAGGATGCGTAAATATTCAACTTACTACCCCTAATTCTTGATATCTACAAGTAATCACTTGCACGTAACAACATGTATCTGGAATTTGTATTCCATGAATATGTACCATTAAATAACATGTGTCAGGTGCATTAACTACACACTAACAAACAACCGCTATAGCTATGTTTATCTTCCTCTTTCACATTATACATCCTGACAAATGCTAATTTTTGGTATACAAAGGTCTAATTTTCCAACTACATCTGGGTGGATGTTGACAACCATCTTTCCACCGTATGTTTTTTTTACTCAGCAACTGTGGCATTATATTTACATCAATCATACTCTTCACATTACCGAACACGTATAAACGTATGCGTACAAAAAGTACACTTAAACATTACATCCTCCTTTTCTTGAATAGTAGATGGTACCACAAAGGCACCCACACTTGACTACTGGAAACTTCGATCAATGCATAGGCAAAACAAATATACATCATCCCTCCAACACATCCTTGTAACGTTTTACGCTGCATTTGATGACCACCATATATTATTCAACATATTTAGTAAATAACCATCAGTACATACATATTTATCTCCATGCACTTCCCTTGTGCGAAGCACGGGCCAGACACTAGTTTATATTTGTGGCAGTGTCTGAGCTGATTGTGTTTATGCCACCCTCTCTAAATTTGTTTGTTTCCAGTTTTTGGAGATGCATTTTTGTATAAGTTGAGAATTGATGATTGTTTTATATTTCTGTAAAATAGCAGTGTTAATTATTCCAGTCACTAAAAATTAGGGAAATTAGGTTTTCACAAATAGCTTTAATTCTCTGATGGGATATATCAAAATAATAATGGTTGAAGCTTGAAAGGGTAAAATCATTGTGATGCTATCTAAATTACTCAAAATTCATTTGGCAAAGCATTTATTTATTTATTAGTATGTTTTGAATTTTTACTTATTACAGAATTGGTTAGTGGTTGGATTACAAAGACAAGAAAACTTTAGGAGGATCATAGAGAGCCATACGAGTTCTATGAAGATATTACACAAGCCCAATGGGAAGAATCTAAGAAGAATTGTGAAACCGATAAGTTTAAGGTATATATCTTTGGCCATTGTTTTATGCATGGAGTTCAGTGGAAGAATTAACATAAAATAGTTTAAACACATTATATAACAAAATACAGACTGTTAGATGCTGGAGAGTAGTGTTTGTGAAGTTTGGAAGTTTGAGAATAGTGTTTGCCATTTTTATTCAGTCATCCGTTAACACTGTTGTTTAAAGCTCTTTATTAACCTGTACTCAAAAAGCAGGAGTTTAAAAGGTGGAAGGTTAGTTTTCAACACAATACCTATCAGTGGAAAAAGAGCATTTTGCTATTTTGGCCTTGTTTGTTTTTATTTTATTTTTTTAATTTTTTTTTTTTATAACAAATAGCCTCATTTTACAAAAAAATACAACAAAAATAGCCCACTTTTGGCCAACTCGGCGCTGAGTTGGCCAAAAGTGGAGATTTCTTATGGGCTCAATAATTGATTGTGCCCAAAAAGTTTTTTTTTTTTTTTTTTTTTAAATTCTGGGGTGCAGATATTGATTGCGCCCAAGGAACCAGGTTCTCTGGTTCCCTGGGGCGCAATCAATTATTGCGCCCCAGACATAAGTTTTGCAAAATTTATGCCTGGGGCGCAGATATTGATTGCGCCCAAGGAACCAGGTTCTCTGGTTCCCTGGGGCGCAATCAGTTTTTGTACAGCTTATGGTAGAACTCTCGGATCATCTTGGCGGTGCACCCCAAACTCATTTTGTTGCGGTGCATGGGGGTAAATATACAAATCGATACCGACCTGTATCAATGGGCGAGGCGGTACCAAGAAAGCTTTGTTACTGCGGGTCGACCTGCTGCGTGGTTGTTCACAAAAATAGAAGCGTTAGTACACGGCGTAGGCTATACAAATGTGCTAGACACGAAATGAGCCAACTTTATCCAAACACCTTCCGAGTTTGTAAGTATACTGAGTGGGTTGATCCTCCGATGTGTCGAAGAGGACATGAGTATGCATTGGAGATGCAAGATGAGAACGACCGCCTAAAGAAAGAGATTTTCCGCCTGAAACAACTTAACTCGGATTTAGAATCCCAGTTACCACGATATCCCAATGAGTAGGCAAGACTTGTATCGTTGTACTAGTGTATTACCGTATCCAAATGCTTATGTAGTATGCAACAATGTATTATTCATCGTATTCTAATCTATTGTATCAGTGTATTAATGTATCCAAATGATGATGTAGTCTGCAACAATGTATTAGTCATCGTATTCAAATGGTATTGCAGCAATGTATTGTCGGAACTGGAGTTAAGAAATAAATTCGATTGCATTCTAACATTACTACAAATAGTTCAACCATAAACTACGAATTACAAATAGTTCAAAGATAAACTACGAATTACAAATAGTTCAAACATAGACTGGGAATTACAAATAGTTCAAACGATACGAAATCCTAATTTACTGACTTACAACGACTTCTCCTATGACCAACCACTCCGCATTTACTGCATCTATTCGTTTTAGGAGCCCGCATTTCATCCATTGTGTTTTTAAATCTAGTTGATTTGGGTCTCCTCGGATTGGCTTTGATAAGTTCATCAAAATATTGATGGAGGGTAGAGTATAACTCGGCCCAGTCACCATAAATGCCTTCGATTGCTCTGCTTAATGTCCTCCATGCCTTTGTATAACCAATTTTTATAAATAGTTGTTCCTGTATTAAAACTTGCACTGTTCCAGGGGTAATACCCAAATCCGATTTCACAAACGGCATGATCTTCGAAACCAAAAAAGTCGACGTTGCTTGTTTATGATTGGAGTTCACTGTCGGGTTTACACAACTATATTCAGCTGGGTATTTTTTAATAACCCACAAACCTTTCTGCGTGTTTTTAGAATCTATGGCATGTATTCTTCACGAGCAATTGGGATTCATGTTGCAAATAGCAGTGTATTTCTTTTTGTTCGACCTGATCGGCTTAAACGAAACTGCGTGCAAAATCGACCATTCACTTAACTGTTGAAGGAGTTTGCTTTTGCTCTCAAACATCATACCTACTTTGAAACCATTTTGAAGGCAAGACGACGAGAAAACTTTGTTGTTGAATTGCATATTTGCAACCACGGATCTAGCTGTCATTTGTGCATTGCATAAATCATCATCCAATGGTATCTCAAACTCCGGCAACTCCTCATCACTATCTTCGGCCGCGTTGTCTTCGCCTCCCAAATCAAAATTTAGGGGAGCATTGTCTACTCGCATTACATCAAACCATGACGTATCATTATCAGGAATGCTAACAACGGTCATGCTGTCAAGTGAAGGATCTGGATTTTCCTCTCTCAAATCTTGATCCTCTAGTTCCATGTCGACATCAGGAATATTGGGTTCAACATTACATTCTGCTTCGGTGGCTTGTGTGGGATACCTGTAGTACACAAGCAGCAAACTCTAAAGTACATTTAATACACTACATAAATCTATAGCGATAACACTAGTAACTTACTGTTGGGTCATCCGATTCACTTCGGAGCACATTGGGTCCATCGGCGAACAACGGTAACTTGTAGATGGTCTGGCGGAATTTTGTGTCGTGAGGTAATTCGGTACAAACCTGAGATATACACACTTTTTAGAACCACACAAAAGACAATGGTAGTATTGTGAAGGGGGAGAATTCTAAATTTCGATTTACCTGTGCGTTATATTTTGGACACTTTCCTACGTCGGATATGGATAGCCCGGTAGCGATGGATGATTCAAATTCATGTACGGATTAAACCCAAAACACATTTGTTGTTGCTCATACGAGGGAACGCTCATATTCGGATACGAATAACAAGCTGCGAAGGCCGATACCACTGGTGTAACGGCTGGCTCTGTTGACAATCTCTGCTCTTTCATAACAAATAATTCAATAGATTTTGACACAGATGACAATATAATTTCAACGTCGTCTTTGATTTTAATTGCCTTAGATCCGGAATCTGTCGGCCAATTGCAAACTAACTCAATGTCAAACTCAACCGAATTAATTTTAGTACATTTATACACGGCCTGCTTCAACTGTACGAAATTTGACCCTTTTAAAACTTTTGCCGGTTTACTAGATCCACCGTTATATATTCCACATTTATGTTCATCAATAACCAATTCTCCATCGTAATAGCATATAGTTCCAATATAATTTGGCGCCATTCCAATCTATTCTAAAACCAAAATAATTTTAACTAACATGGGTAAAATAGAATTAACCATAAAAAAACCAAATCCATACATTTTGATACTCCAAATGGCCAAAATAGCTTCCTCTTAACTTTGATCTTTAATCAACTTGGATTTTGATATATTTTAAATGATTAGAAGTTTAGGGTTTTGGGGTTTGGAGTGAGAAATGGGTTATAATGGTAAATGGGAGAAGGAAATGTAAAGTAAGTATAACTGGGTATAACTATTTGCTTTTATATAAAAAAAAAACACTTTCTGGGCGCAATCATTGATTGAGCCCATGTGTTTTAAAAAAAACACTTTTTGGGCGCAGTCATTGATTGCGCCCCAGGGAACCAGAGAACCTGGTTCCTTGGGCGCAATCAATATCTGCGCCCCAGGATTTAAAAAAAATTACTTTCTGGGCGCAATCAATGATTGAGCCCATAAGAAATCTCCACTTTTGGCCAACTCAGCGCTGAGTTGGCCAAAAGTGGGCTATTTTGTAATTTTTTGTAAAATGAGGCTATTGGTGAAAAAAAAAACAAGGCCAAAATAGCAAAATCCTCGTGGAAAAAAGTATACATTAATGTGATATAGCATAATGTCAAATGAAGGTCAGCATGAAAATGGTAGAGAAGCAGCAAAACTGTTTATATGAGCTGAGTAGCAATACGAATGGTTCTGTCTCCTACATACTATGGAACCCTCTATAAATATGTAAAGGGTGTCTTTGGTAATTCAAAAAGGACACACTTTGGAATCATCAAGGATTATTTGTTTAAAGGGTGTAAGTTTACATTTTAATGTACAAAAGTTGTTATTTTTAGTTATGTTATCCCTGTAGCTTTATATTTATTAGATATGGAGCATTCAATTTGAGGAGCATTGTTAGGAATGCTATTGACTGGTTAAATTAAGGTGCAGACTGCAGAGGCATGTCTAGGTAGGTAGAATTCTATAAGATACATAAATTTATGTTAATATAGATGAAGGGAAGTGAGTCTAGCTTATAGAGCTCTCCAACATGAAATGGAGGGGGGAAAAGCATAATATATGTGCATCTAATAGTAAAACTTGCATTGAAATTTGATAAGGGTGCAACTAAATTATCTGTGTCCATAATTTTTTTCTTCCTATTTTCCCTTACTGTTTGGGCCTGAGCCTTATTTCCATAAACAGCCTGAAGAATAGTATCATAGGCATTTATTTTGATACATTTGGATATATCTTGACACATTTGGATTCTGAATAGTTTGAACCACGGTATCGAAGTGTTTCCATGAATAGCCTGAAGTATAGTATCATAGGAATTATGCTAGTTAATTAACCAAATGTGTGATTTGTGATCTTAAATACATGAACTAGTAGATATGTGTAGTCGATGTATTATGTTGTCACATATATCATGATGCATTTCGAGATAGGATTATACAAGTGACTGAAATGGTATACAAATGTAAGAAACTTTAAGTATTATCATCTAATTTTGTATATTAAATTCCAAATTTTGGCTAGTATGATTATGCTGATAAGGATATCAGGCATAAGATGTTACTATATATGTCTCTTTCTACATATAGATTATGCGTTTAAATAATGTGTAGGTGGTCAAATATAACTTGGAAAATATTTTTATTACCATATGAGGTAACATGTAAACAACAAATATTCTAATATCAAACTCAATTTGGAGCCGAGTTTGCATACTCAGTTGCAAAGTCGTTTGCAAAATCAGTTTGCAACTTAGTTGCAAACTCGTTTTGCAAAATCAGTTTGCAACTCAGTTCACGAACTCGGTTCGCAAAACAGAGTTTGCTACTCGGTTGCAAATTGATTTTGCAACTCAAAACTGAATTGCAACTGAGTTGCATACTCAGTTTGCAACTCATTGCAGACTCAGTTGCAACACTGAGCTCACATTGGTGGTGGTGTTTTTAAATGCCAATATATAGACCAAAATTTACCATACTGTCCATTGTTTACCACCGTTAACTGTCAATAAAATCATCTATTGTTATCAACATCATTGCTGGATACTCACTACAATGTCCATTTTGTTTTGCTGTTTAGGTATTGCACTATGTCAGATTGTAGCCAACAATTAGAGAACAACATGTTTCAAGAAACTCATGAGAAACTATATTCATTGAGGCTTGGTTTGTTTCTGCTTTTTAGTAAGAACTGCATTTTGTAAGTACCGCATTCCATCTTAAAGCGGTGATTTTGTAATCAGTAAGTTGTAATTCTCAGTTTGTACTTGGTACTTTCTTATTTTAAGACTGGGTTATTAGCATTATTACTGAATTATTTTGTTTTCTGTTATGTTGCTGGTTTTAAATACTATCAATGAAATTATTACATTTAATTGTTCAATTTATATTGTTACATAGTCTGATTATATAATTGTAAGAGATAATTATTTGTGATATATATGTATTGATTGTTTAAGAATTATAGTGATTTGCAAGTAGGTTTTTTTTTGGTCAAATATAGCTATTTTGCTTCTGATGTAAGCACAACAGAAGCAACAAGTATGGTCTTTTTCAATCCTTTTCTGCTTCGATAGCTAGGACGAAAGCAAAAAAGGATGTTTTTGTTGCTTCAGTTCTGTACTAGAAGCAGCAAATTTGGATCTATTTGCATCTTCTTTACTTGCTTCGGATGTTGAATCGAAGCAACAGGGGGTAAGAAACTTAAGCAAAAAAGTGTTTTTTGCTTCGGTTTTCTAGCCGAAGCAACACATTGTGGCTTATTATGTTGCCTGCAGTTGCTTCGGTTGTAGAACTGAAGCAACATGGGGTAAACAACAAAAGCAACAGGCTAGTTTTGTTGTAGTGCACTATGTTTTAATTCAAGAATTTCCAGAATTATATATATAGTAAAACAATTGAAAATATTCAAAAATTCAAATTTTCAAACAATATATGTCGACATACATAATACCCTATGTCGACATACAACTTTCATATTTTCAGTTTTGAAAGAAAGTGTCTTTTCACCATTTGTAACGTTTCAGAAGTGTTGCAACCTTTCAAATCTTATAAATAGGGGTTGATTTCATATTTTTTTAAACATTCTTCTTCTCTATCTTTATCCCTTTTCATTTCTCTATTATTATTTCATATATTTTTTTATTTCTACACTTTTACTCTGCCGATTTCTATTCTAAATATATAAAACTTCTTCTTTTCTCACTCTCTACTCATTACTCTCTGAATCGAAGTGCTATTGAAGAGTTGTAGGGCTGTTGTAATCATTTGGGGTTGTTAGGGAAACAGTGTTTTCCTTGTGCTCGTGAAATCAAGGAAAGGAAATGGTGTTAACCTTGTAGCCGGGAAATCAAGGGTGGTGGAAGCGGTGTTAACCATGTAGCCGTGAAATCAAGGGGATTGTACAGAGATTTTGATCTAGTAATAAAACTCTACGCAATCCAGCGTTGCGTGGGATTGGACATAGGAGCAATCCGAACTAGTATAAAATTCGGTGTATTCTTTCTTTTTCTGCATTTTATTTTTGTTTATTTCTGTGTTTGTGTTTGATTCTATGTCTGTGATTATCTCTGTGGTGTGTGATTCATATAGTAGATCATAACATTAACACTAAGCGGATTAAATATAATGATTTAGATCCAACGTACCTTTGGCATTGTCATATGGGCCATATAAACGAGAAACACATATCAAAACTTCATAAAGACGGAATTTTGAATTCATTTGATTTTGAATCATATGAAGAATGCAAATCTTGTTTATTGGAAAAGATAACCAAGGCTCGTTTCACTGAATATAGTGAATGGGCTAGTTAAGTATTGGCCCTTATACATAGTGATGTATGTGGATCATGAGTACATCAACTAGAGGTGGGTTTTGTTACTTCATTACATTTACTAATGATTTCAGTAGATATGGTTATGTGTATCTTATGAGACACAAATCATAATCCTTTGAAAAGTTCAAAGAATTCAAGAATGAAATTCAAAACCAACTTAGTAAGAATATATAAACTCTTCAAACAGATCAAGGAGGAGAGTACTTAAGCCGATAGTTTAATAACTATCTAAAAGAGTGTGGAATTGTATCACAACTCACTCCACCAGAAACACCCCAATGGAATAGTGTATCCGAAATGAGAAATTGCACCTTATTAGATATGGTATGATCAATGATGAGTCATACAGATCTTCCAATAAATTTTTGGGGTTATGCCCTCGAAATAGCTGCATTCATACTTAATCGTGGTCCCACTAAAACAGTTCTGAAGACGCCATGTCAAATTTGGACTGAGAGATGTCCCAGTGTGTCTTTTATGAAGATTTGGGGATGTGAGGCGTTTGTTAAACGTCTTGCTTCTGACAAGCTTGGACCCAAATCAAATAAATGTTATTTTGTGGGATATCTAAAGGAAACAAAAGGATATTATTTCTACAAACCTTCTAAGAATAAAGTGTTTATTGCTCGAATTGGTATTTTTTTGGAAAGAAAAATAGCCTCTAAATGTACCAACGGGAATAAAGTAGAACTCGAAGAAATTCGAGAACCATAAGATACCCTTGAACCTGAACTTGAAATTGAGCAAGAACCATAAGCTGTTGTGAAAATTGAGCCTGCTCAAATTACACAAGATATTCATAGAACTGGTAGAATATGTCGCGAGCCTGATAGATATTACGGATTTCTTATGAAGAAAACTAGAGACGTAAGGCTCATAGATCAAGATGAGCCCACTTCTTACCAAGAGGCAATGAATGGATTAGAATATGAAAATTGGCTTGAAACCATGAAATCTGAAATGGATTTTATGTACACCAACCTAGTGCGGACTTTAGTTGATCCACCTGACACGGCAAAATCAATCGGGTGTAAGTGAGTTTTCAAGAAGAAAACTGACATGGATGGTAGAGTACATACCTATAAAGGACGATTGCTGGAAAAATATTTCAAACAAGTTCAAGGAGTTGACTATGATGAAACCTTCTCCCTAGTGGCAATGGTTAAATCCATTAGGATTATGCTTGCAATTGCAGCCTTTTACGATTATGAAATTTAGCAAATGGATGTTAAAACTTCATTCCTTAATGGGAATCTTATCAAGGATGTGTACATGACACAACCTGAAGGTTTTGTCAATCCAGTGGATGCTAGACAAGTATGTAAACTGCAATGATCATATATGGACTGAAGCAAGCATCTCGGAGCTAGAATCTTCATTTTGATGAAAGAGTCAAGGTGTTTTGCTTCATTAATAACGAAGACGAACTTTTTATATACAAAAAAATTAGTGGTAGTAACATTATATTCCTGGTATTATATGTAGATGACATATCACTTATTGGGAATGATGTTAGTTCATTAAAAGCGGTAAAGACATGGTTGGGGAAAAGTTTCTCCATGAAAGATTTAGGCGAGGAATCCTATACCTTAGGTATCAAGATCTATAAAGATAGATCAAGAAAGTTGATTGGCCTAAGTCAGAGTACATACATTGACAAAGTGCCAAAAAGGTTTGGCATGCAAGAGGCAAAGAGAGGATATGTACCCATGTCATATGGTATAACACTCTCCAAGACTCAATGTCTTAAGTCATCGGATGATAAGGAACGCATGAGAATCGTCCCTTATGCTTTGGCAATTGGATCAATCATGAATACAATGTTATGTACTCGTCCAGATGTCTCGTACGCTTTAAGCATGATAAGTAGATTCCAATCTGATCCAAGGGAAAGTCACTGGACAACAGTCAGGAACATCCTTGGGACTAAAGACTCAATCTTGATATATGGAGGCGAAGAGGAATTAATGGTAAAGGTTACATAGACGCTAGTTTCTAGACTGATTGAGATGACTACAAGTCACATCGTTGTTTCATCCATTGTTGATCTAATAGATCTTTATTGTGACAACAAGGGGGGCATTGCTTAGGCTAAGGAACCTAGATCACATTATCGATCCATACACATACTTCGGCGATATCATCTCATCCGTGAAATTGTTAACAGAGGAGATATACATATCTGCAAAGTTCTAACGGATAATAATGTTGCAAACCCACTAACTAAAGCTTTGTCGCAGCAGAAGAATGATAGTCGCACTTGTTTCATTGGTATACGATATATGAGTGATTGGCTCTAGTGCAAATGTGAGATTGTTAGAGTTTGTGACCTAGAGGCAATCTGTTTTGATGTGAATAATAACATTATTGATGTTATATTTTATTTTGAATAAAAGATTCTGTTATGTTACATTTACTGCGCAATATAAATATTAACATAATATAAGTCCTTAGAATAATAATATAGAATTATATAGTTTCAAGTATGTGACTTGAACATGAGATTATATAATATATTAAGTATTATAATTCTTAAATATACGTAGTCAAGTTTTATTGTAAATATAGGACAATAATGATACATTGAGACTAATATGTTGATTGACCGATGATCATATCTCATTGATCATTAATACAAGTGATATTAATGTCAAACACATAAATACGTATTAGAGAATAGTGTATTGGAATGACCCAACTTGAGAAAAATTCATGGAGCATAATTAATAGTGTCATAAGTAATTTTCAAAGTAATAGTGATGTAATGGTCCTCAGACCTGAAACCATTATACATATATTTATTCGATGATATTTGTGTTTTGATGTCATTAAAAGTTGCTTTTAACCGAGCAGACCATAAAGGTGATTATTGGATACATCTCGAATCGATTAAATAATATGAATGATCTAAGTGGAAGTTAACTCTATAATACAAGTAGAGATATCCATGGGCAACTTGATTGAGTATGATTATTAAATGAATGGTCATGCTCAAATATTGATTTGTTTTATGTACTATACTCATCGATCAAGATAAAAGGATTAAAATATAAAGAGGATGATACATTCCATGCCTCGAGTTTAAACTTGAATATATTGGTTAAAAGGATTAAATTACGTTGAAACATTGATTACATAAAATGCTGCATCGAATCGTTGATTTCATTATAACTTGGATAACAACGATATTTTACTAGTGTCGCTCATTATTTATAATTTAAGTATTGTTTAAATTATTTCCAACATTATAAGAACCTATAGAGTCACACAAAGGAATGTTCAAAAGGGTGAGAACCGTTCTTAACAAAAGAAAATAAAATGTTGACGTTTTCTTCTATTTGAAAAGGAATGTTGACGTTTTCTTCTGTCCGACCCTTCTTTATTTAATACACAGACAAAATCGAGATCATCAAAAAGGAAGACCTAAATCCAAAATCGGCTAGTATCGATATCTCTTCCTTCGTCGATCCATTTTGACGAATTCAAAGAAACGTTCGTGGACTCCTCTAGATGCGCCTACATCTAGCACTCAAGTCGATTCGATCAATATCCAAGTCTCGTTCGAATTCGTGAATCAAATAACAAGAAGAAAGGTACACGGTTTAATTCGATTTTTGAATTTATATTTGCAACTAGGGTTGTTAATATATGTGTAAACCACTACCAATCGATCCACATTTTCCAACAATACATTAGGTGTAAATTTGATCAAATGATTAATATCGAACAATATAAAATAATAGTGTTAATAAGTAACTTAGTAGGTGGCATGAAATTTTGTTTAAGTTTATGGTTGCTTCATTTTGGTAGAATTAAATTTTACACCGTTAAGTATTACCCAGATGTGACTATTATGTACATTAATTCTCTTGGTCAAAACTATACCTCTTTAGAATTATGGATATTTGGTCATTATCAAAAATTTATTACCTTCCATAATTAATTATATATTCCAAACAAAGTATCCTTTGTTTCTAATAACAATTATTATTAATCGAAAAACTCTGGCAATAGACTTTTATTTTTAGTTAATTTCAATTGACCATATACTAACCTCATATCGCACATGAGACGAAACAATTAAACTCTTTAACATTTCATTCAACGTAACATTCTTCTAGTTACATTAATAGTAAAAAGCTTCTAAATTAAGGTTTTGGATTTTGTGTGGTGCTAAACGCATCTTGATCCCCCTTGCTAATTCACTATTAATTTTGATACAAGTTATTTAGTTTTTACTTTTTCTAATACCACGAATATATATATACGTATATAAATATATACATATATATGTGTGTGTGTGTGCGCGCGTGCGCGCGTGTGCGTGCACGTGCGTGCGTGTACGTGTGTGTGCGTGCGTGCACGTGCGTGCGTGTACGTGTGTGTGCGTGCGCGCGTGCACGCGTGCGTGCGTTTTGTGTAATTTCACAAATTAATTGCAGAACGTGAGATTTGACCGTGCAGATCTAATTGACCAACAATTTTTAATTTGGAAAGAACAAACAATGAGGTTAAACCTCATTTGATTTAACAATATTATTGTTCAAAAATCTTCATGTATTTTCTATCTTAAAAAACTTTAGGAATAAATTATATACAAATATTCATCAACTATTCTTAAATCTTAAAAACAAAGTTTTCAAAATGTTTGCAAAATTTTGTTATTAAGATTTCAATTGTTTTTTCCAAAAAAAGATATATATCTCACATAAAAAATTACATATGATTTTGAAGGAGTTTTTTTAGCATTTGATTCATAACTATGCTAGCATTAACTTGTTTAATTTAATACCTGATAAATCGATAGTATTGTTAAACAATTAGAATCTTTCGAAAGTTTATGAATTTTATTTTTTAAGTATTGTTAACCCTTAGACCGCGAATGAGACGGGTTTGTGAATAATGAGTCTGTGAATGAGAATGGACTATATTTGGGACACGACCACAAAAGGATTCTCCATGAGCTTGTTGGGCATAACGACTCTATGAATAAGACGACTTTTCATCCTACTGAACGTATTATTGTTTCTTGTAGCAATGATAAGCAAATATATCTTGGAGAATTTTAGCTATTTGATTGTGAATTTGATTTAGTTTATATATGAATAGCTGCTGGAGAGTAAGGAAAATCTTTATGTTGAAATTTTCATTTGTTATGCTACTACATACGCTATCTAGATTCTACTTTGTCTGCTCATGTTTGTTCCATGCTGAATTCATTATGTTAGTCTTGTAGACAAGCTTATACCGTAAACTTCATTTAGAACGTCTACTGTAATTATATCTCAATGTCTATGTCTAGGGATTTTTTTTTTTTTAAAGCCGACCGGTTTTTAAAGTGACCGACCGTAAACACTTTTTATTATACCAAATAATAAATACATTATTTAAGGAGATAGATTGAATGGCTATCTGCAACGGTTTTTAAGGTGGATCATCAACCATCACTCTACACACCGAGTTATTTGACACAGTTACGTAACATTCTTTAAAAAGAAGAAATAATACAATTAAATTACATAATATGATGGAGTAGAGAAAAGGGTAGCACGTACCCATCCGACTTCACATGGAGCCGCACAACTTGCACAGTGCAGCAGTTAGAGTAATATACGACGTTTCCTTGACCTCCACACCTAGGATAGATGGGACTCTGCTTGCCAAAATAGACAAGCCGCGGAAACTCAAAAGTACGAGAAGGCAAGAAACATAAAGCCAACCCAGAAAAACATCAAGAGCAGTGCTTCACTATTCGCCATTAGGGTGGGCAAGAAGAAAAATCATTCCTTGCTTGAACAACCAAATCCGCGAGGTACACGATATAACCAACAGCGAAAGTCGAACCACAAGCATAATTCACAAAAGCACACGTACAAGACCAATGTAAGGCAACACCAACGCACACTCGAACCAACAAAAACCCACCTGACGAGGTTAGACAAACTCCGGACAATGTCTCACTGGGCAGTGAAAGGATTAGACTCGCCTAGAAACCTGGAGCTGCGCATTATTGGGCATGAAGGAGAGTGGAGTCGCGAAATCCATGATACAAAGACCTCGAACTGAGTTTCACAAAGGTCCAAAAGGGGCACCGCTCAATAGTAATTAGGGTCGTCAGGGTATGGACGGGAACTAGGGTTAATTGATGTGAAGAGCGACGATAAGAATAGGGGAGAAAGGCGTAATGGAGTTCAGATCCGGGAACTAGATCTGAACAAACATACAAATCAGTAAAATTTCACGTAGGCGCAAGCAAGGCAGAGTAGATGTGGAGAGGAAAGAATGAGTATGGATCGATTTGAGGGCAGAGAAAGACGGAAGAGAAGGAAAGGAAGAAATCGAAGAAAACGATGCGCCTTGACGCCATTAACGGGATTGTACCGAGTTCCCTTTGTTCTAGGGATATTTCTTATTATAATATATGTTTATAAGGTCGAAAAAAGAAAAACCCCTTGGACCATTAATGGTTTAATAAAGCATGGTAAACAAATTTACTAACATTTCTTGGAAATAATACTAGTAAGAGAAAACGGTAATGATCTTAGCAACATATTAAGCTTAAATTTTTTGAAATTTTACTTTGAAATAATATATTTTTTATTTTTGGAAAAATTAACTTTATATAGTAACGAATTAAAATTAAGACGAATTAAGTCAAAATAATCTTCGAACTAAAAGTTTAAATTCTTTTATCCGGTATATAACAGTTTTGAACTTCAGCACTTCTAGACTCCAAAATTTTAGATTGTCAAGTTATTAATAATTTGAGTTCATTATAAGTAAAATTTCTCATTGTGATTTTCATGTAAAGATCAATTAGTATAAAATTAAGGTACCATTTTCTAAATAGTTACACAATTTCATTATAACAGTAAGACTATAACAAATAATTATTTGTTACTAGTGTATAACCCGTGCGTTGCACACGATAATATTAAAAATATAGTATTTAGAATTTTATTTTTAAATTTGGAACTTTATTATATAACATGATGAATGTGACAAAATAAATAAACTATAAATTATTGTTGTTGTTTATATAAGGTATGTATAATTTAACTTTTATTTGTTTAAAGTAAAAAATAATTTTATTTTTCTTACTACTATAAGCAAGTATTCATGTTGAAACTAACATATTTTAATTATTTTAGATATATTAAAAATATTAATTATTTCTTTTAAAAATATGTTAATTTTGAAATTATGCAATTGGTTAAAATATATTATCTTAAGAATAAATAATCTGAATAAATTAATAATGATTTTAGAACAAAATTATATAGATCTTATTGTAGAGTTATTTATTGAAGTTAAAAATCGTATTTTTCTTAACGTAGTGTTCAGTAAATTTATTGTTTATGTACATAAACGATGATAGTTATTTACCAATTAAATTTATTATTGTTGTTTATTTACATAAATGTATGTATGTGATCTATACATCTACGTACAATTTTTTTTATTGTGATTTTTATTAATATGTAATTCTACACATATGTAACCGATATATAGATTATTAAAATACTTTAAATTTGGGATTTCGTAAGCAATTTAAATACATAGGATCCAAGTATAAAAAAATAGCGAATAGTCGATGAAGTGCACATAACCATAGAAATGTTAAATTATGGATATTTAAAGTTAAAAATAGAAGTCTACAATGAAAATAATTTTATTGAGATAAACGAATAATAAATTATCTTTGTTAGTGTTGCTCATGTATACTGTTTATGATATCTAAATTATATATTTTTATATTTAAATGAAAAAATCACTTGACTATTTTTTTAAGAGTGAGACTATTTGGACACAAAATTAGACATAATTGGTGGCACAAGAGATCTAAACCACTGGATCTTTTAATCCTTATACGGAAATGTAGAATTCAAGGGTTGATCTAATGGTGGAGATTAACTATGTCACCAATTATACCAAAATTTTGTGTCTAGATAAATTTTCCCTTATTTTAATATGAATATGATGTACATATTAAAACTATCAAATTTAAGGATTTATTAGATAAATTAGTGAATAATTATTAATTAAATTTATTCAAATAATTTGAGACCAACATTAATGTGATTAATTGAAAATATATGGATGATATGTATAAAATTATGTGATATTGAGGTGTTTTTTTTTACAACTATAAAAATTTCAGTAGGTATGCACTTTAGTTAAAATAAGAATGATACAATGTAATGCATTAATTTATCAATACAGATGAATCATAAATTAAACTTATGATTATTGTTTACATATATAATTATGTTATGTGACTAATGTACTTGTATATCCAAATGAATTTTATACTATTTATTTAATATGAATATTGTACAAATATTGAAAATTTCATTTTGCTTAATGATTTATTTAAGACATCAACTACTAATAGTTTACTAAATTTAATTATAATTTTAGAATTTGTGATTAACTCTAGTGTATGAAGTTACATACAAAATATTGAAAATGAATTGAGATAGCTCGGTAAAAGGTTAAAATTAAAGTTAAGGTGTGTCCTGTAAAAAAAACGTAACTATCTATATAATAATTCCCACTAATCTTTAATGATTAATAATTGGTCTGACCGTATACTTTTAATAATACCCAAATTGTCCATATTTACTACTTTACTACTTACATATCAATTTGTCATATTTTATATCAATTTGTAGTTCATTATAACTTTTGGAAATGCTAAGGAAGTTGGCTCTTAATTAGGAATTTCTAAAAGACGTTAATGCCTTTTAAGTAAAGATTTAATTTATTTCGAAATCAATATGCTCACTAGATTCCATGCTTTTTAAGCAGTTTCAAATGTTTTGATTCTATCAGAAAAGTAATTGATTTCATATAATAGTTTTAAATTTCTTATGATTGTATCCAAATTTCGTAGAGGAAATATTCGTTTTCAAAATTTTATAAATAAAGAAGTTACCATAGTTGAAATATCCAATCAAAAAGTTCGTGTCCAACAAGGCATACAACTTCCTTTTTCGAAATATTAATCATATTACTAATAAAATATTTCTATTGTGTTCATATAGATTTTTGGTATACTATATAATTTTCTTTCATGATATATAATTGCAAAATCAATATCCTGATAAAATATGCTAGTTAACTCACAATCAAAATAGTACAAATCTGTGCATCAACCAATTTGTCTACAAATATACCATTTAATTCATAGCCTACTAACTACATAGTAAATTCAATAAAGGGAAAGCAGTGAAAAAAATGCATTCATATCAATGGTATAATACCAAATAAATGCAAATGCAATTAGTAAAAATAGCATCAGTGTGCTTATATTACTTTTGTATGTTGTATAATCCGCTTTCATGCCATATAATTGCAACAGCAAAATAATCACAAGGACAAAATTAAGGGTTTTTTTTATTCATAAGGACAGCCCATTAAAATTTTAACCAAAAGTACAATACACTAATTATATTTTTTGATCCGTAAATCACGCGCGCTATTTCCTTCTTCCATTAACAGTCTCTCGTCGAAGGAAATTTGTATCTCGCCGTCATTGATCGCGATTCTTATTCTTCCATATTTTCAAATCAAATTTTATCCATGATTGCGTAAATCCAATGAGATTGGAATTCATAATTGAATGCATAATCTTGAACGGAAAATCGATCTCTCAAGAATCGTACAGGAAAATCAATTGCACATTAGGTTTGTTTTTGATTTTATCGATTCAATTTGTGTTTATCATAAGATTCCTTCACTGTTTCCGATAGGTTTTTACTGCTTTTATTGGTGATTCATGGATTCTACTAGTAATTCAAGCAGGTATTAGTTTTTACTTTTTTCAAATTTCAATTTTTTCTTTTATTCTTGTCTTTTTTATGTTGTAATTTTTTGTAAATGCATTGTTGAATTAAATCTGTTTTAGATTAAAACTTGTTTTGCTTCAATTAGTATAAATGTTACTTTGATTGTATCAGTTTCTACCTTTTCATTTGAACGTACAACAGTCTGTAGGTATCATTTTAATATATTTTTTAGGTATCATTTTTTAAGCATTACCCATGTTTTATTGTTTTTGGTATCTGTTTGCTTCTTTTTCCTTGGCTAACTAATTTTTTCACATTACTTATTTCTTCCAGTGATGAAGGTGCTCTTCTTATCGTAGTTCTCTTCAACGATACCTCTTCCAGTACTCGGTTGTCAGTTAATTGCTCATTGTATGACTTGCAAAACGAAATATGTGAGTATTAGTCTCAACTTACTTCTAAGTCAATTGAAATTAGCTAACAACTAAAATTGTTGAGAGTGACTCTGATCTTCAATGTATCGTTTTATTTCAATTGCATAAGAAGACTGGTTTTTTCTGTTTTGATGTTAAGTTGAAGGAATTTAAGTTGGAAAATGTGATTGATGGTTCTTTTGCACTTTCTACTAATGTATCAATTCCTTCGTCTTCTGATCAATGTTTGGGTGCGAACATTGTCGTTTATAGGAAGAGTTACTTAAATGATTTATGAAAAGAGGCTCTACATTAAAAATTTCTGATTTTATTGGTTTTTGTTACGGAGGCGCCAATGAGTTCAGAGAATTCTTAATGGTCTATCAAATTAAATTAGGTTATGAGTTACATTATCTTAAGAACAATGCTATTATGTTCACAGCTATTTGCTCATCATCATCTTCTGGTTATCTGTTTAAAGTGCATGCTTCTTTTGATGTTGGCGAACTTAATAGGTTTTTCATTAGAAATTTGGTTGTTGAGCATTCTTGTGGAGGTGGTCTAACAAATTTGAATAACCCTAATCTATCTAGCTCACTTGTTAAATCATTGATAATAGATGAAATTGTTGGATCTAGATTAACCCTAGAGGGGGGTGAATAGGTTTTATTGAAAATTAAGCGAGATATAAAAAAAATATCAGATCACAGAATGCAGCAGAATTAAAAAGTAAAAAGGAAACAACACACAGAGATACCCAGCTTCAGCAAGACTCTGCCTACTCCTGCATTCCTAAAGTTTCTACTAGGTGATAGAACAGATCCCGCTTACAAGACCATGTAAACTTGCGAACCCCTCGCTCCTATTCTAACCCTACGCTCAAAACTCTAGACTGGTCCATATCCCCTAGACCAGATTTCCCCTAGTTTTACAGATGCTAGTAAACTGCCAGTTAACACCCTAACTGGATTCCCCTAGAATTTTACAGACTGTAGAAAACTGTTTGAACGATTACAAAAGAAATAAATAATAAAAACAATAAAACCCCCTTTGTCTAAAGTAATATTGTCCTGCCGCTTTTCTTTGTCAAAAAACTTGCTCTCCTCTTTGTTGATGGTGGCTGAAAAAATAAAGTAGGGTTTTGCCCCAAATCAATTCGAACTTCGATTGAAAAAAAAAAGATTCTCTGGTGATCTCTAACGTTGTTCTTCGTCGATGATTTGGCTGAGGTTGCGATCAAAAACAAAGTGAGTAGTACTGATTTGAACTTGTTTTCGTTTTGAGTTGTTGCTTTGGTTTTTCGATGCACTAATGCCTATGATGAAGTGGTGATTAAATAGGATTATAGAATCCTATTAATGCTCTGATTTCGACTAGTGACTTGGCTTCGATTTTGAGTTGCCCCTTTTGAATGCTCTGTAAATTACCTTCTTTGTTGCCAAGTTTGAATTTGAGTGATTCAAAAACTTTGCCATGAATAACTTGTTGATTGCTGGAAATACATTGAACCTTAAAAGAAGAATTCCTCACTGATCGTGTATTTGTGGAAATGTTTGAGAGCATGTTTCCTGGAAATTAAAAACTGGCACGAACATCTCAGGAAATATTTCAAAGACCTTACGAAATATGTCTCTCTGATTTCTTAAAAAAAAACATTTTGCTTGATTGATGCTATAGAAACTCTCGCTAAATATGTTTTTTCCTGAAAAGGTTTCTTTCCTAGTACCATACTGGAAAAGAAACTTGTTTCCAGGAAATTTACAACTTGCCATAAATTATCACTTGATTGCTTTGCTGGAAAGATGTAATTACTTGCCAAAAAATGTTGTTCACTGATTGAGTACTTGCCACAGTATTTATTCATTTCTGAAAAAAACAATTGTATATGATTTAGGAAATCATTCAATTGTTTTTCTTGGCCCCAAATAAAATCCTTAAATGCATGAAACATTAAAGAGTGTTCAATTTGATTTTTGTCAATTCTGAAAACATAAAAAATGTTTTCTTGCCAAAGGTATCTTTGTCCAAAACATATGTGCTCTTATGTGATTTAGACAATCATTTAAAAACTGTATTTTGCCATAAAGACTTGAATTGTGGTTTTCTGGAAACTGATTTGTTGTGCATGATTTGTCCTGCCTTTGATCACTCTTCTTCACCATTATTATCCATATTCATGTGTTGCACCACATGCAAAACAGTATTCACATGCATTGAAGTTGCTCCATGTTCATGCAACTTGTTCACTTAAAAAAATTGATGTGTTCGGTTGAATGTGTACACATGCCTTGACACTGTTCTTTGTCAATGTGAATGCACACTTGCCAAAAATAAACTTTTTGCCATGCTTCTGAAAAACTGAAAACATTTTTGAGAATGTTCTTGCCCAAAAACTGTGCATGTTGATGAACTGAATTTCCTTTTTATATTTTTCCAAAAATGAGACATTAAAGTCAAAAAGAAACTTCCCTTGTATACTTTCTGAACTGCTCGTACACATATTTGTGTAAACCTTCCATGTTTTTCACTTGTCCATTATTTTGTACTTGCTTGACCATACTTGATCATACTGGTTCATGTTGACTTGAGGTATCACCCTGACATGATGTTGCATGCATGCTTGTTGGCTTATCCCCTGCTTGTATGTTCCTATAAAATAAAAATGTTTTCTAAGTTATATCATGCATGTGCTGGGATTTTCAAACCAGGAAACTGCTTTTTGATTGTATATTATTACACCATGCAATTATGAATACATGCATGATAATAAAATGTTTTATTCAATTCTTTTCTTGCCAAATTTTACATTTGCCAAGATTGCAAACTTAGTCGCTTTCTTGCTTTTGAACTGTGACTTTTCTTTTCAAATTTCAAAAGAGATTCCCCTTTTTTTTACCCATTTGAATATGAAAAGAATTCTTTGCTGCTCCACTGAACCTCTGCATGTATATTTTCATCAAATTAGTTCACTTGAGCCTTGCATGTTGATGCAGGTTGTACACTGTTGCTTTTGGCCTTTTTTTAACATCTTGCTTGAAATGAAGATTGCTTAGTAGTTGCCAAATTTTCACATGTTCAAAAATAATAATTGAAACATGCCTTTTTTCACTGTTGTACACTTGTGAACATCACCTGGTTTCTTGCTTTGTTCTTTGGCTTGCTGATTTGTATTAGTATCATTGTGGGCTACTTGGACAGAAAAAAAATGTTGTTCCTCCTTTTTTGGAGGGAAATGCTGTAGTGAGGCAATGACTGTATTTGTGATGAGCGCTTGTAGTGAGGAACAAATGTACAAAATGAGAAAAATTGTACTGATATTTATAATAAACAAATTTGATTGAAATAAAATATTATTTTATTGTGTTCAAACAAATTTGTCTATCGTATTCAGTTTATATACAAGTACAATATCATGTTAATGTATATGAAATTGAAATATTAGTGAAGTGTACAAATAGTGGAGTTGTAAAACTGTACTGTTTGAAAATTGAAATAAAATATTATATTTAAACAAAATACTGTGTAAATATCTGAATGTCTGTACAGTTGTATTTTATTGAATATAAATATTATATTCCTGTCTGTGATGATATATGAAAACAGTACAATAACAAACACATTTAAAATAATAAATATTTGGTTGTTATCATCAAACAAAAAATCATATAGTTGTGTATACAACACCGTTATATACAACAATCTCCCCCTTTTGATGATGACAAACAAATATAAGATTTTGAACACAATAAATGTGTTTGATAGTGAATATTGAACTCCCCCTATTTATTAGCTCCCCTACAGCAGAAAAACTACCCCTATAACTGTGCATGAGTGAAAAGATTTGAATAATAATGAATATTGAAAATTAAAAATATTTATAAAATATTCACTCATAAATTAAAATCTCAACCCATTCTCCCCCTTTTGACCAAAAGGATGTAGAATTTAAAATATAGATGACAAATGACTAATAAATACAATATCAGCTTAAGAGGAAGAACGATCATCATAAATCCCAATCAATCAAACAAAAATCATAATAAACTAAGAACTAGTGGCATATTTCATATTGTAGAGAATGACGGATTTATGATGAATTTTATATAAAATGGAGAGAGTTACAAAAATATGATTTCCAATTATTTTGTAAAATTTAGCACAAAAACAGTGATGGATTTGGACTATAGTTAATAATTCAATTTAAGTGACAAAATCATATAATCTCAAATCCCAATAGCTATCAATCAACAAATCATAATACCTCATAAGATTTCAACACATTTCACATATTAGAAAGATGGATTGATAGGCTGGTTTTTATACACCAAGGAGAATTTCAGATTAATTTCAATTTATAGCACAATATTTCCTTTTTCTTTTTTATTTTATTTAAGAGCACACTGACCACACATAACCAGAGCTTGGATTTTTAAATGAGGTCATTCGCAGCTTGAATTATAAGCTGTCTCATAACCATGCATGACCAGAGCTTAGATTTTTAGATGAGGTTAGAGACACACTTATGTATTAGTTATATATTTATCGTTTTCAGCTTCAAAAGAAAAAGCTCCTCGATATATACAGCCAATGTGAATGAGAGAAATGTGGTAGGTACAGAAATGGACTATGAAATAAATTTCTAAAATAATGATATTATGTAATATGCTCGACTGTACCGGGATCGTTGAAAATTTTCAATTATCACTCATTCTGAAAAATAACATAGTCCAATTTCTATCACAAATATCTTCACTATTTATTCAAAAAGTTTTTTTTTTAAATATTAAACTCTCCACATTAATATAAAAAACATGACGGATGATAGAATAATGGTAGATAAAGAAGATGGTCATGAAATAATCGCCAATTCAAATATATTATAATAATAATTCAACCATCATGAAAATCTACAAAAAATCTCTTCTTGATGTGAAATATACTACAGTCACAATTCATCACAATCTCAAAATCTAATAATAATTTTGATGAATCACAAATATAGTTCAATTTGGATATTGATTTCAATTTCTGAATGAATAGTCAACAAATAATTTTAAAATTGAAAATCAATTACAAGAGGGATTAGAAAGATCTATACAAGACATGAGAGATTAAAAATATATACAGCAAAACAAATTCAGTACCTCCACTTGATGTCTCTATTTGTGAAGATTGTAACAAGACACTGGAGACAAACAAGGATATCACAGACAAAAGAATTTTAAGCACAAAGCCAAAATAGACAAAACTAACAAATTAGTTTTTTTTATCAGAGCAGCAAACAGTTCTTCTCAAAACAACAGTCATTTAAAGCATTTTTCAAATCAAGATCTTATAATGAGAACAGCATGATAACCAATTTTAAAGCAGACTTGTCAAGATGATGGTCACATAAGATGATTCATGATCCAAGATTAAAATACAGTTTATCTGAAATCATTTGAGAAATATGAAACTCTCAAGATTCAGTGAATCAGTCACACCAGAATGTAAATTTCAGATCCAAGATATGTGTGTGATTCAATAAATTAATAACTTCAAATGATTTTAAACAAACATATATCCAAATCAAATAATCATGAAATACCAATAAATTTCAAGATCCAAATTTTTCAAGGAATTTTTCAAAACAATTTCTGACAAGAACATGAGTAAATTCAGATCATTTACATCAAACTTAAGAGATATTCATGATTCAGCTAATTAAAAAATAATTTATTTGAAATCACTTGAATCAATGTCAAGTTTTGAGATATAATGAATAATTCACACAAGATTAAGAATTTCAAATTTAAGAGGTATGTGAGATTCATAATATCAATATTTCAGACGATTTCAAACAAACAGATTTCAACCATAAAATGATCATGAATATAAGATGAATTTCTAGATGTATCAATGTAATTCAAGACATTTCAAAATATCCAAGCCAATCTGAAAAACAATGAAATTTTCACAGCTGAGAAGTAGCAGTATGCTGTAATGAGTATAATATTTCAAGCTTTTCTAAAATGAATTAGAAGAAACTCAAAACAGCAGAGGTGCGTGAATTTCCATTTAATATTCAGATCTTCAAAAATTTAGAATTCACATTAACAGTGTTCAAGATATAACAAGAATACATCAACACTGTTATGAATTCAGAAAATAGAAAATAAACTTCAAAAAAATTGCAGATATTTACAAATTTATATTCAAGATCTGAAAAAGATTAAATTATCAGATTTTCATTCAAGTGAAGCACATTTCCAGAAAATCAAGAGTTATGCAATTGGAAGTTAATGAAGCCCAAAAGAAGTTACAATGATATAACAGTGACAAATCAAAACTGAAAACAAAGAAAAATAAACAGAAGGGACAGAAGGAGAAATAAACAAAGAAAATAAAAACAGAGAATATTTACAAAGGTGAGTTTAGAGATCATACCAGAATCCAATGTAAATCAAATCCATAACTCAATAAATCTTGGCCAAGGAACTGTAAAGAATACAGAAATATAGAACAGCTTGAAATCAATCTCTTTTCAGCACAACAGTTCCTCAACCTTCTTCGGTACCTAACAGTTGAAAGGATCGAGTGGTCTAACAAAATTTGTAAAATCACACACAGTTTAGTTAACATCTTTCGGCACCCAAACCTGTTTGTATAACAATCCATTTGAATCTACCTTTGTGCCCTTAGGAACCCAAATCTGTTTAAATTTAGTTCAAGTTGTCTTATCTCTTTTTAGGATCCAAGAATGATAAAATGGTTTGTTATAAAACAAACTCTTATTTTGTTTATGATTCAAAAAATCTTTTGAATTGCCAGAGTTTAAAATTTCAAAACAATCTTTTCCAAAATAGCTTGAAGTGTCTTCAAAATCATTTGAATTCAGCCTATCAAAACGATTGATATTCCCAAAACCAAGTCCACTTTTATTTCTCGATGAAAATTGGTTTTTCAACAACATATTTAAATATTTTTCATTGTTTGAAAATTTAGCCAATGTTGTTTCAAGCTGTTGAATTTAAGATTTAAGATTTAAGATCACCGTTTTTTTTCATTAAATCTGAAAAATGGTTTGTAGTGATCTTACTCTTTTCAAAATCAGTTTTCGAAACCAAATTTTCAACTTTAAGAGATTTAATTTTGGTTTGGGACTCAGCAATCTCAGATTCAAAATGTTTTTGACTTTCAGATTTAAATTTCTTGAAATTTTCAATTTCAGCTTCAAGCACTTTGAAATTTGTTTCAGTTTTCATCAAACTCACCATTTCAAAAATTTATGTTTGAAATTAACTTTATCCAACTCCTTTGCAAAGCATTATTTTTATGGATTTTCTCATCTTCATGAATTTTCAAAATCAAAATCTCGTTTTAAAGTTTTGTACGATTTTCATTAAGATGAGTTAAATCAATTTTCAAATTCATACAATCTTTACAGTCGGAGTTTTCAGTTTTAATTTCAAACCATTATTTTTACATTGCAACTCAGAATTTTCAGATTTTAGAATTTTATTTTTCCATTGGAGACGATTTACAGTTTTACTTAAATCATTACAAAGAGAAACCAATTTTTCATTAGAAAAATCTCCATCGTACGAATCATCATTAATAGCTCCAGCTAAGCACACATCTGAGTCTGAGTTGGCAATTGAGGGTTTTGATCTGCTGTTGTCATTTCCATACAGCGTGTTGAGAGTTTTCCAGATATCCTGCGCAGTAAAACAATGAGAAATAAATTTTAATTGACCATTGGCAAGATAGGAATAAATAATATGCATAGCATGAGTGTTGAAGACCTTATTCCTCTTATCTAGCATATCTCCCAAATTTTCAATAATGTTCCAATATTCTAAATTAATAGATTTTAAATAGGATTCCATTTCTGATTCCAAATTAAAAAATCTATACCATTAAAAATAACTGGAATACGACTGGATTGACTCTCAGAAGGTTGACAACTAGGGATCACCATGACTTTAGAGTTAATAAAATAACCTTCTCTGATACCACTTGTTGGATCTAGATTAACCTTAGTGGGGGTGAATAGGGTATATTAAAAATTAAGAGAGATATAAAAAAAATATCAGATCATGGAATGCAGCAGAAATAAAAAGCAAAAAGGAAATAACACACAGAGATACCTAGCTATGGCAAGACTCTGCCTACTGCTGCATTCCTAAAGTTTCTACTGGGTGATAGAACAAATCTCGCTTACAAGACCATGTAAACTTGTGGACCCCTGGCTCATATTCTAACCCTAGGCTCAAAACTCTAGACTGGTCTATATCCCCTAGATCAGATTTCCCCTAGTTTTACAGGCGCTAGTAAAATGCCAGTTAACACCTTAACTGGATTCCCCTAGAATTTTATAGACTGTAGAAAACTGTTTGAACGATTACAAAAGAAATAAACAATAAAAACAATAAAACCCCCTTTGTCTAAAGTAATATAGGCCTGCCACTTTTCTTGGTCAAAAAAACTTGCTCTCCTCTTTGTTGATGGTGGCTGAGAAAATAAAGTAGGGTTTTTCCCCAAATCAATTTGAACTTGGATTGAAAAAAAAAAAGATTATCTGATGATCTTTAACGTTGTTCTTCGTCGATAATTTGGCTGAGGTTGCGATCAAAAACAAAGTGAGTAGTACTGATTTGAACTTGTTTTCTTTTTGAGTTATTGCTTTGGTTTTTCGATGCACTAATGCCTATGAAGAAGTGGTGATTAAATAGGATTATAGAATCCTATTAATGCTCTGATTTCGACTAGTGACTTGGCTTCGATTTTGTGTTGCCCCTTTCGAATGCTTTGTAAATTACCTACTTTGTTGCCAAGTTTGAATTTGAGTGATTTAAAAATTTTGCCGTGAATAACTTGTTGATTGCTGGAAATACATTGAACCTTAAAAGAAGAATTCTTCACTGATTGTGTATTTGTGGAAATGTTTGAGAGCATATTTCCTAGAAATTAAAATCTGACATGAACATCTCAGGAAATATTTCAACGACCTTGCGAAATATGTCTCTTTGATTTCTTAAAAAAAACATTTTGCTTGATTGATGCTATAGAAACTCTCGCCAAAAATGTTTTTCCTGAAAAGTTTTCTTGCCTAGTACCATACTGGAAAAAAACTTGTTTCCAAGAAATTTACAACTTGCCATAAATTGTCACTTGATTGCTTTGCTGGAAAGATGTAATTACTTGCCAAAAAATGTTGTTCACTGATTGAGTACTTGCCACAATATTTATTCATTTCTGAAAAAACAATTGTATATGATTTATAAAATCATTCAATTGTTTTTCTTGGCCCCGAATAAAATCCTTAAATGCATTAAACATTAAAGAGTGTTCAATTTGATTTTTGTCAATTCTGGAAACATAAAAAATGTTTTCTTGCCAAAGGTATCTTTGTCCAAAACATATGTGCTCTTGTGTGATTTAGACAATCATTTAAAAACTATATTTTGCCATAAAGACTTGAATTGTGGTTTTTTCGAAACTGATTTGTTGTGCTTGATTTGTCCTGCCTTTGATCATTCTTCTTCACCATTGTTATCCATATTCATGTGTTGCACCACATGCAAAACAGTATTCACATGCATTGAAGTTGCTCCATGTTTATGCAACTTGTTCACTTAAAAAAATTGATGTGTCGGGTTGAATGTGTACACATGCCTTGACACTGTTCTTTGTTAATGTGAATGCGCACTTGCCAAAAATAAACTTTTTGCCATGCTTCTGAAAAACAGAAAACATTTTTGAGAATGTTCTTGCTTAAAAACTGTGCATGTTGATGAACTGAATTGCCTTTTTATATTTTTCCAAAAATGAGACATTCAAGCTAAAAAGAAACTTCCCTTGTATACTTTCTGAATTGCTCGTACATATATTTGTTTAAACCTTCCTTGTTTTCCACTGGTCCATTATTTTGTACTTGCTTGACCATACTGGTTCATGTTGTCTTGAGGTATCGCCCTGACATGATGTTGCATGCATGCTTGTTGGCTTATCCCCTGCTTATATGTTACTACAAAATAAAAATGTTTTCTAAGTTATATACTGCGTGTGCTGGGATTTTCAAACCAGGAAACTGCTTTTTGATTGTGTATTATTACACCATACAATTATGAATACATGCATGATAAAAAATGTTTTATTCAAATATTTTCTTGCCAAATTTTACATTTGCCAAGATTGCAAGCTTAAATCTTTCCTGCTTTTGAACCTGTGACTTTTCTTTTCGAATTTCAAAAGAGAATCCTTTTTTTTTTACCCATTTGAACATGAAAAGAATTCTTTGTTGCTCCATTGAACCTCTGCATGTATATTTTCATCAAATTAGTTCACTTGAGCCTTGCATGTTGATGCATGTTGTACACTGTTGCGTTTGGCTTTTTTTTAACATCTTGCTTGAAATGAAGATTGCTTTGTAGTTGCCAAATTTTCACATGTTCAAAAAAAAAAAAAATTTGAAACATGCCCTTTTTCACTGTTGTACACTTGTGAACATCACCTGGTTGCATACCTGGTTTCTTGCTTTGTTCTTTGGCTTGTTGATTTGTATTAGTATCATTGTGGGCTACTTAGACAGAAAAAAAATGTTGTTCCTCCTTTTTTGTGTTCCATAATTGCAATGTGAATGAGTGAAATGCTGTAGTGAGGCAATGACAGTATTTGTGATAAGCATTTGTAGTGAGGAACAATTGTACAGAATGAGAAAAATTGTACTGATATTTATAATAAACAAATTTGATTGAAATAAAATATTATTTTATTGTGTTCAAACAAATTTGTCTATCGTATTCAGTTTATGTACAAGTACAATATCATGTGAATGTATATGAAATGTGAAATATTAGTGAAGTGTACAAATAGTGGAGTTGTAAAACTGTACTGTTTGAAAATTGAAATAAAATGTTATATTTAAACAAAATACTGTGTAAATATCTGAATGTCTATACAGTTGTATTTTATTTGAATATAAATATTATATTCTTGTCTGTGATGATATATGAAAACAGTACAATAACAATCACATTTAAAATAATAAATATTTGGTTGTTATCATAAAAAAAAATCATATAATTGTGTATACAACACTGTTATATATAACAGAAATTATAGATCATCCGAGTAAGAAAGCAAAAGAAATAATGGCTGATTTTCGAAGAGAGTTTGTTTACTCTCATGCTTACAAAGGAAAGCAACTAGCTTTAATGGAATTGTATGGCAACGATGCAATGTCGTACAATGATTTTTCTTGGTATTTAGGTGCACTACAGACTCACAATCCAGGTTCTTATGTCGTTATAATGTTAATTCTTCTACAAATCAGTTTGAAAGAATGTTTTTTGGTTTAGGTGCTTATATTATTGGCTTCAAACATTGTCGGTCTATGATATTTTTAGATGGTACCCATTTGAGGGGGAGGCCAGGAGTCTTGATGGGTGCTACAACGAAGAATGACAACCAAGGTATTATTTTAAAATAATTTTCGATTTTGCTGAAATACATATGGTACCATTTGAATTCTGTGGGATTAGTTTTCTCTATTATATTTTCTTAGGTATCAGTTTATTATTTTTTATTTCTACAGATATTAGATATCAGTTTTTTAGCCATTAAGGTATCAGTTTGTTCTCTATTTTTAATGTACCGTTTGTATGTAGCATTTTAATTCTTTTCTAGGTATCAGTTTTTATCAAATAGTTTTTAAGCATCAGTTTTGGTTGTTTGCAGGTATCAGTTTGTATTATACAATACTTATTTGGCTTTTTTGTACGTCCAAAGTTATCAGTTTTTTTTTCGCCCCTGAATTCTTTTTGAATTTTTATTTGTAATTTGTTTGCAGGTTTCTTCCCTCTAGCTATGGCCATAGTTTCAACAGAAAATGTTGAGAATTGGAGTTGGTTTTTAACTCATTTAAAGGAAATGCTTAATGAAGATCGTAATTTGGCTTTTATGTCCGATCGACATCAAGGTTTCATTTCTGGTGTTCACGATGTTTTTCCAACTTCATACCATAGTTATTGCTACCTTCACATGGAATAAAATTTGCTTTCTACTGTTAAGTCCAAAATTGCACACATTTCGATTGTGGAATTGTTCCAGACATGTTCTCGAGCATCTAGTGTTTATGAGTTTGAAGTAGCTCATTCTAAGTTTTTACAAATTGGGGGTCCTGCAGCGGCTAATTTTTTTAGAGACAAACCGTTCGATAAATGGTCTGACTTGTTCTTTCGAGGTAAAAGGTATGGTGAGTACAGCTCTAACGTAGCTGAAAGTTTCAATAGTTGGATTTTAGATGAGCGGGCATTACCTATTACATCTTTTTTGGATGGAAGACGAATAAAAATCATGGAGCAAATGGCTAAACGTAGAGAGGAATCCCATTTATGGACTACCATTTTATGTCCAACCATGGAAAATCGATTAAAAGATTTAGTTGAAGAAGGTTTTGGTTGGGATGTATTCAAGGCTTCTGAATTCCTTTTTGAAGTGAAATCACCAATTTCTCATCGTGTTGATCTTAAAGACTGGACATGTAGTTGTAATCAATGGAAGGTGATGGGTTTTCCATGTGCTCATGCGATAAAATGCATTAATAAAGTGAAATTAAATGTATATAATTTCATTGAGCACTATTTCACTGTGGAAGCTTACCGATCTTCATACAGTAATACAATTAATCCTATACCTACATATGACAACCTGATGTTGATTCAAGTAGTGATGTAGTAACTAAACCACCCAAGGATAAACGTGGAGCCGGGAGATCTTCATCAAAAAGAAAAGGAGGATTTGCATATTTCCAAAACAAGCAAAACAGATGTAGAGTGTGTAATGAACATGGACACAATAAGCGCAATTGTCAAGCATCCAAAATAAAAACTGATTTTAATTTCATTTGTTTCAGGGATAATATGTATTTGCATATATTCTTTTCAAGTAAACCTGTATACATTAGCAAATTAGTGTGTGATACTTTGCAAATGTGCACAATAATCTACATTTTTAATAACAATTCTTCTTAGCTTACTTTTTCCTGTTTTATTTTTAATATTGATGTGTTGTTGATATGATGTGATATCATGTTGTTATGATCAACGAAATTCGATTTGCATGTTGAATATCACTTTTAATCTCTTGCATGTATCGATTTAATGAGTTATTGTTTATGTTTCAGTTATTGGTTATCAGTTCTTTGTCTTTGTAAGGTTCATTTTTGTGTTGTTAACATGTGTAGAATCTTTTTGGTATCAGTTTTATAATTTGTTAGGGGTCAGTTTAATTTGTTTCTCATCTTCAAAGTCCATGGGTATCTGCTTTTGCATACTGTAGTTATCATTTTTGTTTTACATTTTTAACTTCAGTTTCTGGTTATCATTTTTTATTTATTGTAGGTATCATTTTTTTAACTCTTACCACTATGCAGTTTGTAGTTATCATTTTTTTGTATTGTAGTTATCAGTTTTTTATTTTTCTATAGTTCACACGATTTCTGCACAAATACAAATTACTGACAAAAACGCTTTGTCAGTTCATTAATTTATCATCCAATTCAGTGATTAAACTCTTGCATGTAATGATTTAATGTTGTATTCTTTCTGATTTAATGTGCTAAGTATTTATCATCTTCATATTCTATGGGTATGTATTTTTGTAAAATGCAGTTATCAGTTTTGTTTTACAAATATATATTCAGTTTCTGGTTATCAGTTATTATATATTGTAAGTATCAGTTTTTGATTTTTTTTCACTGTACAGTTTGTAGTTATCATTTTCTTACTATTGTAGTTATCAGTTTTATACATTTTGTTTTCTCACAACACTTCTGCACAAATACAAATTACTGAAAAAAAAACTGATATCATTTCAGTAATTTCCCATCCAATTCAGCAATGTAGCAATATAAAAATTCATCATTATGTACATAACCAACATTAGTATTTCACATATCAATCCAGTCATTACTGAAATTCAAAACATTATCAGCTGCTTAAATTTAAATCTGAAATAAAAAACGCTGTTTTTAGATCAAATACAATCTACGACACTGTTTTAGTCATTTTTTCCAATCATTTTCTTTTCAGTTTTTTTCTCAGTCCGGTGATGAATCTTACCAATTCCAGCAGCAAGCATGATTGGATATGAATTCACGCACAATCAGTGCTCTTATTTTATCCATGTTCTCTTTTGTGACCTTCAACGGAATTTCAGCTCTATTGTCCGATATCATATTTATGATGACGAATATCTCGTAGTCCACTCTGTATGAATTAAAAGTAATGATGTTTAGAAAAAATAAAGTGGAAAATTCAATTAATTTTCTTGTGAAATGAATACTGATTTCTGTCGATTACAATCAATTATCAGTAGAAACTGATACTACTTTTGATTCAACAAAAAAAACAAATAAACAAACAAACAAATTACCTGTCCGAATGCTGCTGTGCGCATGGACCTTGAAAATTTTCTCCTTCTTCAATCTTCTTAACTTCAATTTTATTCTCGACCCAAAGTTGCAAAAAATTTCCAACTTTGTTTCGCTGTAATGAACATACTTTAAAGCCATTACAATTTCCCTTACCACTTCATATGTTTCCCTTAAATGAAGATTATTTTATTCGGTTGATCTTCTTGGTCTTAAAGAATCATAGTGCGCCCATTGCATGTTTGGATATGCTAATGTCAACAATGTCCAATAATTGTTAAAATGTATTGGAAAGTAGATCGTTTCTGTAACATTGTTCAACGATGCTTCTTTTAAGAAAGGAGTAACCAAACTTGTAATAATTGAACTCCTTCCTTCCATAATGCCTTGCTGCGGGACATGAATAATAGAAACAACACTTTTTAAAAATTGTAATTGAACTTACTGTCATCAGTGCAGACATTGCATAACTGTTTTCTACTAAATCACATTTAAGGCTGCACCAATCGATAATCTGATTACACAATCAAAACAACATATTACATAAACTAAATTATCATGTTATAAAATGGTATACATTAGGTTTTTTATTTATTATTGATAGATATGTTTTCATCATGTTTACGGTATGAATTTAATATTACTTCCAATCAATATGTTATAGTTTTTATAATTTACATTATCATTTTTTTAAATAGAATAACTAGTTAGCAGTTTTATGTTTATAAAAAGTATCAGTTTTTGTACGATGTATTTTGAATCAATATATTACAATTTCTCAGTATCATTTTTACATTTGCTTAGGTATCAGTATCCTATTCATTATACTTATCACCTAAAAAATATCAATTTTTGTTATCATTTTTTAATTTACATGGTTATCATTAATAAATTTTGTTAAATATGTTTACTTGGCCGTCTGTTAACGAACCTCCCAACATTTCTGTCAGCATATTTTTCGTAACAATACATCTTCCCCTTGCCCGATCATCATCTCGCCAAGCAACTGGACTGTTAATTATTTAAAAGTCAAATAGTTAATATAATTATTAGTACGTTCTACAAGGATAGATGAAAATATTATACTTGCTTTTCTTCAGCTGTTAACACTGAATAAAATTTCCTTACAATCCTTCCTTCCTCATCGTTTAGATGTTTTGTCACCTTTTTGCATTTCGACAAGTGTAAGTCTTGCCATGAAGGTTCTTCAACATTTATTGGCTCTACTGGTTTTACAGTTTGTTCTTGCTCTCTATCATCTTCATTTATCTGTTTTTTTCCGCATTTTTCTTCATCTAATCGAATTGAAGAAAGTTGAAGTTTTTCCTTTTTTCCTTCGCATGAACCTTCATTTTCCTTCATTTGTGTTTCCCGTGCTTTCTTCCTTGCTTTTATATAATATTCATACTCCTCATTCCTTTTTTGTGTTCTTCTTGCTCTCATTCTCAGGATGTAAGAAGATGGTCTGGCACTTGTTGGCTTAACAGTTGATTTTTTAACTCTTTTTTTAACCCTTTTTTTTTTTTTTTTGCAATTTGCTTCATCGACTTTTAACTTTGAAATTTCTGCAGTCATATTGAAACTAAAGTTCGGAGGATCGATGTTTTATTTGATTGTACACCCTTTTCTATTCTCCCACTATCATTGACATTATCGGTAACCATGATTGGCGTTGTTTCATTTTCTTTTCCAAGTGACTTGTATTTTCTCTAGAAGACTTTTCATCATCATTCGTAATGCTTTCCATCATTTTATCTTGGTTTGCATACTCATTATTCAACACATTTTTAGTTATTTCATTACTTTCCATGTTTTCAACATTTTGTGAATCAATCGTAGTGGCCTCTGAATCAACTCTATCATCCATTTTCTCATCTTCAATGTCAGCTTTCCGCTCCTTCATCTATTGTTTAAGTTTACATAGCTCCTCTTCTGCTTTTCTTCTCAAATTTCTTTCTTCCTTCCACTTCCTTTTTAGTTCTTTGTTTTCTTCTTCAATTTCTGTGACGTGATAGTTTAGAACTCCATTTTCCACGTCTTTATCAACTTTTTCCACTTCTTCTACCTGCTGACAACGCTTTCTTTTTTCGGTTTGTGCAGCTTTTCCTTTTGTTGTAGATCTCTTGCCAAACTTTCCTTATTCTCTAAAAGAACTGCCTCGTGCGTCTCAATATTTGCTATATCCTTTATCTGTAAATGTTTACACATTATATGAATCAATTTTATATTGATACATTGATGAATTGGATGTGAAATTACTGAATTTATATCAATTTTTTTTCTAGTAATTTGTATTTGTGCAGAAGTGCTGTAAGCAAACAAAATGTATAAAACTGATAACTACAACAGTAAGAAAACGATAATAACAAACTGTACAGTGGAAAAAAAATCAAAAACTGATACCTACAATATATAAAAACTGATAATCAGAAACTGAATATATATTGGTAAAAAAATATTGATAACTGCATTTTACAAAAACAGATACCCATAGAATATGAAGATGATATAAACTTAGCACATTAAATCAGAAAGAATAAAACATTAAATCGTTACATGCAAGAGTTTAATCGTTGAATTGAATGATAAATTAATGAACTGACAACGATTTTTTGTCAGTAATTTGTATTTGTGCAGAAATCTTGTGAACTACAGAAAAATAAAAAACTTATAACTAAAATACAAAAAAAAATGATAACTACAAACTGTATAGTGGTAAGAATTAAAAAACTGATACCTACAATAAATAAAAAATGATAACCAGAAACTGAAGTTAAAAATGTGAAACAAAACTGACAATTGCAGGATACAAAAACAGATACCCATGAACTTTGAAGATGAGAAAAAATTAAACTAGCCCCTAACAAATTACAAAACTAATACCAAAAAAATTCTATACATGTTAACAACAAAAAAATGAACCATACAGAGGCATAGAACTGATAACCAATAACTGAAACATAAAGAATAACTCATTAAATCGATGTATGCAAGAGATTAAAAGTGACATACTGAGTATTGTTCCTGTCCAGGCTTGAACATGTCTAAAAACTCCTTATTTGTTATGTCTTCAATTTCATCAGATTCCACCTCGCAAATCGTGGGATTTTGTTCTCAAAGATTCTCTGTTGCGCAATTATAGATATCTTCTCGCACATCACATACTGCATATATAGAAAAACCAAAGTTATAACTGAATTCTTTAATTTATGCTTACATATATAGTAAAAATAAATTTACCAAAGGAAGCATTGAACAACCGGCCATTTCCCTTGGATTGTTTATGTAACTTTTTACAAACTTTGTAAAACTCGAATGAACTGTTTTCGGTCATGAAACTAAATTCATCTTCTTCACATCGAAGATGAACGTAATAAAACCCCATCTAAATTACTATTGGTTATTGGAAAAGAAAAAGGTAACAAGTATTAACATAATAAGAAGAAATGTCAAGTCTTATTCAAACTACTTCTTTTTCTTCCCTACTTCATCCTTAATTCTTTTTTGTATTAAATTACTTGTAATGACAGTCGCTTTTCCGAAGTTTCTTAAGAAAAAATCCTTGCACTCGGTTGGTGTTAGCCCACTTTGTGAACTGGGCATCACAAAGTCGAGATGTGAAACATCGAAGAACTTGGAAAGCATTATAGCAGGTCGGATCGGAGAGATGTAGCGGGTCGGATCGGAGAGGTTTTGCTGTTCGGATCGGTAAGCTGTTATTGTTGGAATCAGAGAGGCACTGCTGTTCGGATCGGGGAGCAACCTACTGCCAGTTGGAGCGGAGGGCTACCTGCTTCAGAGACAGATCGGAACGGAGCAAAAGTGGATGAAGACTTAGCCTTGGGTTAATCCGGATCGGATCGGATACTCCGATCCGAACCCCTCCTGCACGCTCCTCCGATCCGAACCCATATTCCACATCACATTCCCCCACGATCGCCTGAATATGCGGAGCGGGTATGACCAGTTCCTGCCCACAACGTCCACTGCTCTGATGCGTTGTCAACACTGAAATCCATCCGAACCCGAGGCTGATGGGATGGAAGACGCGTGGCTCCGATCCGGATCGGGTTCTGAGTAAATTTTCACCTATAAATACCCTATCTGCAGAAATGAAAAGGATCTTCTTTTTGACACTTTGAGAGCTCAACCACTTTCATAAACCGAATATCCAGCATTCCCGGATAATCCAAATTGTTTTTCAACATTTGTTTTGAAGCAATTGAGTGAATATATGTGAGTTGTGAGTGAAATTGAGGGAATATCTCATTGTAATTGCAACTCTATCGTCGAGAATAGTGATTGATAAGTGGACGTAGGCTTTTTAAGGCCGAACCACTATAAATTCTGTGTCTCCATTTTACTTTTGATCTTATTTCATTCTGCTTTTAGTCAATTTGGGTGTTAGAACCACTTTTTGGTCTAACATTTTGGTGCTTTCACTGAGAAAGATCTGAATTCTTTGTTTTTCGGGATTATTGTTCTACTTTTTGGACCGTTGAGTTCAAAGAAGTTAATCCTCAAGTTTCGACGCTCTTGAATATTTGTTGAATTGATTGTTGAAGAACTATGGCCAAAGGAAAAGGCAAGGAAGTTCAATCTAGTCGGGGGAACGGGATTGGCGAAGATCAGCAAAATGCAGTTGTGACAAGGTCTCGTGGGCAGAGCTCAGCAGCAGAACGGATTGATACAGGAAATCCGAACCGCACTCAGGGGGAGAGCTCCGATCCGATCCAGGTAGGAGAATCGGAAGCAGTGCATTCCCCCAACCTGAACCGACCCGAGCAACTCGCCCTACACCGACCCGACCTGGCTTTCCAGCTCTGACCCGAACAGGCTTCCCAGCTCCGACCTGACCCGATTTCCCATCTCCGAGCCGACCCGTCACTTGGTGATGTTGGAACCTCTACTCGAGCCCCCACAAATGCTCCGACTCCAGCCACCAGGGTCAATGATCAGGTCAATCCATCCGCACCTATTACTCAAGGAGATTTCTCGCGCCTACTTGACATGCTTGAGAGTACTAGGGAGGCTATGAAAATCCACGAGCGCACCAATCTCATGATTCAAAAAAACATGAGACTCATGAGCAGGGAAATTAGCGAACTCCATAGACAGAGAACCCCTTCCCCGGTTCGCCACACACCAATGGATCAGTCTTCTTCTTCCGAGGAAGAACGGCCCCGTGAAAGAAGGTCGCTCGAACGACCTCAGAATTTGGAGCAATTGACGTTCGGATCTTTGGGGTCACGCGAGGATATTGCACGAGCACTAGGAACCAATGATCCAAGCTTGAGAGACCCTAACCACACTAATCCCACTCAGGGGCAAATGCTCCAGCCCCCTCCTCCCGAGATCGACCAGGAGCATAGGGAACGAAGCAGAGCAGAAGGAGCTCAAAGAAGAAGGGCATCTCCTGAACAAGAGCCCAGAAGGAACCCGGATACCAGAGCCAGGGAGCCTGAACGACCCCTAACTAATGCTGACGTACAGGTAATGGTACGCCAGATTATGTCCGAAAGCCGGAACTATACCAATGAAGATTATGGCATTGAGCGAAGCCATACTCCATTCACTGACGACATCCTCAATTTTCAGTTTCCCCGACGTTTTAACCTGCCGCAGATGGACAAGTACAATGGGAGAACTGATCCGGGACAGCATTTGATGCGATACTCGTGGCTCATGAATGCTGCTGCTGCTCCTGACGCAGTGAAGTGTAAAGCATTCCCGATCTATTTAGAAGATGTGGCGCTGTTATGGTTTACCCGACTTCCCCCTCGTTCGATATCGAATTATAGGGAATTGAGCGAACGTTTTATGAATCAGTTCCGACTCCATACCCGAAAGTCTAAAAGTGTTATTGAATTATCAAGAAATAAGCAGGCGCCAGGAGAGTCTTTGAGGTCATATCTCGGCCGTTTCAACTTAGCTGTGACTGAAGTTAGTGACCCGCATGAGCCCACCATCCTGATAGCTTTAATGGAAGGAGTCGATCCTGACTCCGAGTTTGGAGATTACCTTTCTGGGAAGACACCCTCTACGAGAGAGTTATTCTATGAAAAGGCCAATATTCACTTAAGACGAGAGGAGGCCAGGGCAAACCGAAAGAGAAAGTCTGGAGGGGCTTCAAAAGAAAATGTTCAGAGTAACGTCGCCGTGAAGCAGTCTGGGGAAAGTTCCGGAAAAGTTGAAGTGAATGTGGGAAACAAGAGTGGAAACGACAATTCTGGAAACGGGGGGCAACAACAATAACCGTAACGCGAATGGTAACAGAAGAAATAGAAATAGGGGAAGTGATCCTAACAAAAGACCCCGATTCCAGACTTATGAGAATTATACACCGTTGAACGACACTCTGGAGAACATTTACTTGGATACATACAATGTTTTGCAATATAAAAGACTGCCACCTCGCGACTCAACGGAGAAAGAAATGGCAACTGGAAAGTTTTGTTTGTTTCATGGAACTCATGGGCATTCAACCAATGAATGTCGACATTTGAGAGACGTGATTGAGAAGCTGGCGCGCGAAGGGAAACTGGATGAATATAAGGTTGCCCCGAGGGACAGAGGGCAAGGAGAGCAGGCTCCAAAACAGATTCAATCTGCTCCCAAGCCTACGGCACAGCAGAAAGGCAAGGGAATTGTTATCAACTCCATAGTGGGTGGACCCCACCCAACAATCCGCAGTTTTAGAGTAATGGATCAATATGTAAATGCTGCCAAGCACGTAGATGTGGATGAATGTGATGATTTGGAAGATACCGCCCCCATAAAGCAACAGAAGACAATGTTTGACGATGTGGTATTCCGTAGCAGAGATAGTACCGGGATCCAGTCACCCACCGATGATCCGTTGGTCATTACTACCACCATTGGGCCGGCCTTGGTTCATAAGGTGTTAGTAGACAACGGAAGCTCTGTTAATATTTTATTTAAAAAGTCATTCGATCAGATGAAGCTTGAATCTGAAGATTTGAAGCCATGCGAAGGTTGGATCCGAGGCTTCAACGGGGCGTCAACAGCTCCAATGGGGTACATAGAATTGCCCGTAACCTTGGGGCAAGGAGAACGCCAAAGAGTACGGATGCTTCAGTTCGTAGTGTTGGACGTAGATTCGCCTTATAATGCATTTTTGGGAAGGCCTGCCCTTGCTGAGTTCAGGGCTTGCATCGCCCCTTGGTGTTTATTGCTTAAGTTCCCAACTGAAGCCGGAACTGGAGTAATGATAGGGGATCAAGTCTCCGGACGGGCCTGCTATGTTACCGAATTAAAGATGTTGATGAAAGGACTTAACATCGAGAGTAAAGATGCCTCGCCTCCTCCAAAGAGGGGCTCGGCATAGCAATTAGAGGGATCGGCCCCGAAGGAGTTGCCCAAAGGAACGTCTGAAGACCTGGATCCCAGAAAAGATGAGGAACCATAGACTAGAAATGCAACTCCTAATGAAGCGACAATGGACATTCCCATTGATGAAGCTGATCCAACAAGAGTTTTGAAGATTGGATCTCAGTTGAATCCACGTCGGGCCGAAGAACTAACTGACTTCCTGAAGGCAAACTTGGACGTGTTTGCCTGGACCCACGCTGACATGTGTGGGATATCACCATCCATCATAGGTCACTCACTAAATGTAAACCCGAAACACCCGCCTATAAAGAAAAAGAGACGTATGCTGGGCCCAGAGAGGTCGGCTGCTCTGAAAGAAGAAGTGGAGAAGCTGAAACAGAGTGGATTTATTAGAGATTCGACATATCCCGACTGGATATCGAATCCCGTCTTAGTGAAGAAGCCGAATGGAAAGTGGCAAACTTGCATTGATTTCTCAGATTTGAATAAAGCTTGCCCGAAAGATAGTTTCCCACTTCCCAGGATTGACCAGCTTGTAGATTCAACAGCGGGACACGAACTTCTTTCTTTCATGGACGCATATTCCGGGTACAACCAAATTCCTATGCACGTGCCAGATCAAGAACACACGAGCTTCATTACAAACTTGGGATTATACTGTTACGTGGTCATGCCGTTCGGATTGAAAAACGCTGGAGCCACTTATCAACGCCTGGTGAACAAGATGTTTTATAATCAAATAGGGAAGACTATGGAAGTTTATGTGGATGATATGCTTGTCAAATCGAAACAGTCCTCCAGCCATACGCAAGACTTGGCAGAAATGTTTGGTATCCTGCGAAAGTATCAGATGAAGTTGAATCCTTTGAAATGTTCATTTGGAGTGGCATCGGGAAAATTTCTAGGCTTCATTGTGAGCTCCCGAGGAATTGAAATCAATCCCAGCCAAATAGCAGCAATTAGAAACATTGAGGAGCCGAGGAGAATTAAAGACGTCCAAAGTCTTGCGGGGAAAGTAGCTGCGTTGAGTAGGTTTATTTCCAAAGCCACGGACAAATGCGTCCCATTTTTTGGTTTGATTAAAAGGGGAAAGAAGAACTTTGAGTGGACTCCGGACTGTGTTGAGGCCTTTCGAAATTTATTGCAATTGTTAGAAAAACCACTGATTTTGTCAAAGCCAGTGGACCACGAAGAATTGTTTGTTTACTTGGCAGTCTCGGCTCACGCTATTAGCACAGCCTTGGTTCGAGAAGAAGACAAAGTGCAAAGGCCAGTATATTATGTAAGCAAGAAATTGGCAGCGGCAGAACGCAACTACCCAAAGATTGAGAAGCTCGCTTACAGCCTCCTAATCGCCTCCCGAAAACTTCGTCACTATTTCCAAGCTCATCCAATAACCATATACACTGACCAACCTCTGAGGCAGGTGTTGCAGAGACCCAAAGCATCGGGAAGGTTGATCAAATGGAATATAGAATTAAGTCAGTTTGATTTAAATTTTCAGCCACGAAGGTCGATCAGGGGACAAGCTCTGGCAGACTTTATAGCAGAGTTCACTATCCCAGAGGAGGAAGTGATCGATGACAGAGTGGTCAAGTCCGAAGATGAGTTAAAGATAGATTCATGGAAGTTATACACGGATGGAGCCAAAAACGACCGAAGGTCCGGAGCTGGAATCGTCTTAGTTACTCCTGAAGGGCGGTCGTTATATTACGCTCTACGATTAGAATTTTCAGCGACTAACAATGACTCTGAATACGAAGCCCTGATTGCTGGGCTGAAGCTTGCTAAAGACCTCGGAATAAAAATGTTGGACATATTCTGCGACTCCAAAATCGTTGTTTGCCAAGTGCGAAAGGAATTTGTGGCTCGGGGACCTCGACTCATCGCCTACCTCGAGAAAGTGGAAAAGCTATTGAGCAACCTGGAGCGGTACAGTATAACGCATATCCCAAGAGCCGAAAATCAGAAGGCAGACAGGCTGGCAAAGCTAGCTAGTTCCGACAACCCAGAGGAAACTGAAATAATTCCAATTGAAACGTTGGAATCGCCAAGCTTTGAGTCGATGGAAATTGAGTTCGCTTTCGAAGCGGAACCGGAGAAGGAGTCGTGGATGACCCCAATTAAGAACTTCCTTAAGAATGGGACACTCCCATCGAAGAAGAGTGAGAGAAGGGCTATAGTTCGCAAGGCTACCAGATATGTCCTACAAGATGATACTCTTTATAGGCAAGGATTTTCTATGCCCCTGTTACGATGTATAGCACACGACGACATCAAACGTGTACTAAAAGAAGTACACGAAGGTGAGTGTGGAGATCATACAGGAGGTCAGACTTTAGCGAAAAAGATATTGCGGTATGGATACTTCTGGCCCACAATTAATAAAGATGCAACTGATTATTCACGACGTTGCGATAAGTGCCAGAGATTCGCCAAAATCCCCAGAGCACCGTCGACCCAACTCAAATCGATGGTGAGTCCTTGGCCTTTTGCCACGTGGGGAATTGATATCATCGGAGTTCTACCAATTGCTAAAGGAGGAGCGAAATATGCAATAGTCGCTGTGGACTATTTTACGAAGTGGGTGGAAGCTGAGCCCCTACCCAAGATCACGGCGAGGAAGGTGACAAGTTTTGTGGTCAGAAATATTATATGCCGATTCGGGATCCCAAGAACCATTATAACTGATAACGGAACCCAGTTCGATAGTGCTGAATTCAGAAATTTCTTCCAGAAATATAAGATCGACAAACGGTATACTGCGGTTGCTTATCCGCAGTCGAACGGGCAAGTAGAAGCAATAAACAAAGTTATAAAATCCATCCTCAAGAAACGGTTAGGGCGCGCAAAGGCAAAATGGGTTGATGAATTGCCCTTAGCTTTGTGGGCATATCGAACAACATTTAAGACCGCTACTGGTCATACCCCTTTTTCTCTCTTTTTGGTTCAGAAGCAGTAATTCCAGTAGAACTTGAAGTTCCTTCCCACCGGGTGACATATTATGACCCGATGACAAATCGGGCACTCTTACTCGAGTCTCTTGATGAAATCGAAGAAAAAAGGGACGAAGCGGATTTGCATGCGGTAAGACATCGACGTCAGATAGCACGCTATTACGAGAAAAAAGTTCGCCTTAGGACTTTTGAACCAGGAGATTTGGTGCTAAAGAGAGTCTTTCCATCCCTTCCTCACCTCGGTCCAAAGTGGGAAGGACCCTTTGTCATCCAATGGAAACTTGAAAAAGGAACCTTCAAGTTAACGACCGTAGATGGCGAAGAAGTACCTAGGGCATGGAATGCCCAACACTTGATGCGATATTTGGATTAGAAATGTTGTACTCTTTGTTATTTTTCTTATGAACTCGGTAAAAAGGCATGACTTGCCTTAGGAAAATCTGATGATATGAATAAAGGACTATAAAGTGGATGTAGGCTACGACTTAGCCGAACCACTATAAAAATATCGTGTGTCATTTACTTTCATGCATTATATGTATACCTTCATCGACTATTCTGTTGCGATTATGGAATATAAGATGATTCAAAACCTGAAAGGTTGAAAACAGTTTAAACGTAAGAAAAAGCACAATGACTACTTGTGCGATAAGACATAAAAGAATGGGAAGACGACATTCTTAACTCTAACTCTCGAGAATTGAGAGAGAGTATAAAGGACGGGAAGACGACGTCCTCTGAGGCGTGAAGGTGCACCCAGAAAAGAGACTGCCTCAGTAAGAACTCTAACCTGAGTATAAGACAGGAGAGTATAAAAAAATTGCCAGAAAAAACGACAGGCATTGACGACACAGAAAATGCAAACCCGTCAGAAAATCGGGGACATTCAGACTACTTGATTAAGTCTCGAATAGTTTTTTGAGATTGACTGGGGGCATATATGTATACACATATTTCCTCCCACCATAACTTCATTACATAACTATAGTAAGACATGCATTCTTACATAAGTGCGGAACTAATGACTAACAGACATTGCGGAAAATGAATTATTTTTTATTTACAAATGAATGAATTTGTACAGGAAAATAGCCAAAAAGAAGGTGCAAGAGCCACCTTTATAGCAGCAATTGTTGGTCCACCAAATGCTAAAACAACGCAAGACAACCCACTATTTAAACTTCGAGTGAGGCTTGGACTTTTTCTCGGCTTTCTCCGCATCCTTCGCCTCTTTCTCGGCCTCCGTCAAGATGCGCTTTGATTTTTTCTTTCCTGAAGATGCGGCGCTGGAATCGGTTGACTTCTTCCCGGAGGGCGGAGCGCTGGAATCAAGAGATGACTTTTTAGCGAGTTCCTCAGTAATAGATCTAGTTGAAAGCTTAACAACTAACCTTGATCCCGCATCCACAACTGCGAGAGGCTTGAGGATTTCAGGGTCTAAGTCTTCAGCTTTTAACTGCAAGCGTTTATCTTGGTCAGCTTTCATTGCAGCCAAAGTAACATCATCTGCACTTTTCGACTCCCCGATTATTGCCACCTCTGGATCTTCCTCAGGTCCTCCGTCGCCGCAATCATCCTTTAAGGTGGCTATCATTTCTTCATCACGGGGAGTGTCAGCCTTAGACGGTTCGCTTCCTTCTCCCAAATCTATAGGAGCAGCCTTGTCCTTTCCCCCTTTTGCCTTCTCCGTAGGCTCTGCCCTAGAGGCGGTTCCCTGAGTCACATCTGTCTTTCCGGATGGCTCAATACCTACAGAGTGAGAAGCAACAGTTATCAACTCAGGAGAAAATAATGGGTTTTTCATCGATTGCTCAATCACGTGGCGAAAGGTAGAAATAGTCTTGACGAATTGAGGAGAAAATGTAGGGATACCTTCCAAAGACTTCTCGGTAGGGGTAACTGCTGTCTCCGATGCCGTTTCGGGAATAGGGGATAGCAGAGTTGTTCGAGGGATTCCCGGGTTTTCAGGATCATACCCCTCTACTTCAGAAGTTGCGGGGGCAGTAGAAGAGGAACCAGTCTCGGGAATGTTTTTCTGCTTAGTCCTCCGCCTCTCTTCTTCCATAGCATCAGCAATGAGGCGGCGCCCTTCAGCTAGGCGTTCTGGCTCATCATCCCTTAAAATTTCTCCATCAGCTTGTCCTCATCAATGGAATCAACCTTGAGCTCCTCTTTCTCCCACTCAACGATCTGACTCCATACTTGGACTAGAGTAGATGGATAATCCTCAATCCAAGAAATGTTCCGGCGACGGATGATATGTACAAATAATTCAATCATTAATTCGCCGAAACCCTGAATCTCTTCCTCCGCCTCCGACAATTGTTTGCGGGCCTCCTCAGCGGCTTTGATAGCACATTCGACATTGCCCTCCGCCAAGGCAGCTCTGTTCTCCGCCTCCATTAGTTTAGAAGCCAAGTCAGCATTTTTCTTTTCTAGCTCAGCATTCCTCCTTGCTAACTCGGCATTTTTCCGTTCAAGGTCAGCGTAAGCAAGGTGCGTTTTAGCGGCATCTGACTTAGCATCTTCAGCTTGCTTTTTTAACTCAGAACGCTCTTGAGTGTGAGATTCAAGCAAATCATGTTAACGTTTTTGCATATCTTCAAATTGTTGTTTGAAGCTAGTAGCGTCCCTTTGAGCAACAGCAAGCTGGGCCTGTGTGTCCTCCAAATCTTTTCCTAGATTCTTTAAGGCCTTTGCATCGTCTTCCGCGGTTTTTTGCATTGAATCAGCATTCGTGATTAGAGTACGGATGATTCTGGAAAGGTTGCGTGAATATTTGAACATTTCAGAATACTGTTTTTCGACTGCATCTATCTTTGCTTTGGCCTCATCTGCCACCTGGAAGAAATAGGCTCGAGGGCAGGTAAAAAAGTCAAGTTCTCGAAGTAATGTTCGGGAAATTGCTCCTCCAAATACGCCCGCTTGATTGCAGTTTCAGCATCTAGTGGTGGAGTGGCGGGGATCGTCAACTCAGTGTCCCTGTTTGTGGAGGATTCAATAGTTTCTTTATCTGTTCTAGGCCGTTTAGCAGGGACCTTGCGTTTACTTCGCGACTCATTATCCTTTGGTGGACTTCTCTCCCTGCTGCGCTTTTCTTGGGAAGAGGTGGAGTCTTTCGATTGCGGCCTGTCCTCTTCCCGACGACCTTGGTAACCTTTATATCTCTCTGGGTCCGTCTGAACAGGAGAGCGAGAACGCGAGGTTCGAGAGCGATAGGGTTCATAAGGCCTTCTCTCTTCCCTACTGCGATCGTCGCGACGATCATACTCAGTATCATAAGGTGGATTAGACATGCTGCGGCGGAGTTTCCTGATATCATAGTAAGATTGGGACATCGTGCCTGCACAATAAGACAAATGAAATTCAGAATCAATAGTTTCACAGAGAGAGAGGTGCAATGAGTGGTAATGCTATTGTGTAAAGTGTGTCCTAAGTGGTGTGTTTCCCCCAACCAACCCGAGTCCGAAGCTAGACTAGTACGGGCAGGCTCTTTGGCCTTAGCAGGAGTGGTCTCTTCAGAAGAGGTGAAAACTAAAGGATCCTTCCTAAAATCCTCTGAAGTGTATATAGTTTCAGGTAAAGGGAGATCCCCCAAACCCTGAAATAATGGGTCATCAGTACTAGGGACATCTCCCTCGGAAGCATCAATTGGCGACTCTTTGGAAGACGTTGACCTTTCTGGAGAAATGGCATCCTCAGGAGCAGTATACCCTTCGCGATGCTTTTCGGCCAAGTTAGCCAATTCATCATCTTGAGTAGAAGATGGAGAAGGTGAAGTTTGAAGAGGCACTGTAGGAGCTCCCGAACCTTCCCCTGTCTCTGGGACTACATCCACTGGAGGAATATATACGTATGGAGCCGTCCCATGACCGATACTACGAGTAACAGATAGCAGCCCATGAAAATGAAGATATTCGTCCTTAAGGACTTCATCAATAGTCAAGAACTTATGATCGCCATTAAGGAGCTGGTGCATTCGGTCAAAGAATACTTGGTCTGATATTTGTTTTGGGTTGTCGACTGCAAACAAAAGAAAAACGAGTTAAGGCGATGACTTGAATGTATAGATCTGAGATTTAGAAAACCAGTGCTTTACTTGATTTCGTCCACCTCCTAGCACACCCTGGCTGTTTCTTCACATAAAACCATTCCAGTCTGGAATCTCCAGCTTTACTACTGAATGGCGCTGAAATTATCTTCCTCTTAGGGACAGACTCAAAATAGCAGAAAGAAGGAGTTTCTCGAGTCCGATGCTTGAAGTTGTAGAAGAAATGAACGTCATCGAAAGTGAGCTCTATGCCTAAGATCTCACGGTATGCTATATATAAGGTGTGTAAGTAAGCATAAGAATTGGGATGCAGCTGCATGGGGGCAATCCGCATTTGTCTTAGAAAATCAACGATGAAGGGAGAAAATGGAGGGATAGCACCGACCATGCACATCAACCGAGTAATTGCCATATACCCTTCTGGAGGGTTGTGGGGACGGTCAGTTCTCGAAGGCACTAGGGTGTCCCTTTTTAGTATCCCGTATTTTAAACTAATTCGTATAAGTCTGTCATTGTCGATTGTTGTTTCAACAAAATCTTGGGGTGATTCCAATATGACAGCCGATTCAAACTCATCAGGAGCACGGTCGTCACCAATCCCTCCTTCCTCTTCAAAACCTAGAGAAACTTCGCCCTCCGAAGACACATTGTCACTTTCGAGATTTCCAACCTCGTAGTCTGAACCCTCATTATTCCATTCTGGATCCGAAGGAGAAGATATGTCCTCGAGAGTAACTTTGTTGGAGGTCTCCGAGGCCTCTTTCTTCTCAGCAAGTCTAGAAGAGCGTCTAGGTCTCATGGTCATAAAACTATTGAAGAAGCAATAGCACAAGTTAGAGTAAATTAGCCCTTATCCCCCCGTGCATGTATGCAAACTAAAGTGTAAACAGTGTATGCGGAAAGTGTAAAGTAAATGTTTAAAAGTGCGACGCAAAATTTTGGCAAAGTATAAAGGATTGAAGTAGTTCTTGATGTCCAGTTACGTTCGCAAGGCACTATCCTAACTGTCCATTAAGTTGAAGATTATGCCAGGAGTTGATTGGGCCAGTTAAACGAGTTTTTATGCATTAAGATGGACTGCCCTAAGGTTCGGTTCGGGCGCATTCGTTGGGATCGGATCGGGGGCGTGGCCTTGTCTTGGGTTCGGATAAACTTTGAAACTCAGAAATCAAAATCGGATCGGCTCGGAGGTAGATTCCCCTAACGGTTCGGATCGGATCACGTAGTCATGCTTCTCCTCCTTTATCTTACAGTCCGATCCGGTTAGGTGAGCTCCCTTCCCCCCTTCTTTAACTACTTGCTCCGACCCGATCCGATCTTCGGGACTTCTTTTCTTTTTCCCTTTCTCTACTTGCCCCGACCCGATCCGACTTCCTGAACTTCTTTTCTTTTCCACTTTTTCCACCTTCCATATTCCACCGCCCGAACCGACTCCCTGCTATCTTCTTCTTCTTCCTCCTTTTTTGCCTCAAACCATAACTCCCTCTTCCAACGCCTCGAAGTAGCAGCGAGGCCACCAACGACGATAACGAAGGAAGAGGAGACTGAGGCGTGGAAACCATGTCCAGATCGGTCGAATTGACCATCAGTTTCAATTAAAGCTTGTTATCACGAAATCAATCAAGGATTCAAACCTACCAGAGTATGTAAATTGGAAATTCGCACGAGAATGGTGAAAAGTTCTTATTTCTTTTTCTCTAAATTCTGGAGTTCCGAAGCAGAAAGGGTAAAACGATAAAAGGAAATGAGAGGAAGATGAAGACCCGGTTTATATAGAGATGCAGGGTGACTATTCGTCTCCCCGTTCGGACCGGATCGACAGTCCAGTAGTAAAGCTTGGCCCAATAGTCCAATGAAAAATAGAAAGAAGAGGGGGTCTGTTCGTATCGGAATCCGAACTGAACAGAATTATGTAACTCAGCAGTGAATTAAATTGAAGTTCGAAGAAGAAGATGAAAACACAAGGAAAATCAAAGGAAAAATTACCTAGAAGACGCTGTGCAATGACAATCAAAGCATGCTCCGTCTCCAACAGAAGCATCCTTTGAGGGCCAAAATGTTAGCCCACTTTGTGAACTGGGCAACACAAAGTCGAGATGTGAAACATCGAAGAACTTGGAAAGCATTATAGCAGGTCGGATCGGAGAGATGTAGCGGGTCGGATCGGAGAGGTTTTGCTGTTCGAATCGGTAAGCTGTTATTGTTGGAATCAGAGAGGCACTGATGTTCGGATCGGAGAGCAACCTACTACCAGTTGGAGCGGAGGGCTACCTGCTACAGAGAAAGATCGGAACGGAGCAAAAGTGGATGAAGACTTAGTCTTGGGTTAATCCGGATCGGATCGGATACTCCGATCCGAACCCCTCCTGCACGCTCCTCCGATCCGAACCCATATTCCACATCACATTCCCCCACGATCGCCTGAATATGCGGAGCGGGTACGACCAGTTCCTGCCCACAACGTCCACTGCTCTGATGCGTTGTCAACACTGAAATCCATCCGAACCCGAGGCTGATGGGATGGAAGACACGTGGCTCCGATCCGGATCGGGTTCTGAGTAAATTTTCACCTATAAATACCCTGTCTGGAGACAATGAAAAGGATCTTCTTTATGACACTTTGAGAGTTCAACCACTTTCATAAACCGAATATCCAGCATTCCCGGATAATCCAAATTGTTTTTCAACATTTGTTTTGAAGCAATTGAGTGAATATATGTGAGTTGTGAGTGAAATTGAGCGAATATCTCATTGTAATTGCAACTCTATCGTCGAGAATAGTGATTGACAAGTGGACGTAGGCTTTTTAAGGCTGAACCACAATAAATTCTGTGTCTCCATTTTATTTTTGATCTTATTTCATTCTGCTTTTAGTCAATTTGGGTGTTAGAACCACTTTTTGGTCTAACAGTTGGTATAGTTCTACTAGTCATTTTCTGTGTCTTGTCTATATCAGTACCTTCCAAAGGCATGTAGAATAATAAACTTATATCTTCTGGACAAATTTTCATTCTACTTTCACCAAACAGAAAAGAATCTTCCTCCACTGAGTAGCAAGAATACACTACATCCAAATTCTCTGCTTTTTCCTTGCACTCTTTCAATGAAATCTTTTTCTCATAAAAAACACAAAAGAAATCATAAAATGGTGTTCGTTTCAAAATCTCAATTTGTTTATTTGTCAACGCTTTCTTCTCTCTTATCATATTTGTTTTAATCAGAAAATGTTCAAACACCAAATACGATGCCTTAAGAGCGCGTCGCCCGTTCAAAGGTAAGGTGCTAAGAAAGCACGTCACCAAATTAAGGGAAAGACACTATGAAAGCATGTATGAAGAAACGTAAGACCGCAATTCGCAAAAACAAAGCAATAAAAGAGAACACACAATTTTTAGAGTGGTTCGGTCAAATGCGACCTACATCCACTATGTAAACACTTTCCATTATCACTTTCATGATACCAAGTACAATGCCATACAAATCTCTCTCAATTTACAATGTATCTCTCATTTTTCCCTCTTTGATGTGAATCGCCTAAGTTTTTAGAGAGGATTAATGGAGATTTTATTCGTTGCTTGAGTGGAATTGAATGGATTTTAATGGTGGATCTTCAATGGAAGTGACCGATTAATGGATGGAGATGAGTGGAGCTTTGGAAGCCATGGATGGAGTTTGAGAATGCCTTGGAGAAATGATTTTTGCAGCCCTTTGGGGTGGCAGAATCATCCCCTCAAAGTGTGGAGAAAGGGGCTATTTATAAATGGAGTCTAGGGGTAGTGGCAATCTTGTAAATATATGGTGTACGGTTGGCGGTGTGCACTTTCCAGCTGGCATCAAGCAGGAGTTGGAGCGGTCATCTTTTGGAGCGTCCATCATGTGGAGCGACCAGCATTTGGGGTGAGCAGCATTTGGAGTGACCAGCATTTAGGGCGAGCAGCATTTGTTGTATTTTATATTTATATTGTGCAATTTGGGTACAAAAATTGCAACAATGCCATACCCCTTTGAACTATTGCTGATACGCATGCTTCGTGTTCTACTATAACCATTCACGCTGCAGCTTCCATAAGGACCGACTAGGTGGTGCTCCTCATAAGACTGACCAGGTGGTGCTCCTCCCAAAACCGACTGGCATGAAGACTCCGTGACCGACCAGCACGAGTTTCCAGCATCGACCACCTTGTTTTTTCGGAGTCTCCGCCCTTTCCCATGCGAGGACCGATCACTCCATTCGTTTATGCCAGACCGACCACGCTCGAAAGGACGACCGATTAGACGGGATACGACCAGCAAGCTGCTCAATCCGATGTTGGTGAACTTGTTGCATGCATGATGTTCGATGTAATGTTTGAGTGAGTCTTAGGTAGTTAACATTTGCCCCTCGAAGCTTGTGTTTTTTGCTTGCGAGAAATATAGGCTTCGAAATGAACGTTGCTTTCATGGTCCACGTCGGAATTCGGTCGTAGCTTTTTACTTGCTATGGCAAATCCTGCTTTTCTTATTGATTCCATACGCTCCAAGTTTGAACTTGTTGACTAGACTTATATGCTGCGTAGCACCTGTTCTGCAATGAAAACAAGCACTCGCACAATTTTGGACTTATACGTTGTTATTGATCGTCCACTTCAATAACAGGTTAGTTAATCATTAAAGAATGATGTATAATAAATTGAATGTCATATCTATGCAGAACTGCTTTACTTAATAGTTATGATTTGTTAAACACTGTTTGCATAAACATGGTATTCGATTTTGAATTTGACTGATTAATTCGGACTTCTACGTGGAGAAGTCATTGCATCTTTCTGCCTTCGCTTTAAAAGGTCTTATGTGGGGTGCCCCTGCTAGGGGAGGACCTTCGGTTTTATGCCCCCGCTCGGGGAGGAATTTATGTTGGATGCCCCCGCTAGGGGAGGACTTGGGATTTGATGCCCCCGCATGGGGAGGACTTTCGCCGTTGCTCTTACGAAGTGGGGCTAGACTTTTTTGTTCCCCGCATGGGAGGTCTTGGGTTTTGACGCCCCCGCATGGGGAGGACTTTCGCCGTTGCTCTCACGAAGAGAGGCTAGACTTTTTTGTGCCCCGTATGGGAGGTATTATATTTCAATCCGTGGGACAGACGCCAGTTCCTTTACTGGATGCCTGACATGGCAAACGATCTCGGTTTAGGAATCTGGGCCATAAGTAGTCGCTTGTTCCTTCACGGGTTGTTCAACTTGGTGAGTCATCTCGATGTATCGTGTGGTCAACGCTTGCGGATCGCACCTCGTTAGGAGCCAAGGACTTGGTCAACTTTTCAGGGATCTGCCCTTTTTTGTGAAGTTTGGGAACCCATGAGGCAAACTCTAACAGTCGCGTTGGATGCGCTTAGTTATGATAAGCAATTGCAACCGGATTGAGAAGTCGTGCTCTTTTGGGATTTGCGAGGTTTGCGTTATCCTGTGGAGCGAACATCGGCCTTGTACTGGAAGCACTTGATCATGGCAAGTGTTCGTGATTGAGCGCAAGTTGCCCCTTGGAACTTACAACCTGTGGCGTTGATTTTAGATATGCTTGTTGACCTCTCCACCGTCTGATCGCTGGCCATCCCTTCTAATCACCCTTCAAGATGGTGTTTTTATGATTGCACTTAGGTGTGTTGACTTTTTGTGCATCCCATGCTTGAATAAGTGTTGTGGATTTCGCCATAGTGCATCGGGTTTCGAGGAAGCAAGCATTTGTCCTATAACCTGTAATAAAGAATCGTCTTTAGCAAGTCTTGAATTACCGAAGATCTTGTAAGTAAGAGATCCATACAAGTAAGCAGGAGTTCATTCATAGAGATATTGTTCAGTACAATCCTTATGCAATATTACAAGTTTTTTATAGGAAGTTCTGAATGTGACAGAAAGCAAAATGTAAAGTAAAGCAGGTAACAAAGCAGTAAGTAAAGAAATAGCGATGACGATCGCTTATTCTGAGCCGTTGAAACGAGAATCCCATTAGCCCTCAACTGATGATTGGCCTGTTTTTGACTCGTTTTTCTGGGCCTAGTTGAGTAGGAAAGCCTTGCTCCTGGGGAGTCTGAGCAGTGTTTGAGGATTGTAGATTCTTGATGTACTGTTGCAGTTTGCCATTCTGAATCATTTCCTCAATTACGCTTTCGAGAATCCTGCATTCATTTGTATCATGAGCCGGCTTGTGGAGCCGACAGAACTTTCCGGAGTCTAGGACCTTCTGTGTAACCTTGAACTTTGGAGGTTCTGGATAGTGTTCAGTATCCTTAGTGGCAAGGAAAATGTTCTCTATGGTATCATTCAGAGGAGTGAGTTCTGATGAGTTGTGAAAGCGAAACTTCTTGTTTGCCTTGTTGTTTTTCACATCATTGGCTCGTTTCTGCCCGTGGACATTGTGTTGATTAAGCTGAACACCAGCGCTTTTGGGAGCTTCAAGAAGCGGGTTAGCGTCAATAATCTGAAGAGGTATTGGACTAGTTTCGACCCGCATGTATTCCTCGGCTTTTTTATGGAATTTCTCAAGCGTATTTGGCTCTTCCATTTTGATCCATTTACCAAATTCGCTATTCTCGTCTATGGCGCCAATTAGAGACATTAAGATCATGCGAGGTTCGAGATTCCCCACTTCAGATACAACATCATTAAACCTTTTGAGAAAAGCTTTGACTGATTCTCCTGGATTCTATCTCATGGATGTAAGAGAGATAACGTCCTTAGCTTTGGTAGCTTGCAATCTAAATTGCTCTTTGAATTTCAGAGTTAAGTCATCAAATCAGTCAACGGATTTGGGCGAGAGCCTTGTGAACCATAGCGATGCGACGCTTTCTAGGTAGAGCGGGAAGCACAAGCACTTGATCTCATCTGTTGCTTTAGCTGCATTCATGTGCCACTCGTATTTGTACAAGGAATGATTCGAATCAGAATTTCCGTTGTACGGAGGCAGAGTGGGATGAGTGAATTTTTTAGGGAATTCAGCCTTGCGGATCCTCTTTGTGAATGGATTTTTGCCGATGGAGAAGTCCCATTCCCTTTCACAATCCTTGCGAGGCATGTTGTCTTTTATGATTTGCTTTACCATATCCGTGATATATTCCTTCGAGTTGTGTCGTTCCGGGGAGCGAACTTCGATCTCTTTTCCGGATGCTCATCGTGGAGAGCGATCGCGTTTAGAGGATTTAGGCCTTTTACTTCCGCTATGGGAAGGTGCCACCTTCATGGGACTTGCAGCTCGTCGGTTATTTCGATCGGAATGGTTTTCAGCTTTAAACTTTGAGCCTTCGACATTAGCATCGTCATCATGAGGATCGGAGGCCGATGAATTTGCATTCTCTTCAAGGTTAACATGGATTTGCGGAGGAGGAGCGGGATTTGCTTGAGTGTTTAGGAGAGCGCTCACTTTATCCATCAAAGCTTGATTAGCATCCACAAGAGTTTTATTAGCATCGATTAAGGCTTTGTTGGAAGCGTCCATGCGTTGACTCAAGTTAGCGACGACGACATCCAATTCCGCTTTGGTTACTCCGGCTTCGAATATTGAATTTTCTCCACCTTCAAATCGGTTGGTGAGTGGAGTAGTTTCGACGTTAGCAACATTATCATTTCCTTCGATGATATTGCTAGTGTTCTTCTTTGATTTGGCCATTACCTCGGATAGAGCTTTAAATTTGGACGATAGCTCGTCGATTGGCCTAGATCTGAGATTTGCGGAATCTATGGTGGGAGTAGGCTTAGAACTTCAAAGTGAAGTAAAGTGATGCGGACATGGCCCCACGGTGGGCGCCAAATGTTTTAATCAGAAAATGATCAAACACCAAATACGATGCCTTAAGAGCGCGTCGCCCGTTCAAAGGTAAGGTGCTAAGAAAGCACGTCACCAAATTAAGGGCAAGACACTATGAAAGCATGTATGAAGAAATGTAAGACCGCAATTCGCAAAAACAAAGCAATAAAAGAGAACACACAATTTTTAGAGTGGTTCGGTCAAATGCGACCTACATCCACTATGTAAACACTTTCCATTATCACTTTCATGATACCAAGTACAATGCCATACAAATCTCTCTCAATTTACAATGTATCTCTCATTTTTTCCTCTTTGATGTGAATCGCCTAAGTTTTTAGAGAGGATTAATGGAGATTTTATTCGTTGCTTGAGTGGAATTGAATGGATTTTAATGGTGAATCTTCAATGGAAGTGACCGATTAATGGATGGAGATGAGTGGAGCTTTGGAAGCCATGGATGGAGTTTGAGAATGCCTTGGAGAAATGATTTTTGCAGCCCTTCGGGGTGGCGGAATCCTCCCCTCAAAGTGTGGAGAAAGGGGCTATTTATAGATGGAGTCTAGGGGTAGTGGCAGTCTTGTAAATATATGGCGTACGGTTGGCGGTGTGCACTTTCCAGCTGGCATCAAGCAGGAGTTGGAGCGGTCAGCTTTTGGAGCGTCCATCATGTGGAGCGACCAGCATTTGGGGCGAGCAGCATTTGGAGCGACCAACATTTGGGGCGAGCAGCATTTGTTGTATTTTATATTTATACTGTGCAATTTGGGTACAAAAATTACAACAATACCATCCCCATTTGAATTATTGCTGATACGCATGCTTCATGTTCTACTATAACCATTCACGCTGCAGCTTCCATAAGGACCGACCAGGTGGTGCTCCTCACAAGACCGACCAGGTGGTGCTCCTCCCAAAACCGACCAGCATGAAGACTCCGTGACCGACCAGCATGAGTTTCCAGCATCGACCACCTTGTTTGTCCGGAGCCTCCGCCCTTTCCCATGCGAGGACCGATCACTCCATTCGTTTGTGCCAGACCGACCACGCTCGAAAGGACGACCGATTAGACGGGATACGACCAGCAAGCTGCTCAATCCAATGTTGGTGAACTTGTTGCATGCATGATGTTCGATGTAATGTTTGAGTGAGTCTTAGGTAGTTAACAATATTATCTTTTTGTAAGACGCTTGCAAACCGCATCTATAAGCCGTCTCACGTTTGGTTTTGTCATCTACAACTAACTCTTCTCTACTCTCTACTGATATACCCGACTTAATTTCTCTTGGCCTTAGATTGAAAAAATCATCATCCTAGTTACGAAATAAAAAAGCATTAATTAATAGAATAATAAGATTTATGAGTGTCAAAATTCAATGTAATGCATTAAAAAAAACATTAATCTAATTAACAATTATATTTACAAATTTCATTCTCAGTTTTTCAATATTCAATGTATTTGTTTCTACATGTGAACTGAGTGGGAATCATTTTAAGATCAAATTACAAATCAGTTTCCAGATTCAATGTATCAGTTTTAATGCATTGAAAGTTTCATTTTCTTACTTAGCTCTATTCAAGTTATAAGTTTTATATCATTGAAGTTATCAGTGTTAACTTATAAAATTTTCTTCATTGTTTCTAGCATCCTTAACTTCAATTGTTTTTCGTTTTCCTTCCTCTTTATCCTGCACAATTAAACCATTATTGTTAGACAATATAAACAAACATTACTAAATTTTCTTACTATGAATATCAATTACCTTATTTTTATCAACTTTTCTTTTCTTCTTTGACTTTTCTGCTACAAATTTTGGATCATTAAACCTTTTTGAACGTGTCTCCTTATTTATCACTCTATCGGTTTTCCTCACTTTGATTTTTTCAACATTTTTGGCATCCAAAGTATAAGTTTCTTTTCCAAATTTCCCGTGTTCTTCATTTCCAGTGTTAATAGTTTAATTTTTTTTCAACTGTACTTCTTCATCATTTTTACCATCAACTGTATCAGTCTGCTTCTCTACCACACTTCGTTCCTCTGTTTCTCGATTAACAGTATCATTTTTTTGTCATTTGCTCTTTTATCAACAAATTGGCTATCAACAGTATCAGTTCTACTGTCTATTGTGATTTTCTTTATTACTTGATTCTCAATCTGCTTCTGAACATCCATTATTTGTTGATTATTAGTACCTACGGTTTCGACTTCAGCTTATTAAATTTCAGCAGCTTCAACTAGGGTTTCCAAAAAAAATTCAACTGCCTTTTCCATTTGATCGTTGTGAGTAGTGATGCTAGGGTTTTCGTCTAAATTGGAGTACTCCGTAGGCAGAGATTGTGTTGATCGCGATTCGTTCGCCATTTTTATTTTACGATAGAGGGAAAAAAAGATTAAAACGATCAGGAAAAAACAATCGAATAAAGTGTTTATGTTGGGCTGGGCTATTAGTTGTCCTTCAGGAAAAATTTTAAATGTGTTGTCCTTGTGGATAAAATATTTAATTAATTTGTCCTTATAATTTTTTTCCCTAATTGCAAATCAAATATTTTCATTGAACATGCAATATAATTCACAAATTGTTGCACCAAACTCCATTTATTTTTACTTCAAATTTCAAACGACAAGAAAATTAGTTAAACAAACCTGAGTATACATAGTAAAAAAAAGTTATACCTTAGTTGTGGACATTATCATTATGATGTATGTACGATGTATTTTCTGCTAATTTTCTTTAAATGGTTTTCTTAGTTATGCCATTTATTTTCATAATCTATATAATAATTCACAAATTGCCCATGTTTGCTTTAAAAAAAATTACTACTTTATCCTAAAAGGAAATTGACCATATTTACCATTTTATCCTAAAAGATACCACCTACATAGTACTCCTAATGATTTGTAGTTGGTAGAATGCAGTGTAAATGATCTGTAGTTATTCTTTTCTAATTTTTGTCTTACTTCAAATTATTAATCGGACTATTCATACTTGGTATAATATCTTATTAATAGTGCATATTTATACAGAAATTAGTAGAATCAATTGTATTGTCTTAACTTATTTATTTAATTTCCCAAGATTGATTTTGATTAGTAATCTATACTGCTAATTGTTGTCTGACATTTGCTGCTTCAAATTTTTACTCGAGCTATTCATATTTGGTAAAATATCTTATTTGTAGTGCATGTTTATATAGAAATTGGTAAAATATATTATATTGTCTTAAATTAATTATTTAATTTCCCAAAATTCATTTTGATCAGTAATCTATACTGTACCATATTCTTAATATCTAATACATATTTATATGGATCATAAATTGATACAGTCAATTGTATTGCCTTAAAAGTATTTAGTTGATTTCCTAAAATTCATTTACTTTACTCATCTATATTGGACTACATTATTATTACCATACTAGGTACACCAAATTCTCATTGTTGTAATAAAACAACACAATATTGTATGTTAATCTTGCATCGTACTAAAATCAAATTTCCCATGAGAATGTTACCTTATACATGAATTTTATGGTGCTGGTGACCCAAATACAGTTCTCCAATATTCGTCAGCTGGATGAAAAAATTCAACTGTCTTCCACTGTACCACATAAGCATGTTAATATTAACATTCTCACTTTGGAGTCAGAACCTTACATCATACATTGTAACCGATATACTATTGACATAACTTATTTTTCTTTTTTCTTAGAGAAATGACATACTGTCAAGTTTAGCTTAACTCAATTGTTGCATGATATTTAGCACTTGGTATAATCGATAATATATTGTTATTACATGAGTATGGAGATAAAAGATGTTCGTGACTTGTTTAATAACAAACTGCTCAGTCTGTTCCAGAATGCAACAACAATTTCTTTTTTAATATGTCAAATCTGGCTATATAAATCTTTAGCACAACATAGTGACAATTAAAATTTGATTTTACATTCTCTCTTTTTTATCTTTGACTTTTTAATTTCATTTTTGGGCTAAATCAATGGAGAAAGTTGATGTTACCTAGCACAATAATTCTTAGTGATTCATGAAGATTTTGTTCCAACTTTTCACAGCATAGTTTTCTTATTCATTTTCAGTTTTTAGTATTTATCCATGTAATAAAGTATACATTTCATGGACAAAAAATTGCAATGTATGCCCCTCAATATACTGTACGAAGCGCGTTTGTGTCCTTTCTGCTATATCTATATGTCCAGACCAATGTCATGAGCATGGCAGATGGATACATACATTTTTCAAATGGCCTGCAACGTGAGTGTAAATTTGAAACGCATATGATATAATAATAGAGAAGTATTAATTAAAACTCAAAAATGTGCTAACAAATTAATTTAACAAAAAGCTAATACTACATCTTGATGTTATTCATTACATAGAATAAATAAAAATTAATAGTAATTGAAAATTTGTGGTTTTCCTTTTTTTTAATGTTACAACACCCTTGAAACCAAATATTTCTATACAATCTTTATACTTTAAGTTAGTTATCATTAATGTCGCACTACCTGTCAATTGAAAATGTAAATGTCAATTAAATTGCATTAATTTTTCCATGTTTGTATGCAAAGTGTTACCTGATTAAGAATGGTTTATAGTCGAACTGCATAAGAATGCTTTATATTGTTGAAGAGTTTTCATTATTTATTAATAATAGTATAAATATAATGTTTTATGAGATAGTTTAGTATAATTTCAAGAGAATTTCCCTTACTTCAAAATCCATTCAAAATAAAGTTAAACATAAATGTCAAGTTTTCTTATTCCTAAGAAATCAATTGTCAACAAAATATAAGCCATTCTCTTATCTATAATAGAGTTTTTTTTGCTAAAAGAATAGAATTTTTTTTTGAGCATTTAGGTTCATGAAAAGAGCGAGTGTTTATTTTCATGTGAACAACAAGAATTGGCAGTATGCTGGATAAACTTGTTTACAGTGCACAAACCATATGTTCATTCCTTAATAAATTAGTTAAATTTCACTCTTTAATGCATATGTTTTATGTTTTAAGTTGAAAAGTGTTAATTGTTGGTATAGTTGTCTATATTTATTGAAAAAGATGTAAATACAAAACTTATTATCAACATAATGTTTCCAATAGTAGTAGCTGTATAGTTTTGTCGGCATGTCATGTGTATTTGATAGTTAAGATAAAAGGTTAGAATGGCAAATGCATACCAATATTAGAATTCAGATTATTTCCTCACATAAGTCGAGTTTTGCACAACAATATCTGCATTGCATGAAATAAATTAGTTTATTGTAGAAGGATAACTCTGACGGGCTACAACATAGCATAACTAGCCATGCTTTCAAGCACTATATTTTCTGAATCAATATTGCATGATGAATTTTTTACAAGCATATATTTATGGTTATTTCATGTATTTCTGAGCATCTCTTAGCACATCATGTGTTTGCCCACTTTAAATTCTTTAATATTGTTGCACATATATTTACTTGACTTAAATTCATAACAGATCTATACGAAAGATTTCTTGACTTAAATTCAGTGGTTTTGGCCATTTCACTCTGTAATGTCCATTGTTTTGGACCACTAGCTAATTAGTCAAATATAAGAGAGTTTCCAATTAGAGTGCATCAGTAAAAAAATTATCAATACTTTATTTATGTCTCTTCATGCATTTCTAAATGTTTAAGATGGAACAAACCATTTAGTCCATCTGATATCTATCATTATTTCCTTCTCAGTGAAGCCACATAATTTTTTTGTTCATTTACAAATCTAGCTGAAATGTCTTTCTTTTATGAACTTTATTTTCTTAGTGCAGCATTTCCAGAAAGTCGTTACAAGATATTGATTAAATTAATGCAATGGGAAGCTACAAGCCATTAAAATGCTATTTGACTTCGTGATTCTTCTTGCATAGAAAAGAGTTTGGTAAATTAAAATGCTTGAAAATTACATATCATTTTTGACGACTTTTAAGGATAAAAAAGGTAATGAAAATGGATTTATTTCAAAAAAGAAAGCAATTAAAAAAGAAAAAATAAGTTATATGTATATGATGACAACATATGCACTTTTAACATATAAAAAAGAATACATTGCATATATATATACACACGAGCGTCACGGCACATGCTGAGCGCGTGTAATATTGTATACATATGTCAATATTATAGATTTACGCATAGTTTGCGCATATCCAAAATTCAACATATGATCTAACGCGTAAAAAAGAACTGAGAGAATATCTTATTAATTTAACATGTGTCAGTCGATGATATATACCTTTATTAAAAATAACAATTTAAATCCGGTTATCTTGGTTTATTTTCCATTCTCTTTTCAATTTGAATATACAAATCTATTTCGATAGGAAGTTTGGACATCTAAATCTTGAATATACTGCATTTGCCTTTAAATCTCGAATGGATAATGCATATCTTATATTTTTCTAATTCTAAAGAATTTGGAGGAGAAAGGGAGTGGCAGGGCTTCTGCACCCGATCAAAAAATATGAAATTGAGTATTATGACCTGTGAGTTTATTTATAGATGTCCAAACTTGTTGTATCCATCCGATATAAGATAATAAAATCCGAACCATTCAACAAAATAAAAATATGTCGTTAGTACATGGCCTGATATATTTCTTGCCCATTTTATTTTTCTACATATTTATTTGCTCGATAGTTTCTTATTATTTTCCTATTTTCATTACTGCGCATTAATTTCCTTTTCTAATTCATGCATGTTAATTCATCTGACCGTTATTCAAAACATATATTTTTATCAAACCGACCGTTATGGAGGTTTCCCTACTGTAAAAGGCCCAAAATCAAATTGTCTCTGCCAATCAATTTGGCCACCATTTTCGCTAATGAGACATTCGCTTCGCGTTTTCTTCCTTCTGAATCTGATTCTTTCCATTTTCTCCTCCGCGATTTCTTCTCCTTCTAATTCTGAGTAAACTAGAAAGCGTACTCTCCTCCATCCCTCCTTGCAATCCAACTCAAGCATAACCCCAATTGTTTCGCTCTAATTGTCTTATTTATTCTCCTACTGTGATCCCATTTGATTAAGAATCCCTTGGATATTCTCAGATCTCACAACCGCGGGGAGACGAAGAGCATAACACGAAGTCAGAGGTCGTGAAATCAGGTAAATTTGTACTTCGATTTGAATGCCCAACCTTGTTTGATTAACAAAATACATTACAAGTTGCCGTATTTACTGAAATCATACTTATTAAAGATAAATGTTTATTTCACATATGGTAACGAACATGATTGTTTCCTTAAGAGTTGCATTGATTTATTATGATATTTATTGTGCTAGAAAGAAGCACTTAACCTAGGGGTTCAAAAATGAGGATGACAAAGGATAAAATATTTTAATTTCAATTTTGATATAAAAAATTGGTTTCATGTACATAGGTTATAAGGCTTTTACATAATACAACATTATTTACATTTTCCTGACCAAGTGACCATTGACTCAACTATGATTTTTTATATTTGATTTATCATGTTGCTTATATAGATTGTTTTATCATTCTTGAGAAGATTGTTTTTAACTGAAACAAATGCATGGATTTTTTCCCTTTTTATTGTTAGATTAGCATAATACCCATGAATAACTTTTAGACTATTGTATATACTGTTGATAATGGCATAACAAGAGTTAACTTACTTAAAAAAAACTATGGAAGGTGAGTGAATTATTATAGAGTGAGCAACTTATTTTCTATCTTACCATGTTTGATGATTGTGCACACGCGCATGTGAACTGTTATAGAGTGAGCAAATTTAGTCCGTGAGTACATTGGTTTGAGTGTTTTGATCCAGAATGAAAGTTCAGTGTAAAACTATTTAGCAATTTTAACATGCTTTTTTTACTTCTGATTGTGAATGGTAATTTTTATTCTCATTTATACGCTTTTCAATATCTGCTACATAATCAAAAAATCAAAATTTTAAAAATTCAAACCTGTTATGTTCCAAACGTTTTTTTGTTGGTATATATGCATAAACGATGTATAGTATTATTTCTAAAGTGATGTATTTTAGAATTTGAATTTTTTTCCCTTTCATATAATAACATTGAGTGCCTCTGCAAAAAAAGCTATTAAGGTTAAAAGAAAAAACTGAGTAATACATAGCTCTGATAAAGGAACAACTGAATCAAGAAAGACTTGGAGATGTAGGGATAATTATGTTGTGTATTTATTTGTCACCTATGGAAAAAAAAAATGTTTAGTCTAACTCTTTGATCATTTGATTAAAGTTCTTTATTTTTCTTACTTCTGCTCTGTTTTATTGCTTCCTCAAATAGCTTTGTCTCTTTCACATTTCTATAAACAATTCCGTTGTGTACCTATACACATTGATAAAATGTAACATTAAATATATTTCAAAGTCATTTCACAGTACCAATTTTTTTGCAGCTATTGGTTTTAATACCAGCTATATCCATGCATATGCATCGCATATGCCAAGGTATCATTTTTTGTGTGTATGTATGTGTGTGTAAGTTTCAATAGTGTATGCACTTTTTTAAATTGTTTTCTAGACTTACATTAGTCTCACTTGCATTTCAGTAAATACTGGATTTATGCCTTCATAAAAAGCATACAATATTATGTATACTTTATAGCACTATTATCAGATCTAGAAACCTTGTAAGTCAACTGGATGATTTAATGTTTGGCGATAATTTATTTTATTAAGTGTTCCCATTTTTGTTGCTGGATAATTTGGGTTTGTCTTTCATGTATATTTATGCAACCTACTGCTATGAAAAAGAAAAATATAATTTGAGTCCATTCTATCCTGACTTCCAGGCTAGGAGAAAACAAGACTTTCTCCCAGTCCTTCGGTATAGGACAAATAGGTTTAGCAAAGAAAACTCCAACTTCTATAACTTGCTGAGGGGAACAAATGAACGAATGGATAAATGCTGCGGGGAACAAATTTCTGAGACTCGCTTTGATATATGTTAGTCTCTGTAGAAAAATATATAAGGAATTTCACTAATTTGCAATTTGAAACCAGTTTCATTTTCTTCCTATATTCGAATATTCAAAATCTTCATCAAATATGTAGATTGTGTATCTTTCCCTAAGTATCATATTATTTTTAAAGTTTATAAATTTTCTTATGCCTTTTCAGATCAAGAATTTAAACAATTTATCTCAAACATAATGACTGTTTGAGCTAGATACCTCAAAGTTCAAAATAATCAGTAGTCGTTCCAATGCTGATAAATTTCTTATATCATGCATTGAATTGCATTGATATCTGACCTTTGTAATATTATTTGTATGAGTCCAACGAGAGTGAGACTTGGGATTAGAGGATTTTGTCTTGTATTTTTTATTCATGTAAGCCAGTTTGGTAAGTGATGGTTTATGATAGTAGATAAATGAGCAAGGCAGTCACAGGCAGGATAGTTGTTAGTTTGGAAAGATGGAGAGGGCGGGTTTGACAAAGTGCTTGGCTGGTGGGAGTAGTGGTCAATAATGGATTGCTGCCTGTATTTAGTGAAGTGATGGAGTGGTTGATCTTGGTTATTGTTGTGACAGTAGTGGAGGTGCAGGTTTGCTATGGTATAGGAGTTACGTAGAAATAAGGTGAATCGACAGAGGTGTTTTTAGCGAATGGTGATTGTTTTGGATTTGGTCTGGTGTTTGGGATTCAGTTTGGTCATGGTTGGGGAAATTTGTGGTGTGAAGAGAGGGTGTAAGTTTTATTTCGTGGTGGGGTACTTTTGTCTGCTGTTGGTGTTTAATGGGATGGTTTGTGTTTTTGTGGATTTAGGACAGTTGTATTTAGGGAACTCGTGGATTTGGCATAGAGATAAGAGTGGCAGTGATGTGTTACATTTTGTTGTGATTATGGCAGTAGTTTGTAGGCTGGTGATAAGTAAATTAATAATTAAAGGTGGTGTAAATGAAGTGTCTGTTAGAACTTTGTTTGAAGTGGTGAAGGATCGGTTGTATTCTTCGAGATTTGTGCGGTAAAAAGGTAGACCCTAGAGATGAATATTATTCCAAACTATATCCTCCTATTATACATGTTTTCCATCAATTTGTACACATTTATACCAAGGAAAATATGCCTGCATGTATAAATCAGATTGGAGAAAGTTCAATTGAAAAACTCAAGATGCATACCCAAAATCATGGGTACAATAATCTGCGTAGGTAGAGCTATTTCTACAACATTATTTAAAGGATCAATGTTGATGAACATTCTCAATTCTCGGGGAGAACTGGATTCTAGAATGCTTCTTTTTGTCTAGAAGTAGCTACCGTTGGTCCCTTTAGTTGATATAGCAGGTACACGTTGTTATATTTTTATTTGTTAATTTTGACAAATATATACACTTGTATTTCTCGAAATCACTTTTAGGTGCCGATATGCAAAATCTTCCTTGATACACTGTCTTTATCCAGCTGGATGATCTTATTATCTGTCGTGCAATATGTGATTCTCACTTTTTTTTTCTAGAACCAAAATTGAAAGCTTGGAAAGTTGAGTCCTATTTTCGAGATATGGTGTTGCTTGTTTTCAGCAAGTAACATATATAAGTACTGGGTAGTGGCTGTAGATGCAAAACTCAAATAATGAAGCAAAATGCGTGGTTGCTCTGATTAATGTAGGGTGTGATAGGATCTGCAGTTACATTTTACTTGCTGTCATGGTGCATAGAAAGAAGAGGTCCTATTTTATGTTCATTTTAGTTTCAGTTATTAGTTATGATAATAACTGTTTATGATTGTGCCAGGTTACATTAGCTCAAAATCTATGTTTTTTAGTGGAAGTTCTGTTAGAAAAATGAATATCATAAAAAATATATACACATGTTTCATTGAAGTAAGTAATGACATTTACTTTTACATCTCTATTTCAGCTTACTGAAGCATTTTTATATGTTTCCTTTAGCAAATTTTAGATTTTTTTTCTTTGTATGATGTTATCCTATCTAGTAACATATTTACATTTTAGTTTTCTATATATGACAATTGCACTACAAGAGAGGCTTCAATTTGCAACGAGAGGGGGCGACGGCTAAAAAATCGTCCGTTGCTAGCCTTCGCTCGACCTGAACCATTATTTCCACCGTGGCCTTCTTCCCCAAATCAGTTAGCCACAAATAAATAAAAAACTATTTTCGTCGTCCCCCCTCCAATCATCTGATTTCTTCATCCAAAACTTGATTTCATCTTCTCAAATTGCTCCGGTATGACTTCTAATCCCTATTATATGTTTAGTTAGGGCTATTTAGGGTTGTTTTGTATGTTTATATGGGGTTTTAAATTGATTGTTTATGGCTATGAAATTGGTTTTGTTGTGAGATGCATATGATGTCGATATTGGTATACATTGATTTGGGAATAAGTGGAATTGAATAGGAGGTTGAAATCGGTGATTATCACATATGTGCTTCATTTAGGAGCATGAAAACAATGATTATCATGTATATAATCGAGTTTACATTGATTGTGTTGTAGGATCATTTGAGAAAAAAAATGAAGTAAATGTGACTGTTTAGCGGTAGTGACTTGATTATGACGAATGAAATGGTGTAATGATGGCCCTTTATGCATGCATGCACTGTTAATTATGTCATCTTGCTATAATAGTCGGTCCAAACAAATTTGAAGAATGCATTTGTAATATTCCCAAAAAAAATTGTTGTTGTAATATTAAAACAAATTGACAAACTTGAAAGCTTAGTTTGTTGCTAAAATATTAACAAAATAAAATTGACAAATTTGTTGCTATAATACTAACAAAATTGAAAGCTTAGTTTATCTTTCAAAAATTGAAACTAATTAACTTCATAACTTATAACTTTAAACTAAAATTAACTAGAATTGACTAAAACTAATTTATACTTCATAATTTTCATTCTCATGTTATTTTACAAATTGAAAGTACATACAGACGCTATTTAGTTAACGCGCGAGCATAGATGGAAAAAGGCGCAAGGCGCAACTAAGGAGCTTTTTTCATTTGTATTGTTTTTTGGTTTAAACTTAGATTGAATGTTTTTTGACTACTTATATGAACCCCTTAGATAAATTTGGCCTCGTCCGACAAGTGTTGTATATGATCGTTATATGGGTATTCGTTTTTACACAAAACGGAAATCTATATTCATCTGATACAATATTCGTCGGATTTGTCCTAGTATTGGACAAGTTACAAATATAATAACGTAAACATATTTTATAAATCATTTCAGTTTAAACGGTTGACAAAGTTTCGATGGCACTTCTTTTTGTTCCCTGTATACACGCATTTGTGTACGATATAGGGATCAAGGGGAAGTGCTGCTGAAATTTTTTTGAACCATTTAACCTGAAATGATTTATAAAATATGCTTACGTTACTATATTTGTAATGGGAAGTAGGTAGACCGGCCGTAAAAGTAAAAAAGAAATAAACCAAAAAATCGAAAACATGCAATAGTCATAAACGAAATTTTACAAGATTTAAAATAGTATAAAGTTTTACGTTCGGTCGAACTTTCTAACATATTTGTTGCAAATCAGGAAAATGTTCGATTATTTTCATGATCGCAGTTGGATGTATCAATCCCGAACCGGTAAGAAAGGGTCGATAAAGGAACATTTTTGTAATGGAGTTCAAGAATTTATTAGATTCACTAAATCTATTAATCGGAGTAACGTAGACATTCGTTGTCGTAAGTGTAGACACCTGAAGCATTGGAAGCCAGATGTAGTAGAAGTACATCTGTATAAATTTGGTTTTGTGTCGAATTATCACTTGTGGGATCGTCATGGAGAACTTGTTCAACCTACGTCTAACCATGTAGTGGTAGAGGACGATAGTGCAATGATGAACGATAATACAATGCCGAATCCGATAGAAAATATGGTGCAAGATGCAGCACGATCAATATTTCCTAACAGTGAGCAAGGCGATGATGAGACTGGAAATATTGAAGAACCAACGGCGGAAGCAAATTTTTTTTTATGATTTATTGGATTTTGCTAAGAGGCCGTTGTGGGAAGGTGTATAAGCGGAACCGAATTGTCTATAACCGCCGAATTCATCACTATGAAATCAACATAACACTATGAAATCAACATAACCGAATTGTCTGCGAATATATATACATTTATTTGTCTCAATTAATAAAAAATGAATATAACACATATATGCAGTATCTACGAATCACAACATCCATCTGGTGATCTCAGTACAGAATTCACTCGATGGTTTTCAGACTATATTCATGATCCCAAAAACTGTGTTGTTAACGAAGGATTACGACATCTTGCTATCGACCCAAAAATTAAATTCAACACCAATGACTACGGAGCCAAAAAATTAACGTATAACAGCGGTGTATTTGTCAAAGGCAGTGATGATCCAGAGGAGCATATAAAAGATTTTTACGGCGTCTTAATGCATGTTGTAGAGTTGACATATTATGTTCATCCCGTAGAGAAAGTTTATCTGTTCAATTGCAACTGGTTTAGCAATGTTCCTGGTTTTGGAATCAACGTGCACAAAGATTATAAGCTAATCGAAATAAGGCATACGTCGCATTACTATAAGTATGATCCTTTTGTGTTAGCCAAAGCAAGCATTACAAGTCTATTTTGCTCCGTATCCATCCTTAAAAAAAGATAAAGCAGATTGGTGGCTGTTTTTAAGACAAAGGCAGGATTTACATTTGATGGAAATAATATTCCAGACGAAGCAGCGTATCAAGGGGATTTTGAGTCAAATACTGAAATAATAATAGCTGATGACATTGATGTTGGGTCGTCGAATGATGAAGAGATTGTATTAGTAGATGCATTTGTAAGTAATGATGAAAACGATATAGAGTATGAGACCGAGTCTGGATCCGAAGATGATGAAGACTGATATTATGTACTTATGTTATTTAAGTACTATTCTGAGCTATGTAATAATAATGATGTTGATTGATCTTAGCTATGAATTTACTTATGTTCTGTACTACTATGATTTATGTAATGATAATTTTGACTATGTATGTTATGCAGTATTGTTCTTCTCATTTACGATTTATGTTATGATAATGATGACTAATTCAAGTTATTTTGTATGCACATTATATGATTATAACATATATGTCTGGCGATAGATGACGATCGAGGAGTACATCTCAGCCTACTCCTTCACCATCTCCTAGAGCAGGATCAGGAGCAGGTCCGAGCAGTTCAGTGCCAGATCTTCGTCGAGTTGCGGAGATTGTTCCGAAAAGTGCCGGGTAAATGTTCAAATTTATTTCAATTTAGCTTATTTAAAATATATGAAATGTTTATATTAACATCTACACAGAGGTTTTGAGATTGAGCCGTCGGAGTTCATTTTAGAAGTATCTAGGCAGTCTTACACAAGTAGAATGCAGGGTGCTTGGCCGCATTGGGATAGTATCACAACACATATTAAGAATGTCATTTTAGCCGATTTATTGGTAAGTATTTTTTATACTAATATTAAAAATTAATATACTGGGAATAATTAAAAATAAATGTAATATGCAGGCTGTCGTACGTGTTGAGGAGCAGGACATGCCCACCTTTTTGAGTTATTGGAATATGAAGATTTGCAAGAATTATCGAGAGACAATTTCTAGAGCCAAGAAATATAGAAAAAGCCTCAATTTATGAGTGATGATGTTTGGGCAGACTTTCAAAAGTACTGGGACACAGAAGAAATAAAGTAAGATTTAATGATAGTATTCACATTTATAATATTGATTGCATTATTTTACATCATCGTCTATCAAATTTAATAGAAAGTAGCAGCTAGAAACAAAGCAAATAGAGAAAAGAATCCTGCTCTACACCGAAGTGGCTCAAAATCATTCCAACAGCACAGAAGAGATTTGGTATAAATTTTAAATATTTGTAGTACATGTTCAGATAAAAACTTAGCGTATATAGTCATGTCTTATTTTTAATAATTTTATTACTGTATATGTACTCAGTTTATAAAGCATGGAAAAGAGCCTTCGCTAGCAGACGTATTTAGACACACACATGCGGTGGAGCACATCGATGAAGAAGGAAATGTTACGTATGACTGGGTGGATCCGAAGAGTGAACGTGTAATGGTAAATATGCTTATCCGTATAAATTAAAATGTTTCATACATGTCCATATCACAGTATATAAGTAAATTTTATAGCACTTGTCTTAAAATTATATTGCTATTGCAGGGGAAGTATGATGCAGAGGCTACTAGAGTGATAGAGGCTACTGGACAAAAGCTTACAGTTGCAGATTCTGATAGCATATGGCATTCTATCACTGATCCGCCTAAGAGAGAAAGGCGATATGGTTTTGACAATCAGGAGGTAAGACCTTTTCTAGACATAAATTACGGCAACATAGTAAAAATATGATTAAATAATTTTAATATGAACTTATTTATTTCACAGGATGTTCAGAGTGCTTATAAGAGGTCGATGGAGGAGGCAACTATAGCTCAGATGCAAGACCAGATGAATGAGTTGATGGATTGGCAAAAAACCCAGATGCAACAGGAAATAGACGAGCGCATCGCAAATTACTTTTAGGAGCATGGGTTTATGCCTGGACAGGGGGGAGAGGGAGCAGATTCCTCTGTATATCGAGAGGAATCAGAAGGAGACGACAACGAGATTGAGAACGAGGAAGACGGGGATTAGTATGTAGTGTAGGTGCTCATTTCGACTTAGGCTCTGATATATACAAATACTTGGTTTTTTTATATGTTAAACGTACGCACGATGTTATATGATGTTTATGGACATGTATAACGGTTTGTGGATGGTGTTATGATGGGTTTTGATATGTATGACGTATTTGAACGATGTTATGATTGGGTTTTATTTTTGTTTTTTTACGTATTTGATGATGGTATGGTATGATGGATTGATTGTTGATGAGTATTGGTGAATTAATGGGGTAATAGTGGTGTGGTATTGGTTTTTGGATTGAATGGTTGTTGATTGTCTTGATGGAAAGGAATTGTTGTGTGTTGTAGTTTTTGGTTTCAGGTTTAACAACGGCTAGCAATGGCTAGCGACGACCTTATGGTCAACATATAGCGACAGCTAGCAACGGATAACGACGGAATTTTAGCAACGAATAGCGACGGCTAGCAACGGCTATTCGGTCAAACCAACTACCTGCCACGTAAGATGACACGTGGCTATAAGCCGTCGCTAACCATTGCTAAATTAGCGACGGAGCCATCGCTATTTCCGTTGTTATTCCTGTTGGCGACGGCATATAGCGACGGCTAGCGTCGGCCGCCGATGGCTATATGCCGTCGCTAAATGAAGCGCTCCTTGTAGTGTTGCAATAACTGATGCTAATCATTCGATAATCCAACAAATTTGCTTAGTATACTGGATGACTTGATTGTTTATGTGCTTGTTTTATTAACAATCAGTTAATAGTATTTGAATGTTGTTGGATAATTCATGGTAAATGTTTATTGTCGATTATCAAACTTGTTTACGGGTAAATATCTTTGATGTCATAATTTTTTTTTATGTAGACGTAAAATATTGAAAATGCCTTTAAATTTTATTTTAAAAAGCATCTCGTTGAATCCAGAAAATTAGTCTTGATATTTTATTTAACAACTTCATTACGCTATTGGTACATTTTTTAACTCTTAGAATATCGAGTCACCTTATTTTAATTGCCTTGATCAGTATATGCTAGAATACCGTAAGCCTTGGTCAATATTTGCTGGAATTTCATACCGTACTACTTATAAATACAGCGATCCGTTTTTCTTTCTCAATCCTATATCAATCATACTTGATATATAATAAAAATGTATGTATGTGTTTCTGACTAATTTGAATTAATACATTGATAATATATTCTTAGTCTTAAGTTGATTTACATGTAAAAATCATTTTAATTAAATTTTCATTTTCTCTTAAAGTACCCTGTAATTTTTTTAAGAAAATATGACTTGAAATATGTTTCAAAAAATAATTTTATATTTCATATTTATCGTCTTAACGGTCGGTTTTCCCACCGTTATGCGGTAATACTAGTTTAAAGTTTTATTGAAAAAAAGTCCATTCTTAACGCACATTAAATTTCTATTTCAAATGCGATTATTTCTGGAATTAATACGCATGCTCATACTCTTGAAATAAACATGTCCACACATATTTACACGTATTTGTTTCAATTGTTTTGAATTAGAATGTTAGTTGACTAACATAATTAAACTCCCTTTTATTGCGTGATTTAATTTCATTTACGATGCACATTTATTTTCGAATTCAAACATGCATTACTTTTAAAATTTATGTTCTATATTTATATGAAGTAAATATATATACTTGTGTATTAGCATGCATGTTTCCCTTCTAGATTTAATTGTCTGCTTTCAAATTTTAGCGTTATTCCCATTTATGTCTCTATTAATGTCATTAATGACGCGCATTGCTAATTGAAGGAACATTTTATCATATGTGTTTGTTTTTTAATTCCTTTTATCATATGTGTTTGTTTTTAGGATCCCAAGTCTAAGTTGCAGCCTAATATATAGAGAATTATTAATAAAGAAGAAAGATATATGTTACATTACAATTATTAGTAAAGTGCATTTTCATTAGCTCAAGTGTACACCAAAAAAGTGTGACACCAAACCTATTCCGATTATAATTAGTAAAGAATATATATATATATATATATATATATATATATATATATATATGATGGCATCAAATACACTTTTTTGCTTCATCAAAAAAAGTTAACATAACGTAGTTTGTATATAATTTATATAAGATTACTTGAATTGTATCACTTATATAATTTTAATGATTATTTGTTCAATTTTTCACATTTAAATATCACAAAATAAGTTTAAATTGTAATGAATTAAGAACATGTTTTCAGAATAAAATCACAAATAATCATTCTTTTAATATCTATGCCAAAAAATAACAATTCATAACCAAAAAATTAGATGCATAACAGAACAATTAATCAAATAATCATCCACGGCAAAATTATTGTTGGGTGAACAACATGACAATTAATTATTGTTACCGCATAAATTATTAGATGGATAACGGAACAATTAATCAAAATAATCATCATGATAAAATTAGTTTTGGATGAACAACAGAACAATTTATTATTGTTGCCGCATAAATTATAATATTTAAAAATATATATAACTATTTAATATTAATAACAATAGTTTATCTTTAATATTTAATCATTACTATATATTTTTATAATAACATAAATTTTAATGTGCAACGAAGCGGGCAAAAAATACTAGTTTTTGTAATGTATGACAGAAATGTTGATATTTTGTCTGATATTTTTTGATGTTGTTTTCTGTTTTATTTCAAAAATTAAATTTGTGCTTAGTATCACATTTCTATAAACATTATTTTTTATTTTTCTTTGCACAAATGCACTTTTTTTAGTAAAAATGACTACAATTATTCACAGATTGGCTGGAACTAAAAGTGACAATGCTTACATAGCATGTTTTTTGAGACAAAATGTATAAGTAGGTCAAAATTTAAAGAGTGTTCCTATTGTTTATGTTATATTGTATGCCGTGTGACTTACGTGTTTTAGTTTAATCAAAATGCAATTTTATCATATTTCACTGATATGAATGCGACATATCTTATTGATTTTTCATATTGTCATCTGAATTAATGAATATCTCTTAATTACATTATCTTATTATTTTGAACTTAATATTGCATAATTAATTTAAACATATGAACTGAAAAGTAAAACATATGAGAAAGTGGGGTGAGTTTTGTAAATAACTATGGTAATTTAAAATAAGTAATTTAAGTAAATGTAGAATTTTATAATGCCGTGTATGATAAATATATTATACAATTTTAAATATATAACATAAACAGTAAATAACACAAGAGATTTATAGTGGTTCGGCCTCAGGGAGGACCTACGTCCACTTTAAAGAGTTGTAGGAATTTTATTGATCACTTGAAAGACTACAAGATTGAGATCCTCTCAGTACATTCATTGACTAGAAGCTACAATAGTCATATTTGCAAGAAATAGTAAAATGGACAGGTTTGCCCTTCTTCTTCCTCAAAGAGGAGATGCCATTAATGAAGCTTTATGGGGTCTTAAAATCCAAGAATCTCTCTCCTTTGAAGTGTGAGGTAGTGGGGTATTTATAGGAAGTGGTTAGGTAGGGGTTAGGTAGGAGTAGGTAGAAATGGGGACCATCTTCAGGAAATTCACGCCTCCAGCTGTCGGCCACGGAAAATTCGTAGCTGGGTGGAGGTATGAAATTTCGCACCTGCTAGTTGCGAAATTTTGCATCTCCCAGGTACGAAATTTCGTACCTAGGAGATACGAAATTTTGCACCTTGGCAGGGTGCGAAGTTTGTTTGGAGGGGACGTAGCCGAGGTTCGTTGGCGCAGTATATTGGTTCTTATGGGGCGTCGAAGCTCCTCAGCACGAAGTGAAGGAATCCATCATTTAGCTGGTCCGAAGTGAAGGAATCTGAGCTTTCGGAATGGAGAAAATCGGATGAAACAGGCGGTGCCCACCGGGACTGTGGGGCCCCGGACCCCCACCGGCGGTGCGCCCGGACCCGCTTGACGGCTCGCCTTCGCTCGGAGCACGGCTCGGCTCGGATGCGGACGGATACTGATGGAGATTGCGTCCGAGGGATGCGATATCCTGCTAGTGGCCAGACTCGAGTCTTCTGATACTGACCCCGGATGATATTGGCGATACCTCCGGACTGTAATATCACGCCGTATGTTGAGTCGAGCGTGTCTTGAGTACTTTTGGTGACCGGACCAAAAGGCCGGTTAACAATAAGTATCTTATGTTAAATGATAAATGAATAAAAGATTAAGCTTGTATTATGTGAATCATTTGAATATAATAGACTTTTATTTTGAGTGATTTGAAGTTTTATCATTTACTGAAAATCATAGGGATTTAAATTGTAAATGGTTTGGATGAGGGAATATTTTCATTCTCTATACATGAGTACTGTGGAAATTGTGTTCTAATTAGAAATTGCAACTTATATAAATATTAAGCGGAGATGGTATAAAATATTTTTGTCCACTTCTATCAGAAATTGCAAGCTAAATAAGATCTATAAAATAAAAAAAATCAACATAAAATATCTAGAGACTTTTAAGGAGAAAAGAGATAAAGCAAAGAATTAAGGTGAGAGCTTTAAAAGCTTCTGCTTTACTATTATTTAATAGATTCAATATTAAGCAATTAACAATCCTAATTTCATTAAATGTTCAGCAAGCAAACTTTAGCATTTTTAGTAAACGATATCTAGTTTATTTTTTAGCAAACGCTATTTACCAGATAATATATTACCAAATTGACCATTAGTAAAGTTAATACAGTGTAGGCTTGCAAAATCAAAAAGTGTGAAGCAAAAGAATCAAGAAACATTAAATATATTGAATTTGACGTGTTTCTTTGTACTTGTGATATTTACTGTATTCCCTTCACTGGTATTATAGTTTTTTAATTTATTTATATGATATTTAGTGATAATAGGTTTTCTTCTTTAAAGGTTTCAAATTTCTTCAATAAATTTTCAAATGTTTGTACTAACATATTTCGAGTTCAAACTTCAAATTCAAAATTCAACCATCTAAAGTACACATTTTAGTTCCACAATTCAGATTTTTTTCCTCTTAAATTGTACATTCTCGAGTCTAGAATTTTAGTTTTCAAACGTTAAATTAAAGTTTTAATATTCTAATCTAAAGATAAAAAATAATGTATTATTTTAATCTAGCCATTTCAAATTCATAATTTACACTAAAATTTAAAATTTAAAATTTAAAATTCAATATTTAAGAATATTGAATTTTGAAATCAAAATTCAAAAGTCAAAAATTAATTTCTCTAACTTTCAAATTCAATGTGAAGTTCTACACAAATATTTTTAACTCCCTTTTTGGAAAGAAAGTTTGCTAATTGATTTTGTTTACTTTTTAAATTATTTTTGGATAAAAGCTTCTCAAATATAATATTTTAAATTCAAGTTTTATCATATAAAACTTCAAAATGTCATTGCAAAATTCAACGCTTATAATTCAAAATTTAAATTTCAGGTCTTACTTTGACAATTTGTTTTTTTTTTTAACATTTTGACATGTCAAAATTTAAATCTTCAATTTTGAATTTTGTGATTCAAATTCTTATTTTAATTTCAATATTTACTTTCCAATTCAATATATGTTATAATATTATATTCATTCAAGGCTAATAAAAAATTAGAAAATACATGAATCTTTGAAATTATTTGTTTTTTTTCTCCTATTTGCCGTTATACCGGTATTATAGGGCATGTAATAAAGTTTAATATGATAGTTGATTTCTTTCCTTACACTATTCTCATCTTGCGACTTACCCGCCTTTGACTCCATCCTTTTCTTTGATATCCAACCCGAATTACCTCCCCCTACTTTCTTTCAAATTTTCAAAATTATCTCCTCTTCCTCACTTCAACAGGCAAACAATTTAATGGGAAACTGCGCTCCAAAACCTAAACACGCTTCCAAACCTCAGCCTCAATCGGCTGTCCACCTCCACGGATCCGCATCATGCCCGCTCTTGACCCGCATTCGCATCTTCCTCCTCCTCAAATCCATCCCCTTCTCCTTCGCACCGAACCCAAGCCTCATCCATAAACCAATCCTGAAATTCGGATCCGAAACCATTAGATCCGGAGCGATCCTCAGATTCCTGGAATTGAAGTTCGGTGGAGGAGCTCCGTCGGGGATGGAAAACGCGGCAGAGGCGGTGATAACGCTGCAGCATAGAAGTTTGAACAGACATATGGAGGGGCTGGGTAGGTGGGCACGGGATGAGTTGAAGACGCGTGTGGAAAATGGCGGGAAGGATGGATTTAGGGTTGGGGAGTGGTATGGTTGGTTCGTTGATGTGATGCTGGAGCATGCTCAGATGGAGGAGACGTTCTTGTTTCCTGCTTTCGAAAAAGCAAGCGGCTCAGGTAAATTATTATTATTATTTTTTTTTTTACTTAGGTTTAATTGCTTGCTTTTCGAGAAATAAAAGGAATTATTTGATTCTGAGTGCGATTGCTTGGTATTGCACTTTTTTTTTTTTAATTGAATATTGAATTTTGAACATCTACGTTTATGCCTTTTTGTCCAGGAAGAAGTATTTTGTGAAGTATTTTGCAGAACTTTGAGTATACAAATTACTAACAATTCATTTTCATTTCCAGTACGTATTTGTGACATATCTGTCTTCATTCTTCTATATATATATATATCATAAAAACCGTATGGACATGATTAAAAAGAACAGTAAAATGACTTAAATCTGAACTCTACCTTATTGTATTTTAGACGGTTTAATTTCTTTTTCTACAAAAATAAAGTTTGATAAATTTTGAATTATGCAAACTAGAGAACACACAGTAGTCCGACCTACATGTTTTATTTACATGCGAACATATCTCTGAGCTAACGTTGTTGAACTTGAATGCAATGGTGCTAAATGCGTCAGTTTCTTTATATGATAAATACATGGAGATTATGAGCGTCCACTTAAAGTAAAGATCTTACTACAGCACAAGCTATATAGCGATGATCATGCATTGTTAATCTTGTATTCTTATGCAATATACAGCACTTAAAATAACCACAAGTGGTTGGTTTTAACTTTGCTTGTTGTAAAATTAGATGTGTGCAAAAAGGCAATAGAGAATCATGGGAGGGATCTTCCAATGATGAATGGAATCAATGAAGTCATTAAAATGTTAAGTTCAGTTGAAGTAGAGACTCCATTTTATCGAGAAGCATTGTGTAATCTTTCTGTTCGTCTCAATAAGTTCCAGGTATGTTATCTTTAATTTATTACGCTTGGACAAAATCTGAAAGTAGGTAAAAAAAAAAAAAAAAAATCCTTGAGTACTTGCGAAAATTTGGATTGTGCAAGTATTATTTTCACAAAAAATACTGAAAAAACATGAATTTGAGCTTTTTAGAATGTGAAGTATAATTTTTGAAAATATCTTTTGCACTACCACATATTTAAATTGCACAAATATAAAATGTCAGTAATAAGTTTAGGTTGAGCCCTAATTCTTAAAGAGGTTGTTTGTTCGAGCCTAATTTCAGATTTTCTCTTTATTACAATTGTAGTAGATTGAGAAGAATAAATTAAATACTTTGCTACCATGCAAAGAATTATCAATGAAGCGTCAATATTTTTTTTGTTTTGCCCTGATTGGTAAGGAGACATTTGGGCCCACATGCATATTAATGTCTATGATTATCCAGCGTGCTTTCATTTTGCCTAAGTTGGATGCTCTTGAAAATTTTAGGTATTAGGTGCAGAAGAAATACGCGTCTTTTACATGTTCTCATATATTTCCACTTATTAAATTTCTTCATACCCATCATATGTTGTCACGATGAAACCTGAAAATCAGTGGTACGTGCATATGATGTATATGACAATCATGTTATCGGCAACCTCAGTACCCCGGGGGTTTTGTGGGGTTGGGGGGGGGGGGGGGGGGGGGGTCGCTCCTTTCTCTCCGGACCACGCACGCAAGAAACCCCAGACCCATAATAGAGTATCTGACTAGGTCACGATGCGTACACACCATATAATAGTATCTATGGCTGTGTGATGAAGTAAACCACACGTAAAGAATTATCATGTTATGCAGGCAAATCATATGCTGGTTTTAATCCCCTAACTATGTAGGAAGGAAACTTGAAGATACCTGTCGAGTGGGCTAAATGGTTATTTACTGCCAAATAACATAAGAAGAACTAGTTGGCCAATATATGAAATTTTCAAATTTGATGATTGCAATGAACAATTAAGGCCGATCCTGATTGAATCTGCCTTTGATCCTCACTGTCCAGCCATAAAAGATGATAGAAGTTCTCTTTTTGCCAGCTCAATCTTCTTTCCTCCTCTTCCCTCTCCTCATTTTCCACGTATATCTCAGTTTTTCATTAATTATCATCAGTCATTCATACAAAATGGTGAATCTCATTAATTCATCCATCGGTTCTCATGAAAGGCCCTGTTTCTTTGTGGCACGAGTAATTAATAAGGTAACAAAGGAATTGATATGCTGAAAAATGCGTACATTTATAGATTGTCCTGCGACTCTACTGCCTGCCAGTGCCAGTTTCATGATCATTACACGTCATTCAATAAGATATTGGCTATGGATTATTATTTTTATGACTGTTAAGGTTGGTGAAAATTTAGACTAAATCAATTAAAGTTGTTTATTGAAATTTTGTAAAACAAGAAGGATTGTTTTATAGCAGAAAACAAATTAATAAACAATCACTCAATTCACACCTAAAGCAGTTGTTGTTAATAGTACTCTTAAACATAGGAAATGCAAATGAAGGTGCACAATAATACCATAAAATTTGATGGTTCTACCAAGCTATGTATACTGGATTACCAAACTATGTAGAGTTATTAAGGAAGTTATTCCCACTTTCAGGCCTAGAGAGAGTAGAGTTGTTGGAGGTGCTTGCGAGGTGAATGCGGTTGATGTTACATCACATAGTCCACATAATTCCTCTAGTAGTGTTGGTGATGTGCACGAGCCTAGAGAAAGATTTAGTTCAAGGTGGAGCTGAAGGAAGACCGGGTGATGGTATTGCTACTCGCGTTGGTCATCGTGCTATAAGGTCACCCGAAAGATATGGTGATTGGAAATATCTTAGCTTTTGTGAGAATTTGGACTATGCTCTTCATGTAGTCCAAGATGAGCCGATGGACCTTGATGACGTCATGGATTCGAGTGATAGCTCGAAGTGGATTTGCGCCATGGAGAAAGAGATGCAATCGTTGATGAAGAACCAGACTTGGGAGTTGGTTCCACTTCCTCAAGGAAACCGTGTTATTGGGTGCAAATGGATATATAAGGTGAAGGACGATGGAAGATACAAAGCTAGGCTAGTGACTAAGAGGTTTGCACAGAGGAAAGGAAAGGAGTATGATGAGATCTTCGCACCGGTTGTGAGACATACTTCTATCCGGATATTACTTGCCATAGTTGCTATTCATGACTTAGAGTTGGAGCAACTAGATGTGAAAACCGCCTTCTTGCATGGAGACTTGGATGAAGACATCTACATGGAGCAAGCAGAAGGGTTTGTTGTAGAAGGTAAGTCAGAACTAGTTTGCAAGTTGAAGAAATCACTGTATGGTTTGAAGCAATCACCTAGGCAATGGTACAAGAGATTTGATCATTTCATGCTTGAAAGTGGCTTCCATCGAAGCATCAAGGATGCTTGCATTTATTTCAAGAGATTAGGAAGTGATTGTTGGGTGTATTTACTCTTGTATGTGGATGATATGCTCATTGCTTCTAAGGACAAGGCAGAAATCAACAAGTTGAAAGAGAAATTAAAAGCGGAGTTCGAGGTGAAAGACCTTGGAGAAGCAAAGAAAATCTTGGGCATGGAGATTGTAAGGGACCGAAAGCGTTTTGAGTTGAGATTGACTCAAAAGGAGTACATTAAGAAAGTGTTTTGTCGGTTTAGCATGGAGGATGCAAAGGCGTCAAATACACCTTTACCTTTGCATATAAAGCTTTCGAGTAAGGGATCACCTATCGAGGAGAAAGACAAGGCTTACATGGCAAAGGTGTCATATGCTAGTGCGGTTGGTAGTTTGATGTATGCCATGGTGTATACAAGACCCGATATTGCAAATGCCGTCGGGGTGGTTAGTCGGTTCATGGCTAATCCGGGGAAATCGCATTGGGAAGCAGTGAAGCTTATCTTGAGATACTTGAAAGGTACAACATCTCATGGCCTTGTTTTTGGGGTTAGTAAAGAGAAGAATTGCATGTTGGTTGGTTACTGTGATTCGGACTACGCAGGTGATAGGGATCGGAGGAAATCAACTTCCGTGTATGTCTTCACTCTTGGTGGTACAGCCATAAGTTGGAGATCGAGATTGCAGACCGTAGTTGTTTTATCCACTACGGAGGCGGAGTTGATAGCTGCGGTAGAGGCAGCAAAGGAAGCATTCTATTTGAAGCGACTGCTGTGTGACTTGGGTTTTGAACATGACAGTGTTGATGTTCAATGTGATAGCCCAAGCGCTATTCACTTGGCTGAGAATTTGGCATTTAGCTCACGGACGAAGCATATTGAAGTGAGGGAGTCATTTCTAGTAGCCATGGACGGAGACAAGCAAGTATGCCTTCGGAAAGTGCACACAAAGGATAACGCGGCGGACATGTTCACTAAGGCGTTAGCGGTTGGGAAGTTCGAGCATTGCTTGAACTTAATTCTCTTAGAGAGATGCTAAGTGCCACGGGGTGGCACATTTGAGAGAGAAACTTGGATGTAGAAGAGTATCGGTGAGAGGTTGGTGTTCTATCTTCATGGTAAGTACTTGTTTTCACTCCCGAGTACATTGTCTTTTGGTAAGACTGGTTTAGGAGTTGGATGTTTCAACACTTCATTGACGGGTGGGGGCTATGCCTGAACTCGTTAGTGAAGTGCAATGGGCGGTGGCTATGCCGGAGTACATTGGGGAAACATTCAAGCTTTCTTGATTGAAGATAGAAGGAAATGCTTGGGTGCATTGGAGTTTGTGATGTAGACGGATATAGTATTGAGATGGAGTGTTGAAGTATGCGATACTATGTGTTAGATCTAGAGGATATTTTGGATCTGGAGGATATTTTGGATCTAGAGAATATTTTGGATCTAGAGGATATTTTGGATCTGAAGAATATTTTGGATCTAGAGGAAATTTTGGGAATTTCCATATACTTCTCTATGCCTATATAAGCTACATCAAATACAAAAGGAGGTGTATCACAAATCAAGAGATTAGATCTAAGTTTATTCTAATTAGGGTTTAGGCAATCCTAATCTTCTTCAATTCTTTTCTCCACAAAATCAAATTTTTCTAGTAAATTTGATCATTATAATCAATCTCTTGTACTCTTCTATTAATATTAATAAAGGTTTCTCTCTCAAAGTGGACGTACACTGACAAGACGTCGGTGGAACCACTATAAATCCCTGTGTGATTTAGTTTCTCGTTATTGCTCTATTAATTCCATTGTTTGGTGATTGTGATTGGCTTGGATAAAATTGAGATTGTTCGATTGGTTGTTTTTGTACTATTACCACGATCTCGTTTTCCGCGGCGTTGGGGATTTTTGATTTAAGCGGTCTTAAATCGAAATTTCTCCACAACATTTGTCAAGGTGGAGATACAATTATAAGCAGTCTGCCTCCCCCACTGCTTATGAGAACTCAGGGTAGCAGCCTAGCCAACTGTGAAGAGTACTCAAGGTGTAACTCCGAAGGTGACTTGAGCAAATGCTCGCCAAGGTGGAGATTGTTAGGTATGACTTGCATTGGAATGGAGTGGGTGCGTTGATTGAACGGGCAAATTGTCCCACATCGCAAGATATTAAGGAAAATCGTGGTATATATATGGTATTGGTGGCGTGTAACAATGGGAATTCCTTTTGTTACAATAAGTGTTTGCCAATACCAAATTATATGCTCGATGAAAGGCGATGGGGGATGTTCAATCGGGACGCCGGCATGAGAGACTTTGACCGTTGACTACGATAGACACGGTGAAGCGCGTACGGTACGCAGGGAATGTCGAAACTCAACAGTATATTGGACTTTAAAAGTAGACAAAACTGCTAAGTCTAACCGTTGGATTTACAATCCAATGAATAAGATGAAGTGCATTCTTATTTTTTCATAACAAATATTTAATTTCATGTTTATGAGTCAAGTGCTTGATCCGAAACGATCATATTCTCATTCCCATGGTTAAAAGTATTAGATGAACATTCACTATCTTTGGGCTAAAGGTGAGACCAATTCTTCTGTATCCATTTCCCCTATACTCCATGTCCCTCCAATCAAATCTATCCGTTTCCGCTTTTTTGCATTTAACTACAAAAACAATTCAGGGATTTAAATGCAAAAGATAGAAATCAGAGAACTGAATTTGGGGGTAGAAGAAGAAGAATAGGTGTGGCTAAAGATGGTCAATTAACCAAGGGCAATACAATAACCAGTATAGTAATTGAATTTTTCAAATAATCTTTCAACCCTTTTGGAAAATGGTTTATGTGATACTACTCAAAAAAAAAATGGTACCTGATCCTAACAAATTTCGTCAATCACCATACACCAATGCTTGCAGAAAATGTGAATCCACTATAATTTGGAATTAATAAACTCATATATGACATTAAGGGTATTACGTTTGTACATGTATTGTTTTCACTTAGACCAGAGTCAAAGCTAAACTGAATCAAGTGATTATAAATTACAATTAAACCTTCTTAAGCTTCCACATTAGAGCTATGATTCATTGATGTGAATAGTTTAAGTGTGCTTATTTATCAGCTCAAATTTATACTCGTCACGGGTCTTTGTAGATATTTTAAGATAAAAAAGGTCTTTGTAGGTATTTTATGTGAGGGATTGCTAGAGGCCCTTTATAGAATGAGTGAGATAATTGTCCAACACCGTGAAATATAAGTTAATATTCATGGTTATATACTACTTCCCTCAAACTTATATTGACCCTTAGCGCCAGTTAAATTAACTTTATAGGAGGGGAAGTACCTATATATATGACCGTGAATTAACACACATACGCGCCGCCATCCGCCCGCCTCGTACCAGGACGGGCGGGCCAAATGCAGATGCGGATGTAAACACAAAAGTGAATGAATTTATACAGTTTAAATTCAAAATGAAATAGCCGTTGCAAATATATGAATGCCCTCATATATTTAAAAAGAAACAATCGTTGCAAACTGAATGGACGCAACCTTTTCCAAATGCAAATAATAGCTATTGCAAGTTGAGTGTACGCGACTGTTATGGACAGTGCTACAAGGCCAGAAAATTAGGGTGCGAAAAAATGCGGAAGTCACGCAATTCGCGGGGAAGCGTGGGATTCAACGGGGAAGAAGAACAGTAGCCGCAGGATTTGATTTTCGGACAAAGTGACAAAAGAAGTTTCGGGCCTTTTAGCATTTTTGTAAACAAAAATAGCCGTTCCAAATTGAATGGGCCCAGCTATTCTCGAAGGAAGTAGCCGTTGCAAAATGAAGGGACGTGAGTTTTCACCAATGGATGTAACCATTGGGAATCCAACCTATAAAAGAATAGAAAACCTTATTATAAAATCAATATTCTTCCTCTTCTTTTTCTTCGTTGTTTAAAAAAAAAAACCCTTTACAATTATAGTAGCCCTGTGTATCACGCTGAACTTCATACCACCACAATCCCCAACAGATCACGTCATTTTAATAGATTTTGAATAAAGTTTTAAGGAAATTATTACGGGTAGTCTGAGACGAAATTTCCTTCTTCATCCGATTGAATTTCTTGTTTATTTATACTAATATATATATATATATATACACACATATATATATATATACACACACACACACACATACACACACACACATACATATACATATATATGGGAAAATCTATTTAAACACAAAATTTAGACACAATTGATATCGACCGTTAGATTGCCCCCTGAATTCCACCTCACCTTGTAAGGACAAAGAGATTCAACGGTCAAGGCTTTGTGTCTTTTGGTTTGTGTCTAATTTTGTGTTCAAATAACCAACCCCTATACATACATAAATACGTGTGTGTGTGTATATATATATATATATATATATATATATATATACCAATTTTCAAAATAAAAATAAAAAATGTATGTATGTATGTGTGTGTGTGTGTGTGTGTATATATATATATATATATATATATATATATATATATATATATATTTATATAAACACACATACACATACACACACGTATATGTATATATATGAGAAAGTCTATATATACACAATTTGGACATAATTGATCTCCATCGTTGTATCGTACCTTGAATTCTACATTTTCATATAAGGATAAAAAAAATCCAACCATCGAGGCTTTGTGTCCAAATAATCGTCTTAACACAACACTTTGTTGTCGTTACTGTTATAGTATATTGTTGTAAATTCATTACAACAATGGTTATTGTTCAAAATTAATGATCCACAATTCCTATGTAGTAGAATTTGATTTGTAAACTTGTGTAAGGAGCTTACAATTGATAAGTCTCTGTTTTATTATACTAGTTGTATAACACTTTTTCCATTGTACTAAAATATACATAAAAATAACTTATAATTTTGGCAAAAACCAAACAGAATTTTTGCGGAATGCAGAGGCAGGGGCGAATGTACATTGAAGGGAAAGGGGTCAGCTGATCCCCCTGGAATTTTTTTTTTTTATAATATCCCCTTGCATTTTGACAAACAACTTGTGTGCATATTTTGCTAATAACACTTTTATTCTGCTCCTTCTGAAATTTTGATCTCTCTTAATGGTATGGCTGGATTCGCCTCTGTGCAGAGGCCTTCATATTTGCGTCCGTTTGTTTTTTTTATTTCAGATATTTGTTAGCTTCTTAGATATAACTGCAAATGAATTTTGAATTTTTCAGGTAGTTATTAACAACTTTTGTTTCATTACCCAGTCTAGTGAATAGCACATTAGCACTAATGCATAAAACGATAATTGAACAAGGCATATCTTAGTGCACTATGCATTGTTTATGCCTAACGCAACAGTAATAGGGGAAAAAAATATGAACAAACACAATAACTTTCTTACGTGACAAAAGAAAAAAGTTCAAAATTTCACCTGTAGTATCAGAACGACGATTGTTTTGTTTAGCTCATAATTTTACGCTGAAAAATTGAACTAAGCAAATCTTACAGTCAAGTCACATAAACCAAATGGGGAACCAGCTTGGAATAAACCGATATGCATTAAAACGAGAAGCATTTATTGGTTTTAATAAGTATCCATGGGGCCTGTTTATTTGACCGAACAAGTCATATCTAAATGCACCATACTTATTTGCTTCATTTTTTGAACTGACATGCCATTAAAAACCATTATAAGTTTGTCCGAGTTCAACCGATAACATGGGAACTAATTAAGCAAACTGAAAAACAGGACCATTGCAAACAACACTTTGAAGAAGAAGAGAGAAATCTTCTACCACTACTACAAAAGGCGGACATGGCCAGAAGGCACGAAGGAGACAGACCATGGTCGCCGCTTGTTTGGGCGAACAATGTGATGAACCTAATGGGGAAGACGCATTCCGACCAACTCTTTCCCTTCTTAATAGCCGGTCTTAGCCCTAACGAAGCCGTGCAGTACATAGATATAATGTGTAGATGTGCCAACGATGACTTAAAATTGCTCAGCGCGTTGCATTCTGTCATTATCTGGTATGAAGGTATGTCGCGGTTGTCGTGGATGAGACATGCTACTTATTTGAAGCATTAGAGTTTATAGTATTTTTCTTTTTCTTTTTTCCTCTATACGTTTGGTATCTACGTTGTTGGTTATTTGACAGTGAAAGATTGATTTTAGTTTTTAATGTAAAGGACACTCCACTGGAGATGTTTTTATGTTACTATCATTATGTTTTCATGTAAAAACAAAAATGAGTAGATAAATTTGATAGCAAGAATGCAAAGCTTAAACGCGCTTGTGAGTGAGTACAGTTTGTGCTTACCTAGTTTATCAAAGATTTCATATTTTAAGCTGGAAAAGTCTGTTGATTAACTACGAGTTTTGGGTGGATTTCATTTTTGTTCATTGATGGATTACTGTTTTTTTCTTTCTTTCAATGTTGCAATGAATTTCAACGAAGTTGGAAAGAACATAGGAAATGGATCATGTGAAATACAAAATACTTTGATTTATTTAATTATTAAGGGTTATGACATAAGGACGATATTGTAATATCAAGAGCTTCATTTTGATATGTTCTCATTGTATATTACTCAACTCCAACTATCAAACTTACTTGCATGCGGAAAAATCATCCGCTATCATTGGTTTGGTAAAATTGTATAGCTTAGGTGGATAACTGATAATTTAGTATGTTCACTAAAGCTATCTTTAGTTGTATTGTTTGTTATCCGGCATTCGCGTTTGGTTACCAGAAGTAGTCCAGGTCCACACGACTCGGCTCATCGTATGGTTTAACGGCCCAGGAGTGTTGCCAACATGCTCAGGTATCAAGCTCAGACAGGATCGCACAAGAATAATCGTCGCGGCTTACCAGACCGCTCTTGAACGGTACAAGTCACGAGTCAAGCGAACGCACTCAGGGCTGTGTGATCGTATCAAGCAAGTCATGGTTCCAGTACCAGAAGACTCGAGTCGGGCCACTGGTAGAATGTCGCATCCCTTGGATGCGATATCCATCAGTATCCATCCGCAGCCGAGCTCCGATTCGAAAGCGAGCCACTAGCAGGTCCGGGCACATCGCCGATAGGGTCCGGGGTCCCACAAGTGGACACCGTCCGATTCATTCAATTTCTGCCACCAAGTGTATTACCCAGAATCATCGGATCGACTCAAAGTCAAGGTTCGGCAACAACTTCCAGGATCTTCATATCCCTGAAAACTAGGTCACATCCACGTCGTACCCCGCTCTTCCCGTGCCCAACGTCTTCAGCATAAATCTCGTACCCCCTCGGGGTATGAATTTCGTGTCCCTGCGGTGGGGTATGAATATCCTGGACACGATGGAAGGTGGTCTGAATTCTTGAGGAGGCTGCAACACGGGATACGAAAATTGGCTTGTGGTCCCCTACTCCTACCTTCTCCCTTCTAACCACTCCATTATAAATATCCCCTCACTTCCAACTAACAATAGGTTGGTCTAAGCTCTCTCCTAAGCATTAGTGTCTTCCATCTTCTTCCCCAAAGCCTCCTAGGCACATTCCTTCATCATGCAAGGAAGAAGACACATGTGCTTGGACCCATGAGCATAATTATGAATGTTTAACCGTGCTTTTGGATATTACGCCACCCATGGATATTTCCGGACCTTTCAGACATTGTTGACTAAGTCAACACCTCTTTCACTCAACGAAGAAGAACAGGCCTCGGCCCCCTCCCCACGGATCCCAAACCTTGGACCCTGAACATCGGACCCCGAGTCTCGACTCCGCTTCCCTCGGCCTCAACCCCGCTTCCCTCGGCCTCGACTCCACTTCCATCGGATCCCTCGGGCACGCTACAACATCGGCAACTCCTCAGCTACCCTCGCTCAGCAAGGAAGCTCGATAACAAGGATTAATAGGATATTGTTAACCACTATAACTTCTTATAATAGTCTTATTTTACTTTGTTGTAATGGAATAAAATCAGTACAGACTTCAAAGTGGACGTAAGCCCGATGGGCCGAACCACTATAAATAACTGTGTCCTTTACTTTCCCGTATGTTACTACTGCATCTCTTATACTTCTCCACTCTGGACACTTAAGTTTCTAATTTTTGGAACTCTCGGATGTTGACGACAATTTTGGACGTCAACATTGTTAAAATGATATATGTAGATTAGTTAATGATATAAGCTAGTAAATGATCATGATCAAATTTACATGTTAAACTTTAGCGACTTTGCTTTCGTCATTGTTTTCCTTGTATAAAATTTAAAATTTGTTTTCTTATTACGATTTGTTGGAAATGAATAAGTGGATTAGGCAAAATCAATTAGTTCCACATCGGGAAAAACTAACACATATACCACTACTTATACTAAGACTTGATATGTTATATCAAAAGAAAGAGGAGATGGAAGAGAGAGACAATGACATGAACAATAGCATGAATATCTTTCATATTAAATTAGAAAGGTCAAAGATAATAGCCTTCTACGATGTTGCTCCCTCTATGGTGCTGATAGGTTGGTTGAGCAGCCTTTCCCAAGGATGAAATGGATCTTCTCTGCGATGTTGCACTGTAATCACAGAGCGATGATGAATGCAAGGTAATTTTGTATTTGCAGAACAGACAAATGTGAAAGAAGATACAACGGAGATAAATCAGAATAAAAAACTTATATTGATTTGATTTTTGAGTGCCTATTTATAGGCTGGAAGGAAACATCTATTCGCGAAAAGGTGCTACTGTTTGAATTTCAATGGAAACGACTATTGGAAAGGTTGCGACTCTTTACCAACAGGCATTTCCGTTGGCATTTGCGCTGCTAGATTCAAAAATAGTCGTTTCATCTTAACAGGCCTGACGGCAATCGGAGGTCCAATTCATCACGAGACCCAAAGAGCCTAAAGGCCCTTATTTTTTACCTTTTAAATTAAATATAAAAGATATTCATGCTACTGCTCATGCCATTGTCTCTCTCTTCCATCTCCTCTTTCTTTTGATATAACATATCAAGGCTTAGTATAAATAGTGGCATATGTGTTAGTTTTTCCTGATGTGGGACAGATTGATTTTGTCATATCCACTTATTCATTCGCAACCCCCTACATGAATAAGTGGTTATCTAATTTGTTCTTAAAAATTGCGATAGCACAAAGGCCTTGAACTTTTCCTAGTGTTTTATCGTTATAACTAACAGGCGAATCAGTGGACTAGACTGTCTTTGAACTGTAAACCATTTGTGTAAGCCTATAAAGATAACACATGATAAATATTTTTTAACTCCTTGATTCTCTGTTTGTATTCGTTTTTGCTATGAACACCACCTTGGTTTCATGAGTGCTTGAAGAATTCGAACTTACAATTATTATTAAAGCGGCGCCTTCGCACTCACTTAGGTGATTTTATAAAGAGTACCCCGTAATACCCCATTTGGTTTTTTATAATACCACAGTATAGACATCATTAAAAGCCAAGCTTATCCTATTCTCCAACGGGTTGTGCATTGACTTATCATAGGAATGGTTTGTATTTAACAATCCCGTCAAGTTTATCTTAAACTTAGTTGTCCCTTTGAACCTAGATCTTAGGATCTCCTATCAACAGTGAAATAGAATCCATTTTACAAAACAATACGTGGAACTAGTGGATCTACCCAAAGGATCGAAACCACTACAATATAAATGTATATTTAAGAAAAAAAACTAGAAGTTGACGGCTCAATAGACAAGTATAAAACAAGACTTGTAATAAAAGGATTTAGACATAAGGAAGATCTAGATTACTTTGATACATATTCACAAGTAACTAGAATAACATCGATTATGATGCTTATTGCAATCACATCCATATTAAATTTGGAAATTCACCAAATGGATGTGAAAACTGCTTTTTTGAATGATGAACTAGAAGAAGAAATATATTTACAACAACCTGAAGGGTTTCTAAGCCCAGGAAATGAAAATAAGGTGTGCAAGTTAGTAAAATCACTTTATGGCCTTAAACAAGCACCGAAACAATGGCACAAGAAATTTGATGAAACTATGTTATCAAATGGATTCAAAATAAATGAATCAGATAAATGTGTCTATATAAGATATATATACGGATATTGGATATGTCATTGTTTGTATTTATGTTGATGATATGTTGATCCTAGGAAATAATAAGGCCATAATAAAATCTACAAAGGATATGTTATCCTCTAGATTCAACATGAAAGGCCTAGGAGCTTGGGTGTAAAAAATATAAAAACGTCACAAGGGTATGCATTATCTCAGTCACATTACGTTGCCAAATTACTTGAAAGGTTCAAGAAGTATAGTATAACCATTGCAAAATCACCAGTGGATATGAACCGAAATTGGGTAAAGAACACCGGTGATGGAATATATCAGCTTGAATACTCCCGTATACTAAGAAGTATTATGTATGTCGTGAATTGCACTAGGCCTGGTATTGCATACGCTATAAGCAAGCTAAGTAGATAAACTAGTAATCCTGGCAAACATCACTGGATAACAATAATCAAGGTCCTAGGATATATAAAGTACACACAAAACTATGTGTTGTAATATGAGAAGTATCTTTCAGTGGTAGAAGGCTATAGTGATGCCAATTGGATAACTTGCTCAAATGACACAAAATCCACAAGTGGATATGTATTTACATTAGGAAATGGAGCAATCTCATGGAAATCATCCAAATAGACTTACATAGCAAGGTCAACAATGATCAGAGTTCATTGCTCTAGATAAAGCCGTGGAAGAAGCAGATTAGCTTAGGATTTTTTTGGAAGACATTCCAAATCGGGAAAACCCAGTACCTCCAATATGCATACATTATGATAGTCAATCAGCTATAGGAAGGGAAAATAGTACATTGTATAATGGTAAGTCTCGACATATTCGTCGTAGACATAAAACTATAAGACAACTTCTCTCTAATGGAGTTATCACTATAGACTATGTAAGGTCAAAGGATAACATAGCGAGTCTACTAATAAAAGGCTTGCCAAGAGAGAAAGTTCAAACCTTATCAACGGGAATGAGTTTAAGACCTATGAACTAAAAGTTTTCTAAAAATGGAAACCCCACCTAGTTGACTAGAGATCCCAATATATAGGTTCAAAGGGACAACTAATGTGACACCCACTTCCGTTAATGTCACTCTTTATCAGAATGCATTAAGTTTCGTGAAGCGTTGTAGGTAAACAGAAACAGAAACATTACAAGACAGATATAAAATAATAGCGGAATTTAAAACTTTATTAAACAAGAAAACATTGTGGTCCAAAACATAGTTACATCATAAGTTTGAAATACAGAAAACGCAGTACATTAACTTAAAACTTCTGTCTTGTACTAAAATCATCAAAGTACAATAATAAAAGAAGCATAGTCCCCAAAATATAGCCATATAAGAGAAGACAGGAAATTAAAGCGGTACGTCTAAGCAGCTCCAAGCAGAATGAAAGAGAGAATCCAAATCAATCCTGAGTATTCCCACCCTAAGAACCAGGGGGGAGGGGGAGGGAACGGAAGAGAGAGAAGAGGAAACAAAATGGGTCAGACATAAAATCTGGCGAGTCCAATTACGTTTAGCATATAAATAAGTAAAAACATCATGACATGTGTATAAACTAGGTCAGAGATAACAGTATCATAAGACAAGTATAACAGAATGAGCAGGATGAGTAGGATAAACATAACAAGATATATTGCACTTCTCTAATACTTTTCTGCACCAATACTAGTATAACAAAAACAAGATAATCCCTACAGGAATAGATTGTAGACTTAGGTGTACTTCTAGTGACGGGTTTTACACCCAACAAGAATAACAGATAGCCCAACAGAGATGACAGGTGTTACCTCCAACAAGAATAATGAGCTTATAAACAAGCAAGATTAGATGTGCCCTAATTACTACCACAATCGATCGGCTCCCTACCCTGTAGCCACCCTATGTTGGCCCCACAGTAGGATGTATTACTTCCTAAAGTGGCAACCCCTTTATTAAGGAGATGCACAGCCATCTACTGATGTCACAACATCTTAATCTTCCCGAGCAAGCCGGACCCATGCACGCACATGACTTCGTTGGATCCCGTGTTGTCGACACCTCCACCTATGTGAAACTCTTATAATCAACTCAGTAAGCATGCCCTGACCCCGACTTAGTTCGGGGTTCCTCGTTTGATACCAAGATGGGTTACTGACTGATTAGGTCCCACACGACAGATGATGCAAGCTACCCCTTAGGATTGCATCCCCTCTACTAGGATTTGACAGGTTATGCCTAAAAGTTTAACAAGGTTGCATAACCCCAACATGTAATACATGTTAGTTTGTCGGGTTTTAACAAGATTAACTTAATCCACACAGATTCAAGCAAGTTTACTTAACCCCTACTCAATTCGATAGGTTGATGTAACCTCCAAAGATTTTAAACAGGTTAAGTATTTCCAGTTAACAAGTTATTATCATATTTCCGTTTATGGCTATTAATAGACTAGACCTCTTATATTAAGTCTACCACTTGTGGATGCTGGATATGCCAGTCGGTTCCGGGCAGACTTCTACCACAAGTCAGACTTAACCTCATGTCTTAGCACCGTTACGTGTACATTTATGCACTCGGCCCCTCACATTAGAATGACCATGTGTGGACACTGGATTTACCGGGCGGTTCCGGGCAGACTTCTACCACAAGTGTAATCTAACCTCGTGTCTAAGTGCGGTTACAGTTTCTAATTACTATAAATCTAGGCATGTTCACTATTAAACCATTTCTCATGTTTATCCAAGGTTATGCCTCAAATCCCAATCTAATAAGTTATGCCCTAAATTAAAGTTTTAGATCAAGGTGTAGATTATGCCCCAAATCCCAATCATGTTTTACCATGTAAGTTATGCCCCAATTTATCATCCCCAAGCGTTTCCAATTTCGTATGTTCGCATATTTCAGCGATAGGCCTAGACTCGAAGGAAGCCTGGCTATGAAAATAAAAAAGGAAGGAGGGAGAAAAGATAACAGGAATAAGCAGAATAACAAAAAAGGCATACTAAGTCAGAAATAGGCATACTAACTGAATAAGCATATGGTGACAAAAATAGGCATAATAGCAGAATGGGCATATGATGAAAAAAATTAGGCATGATAACAGAACATACATATCAGGAATAGGCATATGAAAACTAATTAATAAACTAGGTGAACAAGTAATAGCAGATCTGATTAGTTATGATTCAAGTTATTAATAGGCACCCATTTAGATCCAACTTATAAACCTGTCAGGATTACTTTTTACATGTTTACATCTAAAAATAACATAAACTCACTGTGGCCGGATCTAAAGAACAGAGAAGTGATTGTTGATGTTGAAGCAGAGATTCTTGAATACGTATAACTTGTTGTTGCAGAGGAATAGGCTAGTTTAATTTGAGTTGGGGCAGCACCTTGTTGTCTCCATTATTTTTTGGTGAATAAAACAATGGAAATGAGGTCCTATTTATAGCCTAAGGTCAATGAATCTGGTCAAGAAACGGGTCCACGTTCACAGAAATTGATCTGCCCAGATCTGACCGAAGTCAACCCAGGGGTCGACCCTCGTGTAGGGGTCGACCCATGGGTCGACACCCATGGGGCACAGGGTCGACCCCTAACAGGCCGATTTCCCCCTTTTTTCCAATGTTTGGTTTTGATTTCTGGATTAGTTTATTAATATATATTATCCATAAACATATACAAACTTCAAACCTTAATATCTTCTTCATACGATGTCTGTTTTACGCAAACATGTGGTCTATCTTAAGAAGAATTCCGAGACGAGCACAATGGCACAGTCCGTTTCCCTTAATTCCCAATATTTAATTAAGTATTCTTTAGTTTATCATTATAATGTTCTTTAAAATTTTGGGGTGTTACAACTATGTTTAAGATAAGCTTGACGACACTGTTAAATACAAACCGTTCCTATGATAAGTCAATGCACAACCCGTTGGAGAATAGGATAAGCTTGGCTTTTAATGATGTCTATACTATGGTATTACAAAAAAATAAAGTAGGGTATTACGGGATACTCTTTATAGAATCACCTAAGTGAGTGCGAAGGCGCCACTTCAATAAGAATTGTAAGGTCGTATTCTTCAAGCACTCATTAAACCAAAGCGATGTTCATGGCAAAAACAAACACAAACAGAGAACCAAGGAGTTAAAGAATATTTATCATGTGTTATCTTTATAGACTTACATAAATGGCTTACAGTTCAAAGATAGTCTAGTCCACTGATTCGCCTGTTAGTTATAACGATAAAACACTAGGTAAATTCAATGCCTTTGTGCTACTTTTACTGATATATAAATATTTCGCAATTTTAAAGAACATGGATTTGGAAAAATCAATAGTCCTACATCGGGAAAAGCTGACACCTATGTCACTACTTATACTAAGGCTTGATATGTTATATCAAAAGAAAGAGGAGATGAGAGAGAGAGGCAATTGCATGAACAATAGCACGAATATCTTTTATATTAAATTAAAAAGTCAAAGATAAGGGCCTTGGGGCTCTTGAGGTCTAGTGATGAATTGGGCCTCCGATAACCACCGGGCCTGCTACGTTGAAACGACTATTTTTTGAATGTAGCCATGCAAATACCAACGGAACTGTCTTTTGGTAATGGGTCGCAACCTTTCCAACAGTCATTTCTGTTACAATTCAAACAGTAGCACCTCTTCGCGAATAGATGCCTCCTTCCAGCCTATAAATAGGCACTCAAAAATCAAATTAGTGTAAGTTTTTTATTCTGATTTCTCTGTATCTTCTTCCTCATTTGTCTTTTCTGCAAATACAAAATTACCTTGCGTTCTTCATCGCTTTGCGATTGCTGCGCAACATCGCAGAGAAGATCCATTTTTGTTGCAATTCAAACAGTAGCACCTATTCACGAATTGATGCCTCCTTCTATCCTATAAATAGGCACTCGAAAAATTAAATCAATATAAATTTTTTATCATGATTTCTCTCCTCTGTATCTTCTTCCTTATTTGTCTGTTCTGCAAATACAAAATTACCTTGCGTTCGTTGTCGTTCTGCGATTGCAGCGCAACATCGCAGAGAAGATCCGTTTCATCCTTGGGAAACGATTGCTCAACCAACCTATTCACGCCGTAGAGGGAGAAATTTCGTTTCAAGGAAACAACACTCGCTGGACTCGGAATTTAATCTGTATATTCTCTTTGCTTTCCTGAATTCTTATTGCATATAATTATTTCGTACTATGATTTTTCCTTGTTGTTAACCCCTAAAAATACGGGTCTAATGTAATACAAAAATGTTGCCTAAGTTATGTCATCGTTGGTCAAGTCGTCGGGCTCATATTCAAGTCATTCAAAAAGTGAACCAAGTCGTTAGCCCATGTCGTGGGAGCCTAAGTCGTTCAGCACCGACCCGCTAGGCTTCCAAGTTGTTCTCAAGCCATGACATTGGGACCATGTATGAGTCAAGCCGTTTCGAGATTATGCCGCAGAAGCCAAGCCAATTACAAGCTGCTATTCTTCCATGTCGTTCTCCCATGTGAGGCTTAAGTCGGTCAGCAACATAGTAAAAGCAAGTCGTTTCTTAGAGCTCAAGACAAAGCCGCAAGGCGCAGTCAATCATGTCGTGACCGACACGAATTCAAGACATTCATAGGCCATGTCGTTGAGACCAACTCAAGTCATGCCACTGGATTTAAGCTGCTGCCAGATATTGCCAGCTGTATCGTGCCTGACATGAGTCACGCAGTGAAGCCAACCATGTTGTAACGACATGAGTCATGTCGTTCATACGGCATGGCTTCCTGCACGCTATATTTTCAAGTTGCATCACTCTGCATCCACTCCTATAAGTACCCCATGACTTCCACATTAATGGGGATAGATTCCAAACTCCACGAAGTGCTGCCAAATTATTCTCTCCACCATTTCAAGCTATTCTAACCTCCATTAAACTACTTCAAGCTAAGATTCATCTTTAAATTCTCGATGGAATCATCCAAAATTGTTCAAGTATTCAATGGTTGAAGACTTCCATCCAGCAATCTCCATATTTAGAAAGATTTAATCATTTCATCGGTGGATCCAAGTGAATCATAGAGAAATTAAGGAAGTAGAGAGAGAAATATCATTAAAGAGAGAGAAAAATGAATGTAAAAGCATAATGTGTGTACCTTGTAAATCCAAGTGTGATAATGAAAAATGCTACCATAGTGGATGTAGGCTGCTTCTAAGCCGAACCACTCTAAATTCTTGTGTCTTTTACTTTTTCTGCTTTTTCTTTATTTTGTGAGTGTGTTCCATCTCGTAGATCTGTTCTTCGTGAATTGTGAAATCTTCTTCGGGGGTGTTCGTTCCATTTTTGGTGTGAACACTTTTTGGCGCCCACCGTGGGGCCACATTTACATTCTTAATTCTAAGTGCTTTGTGGAGATAGTGTTTGAAGCCTGTTCCTACGATAGATCCTTCAAATCTAAGATCAGGGCCAGTTGACGAGTTTTCCTTGAAGTATAGAAATTTGTCTGACGTATTGTCGCCAAAAAAGCCACCAACTAGCAAGACAGTTGTGGCTATGACTTCTGGAAATGCAGGAAATGATCCTATCACTCCGCAGACTAACTTTGAGGTTAGTGAATTCTCTAGAGCCGGAGTGGGTGTGACTGGAGAAGAGATGGATAAAGCTGTCGCTGGTTAGACGCATCAGATGGAAATTTAAACAAATGCTATAATGAAGAGGCTACAAACTCTATTTTCTCTTCAAGCCGTCGCAACAAAAGTTACCACTAATGCCACCCGCATGGAGGGTGCTCATTCTTCTGCCACTATTCTGAATCATGACAAATCTGTTTAGGAGATCGATGATCTAGATGAAGTTGATCATTCATACTATAAACCATCTGCTAGGAACCGTGCAGAAAGACTAAATTCTCGTAAAGCAACAAGTTCCGCCAAAGGGGAACTTCCTTATGTGGGAAGGCCAGGGCCCTAAATCCTTAGTCGCAACCGTTTGCGTAAGTGGACATCCGGTGAGGGAGACGACGTCCGCCCCGCGGATCACCGCGACGAAAAGGAGCTTCTTGAGGACATGATCCGACAAATTATGGAGGAAAGTGCCGAGAGGGATGATGATGAGAAGGAGTGGGAGTTTTCTCCGTCTAAATCCCCATTCACTGAAAGGATCAAGCTAACTAAATTTCCATGAAAGTTCAATCCGCCAACAATACCAGCTTACAATGGGACTGGTGACCCTAATTTGTTCCTATACAAATATGATCAGCATATGGACGGTGCCAGGGCCACCGATGAACTCTAATGTCTGTACTTACCTGTGTATTTGGAATGGGTGGCTTCGCTCTGGTTCACAAAGCTTCTACTAAGGTCCATGGATAACTTTTCTTCTCTTGCAAAAGTTCAGGGTAGGGCTGTAAATCAAACCAATCTGTCCGTTGTCCGTCCGTGTCCGATCCGAAAATTTGTCCGACCGTTGGCTTGTTCGAAAAAATAACGGTCCAAAATCGAACACAAATAATAGTCCGTCCGATAAATTCGGACCGAGCCCGAACTTAACATGTCCGGTCCGACTTGTCCGCAAACAATGCTTTGAACCAACGTATAGTATAATATTTTTGGGAACACACAGCAATTATTACGGTCCATTTTCCAATATGATGCCTCGCTACTCCCTCCCAAACAAATCCGCTTTCTCTTTTCTAAACATATACGTTCCAGTTTCCAAGCAGCCAAACCCTAACCCTAGCTCAAATCTCTTCTGTTCCCTCAATTAAAAGTTGGCCTCCACCTCGACCAGAGAAATTCCTCCTAAACTTATCATTCTTCTCCATTTTAGATTGATCGTTGAATTTCTATGGCTTCTACGTCACAACTTTTGGGTATGGTTTGATTTTTTATTCTGGAATATTTCGTTTTTATTTATTGTAATATTCTGGTACGTGAAATGCAAAATTCCATTTGTAGACTTTAAAACTTATAGCTTGTTTCGGGGTTTTAGATTTTTTTTTTCCACATATAATTCGATACTTGTGGTTTTTTTTCTTCCAATTATTCGAAACTCTGCTCTCTAATACTGCATAGAAATGCATTGTTGATACCATGATCTAGCAGTATTTTCCATGTGAATACTAAAAGTGTGATTGATGTGCATAGAAATAGTATTAATTTACTCTCTAATACATGGAAAATACTCTCTAATACTGCATAGAAATAGAATTAATTTACAGTAGGTTTTCTTACATTTTGGTTTATGATTGATTCAATTAAAAGTTTGAGTTTTTTTTTGGGGGGGGGGGGAACTTGACTGCATGTATCGTTTCATTTAGTGATTCAAATCATTTGATTATGCTGAAAAAGTTTACTCTAATCGAAATATGGATGAACTGCAGAAATTTAAGAAATTAGCATTACTACTAAAATGATGTGGTTAAAAAAAAATTGCCAATGATTTTAATCAGAATTAAATGAAGTTGCTTCCATTTTCACATGTAAATAACTATATCTTTTATTTAATTTCATTATTTTTAGGTGGTGATGATCACGAAAATGACAGAACTCAAGAAGAAATAAACAATGATGAGGGCAGTCAACCTGCGAAGAATGGGGATGAGCAAACAGATCATAAAGTCGAAGATGCTGCTAACGAGATTGAGGATAAAACACGAAAAAGGAAATCAGATGTTTGGCTCGAGTTTGAAAGACGTACAGAGAAAGCAAAAGATGGATCAATTAGAAAGTACGGTATGTGTATTCATTGTGAACAAAAAATAACTATCACAAAAGATGGATGTACAACCACGTTTAAAAGACATTTAAGTAAATGTCGTGTTCGCATTGCTAGACAAAAACAACAAAAAATATTAGGAAAAGAAATTTTCAAAGACAAAGGATGTAGTGAAAGTGATTTGATTGGGAAATTAGCTCTTCACAAATATGACAAGGCAAAAGTTAGAGAAATATTGGCTACCATGATTATCGTGCATGAATATCCCTTTAGAATGGTTGAACATGAATTTTTTATACTATATTCTCAAATGTTGAATCCTGAGTTTGAGAAAATTTCACGTTTAACCATAAAAAGTGAGTGTATGAAAGTTTATGAAAATGAGAAGAAAAAATTGAAAGAGACGCTACGGAGTGTGGGAAGATTAAGTTTAACAACTGATTTATGGACTTCAAATCAAACTATTGGGTATATGTGTCTTACATGTCACTTTTTGGATTCTGATTGGAAACTACAAAAGCGTATTCTAAACTTTGGAAGCCTAGCACCCCCACATACCGGTGTTGCCATCGCTGATGCTGTTTTTTCATACCTTTTAGATTGGGGAATAGAGAATAAAATATCTTCTATTACACTTGATCTAGCGGTTAGAATGTTGAAAGAAAACTTTGCATTAATGGATAGGCTCTATTTCAAAGGAAAGATCTTTCATGTTAGATGTTGTGCACATATTTTAAATTTAATGGTGCAAGATGGATTGGGTGAAATAAAGGGTATCCTACAAAATATCCGAGAAAGCGTAAAATATTTTAAAATGTCTCCCCAATGACTTAGCAAGTTTGTAGACATAGTTAAGCAACTACAATTTCCGGTCTCTAAACGTTTCGTTCTTGACGTTCCCACTCGTTGGAATTCGACATATGAAATGCTTGAGTGTGCTATTCAGTTCAGGAAAGTATTTTTATGTACCAAGAGAGAGATCCATCTTACACTCGGCTACCTACTACAATGGATTGGGAGAAAGCTGAATCGGTATGTAAAATTCTAGAAATTTTTAATGAAGCTTCCCATGTTTTTTCCAGAACTTCTTATCCAACTTCAAATTTATTTCTCCCTGAACTTTGGAAGATTAAGCAAATACTGAATGATAAGCTACTGGAATTCGAGGGCTGTTTTTATATGAGTGAAATGGTAAACAAAATGAAGATTAAGTTTGATAAATATTGGGGTGAATGCAATCTTTTAATGTCAATTGCTGTTGTTCTAGACCCTAGATATAAAATGAAATTGATTGAGTTTTGTTTTCCAAAGATTTATCCTGCTGTAGAATCAGTCCAAAATATGAAATATATTGCCTCTTCTTTACAAGATCTGTATTCAGAGTATGTTCAGAATGCACCATTGAATGTTAATTCTGGTAGGAAAAGTGATAACAATGGTTCTAACAGCAAATCAATGACAAAGAGTAGATCTGAGTTTGAAATGTGGGCTGATGAGTTGGATGTTATAGAACCGTCGAATCAGAGTTGGATGTATATTTGAAGGAGTCACGTTACAAATATAATGGATTAGATGATAACTTCAATATTTTGGACTGGTGGAAATCTAATGCTTCAAAATATAAAATATTATCGAATATGGCTCATGATATACTTTCTATTCCAATAAGCAGCGTTGCTTCTGAATCCGCGTTTAGTGCAGGAGGTAGAGTTCTTGATCAATTTAGAAGTTCTCTTAAACCCGAGACAGTTGAAGCCTTGATATGCAGCAGCGATTGGTTAAGATCTAACTTTGCATTAAAAAGGGTGAAATATATGTTTTATTAGCAGATTATTTAGGAATTTTTTATTTAACAAATTTCAGTTGTTGTGCTGCTACATAATGATTTGCTAAAACATGACTTTTTTTTAATAACTAGGTGCGAGATGAAGAAGATGATATCCAGTACGTCAAACTTGACTGACTGGAATTGGAAAAGAGCTCATAGGTAATCACTGTTTTGCTTCTTTTTTTAATTATTGTAGAGGAAGGTATTAGCATATCCTTGTTGTGCTTGGTGTATTAGCATATTCTCCATTTGTTTGTCTTTGCCAAGCTAGATGCCCATTATGGTATCAGCACTCTTCCCCAACCAGTTAAAATAATCTTTGTGTAATCTTCAACAGAAATACTTGGGATCTAAAGTAGAATTTTAGTCTGACATTTAACAATTTTGTCATCATATATTTAAATAGTAATACTATTTACATTTAATATTAAAATGTAATATGTCTATGTTAGGAAACTAAGCAAAAGACCATACTATGGATATTTATTAGAGAAATCTAATAGCAAGTCTTTCTATTTTTATTCTTAGCTTTCAAACTTATTTTGATAAACTAAAAATATGCACAACCATTGAAAAATTGCAAAGACGTCATTCTTTGTGACTATACCTGCAACATTCTACATCACCAAGCATGTGAGTGTTTGTAGGAAAATTGTGAATTTCAAACTGAGCACTATATTATGTTTTAAGATACTCTCAAAACACAAAGCATATTTGTTCTCTAACACAAGTGGTTTTCCTTTCTCCTTAGAAAAGCAATGGTCTGGTCTGGAAAATTTTGTGTTTTGTTGGCTGACTAATATGGACAAGTGAGTTTAAAAGGGATATGATTATGTTTGCTTTTCACAAAAGATGCCGAAATTAGTTCATGTATCTCTAGGTTTTGCAGCCAACTTATTATGTACTAAGCTCTCTATAACAACTAAATGCATTTATTTCTTTCCATGCTTTGTTAACATACGCCTGCAGAATTAATTGTCTTGAGTAATAAAAAAGAAAAAGAAAACATTGTTTATGTAAATACCTATGCATTTAAGTAATTTCAGATAGAGTTGTTTGGGTCTAGCTTAATTGGGTCATGCATGTTCCTTTTCATCTGAGCATGTGATCATTGCTCTCTTTTATATCTAATGTTTCTGCCTGAGAGTGGATGGCTGATGACTATATGTTGATTTTTAGCATCAATATGTTGATTTTTAGCATCAAGCATTCTTTTGATTGAGGCAGTTTTAACAAAATGGAATAATCTTGTTCGGTGATGGCTTTAAATACTATAAAAGCAAGATGATAATAAAGAATTGAAGAATTTAAGTGCAACAAAATTTTCTTTTGTTGTATTTGCAATTTTGCATCCGTTATGCGGGCATCTAGGTTCACGATATTGCTAATGAAATGGGTTTGAACAATACCGTAATTCATAATAATTATAACACTCTTCTTGATCATATAACATGTCAGTTGCTTAATGCTAAGTCAAGTTACATATATGCTTCTATAATTTAATTAGCCTAATTTTTTTGTAGTCTCAGATGATGTAAAAGTCTTCTAGAAAAATAGTGATGATATGAAGCCTATGGTTTTAGTATATTGCTCAAGAAAACACAGTGGTCATGATCATTTAGCCAACTATCGAATAGAATGATCTTATCTAAGGTTTTATCTAATTTGGCATTCTTTATGCAAAGTAGAAATGATAAAGTATTATGCGGTAGTAATTTAAGATGCCAACTATATCCTCATGCTTATCTGAAGTTGGTTCCATTCAAACTAATTACTGATAGCAATTTATAAACTGAAATATATTGTAAAATGCAAATTATAGTTAATATAAGCAAATGATATTGGATTAAAGTCAACAAATGGGCATTAAGCTTTGAATGCCAAGCTGGAAAATTGTTTTTGAGTCATTTCAGAAAGTGAAACCAATAATCCTTGGTTGATTTTGATGATAAAGCAATACTTCAAACATGAGAGCATAAACAATTGTTTTGATAAATAGTAGTAATGGTGATAATCTATATTTGAGATGCTTTGAATTAAATCACGGTGAATTAATGTGTGCTAAGCTCGGGTTTATTTTTTTATACAGTGTTAATTTGAATGTAGTTATAGATAGATAACCTTATTGATAGTGTACAAATTGATTAGCTTCTTTTCAGGTATATACAAATGAATGTCTTGCTTTCATAACATCATGGGAGAGAATACATAATCATGTATCATACAACGTGTGCATTAAGAGCATAGATATAACATATTGCATGACCAAACTTTTGAATATTTAGTTTAATAAATAAGATATGGCATGGAGGTGCATACAAAATAAGCATCACAAGAGAAGCAGGTTTTGCTATCAACTTCTTTTTTTTTGTTACCTGTATCAAATGCATGCTTCAGATTGATTGCAATGAAGTTGCATTAGTTTTTACATGTTTTATAGGAAGAAAATAATAACATAATTTTACTGTACTATTCACTATCATGGTTTTCTAATAGGTGGTCTTGCTGACTCGGTAAAGATTATGTATACTAATTCTGTGTATGTAAAGATCAATTTTACTGTGCTATGAACCATACTAACTCTTCTTTTTTATTTTTCAGATAGAAGAAATTTGAGAATGCTCAAGAAATTCGCACAGTTTTGGTCTTAGAGCTGTTCTGACATTTTGATCCTCAATGTAGTCAGTCACGCTTTTTTGGTGTTCTTTTTGTGGATGGGAGAATATTATATTGTATCTAAACCATATTTAGTTAAGTTAATGCTAATGCTACTTTTATTACTATTATTTTTAGTTGTTTTTTAATGTCTGTATGGTTTATGTCATGAAAATATTTGAATGTACCCTCAATGTAGTCAGTCATGCTTCAGACCATCAGTTTGTGTGTGAATCTACCTGGCTGTTTCAAAGTATTAATGCGCTAATGTTCTTATCCAACAAATTTAGTGTATAAGTAGATTCATATGTTTTGGTAGTTTAGTGTATTCATATTTGGAGTGTTCAAATTTTCATTACAAACCATAATGCATGCAAGCTTTACTTGCTGCAGCCTACAGCTACAGGTTGCAGAGTTAGGGAATCATTCGGTCTATCCGTGTCCGATTACGTTCGTCCGAGTCCGATTGGGTTTCAAGGACCGAACACGGTCTTTGTGGATTATTAACGGACCGGGATCGAACAAACTTTTTGGTGTCCGAAAATTATCGGATCGGACATTTGTCCGTCCGTTTTATACTTCGGTCCGGATTCGAGCAAGTTAATGTTCGGTCCGTCCGTCCGTTTTACACCCCTAGTTCAGGGATAAGTTCAGGCAGCAATAAACAAAGGTCAAGGATGTGATGTCACTGAATGACATGGAACAAAGACTAGGCGATTCAGTCAAAGCCTTCCTAACTCGATTCAACGCCGCAGCAGCAGAGGTTGTAGATCCGGAGCCTCGGGTGGTTCTAATGGCATTGAAGCGCGCTATGATTAAAAAGTCAAAGTTTGGAAGGTGGTTGAAGATGAAGAAGCCTGACACCCTAGAAAGGTTCTATGCGAAGGCCGAAGAATACACCGATGTAGAAGATGATCCGGCCTTCGCTACGGATGCTTCCGATAGTAGTAAGGCTCCTTCAAAGAAAGAAGACGATGCTTCGAGTGTCGAAAAGTGGAATGGGGGCCAAAAGCGGGGAAATGATGCTAAAGACAACCAGAATGGAAAGAAGCTCCGCTTCTTCAAAGCTACTGAGTTGACCCCATTGACCGAGGCACCAGAGAACATCTTTATGGCTACAAAGGATACTGAGGACTACCCCAAATCGAAGAATTAGAAAGTGACTGATAATCAAGTAAATTCTGGAAGATTCTGTTGCTTCCACAATCAACTTGGCCATAATACTAATGAGTGCAAACATCTTAAAATTTTGATCGAAGAGATGATTAGGAAGAACCGTCTACAGCAGTATGTGAAAAAGTAACAAACTGCCAATCCTCCCCAAACTGCTTAAGAACAGAATGCGTCTGCATCAGGGGAAAAAGCCCTAGCACCAGTTGTTCAAAGGCTTGTAATCAATTCATTTCCGGGGTTCCTCACCCAGTAGGGGCAAGTTGGGGAGGCATCAAGAAGTATGCTCGTGCACTCAATAACTCACCAAGAGATGAAAGGTGTTTGATTCTCAGTAATGCCATTTCCGTTAAACAACAGAAAACTTCGTTTGGGGATGTCTTGTTCAATGGAAAGGATGAAGAAGGGATAGTTGCTCCAACCTAAGACCCTATGGTGGTAACCGTTGGAATAGGCTCGGCAACGGTGAAGCGAGTCATAGTTGAGTATAGGGCTTAAGTGAATGTACTGTTCAAAGACACTTTCAGTAGAATGAAGCTTTCTATGGAGGATGTGCGAGCTTGTCAAAAGAAAATCTAAGGGTTCATAGAGGAACCAAAACAACCCATTGGGGTTATTGATCTACTTATGGAACTTGGAGAAGGCAAAAGAAAGGTTACCTTGCTGCAGTCTTTTGTTCTGGTAGATGAATCGTTGGCTTATAATGCTTTTCTGGGAAGGCTAGCTCTAGCGACTTTCAGAATTGTGCTAGCCCTTAGTGCCTGATGATGAAGTTTCCAATAGACAAAAGGATCGGTGTGGTTCAAGCTGATCAGGAAATCGCTAGAGAATGCTATGTCAATGAGTTAAGGGAAGCTAGTAAGAAAGACAAAGCAAAGAGTGTGGAGGTTCCCCTCCGCATTCATGATCCAACCTTATAGCAGTTAAGGCATGACCCCTGTATTGGTGAACATAGTGGGGCTCGAAAGGAGATGGATCCAAGGAAAGCTAGTACAGGGGAGGAGAGAGCAGCACCAGTTGAAGTCACTATTCAAATTCCAGTACATGATAAAGACCCGAATAGAGTTTTAAAGATAGGCTCTCAACTGGGCCTGAAATTGCAAAAAAGAGTTGATTATGTTTTTGAAAGCTAATCTTGATGTGTTTGCTTGGAGTCACTCAGACATGTGTGGCATAACCCCCAAGGTGGTGGTTCATGCACTCAACATTGACCCAAGCATCACTCCAATCAAGCATAAAAGAAGGATTCAGGGCCCGGAAAGGTCGGTTCCACTCAAAGAAGTAGACAGACTTATGGAAAATCATTTTATTCGAGAGTCTACATATCCTGCCTGGGTCTCAAATCCTGTTCTTGTCAAGAAGCCCAATGGCAAATGGAGAGTGTGCATCGATTACTCTGATCTTAATAAAGCGTTTCCCAAAGACAGTTTTCCTCTACCCAGAATTGAACAGCTTATTGATGCAATAGTGGGGCATGAACTCCTATCTTTTATGGATGCATACTCTAGCTATAATCAAACCTTGATGCATGAGCCTGACCAAGAAAATACGAGTTTTATCACAGATGTTGGCTTGTATTTTTATAAAGTGATGTTGTTTGGGTTGAATATTGCTGGGGCAACTTACCAACGCCTTGTCAATTCCATGTTCAAATCTCAAATAGGCAAGACTATGGAGGTTTATGTACACGACATGTTGGTAAAGTCCAAAAGATCCGACGATCGGAAAACTTAGCTGAGATGTTCAACATTCTGAGAAAATATGGCATGAAACTCAGTCCTCTCAAGTGCTCGTTTGGGATTGCATAGGGAAAGTTTCTTGGGTTTATGGTTAATGCCCAAGGAATCGAAGCCAACCCTTCACAGATTACTATTTTAAGAGAAATGCGAGCCCCCAAAACAAAGAAAGAACTGAAAAGTCTAAATGGTAAAGTTGGTTCTTTGAACCGTTTCATTTCTAAGGCAACGGATCGGTGTATTCCTCTCTTTGATGCTCTAAGAAAAGGAAGGAAATATTTCCAGTTGACTTCTGAATGTTAAACTGCTTTTGAAGAGTTAATCAAACACATGGAATCACTACCAGTGTTGTCCAAACCTAAAGATGAAGATCTTTTCTTGTATTTGGCAATATCATCCCATGCATTAAGCGTTGCTCTGGTCGAAGAGGAGTCGAAAATTCAAAAGACAGTATATTATATCATAAGAGGCTATCAAGGGCAGAGATAAACTATCCCAAGTTGGAAAAACTTGCGTGTTGCCTGTTCATCGCCTCAAAAATGCTAAGGCCATATTTTCAGTCTCACCCTATCAAGGTTCTCACATATCAGCCGCTGAAGCATGTCTTGTTTCATCCAAGAACTTCCGGAAGGTTATTAAAGTGGAACATTGAGTTAAGTCAGTATGATATCACCTACCATCCGCGAAGGGCAATTAACGGACAGGCTTTGATAGACTTTGTAGATGAATTCATGGATAGGGGAGATGAAAAGGAAGAAGCTACCGAAGTGATTACTCGGTGGAAGTTATTTGTTGATGGAAGGGGTAGTGCTTGAGACCCCTAAGAACGCTCGCTATGTTATGCCTTGAGATTAGAGTTTCTATCGACAAATAACGAAGCAGAATATGAAGCCCTGATTGCTGGATTGAGAATTGCCGAAGAATTACAGTTGAAAGCCTTACATGTTTTCAGTAATTCACAGTTAGTGGTCAGTCAAGTCAAGAGAGAGTTTCAGGATAAAGGAGGAAACCTGCCAGCCTACCTATCCAAAGCTTGGGAGCTGCTCAGTTGCTTCACTACACTATTTCACATATTCCTCGAGAAAAGAATTTAAAGGATGATTCACTCGCGAAGCTCGCTAGCACGGGGGATGTACAATTGCTGGGGATAGTTCCAGTTGAAGTTCTCTCAAACCCTAGCATTGAAGACCGAGATATAGATTGGATCATGGAAGCTATCACAAAACCGGATTCGTGGATGACTCCACTCAAAGACTATCTCCTTAGAGGTGTGCTCCTAGATGATTGGAAAAAGAGAACAAAGCTACTTAGAAAAGCTCCTTTGTATCTTATTCAAGATGGTCGATTATACAGACGTGGTTTCTCTATGCCATTACTTCGTTGTGTCACTAAAGAGGAATCAAGAGAAATCCTAGCAGAACTGCATGAGGGAGAGTGTGAAGGACACACCGGTGGTCAGACCCTAGCCAAGAAAATTCTACGATATAGTCATTTCTGGCTAGATGTGAACTTAGACTCCATGACCTACACAAAGAAATGTTATAAATGTCAACGGTTTACAAAGATTCCAAGAGCACCATCTACTGAATTAACTCAAATGGTCATCCCATGGCCATTCGTTGTCCGAGGCATCGATCTAATTGGGGAATTACCTGCAGCAAAATCCAGTTTTAAATATGCCATTGTCGTTGTCGATTACTTCACTAAGTGGGCTGAAGCAGAGCCACTGCCCACAATCACCTCAAAGAAAGTTATCAACTTCGTCCTGAAGAACATTATTTGCAGGTTTGGTGTGCCACAGAAGATAATCACCGACAATGGGACACAATTTGAAAGCAATGAGTTCAAGGAATTCTGCGACAAGTATAAGATTCAGAAGAGTTTTGCAGCAGTAGCTCATCTGCATGCCAACGGGCAAGTCGAAGCCGTAAGTAAGATCATAAAGTCAACCACCAAAAAGCGTCTTGAGAAAGATAAAGGTGGTTAAGTCGTTGAACTTCCACTTGCACTATGGGCTTACCGCACCACTCACAAAATTGCGACTGGGCGCACTCCATTTTCTCTACCATTTGGATTTGAGACCATGATCCCGGTAGAGCTGGAAGTTCCCATTCACCGAAGGATTCGCTTCAACCAAGAAGAGAACGAGAAGCTGTAACTTGAAGCACTTGATCATCTTGAGGGAAGAAGAAATGAATCAGAACTCGGAGTTGCTGCTCATCAGAGAAGGATCACCATGCATTTCAATTCTAGGATTAAACAGAGGACCTTCGAGATTGAGGACTCTGTACTGAAAAAGGATAATGACTAGAAGCAGTGTTTCCGGACCCAATTAGAAAGGACCCTTCATTATAAACCAAAAGCTCTTAGATGGCACCTTCAAATTGAAGACGACAGATGGACATCAGATTCCCAACGCTTGGAATGCTAACCATCTCCGCTGCTATTTTACCTAATTTTTCATTCATGTCTTTTGTAAAAAGTTGTAAATACTATGCAAGCATTGTTGTTAAACGATGTACATATGAATGAAAAGAGTAAAATTGCTTGTCTGAAACTTTTGTTAAATTATTCAAAGTTGCTAAAAATCGATTTTTGAATTGCAGGCTATAGAACGATTGCCCACTAACAACCCGAAAAGACCTGGTGACCTTTACAGCAAATCCCGGTAGGGATAACTCAAGTGACAAGTTCCATAAACACCATTCGTAGCAAATGCAAAGGTGTAAAGCACCGCCTTGTAGGAAAAGAGTAGAGGCCACCAAGAGTCAGACGGTTAAAAGATGCAACGCCAAATTTAAAGATACAAATATTGCAAGTTTCACCAAAGGAGCAACTCCTGAAAAGGAAGACTCACGACCCTAGCCATGTTACTAGGATAGCTTGTTACGACAAACATTCGGTGATGGAACTAGCGTCTGCCTCGTGAAACTACGCAATAACCAAGCCTCTCATAATGAAGCTAATCAAAGACCTCTTCGAGGCACCTGATCAGATTATCAGGGTCTGCTGATCATAGACTCGACAATCGGTGGGCTAAAAGACCTCTTCAGAGGCACCTGATTAGTTTATTAGTGTCTGCTGATCACAGATTCAACAATTAACAGGCTTCAAAAGATCCCTCCGGGGAAAAAAACCTCTTCGGAAGCACCCAGTTGAGCGTCAGTGTCGGGAAATACCAGACCAGATTGCGACAAACATTAGGCTTCAAAGACCTCTTCGAAGGCAAAAGACCTCTGAGGGGGCATCTGGTTAGATTAGGATCTGATCATCTTAGATTCGGCGATCGACGGGCTCAAAAGACCTCTTCGGAGGCTCCCAATTAATTCGATTGGCACCTGATCCGTTCAGAGCGTGACGAATGTTGGGCTATAACCAAAGACCTCTCTGGAGGCACTAAATGAACTCATCGATGTTAGAATACATCAGCCTAGTGCGAACGAGAGTCTCCTATATCTGAATTAACTAGTCGGAAAATAGATAAATATTGGGCAAGAAATATAATACCTCTCAAGCAAGGGCCCAAAAACAAGAAACTTCGTTCAGTTAAAAGGCATGAGTTTGATAAACTAAGCTAAAAACTCTTGCTTAATGAGCAAACTAGGATGTTCCGAGCATAATGGCGAAAGCGGTAGACTTAACCATTGAAGCAAGAACTTCCGGAGTTTTAGCCATGACCGAGGAACTCTGGCATAGTTGATCACACCCAGCCTATGAAGTTTGTGACAACCTTTGGTATGGGGGCATCACCACCGCATTAAGACAAATCAATAGTGCTCATAAAGCATACCATAAGCTCACCACAACTTCATACCAAACAAAAATAACTTGTATTGTAAATGTAAAGAGAAAAAGTACAGAATGTAAACAAAAAAGTATGATAAAGCTAAAGCAAAAAGCTTAAGTACAGCAAGCAGAACACAGTTTTGTCACATCAACAAAACAACACAAGTCAAATACAAGAGTTTCAAACACGAATGTGTATAAATTGATAAGAGAGGCCCGACATTCGCATGTACAACCGGTCTAAATGCAGTACGAAAAAGGAAATAACCAAAAGTAAAGCAGGCTAGTCACATGCACTACTTCTTCTTCTTCCCATTCTTCGAATCATTGGACCTCAGAGAGAGTTTGGAGGAAGAAGGAGGAGGTGTACCAACTAGTTGTTCCCCATCTTTGGCTACCGTGCCATTGGTAGGACTCTGGGAAGATAGATCGATAACTCCTCCTTTCTTCTTAACAATGTGCTTTCCTCCTCTGTGCCTTGAAGATGATGAAGACTTAGTTTTTTGATTTTCCTGATTCTCAGCATCTTTTTCTGGGCTCTCACTTGTTTCCGTAGCCTTAGAATCATTGCTATGGATGTAGTCAACATCGTAATCCAAGTTGACAAGTGCACCAATCTGTGTGTCTTGTGATCCTGGAGTCTTAGCACCAAGTAAGGATGCATCACCCGAAAGGGGAGTAGTAACTAAGGCAGGAGAGGTCGTTATCAAGGTCGAATCAGTAGTAATAGCCTCATTCGTCGTCATATTGCCTACAACGGGAGGAAGTTGTGATGAGATTAAGTATAATGCGAAGGTGCAATGTGCATGGAATGCAAGAGTTCCAAGTGAACTAAGAAGGGAATCCAAGTACGATATACTTTGGTCAATCTCAGTGTTACCTAGAGCTTGAGGACTCTGTACTCGACTTTGTATTTGTCTGCGTTATCATCATCATCTCCTTCACCACATCCTTTGTGCTCCTCAACAATATCTTCTAAGGCAGTGCACTCATCAGCAACTGTACTTTTCTCCTTGAAAACGGCATAGGGATCAATAGGAGTATGAGAACCGGAAGCTTCAACATTAGCGGGATGAATAGGAGAATTGATATTAGCTATGTCTTGAGCTTGCCCCCCAGAAGGTTCGGCCTCGTCGCTTAGTAACCCTCGCTTTTTCATCAATTGCACTTTCCCCTCAACCAGGGCTTTATGAGATTCTTCATCCAAGAGGATCCGTAAGAGATAATCTTCATCTTGAGCGCCTTTAGTGTGTTTAAGTGCTTGTTCCCAGATAAGGGATAAAGTTAGCGGAAAGTCATCCCCTAAGTAATGTAAACTCGCGCGACTCATAATGCTGAAGACATAGAATCTAAATAGATCAGTGCTGGTCTCATCCATGTCATCTTTAAGAGCATTTTCAGCAGCTACTTTAGCAGCTAAAGCCTCAACCTTATCCTTCTCACGAACTTCGGCCTTAGTTGTTAAAACAGAAACATTGACTTTAAAGAAGTATTAGGCTTGTAGAACTGGGCAACTTCATCCCGATATGCTTTAGAAACATCCTGTTCCAAAGACAACGCGGTTTCAGCATTTCTCTTGGCAATTTGGGCCTCTTTAACCTACACTGTTAACGTATTCTCTCTTTGCTTAGCAGTAGCAAGCTCTTCTTTAATTAGCTTGGCAGCGGCAAGTTCTTCTTTGAGTTTCCTATTTTCGTCTTCTAACCGTTCCAACTCTATGTTTCTTTTCGTAGGAGATGCAATAGTAGCATCTTGGGAATCCAGAACTTTCTCTCACTCAGACTTATCATTCTCTAAAGCAGCAATTTTAGCAAGATTGACTCCGTTAAGTCTTTGGAAGTCTTCAGCAAATGTGTACCACCGACTTAATTGTTTGTAAGCACGATTCCTGACTGCTCCAACTGCGTCTCAAGCTGAATTTTAGCAGTGTCAAAATGTGTGAACATTTGGCTTTTTACGGTGTCCATTTCTCTAGGTATATCCTAGCTATCAGAGGGATATATGTCAAGGTCAAAATACCATCCTTTCAAGTTCCAAGCTTTGAATCGTCCTGCAAGAGTAGTATTTGCTGGCTTAGGTTCATGGCGAGGCCTCTTAATAATCGCATAAATTTCAGCAGGAGAAGTGACGGACAAAGTTTATCGAGTAATAATGGGAAGCTTGTCCAGTCTAGGGTGCTTAGAGAACCATCCTTGCCGTAATTATTCTTATCCTGCTTCCTTTGGTGACTTTTGTCATCATATTGATCATCATGCCAATCATTATGACAAATCTCATGTTTGCCTCGGTCATCGTGGGCGTGTCGTTTCCTTTCTTCCTCATCTTGTGCCTCCACACCCTTTGCTCGTCAATCAATTCATACTCAGAAGATTGCGGATGCTTGTGAGAAGGTTGCAGATGCTGAGAATGATAAGATTGCTGGGAGTGTTGCGGTTTCCGCAAATGACGAGGTTGCAAGACATTCTTCGGATTATAATTAGTGATCTTTTGTTTAAAGCCCTGCAAGAATTGACCTTGCATTTATGAACCTGAAATAAGATAAAGCAGGTTTTCAACACTTAAAGTAGAAAGTATTAAAGCAGACTATAAAGCTTATGAAGTGAATCAGAAACTCATAGCGCACGAAAAATATTTTCTAATACAGTCTAATAACGAACCAATCGTATGTGGTGAATCTAGGTTAATCCCTATGTCTACAACTGTTTTCCCAGGTGGAGGGTTTCGAGATGAAAATGTTCAGTCCTAGTTTTTATGGCCAATCCTGCAGGATCCGAGCTCATGGTGTCACCCTGGATAAGATACTTAGCTAAGCTAAGGTCGCTTAGATTTTTGAAAGTATCTGTGGAACTCTCCTCTGAACATCTAGAACAGCGAGATCCTTAGTCACTGTTTCAGCATTCGAATCGACTTCCAGGGTGGTCCTACCTTTTTCAACTTGTTCAGTTTCCTGTATAGGATCTAGGGTGGTGTCTTCCTTCTCAACCTGTTGGGCAGAAGTCATAACGCTTTTACCCTCGCGCTGTTTAAATACTTCATCTTCAATAGGAGTCAATTTAGACTTAGGAGGTGATTTGCTACCGTTGGCAGGATCGAAACACTTTCTTAGTGAAAACTTATCGGTTTGGCCATGTGCTGCATTGTCACTACCAGAAGTACCAACATCTAATGCCATGGGTATAGACTTGGGTGTCGGAGGTACTCCTTTTGAAGGGAATTTCCTTGAAAAGTGAAGCAATCCATGCTTGTGAAGGGAATCCTCTGTTATTACATATCTTTCCCATTTGTCTAATTCACTGATGATTCGAATAAACTCGTAAAGGGGTCTATAAGGAGCACCATCTTTGTCCTTAATAGGAGCCTGAACAACTAAAAATAGAGGTGTAAAGTTCAGTAACCAAGATCTGTAGGGAATTAGATATGAATTTTTCTAATAGAAGAATGTTCACCTCCTTTTGTCCAGTTCCCGCGAAAGGTCTTGAGGTAGCGAACAAAGAAAAATTGGGCTAGAAATCCTGAAACATTGTCCGGCAACTCAAGTACGAGTTTATGGTTTCGAGCTCCCTCGACATGAATAATTGAAGGAGTGTCTTTCCTCCTCTTGAAAGAACGCAAGTAGCAAATCTCCTAAAAAGTAGGCTCATGCTTCTCTTGCTTCAAAGAGAGTAAATAAAGCTTTAACAATACAATATATCAATTGGGGTGAAGTTGAAAAGGGGCGATGGCTAGGAGATTCAAGGTTTGTTCTAAGAAAGGATTAATTGAAGGAATGGCGCCACTTGCTAACATGTGCCTGTTTACAGCCACGAATCCAGCTGGGGGTTGATTTACGAATACGCCCTCTTCTGGCAGTATCACATCAGTAACAGGAATTAAATGTTGGCCACACAGTTGTTCGAACTGGTCTTGGTTTAAGGAAGAGGAATACCTCTCTTGATCCCTAGCACTAATTGGATGGAGCTCCGGGAATGGTTGGGCAAGAGCCTGGCCAGGAATTGTAGTTGTTGCGGTCTCAGAAGCAGTAGCAGAAGGGGTGTCAACTTGAGCAGAAGAAGCTCCTTCGGTTTGAAGGCGAGAACTCTTCCTAGTAGTCACTCTACACAAGTATACTTATTCATAAACATATCGCAGGTATACAAGTTATACATAAGCGTGGTTTAAAACCCACATTTCGATTTATGCCGATTAGTTGGTTTCAAATGTTGCTGTCAATTTAAACTAAAGTGCCATGTGTGTGCTCAAGCAAAAGTTTAATGAGTTACAAATTGTTGAACAAGATAAGCTTGCATAAATATGTCATCTAGTTTAAAGTTATAAAAGTTTGTGGTGATATGATTATCTAATCTGCTATCGAAGTGGGCAATCAGTAGTAATGTATAAGTCCAAAACATGCCAATGTTTGTTGTTATAAGACAAGAAACATGATAGAAAAGTTTTCAACTTTCGAGTACTAAAATACAAAGTGTTTAAAGTGTGGAGTGCTCAAGTTAATAAGCCTCAAGACAAGGGTGTCAGAGGCTAAGGTTCAAAATAACGACTTTAAGATCAAGGTGCTTAACGGTTTCAAAGTCAAGGCATTCAAAGGTTTTGAAGATAAGTCGCTCAAGTCATTCAGAACTCGGGTCGTTCAAGACTCAAGTCGTCAACAACTTAAGTCGCTTGGGTATCTTAGGAATTTAAGCTGTTTTTTTGCGACTTAGGGTCTTAGGTCATACCTGCAACTTGAGAACTTTAAGTCATTTCTGCGGCTTGAGGACTTAAGTCGTTCCTGCGGCTTGAGAGCTTAAGTCGCTCGAACACCCTCAAAACTTTAAGTCGTTCCCGCGGCTTGGGAGTTTAGGTCGTTTCTGCGACTTAACATCTTAGGTCGTTCGTGCGACTCGGAGTTTCATATTGTTTTTATGACTTGGTAGCTTAGATCACTCCTATGACTTAATATTTTAAGGTGTGCCTGCGACTTGGGAATTTAAGGTTGTTCTAGTGTTTTGGGATCACGGGTTATATTAACTATGTCGTCTCAATGACTCAACAGCAAAATCAAGCTACCACTTTAAATCCTAACTACTACTACTACAAATATTGGAGCAAGTGGATGTCAGAGCGTGGTATCTCATTCATACAAGCAAACTCATAACCACTTTGTGAGGAAAAATATGAACATAAAGATGACTGAGTCATCAACGATGCAATGTCATAGTTATAAAAAGACAAAAACATCCATTAACATTACAAACTCTCGGACATGCTAATGACTGCAGGAAATTCATGGCACATACAGTTCAATTTAGATAATTGTGCATACTCAAACCAAAAGCTCAACTGCATCAAGTATGGTTACCAAATTCAAAACTAATTGCGAGATGCGCAAAAACAAATCGAAAATAAGGGTTTATTACATCAGATCGATAACACAAATTTGACAGCAAGTTTGATTCAATACCACAAGGGATCAAAGTTGGTTCTCATCACAATCGTCGAATCAAATCAACGATAATCCTCGAATTTCAGTACAAAACCGACCCAAAGTAACAAAGATGACCAAAAACTCCCCAAACCAATTCAAATCAGAACCTTGAACCATCATCATTCAGTCGTCAAAATTCCCTAAACCCTAGGTGTTGAAAGTAGAAAATTTGAAATAAAATCAAAGTGAGTTGACACCTGTGGTGTAGAGGAGAACTTGATGATCAAACAACTTGGTGGTTGGAGTTTTGGATTCTTGACGGCGAGATGAAGCTTTGAATTCAACAGAGTTGGTCGTAAGATGAATCGGTGCAGCGATAATGATCAGATATAAGAAGAATCAACTCTATAGTAGTCGGAGATGGTACAAATCGACTAAGTGAGTTGCTTGAAGAATAAGCGATGTTTTCTCTTAGGAGTTGGCCACCATTAACGAAGCCCCATTCATGAGAAAGATACGAATGGACGCCCGACTTAAGGAATGATATAAAGGGGTAAGGTGGATATGGGCCGAGTTAGATCTGCTAAAAGGCTCAAGACGACTTAAATGTCCTTGACAACTTACGACTTAATGATATATGTGGATTGGTTCTATAAGGAAATGACGAACGATTTGGCAATAAACCCGTTCCAGATAACGTCAATAGTGTTGTAACTAAAAGCCCGTATCATTACTAATAATGCAAACTTTGAGGGGGTAAATGTTAAACCCTAAAAATACAGGTCTGATGTAATACAAAAATGTTACCTAAGTCATGTCGTCATTAGTCAAGTCGCTGGGCTCATATTCAAGTCATCCAAAAAATGAACCAAGTCGTTAGCCCAGTCGTGGAAGCCCAAGTCGTTCAACACCGACCCGCTAGGCTTCCAAGTCGTTCTCGAGCCATGACATTGGAACCATGTATGAGTCAAGCCGTTTCGAGGTCATCCCGCAAAAGCCAATCCAATTACAAGCCGCTATTCTTCCATGTCGTTATCCCATGTGAAGCTTAAGTCGGCCAGTAACATAGTAAAAGCAAGTCATTTCTTAGAGCTCAAGACAAAGCCGCAAGGCGCGGTCAATCATGTCGTGACCGACACGAATTCAAGACATTCACAGGCCATGTTGTTGAGACCAACTCAAGTCATGCCGCTGGAGTCAAGCCGCTGTCAGCTGTATCGTTCCCGACATGAGTCACGCCGTGAAGCCAACCACAACCGACATGAGTCATGTCGTTCAAACGACATGGTTTCCTGCACACTATATTTTCAGGTTGCATCACTCCATATCCACTACTATAAATACCCCATGACTTCCACATTAATGGGGACGGATTCCAAACTCCACAAATTGCTGCCAAATTATCCTCTCCACCATTCAAGCTATTCTAACCTCCATTAAACTACTTCAAGCTAAGATTCATCATCAAATTCTTCGTGGAATCATCCAAAATCGTTCAAGTATTCAATGGTTGAAGACTTCCATCATGCAATCTCCGTATTTAGAAAGATTTAATCAGTCATCGGTGGATTCAAGTGAATCAAAGAGAAATTAAGGAAATAAAGAGAGAAATATCATTGAAGAGAGAGAAAAATGAATGTAAAAGCATATTGTGTGTACCTTGTAAATCCAAGTGTGATAATGAAAAATGCTGCCATAGTGGACGTAGGCTGCTTCTAAGCCGAACCACTTTATATTCTCGTGTTTTTTTCCTTTTCTGCTTTTTCTTTATTTTGCGAGTGTGGTTCCATCTCCTAGATCTAATTCTTTGCGAATTGTGAAATCCTCTTCGGGGGTTTTGTACCATTTTAGGTGTAAAACCTTGTTGTTGCGAATTGCAACATCATTGAAACAATATTGCTGACGCTTAAAGGCGTTACTGTTCATACAAACTGTTCTCTGTCGTTTCTGTTGATTGGTTTCTAACATGATCAACGTCATTAGTGTTTATGATGCTTGATTGCTCCCTTCTATGTTCCATAATGCAAGCCATGCATAGGTATGAAACAGATCTTGCTAATTTGTCATGTTTTATATTTTATAAAAATAATATGAACTTTATGTAAATGACATGAACCATTAATTGTTAGGTACCCAGTTTGTTGTACAATTTGGATGGTGGTTAATGTATTAATTTATAAACCAAACTTTCTACTTTGTTTGTTTGTTTTAGGTGTCTTGGATAAAGTTATCTACCGAGACAAAATTATTTGAAACTTGTTTCCTACTTATTTCTTATTTTGAAGGTCTAATTGATTTTTTTTATTTTGAATGTTGAATGTGAACAAATGAGTGATTGTTCAAAATTATGAATTCAACTATCCGTATTAAAGCTTTAAAGTTCCACAATCAAAATTCAAAATAAATCCCTCTAAACAAACAAGAGCGATCTTGTTTATTTCCGTTCTTATGATTTGGATAACTTATTTTGCCATGCTGAAAGTGCCACTGTTATAAAAGTTAATTGAGCGACTAGTAGAAAAACTCACCAGCATTTGGTTAATGATGTTCTCTATCCATCATTCTTAACCATCTTCCTTATCCCTCTGTTTTCTTTATTCATCATTCTTGATTCTTTCGTCATTTTGCTCTCCTTCTCTTTTCCCACTCCTTTCTCTTTCTCATCCAATGGAGTGCATAATTCACAATTGGATTTTGATTACAAAAAAGCACAAAATTTGATTGTATAGCAACACATTTATATAGAAGAAAAAATCATATGACTATGGTTCACACATTAGATATTCCATTTATTGTGGGTAGAATACAATTTCACTGGCCGTCAAGGATGTTGTCAAAGAAATTTTCGAATGAAAAGAGTTATTTTCTCTGGTTATGCAAAAAGCTAATTAATTGCCTTCTGGTTACAGCGGGGAACGCTGGCATTCACGAAACAGTTGTCATTTTCTTATATGTTGTTGGTGTTGACCTCTCAAATTGACAAATGAGTGAAACATTTCAAAGGTTAGGTATCCCACTTTTAGTTTGTTTTTATACAGTTTTAGGTGTTGTAGAATTGCTCGCTGTAGTTATTATCGGAGCAGTTCACATCAGGTTAATAATGTTCTATTTGAAACTAAATGTTTAAATAACTACTATCCATGTTTTAGAAATTGTGTTAGTACGTACTATAGAAGGTACAAACGAAATGATACACTTACCAGTAGATCATGTAGTTTCATCTATTGGACGAAAATGTTATGTTATTAAGAATATCTTAGCAGATTTCTCATTAGATTTACAATTTATATATATTATGGCTTGTTGGGAAAGCACTGTGCATGATTGTAGGATTTTTAGTTCAGTTGTACTCGATAGAGTCTCTAGCTTTCCTCATTCTTTTTCTGGACAATATTATGTAGTTGATTCATGATATACACTTAGAAATATTAATTTATCACCTTGTCATAATGTTAAATATCATATTCTTTATTTTTGCAATACCGTAAATCAACCGAAATTAGATACTGAAAATTTTAATTTTTATCACTTAAGTTTACATATGGTAGTTGAGAGAAGCTTTAGAAAATGGAATAAAATATTTGTTATTTTAAAGACTATGCCAAAATATTCATTTGACACTCAAAAAGGTTGTTGTAGTTACAATGGCTATTCAGTATTTCATACACAAATGAGATAGTGGTGATCAAGTTTTTATGGATTATGACAATGATCCTGATCTTATTCTAAAAGAATGCCTAAAGGCATAATATACCATGAGAAATACAACACACAAAACAACTGAACATGTAGGACATATAAATAATGAAATGTTAAAAATTCGAGAGAACATAAGACGAAATTATTGCAGCAGGGTCACGTTGATCGATTGTATTGCTTTATCTGTATTTAGTAGTATTGTAATGTGACTTGTATGTATTTCAATTTTTATATTGATATTTTATTTTAATTAATCACATATTACACAACAAAACAAATAATTAATTAACTAATTAAGAAATTAAACTAATATAAACATAATATAGTACTTCGTTCAATACCATGCTCAGTACACCGTTCATACTCGTAAACATGCACCCTACTCAATATACCGATCTAGTGTGCCTCAAACATAAACTTAGTTTCAAATTTCTGCTACACTTTCAAGATGGATGGTGTAAAACAAAAATCAAAAAAAAAATTATAGTTCTATTATTGATTTATTAATAAACACATTCTAAAAATGCAGTTCAAGCAAAGAAAAAAATTAAGGAAAAATATAGCGGATTAAGAATGGATTTTATATATAGTGGAACTGATGTTTTAAAGACCTGACAAAACCATTAGTTCGATCCCTAAGCCTTTGACCATTGACTTTAACAGTCTAGTGGTTAACAAAGCCGCATGTGAATTTGAAGTATGTCTCAATCTTAGATATCCACACTAAAACAATTGGAGTCGTTGGATAATTGATTGATATTAACAATCATGGGATTTGTCAAGAATTTGAAGATTAGGATTCATATTAAATTTTGTTTATAACTTGATTCCATATCAATTTAAGTTTAAAAAGACATAAAAAATAATATGCAAGATTTTGACTGTCCAACTAGTTGGACCATAGGAACCACCAACTCTGGCACCCTTTCCGAAAAGTTAACATAAAGATCTTTAGCATAGTGATTAATGTGTAGTGTTGCTTTTCAGAAGGGCAGGGGTTTGAATTTGGCGATTTTCACATTTGATATCGAGTCTATACCCAGGAGAAATTATGCGTAATGCTACGGATGTCAGTCGGTGTGGTACTGATGTTGGTTACATGCACAACATCTTGGAGGTCAGTGATATGAGTCATCGAGGACATTGGGCTCTTTAAAGGGGGTAGTCTACAACACCTCTTTCGAAAAGTTAACATAAATATCTATCAGCTAGTGGTTAGTGCATGGTGTTGCTTTCTGGAAGCTTGGGAATTTGAATCCATATCACACCAACCGTGGATGATCATGTTTTAATTTATAGTTCATACTTAACTATGGTGTAAAAAGAAAGGAAAACAGAAGAAAATGATTCATCAATGTGGAAGAGAAAGTTAAAGGGGCATTATTAAAAAAAGTCAAATCATTAACATATGTGTACACACACAAAAAAAAATTGTAGCAAAAAGAAAAATGTAAAACAACCTTTGTTTTGAAGGAGAAAAATTGCAAAAGTTTGTTTAAGTGGCAATAGAAATTGATATACCCGTATAACATTACACTTGTATTGTAACGATCTGAAATTTTCGATTAGTTAAATAATTAATTTATATGAATTTATAAATTAAATAAATTAAATTTGGATTGCTATAAATAATTAAAAATACGCTGTTTGGAATTATAAAATATTGCTAGAAAGTATTTTGTCAAAATATATTAGCTTTTGATTTTAAACGGTAAAGTATATATTGAAATATGGTCACACTTATAAGCGATATAAAGTAGAAACACTTCAAAAATGTTACAAAAGTCTGGCTAATTGGTAGGTGAATACCATGTGCATGAGTTCATGGTATTAAAAGGTGGTTTCGTGGTTTCAGTTTGGTGAAGCCAATTATATAATGAGGCATCATCACCTCCTTTACCACCTTTTGCTATATAAGGGAGGTATTCCCTTCATTTTTCATTCATCCATCCATTCTCTAAAATCCACCTTCTTCCTAAAGCTTGTAGTCATGGCTTCCATGGTATTAAATCTCTCCTCCTCCTTTTCTTTTTCTCCTCCTCCTCCTCTACAAATTCGGCCTTGGTCTCTCCTCTCTCTTCCTCCATTCGGCCTCCCCGCCTTCCCTCCATTTGCGTTGCCACCTTCCGCCCAAACCGACCCCACTGCGCCCTCCTCCCATCACCACGGCCCCAGCTCCTACCCCCCATGCGCCACCCCTTGCAACCTCCGTCACTTCTTAACTCAGCCAAAAAATTACCACCTCCTCCCCATAGTTGCGCCACTCCATCACCAAAATCTGTTTCGACCTCCTTTATATATAATAATAATAATAATAATAATAATAATAATAATAATAATAATAATAATAGAAATATTATTATTGTTAAAGGCGGTAAAGATCGGAAATCAGTTCATACTCGTCTGGTATAGTTAGTCAGGCCTACGGAAATCAGTTCATACTCGTCTGGCATAGTTAGGCAGGCCTACGGTAAAAGTGAAATCCATAGTGAGAAACTCTACACTTTTATTTGTTTATTATGTTTGTTGATAGATAGTTATTCAAAGTGTAAGCGTTGGTTACTGAACACTTATACGTATATTCTGTGTTATATTTTCTATGTGATGGTTGAATGGATGTTATGAATGTTGTAATGGTTGTTAGTAGTGATACTAGTTCGTATCACACATGTTTCACACACCTATGCGGGGGTATTTGGATATTGGTTTAGTTTCAAGCTTACCGGGTTACATAAATGAATATTTATTCATCTAAATATAGTGGAAAAAAAGTTGGAATTTGATATCCAGAATTGGATAGAAATGATATTGAAATGGTTTTGAGAAAATTTTTAAAATGTTGGAATTTCGGTAAATACAGTTTTGACGTTAAACGATGTAGTAAAATTTAATCGATTGAAACTAACGCCGATTTTGAAAGTGAAGTTTAGTTTGGCTATACAGAAAGTGGTTTAACTCAAACCGATTGTTCCATATAGCTTATGTATTATTTAATTTGATTTCTGGAGGTTTGGGTTTCAAAACATTAATTTTTGAATAATAATAATATTTTAATAATTAATTAATATTGATAAAAAAAAAAATTGGGATAAAGTTGAAAATATGAAATATTGTTTTGAAATGGTCTTATATTTGTTTTAAGTGATTGTCTAAACTATTTCGTAGTGAATTAGATTGTTTTTATTATAAATATAAAATACGGTTAGAATAGAGCTTGTCGCACAGCAGTAGTTTGTGAATTTCAACCATAGACTTTAAACGACCATAAAAGATTCATTTTAAATCGGATTTTCCTGAAACAAAAAACGTTTGCAATTTTATAACAATAATTTCCAAATGGATTTTTTTTTCCAATTTTGATGAATAATTTTGAAGTTATGTCGAAAACTGATTTTAATCAAAACAGCGGTAGTGTAGTTTAGTGACCAATTTTGAAAATCAACTGAAATGACTTTATAAAAATTATTAGAAATATGAATTTTTTTTTGATAAATCATTGTAAATGATTTCAAAGTGATTTGGGTTGATTATATAGAGTTTTAAAGTTATTTTCATCAAACTAATGAAATAAGCCTTTTTGTAACGTTTTTAGTAATGCTTATGAAACACATTATGTTTAATAACTTGTTTTGAAAGGTTTAAACTTAATAATTGATATCCAACCTTTGTTAAACCATTTCAAAGGAATAATGAAATGTTTTTGATGATGAATAGAAGTTTCAAAGGTTAAGATGGGGTTGAGACTTAACTGAAATCCGGTATATTCATGCTGTTTTAAAATGACGCTTATTATTTGGGAAGTCCTGGTTCAAGACTTATGTCTGAAAACCATTCCGAATAATAATAACGTAATGAAAAAGTGATATTTGAATATAGTGATTGAAGACCGAGAATATTCACATCGTAGGATTACTTGTTGATGTCAAAGATAGCCGACCACGTATTATGAGTTATATTATGATAGTGGTACGTATGTACTTGGAGTTTTTCCAAACTTGCAAGAGCCTCTCTCCTTTGGTGCATGAGGAATAAGGTGCCTTCAGTTTCGTTCACTCAGAACGGACTTGTACGGATGTGTGTATAACGTTATATTTTGTAATGTATGATTAGTCTTTTCTAAACATATTTCAGTTGGTGGCGGAGAATTTATTCTCTTAGCCTATCACCCTTCTTTGTGATGTACGACCCCAAAGATTATATGGTTGGTGATTATCAATTATATGTTATATACTAATAGTGTAGCATACCAAGTGATGAGCCATTGATGATCAAAGCATGGCTTGGTAAAGCGTAGCTTTGTGTAAGGAGACTTCGGCGAGCTTCACACCCCGGTAAATGGACAAAATAAAAAGAATGCTGTGAGGATATGAGGCGTCATCTCCTTCTAGATAAAAAGTGTACCATGGTATGGAGCCAGGTATTACTTATGTGGCAACTTCTACTTATGTGAATGTTAATGTTGCAGGGCCCCGGTTAAAGGTTGGTAACGACCGGGAGATGGCATACTCAGGCGTGCTCTAAGTTATCCAGTTAAGGGGTAACCCGACCATGCGTTGGAAGAGATCCAGTGAGTTCTCGGGACATTCCTCTAGAGGTGTACCCATCAGATAAGGAAGTTCCTTAGCCTGGTCATTTGTTCGAAATCCATTCTCCACTACGAACCCGTACGATTTCAGTTGTATACTATATGTCATCATAGTTTATAGTACCTATGTTGTCTAAGATTGAAACATTTACTTGTAAAATGGTTTTTACACTAGTATCAAATGGTTTTCGTGTGTCAAGCATTTTTGGTTATTATAAAGAGAAACCTCGCCCATGTTTGTGTTTGCATTGTGTGTGTAGCGCAAGACCTTATGGTAGCTTCATTTTCCAAAAAGCATTGTGAGTTTTATTGCACATAACAAAGTATATCGAGTTTCTTACACCAGTCTCATGACTGACATAGAGTTTACTTTTTTTCCCTAAAATTTTGGGTGCCCATAATTTTCCACATGACATCCTAATTATCAGGTTCTTGTAGCAGCACCTTAGAGCATCTGTCAAGTCTTTGGTAGGAGCATTTTGTAGTCCTTCTGTGAAATATTTGTGGAGCCTTCCTTCTGGTTCTTAGAGCTTTGTGAGTTGGAGCTTTCTGAAGTGAAGATGGATGTTTTTGGATTCAACCAGTATATCTTATTTGTGTTTTCGTTGTTTGTCTTGTATCCATTAGACAGTATCACTGGATATGTATTTACTCTGATGTTGTAGTTGTGATGTACCTCTATGTAACCTAGTGTTGTATTATTGAATATGTTATTTATGTTTCATTATGTTGTTCTAATGCATTATAATCCCATGCGAGAATATGTTATTTATGTTTCATTATGTTGTTCTAATGCGTCATAATCCCATGCGATGTGGATTTCAACGTTGGAAATTTCGGCATTTGAGTACTTAAATGTATTAAATGTCAATTTTTGAAGGTTGAAAATCCGGGTCGTTACATATATAATGTAAATTGAGTATCACATTACGCACATATAATGTTACACTCATACAACATACATACATAAAAAGTTATTTTCATGCAGCATTATATGTATATAATGATAAATTAATACAGTACTACATGAATATAATGTTAAGTTTGTATGAGTCAATTTCTTTCTCCTACCATCTCAACCTTTTCTTTCAGCTAATTTTTTTGGTTCCGTCCTCCATTCAAAAAATTCACATAACTTTTTTCATGTTATTTCCCTCAAATAAATGCCAATTTGAAGAATAAAACAATGAACTGATTTGTCTACAATATAGGAATGTGATGGAATGTTTTTTTGGCAAGGCCAACCAGTTTTTATAGTGATCTATAATACTTTTTTCATTAAAACAACTAATGAAAACTACAAAACAGGATATAGACGGATCGTCTATCGGCGACAGACATTTTACAGTGCTAAACAACATAAACTATCTAGAGTTCACTATGTAGGGTGCAGCTTAGCAAACCAAAAATGCAAAACAAATTATAAACACAGCTGCATGTGCAGTCACAAGGTCAATTACACACAACCAACAAAAGACTGCATTACACATAGGGAGTAGCATAGAGCAGCAACTCCACTGGTTGCCCAAGAACAACTCCAAAATACAAATTACTTACTAGGAATCGCCACTAAAATAGCGACACCAACACTTACAAGCTCACCAACCAAGTAGAATATCCCTTCTACCTGATGCCACAAAGCTCTCGCTTCTGTTTGACAAACACATCATCCAACTTATTTCCTCACTAAAAAAGTACATTATAGTACAACTAATACACTGGAAGGTTGAATAGTTTATAATATATTAAGCTCTTTATAAAGACGCTTTGTTATTATTTTTATCAACTATTCTGTGCAGTTAACTTCCCTCTATAACCCTGCTATATCCTATAGCAAATACTAGTGCTACGCTTCTCGAAAATAGCATCTAATATAGCCTTTCTACTCCATGCCCCCCTATATTCCAATTTTACCGATATATCTTGACATTCCCATTATATTACACTATTCCCGCTATACCTTTGTAAAGGAATACTCCTTTTAGGTACTCATTTACTCATCGTGATTTTACTGATTAACTGTTACAAGTTAGACTGACCCGTGTGTACGTCCCTAGGGTCAGACCGAGTTACAGGTTAGCTTATCTGCTTGTGCTTTATTGTCTACTTGGATATCCTACTCACCTTTTATAGACACATATTTTTTGTCCTTCTTAGTAATACACCCTTGGACATGACATTGTATATTATTTTGTGGGGTTTTGATGTATGGATATGTATGTATATTTTGTAGTAACTATCAGACTTATCAGTGTATGATGTATCATATGGGATGTATGTGTATGTATATGTATCAGTGACTGTTGTTCTGTATTATGCGATCTATATTATATTGTGTATTGTTCTAAATAGATCATGAAGCCACCATATTGGTGTATTGAGTAAGTTTTAGACAATATTACCAGCTAATGCTCTTTGCTAATGTGGTTCTCAAGGCGGGGCATCATAGATTGAAGCAAGAAATAAACTGAAAAAATGACATTTATGCATTATAAAAATTATGAAATTATGATTTTTAATTGAATTTGTTAATATATATTTAAAAAAAAACGGTCTAGTATTTTAATTAAGTTAAATAGTAGTTTACATTTATTTATAAAGATTTGCACCTTTTTTTAGTTAAAATTAATAATGTACTAATTATCTTTAATTGAGTGTTAGTTTGTCATTCAATTATCGTTTATATATTCGAAAAATAATTAAGAATGAGTTATATGTACTATTTTAGAGTCATCCGCTATATCTTGATATTTCCTCGCTTTATCTCCATTATGAATTTTTGGACCTCCGCTGCTTTAATCCACTGAGTGTTTTAACTGCACAACAACTTATTAAATAGTAATGACCAAAATTTTTATAGATTTAAATAGTGGATATTTAATTTATTTTTAATATTCAGTTTTAAGATTTTTAATCACAAGGTTCCATTGAAATTCATATTTGACAAAGGAAATTCGTTTTTGAGTTTTTCTTTATATATATAAGCAGCTACTAGGACCTATAATTGAGCATAAAGTTGGACATGCAAATTGTGACCATTAGATTTGTTTGTCTTTACACAAAATGTGAAATTAAGGCAGAAATCTAATGGTTGAAATTTTTTATGTCTAAATTTATGCCACAATCTTCTCTCTATACAAATTTTCCCATATATATGTATATATATATATATATATATATATATATATATATATATATATTAAGATTTGAAAAATTAAATATATGTGTATTTAAAGGAAAAACATTTTTAGAAAATCTATGTATATATTTGTATATAGTGTTTAATATATGATAGTAATAAGTACTTAAATTTTATATTATAAAACACATTTTGATGTTCAATAATAAAATAAGGAAGAATATTGTTTAAATATGTCATTTTATGATAAAAAGTACGTGTTAACCATAAAATTGATCAATGCCTCAAAATAGTAAATTCCTTATAGAACACTTCGATAAGTTAAACTTACTAGACTTATGCCTTTTGATTCAATGGAAAGGTAGGTTATCCATTCGAAAGAAAATGACTTTGTTTAGAAGTTTCATATAAATCTCTGATGTTGAAGGCCTATTTTAACCTTCCGATAGCTTCCAATACTTCTCGGAATTGTGCCACCGTTGATTAAATGAAGATAAATTAGATGCATGAGTCTTATGGTTGAATTCCTTTTAATTTTGGAGTTTGACTTATATTAGGGAGTTGTGATATTTGATAGAATTTCTAGATTCCTTTTTCAAAATAGGTAGACATGGTTTTGGCAAGTTAGATTCTCTTTGCTGAAGTCTAAAGGTTTCGGTTACATCCTTTCGTCAAGAATGAAATACTTGATCCATTCAAATTCTGCTGTTAAGTGAACCCTTCAGTTTTATTATTATCTTCCTTTAATATTGTCGGTTGGAGGATTTCATGTTGCTAGGTTAAATATCCATGCTGGTCAATATCTCTTTTGAGGAATTAATAAGTGTCGGTAGGCTTCAACCCTTTAACAGGTCGCTTTCAGATAAGTTAATAGGTATCAGGTATCTTTGAAAACCTTCGATGTGGGTAGGTATTAAACATAGCGACTCATGTTTTACATACTAGAGTATCGTAAAGATAATTCTATTTGAATCATACGAGATTGTATCATTCGCGTATTTTAATATATGGTTAGTTGGGATGTTTTATACATTTATGATTTCCGCTGGATTGTTTTGTAACCATTTTACCCCTGAGTATCTTGTTCTGGCTGTATTTTTGATTGGTGCAGAATGAGATTCTCAAACCCATGTCATTGGAAAGATACGGTGGTTGGCCATTCTGTAAAGTGGTTACATTAACTCGTTAAGGGGTTAGGGAGATACAACAATTTTTAGTTATTAGGACCGACGGATAGATTTATCTAGTAGCGAATGGGCTGGTTAGGTTAGTCCATTATGGTTAATGACATATTGTATAGATAGGGACAGAAGAGATTAGGTTAACCTATTCTCTTCATTTTCCTAGCAGGCACAAAAACTAAATTCTCTAGTTCTTCCTCCCAAAACCTCAAAACACATTCTAAATCACTTCTAATCTCTACCAAACTTCAATAAGAGATTAGATCTTCATTGATCAACAAATTTTGCATCATAGAGGCTGTCCATATTCATTTTCTTGCTATCAAAATAATTGTAACCTTGATCTTCATGAGATTTATTTATTTGGTGAGTGATTTAAATATCTCACCATGCCATGTTACATTATATGCTTAAATTATGTGTATTTATCACATTTGCATGTAAGACAATACCAAACTTAGATCATTTATATTAATTTCAGTTTTGAAAATCTTTGGGTAATATAGCCGTTGAAAACAGATTAAAATGATGAATTTAGATTTATTTACACGTAGATAACTAAATCTATGCATATGAATGATTGTTTCACGCTTTATATGAATTTGGGTGTTCGAATATGATTATTGATGCATATGATTTCTATTAGAATTATTGAAATCATTGTTCGGATGCTATACTAGATTTTATGTGTGAGTATTAACAAAATTAGGACTTGGAACAAAGACTGGAGCGCAACAAGATAAAGTTCATCGGAATCACACAAGAATTAGAGGTTAACCTTTGGAAGGCAGTGGGTAGACGCCCAGTAATTTTGGAGCAGAAATTCGCTAAGTACATTGACCAGCATCGGTCCACGGCCTATGGACTGGTGCTAGTCCATAGGGGAGCGTTATTTCGACTCCAAACTTTTTATATGAACTCCAAGGGGAAATTATAGGTCAAAGGAAAAGTTTGAAGTCAAAAGAAGTTGGCTTGCGATTTGTAGATTTTTTCTCAGTCATGGACCGATAGGGAATCACGATAGACCATTATGAGATAGATTAATAGGAAGTTATAACCTAGGAAAGGAGCACTTCGAGGATCTGAAGTACTTAGCCAAAAATTAGCTAAGTACATGGAATGGTACCAATCCATAGCACACGGATCGATATCAATCGATTATATTGACGAATTGGGGTGTGTGATCCATAAGGAAGGAAATTGGTGTCTTAGGTACCATGTTGGTGTTCTTGGTTTAACATATGCTATTCTGGTTTGAGAGATATCTCATAATCAAGAAATACACTCTTCGATAGGAGACTTAGATATGCGATGACTCAAAGGGAAAGCTACAATTAGTATATAGGGTGGCGTAGCTACCTAGTAGTGAATCGGTTCGTAGTTGACAAAGTTATGTGATAATGGATTGGCTAAGTTGTGTCTTAAATTTTGCACAAAGTGGAGTGGCTCTGACGATGGATCATCGAGGAATCGTTGACAGCTTGGAGAGTTCTAGTATTGGCTCTAGAATATAGTGTACTGGACACTTGGGTCATGAAGGAAGATGTGTTGGGCAGATGGGGTCACACAAGCATAACACGACGATATATCGTACCTTACTAGGTGGGGGCACCAAAACTGCTGGACACTTTGGTCTTGAAGGAAGATATACTAGACAACAGAGTCCTAAAGGTACAGAAGAGTCATGCTAGGACCAAGATTCCCATTAATCCATGGTTAAGAGAAGGATTGTTATATGAGTATCGATGGATTCACGGCTGCAGAAGGCGATAGCTTGGACTAGGATAATGGTTGCTATTCTTACTTTGACGCACACCCCTTCACTTCTTGGGTATACTATCACATATAGGCTTTGAGAAGGAGATAAGGAATAGGAGCTAAGAGGGCTAGACAAATTCTCTTATCCTATGACTTTCCCACTTCTTCTGTTATTGCTTTGTGCAACATTATTTCGTTGAGTAGCATATATTATTGTGTTATTATTTGTTGACTTTTTGGTGGCTGGGATAGGTCAGGTATGAGATTTAACCGGTCTATTTACATATCTTATAGTACGAATTTTGACGGATCTTATCCCTCATACCAGACTGTTGTTTAACCCAATATTTTATGTTTCTTCTTATTATCTTGGGACTCATTGATGATGTTGACGAGTAATCTGGATAGCAAGTCCGTTTATATTGGATGTCGAGCTGAAGACAAGATTGGAAGAGACATAGTGTGTGCTTACTTGTATATATTTTCTTTCCACTGTTACGCACGTACTCTGAGTGTTGTAGTGAGGATGACATGTATTCGAATATTATTGGATTTCTTGTACATGACTCTTTGATTTTTATAATATATCTGTTGCTTTGTGTTTTGTCATCCCTCTCTACATTACTGTCAATATTTCTTATTATATATAGTTGTGAGATATATGATTGCCTGGGTTTGATTATCACAGTTGATGGCCGACCCATACTAGCTTGGCATGCTACAACGTACTATTTTACCCATTTGGTATGGAGCGGTCATCACATTTGGTATCAAATCTTTGGCTATGCGATTTAACCAAAGAATTAGTACATATACACATAAGAGAGACTTATTTGTAGATTACTGAATCTATACTATATCATAGTATATATAGTACTCCGCACTTGAGCATCGTTGCTGCATTTTTTACATTAGGACTGACTATTCTTAATATAGATTCAAGATGAGTCGAGCCGCTATAAACACAGCTATGAACAACTCTATGTCAGAGGTAGTTGATGAAGGTGTATCAGAGATGGCGACTCTCGTCTACCAAGCTATGTTCGATTCTATGATGGCGTCGTTCGCGTGAAGAGTCGGGGCTGCCCCGGGAGCAGGTATGCGTGGTGGTGATGCTTCTGTATTGGTAACACGATTTGACTTTGCCATGCTATGCAAAGATTTCTCTACTTTATGAGATAATCCATTCAGTGGATTGAGTCTGTTATCGAGATCCAAGAGTGGTTAAACACTTGTGCTCGTATTTTCGAAGACTTAGGGATTAACGATGCCATAAAGAGGAAGATCGCTTCTCGACATATTAGGGTAGATCCATGAGTTGGTGGAGCTCTATCATTCTTATCACCCTAGAGGATCAAATTTCTCGGAATGACTTTAAGACTAGACTCGGGAACAAGTTTATTCCTATGTTCTAGAAGTCTATCTTGTTTAAGAAGTTTGTGTAGATGAAACAGGAGAGATAACACAGTCTCAAATTTTGTTGCTGGGTTTAAATATCTCTCCAAATATAGATGCTCTTTTATCAAAAGCCCTTATTAAAAGAATGAGAGTTCAGTCTGGAATTGGATGAATATATAGAAGAGAGTCTTATAGATCATATTGAGAAACTGTTTGAGAAATTGATTGAGAAAGTCTTAGGAATGAAATCATGTTCCCTAAGAAGGTTATTGCTTGTGATGTTAAGGAACCAAAGCCATGGCAGAGAAGTGAAGGTAATAAGAAGAAATGAATGGGAAAAGGAAGCAACAACAGTAGCACGGAAAGGGTGGACCCAGTAAGAAGAAGGGTAAGAGTAAGGTATTTGCTATAACTACTATGCGAAGGGTCACTAATCCATAGGTAAAACTAAGAAGAAATGTTATAACTATGACAACGTAGGTCATTTAAAGAAAGATTGTCTAGAGTCGATGAAAGATAAGAAAGTTGTGTAGACTTATTCTTTAAATGCAATTTCTATCTCTTCTAGTGCACCGACTGCTATGCATAACAGAAAGAATGTCATGCTGCAGTGTATGCTTTCTATCAAAGACATATCTATTAGAGTTTTATTTAATACTGAAGCTACACATTCTTTTATCAATAGTGATTTAGTGTGTAGATTGGATTTTTACCCTGAATTTGTAGATGAGTCTATTGTTGTGACTAACCCAATCGGAGTTCTACTAGTCTTTATATGAGTTTTCGTGGTCCTATTTTTATCAAGTCGTGGATACTCCTTTGTTACTGATTTCTTGGTTTTGAACTTTGCAGGGTTCGGGATTATCTTCGATGTGGACATGCTTATGAAGTTTGCAGCTATTATTGATTGCAAGAGGCTTAATAATCGGGAACATAGAGGAGCAAGGGGTTGTGCTTGACTATTTACCAGAGGGTGGTGTAATGATCAGCTATCTATATTCGCTAGGAATTCCACACGAAGGGTTGTCATATGCGCCTAGTGTTTATGAGTATCTTGATGTCTTCGAGGAAGTTTTTGGCTTACCATCGCATCATGAGATCGAGTTTAGGATTGATTTGGTAGATGGAGCCAGACGCATTATTATGTCATTGAGACAGATGGCGCCGAGAGAACAGAGGGAGCTAGAGGTGGATCTTGGAGATCTGTTGTGGAAAGGATTCGTTCAGAGAAGCATATCCAAATGGGGTGCACCTCTTGAATTTGCGACTAAGGCGGATGTCTCGTTGAGGCTATGTGTTGATTAATGTGAGCTGAAAAAAGTGACTAGCAAGAATATGTATCCATTACAGAGGATTGATGACTTGTTCGATCAGTTGCACAAGGTGAAGATATTTTCCCATATGGATTTTGCTACGGGAATTCACCAGTTGAGAGTGACAGATGATATTGTGCCAACCATTTAGGACACCATTGGGTTTCTTTGAGTGATTAGTTATGTCGTTCGTATTGACCTATGCACCAACGTATTATGTGGATCTTATGAATATGGTATTCATAGATCAGTTAAATAAGTTTGTCCTTATTTTTATTGATGATATTCTTATCAGCTATAGGACGAATGAGAAATACAAGACTCACTTGTGAATTGTGCTTGATGTGTTGAGAAGACACATGCTGAAGGATTTTTTTAAGTGTTAATTCTGGAAGGAAGAAATGAGATATTCGGGTTATGTAATACCCAGACAGGGGATAGCAGTGGATCCTACAAATGTAGCAGCAATTCAAGATTGGAATCAACTTAAGAATGCTACAGTTATTTGAAGTTTCCTTGGTCTAATTGGATATTATAGATCATTTATCAAAGTTTCTCTAAGATAGCAGCACCGTTGACAACCTTGACAAAGAAGACACGGGTTTTTGATTAGGATGCACGGTGCGAGCATGTTTTTGTGGTTCCAAAAGAGAGATAGACAAGTGCATAGGTAATGATTATTCCTACTGAAAATAAAGAGATAACTATGTACACATGTGCTTGTGGTACAACTCCTTGTGCTGTATTGATGTAGAGTGGAAGGATAGTCGCTTAAGCTTACTGACAGTTGAAGTCTAACAGAAGGAATTACCCTACTCATGTTTGGACTTGGCGACAATTATAATTTCTTTTAAGATATGGAGGCATTCCTTGTTTGGAGAAAGGGTTGAGTTGTTTGCGAAATATAAGTCATTGAAGTACCTTTTCTCTCAAAAGGAACTTAACCTTCGACAGCAGAAATGGTTGGATTCCTTAGCCTCCTATGACTTCAGAATTTCCTATAATCTAGGAAAGGGTAACATAGTGGAGGATGCGTTAAATCGGATTCATGCCGGACTTAGAGCTATATTTGTAGAGTGGAAGCAACTAGAGTTGCTAACACCAAAATTTGCACTAGTCAAATATAAAGAAGCAGAAGGACAAGAAAATGGGTTTCGGGTAGTGAAGCCAGAACCAAGTGGGAAAAGCTCTGGAAGCAAGCTCCAAAAGTAGTGGAACCGACAATAGTAGCAAGAAATTAGAGAGTTGATACTGGCAACAAAGGGTTCAGGGAATCAAGGCCGATACCAGAAGCTCGAGAGTATCGATCCGACACCGACAGTGGAACAAGAAGGAAAACTTATGAAAGTGACACCCAGAAAGCCAACATCGAAAGGGAGATGTGATCAAGATGTAGTATTGTTACTACCAAATTTATCACCAAAACTATGGCGACCGCCCATAACCCCTGCACTAAACAAGAGCAATGATGCGCTGAGGGGTGTGCCCGGCAGCTATGGACGATCATCAAGGTAAGGTAACAATCGCGGAACCTGTCGTAAACTCACAGCGCAAGGATAAAATATAATAGAACATATACAACAGGTAGTGATAGTGAAGGCTAAAACACCAAACTTCCATAACAACAAGAAAGTAATATCCATACACATGGATAACAGCAACAGTGTTAGTACAATTTGCCTCAATATAGCACTCAGAGAAAATAGCAAACAGTGGAAATCCAAATACTAGATAGTAGGTAAAATAATATGTCAGCCTCCAGCTCATCTCCGAATAGCATCATCGCCATCACTCAACTTTAACATGTCACCTGCCACCTAGTCTGCCCATCCAAACAATCGGATGAATGGCCCAAGCTTATAAGAGGAAAACATAAAACCTTGAGTTAGACAACAGTCTTAGTGAGCGATAAAACAACTAACAAACATCATCAATAAAATATATGAGAATGGGTAAATAAATGAACTAATCTACCCAAATCCCAAGAAGAACTCACACCTTCCTTTCCCACACCTTACAGTGATAGCCTTTAAAATCCATGAATCCAAAGGGACAACAATTCAGCCATAGCAATTAGAACAACTATTCATACATGGCAAAAGAAACACATACAACATCTATTTATATCTCACGAAAACCACCTTAGTCGAACTTGGCATCCCTTAAGCACAAGCCCCAGAGGCCGAAACCAATATTAAACAAGCACCCAAGGGACAGCTCATTCGAGTCAGATAATCTCCGTGAGATGGTACAACCAAAGCAACCAAGCATTCAAGCGTCCATGACCGACTCTGGGTATCACCACCAACCTTGCTTTGAAATCATCGTTAATCATATGAATGGCTGAACAACTTGCCATCAAATGTCAAGGACCATACACGACGCCCCGGTTCTAGCAAAACCCCACATGTTATACACAACACGTGTCTAGGCCATACACGATGCCATGGGCACTCGACCTACAATTGGTCTTTGATTGTACCCCTGCCTTGAGCCCGCTAGAACCCACGACAATGATAATTCCTCTGCCTTCTCATCTCTAGTCATTATCAATTACGACTATTCATTAGCTCAGAGCACTTTAGAGCAACCATTTCATACGAACTCAATACATCCTTGAGTCGTCCGATGAACAAATCACCTCACTTCATAATTCCCTATGGAATTCACTTCGAAGTTATCACCATTTTCGAACCAATGAAAAACATAAATCATGAGTGTAACACCCCCACCTCCGTTAAGGTCACTCACAACGGGAATGCATTAACTTCAGTGGAGCGTCATAAGTGTATAGAATAGATAAACTACAAAACAGACAAAATTTAAACAGCGGAAAATAAATAGAACTTTACTTTATTGATAAAATAGCAGCTTGGTAAAACAGCTTGTACAAAGATTATTTTGCAGCACCAAAACACCAATACCCATTACAACAAAGCATCTGTCTTGTTTAACAAAATAAAGGAGCATGAAATGACAATGATATTCCCCAATAAAGCATGAGCCAGCCATAGCAGTGGAAAAGAAAGTCCAAAGCAATACATCGTCTATCTTCAAGCTTGGAAAGAAAACTGAGCTAAGTGGTAATATTCCATGTGAACCTTGGGGGGGGGGGGGATGGAAGAAAAGAGAGCGAAACAAAACAAAGTCAGACATAAAGCTTGGTAAGTCCAGTGATTATGTAATAACCCGGAAAATGTGAACCAGTTTAAAATTTTTAAATCAGGTTATTAACAAGAAATTTGAATGATTAAAATGGCATATTTCAATAAAATATAGAATTGGGTATAATATTGCAGTTTGAAATTTTGAATACAAACTTGGTCTGATTGCACCGAGTGGAAAATATAACGGATTTTGACGAAACTGAAAATATTTAAATCTCTTTATCAATACCTTTCTAACGAATCTGAAAAATCGAAGTTTCATAACGGAAATCAAAAGTTATGGCCAAATGAATTTTCAGAAAGGTCGCTATATAGTATATATAGCCCTTGAAAATAGAGATTTTGCATACGACCTCGGAATTCGACGAAACCACTTTTGTTGGGTCCGGGATGTGAAATTATTGCTAAGTTTCAAATTTCATAATTTTTGAAGCTAGTATGTGAGCGGGGCAAAAGATAACGTGTTTGGTCAAATTCTGTTAAAATAGGTCAACCTAAAAATGGCCGTTTTGCAAACGAGCTCAGAATTCGACGAAACTGGTTTTGTTAGGACCGTATCGTCAAAACAAAGCTAGATTTATTTTTCTGGAATTTTTCGATTCAGTTTGTGGTCCTGGCAAATTGAAATGTACGTTTAAATTAAATATCGAATGTTTTATATTTTAATTTGAAAAATAACTGACTGTAACAGTCGAAATGGCCAACGAAACATATCCCATTGTGTTCGGAATGGGGGTATTTAGCTAGGGGCGACAGTCGTTGGGTTTGATTTCGAGGTCGTTTGTGGAAGGGGGTATTTTTGGAATTAAATAAATTAAAAATTAAAATAAAAAGGGCATCGGCCAATCACAATTCATCTCCTTCATCGAAATTCTTGTCGCGACGCGGAAATGAATCCGAAACTTCTCTCTTCAAATTCTCCGCAACCACACAACGAAATCAAGCAAACTGAGATCCATTTTGAAGAGCGTTCAGAGATCTTCAAATCCATAGTAATTTCACGAATTATCGTTGAGTGTTGAGGGAGTTATAGCGTCGGGAAACCCCGAACTTCGCGCCGCCGCCGTGCCCTCTAGGAAGCGTCGATCTGACCATCTCAGGTGGCATTGGGAAGCTCTTTCCTTCCTCTTCGACGCAGCGCTGGCCGTTCGTCCTAAAGCTTCGTGGTTTCGCCGAAAAGATCAACCCTAGTTTTCGAAATCGAAAAGGGTATACGGCTGAAACTATTTTCCACTGATTTTTACACTTTAAAGCGTTGCAAACTTGTAAAATTCATATCTTTTTGCTATGTTAACGAAATTCGATGAAACAGGAGACACCATGAACGCAAGGAAGCTCTCTACATTCTAGAAGAAGCCGCGGATTTTTCTGACCTCCCTACGATTTTTAGCACCGCAATAACCAATGTGAGGAATCTAAATTATCTGTGTGAATGAAATCACGTTGTATAAATTATATAAGCGAAGTGTAAATTATATACGCATTGTATACCTCATGTACATGTGTTGTATAAGTTATATTAGCGAAGTATAAATTATACAAGCGTTGAATGAAACATATATGCTTTGAATTGTGATGAAATGCAAGTGAATTATTATATTATATATATATATACTCCCCTCGTCCACAGACCATGGACGATATTTATTGCTTGTGATTGACGTAATATTATATGGTTTGACGAATGGTTGGAAATAATTGTTTGTGGTTGATATTATGGTTGAAAAATACCTTTGTGGTTGAAAAATACCCTCTTGTGGTTGAAACAAAATAGAATAGGATTGTGGAATTGAAAATAAAACATGTCGCCTACGTGCGAACTAGATGCATGATCCCCATTGTCAAAAACCGCGAGGTTTTAAGGTAGAGCGAGGAGCCGTACTAGGGACGGTCCCGGTTTTAACTACCCTGCCGTTATGCTGCCGAAATTTTCTGAAATATTTATGTGTTAGAATAATTTTCATTCATTGAAATTATTTACATATGCTATAGCGAATATTCATGTGTTGAGTTGCAATTCATTCGTTGAGTTGAAATTCATGTGTTGAATATTATTTGAATTTAAACAAATGGCTTTAGCAATAAAAATCACATTTTTTATATATATACAAACGATATAGAATATTCATGTATTGAGTTGCAATTCATTCGTTGAGTTGAAATTCATGTGTTGAATATTATTTGAATTTAAACAAATGGCTTTAGCAATAAAAATCACATTTTTATATATATACAAATGATATGGAATATTCATGTGTTGAGTTGCAATTCATTCGTTGAGTTGAAATTCATGTGTTGAATATTATTTGAATTTAAACAAATGGCTTTAGCAATAAAAATCACATTTTTTATATATATACAAACGATATAGAATATTCATGTGTTGAGTTGCAATTCATTCGTTGAGTTAAAATTCATGTGTTGAATATTATTTGAATTTAAACAAATGGCTTTAGCAATAAAAATCACATTTGTTATATATATACAAACGATATGGAATATTCATGTGTTGAGTTGCGATTCATTCGTTGAGTTGAAATTCATGTGTTGAATATTATTTGAATTTAAACAAATGGCTTTAGCAATAAAAATCACATTTTTTATATATATACAAACGATATAGAATATTCATGTGTTGAATTGCAATTTGTTCATCGAGTTGAAATTCATGTGTTGAATGTTATCGTCTTTTAAAAATAAAATGAATCGACAATGAAAACTATATTTTTATAGTGAATATGAAGAGTTAAAAATACACATGTGTCGAATAAATATTTTTGATGATAAAAATATTCCTTTTATCATGTATACGCTTAGTTAAAAATACACCGTGTTGAAATAAATAATAGTTTGCTAGAGATAATATTATTAGCTTTGTTCTGCATATATGTACATGTGTTGAACATGAAAAATGGATTAGCTGTAGAGTAAAGAAATTATTTGCGTGCCCGACAAATAGGTAAACCTTGATGAGTTGGCTGCGCAATTTTATTTATATATCAACTCCTGTGAATGCCATTGGATGCGGAGTGCTGATTTTTCTGTGTGAAATAATAAATAACGCCATAGGATAGTAACAATTAATTTTGAACTACACTACATGGCATACTTCTTGACGATAGGCATACTTCATCATATTCCACATAAGCAACTGGAGCTTGTGTGACGAGGTGGAAGATTTACCATACAAGCAAGAGGCTTGTATGGCGATGACTATGTACTACAGGTTGAACTGATGACTGATATGGACTATATAAATTATAACGATAAATTGCCAGATTAATAAAAACCCCACATGGGTCTGGAGTTGACAAAAATCACGTCGCTCTAGTTATTAGAAACGGCACATGGACTATTTATTTCCACACGGAAACGGGGTGACGGGAATTTATTCTCTGGAGTGATTATCAGTACATGCTCCCCCGTAAACACCAAAATATATCACTAAAAATATGTGAATGCTTTTTAGGATTTATTGGGTACCTAATACGGCCCAATAAATTTCCAAACCCCTCCCCGTACAAAGGAGGTTATGGCGAAATTTTTCGAAATATTAAGGCGTTAGTTAAATATTTGAAGTGAAAACGAAATTGAAAATAATAGAATAAACTATATTTATATATATAAATATAAATATAATAAAAAGGAATAGAGGCCGTGCAGTTCGTGTTTCAGAATCATAATTTGAAATGATTAGTACGAGAAATCCGACGATCGGATTTTCCCGAAACCGCAATCGCGGAGTTCGCCTTGGAAATATCTTTCCAACGGCACCAACCTTGTAAAAATCCAACGGTTGGATTGTCCGGAATGTTTAATTCAAATCTGAAGAAAAACAGCGCCAGAATCGTTTATATTTATATATAAATATAAATATAATTAAATTAAATTGAATAACGACGCTGCAGTTCGAATTTTGAAACCATAACTTCAAACGACTAGTGTGGAAGATCCGACGGTCGGATTCTCACGAAACTGGAACCGTTGGGTTCGCTTTGGGAATATCTTCCCACTGATATAGACTTTGTAGAAATCCAACGGTTAGATTTTCCGATATGTGTAAAACAAATTTAGGGAAAAACAGCGCCAGCCCCACAACACGACCTGAAACGTAGTTTAATTAAATATGGCCATTTTTAAATAAATAAAAATGGTGAAAAATCGTTATAAAATATTATAAGCAATATTGATTGAAGATAAACCAATTGGGCTTGAATTGTTTGATATTTGATGGTTGTATGTGTATGACATGAAAATAACACAAAAGAACCGAAAGATGGATGTCGAATAATATAACCATAAAATGAATCGATTTAAATTCTAATGACGTGAATTATTTGAAAAGGCCGAGCTAACCCTCATTTCAAATAATTTATCGAGCGATTCGAATTGGAAAATACAAAGACGATTCAAGACCGACGATCTTCGTATCGGTTGGATGGGCGCTACTGAGGTTCCTGACCGGAGTAGCTACCGGAAGGGGACGGAAATAGTAGCCGTCTGAACGTATGTGTTGATTGTACGGATTTGCGAGGAATTGACGCCTCCGGTTTCGTTCAGACCCAGAACGGACTTGTAAATGGACTGTGTGTCTGACATTGGATTTTGTTCTGTACTGATTGATCTCTGTTAAATATATATCTGTTTGGCGGCGGAGAATTTATTCTTTTTCTTAACGCCCTTCTCTGAGACGTACGAGCTCAGAGGTTATATATCGATGGAAATCAATCGTATGGAGTGGACTGCCTTTGTGGCATGCCAAGATGCTGTGATCAAGGCTTCTGTTGCAAAGCAAAGTCTTGTGGATGATGATCAAAGCAAGGTCTACATGACCCAGCTTTTTGTATTTCGTAGATTCGCGAACCTCACACCCCGGTATGAGTTAAAAACGGGATACGGACTGCAGGGAGAGCACGACGTTTCTTTCTAGCTATGGTGGTGTCAGTGACTTACCCGCCCTGACATATATATCTATTTTTCACCTTTGTGGTTGTTGGAATGTGAGGCGCCTCGATTATAGGTCTGTAAGGACCGGGAAACGTGTGTTCAGGCATAATTAATCCACTAACGTAAGTGAGGACCGGCCCTGAAGCATCCAAGGGTTACCCAGAGTGTGTAGTCCTGAGGCATTTGCTAGAGTGTCTCGAAGCAGAGAGGAGCTTGCCCCTTGCCTCGAATCATGACGGAAATCCAATTTCCAATACGAAATAACGGACTTGATTGTAGAACTAGTATGGCGACATAGTATATGGTAGCTATGCCGCCTATGATTGTTATTTATGATGCTATTCGTTTTGAAACATATATGCACTAGTAATAATATCAAATGATTTTGCTTCATACGTATCAAGCATATTTGGCCCTTATAAGGTAAAATTCTATCCTCCGGCTTGCGTTGCATTGTGTGATGGGACCTGAGTCTTATAATGGCTTCATTCTTTCTAAAAGCATTGCGTTGTTTTAAAAGAATTTACCTTGTTTTAAATGCACTAGCAATCACTGGAGTAAACCCGTTCCGCGAAAGTGGAGTGGTCCTTTGATTTGCTATTTACTGTTGATTAACTGTTAAATAGATTCCTCATACCAGTCCCCATGACTGACTCGTTGTTTGTTTCACTTTGCAAACGCGGGTGCCCTTATTTTCACACGGGCAGCCTAGTACACAGGTGACAGGTGGTTTTTGGTTCTGCACTACTGCATAGAGTGCACTTTTGGCTCATGGCGAGGCTGACTTCATAGAGATGACTTTGATATTTTCCGCCATTACTATATACATATTATGATTCCGCCACTGGCGATGTAGACTGATTTACTTTCCGTGTTTCTCACTATATGTATATGTATTCCGCCTTCGGCGATGTAGACTGATACCCTTATTATGTCTCACTGCATGTATGTATTCCGCCTTCGGCGATGATGACTGATCACTTTCCTTTTATTTACTAAGTATATCTCACGTTATGCTATTCTGATATTCCTACATGTTGTGATTCCGCTGTCATATCCATGTAAAATTGTTTTATTTATTGTTTCTGCTATTATCTGTACTCTGCTATGATGATTAATGTGTTATTTCCTAATGATTATCCTTAATACCGCCACTCGGATTTTGGGATCGTCACAGTTGGTATCAGAGCTTTGGTTAACCTTAGTTTCGGGATCTAACACATTAAACACCTCGTCAGAATAGAATCAGTAGTGTTCTAATGCGAATAGCTCATTAGAGATAGGATTATCAATGTCCTAGAATGAGCTAAGCAGATTAGCAAAACAATTTGATCAGAACATCATCATTATCTTTCCTTGTATTCCCTTGCTTTATCATTTATGAAAATTATCAAATCTGTGAGCTTGACTCTTTTCTTGCTTATACAGTACTCTTAGATGGCTACACGTGGAGCAGCAGCTAGAGGAGGCCGTGGAGGCCGAGGAGATGCAGCAGGAGGACGGGGGAATATCCCCGTAGTAGTGGAAGGCCCTATTATTCCGCCACCAGCACAAGAAGACTTTGAGCTTGACAAAGTAGCAAAGAGGTACAGAAATCTGGGGGGAAAACCTTTTACTGGCACTGGCACAGTGACCGAAGCTATAGCTTGGCTGAAAACCTGTGAGAAAATCTTCGAAGGCATGGGTATGGGAACTAACAACAAAGCCCGACTTGGCATTTGGCTCCTTCAGGAAGAAGCAGAGCTGTGGTGGGATGCCATTACCTCTGAGGATGCAACTGGTACTATCCGGACTTGGGAGCAGTTCAAGACTTTGTTCAATGGGAAGTTTGTACCGGAACAGGCTCTAGAGAGGATGAGAGAGCAGTTTGCTAATCTCCAACAAGGAGACCTCTCTATTCAGGATTATCTAAATAAGTTCACTCAGTTATCGCGCTATGCTCCAGAGCTGATTCTGACCAACAAAGCCAAGAACAAGAGGTTCATATTTGGGCTGAAGCGCAAGTACCACGATAGAGCTATGAGCAACATCAAACTCTCCTTTACAGAACTAGTAGAGATGGCTTGCAATTACGAAGACATGGATGAGAGGCATGCTAGCCAAGACCGCGCTAAAAGCCAAGCTGGAAATAAGCGCAAGGCTTCTTCAGATCAACCCGCAAAGATCCCGAAAGGAAATTGCTACAATTGCGGGAAGCCAGGTCACTTTTCTAATGTATGCAAAGCCCCAAAGAAGCCAAAGGCAAATAACTCAGCCGAATGCTACAACTGCCATAAAAATGGACACTATAGCAAGAATTGTCCTCTGAAGCAGAACGCTCAAGTGGCTCATGTCTATGACGGGAAGACCCCGCCAGCTATCGCCGATGGATCAGGTAAACCCGACGTCTTGGGAGGTACCCTTACCATTAAAAATATTCCTGTTTCTGTACTTTTTGATACTGGTGCATCACGTAGCTTCATTTCTGGTAACATGGTTCATAAATTAAAATTGAAACGAAGAAAACTTAAGGAACCAATTAAAGTTCAAAACCCGATAGGAGGTTCTGTTAGTCTCAGTATATACTGCAGAGTGCCTATCTTTTATTCATGTTACAAGTTTCCCATCCACTTAATTGTTATGGATTTATCGGAATTCGATGTTATTCTCGGTTTGGAATGGTTAACCAAATATAAGGCCGAAGTTCGATGTGCCGAGAGAATCATTAAAGTCGAAACGAAACTTGGACCTATATATATACCATGCCATGGCTCAGAAATTAATAGAGCAGAATTTTGGTCTTCTTTAGAAGTTACTCCCCCTTCATTAGAAAAGATACCGGTCGTTAAAAATTATGCGGATGTGTTTGAAGAAGTAGAAAACTTACCGCCGCAAAGAGAAATTGAATTTAGAATAGATTTAATTCCTAACGCCCGACCAGTAGTACACCCAAAAAGAAGAATGGCCCCGAAAGAAAAAGAAGAGTTAAGTAGTCAAACCCGAGAATTGTTTTGGAAAGGTCTAATCAGACCGAGCTTTTCAGCTTGGGGAGCAGCAGTAGTATTTGTCCTGAAATCAGATGGTACTCTAAGACTTTGTGTTGATTACCGAGATCTCAATAAGCAGACACTGAAGAACAAATATCCTTTGCCCCGAATAGACGATCTGTTAGATCAATTAAATGGAGCAACTGTATTCTCCAGAATGGACCTAGCTACAGGTTTCCACCAATTACGTATAGCAGAAGACTGTGTTCCTTTGACAGCCTTCAGGGGTCCCGATTTATTCTACGAATGGTTAGTAATGCCGTTCGGCTTGTGTAACGCTCCGGCATACTTCGTTGATCTAATGAACAGAGTGTTCCGTGGTGTATTGAATAAATTTGTTCTAGTCTTCATCGATGACATTTTAATCTACTCTAAGTCGGAAGACGAACATGCAAAACATTTAGATCAAGTGTTGAAAATTCTAAGGAGAAATGTCTTGAAAGCTAAATTTTCTAAGTGTGTCTTCTGGCAGAATGAAGTTAAATTCCTAGGCCATGTCGTATCAAAAGAAGGAATTGCTGTAGACCCCAGCAAAATTACAGCGATTCAGAATTGGAAACAACCTACTACTCCCACTGAAGTTCGAAGTTTCCTTGGATTGGCTAGTTACTATCGGAAATTCGTTCAGGATTTTTCAAAGATATCAGGAGTTTTGACAAAGCTTACCAAGAAGCATGAGAAATTCAAATGGACTCCTGAATGTGAAGAAGCTTTCCAGGAGCTAAAACTGAAGTTGACAACTGCTCCAGTATTGACAATAATAGAAGGTAATCAAGACTTGACTGTATGGATAGATGCTTCTATTAGAGGGCTAGGCGCAGTGTTAATGCAAAAGGGCCAAGTGATCGCTTATGCCAGCCGTCAACTAAAGCCGCATGAAAGAAACTATGCTACTCATGATCTTGAGTTATTAGCTATCGTGTTCGCTTTAAGAATCTGGAGGCATTATTTACTGGGCGAGAAATTCGAACTATACACCGATCATCAATCCTTGAAATACCTGTTCACCCAGAAAGATTTAAACCTGAGGCAACAGCGTTGGTTAGAATTCCTTGCAGCATACGATTTTGAAATTCTATACACTCCAGGGAAAGCCAATGTTGTAGCAGATGCGCTCAGCAGAAAGAATGAAATCATCGCCAGTTTTGTCATCACGTCTTCATTAATAGACAGGATCTCGACTCTTTAGAAAGACGATGAATTTATTCAAAGAATCAGTCAAAGAATCAAAGGAGGTGAATCCACAAGTTTTCGAATCGATGACAAAGGAGTTCTAAGATTGAAGGGTAGGATTTGCATCCCAAACCTTCCCGAGCTCAGAAGAGAAATACTTGATGAGTGCCACAAATCCAAATTAAGTATCCATCCCGGTGTGAGCAAAATGTATAACGATATTAAACGCACATTCTGGTGGAGGTCGATGAAAAGAGATATTTCATTATATGTTAGCCGATGCCCCACTTGTTAGCTAGTTAAGAGTGATCAGCAGAAATTAGCTGGATTATTACAACCATTAGAAATTCCAGGATGGAAGTGGGAACAAATCTCGATGGACTTTATCGATGGTTTGCCTCGAACTAGAAAAGGAAACGACAGTATATGGGTAATCGTAGATCGCTTCACGAAGACTGCCCATTTCATACCTGTCCGATCCAACAGAACGGCTCAAAGTCTAGCATAGATTTACTTCAAAGAAATAGTTAAACTTCATGGAGTGCCGCTCAATATAGTCAGTGATAGAGATCCCCTGTTCACTAGCAAATTCTGGGAAGCATTCCAGGAAGAATTGGGAACCAAATTGAATCTAAGCACCGCTTACCACCCACAGACAGATGGCCAAACTGAGCGGGTGAATAGAATTTTAGAAGATTTACTGTGGGCTTGCGTTATTGATTTTGGAGGCTCATGGGAAGATCACTTACATCTAGCCGAGTTCTCTTACAACAATAGCTATCAAGCAAGTTTTGGAATGTCTCCATTTGAGGCATTATACGGTAGACCGTGCAGATCTCCCGCATGTTGGGTAGAACCTGGCAATAGACTTGTGTTAGGGCCCGATATGATTCAAGAAGCATCGGATAAAGTCGATTTCATTAAGAAGCGATTAAAAACCGCGCAGAGCCGACAGAAAAGTTATGCTGATGCGAGAAGAAGGGATATATCGTTTGCCGTTGGTGATTATGTTTACTTAAGAGTTTCTCCAATGCGGGGAGTAATCAGATTTGGCAGGACTGGGAAGCTGGCACCGAGGTTTATTGGTCCCTTTCCTATACTTGAACGGATTGGAACTCTTGCATATAGGGTTTCATTACCTAATTGGTTGCCTGGTGTACATGATGTGTTCCACGTGTCTCAACTCAGAAAACATGTTCATGATCCCGACCTTATTGTGGAAGAAGCAGCGCAACATGATATTGACATAACTCCAGAATTAGCACTCAAGAGAGAGCCATTAAAGATAGTTGGCAAAGAAACTAGAGAGCTAAGGAGGAAAAAGATCCATTTAGTCAAAGTGCAGTGGAGTAGTGATCCTAGAGACTGTACTTGGGAGACTGAGGAAAGCATTAAACAAGCCTATCCCAAATGCAGAGTGGACATCTCTGACTAACTCCGGTGCAAGGTACCTTTACAATACTTTGCATTTACATTTTATTTCCTGCTTAGCTGTCATTTCCTTTTCGAGGACGAAAACTTTTAAGTGGGGGAGATTGTAATAACCCGGAAAATGTGAACCAGTTTAAAATTTTTAAATCAGGTTGTTAACAAGAAATTTGAATGATTGAAATGGCATATTTCAATAAAATATAGAATTGGGTATAATATTGCAGTTTGAAATTTTGAATACAAACTTGGTCTGATTGCACCGAGTGGAAAATATAACGGATTTTGACGAAACTGAAAATATTTAAATCTCTTTATCAATACCTTTCTAACGAATCTGAAAAATCGAAGTTTCATAACGGAAATCAAAAGTTATGGCCAAATGAATTTTCAGAAAGGTCGCTATATAGTATATATAGCCCTTGAAAATAGAGATTTTGCATACGACCTCGGAATTCGACGAAACCACTTTTGTTGGGTCCGGGATGTGAAATTATTGCTAAGTTTCAAATTTCATAATTTTTGAAGCTAGTATGTGAGCAGGGCAAAAGATAACGTGTTTGGTCAAATTCTGTTAAAATAGGTCGACCTAAAAATGGCCGTTTTGCAAACGAGCTCAGAATTCGACGAAACTAGTTTTGTTAGGACCGTATCGTCAAAATAAAGCTAGATTTATTTTTCTGGAATTTTTCGATTCAGTTTGTGGCCCTGGCAAATTGAAATGTACGTTTAAATTAAATATCGAATGTTTTATATTTTAATTTGAAAAATAACTGACTGTAACAGTCGAAATGGCCAACGAAACATATCCCATTGTGTTCGGAATGGGGGTATTTAGCTAGGGGCGACAGTCGTTGGGTTTGATTTCGAGGTCGTTTGTGGAAGGGGGTATTTTTGGAATTAAATAAATTAAAAATTAAAATAAAAAGGGCATCGGCCAATCACAATTCATCTCCTTCATCGAAATTCCTGTCGCGACGCGGAAATGAATCCGAAACTTCTCTCTTAAAATTCTCCGCAACCACACAATGAAATCAAGCAAACTCAGATCCATTTTGAAGAGCGTTCAGAGATCTTCAAATCCATAGTAATTTCACGAATTATCGTTGAGTGTTGAGGGAGTTATAGCATCGGGAAACCCCGAACTTCGCGCCGCCGCCGTGCCCTCTAGGAAGCGTCGATCTGACCATCTCAGGTGGCATTGGGAAGCTCTTTCCTTCCTCTTCGACGCAGCGCTGGCTGTTCGTCCTAAAGCTTCGTGGTTTTGCCGAAAAGATCAACCTTAGTTTTCGAAATCAAAAAGGGTATACGGCTGAAACTATTTTCCACTGATTTTTACACTTTAAAGCGTTGCAAACTTGTAAAAATCGTATCTTTTTGCTATGTTAACGAAATTCGATGAAACAGGAGACACCGTGACCGCAAGGAAGCTCTCTACATTCTAGAAGAAGCCGCGGATTTTTCTGACCTTCCTACGATTTTTAGCACCGCAATAACCAATGTGAGGAATCTAAATTATCTGTGTGAATGAAATCACGTTGTATAAATTATATAAGCGAAGTGTAAATTATATACGCATTGTATACCTCATGTACATGTGTTGTATAAGTTATATTAGTGAAGTATAAATTATACAAGCGTTGAATGAAACATATATGCTTTGAATTGTGATGAAATGCAAGTGAATTATTATATTATATATATATATACTCCCCTCGTCCATAGACCATGGACGATATTTATTGCTTGTGATTGACGTAATATTATATGGTTTGACGAATGGTTGGAAATAATTGTTTGTGGTTGATATTATGGTTGAAAAATACCTTTGTGGTTGAAAAATACCCTCTTGTGGTTGAAACAAAATAGAATAGGATTGTGGAATTGAAAATAAAACATGTCGCCTGCGTGCGAACTAGATGCATGATCCCCATTGTCAAAAACCGCGAGGTTTTAAGGTAGAGCGAGGAGCCGTACTAGGGACGGTCCCGGTTTTAACTACCCTGCCGTTATGCTGCCGAAATTTTCTGAAATATTTATGTGTTAGAATAATTTTCATTCATTGAAATTATTTACATATGCTATAGCGAATATTCATGTGTTGAGTTGCAATTCATTCGTTGAGTTGAAATTCATGTGTTGAATATTATTTGAATTTAAACAAATGGCTTTAGCAATAAAAATCACATTTTTTATATATATACAAACGATATAAAATATTCATGTGTTGAGTTGCAATTCATTCGTTGAGTTGAAATTCATGTGTTGAATATTATTTGAATTTAAACAAATGGCTTTAGCAATAAAAATCACATTTTTATATATATACAAACGATATGGAATATTCATGTGTTGAGTTGCAATTCATTCGTTGAGTTGAATTTCATGTGTTGAATATTATTTGAATTTAAACAAATGGCTTTAGCAATAAAAATCACATTTTTTATATATATACAAACAATATAGAATATTCATGTGTTGAGTTGCAATTCATTCGTTGAGTTGAAATTCATGTGTTGAATATTATTTGAATTTAAACAAATGGCTTTAGCAATAAAAATCTCATTTTTTATATATATACAAACGATATGGAATATTCATGTGTTGAGTTGCGATTCATTCGTTGAGTTGAAATTCATGTGTTGAATATTATTTGAATTTAAACAAATGGCTTTAGCAATAAAAATCACATTTTTTATATATATACAAACGATATAGAATATTCATGTGTTGAATTGCAATTTGTTCATCGAGTTGAAATTCATGTGTTGAATGTTATCGTCTTTTAAAAATAAAATGAATCGACAATGAAAACTATATTTTTATAGTGAATATGAAGAGTTAAAAATACACATGTGTCGAATAAATATTTTTGATGATAAAAATATTCCTTTTATCATGTATACGCTTAGTTAAAAATACACACGTGTTGAAATAAATAATAGTTTGCTAGAAATATTATTATTAGCTTTGTTCTGCATATATGTACATGTGTTTAACAGGAAAAATGGATTAGCTGTAGAGTAAAGAAATTATTTGCGTGCCCGACAAATAGGTAAACCTTGATGAGTTGGCTGCGCAATTTTATTTATATATCAACTCCTGTGAATGCCATTGGATGCGGAGTGCTGGTTTTTCTGTGTGAAATAATAAATAACGCCATAGGATAGTAACAATTAATTTTGAACTACACTACATGGCATACTTCTTGACGATAGGCATACTTCATCATATTCCACATAAGCAACTGGAGCTTGTGTGACGAGGTGGAAGATTTACCATACAAGCAAGAGGCTTGTATGGCGATGACTATGTACTACAGGTTGAACTGATGACTGATATGGACTATATAAATTATAACGATAAATTGCCAGATTAATAAAAACCCCACACGGGTCTGGAGTTGACAAAAATCACGTCGCTCTAGTTATTAGATACGGCACATGGACTATTTATTTCCACACGGAAACGGGGTGACGGGAATTTATTCTCTGGAGTGATTATCAGTACATGCTCCCCCGTAAACACCAAAATATATCACTAAAAATATGTGAATGCTTTTTAGGATTTATTGGGTACCTAATACGGCCCAATAAATTTCCAAACCCCTCCCCGTACAAAGGAGGTTATGGCGAAATTTTTCGAAATATTAAGGCGTTAGTGAAATATTTGAAGTGAAAACGAAATTGAAAATAATAGAATAAACTATATTTATATATATATATATATAAATATAATAAAAAGGAATAGAGGCCGTGCAGTTCGTGTTTCAGAATCATAATTTGAAATGATTAGTACGAGAAATCCGACCATCGGATTTTCCCGAAACCGCAATCGCGGAGTTCGCCTTGGAAATATCTTTCCAACGGCACCAACCTTGTAAAAATCCAACGGTTGGATTGTCCGGAATGTTTAATTCAAATCTGAAGAAAAACAGCGCCAGAATCGTTTATATTTATATATAAATATAAATATAATTAAATTAAATTGAATAACGACGCTGCAGTTCGAATTTTGAAACCATAACTTCAAACGACTAGTGTGGAAGATCCGACGGTCGGATTCTCACGAAACTGGAACCGTTGGGTTCGCTTTGGGAATATCTTCCCACTGATATAGACTTTGTAGAAATCCAACGGTTAGATTTTCCGATATGTGTAAAACAAATTTAGGGAAAAACAGCGCCAGCGCCACAACACGACCTGAAACGTAGTTTAATTAAATATGGCCATTTTTAAATAAATAAAAATGGTGAAAAATCGTTATAAAATATTATAAGCAATATTGATTGAAGATAAACCAATTGGGCTTGAATTGTTTGATATTTGATGGTTGTATGTGTATGGCATGAAAATAACACTAAAGAACCGAAAGATGGATGTCGAATAATATAACCATAAAATGAATCAATTTAAATTCTAATGACGTGAATTATTTGAAAAGGCCGAGCTAACCCTCATTTCAAATAATTTATCGAGCGATTCGAATTGGAAAATACAAAGACGATTCAAGACCGACGATCTTCGTATCGGTTGGATGGCCGCTACTGAGGTTCCTGACCGGAGTAGCTACCGGAAGGGGACGGAAGTAGTAGCCGTCTGAACGTATGTGTTGATTGTACGGATTTGCGAGGAATTGACGCCTCCGGTTTCGTTCAGACCCAGAACGGACTTGTAAATGGACTGTGTGTCAGACATTGGATTTTGTTCTGTACTGATTGATCTCTGTTAAATATATATCTGTTTGGCGGCGGAGAATTTATTCTTTTGCTTAACGCCCTTCTCTGAGACATACGAGCTCAGAGGTTATATATCGATGGAAATCAATCGTATGGAGTGGACTGCCTATGTGGCATGCCAAGATGCTGTGATCAAGGCTTCTGTTGCAAAGCAAAGTCTTGTGGATGATGATCAAAGCAAGGTCTACATGACCCAGCTTTGTGTATTTCGTAGATTCGCGAACCTCACACCCCGGTATGAGTTAAAAATGGGATACGGACTGCAGGGAGAGCACGACGTTTCTTTCTAGCTATGGCGGTGTCAGTGACTTACCAGCCCTGACATATATATCTATTTTTCACCTTTGTGGTTGTTGGAATGCGAGGCGCCTCGATTATAGGTCTGTAAGGACCGGGAAACGTGTGTTCAGGCATAATTAATCCTCTAACGTAAGTGAGGACCGGCCCTGAAGCATCCAGGGGTTACCCAGAGTGTGTAGTCCTGAGGCATTTGCTAGAGTGTCTCGAAGTGGAGAGGAGCTTGCCCCTTGCCTCGACTCATGACGGAAATCCAATTTTCAATACAAAATAACGGACTTGATTGTAGAACTAGTATGGCGACATAGTATATGGTAGCTATGTCGCCTATGATTGATATTTATGATGCTATTCGTTTTGAAACATATATGCACTAGTAATAATATCAAATGATTTTGCTTTATACGTATCAAGCATATTTGGCCCTTATAAGGTAAAACTCTATCCTCCGGCTTGCGTTGCATTGTGTGATGGGACCCGAGTCTTATAATGGCTTCATTCTTTCTAAAAGCATTGCGTTGTTTTAAAAGAATTTACCTTGTTTTAAATGCACTAGCAATCACTGGAGTAAACCCGTTCCGCGAAAGTGGAGTGGTCCTATGATTTGCTATTTACTGTTGATTAACTGTTAAATAGATTCCTCATACCAGTCCCCATGACTGACTCGTTGTTTGTTTCACTTTGCAAACGCGGGTGCCCTTATTTTCACACGGGCAGCCTATTACACAGGTGACAGGTGGTTTTTGGTTCTGCACTGCTGCATAGAGTGCACTTTTGGCTCATGGCGAGGCTGACTTCATAGAGATGACTTTGATATTTTCCGCCATTACTGTATACATATTATGATTCCACCACTGGCGATGCAGACTGATTTACTTTCCGTATTTCTCACTATATGTATATGTATTCCGCCTTCGGCGATGTAGACTGATGCCCTTATTATGTCTCACTGCATGTATGTATTCCGCCTTCGGCGATGATGACTGATCACTTTCCTTTTATTTACTAAGTATATCTCACGTTATGCTATTCTGATATTCCTACATGTTGTGATTCCGCTGTCATATCCATGTAAAATTGTTTTATTTATTGTTTCTGCTGTTATCTGTACTCTGCTATGATGATTAATGTGTTATTTCCTAATGATTATCCTTAATACCGCCACTCGAATTTTGGGATCGTCACAGATTATTCAGCATGTAAACAGGTAAAAGGATCATGACATGAATAAAATGGATACCAGACCATAACCATGATAATAAGCATAACAAGACAACAAATGATGATCGTTAGATATGACAAGGTAAGATACACTGAATGCGCTTTGGTTCTTTCTTTGATTTCCTATTTTCTCTGCACCACCCAACTAGCATCCTAACTAGTGTCTTTTATAGAACGATTTGTATTCCCTGCTAGTGTCCCAACTAGTATCCTGTGAAAAAGGATCCGTATCCCCTACTAGTGTCCCAACTAGTATCCTGTGTTATAAAATAAGGTGGTTCCAACCCTGCAATTGTGGTAGCCTTCATGTGTACATATAGTATGAGGATCTTACCTCAACCAGCCTAATTACCATGAAGATGTTAGATGTACGCTTACTATCCTATCGATCGGCTCCCTACTTGTATTAACTTTCCTTATGTCTGTGTCAATTGGCCCTTTCTTGCGTGTAGATACCCTGTGTTGGTCCCACCATAAGGTGTATCAATCCCTATGATAGCAACCCGACACAAATTCTAGATGCACAGTGTATACTGCTGATGCCCAGTGCCTGCTTTTCCACTCCGTAGCACATGCATGCCCATACTCCGTCGGAACTACACTGCTGCACCCCCTACCGCTACTTTGACCTCTTATAATTAGCCCAGTAATCGTGCCCTACCCTGCCTAGTTTCAAGGTACTGTGATACATCTATGTGGGTTACTGCTGAAATGGGTCCCCGTTACTAGGGTTTTCTAGGGTATATTCGTATACGCCCAAATTGGCTAAGTGTTATCCATCCATTCAAGTTAACTTAACCCATCCACACGCCATGTCATGTTGGTTAAGTGTTTCTTATTAACTTAACCCTTCTCATTCATCATGTTGTAATTGGTTAAGTGTTTTCTATTAACTTAACCCTGTTCATTCTTCATATTATATTGGTTAAGTGTTTCCCATTAACTTAACCCCACTCGTTCATTGGTTAAGTGCTGATCATGTTACATTGGTTAAGTGTTGCCCTCTTGTGTTACTTAACCCCACCACTTGTCATGTTACATTGGTTAAGTGTTGCCCTCTTGTGTTACTTAACCCTACCACTTGTCATGTTACAATGGTTAAGTGTTGCCCTCTTGTGTTACTTAACCCTACCACTTGTCATGTTACATTGGTTAAGTGTTGTCCTCTTGTGTTACTTAACCCTATCACACATCATGTTATATTGTTTAAGTGTTGCTCTCTTGTGTTACTTAACCCTACCACTTGTCATGTTACATTGGTTAAGTGTTGTCCTCTTGTGTTACTTAACCCTATCACACATCATGTTATATTGGTTAAGTGTTGCTCTCTTGTGTTACTTAACCCTAACACTTGTCATGTTACATTGGTTAATTGTTGTCATCTTATGTTACTTAACCCTATCACACATCATGTTATATTGGTTAAGTGTTGCTTTGATTAACTTAACCCTACCACTCTTAGCCTATTTGTTTCTTAGCTATAATTTATTCATTAAAGCACCAACCTCTCACATTAGATCTATATTGTTGCGGTCGCTGGATGTGCCGGGCGGTTGGGGCAGCCTTACACCGTAACTCAATCTAACCTCGGGTTTTTGGGATTAAATGCGCTAATCTATCACATTAGATCAATATTATTGCGGTCACTGGATGTGTCGGGAGGTTCCGGGCAGTCTTACATCGCAACTCAATCTAACCTCGGGTTAGGCATGTTCATCTTTAGCCAATTTACATATTTGTCATATATGTCCAAATCTATGTGTCAAATTTTCCACAAGTATAGTAAATACAAGTTTATGCCACATTCCCAAACTATGACTAAAATTTACTAAATTAAATTGTACCCAATTTTCCTTGCGTTATAATCGCACGTACAACGAGATTCATTCTAAGTTCCGAATGAACTTAGTATTCACAAAAGCAAGTAAAAAGGGGGAAAATAGAGAAGGGGCATAAGAATTGACATTAGAAAAAATAGGCATGTAAGATGTACCAAATTCAAGAATCATGTTTCAATGTTGTACATTAACACTATGTGTAGACAAGCTAAGCAATTCACACCATAGGTATAAAGATTAGATAGAATTGGACTTAAGAGAATTACTAATTTAATGTACAACATGACAAGTCCCATTTGATCACAATAGTCTCATAGGCATAGGTTGTACAACATGAAAAGATCCGTCCTATCAATCACAACAGTCTCACAGGCATGATAGGTTCATTTATGTCAGTCCAACAGTCTCATAGGCATGATAGGTTCTATTATGTCAATCCAACAGTCTCATAGGAATGATAGGTTCTATTATGTCAGTCCAATAGTCTTATAGGCATAAGCAATTTAGATTAGACAAAAGGATAGGCACGAATCAGAATTAGGCATCGTTCTAGATCCGATTATTACAGTCATGATTTCTATTAGATGTTTAAATCTAAATAGTAACTAAACTTACAGAAAAAGGACGGATCTTGTATTCTGGGATCTGATTTCTGAATTTGAAAATCTATCCTTTGATGTAGACGTTTGATTTGAAGTTCTTCTAATCGATTACTAGTTTGGATTTATTTTTCTAGTTAGGAGAAGATGATGGAGGCTAGGCTAGCTTGTAGACGAACAACATGACGACACCATAGTCTTATGGTTATGAGGTTAGGATCTAGGTTTGGCTATGTATATATAGATGTCTAGGATTAATTCTAGCCTTTAGATTAGTCTAGGAGAAATCAGAGCCATCAAACCAAAGAGATGTGTCATCCAACCAACCATAGCATGACACATAAGTCATAAGTCCTTAGAAATTAGTCATTGGCCAATCAGAGAAGGCCACATCAGCTCAGGACTACAGAAATTCGTCATAGGAAGCAGATCTCAAAGGGGTCGACTCCCTACAGAGGGGGTCGACACCTATGTAAACTCCCCTATAGAGGGGTCGACACCTATGTCAACCCCCCCTTGGGGGGGGGGGGGGTCGACACCTTGAGCGGGAATTTTCCCGCTTAGCCTGTTCTGTCCGAATTTTGAACTGGATTTATTATTTAATTATTATTTTTTGTTTATTCTTGAAATCTCCTGAACTCCATAACTTCTTCATAAGGGGTCCGATTCACGCAAACTCGGACTCTATCTCAAGTAAAATTCTGAGAAGAACGCAATGGCGTAACCCGTTTCCCTTAATTATTCTTCTAAAAATTAAGTGTTCTTAGATTTGTTAATTTTAATATTCACAGAAAATACGGGGTGTTACATTCTCCCCTCCTTAAAGGATTTCGTCCCCGAAATCTCTAAGTTAAGAAGAATGTATCCTAACATCCAACATCCATCTACCCAACCATCAATCACAGGCATCCATTGTCCTTAAAAGACTTCTAATGCTTTCATGGTCATATGCATAGCGTGTGTATATGTCCTTATCTAATGCAAAATCAGGCGGTCTACTGATTTAGTTGACCTCCTTGATGCGAATCATGTCAGCGCTATGAGTCCATCATGTATGCAATTATTCCTAATTGTATTTTGTTACTTCTACATGAGTGCACAATCATTCGTACAAATGCAACGTCTACATGATAACACATCAAGTTTCAACCCATATATAAATTCATATATGTATATGCAATATGAAAGTGACTGAGCCGATCTAGTACATAGTGTGTGTATGTATATATGCATCCACGAGCAATCACTAGCAAACACTTGCATCCACCAAACATAACATGTCTCAAACACTTGTTTACATCCATTGGCTTCTACCTAAGGATCGAGGATAGGACCGAGAGGATATACTTAAAAGATAAAGACTAGCATGCAAACAAACTTTACAGAAAAAGAGAGATCAAGGATATACCCTCAAAAGGGTATGATGCGGGTATCTAGTCTTCAGCCTTCTAAGTCGCATCTTCTTGAGCTTCACCCCATTGTGCTCTGACTGTCTTAACTTCACGATTGCGTAGCTTCTTAATTTCTGTTTCCAAAATAAGAGTTGGAACCCATTACCTCTTCTCCTTCTAGTATACTCGGGACCACAACTTCTGCTGTGTCATGCTAGCATTTGCTCAAAGGGTCTTCCAAATTCATTAGAGGGTATTCCATGTGGAAGAACTATCTCTTGAAAATAAACAGATGCTAACCATGTTTCCAAGTGTAGTTATTAAGGGATTAGAGGTTGCTTCTCTACTTAACTTATCTATTGCATCAACTATCTGAGAGTCTTTTCTTTGTGAAGTCCCTATTTGATCCAAAAGCGTAGGTCTTACTCCTAGCGATGCCAACTACTTACTTAACCGAAGGTTTTAAAATCAAAGGTTAATGTGTATTATGAACTTTTCCTTTTCACATAAATAGGACTTGAAGTCAACCTTTTTCTTCTTAAGGCATTCGCTACGACCTTACCCTTCCTTTTCACATCAAAATGGCGCCTAATCCCGTGCCGCATGCATCCGTTTATACCGTAAACCTTTTACTACCGTAAGGTAATAGTCAAAAGTGGGGCCGTTGTAAGAGCCCTCTTCGATCGTTGGAAAGCGACATCACAATCAATATCCCGAGCAAAGGTTAGATTCTTCTTCGTTAATCCAGTAAGTGGGGCTAATACCTTCGCAAAGTTCTTAATGAACTTCCTATATTAACCCGCTAGTCCAAGAAATCTTCTTACTTCTGTTGCATTCCTTGAGACCTTTCAGTCTTGCACCGCAACTACTTTTGTCGGATCTATTGTTATCCCTTCTTTGGACGCCACGTGTCTTAGAAACCTTACTTCTTCTCTTCAAAAATGACATTTTGGAGAACTTCACCTTAAGCTGATGTGCTCGAAGTGTATCCATGACTTCTCTTAAATGCAAAGCAAGTTCTCCCTCGTTCTTTGAGAAAATCAAGATATCATCCAGGAAGACTTCTCCAAACTTATTAAGGAACTCGCTAAACACCCTACTCATTAAGTCATCAAAATAAGAAGGCGCATTCGTACAACCGAAAGGCACGACGAGCCACTTAAAGAAACCGTCAGGGGTCCTAAAAGCAGTCTTGTCTGTACTGTCCTCAGCTGATGAAACCCTTCTTATATTCTAATCCCTTGTTTGTGATTCCTCCACTTTGGCCTCTTTCTTTTCACCTTTCTCCTTCTGCGTGGATTAAGCCATATCAACAAGCTTCCTATCCTTGGGCTTGTGCTTCTTAGCCCAAACTCTCTTATTCTCATCCTTACTATCCTTGTGTAGCTTGTTGACAAGTTCCTCGAAACTACCTCCATCGCACGACAACGTACAAGGCTTGAAAGAAAACTAGTCGTAGGTGAAACTACTGTAGCTACAAATGGAGGTTGGGCACTACTTCGCCCTCGAAAAGTGCCGTATGCCTATGAAACTATGGCGAAAAGAAAGGAAGAAGAGATTCAAATAGAGAATCGAAAGATAGTGCATATGGCTTTGGGGAATATTCCTTTTAAAAACAATATTTTTCTCTTGAAATACACTTCTTTAAAACATGTTTTAGAAAACACCCCTTTTAAAATATGCTTTTGAAAGATCTTTTATTGGTTCTGGTAACCTTTAGCTCTGATACCACGTGTAACATCCAACCTCCGTAAAGGTCACTCACAAAGGGAATGCATTAACTTCAGTGGAGCGTCATAAGTGTATAGAACATATAAATTACAAAATAGACAAAATTTAAATAGCGAAAAATAAATAAAACTTTACTTTATTGATAAAACAATAGCTTGGTAAAACAGCTTGTACAAAGATTGTTTTCCAGCACCAAAACACCAACACCCATTACAACAAAGCATCTGTCTTGTTTAACAAAATAAAGAAGCATGAAATGACAATGATATTCCCCAATAAAGCATGAGCCGGCCATAGCAGTGGAAAAGAGAGTCCAAAGCAATACATCGTCTATCTTTGAGCTTGGAAAGAAAACTAGGCTAAATGGTAATATTCCCTCCCTGTGAACCTTGGGGGGTGGGAACGGAAGAAAAGAGAGCCAAACAAAACAGAGTCAGACATAAAGCCTGGTAAGTCCAGTGATTATTAAGCATGTAAATAGGTAAAAGGATCATGACATGAATAAACTGGATACCATACCATAACCATAATAATAAGCATAGCAAGACAACAAATGATGATCATCAAATATGACAAGGTAAGATACACTGAGTTCGCTTCGGTTCTTTCTCTGATTTCCTATTTTCTCAGCACCACCCAACTAGCATCCTAACTAGTGTCTTTTATATAACGATTCGTATTCCCTACTAGAGTCCCAACTTATAACACCCCGAATTTTCTAAGAATATTATAATTAACAAATTCAAGAACAATTAATTTTTAAAAGAAGAATTAAGTGAAATGGGTTGTGCTATTACGTTCATCTCAAAATTTTGGTCAAGATAAACATTTGGTTTGCATAAAATGGATACCTTATGAAGAAGTTATTAAGCCTTGAAGTTTGTATGCATATGAGAAAAATATATATAGATATATATAAAAAATAAATGAATAAATATGCAAAAAAAGTTCAAAACAGCGAATTAGGAGGGGCAATAACCGAACTGGCCCATTTTTGAGGTCGACCCAAGCACGCCGGGTCGACTAGGGGTTGATTCAGGGTGTTTGGCTGTCAACCCATAGGCCGATTCGCTCTAAGGAAGATGTGGCATCTGATTGGTTCTGATGGACTCCTTGCTGAGTCATTAGGGCTGATGTGGCTATTCTATCTTGTCTGAATGGCTTTGATTTGCTCTAGGTTAATCTGATGGTTCCTATTAAATCAAACTTGTATATATGCAACCTAATACCTCAACCCTAAATCATATTAAAAATCAAACCAAGAGCCGTCATGCTGCCATTGAACAACCTCAAGAAGCTGCCGTTCAACTTGAAACAAATTAAAAGAGACAAACCAAATCAAATCAAAATTAAACTAAAACAACAATTGTCTACATCAAAGGCGAGCATTTCAACTTCAGAATACATATTCTAGAAATCATGATTGTCTTTTGTAAGTGTAGTTATCTTTTAGATGTAAATAAATTTAATACGTGATTTGATATAAAGTGAAAAATAGAATTATACCAGGTTGTATAATATTGACGATGCAAATTCATGTTTGTTTCTTGTAATGATTTTATCATGAATTGTCTTGGAATATTTGTGGCTTATTGGACTTGGTGTTGGATCTATTAAAGATTGAGAATGAAACTATCAATATCATATGCAAGTTATATGTTTCATGTTAAGATCTACATACATATGTTTATATGATTAATGCAAGTTGTATGTATTATGTTAGATCCAAGTCAAGATCTACATATATATATATTCATATGCTTTATATTAGATCCATATGCCTATATATATGTTCATATGCAAGTTACAAGTTTTATGTTGGATCCATGTCAAGATCTATCTAGGTTCATATGATTAATGCAAGTTATATGTTTTTTGATAGATCCAAGTCACGATCTAATTATACATATGTTCATATGCAAGTTACATGTTAGATACAAAACTAGATCTATATTTATATGCATGTTTGTAAAGTGGACTTATGCAAGTTCACCTTGTTAGATCTAGTTCACACCTATATGTTAATGTTAAAGTTATACATGCCTTGGGATTGGACATGTCATGATTATGTCATATGCTAGTTTATAATTGAGGTTATGTTCACACATGCCTAGATCTACATATTAACATGTTTTAGGCTTATGATTATCTAAGTCTAAATTATATGCAAGTTCATGTGACATGTTAATTTATATGAATAAAGTTTTATGCAAAATTTACATGTTTGGTTGAATCTATATTATGCATGTTCCCTTCTTTACCTCATGTTTATAAATTGGGCTAATATGCGGGTCCAATGACTTTATGTGATTAATACGAACGAACAAACGGGGGTAACGTTGGGATAGTTATTAAATCAAAACATGTTAATAGTGTAGGTGGGCCCAAAACAATGTAAATGGTTAAGGCCATGAATGGTATAATTTATACCATTAGTCTTGAACTTAATTAAAATATGTGACATGAAACACTTGTAGAAAATTCACATATATAAAATGTAAAAGATGAATATGTCTAACCCGAGGTTAGACTGAGTTGTGGTGTAAACCTGCCCGGAACCGATCGGCACGTCCAGTAACCACAACAATATCTGTCTAATGTGAAAGGTTAGTGCATCAAGCCCAGAAAGACCCGAGGTTAGACTGAGTTGTGGTGTAAAACTGCCCGGAACCTACTGGCACATTTAGTAACCACAACAATACCTGTCTAATGTGAGCGGTCGGTGCTTTAATTAATTAATTAATTAATTAATTAAAGCTCATGAACAATCAAGCTAGAAATGGTGAGGTTAAGTAATTAAGGGAACACTTAACCAACTTAACATGTTAACTAGACACGATTGATACGAGTTAAGTCAAACCAAGGACACTTAACCAATTTAGCATGTTGACTAGAAAAACCCTAGTAACGGGGACTCGTTTCAGAAGTAACCAACATGGATGTATCAAGGTACCCTGAACTAGGCAGGGTGGGGCACGATTACTGGGCTGAATATAAGTGATCAAAAGGGCGGCGGTTAGGTGCATCAGTGTAGGTTCCGACGGAGTACGGGCGTGCATGGGCTCCGGAGTGACAAAAGCAGGCACTGGGCACCAGGCGTACACTTGTGCATCTTTGAATCGTGTCAGGGTTGCCATTATAGGACTTGATACATCCTATACTGGAACCAACACAAGTACTTAAAAATCACGTGGGGCCGCATGACACCGGGAATACATGAATGCGAGTAGGATCCAATCAATACATGAATGGGATCACTTTATCATGAACATACATTGCTAGTTAAACAGCTCTTAGTGGGTGCAGAGAAGTAAAAGTGGGTGTGATAGCCAAATCTAGTTAAATCTTACTTTACCTCATTTTAGGACTACCCTATCCTTGTGGTATCATTTTAAGTTCAGTTTATTCATGTCATAGTCTTTTACTTGTTCACATACTATTAAATAACTGGGCTTACCAGACTTATGTCTGACCCATTTTCCTTTCGCTTCTTTTCTTCCGTTCCTCCCCCCCCAAAGGTCCGTAGGGATGAAACACTTCTGCTTAGTCAAGGTTAGCCAAAGCTTGAAGATCGTAGATGTAAGGCTTGGACTTTCCTTTTTGAGCTATGGCTATGGTCAAGCACTTATTGGGGATTTATGTCATTTTATTTTCAGTATGGCTTCTTTATGTTTTCAAGACAGATGAAAAGTTGTAATAATTTGGAAGGTTGAAACAGTTGTTGAATTGTTGTGTTGAACAAGTATTTATGAAATAATATTGATCTTTTTCCACTGCATAAATTTTCTATCTTGTAATTTATTGGTATCTTGTACCTTAAAAGCTCCACCGAAGTTAAGGCATTCCCTTTGAGAGTGACCTTAACGGAGGTGGGGTGTTACACAACTAGTATCCTGTGAAAAAGGATCTGTATCCCCTACTAGTGTCCCAACTAGTATCTTGTGTTATAAAATAAGGTGATCCCAACTCCGCAATTGTGGTAGCCTTCAGGTGTACATCTAGTATAAGGATCTTACCTCAACCGGTCTAATTGCCATGAAGATTAAGATGTACCCTTACTACCCTATCGATCAGCTCCCTACTTGTATTAACTTTCCTTGTGTTTGTGTCAATCGGCCCTCTCTTGCGTGTAGATACCATGTGCTGGCCCCGCCATAAGGTGTATCAATCCCTATGATAGCAACCCGACACAAATTCTAGATGCACAGTGTATACTAGTGATGCTTAGTGCCTGCTTTTCCACTCCGGAGCACGTGCACGCCCATACTCCGTCGGAACTACACTGCTGCACCCCTTGCCGCTACTTTGACCGCTTATAATTAGCCCAGTAATCGTGCCCCACCCTGCCTAGTTTCAGGGTACTGTGATACATCTATGTGGGTTACTGCTGAAATGGGTTCCCGTTACTAGGGTTTTCTAGGGTCTATTTGTATACTCCAACAAATTGGCTATGTGTTATCCATCCATTCAAGTTAACTTAACCCATCCACACACCATGTCATGTTGGTTAAGTGTTTCTTATTAACTTAACCCTTCTCATTCATCATGTTGTAATTGGTTAAGTGTTTTCTATTAACTTAATCATGTTCATTCATCATATTATATTGGTTAAGTGTTTCCCATTAACTTAACCCCACTCGTTCATTGGTTAAGTGTTAACTTAACCCTACCACTGGTCATGTTACATTGGTTAAGTGTTGCCCTCTTGTGTTACTTAACCCTACCACTTGTCATGTTACATTGGTTAAGTGTTGCCCTCTTGTGTTACTTAACCCTGCCACTTGTCATGTTACATTGGTTAAGTGTTGCCCTCTTGTGTTACTTAACCCTATCACACATCATGTTATATTGGTTAAGTGTTGCTCTCTTGAGTTACTTAACCCTACCACTTGTCATGTTACATTGGTTAAGTGTTGCCCTCTTGTGTTACTTAACCCTATCACACATCATGTTTTATTGGTTAAGTGTTGCTTCGATTAACTTAACCCTACCATTCTTATCCTGTCTGTTTCTTAGCTTTAATTTATTCATTAAAGCACCAACCTCTCACATTAGATCTATATTGTTGCAGTCGCTGGATGTACCGGGCGGTTGGGGCAACCTTACACCGCAACTCAATCTAACCTTCGGTTTTTGGGCTTAAATGTGCTAACCTCTCACATTAGATCAATATTGTTGCGGTCGCTGGATATGCCAGGCGGTTTCAGGCAGTCTTGCACCGCAACTCAATCTAACCTCGGGTTAGGCATGTTCATCTTTAGCCAATTTACATATTTGTCATATGTGTACAAATCTATGTGTCAAATTTTCCACAAGTCTAGTAAATACAAGTTTATGCTACATTCCCAAGCTATGCCCAAAATTTACTAAATTAAATTATACCCAATTTTCCCCGCGTTATAATCACACGTACAACGAGATTCAATCTAAGTTTCGAATGAACTTGGTATTCACAAAAGCAAGTAAAAAAGGGAAAAATGTAGAAGGAGCATAAGAATTGACATAAGGAAAAATAGGCATGTAAAGATGTACCAAATTCAAGAATCATGTTTCAATGTTGTACATTAACACTATGTGTAGACAAGCTAAGCAATTCACACCATAGGTATAAAGATTAGATAGATTTGGATTTAAGAGAATTACTAATTTAATGTACAACATGATAAGTCCCATTTGATAAATCACAATTGTATCACAGGAATAGGTTGTACAACATGAAAAGTTCCATCCTATCAATCACAACAGTCTCATAGGCATAATAGGTTCTATTATGTCAGTCCAACAGTCTCATAGGCATGATAGGTTCTATTATGTCAGTCCATCAGTCTCATGGGCGTGATAGGTTCCATTATGTCATTCCAACAGTCTCATAGGCATAAGCAATTTAGGTTAGACAAAAGGATAGGCACGAATCAGAATTAGGCATCGTTCTAGATCCGATTATTACAGTCATGATTTCTATTAGCTGTTTAAATCTAAATAATAACTGAACTTACATAAAAAGGAAGGATCTTGTATTCTAGGATCTGATTTCTAAATTTGAAAAGTTATCCTTTGATGTAGACGTTTGATTTGAAGTTGTTCTAATCGATTACTAGTTTGGATTTATTTTTCTAGTTAGGAGAAGATGAAGGAGGCTAGGCTAGCTTGTAGACGAACAGTATGACAACACCATAGTCTTAGGGTTATGAGGTTAGGGTCTAGGTTTGGCTATGTATATATAGATGTCTAGGATTAATTCTAGCCTTTAGATTAGTCTAGGAGAAATCAGAGCCATCAAACCAAAGAGATGTGTCATCCAGTGAACCATAGCATGACACATAAGCCCTAACACCTCAGAAATTAGTCATTGGCCAATCAGAGAAGGCCACATCAGCTCAGGACTACAGAAATTTGTCACAGGAAGCAGATCTCAAAGGGGTCGACCCCCTACAGGGGGTCGACACCTATGTCAGGGGGGGTCGACACCTATGTCGACTCCCCCGGGGGGGTGGGGGGTCGACACCCTGAGCAGGAATTTTCCCGCTCAGCCTGTTCTATCCGAATTTTGAATTTTGAACTGGATTTATTATTTAATTATTATTTTCTGTTTATTCTTGAAATTTTCTGAACTCCATAACTTCTTCATACGGAGTCCGATTTACGCAAACTCAGACTCTGTCTCAAGCAAAATTCCGAGACGAACGCAATGGAGTAATCCGTTTCCCTTAACTCTTCTTATAAAAATTAAGTGTTCTTAGATTTGTTAATTTTAATATTCACAGGAAATACAAGGTGTTACAATGAGGTCCGAAACAATCCACAACATCACATCAATTTGCTAAAGAAAACAAGCCACATCACTTATTCCATTTGCCAAAGCGTTTAAAAGAGCTCCTAAAAAACTCCTCTAATCGACCCTAAAGAATACCAACCAACCCTTCCATCAGAGTTCGACCGACCGACCCGCTTCAAACAGGACCGACCTACCAGAACCCAGCAGCCGACCCAATCCTCCATTGCTTCGAACATGACAGACCGCCCTAGAAATTAGAGACCGACCCGACCCAACTTGGAGAGGATCGACACGACCTCTTCTCCACTCCAGACTTCACGACTGACCCACCATGACCGATCCATCTCGACCGACCCAACCCAATTCCTGCACCTCCCTCGTGCTACCCATTGTACTTTGCTTGTACTTCAGGCCGACCAGAAAGGTAATGAATGACTAGGATAGGACCGACCCAGTTAGGACTGACCCAAAACCTGCACAGCTCCATTCTCACTTCGGTTTCGACCAAAACTTCGCCAAACGACAAATTCGACGAAACCTACTTGTCTAAATCATCAAATATGACCGCAAACATGTAGAAACATGAAAATGACAATTTTCACCAATATTATGCTGATCACTCCAAAATCATAATAAATGAACATGTGAACCAAATTGCGGATCTAACTTGCCTAAATACATGAAATAGCATAGGAATTACCGGTTTAAACTTACTAAATTAGATCCTAGGGTGATTTATATGAAAATGAACTTACCAAAGCGTAGATCTAAGGAAATGACTTGAATTTGATGGAAAACATGATCAAAATTAAATCCATGTGAGAGATGTATATCACTCACCAATTCTACAAAATAAAGCAAAAAAGGTGAAATATGAATCCACATAGCGGAGTTCTTGCTTCGATTTGCTTGATTTGATTAATTCGCCCTTGAAACGATGTACATCTAGCCTCCGATGGTGCGGATCTTCGATTTCCCAAGTTTAGATTTTGATTTTAATGGTCGATAGGTGTTAAAGGAAGGAGGAACATAGGCCACCTAATGAGAGAATGGAGAAATTAAATCATTTCCCATATCTCCCTCCCCTTATTTATAGTTTCCACCAGCCCACAAATGGGCCTCCTCAAATTAGCCCATTAAGGCTTCAAAGTCATGAACAGCTAACTGAAAATCCTTAAAATAGTGATTCCTCCCAAACCGCTGAACCAAATCTTTAATGTAACCACTCTACGGAAATGCAATCATCATTTTCTTTCTAATGGAATAGGTCTCACCCTCTGATTTGACATGAGTCAAAAGTTATTCCCTGTACAAGACTGACAGGGGCAAAATGGTCACCAGAAAATCAGTAAAAATTATAGACATGTTTCACATCCCCATAAGCAAAATATTAAAATAAGAGAACGATCCAACCCTATGGGAATAAAATAAAAATATTTTACGATCCTCCGACACGTAAAATGCGGGTTGTTACATTCTCCCATTTTAAGAATTTCGTTGCCAAAATTCCAAGAAAACACAAGCAACCACAACAATTCCGCATGTCTATCATCCATGAGAAGCCAATTTTGTCATCCAAACTAGAAACCATCAAGTCATGCATCCATAGCCTTTTCCTAGCACGCAGAATTCTATCAAACAACAACAAGATACAATGATATAACAAGGATATACGATATCAAAATGGTCCTACCGACGAAGAGTTCTAGATGAGTCGCCCTCATGCTCTCTTTTGTCTCCCACGTACAATCGTCGCCATCTTCACTCCATTGTACCTTGACTACCTTAACCGTCTTCCTCCTAAGTTGTTTATGTCATTTCCCACAACACGAAGCGGCTTACGAGGTCTTGCAACTACGGTCTCTACTTCTAGATCTTTGTATTACTCTGGAGATACCACCACATTCGAATCATGCACAAATTTCCGTAGAAACGACACATGGAACACATTATGCACAATCGACATCTTCTCAGGTAACTCCAATTTATATGCGAGGTTTCCAATTAGCTTAATTATCGGAAATGGTCTAACAAACCTTGGAGATAATTTTCCTTTGTTTCCAAATCGAATCACATGCTTCAACGACGAAATCTTCACAAAAACCATATCGCCATTGTCGAATTCCAAATCCTTTCAACGCTTATCAGCATAACTCTTCTGATGATCTTGGACTGCCTTCATTCGTTGTCGAGCAATCTCGATACAATCCGAGGTTTCTCTAATCATCTCAGGCCCAAGTGTCAACTTATCTCCAGTCCCTAACCAACAAGCTGGAGAATTGGACAGCCTCTCATACAATGCCTTGTATGGTGCCGTCCCAATGCTCAACTGGTAGATGTTGTTATAAGAAACTCAACTAGATATAGATGGTATTACCATGATCCTCCAAAGTCTAACACACAAGCCCTCGGGAGATCTTCCAAAACACGTTTTACCCTCTCGGTCTGACCATCAGTTTGGGGATGATATGCCATAACCCATCACAACTAAGTTCCCAAAGCTTCTTGCAAACTCTTCCAAAATCCACTTGTGCACAATGGATCTTGGTCACTCACTATGCTCTTTGGGACACCATGGAACCGAACTATCCATTTTACATAAAGTTCAGCCAATTTCGATGGCGTCCTAGTTTCCTTGACAGGAATGAACCTTGCGCTTTTGGTCAAGCGATCCACGATGACCCAAATTCCTTCGTTCCCTGCCCTCGCTCTAAGTAATCCATCGATAAAATCCATTGATATTTTCTCCAACTTCCATGTAGGAACTTCTTATTGCTAAAGAAATCCACTTGGCTTCTTCTATTCATTTTTCACTAACTTACAGTTCATGCACTTGGAAATGAACTTTCCAATATCTCGCTTCATCCCCTCCCAATAGTGAATTCGCTTCATGTCCTGATACATCTTATTACCACCAGGATGAATCGTCAACTTCGAATGAAGACATCCCCTCAGAACCTCATCTCTCAGTCCATCGATATCAAGAACAACTAATCGCCCTTGCTTTCGAAGCCAACCTTCTCGATCGACTTCGAACTCTTTTTCTTTTGGTTCCAGCTTCTGGATAAACTTGACAAGCTTTGCATCTCGCTTTTGTCTCTCGCCAATCCTTTCGATAAGAGTATGTCTTATTGATAAGCTTGCCAACATTTCAGGCTCCAACTCACACCTTGGCCTGAAATCAAACCTTGCCAAATACTCGAGGTTCTTCCATTCCAAAAACATAGCTCCCAAACCTGCGTGTCTTCGACTTAATGCATTTGCAACTGCGTTACCTTTTCCTGGAGTATAGGTTATACCAAAATCATATGATGCCAGAAACTCCAGCCACCTTTGCTGTCGAAGATTCAAGTCCTTTTGGTAGAAAAGATACTTCAACAACTTGTGATCCATAAACAACTCGAATCGAACTCCCAATAGGTAATGTCCCCACATTTTCAGAGAAAACACAATCGCCGCCAACTCTAAGTCATGGGTTGGATAATTCCTTTCATGTGGCTTCAGCTGTTGACTCGCATAGGCCACAACCTTAGCCTTTTGCATTAGTACTGCTCCAAGCCCAGTACCACATGCATCAGTGTATAACACCATCTCTTCATTCGCGCTTGGAATGGTCAACACAGAAGCACTCATCAATCTCTCTTTCAGGATTCCAAACGCTTGTTCACACTTTGCATCCCATGTGAACACTTGGTTCTTCTTTGTTAATCCTGTCAATGGTGCAGCACCTTGGAGAAATCCTTGATAAACCGTCGGTAATACCCTGCCAACCCAAGGAAACTCCAAACATCCGTCGCATTCTTAGGTCGATCCCAGTCCTGGATTGCTGCTACCTTAGCGGGGTCAACCGATATTCCATCTTCAGAAACTACATGGCCTAAGAATCTCAGTTCACTCTTTTAGAAGTGACACTTCGAGAACTTAGCTCTCAGCTGATGCTTTCGTAAGGTTTCCAACACAACTCTCAAGTGTGTCTTGTGCTCTTCCTCATTCCGAGAATAAACCAGAATATCATCCACGAACACAAGCACAAACTTATTCAACTGATCTTTGAAAACTTTATTCATAAGTTCTACAAAGTATGCTGGTGCATTGGTCAACCCGAATGGCATCACCAACCATTCGAAGAACTCGAATGGTGTCCTAAAAGCAGTCTTTAGCACACTATCCTTAGCCACCCTCGACAAGTGAAATCTCGTTGGCAAATCCATCTGAGAAAACACTTTGGCTTCGTGAAGCTGATCAAACAAGTCATCAATCCTTGGCAACGGATACTTGTTCTTCTTGGTCACCTTGTCCAGCTCACGATAATCCACACACAATCTTAACGAGCCATCTGCCTTGGTTGCAAACACGACTGGTGCATCCCATTTGGAAACACTGCTCCAAATGAATCCTTTTCCCAAAAGGTCACGAACTTGCACCTATAACTCGCTGTTACTTAGGTGCCATCCGCCCAAAAGGCATAACGATTGGTCTAGCACCCTCAACCAAATCGATCCTAAATTCGATCTCACGATGCGGTGGAAACCCTTCGACCTTGTCAAAGACATCCTCAAACTCTTTTGTGATTAGTACAAAAGACAAGTCTTCCCATGGAATCTCAAGCGAATATAGATAGCTAACGAAGACACCCTCTTCGCGTTTACACCGTATCAACACCTTTCGCCCTTCCACATCCTCGACTCTCACCTCTAGCTTCTCGCAATTCACCTTTGCAGCATACCTCTTGAGTCAATCCATGCCCAGGATGATCCCAAACCCAGCGAAGTTAAGAACAAAGCAATCACACACAAAAGAGCAACCATGACTCGACAACACTAGACCACGACACAACATGCACAAACTGGATGAACCACTAGGTGGATTAGCCACGATTATTGGCCTATCACAAATCTCGAATTCCAAAACCAAACGACACACAAGCTCATTGCAAATGAACAAATGCGATGCTCCAGTATCAAACAAAACTCGAACTGAAACACCATGAACAGAAAGAGTACCTTGGACAACGACACCCTTTCCCTTTTCCTCTGCAGTAGGTGCTCTTGAAGAAGATGGCACTGCTCCCAAAGCATAATCCTTAACCACTTGCTTTCCTTTAGCTGATTCTGGACAATCCTTCTTCTCATGTCCTGGCTTCCCACACTTGAAGCACTTCTTTTCAACTTTTGGATTCTTGCATTCACTAGCAAAATGTCCCTTTTGCCAATAATTGAAGTAAGTCATCTCTCCCTTTTGCTTCTTCTGGCCATCCTTTCCCTCCTGTTGTTGCTTCCTTTTCTTGTTATTACCACCCTATTGTGGCTTATGTTCTTCCTTAGGTGCAACAACAGAAATCTTCTTAGGAAACAGACTTTCATGCCTCAAAGCCTTCTCGACGATCTTCTCAAAATTATCATCGAGGTGATCCACAAGCTGATTCCCAAGATATTCATCCAATCCCAAGACAAACTTCTCGTCCTTTTGATAAGGAGTATCCACATATGAACGAGCATACTTCGACAAAGCCTCGAAGTTAGAAATATAATCAAGAACTAGTCGACCATTCTGCTTAAGCTCCATGAATCTCTTAAACAGAACCGACTTTTGCACAGTAGAGATAAACTTCGCTTCAAACTTAGTTTGGAATTGCTCCCATGAGATCTCTTCCTCTAGAGTCTCGAGTGTTACAGAGTTCCACCAGTCCATTGCTCTGCCCTCTAACTGCCTGGATGCAAGCTTCCTTTTGGTTGCATCATCAATGCCCAGATCCTTGAAGATCCTAACTCAAGTATCCAACCATCTCTGAACCTCCTCAACTGGTTCTGTGCCCTTGAACTGTTTGCTTCCCAATGATGTAAAGTCTTTGCACAGCTTTGCAAATTCCACAGCTCTAGGCACTTGGACTCCAACATCTACCACAACCGCCATTGGAGCGGGGGGCCTTCACAGGCATGCTTCTATCATAGCTTCAAACATGGTCTGGTAGTCAGGTGCCCCGCCATTACCCCCTCCAGGCATAGCCTTTCCCCTTGTAGTATGTCTTGTGTAATGCCTACACATTCTAAATCTGCAAATTAGAATGATTAGCCACTTGCAAGAAAACTACTAATGGAGTACTAAAGCTACTATACTATATAGTATCATATAGTATACATATAATTGAAATCTACAAGTATGTCTCTCATATGTGATTACGTCCTTGAACTTTGGCTAAAATTGTTAACCAGATCTCTGATACCAAATGTGATGACCGCCCATAATCCATGCACTAAACAAGAGGAATAATGAGCTGAGAGGTGTGTCAGGCAGCTATGGACGATCATCAGGGTAAGGTAATAATCACAGAACCTGTCGTAAACTCACAGCGCAAGGATAAAACATAATAGAACATATAAAATAGGTAGTGAAAGTGAAGGCTAAAACTCCAAACTTCCATAACAACTAGAAAGTAATATCCATACACGAGGATAACAGCAATAGTGTTTGTACAATTTACCTCAATACAACACTCAAAGAAAACAGCGAACAACGGAAATCCAAATACTAGATAGTAGGTAAAATAATACGCCAGCCTCCTACTCTCCTCCGAATAGCATCATCGTCATCAATAATCTTTTACCTGTCACCTGCCACCTAGTCCGCCCATCCAAACAATCGGATGAACAACCCAAGGTAATAAGAGGGAAACACAAAACCTTAAGTCAGACAACAGTCTTAGTGAGTGATAAAACAACTAACAAACACATCAATAAATTATTTGAGAATGGGTAAATAAACGAACTAATCGACCCAGCTCTAGAGAAGAACTCACACCTGACGGTCATGACCTTTACAATCCATGAATCCAAATGGACAACAATTCAGCCATGGCAATTAGAACAACCATTCATATATGACAAAAGCAACTCATACAACATCTAGTTATATCTCACGAAAACCACCCAAGTCAAACATGGCATCCCTTAAGCACATGCCCAAGAGGCCGAAACCAATATCAGACAAGCATCCAAGGGACAACTCATTCAAAGTTAGATAATCTCCATGAGATGGTACAACCAAAACAACCAAGCATTCAAGCGTCCATGACTGACTCTGACTATCACCGCCAACCTTGCTTTGAAGTCATCATTAATCGTATGACTGGCTGAACAACTTGCCACCAACTGTCAAGGACCATACACGATGCCCCGGTTCTAGAAAAACCCCACATGTTATACACAACACGTGTCTAGGCCATACACGACGCCTATGGCACTCGACCTACAATTTGTCTTTGATTGTACCCTTGCTTTGAGCCCGCTAGAACCTATGACAACGATAATTCCTCGGCTTTCTCATCTCTAGTCGTTATCAATTACGACTATTCATTAGCTCAGAGCACTTTAGAGCAACCATTTCACACGAACTCAATACATCCTTGAGTCGTTTCCACATTCACCACATCCGATGAACAAATCACCTCACTTCGTCATTCCTTATGGAATTCACTTCGATGTTATCACCACTTTCAAACCAAAGAAAAACATCAATCTTGAGGTCCGAAACAATCCATAGCATCACATCAATTTGCTAAAGAAAACAAACCACGACACTTATGCCTTTTGCCACAGCGTTTAAAAGCGCTGTTAAAAAACTCCTCTCAACCGATCCCAAAGAAGACCGACCAACCCTTTCATCTGAGATTGACCGACCCGCTTCAAACAGGACCAACCGACCAGAACCCAGCAGCCGACCCAACTCATCCATTGCTTCGAAAAGGACCAATCGACCTGGAAATTTGAGACTGGCCCGACCCAACCAGGAGTGGACCGACACAACCGCTTCGCCACTCCAGACTTCACGACCGACCCGCCATGACCGATCCATCTCAACTGACAAGCCATGACCGACCCGAACCAATTCCTACACCTCCCTCATTCTATCTATTTTACTTCGCTTGTACTTCAGGCCGACCAGAAAGGTAACGACCAACCAAGATAGGACCGACCTAATTAGGATCGACCCAAAACCTGCACAGCTCCAATCCCACTCCGGTTGAGACCAAAACTTCGCCAAAGACAAATTCGATGAAACCAACTTGTTTAAATCATCAAATATGACCACAAACATGATATGAATTCACTAGCAACATGAAAACGACAATTTTCACCAATATTATGCAAATCACACCAAATTCATAATAAATGAACATATGAACCAAATTACGAATCTAACTTGCCTAAATACATGAAATTGCATAGAAATTACCGGTTTAAACTTACTAGATTAGATCCTAGGGTGATTCATATGAAAATGAACTTACCAAACTGTAGATCTGAGGAAAATGACTTGAATTAGATGGAAAACATGATCAAACACTCAAACACTTTATTGAATCCGTGTGAGAGATGTATATAACTCACCAATTCTCCAAAATAAAGAAAAAAGGTGAAATATGAATCCGAACAGCGGAGATCTTGCTTCGATCCGCTCGATTTGATGAATTTGTCCTTGAAACGATGTAGATCTAGCCTCCAATAGTGTAGATCTCCGATTTCCCAAGCTTAGACTTTTATTTTAATGGTGGAAATGTGTTAGAGGAAGGAGGAACATAGGCCACCTAATGAGAGAATGGAGAAACCAAACCATTTCCCATATCTTCCACCCCATATTTATAGTTTCCACCAACCCACTAATATGCCTCCTCAAATCAGCCCATTAAGGCTTCAAAATTCTGAATAGCCATCTGAAAATCCTTAAAACAGCGATTCCTCCTAAACCGCTGAACCAAATATTTAATGTAACCACTCTACGGAAAGGTAATCATCATTTCCTTTCCAATGGAATTGGTCTCTCCCTTTGGTTCGACTTGAGTCAAAAGTTATGCCCTACACAAGACTGACGGGGGAAAAATGGTCACAAACAAAATCGGTAAAAATTATGGACATGTCTCACATCCCTATAAGAAACATATTAAAATATGAGAATGTTCCAACCCTCAGGGAATAAAATAAAAAAATATTTTACGATCCTCTTATATGTAAAATGCGGGCTGTTACAAAAACCAGATATCGGTGGAGGGGAATAGGACTTTAGCCATCTCAAACGAATGATCCGGAAGCATGGAGTCGACATCAGGCGAAAGCCGAAAGCACAAAAAAAAGGTAGTTTGGTCAATAGGCTATCGGCACCAACATAAAGGAGGAAAGCTAAGTACTGGTACGAAAGGTGACAACGACAAAGTGGTGCCGACACTAAGGTTCATCAATGTGGGCTCAGTTCCAAAGACATGACATGTGAAGTTGGAGGCATGCAAAAAAGTAGGAGCCGAAAGCCCATGACCTGAGACCCAAAAGCACGAAAGCATTCTATATTACTCGAAACATAACATGAGGCATGAAGCTAGGCAAAAGGAAATGAAAGGGTCATCGACACTAATTAAGTTAGTGTCGATACAGAGTAGGTAAATATGTTAGAGCCAAAAGAGTAGGGACACAAGGAAAACTTTACAAAAGGTAGCTATTAGAGTCAAAGCTTGTCGACCCCCGAAAGACAGCTCCGATAGCCATCAAGGGACGTACCAAGTGCATGCTTCCGCAAGATCGAGACCAATTCCAAAGATTCAGAAAAATTAAACTGAAGCTTATAAGAAGAAAAACAATCCACACTAATTTTCTTAGTGTCGATACCGAAAGAGGCGAAGATTCTGAATCCCTAGGAAACTAATTCACAAGAGCAAATACTATGAGAACTTGAAACCAAAACTCATTACCAAAACCCAAAAGCACATCCTAAAGTTGTCCACACCAACTGACTGGGTGTCGGTACATTATGAAGAAGTAGTATCCAAGTTAAGCTCCTAAAGCCGAGCCTGGCACACGAAAAGCAAAGTTAGACCAATTGTAATGTTGAGAAGAAAGAAAGGCAGCCTAAACTGAGAAAAACATAATCGAAAGATGCAAAAGAGGCTGAAGCCACGTTACCGCATCCGAAAGGGACTACTATTGAGTTTACGACCTATGAGTCCCAAATTGTCTATAAATAAGACCCCAGGGGTCTCGTTTTGGGGGGACTTTTCCTTATTCTCAAATCTTGTAATCATTCTAGAGAGGTCAAACCTTAATTTATAAATCAAATTGGGAATTTTCCTTGTAACCGCCACCATGAATAAGAGCACCAAAGCCCTTGAAGTGGACGTAAGTTCAATCTGAAGCGAACCACTATAAATTGTTGTGTTCTTACTATTTCTGCACATTACATTATGCTATCTACTGATATGTTTCTTAATGCATTCTATTATGCTTTCGAATTACCAAAATACCCTTTTACAAGTCGTTTAGCTTTCTAACTTGCCTTTTGCTTAGGGAACCCATATTCCAATGTAACTATTGGTCCTTAAGTCTCACAAGTGTGATACTCACCTCTTGAAGGAAGAGTAACTAATCTTCGGGATTAAGACTTGATATCTAGGAAACGGTGAGCTGACTCATGCTTGTAGGAACTAAATAATCCCTAAGTTCCCTTAGGTTCATAGCCATACCCTTATTTCTGGTGTTGATGAAAAATATCGTTAATATTTTGGTACTAGAAGGAGGGCCTGAACCTTTGACCTTGTGGCTAACAACCACATTTCTAGCTATGTTGTTCCGTCCAAGGTTGGACTTAGCTTTGAGAGGAAGAGAGATCATAGACAAAGAGTCTCAGAAAAGAACTTATGAATACCGTTCAACTACTTAGAACAACATTGACCTAAGCCATTGGAGGAGGAGTATAACCTTGAACTTTCTCACTCATTCCCCTTTCTATCGTAAAGAGAGACTCCCAATTCTCATTAAAGATGGTTAGACCAAGGTAGAATCATGAACAAGATTTTAGCACATCTTCTACCTTAGAGGATGGTATACTTTCGAACTTCATCTTAGCAAATTTACAAGCTAGGAAACCTTTAAGCTTAATGAAAGGAGCAAGTAATGAGCATAAGGTATTACATTTAGCTTCACGAATCGATATTGCAAGGAGACTTATTGAAGAAGACATAGTCAAAAGGTCTTCCAAAGCAGAACCTTATGAAGCAGAATCAAGAACGATGGCACCACAAGAGCTTAATAGCCAGATGAGGATCACTCCAACCCTACAAGATAGTCCAAAAGAAGTGAGAGCCTAGTGCCATCAGAAAATAGGAACCTGCAAGGAATTACCTTCTCCAATGAGATAAAGGCGGTTAAAGCTTCATTTGACATGAAAATGCCACAACTTCTGTATGATGGAACTACAGACCTTAAAAACCACCTTTACATCTTTAAGAAATACATGAATTTATATAATGCACTTGAAACACTCTGTTGTAAGATCTTTCTAATGACGCTTCGTGAAGAAGCTATCAAATGGTGCAGACATTACCGCGGCCCAGTCATCACTACTTGAAAACAACTATCTACTATGTTTAGCACAGAATTCCATGTGTGGAAAGACCCAACAATCAGCGTTTATGACCTATCTAGAATTAGACAGGAATCAGAAGAATCACTTAACAACTATCTGAGAGATTCCATACCAAGTCCTCAAAGTAAAAGGAGCAACAGACAGAGAGAAGCCGATAGCTGTTCATTCAGGGTTACTTGCACCAACAACTTTCTGGGAGGAGCTAATCCTAAACAAATGTGAAAGCGTGAATGATTTTTAATCTAGAGACGACAATTTATTCACATGAAAGGAATTCTCAACACAAAGAAAAGCTTGCCGCGGGGTCAGGAGACAAGAGAGATAGTTCCGATTCTTTTGCAGAAGGCACTTTAGAGTCAGATAAAGGAAACGATTAATGTTCCTATCATAAGAAAGAAGGACACCAAACCAGTCAATGTCGGGATTTGATAAAAATACACCAAGTTAAAGGAAAAGGAAGCCAATTTAAGGCTAGAAGATAATCAATGGTAGTGGTCGTTAAAGACATCGCGACATGGGATTATCTAACAATAATTTTTTTATTTAAAACACTTACTTTCATTAGTTATCTCGCTTTGTATCTTGCTTTTGGTCAAACAAATATTAATACAAGTTCAATTGTCATTACAGGTAAAAAACAAAAACCTGTTCAACCCAATGCATACAACAAAAGACAGGGGGAGCACTTAAAGCGCGCTCAACCATTGCTTATCTCTCGTCCCGTGGAAGGAAATGAAAGCTAAAAAAAGAGCGCTTAAAAGGGAAATGCATGAATAATTGCATGACAAAGTTATCAATCAATAGCAAGCTTTGATGGAAACCACCCAAATAAATACACAATGAAGAAACAATCAAATGCCAATTATTGCTTGACTTAAATGAGATTGCTTAAGCCTTATCTCCTTTGTCTTAAAAATCTCATAAACATTTCTCGTTAAATGCGATACACTAATATATCTGAAAACCATTATGAAGGGTGTGGATCATACCCCGGATGAAGGTGAATCAATAAAACTCTCAGAAAGAAAGGCGAACCAATAAAGACTTTAGAAGAAAAGGCACAACGGACATAGCTTGTAGAGAGTGAAGCCAAAATGAAGAAAGCTTCCAAAAAGAGAAGCAACATCAAATAAAGCTTCTAGAGGGAGAAGCAACATCTAATAAAGCTTCCAGAGAGAGAAGCCACATCAAACAAAACCTCCTAGAAGAGGAGGGACAAACAAACCCTCCAGAAGAGGAGCAGCAAATAAAGCTTCTAAGAAGAGGAGCAACATCTCCTACCATGGAGTCGCCTTCAAGTAGGGCTACAATACTTACATCTCCAGCAATGAAGTTGCCCCCTAAGCAGGGATAAATGCTTGCATCTCCAGCTAGTGGATTCACCCCTCAAGTGGGGATAGTTAAGCATCAACCAATAAAGGGACCAGTATCACTCTTTTAGAGAGTATTCATTCATTTGCATATCCTGGGGATTAGGAATAAAACTAGATCTTAGATACCTTATGACCGAATAATCAAACGGAACTTCTTGCTGAAGGGTTGATAGCCACATGGCTTGACGGAACTTCTCGCTGAATGATTGCGGATTCGAATAAGAACTACCTGTTGAACGATCGAACGATTGAAAAATTGGGCGATCGAGCAGAACTTCCTGCTGAATGGTTAAATGATGAAACAATCGAATGGAACTACTGCTGAAGTGTCAAATGGTTTGAAAAATGAATGGAACTACCGATGAATTACTATTTGGTTCAGGATAGGATTAATTTATATCAAAAGCAGTCCTCCACATATGCGCCCAAAAAATTATTCCTCTGTATATTTATGACTCTTTCGCTTGTATGGTTTCTCCGAGTAAACTTCCGAGAAACCCAAACTGATTTACGGTTGTTTGGTTACTCTCAATGATGTGTGGAATGTTTAACATTGCTTGCATGGATTTTCCTTCTTTATTCCTCATGTTTAGGATTACGACCCAGATCATTAGATAAGAATCCAAAGACGAAGAGAGAAACAAAAAATATGACTACTGTGTAAAAAAAAGAGTTTGAGAGTAAGCATTACACAATTTCCAAGATTTTTTTTGAAAAGGGAAATTGATTGCCTATTTATTACCACATACACTATGTTGACGTAGTTCCCCAAAAAGAAACCAAAAAGAAAATAAAGTCTTTTCTTAAAAAAAGTTGGATGATTTGTGATGTTCTCATTGAATGATCTTTGATTGAATTTTAGATAATTCATTTATGCTTATACTAAAGCATTTTAATTATAGCATTTTCCAATGATTTCTGGTTTTTGCTTACCCAAATGTGAGTCTCGGCGTCCCTATATGATTTCTGGTTTTAACTTACCCGAATGTGTGTCTCAGGGTTCCTATATGATTTTCGTGTTCTACTTACCCGAGTACGAGTCTCTGGGTTTCTATATGAATTCTGGTTTATGCTTACCCGACTGTAAGTCTCGAGGACCCTATATGATTTCTATTTTCTACTTACCCGAATGTGAGTCTCGAGGTTCCTATATGATTTTTGTTTCCTACTTACTGCAATGTGAGTCTAGGAACTTCTATTAATTCCTATATGAATTGCTGATTTTCTACGTACCTGAGTGTGAGTCTCGGGGTTTCCATGTGATTTCTATTTATCACTAGTATGAGTCCTGGGATTCTTATTGTATTCAAGTTTCCGGATTTCTATGGAATAAGTTCAAGTCTTAGCCTTAACCCTTTTTTTTCCTTATTATTTCAAATAAGTATTTTCAAAATTACAAAAATCTTTTAGAAAATAAACCTATGATATGCATTATTCCAACAATAAAGTCTAGTTGTGGATTTTCTATACTCCTTTCCAAAAAGAATGTTTAAATTCCTTTTGTCATATTCACATATAGAGTTCGGACAGGTCACTAATGTTCCAAGGTATAGGTGTTTAAATTAATGCCCTGGTTGTCACTTCAGGTCTCTCATTTGAAGTCTTCCAGATAAGGTTTATAATACTTCGGCACTTTACACAGGGAAGTTCTCTAAACTCATGACATACTTACCCCTAACATTCTTACTCTCAATTTTGGTCAAAATGATGTTTAGCACATCATAAACAAAATGTCAAACACTATGCAAATCATATTACTTTTGTTCAACACGCCATGCTTGTCAAAAGTGGACCCCTGATTTTCTATTGAAGATACTCTAATAAAAGAGCATAAATTTTATCAACTCCCACTTCCAAAAATAAGAATAAGTTCTTGATAACTGATGCTTAGATAAGAATGTTAGGTTCTCCATTCAATGTTAATAGAAGAATATCAAATTTTAAAATGTAGAATTCCACACGAATACGTGTTTGAGTTTGCACATTATGCACAATTAGGTTTATAAAAATTCGTAATTTAAGAATTTATACTCAAGCTCAATTCATAAAGAAGGTTTGTGCTTCCCCTTAATTCACTATTTCAGGTTATATGAAACTAACACCAAAACCTGTTTAATGATTTTTAAGTTACAGATAAGTTGTACTTGGACCATAGGATTTTGTCCTAAAGAACAAACGCTTCTTTATACTGGGGGGGCTAACTATTAACATAAAAATTTGCACTAGCCAAATATAAAGAAGCAGAATGCAAGAAAAAGGGTTACGGGCAGTGGAGCCGGAACCAAGTGGGAAAAGCTCCAGAAGTTGTGGAACTGACACCGAGAGCAAGAAATCAGAGAGTTGATATTAGCAACGAAAGGCTCAGGGAATCAAGGCCAATACCGGAAGCTCGAGTGTATGGTGCGACACGGACAGTGGAACACGAAGGCAAACTTATGAAAGTGACACCCAGAAAGCCAACATCGAAGGGGAGATGGGATCAAGACTTAGTATTATTACTAACAAATTTAGCACCAAAACCAGATATTAGTTGAGGGGTATCGGACCACAGCCAGCTCAAAATAATGATCCGGAAGCATGGAGCCGACATTAGGCTAAAGCCGAAAGCATAAAAAAAAGATGGTTTGGTCAATAGGCTATCGGTAGCAACATAAGGGAGGAAAGCTAAGTACCGATACGAAAGGTGACAACGACAAAGCGGTGCCGACACTAAGGGTCATCAACATGGGCTTAGTTCCGAAGACATAACGTGTGAAGTTGGAGGCAAGAAAAGAAGAGCAGGAGCCAGAATCCCATGACCCGAGACCATAAAGCTGGAAAGTATTCTATATTATCTGAAAAATAATTTGAAGCATCAAGCGTACAAAAGGAGACGATAGGGTTATCGACAATAATTAAATTAGTGTCGAGACATAAGAAGGTAAAGACGTTATAGCTGCAAGAAGTAGGGACATAAGGAAAACATTCTGAAAGGTAGATATTGGAGTCAAAGCTTGTTGACCCCTGAAAGACTGCTCCGAAAACCATCAAGGGATGTACTGAGAGCATGCTTCCACAAGACCGAGTCCAATTCCAAAGACTCACCGAAAGTAACCTGAAGCTTATAAGAAGAAGAACTATTCACACCAATTTTCTTAGTGTCGATACCGAAAGTATTTGTCAATGTCTGACTTCAGGCCTCACTGTGAGTTGGAGCTTGAAATGTTAGCAAGTTTATCCATCATACCTACTCTCATCGAAAGGATTGAACCTAAGTTCTCTTAGGTCCATAGCCATACCCTTATTTATGGTGTTGACGAAAAACATCGTTAATAAGAGTATTTGTCAACATCTGACATCAAGCCTCATTATGAGTTGGAGCTTGAAATGTTAACGAGTTTATCCATCATACCTACTCTCATCGAAAGTATTGTATCGTTAATAAGAGTATTTGTCAATGTCTGACTTCAGGCCTCATTGTGAGTTGGAGCTTGAAATGTTAGCGAGTTTATCCATCATACCTACTCTCATCGAAAGGATTGAACCGAAGTTCTCTTAGGTCCATAGCCATACCCTTATTTCCAGTGTTGACGAAAAAGATCGTTAATAAGAGTACTTGTCAATGTCTGACTTCAGGCCTCACTGTGAGTTGGAGCTTGAAATGTTAGCGAGTTTACCCATCATACCTACTCTTATCGAAAGGATTGAACCTAGCTAGAAGCAGGATGCTAAGCAAGTAGAGATGGACTTCAGGCCTCATTGTGAGTTGGAGCTTGAAATGTTAGCGAGTTTATCCATCATACTACTCTCATCGAAAGGATTGAACCTAGCTGCTAAGCAAGTAGAGATTTTGGGCAAGAATAAGACGAGAGTTGACTCAAAGGATTTGAAGCGATATGAGATAATCGAGATGGTTGGCTTTGCAATGATGGATGATTGTATGTTCACTACAAGAAAATGAGGTCTTTACCTACCAATTGTAAGCATAGGTACAACTAACGTAATGGTGGGCAATATATTTTAGCTATCAATATTGAATTGGTAGAAATTGGTAGGTAAAGCTTAGTAGAGAAAGAATTTTTCCTACACTTATTAATATTGGTAGGTAAAAGAATCAATGGACCCCACTACGTTATGACTCAAATGATGAGTCATCAGCTGATGCGTTTGATGATGTGTCGCCCTACATGGCTGCTGATATGACTGATGATATGTCATCCTGCATGGCTGCCGACATGGCTGTCGTAGAAGTATACACATGACATATATTAATGCCGACACCTGACATTTAATGGCTGGTTCATGTGTCAAACAATAATTTGTCCATGCGTCATCATTTGATTAGTGCACATGACAATATTTTTTAGGCCATATGACATTATTTGACTAGTCCATGTGGAATTATCTGATCTTCCACGTGGCATTATGTCATCGGTCTGCACTATATAACGTTATTTTAAAAAAAAAACTTTTCTATTTTTTATTTAGCAATGGTTTATGGAAGTTGCGAATTTGCATATATATATATATATATATATGTATTTTAAAAATATTTTACTTTTTGACCGCTTTACAACACCAAATTCATTTAAACTTCATACTCAATATAAAAATTTGCAAATTTAAGATAATATCACAACAGAAAGTTCATTAAACCAAGTACTCTTTTATAAATACAACACAAAGACCAAAGTTAACAAGTTTTGAAATTACAACAGTATGTTACACTTCAAAGCTCAGCAGCAATAACAAAAATAATATTACAAAATACGTTACATGGTTCACACGCTTATTAATCTATACATAACGTACTAAGTACACAATACAATGCAAAGATCTATCCTTAATCGATACATAGTTCATTGCTTCGAAGCCTTCCTCCATATTGGCTCTTGATTTCATCATTTCTTTTGCATCAACTGCTTTCAATAAGTATTCATTTCTCCAACCGCTGCAAAGAAAAAATAAATAAATAAGACTTAATTATTCATGATAACTTTTTTTTACAGAACATAATTATTTTATAATTGAAATGGTGATGTAGATACAATAAACCTCCGGTTTGATATAATGCAACGAATTCTTACTCTGCTCATACAAACAAAACAGCAAAAAAATTCATTAAACATATGTAACACTTAGGGAAACGCTATTAGCCATTTTAAGCATTCATAACTACTCCATAATGTATCATCGAGCACAATGATGAGAAAGGACCTTAGTTTTTCATTTCAGATTATGAGTAAAAACCTCTGTAATGTCTGCCAAAAAAAGATATTGGAAAAATTGTGAAAGTCGCATTAAGGAAAGGAAAAATATATGCAAGTAACCATAGGTTGAATCATATGGACCATCCAGTATTAAAGAAGGAAAAAAAACTCTGAACTAGCACCACCAATTGAGAGAATTATGTAACTGTTGTATGAGAAAAAGCACAAATTGAAATTAGGATTTCAATTCTAGAGATTTAGGTATGACAAAAGCATTAATTTATAATTAAAGTAAAGTCCAAACCTGTAAAAAGGTCTGAAAGATGAAACTCACAATAATTGATGATTAGAGATCGCCTAAAGAACGCAGAGTAAAAAAAGGATGAGCAGTTTTTAGTAGATTGAGGGGTAGTGGTTGAGTTATAGTTAATGATTTTCTAGGAGCGTGTAAACAAAATTTTATATCTATTTTTTCTCTCCACTTTTTTCCTTTTTTTTCTTGTGAAGTGGAGGAGAGGAAGAACAATGATATAAAGTGGGGAAAAGAATGCAGACAATTGGTTATTGCAGATATTAGTAGCGAACGGTTGGGGTATTTATTATATATTTCCTTCATTATATTATTATGCACCTAATATATGACAACACTTTAATGATTCACATTATCATTGTTTTTACCAAAAATGTCAATGTTTATACAACATTGTAAAGGTACATGAATTAAATCATAAATTCATTTTACTGCCATATTTAAGTATTCAACAATTAATAGCATTCTTTTATTTTCATATGTGAAAATTTCCTCCATATAAGAGCTCATAGGCAAGATTTACACATAAATATGAGGATTATAGTTTCTACGTTTATATAATTTCCTATTTAATTAGTTACCAAAATTTTTAAAGCAGAGATGTGGCTGAAAATCTAAACCCATATATGACTCAATGTTATTATTAGTATTTTGATTCATTCATTTTGTTTCCCATTTTATCATACTCAACTTTTGTTTTCAACTTCTGATTCATATTACATTTTTTTACCAAATTAGTTACATCAAATTAACACATCAAGGATTATATATTGGTGGAAAGGTATAAAAATAAAATCTCAAATTCATTAATACTACCATAAAGAATTTTGGGGTAATTAGTAACATATTTGGTTATTTTAATACAATTTTTTTTTATATTCCTATAATGGATGATATGTAATAATTACACATAAATGGTGTTTGACTATGGTTTAAACTTTAATACATTTTCACATTTAGTTTCCAAAATTTATGCATTGAAGATGTTGCTAAAAAGATAAGAACATTGTAACTCAAATTGTTACTGTAAATAATTACTACCTTAATGTCATATATTAAATAACGAAAATGTAAATTTTGCTAAAAAGATAAGAACATTGTAACTCAATTTTTTTTTTTTTTATATAATCCCTCTTTATAGTGTTAATCACTTACCAATTTAATCATTTGTTCTATTTGGGAATAAAATGATACAATATTTATTAATCAAATTACTAGAATATGAATATGTATGCAATTATAAAATGGCAAATTCTATTATACATCGTAAATTACTTTACCTACACCATTAAAAAAATTAATAAGTTAAAGACAAAATACCCTTATTAAAAAATAATCAAAATAAAATTAAATAATAAAAATTTCATATGTCCATATCATACACAATCGTTAAAATTCTTTTATAAAATAATTAAAATTCTATGAGTTATCAAGTGAATTAATTTAATTCTATTGATGCGTTAAAATTTTATTCTTATTTTTCTTGTTATATTCATGTATAATCAGTTCTAACATTGTGCATTCTAAATTAGTCACATTTTTTTACAAATGAAGTACTAAATTAATATGTTTTATTGTGTACTAAGTTCTCAATTTTTTTACTATATTTGAATCAATTTTTAATTTAAAATCAAAATTTAAGTATATTTATATTTTATTATTAAAAATTTAAAGATAAATTCTAATATATGAATAATTAAATAAATATAAATCCTATTAAGGATTTGAATTTGAGTTGCAAAAGTGAATTCATAGACTTTAGAAATCAATATTCCTTATTTTGATCAATGCACATGAGAAAGATACTAAATAAGAAACTTTGTTTTATCCAGGCTTGAGTATAGTTTAGTAATATGTATGGTGTATACTAAGCAAAAAGTGGTGTACATGATTTAAAAAAAAGACTAGTGTATCTAAAGCAATTTAAGGTGTACAAATAGAATTTGCCTTATAAAATAGATCCAGATCTGATACACCGTCAGATTTGAATATGTATGCAATTATAATAAAGGAAAATTTTATTTAAACTCCAAAAATTGCTTAAAATGCGTCGTTTCTTTACTACAAAAATCCATTACTAAAACACATTTTTTTCTTATTTTTTTTAATTTTTTTTACACAAAAATCCATGAAACTAACCATAAAATAATGAAATTTGGTTAAAACTAGATATTTTAATGAAAATGGACTATAATAAATAGTTTTTATCAAGATTATTGCTGTTTATTTCTAGTGGCAGTCTTTGTGGTTTGTACTGTGGCCAATCAAAAGAGACTATGTGGATCCACAAAAGAGATCACGTGGATTTAGATTTGTACCGTTAGATTTGATTTAAAATAAGATGTTAAATTTATCGCTGGAAAGGATGGTATGGATTGCATCTCTGCAATAAAGTAGAGAAAACATGTTTTAGTCATTTGAGATGATGACATATTAGTGTGAAAATGAGAAACATTTTAGAAAAATTTAAAGTTAACTTTTATTGCCAATTGTTGGAAAAAAATAACAGTGTATGAAGTTATTAGTGAATGATTATTTAATATTATTATTTACAATTTAATTATTGTTTATCAATTCATTAACTGTTAATTATTTCATATTCCAAAAGTAATTATTAATAATTAATAAAGAAATGAATTTACAAAAAACATTGCTATAATATGACGAAATCTTCAATTCAAAAAAATTACTAGAATATTTTTTTGACACATCATCACATAACTTAGTATTATTTTTAACGAAAGGTTAAAAATGTTATGAGAAAAATATAGGGGCCAATCGCAAAAAAAAAAAACTTCCCCTTCTATATATGTATAGATAATACATTTTACCTACCTATAAATATTGGTAGATAATCATCCTTCAATAATTTTATAACATTGACAATATTTACCTACAAATAAATTTTATTATTGAATATTGGTAAACAAAGGTTCTCTTTACCTACCCATATTTATTGTTAGGTAAAATATTGGTAGGTAAAGGTCAAATTTCTTGTAGTGGTTCCAAATATTGATGACCTATGTTCTAGATATCGATGGCCTTCATGAGGAAATTTTGAGAGAATGTCATCATTCTAGATTGACTACCCATCCTGTGGGTAACAAGATGTATCAAGACATGAGAAGGACTTACTACTGGGAAGGTACAAAATGTGATGTGAGAAAGTTCATCTCGAAGTGTATGAATTATCAGTTAACGAAAGTTGAGCGAAAGAAGCCGAGTGGGTTGCTTCAACCATGAGAAGTCTCATAATGAAAATGGAAACAAGTATCTATGGACTTTATGTATTACCCTAGATTAGGGTAAGTTATGATAGTATTTGGGTTATAGTGGATCACTTAACAAGAGCGCGAGATTAATACTTGCTAAGTCAATTAGAACGACGTCGAAGATAACCGAATTGTGTACGAAATGGATTATTCGATTCCACTGTGTGCTAAAGGAATAATAAGTGACGAGATCCTTTGTTTACCAGTGGATTTTGGAAAAATTTGCGAAAGATGTTGGGAACTGAGCTGCATTTGAGTACATCATATCATCCTTATACAAATGGATAAAATGAGAAATTGGACCGAGTTTTAGAAGATCTCCTTCGAGACTGTACTTTGTATTTTCGAGGATTGTCGAATGATCAACTCCATTTTGTAGAGCTCGCTTATAACAAAAATTAGCAAACGAGTATCGACATGGCACGATATGAGGCATTATATAGGAGACCCCATAATGCACCTTTGGTTGGTGGAAGGCTGGATAGAAGGCAATACTTGAGTTGAGATGATTTGAAAGACTTTGAATAAGATGGATATTATTAGTCAGTGAATGAAAGCAGCTCAGGATGCAGATAACCAAAGAAAATATTTGGAATTCTTGGTAGGCGACATGATATCCTTTAAGGTTTCTCCTCTTAGAAATGCATTTTGGTTTTAAAAGTACGGTAAGTTAGCTCTAAGTTTTGTCATACCATTTCTGATTGACGAGAGGAGTGGAAACTTGACGTACAGAGCGGATCCACCTTGGAAAATAGCGGGCATGCACAACATTTTTCATGTATCTTATCTATAAAAGTATGTGCATGAATCGGTACTATAGTGGCATCAGATTAGCTTGAAGACTTAGAAGTTGATCCTGAAGTTTCAAGACCATGCAAGCCGCTTCGGATCGTAGAGAATGATACGAAGAGGCTTAAGAGGAGGGTAGTTAAGCTAGTTAAGATATAGTGAAGCAAGGATGATGGAGATTGTACATGAGAGACAAAGGACAATATAACAGATCTTATCCAGAAATATTAAGATGGTATGTCCCATTTTTCATATCTACTTGCATCATCGTATCTTATACTATTATATTCTGCATGTTAGATTAGGGTGCTACTTGCATAAATTATTGGATTCTAAATTGCCATCTAGATGTATTGATCATGGTTGGTAGGCATGCAAGATTCTGCATTTGCTTATGCTAGTTTTGGGATTTCGGGGGCAAAATTTCTAAAGGGGGAGATTGTTATAACCTATATTTTTACATGTCGAAGGATCATAAAATAACTCCATTTAAATAACACGAGGACGTATAATTCTAGTATTTTAATATTTGGTTAGTTGGGATGTTTTCCACATCTATGATTTTTGCTGAATCGTTTTTAGACCATTTTATCCTTACGTATCTTGTTTTGGTCGTATCTTTTGATTAGCGCAAAATTAAATGCTTAAATTTATGCTATTGGAGAGATTTGTTGTTTGCCATTCCATAAGGTAGTTACATACACAATTTGGCTAAGGTGTTAGGGAGATACAAAACTTTTAATTTTTCAGGACTGTTGGGCAGATTTAATTAGTAGCTAATTCGGTTAGCCCATCAGGGTTAATGACTTGTAGTATAAACAAAGACCGAATTTACTAGATTAACCTCTTCTCTTCATTTTCTACCAACAACAAGAACTAAGATTGTATAGTTCTTTCTCCTAAAACCTCAAAACACATTCTAAATCACTTATAATCACTTCTAATCATTTCTTTTCTACCCAATTTATTTTAACATTGATCTTCATTAGATTTGTCTATTGATGAGTGATTTAGATCTCTCACTATGATATGTTACATTAAATGCTTAGATTCGGTGTTTTTATCACATTTACATGTTAGATCGCATTAAACCTTAATCTTTTGTATTAATTTCACTCTTGAAAACCTTAGGATTAATATAAGTAGTGAAAATGGAAAATGAAGAGTTTATATTCATTTACATGTAGATATTATATACATATAAATGATTATTTCACATTTTATATCAATTTAGATGTTTGAATATGATTGTTGATGCATATGATTGTTGTTTGAATTGTTGAAATCATTGGTTGGGTGCTATATTAGATTTTTGTGTTAGTATCAATGAAATTAGAATTTGGAATGAAGATTGGAGCGCAACTAAATCAAAATTAATCGGAATCGCAAGAAAATCGGAGGTTGAGCTCTAGAAGGCAGTAGGAAGACGCCCGTAAATTTTAGTGTCGAAATTGGCTAAGTAACATGGATTGATACCGGTCAATGGACTTGGACCGATACTAGTCCGTGAGGGGGCATTATTTCGATTCCAAACTATTTGCATGGACTCTGAGGGGAAATTGCAAGTCATAGGCAAAATTTGAAGTCAAAAGGAGTTGGCATGCGATCTGTAGAATTTTCTTAAGTCATGGAATAGTTGGGAATCAAGATGGACCGGTAGGAATTTGGAACCTAGGGAAGGAGTACTTTGGGGATCCAAGGTACTTAGCCAAGTATTTGCTAAGTACATTAATCAGAATTGATCCATAGTTATGGATCAGTACCAACCCATCATATTGACAAATTGGGGCGTGTATTCTATAGGAGAGGAAGCTGATGTCTCATGGATCATGTTGATTTTCTTGGTTTGACAGTTGTTACTTTGGTTGTAGAGATTTGGCACAATCAAGAAACAAACTCTTTGACAGGAGAATCTAATGTGTCATGACTCGAAGGGAGAGCTATGGTTAGCACGTGGAGTGGTATAGCTGCCTAGTAGTAAAACAGTTCATAGTAGGGATGAGCAGGAAAACCGATTATGAACCGAAACTGAACCGAAACCGTATAAAACCGCTAAAAACCGCACCGAAGTAAAACCGCAAAACCGATGAAACCACACCATTAGTATGGTCCGAGTTCGGTTTTCATCCTTTTTCAAACCGCAAAACCGAAACCGCATTGAATGTTACTTATACGTAAATTTTAATGCTACCTTCTCAAATTTAGCTTCAGGCAAATCTGCACGTTCACTACTTGGCAATCATGGAAGCAAAAGAGCAACAATACATGTTGCAGCACTCTAACTGCACGGCTATATTGACTCAAGTTGCCAAGATTAATCATGACGTGTTGATGGAAATGTCTGATCATAGAAAGGATCTAGAAAAGAAAACAAAACTAATATTGAACACCTTGAGAAGCTATCAAGACCTACCACCAGACAAAGCTCTTATTGTATTAGCTATAGAGGTTAAAAAGAGGCGGTATGCTACTGCTGAGAAGTATCTAGAACAAGTTCTACATACTGCTTTCGGTCCATCAGAATTATGATTTGGATTACATCCATTGCCTTGATGTCATTTATAGTAAGATGGTATTAGGATTGGACCGATTGGTCATTACAGTAAAAGAGTTTTCATTTGCATGTGAAGATCAATATCACACACTGGACAAATAAAAAAGTCTCTGCCTCAGCTTTAAACATTTCATGTGCATCACCATCTAAGGGAACGATGTTTTTTTTGTTAATTGGTTTTAAAACCGAAACCGCACTTTTAAAAACCGAAACCGCACTTTTAAAACCAAACCGCACCAACAGTTTTTGGTCCAGTTCCGGTTCCTACTTTTGAAAACCGCACTCTAGCGGTTCCGGGTGCGGTTTTAAGTCAAAACCGCACCATGCTCATCCCTAGTTCATAGTATACAAAGTTGCGTCATAATGAATTGGCTGCGTTGTGTCTCAAGCTTTGGACAAAGTGGAGCGGCTCTGATGATGGATCACCAAGGGACCGTTCATAGCTGGAAGAGATCTGGTGTTGGCTTAAGAACCGGTTGTGCTGGACACTTTGGTCCTGAAGGCACAAGTGCTGGACAGATGAGGCCCGCATGCACAATAAGACGATATACCGTAGCTTACTAGGTGGGGCACATAAACTTCTAGATACTTGGACCCTAAAGGTAGACATACTGGACACATGGGTCCTAAATGTACGGAGGAGTCACATTAGCATAGGATTTCCATTAGTCCATAAATAAGAGAAGGATTTCCATATGAGGATCAATGGATTTCCAACTTTAGATGGTGATAGTTAGGATTTGGATGGTGGTTGCTATGGTTTTTTGACACACACCCTTTTGCTTCTTCGGTAGACTATCACCTATAGGGCTTATAGAATGAGATAGGGAGTGGGAGCCAGAAGAGTTAGACAGGTTGCCATATCTTGTGACTTTGCCCACTTCTTTTGTTATTGTTTTATGTAGCATTTGCTGATTCATGAGATTTTTTATTCACAACAATGAAAAAATGATGATCAATCGAAGAGTTAGTTGGTATATTTATTTGTGTGTTAGCTCGAATTTATGAAAATCTACCCTCATACATTATAACACAAACATAAATCATAGTACAAAACAAAGTATTTGCGTCAGTTTTTTTGCACCATTTGTGTCTGTTCCACTACCGATGCAAATGCAACGGACACAAATTGTAAAAAAAATTGCTTTAGATTTTCAACGGATGCAAATATGGTATATTTGCATCTGTTTTAGCCAGAAACAGATGCGAACACTATACATATTTGCGTCTGTTTTGTTACTACAGCAGATGCAAATTGCTTATAGCAATTCTGCTTTTCAGTGCATTTGCATCTATTTTTTCATTACAACAGACGCAATTTTTTGTTTTAAATGAGCCTTTTAGGCTTGCGACAACACAAATATGAATACAATCATATAAAACAACACATAATTTTATAAAATAAAAGTATAAAAACAATCCACAACACAGTCCAATAAAATGAAGTTAATATAACCAAATAAATTACAAAACACATAACATAATAGTCTCCCTAAAAAGTAAATAAGCCATGCCATGGAATATAATTCATATTTCTAAAACATTTAAAATAATTATAACAATGTAACAATAGAACACAGAGTCCTAAAATAAACTTTTCCGTGTATTTATCCAAAAAGCTACATTGAATATAAGCACAAGTCACGTAAGAAACCGCCCTTGCTTAGAGATTCTTCTTTAAAGATTAGTTCACACTTAAGCATTCAAATACTTTCCCAATCTATGCATTAGCATACTACGATGTCATACCCTCAAACGTCACTATCATCTACTAGGCTATCTCCAAAACCTATGTCAGTATTTATAAAATCGTTATTAACATATAATAAAATCATATCGTAATATGTAAGTAAGATCCATTTTAATTATATGCAACTATACCATTAGACCAAAATAATTATCTAAACAAAAAGTCAAACGAAACTGATTTAAGCAACAAGGTGAAATTTTGCCATACTCTTTTGCCACGTTTGAAATCACTCCACTACATAGGGAAATTTTATACTAACATTCCAGCATGACACCTGAAAATACCTCGACATGCTAATTTGGTGTAGTGGCTCCCTAATGCAAGATGGTATCCAAATTACACATTGAATTTTGTGAATCCATAGTCTGTATAGTATGTATTAGCTCAAACAAAAACTATTTTTTTGTACCAACTATGTCTAATGATCCATTTGAATACCCAAAAGCTATGTACAGAAGTAGGTCATCTATATATACTAATACCAATATAGATTACCATACGGACGTCCAAATTTATGATTCAAATTTGAGATATTCCACCTAAATCCACAGTTGAGTTATCCCACATAAATTAAAATTACTTCTCATGAAATAGAATTTTCTACATAGAATCATGTCATTAATCCAATCAAGTCATTAATTCATAAAATATATCAAGCCTCAGAAAGCCATGGCTCTCCACATTCCAACAAAAGGTCCTCAACTTTTTTATGACACAATCTAATCTATTAATATATATATATATATATATATGGCAGTTATCTTATATCCATGCAAAAAACAATGATGTCGAACTTACTGCTCCAATGTCACCACCAAATGATCACGAATTTCGTTAATCTCTTGTTGGCTATAAGAACGATCTTGTACAAAGTCCTGTAATTAAGATATTGTTTTAAAACTTGAATCATATAATTATTTAACATTAAGAATGAAGGAAAAAGAAAAAAGAAACTAAGTTCAGCAGATATTAATTGAGCATATCATCATTAACTAAGTTCAGCAGATAAAGAAATTAAGTTCAGTAGATAAAATTCAACTCTAGCTGATCCAAGTTTTCATATTCCGCTGTTTTAGCTTAGCTACACATGACATGTACAATAAATGGCTCATTAGTAGATAGATTTTTTTCCAAATGATAAGGTGATGTATTCCCAAATAAATATAATTTTAAGATAAGGTGTTGCACTACATTTAAGTTATTTACGTGCAACAAAATGTTAAATGGGGCTTTGTGATGGTAGAACTCATTCCTGATCTCTTATTCTATTTCAAGGAACCCGCAGTAGTATCTTTACTATGACTTGTATATTCCACATCAAGAAGACAAAAAATAATCATTATAAGCAAGTTTGTTTGTGTCTAATTTGCAAGGTTAATAAGAGTTCACCATTTCCAAAGTTTATTGTTGCTGCATTTCATATTTTATTGACATTAATGAATCTATCAATAATCAGCAAAATAAGAGAAAAAGGAATTGTCAAGATGAACTGAACTGAACTTCCCAAATAGTATCATTTTGATATAGCTATCAAAATAATTTGTGTATATCTCTGCCTACAGTTTTGTACTAATACATCTGGATAGAACATGTAAAATGTCTACATTCTTAATAACTTTGAAAAAATGGCATTTAAAAAATATATCAAAGAGAGTGAATAAACATAATGAAGCAAGTAGGATGTGATACATACGTACCCTAACCTATCCAATTGTGCACAGCATTCAATCATGTATACACAACCCTGCAAGATCCTAATAGCTCTCATACTTATTTCCGATGTACCATAGAAAATGCAAAATTAAAAAAGGAAAAATCTTAGGAAAAATTACTTGCATAAATCCTGTTATGATTAGTACACAAATAAATAGTGTTAATATCACTTGAACCAGTTGCAATTCAGTTTTCGCAAAATATTTTTGTTCATAAAAGAAAATACTTGTTTGCTCGTACAATTCAACGCTCTTGTGCATCCATGTGCATAAATTCACAAGAGAAAGCAAATTGACCACATACCATATCATTCGTTCTATATTATGTGAACAAATCATCAACATCAATATTAATTGAGCATGAAAACACAATATTTTGGTCAGTAACCATGATACTTGGCAAAGTAATGATATTATTGTAACACCCCGAATTTTTAACGACATTAAAGAGAATAAATTAAATAATAATTAATTTATTATTCATAATTAGAGGAAACGGACTGCACCATTGCGTCTGTCTCGAAATTCTGGTTAAGATAGACATTTGGTTTGCATAAAACGGACACCGTATGAAGAAGTTATAAGGGTTTTAAGTTTGTATACGCACCAAAATATTTTATATATATGCATGAGTTAGAGATGAGTCAGAATTTTATCCAAAGGAGTCAACTTTGAAAAATTCCTCTGAGCGGCAAAATTCCCGCTCTAGGGAGTCGACCCCCCTAGAGGGGTGTCGACCTAGGGGTCGACCCACCCACAGGGGTGTCGACACCCCTAGGGCTGACGTGGCACTTGGTTTCAGGGGGTCTGGCAGCTATATATATGTGTCCTATTTCTCGTATTTTCTTCATTGAAAGTCATGGAGGCCATATGCTGCTGGAGTGCGAACTGAACCGTTTTCTATAACAACATATTCTATAAATCCAATTCAGAAATTCTAGATCCGTTCTTCCTCAATTCTCTAAACCTAACGCTGTGAGTTCTAGTTGTTTTTAGGTTTAGATAAATAAAAGTATATTTTGAAAGACTAGGAATTGGATATGTTATAAAGTATGATTCTTTGTTAATGTGAAATCCTATACTATGTCATGACAGATCTATTTTCCTAGATCTAATAAAATTGTGGTTATTTGATTATGTTGCTTACATGGATCTTGACTTGTAACCATGTTATGGTGGATGTACATCTATTAATTTGGACAGTTGTAACATTACTTAGATCTAGATCTTTATGTTAATCACCTTTCACATGTCATATTGAAATCCATTGAGATATGTTGTAAAATTGACATGTGAATCCATCTTTAGATCTAAACATGTTACTATGTCACCCTAACTATGCTAGTTCTAAATAATTGGACACCTTATGATTAATTTAGAGCTCATTATGTTGCGTTGACATCATAGTTGCTACAAGTTCATCACTTTTATGCCTACCATGCCATGATGATTACATGACCATTCACCTTGTTATCATACCAGTTTATGTTTATGCCAAGATATGTTGAAACTATCACCTTCGTCATATTCCCTTTTCATTGTTGTATCTAGGCTACTTTATAGCCTAGATGCCGCTAAAATAGGTACAAATACATTAGAGAGGAAACGGAGAAAAAGGGAATATAATTGGCATAATTTATGTAATATTTATATGAAATGGGACGTGTAATTCAAATGGGGAAAACATAGAAATAGTTACCAATAAGGACATAGGTAGATTTGGATTAATTTGGAATGTTTAGTAATTTACAATTAGGAATCGTAAATTGTACTTATGACATGAGGTTTGGTTACATTAGTGGTGGAAGTCTGCCCGGACCCGACCGGCATATCCAACAAGCACTAATGTTGAACCTAATATGGGAGGTCTAAGTACGCAAATACGAATCGGGCTAAGACACGAGGTTAGGCCCAACTATGGAATAAGACTGCCCGGACCCGACCGGCATATCCAGCATCCACATGTTGTAGGCCTAATGTGGGAGGTCTAGACCATTATAAATGTAGCGACCCAGGGATTTTCGGCCCCGAAAATTGACATAAACACTGTTACTATAACTAATGCCGACCTTCCAACACCGAAAACACTGGAACGTTTATAGAAAGAAATTAGAGGGCGAGATAAGAAAGAAAGAAAGTTAGAATAGAAGAAGAAGAAGTATCAACACAACACAGAGTCTCACATCGCAGCGGAACAAAATATAATTCAGAAATAAATCTTTATTGAGAGCTTTTTAAAATACTTACAATATCAGAGTACAACATACATCTGGACAGTTTTAATAGCCTGTCCCATATACAACACACAGCGGAATAGTAATCATATCATACATCTGAACACCTTCAGCTTGTCACTGGACTTCACAGTACCTGATAACCTGAACCTGTACACCCCGGGCTAACCCGAGCACTTACAAAACACCGGGCCAGTCTGGTGAACCAAAGTGAGAAAAACTTGCACAGTATTAAGGTATCACACAACTTGATTTTAAAGTTACAAATCCTTTCAAAAGAAAAAGATAATCGTAAGACCAAATCCACACATAAATACAGACGGTTTTTCCCTTACGATAACCCAAAACAGTTTTGAAATCAATATCTTTTCTGATATTATAATAGTGTATAATACAAGTAAATATCAATCTAGCGGAATGCTTGCATCTCACGCTCCATATATATAGTATACAATCAAAACCGCGGGCGCTTATTGGAGATTGGATTCCAACTATGACATGGTATGGGACAACCTGCCGATAGTGTATCGCTAGAGGCGAATACTGGGTTCAACAAGAACGTCTTGCAACCTGGCCCTCACATGAGCAACCACTCATTTCGCTTGAGTGTATCGAATGTATACCACCAACGGTTGGACTCAAACCGCCGTTTCCCGAAAAGGAACAGCATCGAAATAGAATAAAGAATGAAATGGATTTTCTCTAGATAGGTGATTATACACCCTAAAGGGAGCGACCCACATAGCCATGTTGCCTGCCCGATTTTTGTCGTTTCCTGGTTGACGAGGCTTGAAGTCAGAACACATCTGGTCATCATACACTTTGAATGCCACATTGTCAGATCCGCCAAATCACTAATTGACGTCCACAAAAATATTCTGGTCGTTAAGCTAGAGAGGTGCCCCTCTCTGCCACTAACAGAGATACGTTTGTAAAAATCAACGTACGTGACCCTTAAGAAATACTCTGTCACACATCCGTCTATACAAGTCATCCAGGAACAGGATGAACCGAAGGTACTCTCCTACTGCATCCAATATAGGAATCACCCCATGGATCAGTAGCGAGTAGTCCTTGCAATCCACAGATTCCAACCACGACAGAACCCCAGTATATCTCTGTGTCGAATCAGAGATTGTAAGTGGTTCTTCCGATTTACGAAGATCTATGGTCTTGACATGCTCCATCTCGATCGTCGTTTGATATCTTTTATGTATATCGTATTTGTTGGTCGGAATGGTCTTCGAATATACATTCGATCCCGGTCTTTCCATGCCAACAATCGTAAAGGTCAGACTTGATAGTCGGTTATTTAACTATCAAGTAAATATCCATGAAATCATAAAAATAGATTCACTGGTCTAGTACTCAGCATTACTTTTCTTTTAAAATTTATCGCCCAATCTCCTTTTAATTCGGTTACTAGGGAAATATCATCTCGTATTTCCTTTACTTTGGAAATCTTATCATACCTTCTTGACATTACCAACTATTATCATCCTTGGATAGTCCCGAAGTCGCTCAAGTTAGGGTATTTTAATTACCTCTCAGACCTTGATCAACAACGTTCTTATCTTCAGATAAATACGAGTTGTAATTCAAAAACCCGATATTAAATCTCATATCAAACACATCCCACTAATAACAATATAGCTTTATAGTTATCTTTTGGAAATTTCTCTTTATAGTTAATATCGCTTAATTAAATAATATCTTACTAAACATCACTTTTATTAGTTCTCAACTTATTTAATTAATTTATTTCATAGATTGAATTATTATTACAAATCTTATTTCCAATCTCGTTTACCAAGCTTAAATTTAAATCCCTTTTTCCTTTGGGAAATCTCTTTCAATTCTATTGGTTTAACTTAATTCCATCATTTAGTATTTCCAATTTAAAACGACGTTTAAACTCATATTCCACTTATAAACCTTGTTTACAAATTTCAGGTTTAATATAAACTCTTTACATCTTCATCTCCTTTACTTAATACAAAAGTTAAGTAACATTCCCATTTAGCCTATCGTATTCGTTTAGAACCCCTTATTTCTTTATTATGAAACCCGAGTTCAAATATAAACTTGTTCAAAACTTCTTTTCAAAACCCACTTGGTCAATTCAAACCACAACTATTTCTTTAGCCCATTCTAGTCAATTCCGCTTTTAAATTAATTAAAATATAATTAATTTAAATAATTTTATTTAACTGTTCATTTTGATGTAGTTAATCAAGTACTTAACCATTAGGTTATTTCTTGCTCGTTTGTTTAAAATTCTTATCAACATAAGAAATTTGTTTTATAAAACCATTTCATAATTACTTATAACTTTACTAAATAATAATTGATATTTATTTCCCTTTAAACAGTTTTCAAACCTAATTTAATCAAAAATATATAACTTCAATATTTTTGATTCACTGTCGATAAAATCCATATCGACTTATTTATAGGCCATATGACGCCAATTACCCAAACACACTACCCATTGGTTACTATCAGAACAAATGTTGAAATAAGGTTCAACAATCAACAATAATCAATCATTTCTTTTTATTCGACTGATAATTTCTATAACGATCAACAACCAATCAACAGATCATTCAAACAATTTCAAACACGTTTATAAACGTGACCAATCAAGGGAAATAACTTTATTTGGGTCAAATCAACACGATTGGTGTTTTACTGAAATTAAACGATCGTTTAAATTCAGTGGTTGAGTCAACAATAAATCTATTTAACTAGCAAACAGTCAACCACTAACAACTAGAACATGCAAAATAAAAACCCAATTTATATAAAATATAAATGGGAAGAGCTGAGTGAGTTTAACTCACCTTGATCTAAATCTATCGAAAAATAATCTGTTTTAGTCAAATTAAACTAACGTTTAGTTCGACTAAAATTCTCAGTTGTTCCCGATCCTGACCAACTTTGCTCATCCTCGAAGTTCTCGTCTTTGCGGTCCAACGCAACTGACCGTGCGTAAATCTGATATCGTATGCGCACAATATGAATTTATAAAGTAAATTAAGTTTTTAAACCTTTATATATATAAACTTAAATTTATAAATCTAATTGGGCTCTTACCTTTAACCGGCGGCCCACATACACCCAAACCCGTTTCTCCTTTTAAACCCTACCACCGTAACCCTCCTTCTCATTTCTCAGCCGCCTCCATCATTTTATTTTTTTCAAAATAAAAACCCTAAGCATTATTCCGGTCTTCAGCAGATCGAGCTCTACGGCGTCGCAACCCCTCTTTACGCCACCACTTCCTCGTTCTCCTCCTTCCTACAACCCACTGAACCCCTAAGCAACCCCCTCCAACAACTATTCATCGATCATCCCCTACCGAATCACGATGAACCCAAACCTCCAGAATTGAAGCGGACTCCTTCCTATTAAGCTAAGTTTTTACTCGACTTTTCTGTTACTGTATTATTATTATTTTGTTTTGAATTTTTCTGGTTGTTTGGCCTTTCTTTCTTTACTGTATTGGTTTTGGTTGTCTTTGGGTGATGAAACACCACTCTGCGATAGTGTATTTATAGATGCGGTTGGGTTTAGATAGGGATCATGTCCATCCGTTGCTTAATGTAGGTAATCTAGCTGAAATCCTTAGGCCATTCCCCTTTTGTAAATTTTCGTGTATTGACAGTGATGATACATGATGGTTAGCAGGGTTTTTTAATGGATTTAGTATTGGTTTTCAGTACTGTTGGATGGATTGATTCTATTCGATCTAGGGTAGGTGTTATAGCTTAATTGATTGAGGAAATGAATTGTCTATTCAATTCAGGGATTTCGACTGTATGATTATAGATTTTGATGGTATAAACATATATACATTGATTTGATTTCCTCTTAGTTGTTCTTCCCTATAAAGATTTTGATGTAAGGCTTAGATGTTCAACTATGTCTTGTTATTTCAGATCAGAGACTTTGAAACTGAAACATAGATTTTATGGTACAGTTTTCAGAGGTATTGCATATGAATTCACTGTGTATGCTAGCTGTTCAATCTGTATGTATTGAATTTGATGTATATAAAATATATATACATATAATCTGTATCCTTCTAGCTATATCATTAGTTGTTCTTCTACTATATTAGCTCAGCTGTTCAGCTTTCAAATATATGCAACAGTAAATTTGTACAAGAGATTTACTGTATGCATGTGACTTAACTGTTTTGTTTACTGTCTTCTTGAATGGACAAAACATAATGTACATAAAATTTAAAAAGGATACATTCTTTTGATGTTTACTTTTTACTCTTCTTTGAAAGAAGACAAGGCATGACATTTATTTATAATATGAACACTTTGGTTTTGTTGGTTGTAGGTGCACAGACTATATGTATGAATATATGTTCCGTGTTGATCACTTTCCAGTTTTGGCATGCAGTACTTTTATTTTCTTCTTTTAATTTTTTCCTTTTATGCTGTTTATTTCTATCATGAGATCTTCTCTTTGATGGTTTTTTATTTTTAGGAGCAGTTGCAAATCCCAATTGTAGCCGCTACAAACATGGAGCAGCAAATCAAAAAAAGAAGGATAGGATGGATTTGGGCACATGGAAAGATCTCTGCCTTACCAATTCATTTTGCTATTCTTGTATTGCTTAGTCGGCCACATATAAATTATTTATTTAGCTATGCATTGTCCAGTTCATAACTGTCCCATTCAATCTCTTTAGCTGTTTATAAATGTATAAATAGATTTATGTACAAATCTGATGTTATATATATATATATACACACACACATATTTGAGTTTCTTTTTCTTAGCTGTTCATGTATAAATTTTACTGTTTTTGTTGTTTATTTTCTATTCTTCCTTTGTACAGTTTTTTTTTGTTTTCTTAGCTTGTATTACCTTGGGATACTGTGAGGACTTGAAGTATGTGTGCTACTAACTTCAACAAGGAATTATACCTTATTCACATTTGGTTATTAGATCACTGTTCAATCGTTCCATTATTAACTTATCTTTAAGTCACTTCTAATGAACATATTATTAAAATAAATTGTAATAACCATATTTAATAAATCCGAAGCTATATACCTTATTCAGTATTTGAGTTTGGTCGTACATTAGCTTATATATACCTTATACACATCAATTCCGTAAGAATAGGATTTAAGAAATAGAAAGATATATACCTACTGTTTTCTTTCGTATCGGTGAATCATTTAAAATGTATTAGAGCATACTGAAAAATATGGTCCGCGTTTCCATTGTACACGAGTTTTGGGTTTTTATGTTAAATCTTATAAAATTTCTATTCAATATAAATTTATATTTTAAACAACTAAATTTAACGATAAACTAATATCATCGTATTTATTTAAACCAACCTCTCAAATTTCAAATAGTATAGAATTCAAACTCGACATAAAAATCCTGGTTTTAAATAATATTTCATTTACATAAAAATCCTTTAATATAAATAAATAAATCATTATAATTTAATAACGATTGCACAACGACTATTTGAAAATTTGAATTGGACGTAACTTGAAATCTATAAGCTGGAATTTCGATTTTTCTCTTTCATTAGAAATATATAATCATACCGGTTCAAACGTGTCTCGTTTCACAGAAATCCGACTTATATCGGATCCTGTATACTCAGTTAAAGTTCAAATCGAAAATTTCGAACTACCGCGATGTTTCGAGCTCGTTTTTAATTAATTTATAAATATATATATTCGAACTTCGTTTTAAATAAATAAATTCGATTAAAATCCATTATAATTTCAATATAATATATAAACTGATTTAAATATTATATTTTAAATGGCCGATAAATCTGGGACGTTACATTCTTCCCCCCTTAAAATAATTTCGTCCTCGAAATTGCAAAGTAAGTAGAATACTCTGAACCCTATTATTTTTAAAATTATTACTTTTGAATTATCATCAAAGTAAATTGAGATTCTAAAAATTTCCGAGGATTTCGCCAACATCTCCTCTGCATGGCTCGATCGATACGACTACAACTGCTATTCTGGGCCTCAATTTCTTCGAAAAGAAAAATCAAAATCCAAATGGCTACTCACTCAGGGTATAAAGAAATTGCTTAACTCATAATATAAGGTTTACCTTTTTGTCGGCATTCGAACTCAAATTCCAATTTTCAAGCATATCAAGTAGCCGTTCATCGTCTGCATTTGCAGTCTGCATACCCAAATCATCTCTACATTCTTCAAAATTCTGCACTTATTCCACTTATAATACAAATAATAACTCTGGGTTAATTAATTTCGTTTCCACTTCACAACCAATCTTAGTTCCAATCCACTACACCGGGACTTATCCATCCATACTATTCCTTATTAACTCAACTGGTTAAATTCGATTAATGTTCAATATCTGTTTCGCATTTGCTTTGGTTTAACTTCCATTAATATTAATCGATTAATATCAAGTTAATCCCTAATATTTATCCTTTAAATTTTCAAAATATCAATTTATTTTATTTTGAATTCATTCTCAAATTGATTTTACTTAACCAGGTTCAATTTCACATTCATATTCGATTCAATTGACTAATTGATTTTCTAATCAGTTCAACTTTATTTCATATTTCAAAATTGATTTCAAATCAAATCAATCAGAACAAACAAACAAATCACATCATCATAATATAGAAAATTATTTCCCTTTTCTATATAAAAATATATCTTGGGTAAAATTATTTCATTTACCCTCTTTATAAAACAATATCGTATCCATTCGCTAGTTCAATGCTTCTCAACACTTGAACTAGTCAAATAACACAATATAAAACATTTGTATATAAAATCTTACAAATACGCTCTCATATATATACACACAACTCAATCAAGGGTGTTATTAACCCCATCTCTATTGAGTTACGCCACAGAGCCAAGGTTACTATTCAACCAATAGCTCTGATACCACTGTAACGACCCAGAGATTTTCGGCCCCGAAAATCGACATAAATACCTTTATCATAGCTTATGCCGACCTTCCAACACCGAAAAAACTGGAACGTTTATAGAAAGAAATTAGAGGGTGAGTTAAGAAAGAAAGAAAGTTACAATAGAAGAAGAAGTATCAACACAATACAGAGTCTCACATCGCAGCGGAACAAAATATAATTCAGAAATAAATCTTTATTGAGAGCTTTTTAAAATACTTACAATATCAGAGTACGACATACATCTGGATAGTTTTAATAGCCTGTCCCATATACAACACACAGCGGAATAGTAATCATATCATACATCTGAACACCTTCAGCTTGTCACTGGACTTCACAATACCTGATAACCTAAACCTGTACACCCCGGGCTAACCCGAGCATTTACAAAACACCAGGTCAGTCTGGTGAACCAGAGTGAGAAAAACTCGCACAGTATTAAGGTATCACACAACTTGATTTTAAAGTTAAAAATCCTTTCAAAAGAAAAGGATAATCGTAAGACAAAATCCACACATAAATACGGATGGTTTTTCCCTTACGATAACCTAAAACAGTTTTGAAATCAATATCTTTTCTGATATTATAATTGTGTCTAATACAAGTAAATATCAATCTAGCGGAACGCTTGCATCTCACGCTCCACATATATAGTATACAATCAAAACCGCGGGCGCATATTGGAGATTGGATTCCAACTATGACAAGGTATGGGACCACCTGCCGATCGTGTATCTCTAGAGGCGAATACACTGGGTTCAACAAGAACGTCTTGCAACCTGGCCCTCACATGACTGACCACTCATTTCGCTTGAGTGTATCGAATGTATATCACCAACGGTTCGATTCAAACCACCGTTTCCCGAAAAGGAACAGCATCAAAATAGAATAAATAATGAAATGGATTTTCTCTAGATAGGTGATTATACACCCTAATGGGAGTGACCCACATAGCCATGCTGCCTGCCCGATTTCTGTCATTTCCTGGTTGATGAGGCTTGAAGTCAGAACACATCTGGTCATCATACACTTTGAATGCCACATTGTTAGATCTACCAAATCACTAATTGACGTCCACAAAAATATTCCGGTCGTTAAGCTAGAGAGGTGCCCCTCTCTGCCACTAATAGAGATACGTTTGTAAAAATCAACGTACGTGACCCTTAAGAAATACTCTATCAGATATCCGTCCATACAAGTCATCCAGGAACAGGATGAACCGAAGGTACTCTCCTACTGCATCTAATATAGGAATCACCCCATGGATCAGTAGTGAGTAGTCCTTGCAATCCACAGATTCCAACCACGATAGAACCCCAGTATATCTCCGGGTCGAATCAGAGATTGTAAGTGGTTCTTCCGCTTTATGAAGATCTTTGGTCTTCACATGCTCCATCTCGATCGTCGTTTGATATCTTCTATATGTATCGTATTTGTTGGTCGGAATGGTCTTCGAATATACATTCGATCCCGGTCTTTCCATACCAACAATCGTAAAGGTCAGACTTGATAGTCGGTTATTTAACTATCAAGTAAACATCCATGAAATCATAAAAATAGATTCACCAGTCTAGTACTCAGCATTACTTGGCTTTTAAAATTTATCGCCCAATCTCCTTTTAATTCCGTTACTAGGAAAATATCATCTTGTATCATTTCCTTTACTTTGGAAATCTTATCATACCTTCTTGACATTACCAACTAGTACCATCCTTGGATAGTCCCGAAGTCGCTCAAGTTGGGGTATTTTAATTACCTCTCAGACCTTGATCAACAACGTTCTTATCTTCATATAAATACGAGTTGTAATTCAAAAACCCGATATTAAATGTCATATCAAACACATCCCACTAATAACAATATAGCTTTATAGTTATCTTTTGGAAATTTCTCTTTATAGTTAATATCGCTTAATTAAATAATATCTTACTAAACATCACTTTTATTAATTCTCGACTTATTTAAATAAATTTATTTCATAGATTGAATTATTATTACAAATCTTATTTCCAATCTCGTTTACCAAGCTTAAATTTAAATCCCTTTTTCCTTTGGGAAATCTCTTTCAATTCTATTGGTTTAACTTAATTCCATCATTTAGTATTTCCAATTTAAAACGACGTTTAAACTCATATTCCACTTATAAACCTTGTTTACAAATTTCAGGTTTAATATAAACTCTTTACATCTTCATCTCCTTTACTTCATACAAAAGTTTTTTTTGTTCCCTTTGTACAGTTTTTTTGTTTGCTTAGCTTGTATTACCTTGGGATACTGTGAGGACTTGAAATATGTGTGTTACTGACTTCAACAAGGAATTATACCTTATTCACATTTGGTTATTAGATCACTATTCAATCATTCCATTATTAACTTATCTTTAAGTCACTTCTGATGAACATATTATCAAAATAAATTGTAATAACCATATTTAATAAATCCGAAGCTATATACCTTATTCAGTATTTGAGTTTGGTCGTACATTAGCTTATATATACCTTATACACATCAATTCTGCAAGAATAGGATTTAAGAAATAGAAAGATATATACCTATTGTTTTCTTTCGTATCGGTGAATCATATAAAATGTGTTAGAGCATACTGAAAAATATGGTCCGCGTTTTCATTGTACACGAGTTTCGGGTTTTTATGTTAAATCTCATAAAATTTCTATTCAATATAAATTTATATTTTAAACAACTAAATTTAACGATAAATTAATATCATCGTATTTATTTAAACCGACCTCTCAAATTTCAAATAGTATAGAATTCAAACTCGACATAAAAATCCTGGTTTTAAATAATATTTCATTTACATAAAAATCCTTTAATATAAATAAATAAATCGTTATAATTAAATAACGATTTCACAGCGACTATTTGAAAATTGAATTGGACGTAACTTGAAATCTATAAGCTGGAATTTCGATTTTTCTCTTTCATTAGAAAAATATAATCAAACCGGTTCAAACGTGTCTCGTTTAACAGAAATCTGACTTATATCGGATCCTGTATATTCAATTAAAGTTCAAATGGAAAATTTCGATCTACCGCGATGTTTCGAGCTCATTTTTAATTAATTTATAAATATATTATTTGAACTTCGTTTTAAATAAATAAATTCGATTAAAATCCGTTATAATTTCAATATAATATATAAACTGATTTAAATATTATATTTTAAATGGCCGAAAAATCTGGGACGTTACAATAAAACCATAAATGGACATGGTAAAGAATTGGACTACTTAACCTAATTTAATCCACAAAGATTGTATGACTATGAACTTAAATTATGGTTAAGTAAAATTGGTTTGATAGTGGGTGGGTTAAGTAAATTAGAGGGAGTGAGTTATATTTACATATAGGCCCATGAACTTAACCCAATAGGTTATGTAAATAAAGACACCTAGTGCTATACATAACCGGTAGATAATGTAATAAGGTTGTGTAATTAAAGACACCTAGTGGTATACATAACCGATATATAATGTAATGAAGTTATGTAATTAAAGACACCCTATGGGGTAAGCGTAACTGGTATATGGCTATGTAATTAAAGACACCTAAGGGTATACATAGTCAGTGGAAAACCTAGTGAGGATACAAGACAAGGAGGGGAGCTTGTATCATATTGCATGGGACCCATTTCGGTCGGTATCCTGAAGTCGGTATCAAGTAAAGAACTCCGTACTAGGCGGAGAAGGGGGCACGCTTACTGTTTGATTGTAAGAGATCCAAAGGAGACGGATGGTGTGGGCAGCGCAAACCGACCGGGGACATGTGCGTGCGTGGGCCGGGAAGAGGGGGCTAAGACGACCGTGACACCAGTAGATATGGTTTTGCACACCATGGGTTGCCACTTTAGGACGTGATACCTCCTACTGTGGGGCCAGCACAGGATATCTACAGGGTAGGGAGCCGATTGATTAGGGTAGTGGTTAGGGTATACTTGGACGTATGACCTAAGCCTATTAACTCATAGTGGAAGGGATCATCTCATTTCAGTTATACTAGTAATAATGCAGAGTAATCATTGGTGAGGCACATATACCTTATCTTGCTTACCTTGTTACACCTGCCATTTATGTTGTGATCTCTCTTATCCACTTTATTTTCCTATCATGTTGCTTTTATTTATCTGTTGGCTAAAAGTAACTAGACTCGCCAGACTTTATGTCTGACCTTGTTGTTTCTCCTTCTTTCTTCCGTTTCACCCCAGGATCTCAGGGAGGAAACACTCAGACTTAATCAAGAATCAGATATCATCTTGCTAGGAGCTACTTCTGAAGTATGGCTCAAGTTCTTATCTCTACTATGGCTTAGCTCTTTTAATTGGGAGAATGATGCTTTTTATTTACTTATGTACTCTGATGGTGCAAGACAGAAGTTATTTTATTGTAATGGTTTTTGTGACTTATGAAATTGTGGACACGGTATTATGACTTATGTTTGAAATAAAAGTTTAAATTTTCCGCTGCTGCCTTATTTATATCTGTCTTGTAATTATTCTTTGTCTGTTTACCTATAGCGCTACACAAAACTTAATGCATTCCTTTAGTGAATGACATTAACGAACGTGGGGTGTCTCACTTGGTATCAGAGCTGAAGGTTACCAGATTAGATAAAAGTTTTTGGAAATTATTTTCAAAAAGGTTTTAAAAGAAAAGCATTTTCAAAAGAAAAGTCTATTTTGAAAACATTCCCCAAAAAAACCATATGCAGTATCCTTCGGTCCTTTATCTAAATTTCCCCCTTTTCCCTTTTTTAGCATGTCTAGGGAACAAAACATCCCTAATATCCCGGAGGGGGTCACAATACCCGGATGGTTCCGTAGGTATTTGGAAGCAACGGCGCCAGCCGAAGACCAAGAAAATGTTCCTCCCCCTGCTGCACCAGTCATTCCTCCTCCCCTCCCCCTCCAAGAGTTGATAACTTTGCCAAGATATGTAAACACTTCTGGGCTATGGGAGGAAGGCCATTCCATGGGAACGAAACATTTGTTGAAGCTCGGAAATGGCTTAATGAGACAGAGGACTTATTCGTAATCTTTTAAGTGGAGGACCGTAGGAAAATTCAATTAGCTGCTTGGCTGTTAAAGGACGAAGCCTAATTTTGGTGGGAAGTCACCCAAGCTGGACGTCTGGTAGAAACTTGGGAAGACTTTAGATAGAGGTTCGAAATAAAATTTCTTTCCCAAGCGAAGAGAAGCATACAGATGGAGAGGTTCTTAACTCTCAAACAAGGAAATTTGACGGTGAAGGAGTATGTGAACAAGTTCAACCAGCTGGTAAGGTTCGGGTTAGAGTTGATAGACACACCGCACAAAAGGGCTTTGCGGTTTGCTAAAGGGCTGAATGAGCCTCTGCATGGTTTAGCCATGTCCCGTATTCCAACGGGAGCCACTTTTGAAAAGATTGTAGATATGGCCCTAATGCATGAGGAGGACAGAGGATAGAAGAAGGAAGTAAAGACTGAGGAGACATCGCAGAATAAGAATATGTGGCCCAAGAAAGGGCAGCAATGATAAGACACAATTGTGGAAAGGAGGGTCACTTAATCAAAGATTGTAAAAGAAGGAAGGCCCGTTGCTGTAATTGCGGAGAGGTCAGACACTTCTCTAAAGAGTGCCCAAAGAAGTAGGGATCGCAGGGACAAAGGCAAAGAGCAGGGACTTCTGGAGGGCAGGTGCATGCTCTCGCGATCAGTGCTCCTGAAAGAGGTAGAAAAATTTTCATAGAAAGTTTAGTTTCTCTTTCAAACCATCCGGTTAGAACACTTTTTGATTCTGGTGCTTCATACTCGTTTATATCTAGTTCTGTGATTGAATCTCTGCACTTAATTACTAGTTTGGTAGTAGATCCCATAGTTGTTTCAAATCCCATTGGTGGTTCGGCTCATTTATCGATGATTTTTCAGGGTTTGAAAATATCTATGTTGGGCGTCGAGTTTGAATGCGACGCGTATGTGCTCGGGTTTATGGGTTGTGGGTTGATTCTAGGAATGGATTGGCTTACCACGTATGGGGCCATTCTGGATTGTGAGAGAAGGGTTGTTAGACTCCTGACTTGTCATGGGAAGAGCCTCGAAGTTTCTTGTGACCCTCAAGGGTCTGTTATGCTTAACTTCCTAGAGTCTCTAGATGCATCCATAGATGATTTGCAATCTGTTCTGGTGGTTCGAGATTATCCCGATGTTTTTGATGAGGTACGCGGTTTACCTCCAAGGCGTGAGATCGACTTCCACATGTATCTGGTGGACAATGCAAAGCCAGTTGCATTACCAGTGCGCCACATGGCTCCAAGAGAAAGGAGGGAGCTGAGTAAGAAAGGAGGGGTGCAACTTGAAAAAGGGTTTATCAAACGAAGCATATCTGAGTGGGGTGCTCAGTAGTATTCACAACTAAAGCGGATGGTTCGCTTCGTTTGTGTGTTGACTATAAAGAGTTAAATAAGATCGCCAAGAACAATAGGCACCCGCTTCCGAGGATTGATGATTTATTTGATCAGCTTGTTGGTGCCTTGGTATTTTCTCAATTGGACTTGGCTATGGGGTTCCATCAGTTGAGGGTGGATGAGGAAAGCATAAATAAGAATGCTTTCAGAACTCCAGACGGTTTCTTTCAATGGCTAGTTATGCCTTTTGGGTTGACAAATTCACCTGCCTATTTTGTTGATTTGATGAGTAGGGTGTTCCGGGAGTTCCTAAACAAATTCGTCGTAGTCTTCATTGATGATATTTTGATCTTCTCCAAGAGTGAAGAAGAGCCTGACCAGCATTTGGGAGACGTTTTGAAAACTCTCTGTGACTATCAGCTAAAAGAAAAGTTTTCCAAATGCCATTTCTGGAGAAAGGAGGTGAGATTTTTGGGGCATGTAGTCCCCAAAGAAGGGATAGCTGTAGATCCTGTAAAGGTGGTTGCAGTACAAGATTGGCAGATTTTTAAAAATGCAACCGAGGTGAGAAGCTTTCTTGGGTTGGCAGGTTATTATAGGAAGTTCATTAAGGACTTCGCGAAGATATCAGCCCCTCTCACCAGGCTGACAAAGAAGAATTTGGCATTTTCATGGGGCATAGACTGTGACGTTGCTTTCCAACGACTAAAAAAGGCTCTGACAACAGCCCCAGTCTTGACCTTCCCCGATGGGAGTAAAGTGTTTACTGTTTACACTGATGCATGCGGTACAGGGCTTGGTGTGGTTTTGATGCAAGAAGGGAAAGTAAGACGTGGCATCATTATTTACCTGGAGAACTGTTCGAATTATACACCGATCATAAATCTCTCGAGTATCTATTCTCACAGAAGGATCTCAACTTAAGGCAACAATGGTGGATGGAGTTCTTAGCTTCATATGATTTTGAAATTGCTTATACCCCTGTCAAGGGTAATGTGGTGGCAGACGCACTAAGTAGGCAGGGGGTGGCCAGAGTTCTCTGTTTGTGGAAAGAAAAAAACCTGGAGTTCATATTAGCTTTTGATTTTAGACCCTCCATCGAGGTTTTGCCTAATTTATTTGCATCCTTGGAGATACGACCGACTCCTGTGGATCGGATAGGAGCGTCGCAACAAGGTGACCCATAGATTCTAGACATCATGGATAAGCTCAGAAGAGAGAAGACTCTAGTCTCCTCAGTAGGTATGCCATAGATGAAAAAGGGTGGTTGCGACGAGATGGAAAGCTTTGTGTTCCTCAAAGGGGAAGCTTGATAAAGGCAGTCCTAGAAGAAGCCCACCATTCTAAGATGACCATTCATCCAGGCGGTGATAAAATGTACAGGGACATGAAGAAGGTTTTCTTTTGGGCTGGGACGAAGAAGGATGTGGCCGAATTTGTTTCTCAATGTTTAGTTTGCCAGCAAGTCAAAGCTGAGCAAAGGAAGCTCGGTGGATTACTTCATCCGTTGGAGGTTCCGCAGCGGAAATTGGAGAGCGTCTCTATGGATTTCATAGATGGTTTGCCTAGATTCAAGAAAGGTAATACCAGTATTTGTGTGATAGTGGATAGACTTACTAAGAGCGACCACTTTATTACAGTTAAGAGTAAGAGGACAGCATCATGGTTGGCAACAATTTATGTCCGAGAGATAGTTTGTCTTCCCGGAGTACCTTCCAGCATTGTGAGCGATCGTGACCACATCTTTACCAACGAATTTTGGAGGAGCTTGCAAGAAGCAATAGATACATAGCTGTGTTTAAGCACTGCTTATCATCCTCAGACCGATGGGCAGACGGAGAGGTGAATAGGATTCTAGAAGATCTTTTAAGGTTGTGTATCCTAGACTTCGGAGGGACTTGGGAAGAGCATCTTCCTTTAGTAGAGTTTGCCTATAATAATAGTTTTCAGGCTAGCATCGGCATGGCACCCTTTGAAGCATTGTACGGACGACCCTATGGATCGCCAATTTGTTGGTGGGAATCTACAGAAAGATTATTACTTGGACCAGATATGGTTAGAGAAACGTCGGAAAAGATTGACCTAATTCGACGGCGTATGGAGACAGCTCAAGATAGGAAGAAGTCCTATGCATACAAGAGAAGGACTGACATCGAGTTTGAAGTGGGAGACTTAGTTTTTATCAAAGTATCACCTTTGAGGAATGTGGTTCGCTTCGGATCAGTAGGGAAGTTGGCACCTAGGTTTGTGGGACCATTCCCCATAACCGAGAGGATTGGCCAAATGGCCTACAGAGTAAAGCTCCTAGAAAATCTATCCGGTGTTCATGAGTTTTCCATCTCTCATCTGCAGAAGTTCCTGCATGACACGGCAGAAGTTGTTGAGCTAAGCATGTTGGAAGAAGTCAAAGTGGAACGGGAGGCGATAGTCAAACGAGTCCCTACCCGTATTCTTGGGTCAGAAGTTAAGAAGCCGCGCAATAAGGAAATCAAGTTGCTAAAGGTTCAATGGGGGAGATAACCCAGAAGATGCGACTTGGGAGACCGAAGACAAGATTCGTGCTTCGTACCCTTTTCTTTTCGAGGGTATATTCTTAACTCCTTTTTCCAAAGTTTTATTAGTCCTTGTTTCTATCAATAGAGTACATCTTATCCATAATATTTTCGACCTTTAGATAGGAATCCTATGGATGTAAATATGTGTTTGAAACATGTTGTGTTTGATGGATACAAGTGGATGCAAGTGTTTTCTAGTGATTGCCTGTGGACGCATATACACACACATTAGGCACTAAGATCAGCTCAATCACTCTCATACTGCATATGGATGTGTGTGCATTTTCTTTTCTTTTATAAACGGAAATGGATGAGTTAGCATATGGATGTTACATTTGGACGAATGAATGCACACACTTATAGAACTTATATGATATGATAGGTTTATTTGCATACATATTGGATTCATGGCACTACCATACGTTGCATTAAGGAGGTCAACTGAATCAGTAGGCTACCTGATCTTCGCATTAGTGTTGGGACATATACACACACCTTTGCATATATTCATATAAGCATTATAAATCTTTAAGGACAATGGACGCCAGTGATTGGTGGATGGGCAGATGGATGATGGATGGTACGATATGAATTCTTCTCAACTTAGAGATTTCGGGGATAAAATCCTTTGAGTAGAGAAGAATGTAACAACCCGAATTTTTAATGACATTAAAGAGAATAAATTAAATAATTATTAATTTAATATTCAGAATTAGATGAAACTGACTGCACCATTGCGTCCATCTCGAAATTCTGGTCAAGATAGACATTTGGTTTGCGTAAAACAGACGCCGTATGAAGAAGTCATGGAGGGGTCGCCCTAGAGGGGTGTCGACCTAGGGGTCGACCCCCACAGGGGTGTCGACACACATAGGGCTAACACCACACTCAGTTTCAGGGGGTTTGGAAGCTATATATACGTGTCCTATTTCTCATATTTTCATCATTGGAAGTCATGGAGGCCATATGCTGCTGGAGTGTGAATTGAACCGTTTTCTATAACAACATATTCTACTAATCCAATTCAGAAATTCTAGATCCATTCTTCCTCAATTATCTAAACCTAACGCTGTGAGTTCTAGTTGTTTTTAGGTTTAGATAAATAAAAGTATATTTTTAAAGACTAGGAATATGATATGTTGTAAAGTATGATTCTGTGTTAATGTGAAATCCTATACTATGTCATGACAGATCTATTTTCCTAGATCTAATAAAATTGCTTATTCGATTATGTTGCTTATTTGGATCTTGACTTGTAACCATGTTATGGTGGATGTACATATATTAATTTGTACAGTTGTAACATTACTTAGATCTAGATCTTTATGTTAATCACCTTTCACCTGCCATATTGAGATCCATTGAGATATGCTGTAAACTTGACATGTGAATCCATCTTTAGATCTAAACATGTTACTATGTCACCCTAACTATGCTAGATCTAAATAATTGAACACCTTATGATTAATTTAGATCTCATTATGTTGCGTTGACATCATCACTTTTATGCCTACCTTGCCATGATGATTACATGACCATTCACCTTGTTATCATACCAGTTTATGTTTATGTTTCTGCCAAGATATGTTGAAACTATCACCTTTGTCATATTCCCTTTTCATTGTTGTAGCTAGGCTACTTTATACCCTTGATGCCGCTAAAATACGTATGATTACGTTAGAGAGGAAATGGGTAAAAAGGGATTATAATTGGCAGAATTTATGTAATATTTATATGAAATGGGACATGTAATTCAAATGGAGAAAACATAGAAATAGTTACCTATAAGGGCATAGGTAGATTTGGATTAATTTGGAATGTTTAGTAATTTACAATTAGGAATTGTAAATTGTACTTATGACACGAGGTTAGTTTACATTAGTGGTGGAAGTCTGCTCGGACCCGATCGACATATCCAGCAGCCACTAATGTTGAACCTAATGTGGGAGGTCTAAGTACGCAAATATGAATCAGGCTAAGACACGATGTTAGGCCCAACTGTGGAATAAGACTGCTCGGACCCGACCGGTATATCCAGCATCCACATGTTGTAGGCCTAATGGGGGAGGTCTAGCCCATTAGAAAACCATAAATGGACATGGTAAAGAATTGGACTACTTAACCTAATTTAATCGACAAAGATTGTACGACTATGAACTTAAATTACAGTTAAGTAAAATTGGATGGGTAGTGGGTGGGTTAAGTAAATTAGAGGGAGTGGATAATATTTACATATAGTCCCACGAACTTAACCCAATAAGGTTTTGGAATTTAAGACACCTAATGGTATACATAACTGTTAGATAATGTAGTAAGGTTATGTAATTAAAGACACCTAGTGGTATACGTAATCGATAGATAATGTAATGAAGTTATGTAATTAAAGACATCCTTTAGGGTAAGCATAATTGGTACAGGTCTATGTAATTAAAGATACCTAAGGGTATACATAGTCAGTGGAAAACCTAGTGGGGATACAAGACAAGGGGGAGAGCTTGTATCATATTGTTTGGGACCCATTTCAATCAGTAACCTGGAGTTGGTATCAAGTAAAGAACTCCATACTAGGTGGAGAAGAGGCATGCTTACTAATTGATTGTAAGAGATCCAAACGAAACGGATGGTGTGGGCGACGCAAACTAACCGGGGACATGTGCGTGCATGGGCCGGGTAGAGGGGGCTAAGACGACCGTGACACCAGTAGATATGGTTGTGCACACCATGGGTTGCCACTTTAGGAAGTTATACCTCCTACTGTGGGGCCAGCACATTATATCTATAGGGTAGGGAGGGTAGTGGTTAGGGTATACTTGGGCGTATGACTTAAGCCTACCAACTCATAGTGGAAGGGATCATCTCATTTCAGTTATACTAATAATAATGCAGAGTAACATTATTGAGGCACATAAACCTTATCTTGCTTACCTTGTCACACTTTCCATTTATGTAGTGATCTCTCTTATCCACTTTATATGCCTATCATGTTGCTTTTATTTATCTACTGGCTAAAAGTAACTAGACTCGCCAGACTTTATGTCTGACCCTGTTGTTTCTCCTTCTTTCTTCCGTCCCCCCCCCCCTAGTAACTCAGACTTAATCAGGAATTAGATATCATCTTGCTAGGAGCTACTTCTGAAGTATGGCTTAAGTTCTTGTCTCTACTATGGCTTAACTCTTTTAATTGGGGGAATGATGCTTTGTATTTACTTATATACTCTGATGGTGCAAGACAGAAGTTATATTATTGTAATGGTTTTTGTGACTTATGAAATTGTGGACCACAGTATTATGACTTATGTTTGAAATAAAAGTTTAAATTTTCCGCTGCTGCCTTATTTATATCTGTCTTAATTATTTTGTGTTTATTTACCTATAGCGCTTCACGAAACTTAATGCATTCGCTTAGTGAGTGACATTAACGGACGTGGGGTGTCTCATTATGGTCTGCATATAAGAGTGAAATGCGTACATGATGTAAATTTGTAACCATGATGCATTCACCCACGCCATGGTAAGGAGTTGGACAATGTCATCATTTCTGATCTTGGTTTCAAAGTGCTCATCGCACTTAAAATAAGTCCTTATTCACTATAAAGAAGAGCTATGCTTCTCATTCTGTCCATGCATTATTTCTATTATTTATGTATCATATATTTTAGTATCAATATATACAACACATATAATCAAAAAACACATGCAGATACATATAATAGAAGCAATCGGTATGCAAGTAAACAACTAGTACATTTAACATTGTTTCAGTTAATGTGTGTGCATAGTTTATATCACTTCCATAATTGAATTGAATTGAATTGTAGCATCTTTTGCAGAAATGAAGCTGCACTAGAATTGAATTGTAACAAGCTGACATGGATATTATATACTTATAATACAAGTATTTGGGCCAGACCCATGTTCACACTAAACAGCTAATAAACTCTGTTTCGTTAATAACCATGTTCAAAGCTCTTTGAACAGTTAATCAAGCCGTTTATCAAAGAGAAAACACAACGTATTGGAACAGAGAAGACACGAGAGAAGATAAATGAAAAAGAAAAACATCAGGGTATATCATACAAACAAAAGGATATATTTAAGAACATTTTATAAATACACGCTTCTTGCAATGTTGTCAACAGACATAGAGATGTAGCAGTATAGTGATTCTGACCTCGAACTACATATACTTGGCAGGGACACAAGTTAATAATATGAGCAACTATGGAAAAAAAGGTAGACAAAAGATATCGTGTTGATTCTAATCTCGTATGAATACTTGTGCGATAACTTAGCAAAGCGGCGATGATAAGATTCTGTGTATACCTTTTATTATGGAAACTCCAATGCGTGAAGACTTGTAAAGCACGGTGATAAGAGAGAAGAATGCAGAAAAAAGAAGATAAGGTGAAAAGAAAGTTCAATAAACATGTGAGATAGCAGTTTTTAAAAATGTTCACACTATTCAACAACCATACAATTGCTCAGTAAATTGAATGAATGACAAGCCCTAGCTATTATTATCCATGACAAGATTAACTATCCCTGCCCAAACCTACTGCATTGATTTCCGAAATTATTAGAAACTATGAGTTTTGTTAATTCTAGTAATTTTTTGGTATTAATAAATCAATATCAATTAATATTGAATTGGGTCAAACATGATACGTAACATAATTGATGGTAAAAATGATTTGCCAATTATTTTAACAAATAAATTTTATTTCACTAAATGTACAAAATGATTGTGGAAAAAAATAGCATATTGCAGGTGTTAAGTAGCACAAAGTGTTGATTTATATATTATTTAATAAATTATAGCTTTACTAATTTTTTTAAAATGAAGGTTGAAGAAGATATATGTACTATGAGCTTAAATTTTATTTCCAGAAGTGTATGTATACATTTTCTTATTCATATTACCTATTATCTTCATTGTTATACTTATTGTTATGGCCTTGAGTTGTAATATACTGCATATCTCATATATTAAATTTTTGTTTGATAATTTAAAGCCTAGAAATGAGTATTTAGGCACTTTTGAGTCAGGTTAACAAGTAAATATATAACTTTCTTAGGAAAAGAAAGGTGTAAACACAGTATCATTTGTGTTTGCTAAACCTAAACATGCCAGTGATAGGTTCAACATAATTGAAGTAGCTTATGAGCTCCTGAAATTCATATATCTATACATAAGGCTGAAGTGAAACAAAGATTTGCAGCAACATTTATATATGTGGTGGATATGATGTTACATATACAACTAGAAATGCATTTGAAAAAAAGGGCAAGAGCAGCTCTAACTATTACTGTTAGCAGTGAAATAGGTCTTGTGTTGTTGCTATTAGCAACAAGATAAGCTATTGCTAGGTGTAAACGGAGTTATAATGTGATGACCCCAAACCCTCGTGCTACGGAAGCAAGGATAATCATTGGAATATAACACATAAACAATAACAGCAGAACAGAAATATAGCATTACACCAAATAATGTACCTCAAATTACACTGGAAATAATATATCATCAGAGTTACACAGTATAATAGGATCATACTCAGTATAGAATACAATTCAGCTTAATATAAAATGTCTGCAGTGGAATCAAACATAATATACTAAATGAAGTCTGAACAACATAATAGAAATGATAGAATCCATCTTCATCTCCATAGCTATCCATAATGAGTCTGCTAAAACCTGAATACAAGGCTGCCCGTGTGGAAAATAGGGGCATCCGAGTTTGCAAAGTGAAACAAACTACGAGTCAGTCATGAGACAGATATGAGAAATCTTACTTAACCTATTTAATAATAAGGCTAATCACGGGACCACGCCGCTAACGTGGAACGGGTTTACTCCATTGGATTGCTAGTGCATAAATAAAGTAAATCGTTAAACAACGCAATGCTTTTTAGAAAAATGAAGCCATTATAAGACTCAGGTCCCATCACACAATGCAACGCAAGCCGGAGGATAGATTTTTATCTTATAATGGCCAAAATATGCTTGATAAATATAAAACAAACCATTTGATATTATTATTAGTGCATATATGTTTCAAAAACAATTTCAATCATAATGTATCAATCATAGATGGCATAGCTACCATATACTATGTCGTCATACTAGTTTTACAATCAAAACCACACAATGTCATATTGGAAGTTGAATTTCCATCATTAACCAAGGCAACGGATCGTCCTTACCGAATTCGAGACAATCTAGCCCATGTCTCAGGATACAGCCGCAATTGCACCTAGGGGCGCCAGGGCCAGTCCACACTTGCTTTAGTGGATTGGCAATTCCTGAACAATATGTTTCTCCGCCCTATGGGGCGTAAGTCAAGAGCCACTAGGGACTCAAATCCGAGGTATCTCGCTTTCCATCATCCACATAAGTAAAAATGTCTGGGCTCCATACTATGACACAACTTCTAGATAGAAAGAAACGCATGTTCTCCCTGGGGTCCTTCTCCCGCTTCTGGTTCATACCGAGGTGTGAGGCTCGCGAAGTAACGATATACATGAAGTTATGCTAATTAAAGTTGTGCTTCGATCATCAACCACAAGGCTCTGCTTTACAATGAAAGCCTTGATCGTTTGCATCTTGGCATGCCACACTGACAATTCACGCCATGCGACTGATGTCTATCGAAATATAACCTCTGAGCTCGTACGTCTCAGAGAAGGGTGTTAAGAAAGAGAATAAATTCTCCACCACTAAGTAGATATATATTTAATAAAACTGAATCAACATAGAATAAAATCCAATGTCAGATACACATTCATTTAAAAGTCCGTTCTGGGTCTGAACAAAACCGAAGGCACCTTATTCCTCGTTCCAAATGTCCAATACAAAAGAAAGGCTCTTGCATACCCGGATAATCAACAAGTACGTCAGGACAACTACCACTTTAACCCTTTCAAGGCAGCAACTCCAATCAAAAGCATCAGTAGTCATCCATTCGATGTGAAGATCGCCGATCTTCAACCACTGTCTTCAGTATCTTCGAATTTTAGTCGTCGTATAATTATTTGAAATGAGAATTAACGCGGACTTTTCAAATAATTCGAGAATATATATATTTCAAATCATTACTTTTCTTCGGTTAAATTCAATCTTATAGATTAATGTCATAGAATCTAACCGTCCATACTACGTTATAAACAAGGTGAAATTGATTTATTTCCATTCCATATCGTTTATACTATTTTATAATGAGTTATCGCTATTTTTATTTATATAAAAATATCCCATTTAATTCGAACGACGTTTCAGGTCATTACGCGTCCCTAGCGCTGTTTTTATTAAAAATTTGAATTACACATTTCTCAAAATCTAACAGTTGGATCTTAGCAAATTTCATATCGTTGGAAAGAACTTTCCAAAGCTAACCCAATGGTTCCAGCTTTCGGAAAATCCGACGATCGGATCTCTCGATATAATCGTTTAAAGTTGCGATTCCAAATTGCGAACTACCGTGCATGATTTGTTTAGCTTTAATATATATATATATATATATATATATATAATTCATTCAATGATTTCAAAATCATTTATTCTCTAATCATGTAATTAACATTATTTTTAATGAATCACTACATGTTTAACAAATGAACATTTTTTCTATTTTGCTAACATTTTAATGCCATGTTTAACAAATGAACATTTTTCTACTTCGCTAGCATGTTAATGTCATTATCTAACAAATGAAAATTTTAATTTAGCAAATTCTCTTTACTGAATCAAACATACTATAAAAATATAATTTTTATTGTCCCATCATTTAGTTCCAAACAATGAATATTTTTATTCTTTCCTTCATATACAATAAAAATGTAAATTTTTATTGTTAAACTTTTCTATTTCAAAACAATGAATATTTTTCATTGTTTTCTACATACAATAAAAATATAAATTTTTATTATTAACACCTTTTTATTTCAAACAAATGATCATTTTAATCTTTTCTACATGTACAATAGAAATGTAAATTTTTTCGTTAACATCTTTTTATTTCAAACAAATGATCATTTTAAATCTTTTCTACATGTACAATAAAAATGTAAATTTTATCGTTAACATATTTTTATTTCAAACAAATGATCATTTTAAATCTTTTATACATGTACAATAAAAATGTAAATTTTATCGTTTACATATTTTTATTTCAAACAAATGATCATTTTAAATCTTTTCTACATGTACAATAGAAGTGTAAATTTTATTGTTAACATCTTTTTATTTCAAACAAATGATCATTTTAAATCTTTTCTACATGTACTATAAAAATGTAAATTTTATCGTTAACATATTTTTATTTCAAACAAATGATCATTTTAAATCTTTTCTACATGTACAATAAAAATGTAAATTTTTCTTGTTCAAACAATTCTATTTCGAAACATGAACATTTTACATATTCTATATATACAATAAAAATGTGATTTATAACGTTCAAACAATTTTATTTTATAACATGAATATTTTACATATTTTGTACATACAATAAAAATGTAATTTTTATTGTTCAAACTATTTTATTTAATAACATGAATATTTTACATATTTTGTACATACAATAAAAATATAATTTTTATTATTCAAACTATTTTATTTATAACATTAATATTTTACAACACATGAATATTTCAGAAAATTTTGGCATTATAACGGCAGGGTAATTGAAACCGACACCGTTCTTAGCACGGCTCCTCTGCTATCCTAAGCCTCGCGGCGATACAAGGATTTCATTTTTATAATTTCCATAATACAATTCATTTTCATTCCACTGTGAATTTACCACAAACGCAATCAATTTTGTTACAACCACAATCAATCACTCACAATCGTAATCAATTTCACACCACAATACAAGCAAGTCATCCATGGTCTGTGGACGACGGTGCTAGGAGCTATTAAACTCCATCTACAACCTAATATAATTTTATTCATTTATTTTAGAATTCATAAATCTCACATTGGTTTTTATTCCTTCTAAAATTGTAGAAAGCTCAAAAAATTCTCCGGTCTCTTCTAGAATGTAGAGTACGATGTCACGGTCCCAATGTCTCTTGTTTCACTTGATTTCGACAACATACGAAAAAATATGATTTTTATTCGATAAATTCCAATTCGCAATGCTTTTAAGTGTTATAACTGGTTTAAAATATAAAACACGTACCTTCGGTTTGCAGTTCAAAACTAGGTCATGGATTTGCTCAAACCGTGTAGCGATTGGATGATCAGATGATTCCACGTCGTCGCGGGTGGAGAAGCGCGTCTGGCGGTGGTCCCCACTCGAACTCGACGCCACAGTGGAAGCAAGGCGGTGACTTGAACACGTCGACTTCAGGAGCTTGATTCTCCACGCACAAGAAACGAGGGAAGTCCAGACCAATATGGATTTGTAGATCGAGAGATTCTCTACAGATTTCCAAAAAGAACCATTGAATTTCGTTGAGGGGATTAAAAGAAATCGAGGCTAGAAGGTCTGAATGGAAGCCGCTGTTCCATAATAGGGTTACGGGATAATTTATGAGCGACGAGGAATATTAATGGAGTTTTTCTACTGGCCCGTTTAATTATATTTAATTATTTAATCCATTTAATTCTATAAAGGCCCGTTAACACATACGAACCCCAAATCCAACCCAGCGACTGTCACCCCTAGCTAAATACCCCCATTCCGGACACAATGGAATATGTTTCGTATACCCATTCGACTGTTTTAGTCTGTTTTTCTTTAAACTAAAATATAAAACATTCAATATTAAATTTGAACGTACATTTTAATTTACCGGGGCCACATACTGATTCCAAAAATTCCCGAAAAATAAATCTAGCCATGTTTTGACGATACAGTCCCAACAAAATTAATTTCGTCGAATTTGGAGACCGTTTGAAAATGGACTTTTCTGGTCGATCCGATTCAAACTGAAATTACCAAACGCATTTTAATTTACCACACTCACATATTAATTCCAAAAATTATGGAATTTTAAATCTAGCAATAAATCGACATTCCGGATCCAACCAAAGTGGTTTCATCGAAAATGGAGGTCATTTGCAAAAGTGCTATTTATAAGGGCTATATTTTATATTAAATTCCATAGCAAGTGTTTCTAATTTTAAATTGGACATAACTTTTTATTTCCGTTATGAAATCTGGATTTTTCACATTCTTTAGAATCATATTTTTAAAAGATTCTAATATCCCTGGTTTTACTGAAATCCGATTTATTTTGAATCCTATACATTCATTTGAAATTTGAAATCGAATTTTCAAACTATCGCGCCATTTCAGGCTCGTTTTATAATTAAAATAAGTATATACTTTCTAAATTCAATTTAAATAAATTTTAAACCATTATTATTTAAAATAAATCATTTTAAGTATTCAAAGTTCATAAGAATAGCTAAAATTAAAATTTTAAATTGGTTCTGATTTTCCAGGTTGTTACAATCTCCCCCACTTAAAACTTTTCGTCCCCGAAAAGGAAACAACAGTAAAGTAGAAAGCAAAACAGAAATGCAAAATATTGTAAATGTACCTTGCACCAGAGCTAATCAGAGAAGTCCACTCTGCACTTAGGATAAGCCTGCTTAATGCTATCTTCGATCTCGCATGTACAGTCTTTAGGATCTCCGCTCCACTGCACTTTGACTAAATGTATCTTCTTATTCCTCATAACTCTAGTTTCTTTGCCAATAATTTTCATTGTCTCTCTTCTCACTGTTAAGCTCGGACTAATTTCCAAATCTTGTTGTGCTGCTTCTTCCACAACCAAGTCTGGATCATGCACATACTTTCGAAGTTGAGACACGTGAAATACATCATGTACTCCTGACAACCAGTCAGGTAACTGAACCCTGTAAGCAAGAGTTCCAATTCTTTCGAGTATAGGAAATGGACCAATAAATCTAGGCTCCAACTTCCCTGTTTTCCTGAAATGGACTACTCATCTCATCAGAGAAACTCTCAAATATACGTAATCACCAACACAAATGCTAAATCTCTTCTTCTTGAATCTGCATAACTCTTCTGTCGGCTCTGAGCTATTTGCAGTCGCTTCTTAATGAAATCAACCTTATTCGAAGCTTCACGAATCATGTCGGGGCCCAATACTAGTCGACTGCCTGGTTTTACCCAACATGCAGGAGATCTACATGGTCTAGCATATAATGCTTCGAATGTTGACATTTTTAAACTTGCTTGATAACTGTTATTATATGAAAACTCAACCAAATGCAAGTGATCTTCCCACGATTTGCCAAAATCAAAAATACATGCCCGCAACACGTCTTCTAGTATATGATTTCACCCTCTCAGTTTGGACATCTATTGAGGATGATATACGGTGCTCAGATTTAACTTTGTCCCCAACTCCTCTTCGATTACTTCCTAGAATTTACTAGCGAATATTAGATCACGATCACTAAAAATACTACTGGGAACTCCATGTAGTCTAACGATTTCTCTGAAATAAATTTTTGCCAGACTTTGAGCTGTTCTAGTAGATCTGATAGGAATAAAATGGGCAGTCTTCGTGAAACGATCAATGATCACTTATATATTGTCATTGCCTTTCCTGGTTCGGGGCAAACCATCAATGAAATCCATAGAGATTTGATCCCACTTCCAATCTGGAACCTCTAGTGGTTGCAATAGTCCTATGAGTTTCTGTTGATCACTTTTGACTTGTTGGCAAGTAGAACACCTACTAACATATATGGAAATGTCTCTTTTCATAGATCTCCATCAGAACGTACGCTTAAGATCATAATACATCTTACTCACCCCTGGATGAATACTAAGCTTGGACTTGTGACATTCATCCATCACTTCCCTTCTGAGCTCAGGAATATTCGGAACACAAATTCGGCCTAATAACCTCAGAACTCCTTTGTTATCAATTTGGAAACTCGAGGGTTCGCCTTTCATAACTCTTTTACTAATCCTTTGAATTAATTCATCATGCTTCTGAAGAGCAGAGATTTTATCAATCAATGAAGGCATAATAATGAGATTAGCGATAATTGCATTCTTCCTGCTAAGCGCATCTACTACAACAATGGTTTTCCCTAGAGTATACAAAATATCTAGATCATATACCACAAGAAATTATAACCAACCCTGCTGCCTCAAATTCAAGTCCTTCTGGGTGAACAGATACTTCAATGACTTATGATCTGTATATAATTCGAACTTCTCACCCAAAAGATAATGCCTCCATATTTTCAAAGAAAACACGATGGCTAACAACTCAAGATCATGAGTAGGATATCTCTTCTCATGTGGCTTTAATTGACGGCTAGCATAAGCAACTACTTTGCCTTTTTGCATTAATATCGCACCAACACCCTCAAGAGAGGCATCTGTATAGACTGTCAAATCTTGATTGCCATCAATAATAGTCAACACTGGAGCAGTAGTCAACCTTAATTTCAGCTCTTGGAAAGCTGCCTCACATTCAGGCATCCAATTAAACCTTGTATGCTTCTTGGTAAATTTCGTTAATGGACAAGATAGCTTCGAAAAATATTTAGTGAATTTTCGATAATAGCCAACCAATCCTAGAAAACTTCTGACTTCTGTAGACATGCTAGGCTTCTTCCAATCTCGAATGGCTGTGATCTTACTTGGATCCACTGAAATCTCTTCCTTGGATACTACATGACCGAGGAACTTTACTTCTTCTTGCCAGAATATGCGTTTTGAAGGTTTGGCCTTTAAAACATTCTTTCTTAGAATTTCTAAAACTTCTTCGAAATGCTTTGCATGCTCAGTCGTTGACTTAGAGAAGATTAAGATGTCGTCAATGAAGACCAGCACAAACTTATTCAAGATATCGCGGAGTACTCGATTCATTAAATCGACAAAATAAGCAGAAGCGTTACGTAAGCCAAACGACATTACTAACCACTCATAAAATATGTCTGGACCTCTGAAAGCTGTCAAAGGAACACACTCTTTGGCAATAAGCAATTGATGGAAATTTGTAGCTAGGTCCATTCTAAAAAATACTTGCGCTCCATTCAAGCGATCTAATAAACCATCAATACGCGGTAATGGATATTTATTCTTTAGTGTCTGCTTATTTAAATCTCAATAATCCACACACAATCTGAGAGTACCGTCTGACTTTGGAACAAACACTACTACTGCACCCCAATTCGAAAACCTAGGCCTGATCAGACCTTTCCATAAAAGATGTCGAGTTTGATTAGTCAATTCTTCTTTCTCTTTCAATGTCATTCTTTGAATAGCGTGCACAACTGGCCTTGCATTCGGAACTAGATCGATCCTGAAGTCAATTTCTCTTCGCAGTGGTAAGCTATCGACTTCTTCGAACACATCCGCATAATTCTTAACAACAGGAATATCTTCAATAGCAGTGGGAGAAACCTTAAGAGCAACCCAAAATTCTTTTCTGTCTGAATCTGATCCTACGCAGTGTATAACAGTATTGGTAAGCTTCGTTTTAACTTCAACAACTCTTTCTGCACATTTAACTTCGGCCTCATACTTCGTTAACCAATCCAGCCCAAGAATGATATCAAATTCAGAAAAATCCATGACAATCAAATCAAAAGAAAACCGGTACCGGGAATAAGAAACTGGCACTCTACAATATAAACAGAGAACAAGAGAGCCTCCTATCGGATTGTGAACTCTAATGGATTCTTTAAGATTTCTCAATTTCAACTTTAATTTCTTAACTATATTTCTTGAAATAAAGCTTTGCGACGCGCCCGTATCAACAACACCTTGACTGTAATATTGTTGACCGTTTGAGTGCCTTCCAAAACATCTGACCTTTCCCAACTAGTTGAGGGTGCTGGAGTTTCTGCTACTTTATTGACTTGAGCCACTTTGGTCGCTTTCAAAAGCGGGCAATCTTTCTTTACATGACCAGTCTGATGGCAAAGATTGCATTCTCTATTCTCTTGAAACTTTCTCTTGGATTTAGATCCACAATTCTTTCGTTTCTTCGAAGATTTGCAATTCCTTAACAAATGCCCTTGCTTATTATAGTTATTGCATATGGCAGTCGTTAACGGTTTTTCCTTATTGGTTTCATGTTTTTGACTTTCCTCAGGCTTTGTACTTGCCTCAGGGCTATCAGTTTCAAACTTCCTTTGGTTGCTAGAACTGCTTTCCTCTTCGTCTTCCAAAACACCTTGCTTATCAAGATCCTCATAGCGATAAGCCATTTGTATCATCTCAGAAAAAGGAAGATTCACATGAGCAATTACTCTACTTTTGTAGTTTCTTTGAAGCCCATTAATAAACCTCAAATTCTTCCTCAAAGGATCTTCAGTTAGCTTTGAGGCAAAACGAGAAAGTTCATTGAATTTATTCTGATACTCTTGGATGGTCATATCTCCTTGTTTCAGGTGGTAGAACTCATCATATAACCACTCAGTGGCTTCTGGAGGACTAAATTTTTCTTTGAAAATTCCTTTAAATCTGTCCCAGGTAATATTACCTTCTGGATTTTCCTCGTAACAGTTTCCCACCAAATTAAAGCTTCGTCTTTGAGTGCCCAAGATGCCAGTAATCTTTTCTGATCATCTCTCAGCTTTAAACCTTCAAAAATTTTCTCAGAAGAACGCATCCATGCTTGTGTTTCAATTACAGACTCTTTGCCCAAGAATGGCACTCCACCCAGATTTTGATACTTCTTTACTAGAACTTCTAGATCTGGTTCTGGCTGTGGGAGCATAATTGGCTCATTAGAATGCTAAACCATAGAATTACTTCTTCTGTTTCTGCCACTCATTTTCTACTATGTTTGCAAATAGCAAACAAAGAGTCAGGCCAACAGAAAAGATATTGTAAAGCATAGATACATATATTTAAATGTAAATGCATCTATGGGGGTGTATTTTATTATGCTATACTCATTCTAGGACATTATTAGTCCTATCTATGATGAGTTGCTCGTCTTAGAATACCGACGATTCTATTTCTGACGAGTTCGTTAATATGTTATATTCCGAAGCTAAGGTTAACCAAAGCTCTGATACAACCTGTGATAACCCCAAACCCCCATGCCATGGAAGCAAGGATAATAAGAGCAGAAATATAGCATTACACCAGATAATATACCTCAAATTACACTAGAAATAATATATCATCAGAGTTACACAGCATAATAAGATCATACTTAGTACATAATACAATTTCAGCTTAATATAAAATGTCTGCAGTGGAATCAAACATAATATACTAAATGAAGTCTGAACAGCATAATAGAAATGATACAATCCATCTTCAGCTACATATCTATCTAGAAAGAGTCTGCTAAAACCTGAATCAAGGATGCCCGTGTGGAAAATAAGGGCACCCGATTTTGCAAAGTGAAACAAACTACGAGTTAGTCATGGGACAGATATGAGAAATCTTACTTAACCTATTTAATAATAAGGCTAATCACGAAACCACACAGCTAACGCGGAACGGGTTTACTCCATTAGATTGCCAGCGCATAAATAAAGTAAATCATTAAACAGCGCAATGCTTTTTAGAAAAATGAAGCCATTATAAGACTCAGGTCCCATCACACAATGCAATGCAACGCAAGCCAGAGGATAGAGTTTTACCTTATAATGGCCAAAATATGCTTGATACGTATAAAACAAATCATTTGATATTATTATTAGTACATATATGTTTCAAAAACAATTTCAATCATAATGTATCAATCATAGACGGCAGAGCTACCATATACTATGTCATCATACTAGTTTTACAATCAAAATCGCACAATGTCGTATTGGAAGTTGGATTTCCATCATGAACCAAGGCAAGGGATCGTCCTTACCGAATTCAAGACAATCTAGCCCATGTCTCAGGATACAGCCGCAATTGCACCTAGAAGCGCCAGGGCCGATACACACTTTCTTTAGTGGATTGGCAATTCCTGAACAATACATTTCTCCGCCTTATGGGGCATAATTCAAGAGCCACTAGGGACTCAAATCCGAGGTACCTCGTTTTCCATCATCCACATAAGTAAAAATGTTTGGGCTCCATACCATGACACCAATCCTTGCTAGAAAGGAACGCATGTTCTCCCTAGGGTCTTTCTCCCATTTCTGGTTCATACCGGGGTATGAGGCTCGCGAAGTAACGATATACACAAAGCTATGCTAACTAAATCTGTGCTTTGATCATCAACCACAAGGCTCTACTTTTCAACAAAAGCCTTGATCATTTGCATCTTGGCATGCCACACTGACAATTCACGCCATGCGACTGATGTCTATCGATATATAGCCTCTGAGCTCGTACGTATCAGAGAAAGGTGTTAAGCAGGAGAATAAATTCTTCGCCACCAAATAGATATATATTTAACAGAAATCAATCAACACAAAATAAAATCCAATGTCAGACACACATCCATTTACATGTTCGTTCTGCGTCTGAACGAAACCGAAGGCACCTTATTCCTCATTCCATATGTCTAATACGGAAGAGAGACTCTTTCATACCCGGATAATCAACAAGTACTTCCGGACAACTACCACTTTAACCTTTTCAAGGAAGCAACTCCAATCAAAGGCATCAGTAGTCATCCATTCGCTTCAACCACCGTCTTCAGTATCTTCGACTTTTAAACATTGTATAATTATTTGAAATGAGAATTAACTCGGCCCTTTCAAATAATTCGCGAATATATATAATTCAAATCATTTCTTTTCTTTGGTTAAATTCAATTCAATCCTATAGATTAATATCAAAGAATCTAACCATCCATATTACTTTATAAACCAAGTGAAATTGGTTTATTTCCATTTCATATCATTTATAATATTTTATAACGATTTATCGCTATTTTTATTTATATAAAAATAGGCCATTTAATTCGAAAGACATTTCAGGTCATTACGCGGCCCTGGCGCTATTTTTATTAAAATTTGAATTACACATTTCTGAAAATCTAACCGTTGGATCTTAGTCAATTTCATATCGTTGGAAAGATCTTTCCAAAGCGAACCCAATGGTTCCAGCTTTGGGAAAAATCTAACGATCGGATCTCTCGGCATAATCGTTTAAAGTTACGATTCCAAATCGTGAACTACCGCACGCGATTAGTTTAATATATATATATATATATATATATAATTCGTTCAATGATTTCAAAATCATTTATTCTCTAATCATGTGGTTAACATTATTTTTAATGAATCACTACATGTTTAACAAATGAACATTTTTTCTACTTCGCTAACATTTTAATGTCATGTTTAACAAACATACATTTTTCTACTTCGCTAACATGTTAATGTCATTATCTAACAAATGAACATTTTAATTTAGCAAATTCTCTTTACTAAATCAAACATACGATAAAAATATAATTTTTATAGTCCCATCATTTAGTTCCAAACAATGGAAATTTTTATTCTTTCCTTCATATATAATAAAAATGTAAATTTTTATTGTTAAACTTTTCTATTTCAAAACAATGAATATTTTTCATTATTTCTTACATAAGATAAAAATGTAATTTTTTTTTATTAACATCTTTTTATTTCAAACAAATGATCATTTTAATCTTTTTACATGTACAATAAAAATGTAAATTTTATCGTTAACATCTTTTTATTTCAAACAAATGATCATTTTAAATCTTTTCTACATGTACAATAAAAATGTAGATTTTATCGTTAACATATTTTTATTTCAAACAAATGATCATTTTACATGTAAAATAAAAATGTAAATTTTATCGTTAACATATTTTTATTTCAAACAAATGATCATTTTAAATCTTTTCTACTTGTACAATAAAAATGTAAATTTTATCATTAACATCTTTTTATTTCAAACAAATGATCATTTTAAATCTTTTCTACATATACAATAAAAATGTAAATTTTATCGTTAACATATTTTTATTTCAAACAAATGACCATTTTAAATCTTTTCTACATGTACAATAAAAATGTAAAATTTTCTTGTTCAAACAATTCTATTTCAATGAACATTTTACATATTCTATATACACAATAAAAATGTGATTTTTATTGTTCAAACAATTTTATTTTATAACATGAATATTTTACATATTTTGTACATATAATAAAAATTTAATTTTTATTGTTCAAACTATTTTATTTAATAACATGAATATTTCACATATTTTGTACATACAATAAAAATATAATTTTTATCGTTCAAACTATTTTATTTATAACATGAATATTTTACAACACATGAATATTTCAGAAAATTTCGGCATTGTAACGGCAGGGTAATTAAAACCGGCACCGTTCCCAGCACGGCTCCTCTGCTATCCTATGACTCGCGGCGATACAAGGGTTTCATTTTTATAATTTCCACAATACAATTCATTTTCATACCACCGTGAATTTACCACAAACACAATCAATTTTGGTGCAACCACAATCAGTCACTCACAATCATAATCAATTTCACACCACAATACAAGTAAGTTGTCCATGGTCTGTGGACGACGGCGTTAGGAGCTACTAAACTCCGTCTGCAACATAATATAATTTTATTCATTTATTTTCAAATTCAAAAATCTCATATTGGTTTTTATTCCTTCTAAAATTGTCAAAAGCCCCAAAAATTCTCCAATCTCTTCTAGAATATAGCGTACGATGTCACCGTCCCAATGTCTCTTGTTTCACTGGATTTCGGCAACATATGAAAAAGATTTGATATTTATTTGATAAATTCCAATTCGTAACGCTTTTAAGTGTTATAACTGGTTTAAAATATAAAACCTATACCTTCAGTTTGCAGTTCAAAATTAGGTCATGGATTTCTGCTCAAATCGTGTAGCGATTGGACGATCGGATGATTCCACGTCGTTGGGGGTGGAGAGGCGCGTCTAGCGGTGGTCCCCACGTCGAACTCGATGCCACGGTGGAAGCACGGCTGTGGCTTGAACACGTCGACTTCAGGAGCTCGATTCTCCATGCACACAAAATGAGGGAGGTCCAGACTAGTATGGATTTGTAGATCGAGAGATTCTCTACATATTTACCAAAAGAACCATTGAATTTCGTTGAGGGGATTAAAAGAAATCAAGGCTAGAAGGTCTGAATGGAAGCCGCCATTTGATAATAGGGTTACGGGATAATTTCTGAGCGACGAGGAATATTTATGGAATTTTTCTATTGGGCCGTTTAATTATATTTAATTATTTAATACATTTAATTCTATAAAGGTCCGTTAACCCATACGAACTCCAAATTCGACCCAACGATTGTCACCCCAAGCTAAATACCCCCATTTCAGACATAATGGAATATGTTTCGTAAACCCATTCGAATGTTTCAGTCTGTTTTTCTTTAAATTAAAATATAAAACATTCAATATTAAATTTGAACGTATATTTTAATTTACCGGGGCCACATACTGATTCCAAAAATTCTCGAAAAATAAATCCAGCTAGCTTTTGATGATACAATCCCAACAAAATTAATTCTGCCGAATTTGGAGACCGTTTGAAAAATAGACTTTTTCTGGTCGATCCAATTCAAACTGAAATTACCAAACACGTTTTAATTTACCACGCTCACATATTATTTCCAAAAACTATGGAATTTTAAATCTAGCAATAAATCGACAATCCGGATCCAACCAAATTGGTTTCATCGAAAACGGAGGTCGTTTGCAAAACGGCTATTTATAAGGGCTATATATTATATTAAATTACAAAGCGATTATTTCTAATTTTAAACTGGACATAACTTTTTATTCCTATTCTGAAATCTATATTTTTCGCATTCGTTAGAAAGATATCCTTAAACAGATTCTGATATGGTTTTACTGAAATCCGATTTATTTTGAATCCTATACATTCATTTGAAATTTGAAATCGAATTTTCAAACTACCACGCCATTTCAAGCTCATTTTATAATTAAAATAAATATATGCTTTCTAACTTTGATTTAAATAAATTTTAAACCGCTATTATTTAAAATACGTCATTTTAAATATTCAAAATTCATAAAAATAGCTAAAATAAAATTTTAAATTGCCTCTGATTTTCCTAGTTATTACATATAACGAGTAAACTCAGAATTCATGTTGTGTTATCGTTCATGTAAATGGTTTTACATGTCCATCCTTCCTTTTTTAACATTTATATTCCTATAAACATTGGGCATTATGAGTCAAATCTGATCTGAGCACTTGTATTTACATCTAGAAAATAAATCAAATCTATGCACTTGTAGTTACAACTAGAAAATAAAAGTCATATTTCCATTCTTTAAGCAATTCAAATTATGTTATGATTCCAACAAGGTAATGATGGTACAGATATCTTATCTACATATGCGATTGATATTCGAACTTGAAGTTAGTATTGGTGCATTTCTTTATCATTATGCAACTAATGATAAAGAATGAAACCACATTAATATAAATTAAGTATGCTTGACATATATTGGATGCCAATATTCATACAATTATAAGTAATGGTAATAGTGCAGTTGTGCAAGAAAAGCCAAAACTATTAACAAAATTTTTTAAACTAACAAAAAATCTGAAACAATATGGCCAATATTTATGAATTGAATATACCAATAAAAAAATCTTATACCTTATTGTGCTAGCCTAGCTACAAATTTGCTTCTGTTGTTGTAGCTATATTACATGACTAGTATACATTGTTGTGGCCTCCTCCAATTTTCATTACTAGTATAAAAAACTGCATTACACCTAAAAAATGTGTGTCATAGATCTGTTTATTAAATGTGAAATCTTCTCGCATATATTGAGCGTTAGGAAACTTTTGATTATGTGAATGGTAACAAAAAAAATGATTTCATTTAGGCTATGAGTAAAATGAAATACCACACATTCCTAAGCGAATTAATGACATTTCATATAATTAAATCTTATCATTTTTAATTGATAAAATTACCATTTTGTCTTCCAATACTCTTCTCCTTCTATACGAAGTAAGCTAGCACCTAAAGTTTAAAACAAACAGTGAGTTACTTTGTTAGTTGCACTTCATCAGGTATCATTTATACTTATAATGTTTTGTTTTCATATAGGAAAAGGATATATATCCATTTTCTTTTAAATCCTCACCCAACTCCACATTTGACACGACCCGAACTTCCCCGTGAAGGAAAGCACGGATAGCATTGAGAACAGGACAAAATAGAACGCAAACAAAAGAACATTTCATTGCTATTACAACAATTCCATCAAATACAAGAATATACAGAGTATAATGAATAAATTACATTCGACAAATATCAGAGGTTACAATAAATTACATAGTAGCGGAAAAATAATACAAAAGCACAACTAAAAGTGATACACGGATACAGAGCTTTCCGAGCATCGTTCCAGCTGTAAATCAGGACCCTGTGAATATAAATCTGCAAAACCAAAACTACTAGCTGCCCGTGCGGAAAATAGGGGCACCCAGAGTTTAGGTTAAAACAATAAACTCCAGGTCAGTCATGTGACTGGTGTGAGAACTAAAACAGTTATTTAATTCAATTTTAAAAGAGAGTAATTCAAGGGACCACGCCGTATAACACGGAACGAGTTTTCTCCCAAGAATACCAGTGCATAGAATAAACAGCGCAATGCTTTTTTGAAAAATGAAACTATTATAAGACCCAAGTCACATCACACAATGCAACGCAAGCCGGAGGATAGGGTTTTCCCTTATAATAGCCAAACATGCTTGGTACGTTTAAAACAAATCATTTGATACTATAATAAGTGTATAGTGTCAAAACAATTTCAATCATAAATATAAATCATAGACGACATGGGTACCATATATCATGTCGCCATACTAGTTCTACAATTAAAACCGCAATACACGTATTGGAAATTGGATTCCGTCATGAGCCGAGGCAAGGGGCAAGCTCCTCTCCGCGTTCGAGACACTCTAGCAATGCCTCAGGACCCCACTCTGATCCTTTGGAACCTCCAAGGCCGGTCCTCTCTTACTTTTGAGGATTAGTTATTCCTGAACACACGTTTCCCGGTCCTTACAGACCTATATCCGAGGCGCCTCGTATCCAACAACCACACAGGTGAAAAGTATATAAATGTCAGGGCTGGTAGGTCACTGACACCACCCTAGCTAGAAAGAAACGTCGTGCACTCCTTGGGTCCGTATCCCGTTTTTGACTCATACCGAGGTGTGAGGCTCGCGAATTCACGTTATACACAAAGCTATGCCACACAGGCCGTGCTTTGATCATCAACCACAAGACTTTGCTTTTCAACAGAAGCCTTGATCAATTGCCACTTACGCGTGCCACACAGGCAATTCATTCCATGCGACTGATGTCCATCGATATACAACCTCTGAGCTCGTACGTCTCAGGGAAGGGCGTTAAGCAAGAGAATAAATTCTCCGCCGCCAAACAGATGTATATTTAATAGAGATCAATCAACACAGAATAAAATCCGATGTCAGACACACAATCCATTTACAAGTTCGCTCTGGGTCTGAACGAAACCGGAGGCACTTTCCTCGCATATCCATCGATCTCCAAGTACGTCTGGACGATCACCAACTGTTTCCCTCATCTTGGGTGTACAGCCCAATCAAGATCATCAGTAATCACCCAAACGATGTGAAGACTTCCGGTCTTCAACCACCGTCTTCATCTTCGACATCTCGTCGAATCGGTTATTCAGAATGGGTATAAACCCGGCCTTTCTGAATAACCCACGTATATGATAAACAAATGTTACACAAACACAACAAACGCCTCATTCCAATTCAGAATATTCTTTTATTCACAAAATCACATTTTTAGGGAAAGGTTCCCATTAATTTTACCCAAGATAAATTCTTCCAAATTTATCCTAAAATCTTTCTTTGGATATCATTTCAAACCATATTATGGTTTTCCAAACTAGTCGGGATTAGCGAACCACACCGAAGTAATTATTTATTTTATTTCCCAATCCCAACCTATATATCCCATGGAGAAAACTGGTAATACTCCACATCTAACACCACGGTGCTATCGGTAAAATTAATTACCATTTCACGTTCAAATCTAATTAAAGATTTAACTATCGCTTTGGAGCAAAACTGGTGGTACTCCATTCTCGATCACCTTTCAGATTTGATAATTTAAATTATCAATTCACATTTTTAATCTAATTAAAGATTCATTAAAACTCCACTTAGTTTTAATCTTTTCAAATAAATCAACATCTTGCCTTTAACTGGGTTAAAGAACCAATGTCATCTAAAACACGATTCACGACAAACCAAATCATATTTGATATTAAATACAAGGCTCTGAATAGAAAATATATCGGCTTATATTCAATATCAAATTCTGAAACCAACAAATATCGTATTGGAAATAACGATATATAATATATCTTTCAAATTCCCAAAACAATATCTGTATAGTCACGAAATCCAACATCGAAATATTCCGAAGATAATTTCGATTCAACTCCACTTTCACTTCACCTATTGGGAATATTGATTATTTTTAAAATCACTTTCCAATTCAATTTATTTATTTCAAAAATAAATTGTTTTTAATTCTAGTTCAAAACTAGTTCATTTCGATAAAAATCTATTTTTATCCTCTAATGTGGAATTTTCCAGCCCAATTCTTTCCAATTCACATATTATAATTTTACACAAATTATCGATATTTTTAATAATTTTATCAAGGCCCGTACAGTCGATTTCCATCAACGGCCATCGAACTGCACTTACAGCGACCTTTTCTGAAATTGATTTGGACATAATTCCAAATCCAACCGTTAGATTTCAAATTTCTAATATTCATTGGAAAGCTCTTTTCGATACGAACCCAACGGTTCCGGTTTTAGGAGAATCCGACGGTCGGATCTCCCGCAATGTCCGTTTGAAATAAATGGTCGAAATTCACGAACTGCCGCGGCGCGGCGCGTTCTATTCAGGCCATTATATATATAATATATATATATATTATATATATTTCGTCAATTTCCTTTTTAAAACGTATTTTATAAATCGTTTTAACTTTGTTTCAAAACCATTTCAACACTATTTCAATTTCTAATCAAAACTGAATATTTTATATCATTACTATATAAATGATAATATTTTCAAAACGTTATATTTTGAAATCACTTCTTTTCTATATTCATTATAAAAACGAATATAATCGATATAAATATCGTTCACGTCAAAATGGCGCAACTCTAATCAACACGGCTTTATATATTTCAATAAATCCGTTATTCTATTCAACAAATGAATATTTATTCTATTCAACACATGAATCTATATTTCTTCCAACACCTGACTAATCTCAACACATGAGTACTGTCAACACGTCACTATTTTTGTTATGTAAAATATTTTATAAAACTATGGTATCTATCATTTGATTTTTAATTAGACTCCACCGTAAAGTAGATTCTAATCGTAAATATGATAAAGATGTAATTTTTATTATTTAAAACATTTCACTCAACACATGAATATTTTCAACCCATAATCATCGTCAACACATTACTATTTATTCTATTCAACACATGAATCTTCTTTTATAATATTTCTTATTTTCCCGATTGGAATGAGGCCCAATCAATCACCATATAACGTTAATTATATGGGTTCCATACAACACATGTATATAATAGCATTGAAAAATAATCAACCATCAACCAAAGTGCACTACACTGCATAAGCATCAAATATAGATATCTGACGCTTATAACAGCCTGTCAATCGACCGATCGACATATTTAATCAATCAGGATGAGTGAACTTCAAATTTCATCCCAACACCCGTGTGGGGTTTCAAACAATCAAACACAGATTTTATTTGTGAAGTTGGGCGATGTGTAAAATTTATCGTCCCAATCAATGTCCTTCAAATAGGTGTACATAAACAAACCGTCCGGTTTGTAAATGAATATTTTATTTATTCACTTTCACGTTAAAAATTATATTTTTAACGATAAAATATTCTATTTCAACACATGAATTTCTATTCATTTCATTTACACAATAAAAATGATATTTTTATTTTTCTAACATATTTTAGAAAATTTCGGCGGCATAACGGCACGATACTAGAAACGGGACGAGGCCTAGCCTTATCCCCGGTCTAGTGAAGGCCCACACCATTCACACATCAATCAAATCCATTTCAATTCACCAAACCATTCAATTCAGCCCAAATCATCTAACTAATTTATGCAACCAAACAAACAAGTCCATGGTTTGTGGACGATTGTGTCGGGTGCTACTAAGCACCGTCTGCATCATAGTATATATATATATATAACTAGAAAAAGAAGTTGAAGAGTGAGAAGTTCTCACCGATAGCTATCCAACTTCACGACACTTCATTTGTAGAAATCTTCTTCATCCTCGCTTTTTTATCATCTTCGTTGCCCGTAGTCACTACATATATAAAAATCACACATTTTTATATTTTGATGTCTTTAAAATAAAAATCACATTTTTATTTATTCACTTTCAATTTAAAAATCATATTTTTATAATCACTTCATATATTTAAAAATCGAAATTTTACTACGATGTTCAATATATAAAAATCACATTTTTACTATGCTATTCAATATATAAAAATCGAATTTTTACTATGTTATTCAATATATAAAAATCGAAATTTTTTCTTCAAATTCATATGGATAAAAATCGCATTTCCATACCGCTAATATATAGATAAAAATTCTATTTTTATAACGCTATTCTCTATATAAAGATTTCGCCTTTTCTAATTTAAAAAAAAAAATCTAATCATTTCATTTATAAAAATCTCGTCTTTTCAAATAAAGGTTTGCCTTCCTATAATATAAAAATTATATTCTTCTCGAAGTAAAAATCATATTTTTACTTCACTACTCATCTCAAAATATCGTCTTTTCATATTTAAAAATATCGTCCTTTCATATTTAAAAATATCGTCTTTTCATATTTAAAAATATCGATATTCTGCTACACATATATAGATGCTATTTTTATAGTTCCTACCATGCAAAGATCATGTTTTTGTCTTTCTACAATAAAAAGATTATATTTTTAATACTTTAAAAATATATAAATCATATTTTTATTACTTTAAAAAATCAAATCTTTTCTGTTTTAAAAATCACGTCTTTTATATTTGAAAAATCCTAACAAAAACTGATTTTTATAATTGCTAATACCAATTACATAGAAAAAAGAAATAAAATAAATAAGTAAAAAGGGCTTACAGTCAAAATCAAAGGCTGGGGGGGGGGGGGCTTCACCGCGTCTGAGGTGGTCGGAAGTCGGGTTTTGGGCCAAGGGGGGTGCGGGTTCGGGTCTAGGGGGTGCGGCGCGTCGAGGTGGTGGAGAAGACGAAGCAGCGGCGGCGCAGCACAGGAGGGGGGGGGGGGCTGTCGCGTTCGCGTCAGGGAGGAGAAGGGCAGGAAGAAGAAGAGAGGGAGGCGGCGGCAGAGGTGGCGCCCCACCTGGGGCGGCGGCGGTTCATCGGGGAGGGGCGGCGGCTCCTCCCCCGTCGCTCTCTTCCTTTTCTCTTTTTTTTTTTTTTTTAAAATCGATTTCTGATTTAATCAGGGGGGGGGGGCAACGGGTTTTAAGGAGAGGTTTTTTTTTTATTATTATTTAATTATTTTTAAAAGTTGACTTTTACATACGTCATCTAAACGAGGCCCACCGCCTGTCGTCCATAGCGTTTAACCCCCATTCCGAACACAATGGGATATATATCGTGACCCAGTTTGGCTGTTACGATCAGTTTCTGCTGAATTTAAAACATAAATCTATATATATTTAATTCAAACGCGCATTTCCATTTACCGGGGCCACATTCTAACTCGAAAAATTCCAGAAAAATATTTTCTAGGTTCGTATTGACGATACGGTCCTAACAAAACTAATTTCGTCGAATTCTGAGACTGTTTGAATAATGGTCATTTTCCAGTCGATTAAAATCAACTAAAACTGGTCAAACGCGTTTTCCTCTGCCACGCTCACATATTGATTCGGAAAATTATGAAATTTGAAACCTAGCAATAATTTAACATCACGGACCCAACAAAAGTGGTTTCGTCGAAATCCGAGGTCATTTGCAAAATGTCTATTTTTAAGGGCCTGAATTCCATAGCGACTATTCAGAATTTTCAACTGGACATATCTTTTGATTCCCGCTATGAAATTTTGATCTTTCAGATTCGTTGGACAGGTATCATCAATTAGATTCTAATGTTTTTGGTTTCACTAAAATCTGGATTGTTTTGCACCCGGTACATTTAATTGAAGTTTGAAATCGAATTATCGAACTACCGCGCCATTTTCAATTCCTATTTATAATTATATATAAATATTTATATTCAAACGACGCCGTATATAAATATATACGTTCGAATTATATTCAAAATAAATTTTTCGTCGATATTATTTAAAATAATCTATTTTAAATGTTCAAAATTCGCTAAAATTGCCAAAATAAAAATTTCAAACTGGCCCAGCTTTTCCGGGTTATTACAATCTCCCCCACTTAAAACTTTTCGTCCCCGAAAAGGAACAAAGTCGAAAGTGGTTTGATTAATAAGCTCTACATTCGATCTGGCTTGCATTCTCCAACTTTTCAGTTTCTGAGAATTTTCAAAATTTTCAAAAATTTGGCTAACACCCTAAATTTTCGAAAAATTTCGCCATAACCTCCCCTGCACCGGGAGCATCGAGGAATTTCAAATAGCTTCCCCGGTCCTTCTAATCTCAAAAAGAAAAAGAAAAAGCCAAGCGGCTAGCCAATAGGCTCATAAAATCATCATCACCCAAACAAAACAGTAAATTATGTAGTAAACATGTACCTATTTGTCGGGAAAACAAATTTTATTCTTCGGCTCTAGCCTCCTTGCTATGACCTGTTCAATGTAAGTATATGTATATGCAAGCAAATGCGACCAATTTTCAATACAATTCAATATTTGATTCAATTAGGCATAATGGTTCAAAATTATCAAACAAATAAACAAACAACACAAAACATCAATCAATTAGTGAATTAGAGTTTCAAATTCATAATTTTGATATATATATATATACAAAAATCATGTTTTTGATGCCAATTCACAACAATGTGTTCTAGCTATATATGTTTTGGCTCTCACACCAGTCTAATGGAAATATATAGAAAATCACACCTTCGAAACTCGAATATGAATACTGATGATGATGCACCATCATCAGAATCATCCCCGGATGTCTAGAATGTGATTCTGTATCTATCCAGTATATTAAAATTTCGAATATACGTTCATGACGCGTATACGTGAAATCTATATATACTCGATTGTCCATATTCAAAATAAATAAATATTCAAATACGTTTAAAACGATTTAAATTTTCAAAACAAAATTGTTTTCATTTGAAAAATATACTCTTCACACTCGTTCTAGGATACTACTGATCCTTTCTCTAACGAGTCATTCTAATTGGATATTACTAACCCAATATCTGATGAATTCTTTCGTATGGTTCTAATGTGTCTTGTTCTCGAGCTCTGTAAACCAAAGCTCTGATACCAAACTGACACGACCCGAACTTCCCCATGAAGGAAAGCACGGATAGCGTTGAGAACAGGACAAAATAGAACGCAAACAAAAGAACATTTCATTGCTATTACAACAATTCCATCAAATACAAGAATATACAGAGTATAATGAATAAATTACATTCGACAAATATCAGAGGTTACAATAAATTACATAGCAGCGGAAAAATAATACAAAAGCACAACTAGAAGTGATACACGGATACAGAGCTTTTCGAGCATCGTTCCAGCTGTAAATCAGGACCCTGTGAATATAAATCTGCAAAACCAAAACTACTAGCTGCCCGTGCGGAAAATAGGGGCACCCAGAGTTTAGGTTAAAACAATAAACTCCAGGTCAGTCATGTGACTGGTGTGAGAACTAAAACAGTTATTTAATTCAATTTTAAAAGAGAGTAATTCAAGGGACCACGCCGTATAACACGGAACGGGTTTTCTCCCAAGAATACCAGTGCATAGAATAAACAGCGCAATGATTTTTTGAAAAATGAAACTATTATAAGACCCAAGTCCCATCACACAATGCAACGCAAGCCAGAGGATAGGGTTTTCCCTTATAATAGCCAAACATGCTTGGTACGTTTAAAACAAATCATTTGATACTATAATAAGTGTATAGTGTCAAAACAATTTCAATCATAAATATAAATCATAGACGGCATGGGTACCATATATCATGTCGCCATACTAGTTCTACAATTAAAACCGCAGTATACGTATTGGAATTGGATTCCGTCATGAGCCGAGGCAAGGGGCAAGCTCCTCTCCACGTTCGAGACACTCTAGCAACGCCTCAGGACCCCACTCTAATCCTTTGGAACCTCCAAGGCCGGTCCTCTCTTACTTTTGAGGATTAGTTATTCCTGAACACACGTTTCCCGGTCCTTACAGACCTATATCCAAGGCGCCTCGTATCCAACCACCACACAGGTGAAAAGTATATAAATGTCAGGGCTGGTAGGTCACTGACACCACCCTAGCTAGAAAGAAACGTCGTGCACTCCTTGGGTCCGTATCCCGTTTTTGACTCATACCGAGGTGTGAGGCTCGCGAATTCACGTTATACACAAAGCTATGCCACACAGGCCGTGCTTTGATCATCAACCACAAGACTTTGCTTTTCAACAGAAGCCTTGATCAATTGCCACTTACGCGTGCCACACAGGCAATGCATTCCATGCGACTGATGTCCATCGATATACAACCTCTGAGCTCGTACGTCTCAGGGAAGGGCGTTAAGCAAGAGAATAAATTCTCCGCCGCCAAATAGATGTATATTTAATAGAGATCAATCAACACAGAATAAAATCCGATGTCAGACACACAATCCATTTACAAGTTCGCTCTGGGTCTGAACGAAACCGGAGGCACTTTCCTCGCATATCCATCGATCTCCAAGTACGTCTGGACGATCACCAACTGTTTCCCTCATCTTGGGTGTACAGCCCAATCAAGATCATCAGTAATCACCCAAACGATGTGAAGACTTCCGGTCTTCAACCACCGTCTTCATCTTCGACATCTCGTCGAATCGGTTATTCAGAATGGGTATAAACCCGGCCTTTCTGAATAACCCACGTATATGATAAACAAATGTTACACAAACACAACAAACGCCTCATTCCAATTTAGAATATTCTTTTATTCACAAAATCACATTTTTAGGGAAAGGTTCCCATTAATTTTACCCAAGATAAATTCTTCCAAATTTATCCTAAAATCTTTCTTTGGATATCATTTCAAACCATATTATGGTTTTCCAAACTAGTCGGGATTAGCGAACCACACCGAAGTAATTATTTATTTTATTTCCCAATCCCAACCTATATATCCCATGGACAAAACTGGTAATACTCCACATCTAACACCACGGTGCTATCGGTAAAATTAATTACCATTTCACGTTCAAATCTAATTAAAGATTTAACTATCGCTTTAGAGCAAAACTGGTGGTACTCCATTCTCGATCACCTTTCAGATTTGATAATTTAAATTATCAATTCACATTTTTAATCTAATTAAAGATTCATTAAAACTCCACTTAGTTTTAATCTTTTCAAATAAATCAACATCATGCCTTTAACTGGGTTAAAGAACCAATGTCATCTAAAACACGATTCACGACAAACCAAATCATATTTGATATTAAATACAAGGCTCTGAATAGAAAATATATCGGCTTATATTCAATATCAAATTCTGAAACCAACAAATATCATATTGGAAATAACGATATATAATATATCTTTCAAATTCCCAAAACAATATCTGTATAGTCACGAAATCCAACATCGAAATATACCGAAGATAATTTCGATTCAACTCCACTTTCACTTCACCTATTGGGAATATTGATTATTTTTAAAATCACTTTCAAATTCAATTTATTTATTTCAAAAATAAATTGTTTTTAATTCTAGTTCAAAACTAGTTCATTTCGATAAAAATCAATTTTTATCCTCTAATGTGGAATTTTCCAGCCCAATTCTTTCCAATTCACATATTATAATTTTACACAAATTATCGATATTTTTAATAATTTTATCAAGGCCCGTACAGTCGATTTCCATCAACGGCCATCGAACTGCACTTACAGCGACCTTTTCTGAAATTGATTTGGGCATAATTCCAAATCCAACCGTTAGATTTCAAATTTCTAATATTCATTGGAAAGCTCTTTTCGATACGAACCCAACGGTTCCGGTTTTAGGAGAATCCGACGGTCGGATCTCCCGCAATGTCCGTTTGAAATAAATGGTCGAAATTCACGAACTGCCGCGGCGCGGCGCGTTCGCGCCGCGTTCTATTCAGGCCATTATATATATAATATATATATATTATATATATTTCGTCAATTTCCTTTTTAAAACGTATTTTATAAATCGTTTTAACTTTGTTTCAAAACCATTTCAACACTATTTCAATTTCTAATCAAAACTGAATATTTTATATCATTACTATATAAATGATAATATTTTCAAAACGTTATATTTTGAAATCACTTCTTTTCTATATTCATTATAAAAACGAATATAATCGATATAAACATCGTTCACGTCAAAATGGCGCAACTCTAATCAACATGGCTTTATATATTTCAATAAATCCGTTATTCTATTCAACAAATGAATATTTATTCTATTCAACACATGAATCTATATTTCTTCCAACACCTGACTAATCTCAACACATGAGTACTGTCAACACATCACTATTTTTGTTATGTAAAATATTTTATAAAACTATGGTATCTATCGTTTGATTTTTAATTAGACTCCACCGTAAAGTAGATTCTAATCGTAAATATGATAAAGATGTAATTTTTATTATTTAAAACATTTCACTCAACACATGAATATTTTCAACCCATAATCATCGTCAACACATTACTATTTATTCTATTCAACACATGAATCTTCTTTTATAATATTTCTTATTTTCCCGATTGGAATGAGGCCCAATCAATCACCATATAACGTTAATTATATGGGTTCCATACAACACATGTATATAATAGCATTGAAAAATAATCAACCATCAACCAAAGTGCACTACACTGTATAAGCATCAAATATAGATATCTGACGCTTATAACAGCCTGTCAATCGACCGATCGACATATTTAATCAATCAGGATGAGTGAACTTCAAATTTCATCCCAACACCCGTGTGGGGTTTCAAACAATCAAACACAGATTTTATTTGTGCAGTTGGGCGATGTGTAAAATTTATCATCCCAATCAATGTCCTTCAAATAGGTGTACATAAACAAACCGTCCGGTTTGTAAATGAATATTTTATTTATTCACTTTCACGTTAAAAAATATATTTTTAATGATAAAATATTCTATTTCAACACATGAATTTCTATTCATTTCATTTACACAATAAAAATGATATTTTTATTTTTCTAACATATTTTAGAAAATTTCGGCGGCATAACGGCACGATACTAGAAACGGGACGAGGCCTAGCCTTATCCCCGGTCTAGTGAAGGCCCACACCATTCACACATCAATCAAATCCATTTCAATTCACCAAACCATTCAATTCAGCCCAAATCATCTAACTAATTTATGCAACCAAACAAACAAGTCCATGGTTTGTGGACGATTGTGTCGGGTGCTACTAAGCACCGTCGGCATCCTAGTATATATATATAACTAGAAAAAGAAGTTGAAGAGTGAGAAGTTCTCACCGATAGCTATCCAACTTCACGACACTTCATTTGTAGAAATCTTCTTCATCCTCGCCTTTTTATCATCTTCGTTGCCCGTAGTCACTTCATATATAAAAATCACACATTTTTATATTTTGATGTCTTTAAAATAAAAATCACATTTTTATTTATTCACTTTCAATTTAAAAATCATATTTTTATAATCACTTCATATATTTAAAAATCGAATTTTTACTACCATGTTCAATATATAAAAATCACATTTTTACTATGCTATTCAATATATAAAAATCGAATTTTTACTATGCTATTCAATATATAAAAATCGAATTTTTTTCTTCATATTCATATGGATAAAAATCGCATTTCCATACCGCTAATATATAGATAAAAATTCTATTTTTATAACGCTATTCTCTATATAAAGATTTCGCCTTTTCTAATTTAAAAAAAAAAATCTAATCATTTCATTTATAAAAATCTCGTCTTTTCAAATAAAGGTTTGCCTTCCTATAATATAAAAATTATATTCTTCTCGAAGTAAAAATCATATTTTTACTTCACTACTCATCTCAAAATATCATCTTTTCATATTTAAAAATATCGTCCTTTCATATTAATAAATATCGTCTTTTCATATTTAAAAATATCGATATTCTGCTACACATATATAGATGCTATTTTTATAGTTCCTACCATGCAAAGATCATATTTTTGTCTTTCTACAATAAAAAGATTATATTTTTAATACTTTAAAAATACATAAATCATATTTTTATTACTTTAAAAAATCAAATCTTTTCTGTTTTAAAAATCACGTCTTTTATATTTGAAAAATCCTAACAAAAACTGATTTTTATAATTGCTAATACCAATTACATAGAAAAAAGAAATAAAATAAATAAGTAAAAAGGGCTTACAGTCAAAGTCGAAGGCTGGGGGGCTTCACCGCGTCTGAGGTGGTCGGAAGTCGGGTTTTGGGCCAAGGGGGGTGCGGGTTCGGGTCTAGGGGGGTGCGGCACGTCGAGGTGGTGGAGAAGACGAAGCAGCGGCGGCGCAGCACAGGGGGGGGGGGCTGTCGCGTTCGCGTCAGGGAGGAGAAGGGCAGGAAGAAGAAGAGAGGGAGGCGGCGGCAGAGGTGGCGCCCCACCTGGGGCGGCCGCGGTTCATCGGGGAGGGGCGGCGGCTCCTCCCCCGTCGCTCTCTTCCTTTTCTCTCTTTTTTTTTTTTTTTTTTTTTTTGAAATCGATTTCTGATTTAATCAGGGGGGGCCAACGGGTTTTAAGGAGAGGGTTTTCTTTTTTTTTATTATTTAATTATTTTTAAAAGTTGACTTTTACATACGTCATCTAAACGAGGCCCATCGCCTGTCGTCCATAGCATTTAACCCCCATTCCGAACACAATGGGATATATATCGTGACCCAGTTTGGCTGTTACGTTCAGTTTCTGCTGAATTTAAAACATAAATCTACATATATTCAATTCAAACGCGCATTTCCATTTACTGGGGCACATTCTAACTCGAAAAATTCCAGAAAAATATTTTCTAGGTTCGTATTGACGATACGGTCCTAACAAAACTAATTTCGTCGAATTCTGAGACTGTTTGAATAATGGTCATTTTCCAGTCGATTAAAATCAACTGAAACTGGTCAAACGCGTTTTCCTCTGCCACGCTCACATATTGATTCGGAAAATTATGAAATTTGAAACCTAGCAATAATTTAACATCACGGACCCAACAAAAGTGGTTTCGTCGAAATCCGAGGTCATTTGCAAAATGTCTATTTTTAAGGGCCTGAATTCCATAGCGACTATTCAGAATTTTCAACTGGACATATCTTTTGATTCCTGCTATGAAATTTTGATCTTTCGGATTCGTTGGACAGGTATCATCAATTAGATCCTAATGTTTTTGGTTTCACTAAAATCCGGATTGTTTTGCACCTGGTACATTCAATTGAAGTTTGAAATCGAATTATCGAACTACCGCGCCATTTTCAATTCCTATTTATAATTATATATAAATATTTATATTCAAACGACGCCGTATATAAATATATACGTTCGAATTATATTCAAAATAATTTTTTCGTCGATATTATTTAAAATAATCTATTTTAAATGTTCAAAATTCGCTAAAATTGCCAAAATAAAAATTTCAAACTGGCCCAGCTTTTCCGGGTTATTACAACATTTGTATTAGGATAAGAAATTTATGTCTATACATCCAAGCTATTTCATAACTTTTTGTGCATTACTTATCAAGATTACTTATTATTAATACTACGTGACGCCACTTGGTGCTAGTATCAATTCATGTTAAAAAATTATCTAGGCTGCAAACATCATAAAAATGGGGATAAAAAAAACTACAATGAAAACCTAATATTGTGGAAAGCTCAAATTTGCAATATGTAGCAAAATAAAAGTAATAAAGCTACAAAATTAACTAAAAGTGCAAACTGTGAAGCAAGAGCTGAAACATTTTTCACCATGATCATAAGCTTATGTTGCACTTTCTTTAAGGAATTAAAGAACATGGAATTGGATATTTGAGATTACCTAAAGTTCAGCAAACGCTTGATTATGACCAACTTTAGGAAACAAAAATTGGATTGAATTTAGGATTTAAATTTCCCTCTAGTCTTTTAGAAAAGTGCACGAGTGTTTTCGTTTTCGCTTCACAATACGCATTTGCTTTGGTGGCTTTTTTTATTATCTTCCCTCGATAATTTAATATAGTAGTACTTTGCGTTTATTTTTAATAGGTTAGAAGCAAATAATCTATTCCCTTGCCTATTTGCGTCTGATTATACAATGAACAGATGTAAATAGCTATACAAAATTTTCATTCCCACCCTATCGTGTAGGTTCATAGACAACAACCGATGCAAAGATTGGAGTAATATTTTCTTTTCCTTATTTTTGTCTGTTTTCAGTTAGGAACAAATGAAAATTTTACTATTTGGGTCTGTTGTTTATACAATAGATGCAAATGAAGAGACGTAAAAGACAATTTTTGTACTATTGTCGAAATTCTAGAAGGAAGTTCAGTTTGTTATGCGCTGCAATTGGAATTCCCGGCCACTAATAATAAAGCATAATACGAGGCCCTAATTGTTGGGCTAAGAATAGCTAAAGAATTGAATCTCCGAACTCTCCAAATATTCAGTGACTCGTAGGTTGTGATGTGTCAGGTCCGAAGAGAGTTTCAAGCGAAAGGACGAAATCTTGCTCCATATTTGTCAAAAGAATGGGAACTTATTGACGATTTCGTGTGCTACACCATCGCTCACATTCCATGGGAAGAAAATATGAAGGCCGATTCACTTGTGAAGTATGCTAGTTCAGGTGATGCACGGCTTTGGGGTTGGTGCTGATGGAAGTCCTCAATAATCCGAGCATCAGTGACATGGAAATGGAATATGTTATAGAAACTAACGAAGGACCAAAGTCATCGATGACCCCTATAAAATAATATCTAAATAGCGTAACACTCCCAGTAGATCAGATAGAACGAAAAGATTGCTTAGAAAGGCTTTGAGGTTCATTGTGCAATATAGAAAGTTGTATAGAAGGGGATATTCTATGCCATTGTTATGATGCGTAACCCGTGAGGAAGCAAAAAAGAATTCTAGCTAATGTACATTAGGGTGAGTGTGGGGACCATTCTGAAGGTCAAATTCTGGCCAAGACGATACTCCAATATGGTTACTTATGATCTGAAGTAAACAGGTGTTGACATGCTTTTTAGTCGAAGCTGTCATACATCAAGTTTCTTGTAACAACCCGGAATTTTGACAATAATTAGTTATTTAATTAGAAGCTCAAAAATAGGAATTTCTACAAACGATGGAACTGGGGATTGTAAGCTTAAAAATGTTTTTAAGAAATTAGGGGTTGTAAGCCTAAAAAGGTCCAAATTCAGAAATTGGAAGCTATAAGGTGAGTGGGAAATTTATTAATACAGATATAATGATTTATCTATTTCATTTGAACCCAATATATGTTTTATGCCTATAAAATCTGTTATTTAAATAATTGTTAATTGTGATAACCATCAGATCTGACTATGAATATGTTTGAAATTGGTATTAGATAAAGTTGTGATTATGTATAAACATGAATTGTTGGATTTTTATATATATTCCCACATATTCCTACAAGTTATGTCATGAATTATGAAATATGTTGTAGATGCCACAAAGCACTATAGAATTGGAAATCAGTCGCATTAAACATAAATTTGTTGTAGTTATGTTCCAGATCTTTAATTAGTGCTGAAATATGAATTATGCAAATTTGGGTAAAAAGATGAATTTGTGTATTATGTGATTGTAAGAATAAAAGAAATATTTCTTGTTTACATTCAATATTGTTGGGTTTTTGGCTTAAGTATTGTAAGTTATGTTGTTTTCCTCATTTTTAATTAAAAAGGCATTATTTTAGAATCACAAGAAGTATGACAAAAATATTTAGAAAAGGAAAAGTGGTGCAAAGGTACATATAAAAATAGGAGGATTTTCTTTTAAAGGACAAACTTTGCAAAAAAAAAAAAAAAAAAAAAAAAAATAATGGTGAAAATTATGGAAAGTTTCATAATGAGGGAGAAGGACACATTTACACTAAAAGTGGAATTCAATGGGCCTACTATCATTTTTTTCATTTACACTAACATTTGTCCTTCTCACTAAATTCTAAACCTTCCATACTTTTCACAATTTTTTTTGTTAAGTTTGTCCTTCTCCCTATTTCCCACTAAAAATAAATACATGTTTTTCTATGTAATTTGTATCTACTATTCCAAAATAAAAATATAGTACATATATTTCTCATGATTTGGAAATGTGTCAATTCCACAAAATAGGCATGATTTACAGTGATTTTGGCTAACGGTCCTTGTGAGACTTGAAACCTTTTTGGCAAGATTGAATTTAAAAAGGGAATGTTTGGTTAATTGATTAGACCAAATCATTGATTTAAAAATAAGTATTTCAAAATAATAAATAATAAATAAATATTAATAACTACGTTGATCGCACGAAAACATAAAAATGAATATATATATATATATATATATACATACATATTATCCATCAAAATCAGCATAAAACGATGAAATGTGAATTATATGGAATATATGAATACTTGGATAAAGTTCAATTATGGAATTATATGAAAATATAATCCATTTTTAATTAATGTATTTATGGTGGCCATTTGTTGCAATAAATATAAGTAATTGTCATAAATGAAACCACAGATAAGGGGATTGCCATTGTAACAAATATTGATTGTGGGAAAATAAATGTGATAGGAAAATGGTTACAATTCCTAAAATCAATTAGGATAATTTCTATGGACCCCAATTAGGAAATTTAAAAATAAAACCACATTTAGACATGAGGTTAAGCTCAACTTGTGGTGTAAGCCTGCCCGGAACTGATCGGTAAATCCAGCAGCCACAGGTAGTCAGCTTATTGTGAGGGCTCTAATGCATAAAAATTAATGTACCATGGAATGAATTTAAGTTCAGTTGTGGTAGATTCCTTCCCGGAACCGAGCGGCGAATCCAGCATCCATAGGTATTCAAATTAATGTAGGAGGCCTAGTGCATAAATATATATATATATATATACATATATATAACAATCATCCAATAAATAAATAAATAAATAAAAATAGAAATTTGTCCGTTGGGGTACAACAAATAGATAACTTGGGACTGATAAATAATTGCCTTAGGAAAATATGACCGTTAGAGCCATAAAGGGCAATAAAAAGGAAATAAATAGAAATGGATGTCAAAAAGGGGATTAATGGATATTGATTGTCATTTAAATACAAAGTTTAAATTAGGGAAGAAATTAAATAAATATCCTAGAGAAAAGGGAATATAACCTTCCTTATTTATGTCAATAAAACTTATAATTAAAAATATAGTTGGACTTAGTAGGTTAATAATGTAAGACATTATTAACCATATAAACCCATGATACAAATAAAGGGTGTACGTATAGTATTTTCGTATAAAGGAATTAAACGAGAATGACTTAATAACGTAGCCTAGTTATTCCCTAAAATGGAAAGGTGATAATGGAAAAATGGGGACGAACGAATAACCTTCATGCATAGTCTGCTTTCTGGGTTCTAAAAAGCTAAGTGGCTAGGGTTAAAGAGTCCACCCGAGAATAGGTTTTTCAGTATAGGGTCTTAAATGGCAGGTGTGTGTTGGCCTACCCAAACCTGGAAATTAAAAGGGCTAGATATGACATTCTATCCCACGGGAAGTAGTAAGTGACTAAGGAGGTTATCTAATAAGGCCAGCTAGAAGGTATAACGTACGATAAAATACCTTCTCTCACCTTATGCAGGGTAAGGGTATATGCGTGAATGACGGAAGCCTTAACTAGTAAGGCCTATAGCTAGTGCCCTCTAGTTTATGTCGACGTTGAATATATTATCGAGGGTTAATAAGTGACCAATAGGTCCGTCTAGGGTCTTAAGTGATCAGGGAGAATCCACCCTACCTGTCATTTGATAGTGAGGCGTTAAATAATAAGGAATAGTGAATAAGGATATAGAATGAAACCCAGTAAATTAGGGGCCTACTCTCAATAGAATGGACCAGTTAAGTTCTGGTATAAAGGCTTCATAAAAATATATGTAAATTTCTTATCTCAGTAATATAATCTGGAAATGCTACTTTGGGCTGAATTGTAAAGTTGTGCGTAAATATTTACTAGGTTTGGCTAGAATTACTAACCTGGTTAGGCATACAGCTTGGTTTGAACCAAACGGAATATATCTGTGTTATAGTCTGTGTTGTACATTTCTTAGTTGCCAGAACTTGTTTTTCTGACCCCCCCCCCCCCCTCCTCATTATAACCTCTAGATTTCATAGAGAAGGTCGGGTTCTCACAAATGATTAAGTTTGGCTTTCGGTTCTCGTTCTCTCTCATGCTCAGTATTGGAAAAGTGACTAACTTAGAAAAAGGTAGTTATTTGAGGCAACACTAGTTATCCTATTTTGTTTCCGCTGTGAGCTTTACTTATTGTACTCTGATTATGCTTATGCTCATTTATTGCAGGTACCAGTTATACGCTATACGCTTTGATTTATTCAAGTTTTGATTTTTGTCAAAATTTGGGTGCAGAAAAGTGTGGGGTGTTTCAGTTGGCATCAGTGCTTAGGTTAAATGATCAGAGGATTTAGTTAAATTTGGAATCGTGAGAGAACGTGATTCGGTCTTCTTTTCTGTTTTCTTTGCCTTTCTTACTCGGCTTTAATTTATTTCGACTATAGAAATTAGTCGTGAGCCTAATTATATATAATCGGCTTTGGCGACCAAGAATTGAAATATGTTGAGTTCGGGTTTCTAGCCAGTTTTGTCTTACCCTGCAGTACGTTAGCGATTTAGTCGTGAAGAGTGTGAGGACGACATATGGTAGATCCCTTTTATTCGAGTTTGGAGACTGGATAAAAATCTAGCTACAACCGAGATAGTCATAATTCCTGGTTTGGTTTTCATTGATAGTTCCAGTTAAGACCATTACTCGATCTAAAATGACAAAAAAGCCCACCTTAATATGTCGTATCCATTTCAGAATTATAATTACGAGGTCAATCCAATTGTTACTTCGTTAGAATTCTGAATCTACCTTTGGTGAAATATTCAATTAAGTTCTTAGCATTGTATTCAAAGAAATTTATTTTTAAAACTATTTGAAAAATAAAAATGGAATTTAACGGTTTTGAAATACGGTTTCAAAAAATAGTTTGTGAAGATATGGTTTTAAATTTTAATCTATTCGTGTTAAAAATTTTAGAGTTATTGTTTAATTTTAATAAATATAGTCTGATTGGTAGGAAAGATGGAATTAGGAAGGACAAGGAATATGCCACTAAACATGAAAACAATAAATATTTATTCCTTGCGATTATTAGTATCCATTTTTCCTATATATTGGATAATTTATTGAAATTACCACAATTAACCCTTAAGATTCTAAAGCACTAACATTTTTGGACATGAAAAGGTTTTCCCAGTTTGAAATGCAAAACTGGAATGTAAATAGTAATAATAAAATGGATTTATAAATATTTAAAACTAATAGTTTATAAACAAATCCCCTTTTTTGGAAAAAGTTTTAAATTTTTCTTCGAAAAGGATAAGAAAAATCCGTAGTTCGGATTTTGGGGTATTTCACTTCGTGAATCGTCTGCTTGTTGTCAGCTATGTAAGGGGAAAATCCGTTATAATTTATATTATGGATTTCTATCTGAATTATTTTTGGAATTCGTTCGTTCGTTGGGTAGTCGCAGCATCGTAGTTGAGACTATAAATCCTTGGAGTTGGTTCGGAGTTTAACTACGGTCTGTAAATATCGCGGTAATGAGGATAATTATTTTTCGGATCGCGTTAAATCTTAAAAGAAGACGCGGGACGATTAATATTTTAATCTTCCCTAATAGGGTCAAGGTCCAACCTCTGTCCAAAACCCATTTGGTAGTTGACTGTTTAGTGCTACACTAGGATGGTCAATTAGTTGATGAACTTTGGTACAACTTGGACTTAGGACTCATCCATAAAAGTTGCGTCAAATTACCTCCTTAACTTCCTTCTTTCGTCCTTTCTTCCTCATCCAGCCAAACCACATCTCTATCCTTCTTCTCTTTCTTGTTGTCGCCTCGTCTTCTCATTTCTGCGTTTGTTCGCGCATTAGATATTGCCTCACTAGTACTCCAAGATCTAATTTTCTTCTCTCCGACCTTTTCTTAGCCCATAATACTTAATTGCGCTATCCGATCTTACTCGCACCGATTATGTCTCACCCTTGGGTAGAGATCATTTGGTTGGATCAAAATGAGTAAAAGGGTCTCATCGCTTTAGGGATAAGAAAATTTGTTGTGGTAGTTGGACTTGCACCGGTCCATTGCCGAGATCTCAGAATAGGATTTGTGTTTGTGCTTCATCCGCCTTTGGTATACCTTGTTCAAATTGGTTCTTTCGAAGGCGATCATCTTTTCAAAGATGAAGATTAAGCTATCTTTTGATGGTTTTTATGAGGAGAACCTCGATGAGGTTTTAGAGGAATCTGTCTTGAACACATACTTGTATGGTCTTTTGTTTGACCGGCTTTGGAGAATTTGCAGCAAATCTATTTTTCTTGATGTCAGTTTTTGTGTTCGGGATTCTATGTTCGAACTGCCCATATAGGCGTGTGACCCATTTAACACATCATTCTATAAATGGGAAGCTATGACAGGACTTGTCTCTTGATGCCGTAATTTAATCTTTTGCTTGATTGGTGGCGTAAACATCATCTAGTGCCGCATTATATTCGATTCAGCTATTGTTCTTATGTGTTGTCTCATAGAATTACTTTCGGTGAATTCAGCTATCCACTTTGTCTTTAGACAATATTAGGTGGGTTTCCATGAGAAGTAGTTTTGTGGTAGGTTTCTTTTCTCGTCTTAAATTCTCTCTTAAAAGAGATGGTGATGTGGGAACCTCCAACAACACCAACAGTATATGTAACATGAGATTAAGCATTTTTGCTACCATGATATGGTTAATTAAAAATCATAAAAATGGTTTGAGCTCCAGCTGCGGAGGAAGACATCTGGTTGTTTATATCCACTGTGTTGGGAGTTTTGGTGTTGTTTTGTTGTTATCCCTTTCCAGCATCGAGTTCTTGGTTGTGGTGATTTGTGCTTGTAACTGTTAGTGTAAATCGCGCGACTTAGGTTAATGTGATTTCTATGTTTGGAGATGTTTATGTCATTCACGCATGCCTGTTTGAATGAAATCTCATTTTTGAACTAACAGTTGCCCTAGAGCTGGAAAGAATAGAATTCTGTGTTGGATAAATTTTAGCAAAGGACCAGTTTTGCGTCGTTTTCGTTACGGGTATATAAATAAATAAATCACCGTTTCTTGTTAAAGCTAAAATTTACTTTGGTTTTTTGTGTGTGATTTCAGTTTTCGCATTTTTGACATAACTGACTTCCTTTTTCGCCAACATATGACTTTAATCAATTTAAGTTTCCGTAAATTACATTTTTGAAAGTTTTCGGAAAATGTTGTTTGAAAAAAAAAACATTTGTATCATTTTCTTATTTTATATAGGAAAATAAAACGGTTTTGAAAGGAAAATTTTCAAAATAGACATGACAAGTTTTTAAGTGGAAATTTAATTTTGTGAAAAATTTCGATTTTTGGTCACATGAACGGTATAAGGAAGATTTTTGGATGCTTTATGTGCTCGTTTTAGCGGTGCAGTAGGATCGACGATACGATAAAAACGTTAACGGTATCCAGGAAAGGGCCGTTTTAGCCTTGGAAACGCTGTTTCCATACCTTTTCAATGTTGCGCACAAGCTATTAAATAACTCGTTTTACGCTTTAGAGCTTGTTTTAAGCCTTCTTTACAGTCTACAAATGGAAATTTTCGAAGTATTTTGGGTAATTGATGTGAAAACTCCACTACATGACGGGAAATGGAATATTTGAAAGTGGAGGAAATGTTAAAATTCTTCGCTTTGATTTTCTTTTTCCGGATTAGGAGAAATTAAATAGGAAATGGTTAGATTGCGTAACGTTTTGGATGGTAGGGTTTGGATGCAAAATTGGTTGCTTCACACTTCTATTCATAATTGTGTGAAGGTCATGAATGAAAAAGAATTTTCAAATTTTGCATTCATACAGAACTGTCAGTATATTTTGGATGTTTTACATTATGTTTTTGAAAAGTATTTTAAAAATCTCAATGCACACATATAGAGGGCCCGATTTAAAATCATCTTGCATACATATTTTATGATTGAAGTGCATTAAGTACACCATGCACATATAAACATGGTTGCAAAGTAGATGTACACAAGTTGCTTATATAGAATAAGATAACTAGTTGTCAGAATTTCGGGACGAAATTCCTTTTAAGGGGGGAAGAATGTAACAATCCGGAATTTTGACAATAATTAGTTTTTTAATTAGAAGCTCAAAAAAAGCAATTTCTGCAAACAATGGAATTTGACAACTAAACTTTAACTGTTGCGTTCGTCTCGGAATTATGGTCAACTTTCATGTCTGGAGTTTTGCGAACGGAGTCCGTATGAAAAAGTTATGGACAAAATATGAAAACGGACAAATAATAAATAAAATAGAATGTGTATATATATATATATAGAAATAAATTTTCCTCTAGCCACCTCACTGCCAGGTAGACCAGGGCGGTCGACCGCTTGGTCGAGCCAGGCAGCGGCGGCTAGGGTTAAGGGGGTTGGTTTATAAAATTATATTAAAACGGATGGACGAATGTTATTTAAAATGAATCCAACGGTGCAAGGCCATTTCCACCCCTATGGTAGGACCCCATTCTCTTCCATTCAAATCTATAGAGACAGCGGAGCTCTGCCATTTTTCTTCTTCTTCTAACCTAATTTCTAAATAAAATATATTCATATACATACTAAATCAAATCAAATTCATATGAAATTGGGAAGATTAATAGATTCAATGGAAGAGGGTGCTCAATGATAGATTTCTTCGCTCTTTTCCCTTTTTCTTGCATTTCTACAGATTTAGAATTTTCCCCTTTCTTGATAAATTGTAGATTTTTAAGAAATTGGGGAATGTAAGCCTAAAAAGGTTCAAAATTCAGAAATTGGAAGTTATAAGATGAGTGAGAAATTTATTAATACAGATATAATGATTTATCTATTTCATTTGAACCCAATCTATGTTTTATGCCTATAAGATCTGTTATTTAAATAATTGTAAATTGTGATAACCATCAGATATGACTACGAATATGTTCGAAATTGGTAAAAGAAAGTTGTGATTATGTATAAACATGAATTGTAGGATTTTTGTATATATTCCCACATATTCCTACAAGTCATGTCATGAATTATGAAATACGTTGTATATGCCACATAGCACTATAGAACTGGAAATCTGTCCCATTAAACATTAATTTGTTGTAGTTATGTTCCATATCTTTAGTTCAATGCTGAAATATGAAATATGTAAATTTGGGTAAAAAGATGAATTTGTGTATTATGTTATTGTAAGAATAAAAGAAATATTTCTTATATACATTCAATAATGTTGGGTTTTTGGCTTAAGCACTGTAAGTTATGTTGTTTTCCTCATTTTTGATTAAAAAGGCATTATTTTAGAATCACAAGAAGTATGACAAAAATAATTAAAAAAGGAAAAGTGGTGCAAAAGTACATATAAAAATAAATACATGTTTTGTATGTAATTTGCATCTACTATTCCAAAATAAAAATATAGTACATATATTTCTTGTGATTTGGAAATGTGCCAATTCCACAAAATAGGCATGAATTATAGTGATTTTGGCTAACGATCCTTGTGAGACTTTAAACCTTTTTGGCAAGACTGAATGTAAAGAGGGAATGTTTGGTTAATTGATTCATTTCCCTATAAATACCCTCTATACTCTAACTTGAAAGGGGATTGTTTCCTTTCCCTGCCAAAGCTCTGTCAAAGTGGACCTTTATCTCCAGCAGCCATAGTTTATCTTTAACAACAAGACTTCATCTCTAGAGACAGCAATCTTAGGTCATCTAAGGAGATTATTGAAATCTTCTCCAACAATCTTCAGTCCTTGTGATTCATTGTAATTCCCTACTGTGGATAGCGTTGTAATCATCTATAATTCTTTGTAATTGGCTTGGCAAGAATCATAATAAAAGTGTTCAAAGTGGACGTAGGCTTGATTTCAAGCTGAACCGCTATAAAATTGTGTTTCTTCTTCCCTGCTTTCCTTTTTTCATTTATTTTTTTGTTATATTCTGTTTTTCCCATCGAAGGTGATGCTTTCGTAATAAATTAGGTGTTATCATCATTTTTGGAGAGATTCATTAATTCTCAATCGGATACATCCTTATTTGTTTATATCGATGGACCCCTTATAATGCTTCTACTTGTCTATATAGACGATATTCTAATTACCAGAAATTCATCGTCTCTATTGATAAGTTCATAGCGGCTCTCGCTCAACGATTTTCTCTTACGGACCTTGGTTTCCTTTAGCTACTTCCCTAGTGTTGAAACATTAGCAACTTCCAATGGCTTGGTTTTTATCACAACAAAAATACATACGCAATCTCTTACGTCGCACATAGATGTTGGACTCGAGGGAAATATCCGGCTGAATGAGTACCACAAAATATCTTCAACTTAAATATGGAAGTCCGCCAATTTGGACTTCCACCAGTTTGGTTCTTATTCCCAAGTGCGAAAATCCCGTACCTGCGCGGATTTTCGCCTGATCAACTTGTGCAATTTCTCCAATAAGGTTATTTCAAAGGTCCTAGCCTCAAGACTAGCACCGTTTCTCGAGCGTATTATTTCTTCCTCTCAGACTGGATTTGTAAAAGGACGTTTAATCATCGACAACGTCCATTTATCCCACCAGCTGGTCTCCTAGATCTATAGAAATGTTTGGGGTTCTAATGTAGTCGTTAATTTGGATATGGAAAAGTCCTACGATCGCATGTCTTGGTTCTTCGCCATCAAGGTCCTAAAGGTTTTTGGTTTTCCAGAACCCCACATCGATCTTATTTGGCGACTGATCTCCAACTGTTGATCGACCAACGGTTTTTTCAAGGCGGGTAGGGATCTTCGCCAGGGACACCCCCTCTCCCCTTCTCTGTTCGTCATCGCTACCGAGGCTTTCGTATGTGGTCTACATTCACTTACGATAGCTGGGAAAATTCATAGGTTGGGCATCCCTCACGGTTGCCCTCTTGTATCTTTCTTATCCTTTGCTGATGACATCATCATTTTTACTAATGGTAGTCGTTGCTCTGTCTATCGCTTTTTTGTCTCATCTAGCAATACGAGAGATGTTCGGGGCAACTCGTTAACTCTGCTAAAAGTTTCTTCATCCCCGCGAAAGATCTGTCTTCGACTAGAACTTCTTGGATCGAAACCTTCACTTGGTTCAAGGCTGCCTCTCTTCCCTAACCTTATCTCGGTATAGTATTGTATCGAGGCAGGAAGTTTAACGTCATTTTTGACCCCCTAACTGACAAAGCATGGGGTAAGATCATTCATTGGAATGTGACTCTTCTTTTCAAATAGGTAGACTTGTTCTCATAAAGTTTGTTCTAGACTCTATAGGATCACATGTCTTTATTGCTATGACTCCTACTTTTTCCTTATTTTGTTCCTACCGCTCTCTAGGATTGTCCTTTTTTTTTTTTTTGGAAACTAGGACAATGCTAATCATCAATCTTGAATTTCGTGGAACTTCATATGTCATTCCAAAAGTGAGGGAAGTCTGGGCCTCTGTAACCCTAAGGGCGTGCGCAATGTCTTCACATGCAAACTGTGGACGAGGTATGAATGGAACAACTCCCTCTGGGCGACGTTCCTCCATGCTAAGTACCACAGGTTATCGAGCATGAATTACACCGGTGTTCCGTCAGACGCTAGTGATACGTGAAAACAGATGCAGCCTGTGACGGAATTATCGGATTCTCATGGTGGTGGAACCAATTGGGAAGGAAGTCCCTTCTCCATTAAGGTGTCGTGGATTTCAGTGAGGACACTGGCTCCACGTCTTCACCGTATCTCTTTCATATGGGATGTACGACTTTCCCCTAAGGTCTCTCTGTTTATGTGGAGAACCCTGCATGAACGGTTACCAATAGACAAGAATCTTCAGAGGATTGACATCCCTAACATTTTCCGTTGCAGGTGTTGTTGTTCTGGTTTTTTGGAAACCATTGTTTATTTGTTTTTCCTTGGCTCTTGTGCCAAATCTATCTGGAATTACTTCGGGAATTTGATGAGTTGCCGAGGTAACGCTTCTTCGCTTGTAGATTTACTGAGAACCTGATGAACCAACATCTCAAATAAATCTATCCGCTCGATCCACTTTCGTCTGATCTCTTGTCTTACCTACTGGTATATCTGGTGCTCGCGGAATAAGGCAATATTTGATGAAGTGCCAATGGATCCTCCTACCATTATTCTAAGGGTAAGGAAAGATGTTTTTCTTGTGTTTCGAGGTAGGCATTTCAAGGGTGCAATTGGCTCCCGTTCCAGGAGATTGACTGGTACTTTCGGTGTTACATCGGTGCCGACTACTCCCAAAGCGGTAATTGGTTGATACCATTGTTTCTTGGCATCCCCTCCTTTTCCTTTTGTCTTCTCTTTCATCAACCCCCTCTCGATCTTATGCAGTTTGCTGGTTCTACAGGGCCTGGATCTATAGGTTTTGGGAGCTTCATCTTTTATGGTTTCTTGATTGATGAAGTTGCTACTTTACAGTTGGGATTTCTGGAGCTTTAGGAGCTCTTGATTGGAGATTCTGGCATGCGCCTATGGTCCTCAGCGTCAGGCCTTCCTTTCGTCCTGGAACTTTGTCCGTCTTTCGTATAGCTGTGGAGACTTCAGGGTCGCCTTTGACTTTGGCGTATGATTTGTGTACCCTCGTCATCATGAGCTGTGTTCTTGTGCCTCGTCATCATGAGTTGTTTTGCATTTGTATTTGTTGTTGTTTGTCTTGTACCTTTTATTTGTGTGTATGCACATTTTCTATATCTCATTCTGCAGAAATTGTTTTTGTGTGTCAATGGAGAATGATTTGATTCTCCATTTTGTTATATTACAAGTATTTATCGCAAAAAATAAAATATGGAATGAAATATTGTAAAACAGTTAGTGCACTTCGATATTTATCCATGACATGCCCAGATATATCATTTTATATTAACAAACTGTCACAATTCATGCATCAACCTACAATGGAACAGTGGGCTGCTGTCAAAAGAGCACTTCGATATGTGAAAGGAACTTTAAGTTATGCCATTCTTAATGACAAATTATCACCTGTTAATTTACATGCATTTGATCATGTTGATTGGGCCGAAGATATTGGTGATCGTGCTTTTACTTAGGCCTATATTGTATTCTTAAGTGCTACACCAATTAGTTGGAGCTTGAGAGAACAAAAAACCGTTGATTGTTCCTCCACTGAAGCTGAATATAGATAGGTGGCGTTTTCTGCTGCTAAGTTAAAGTGGATTCAAAATTTGCTACCTGACTTGATGTCAGTTCGACATCATCGCAATCAGGAATTGCTGTAACAAACTAGTAGTGCCTTGCTCTGCTACAATCGAATGTTTGATCGTAGATTGATCCGAACGGATAAGCATATGCTTTTCCTAAATTTTCATTATTCCTCTCATATTTTACATGTTATAACAATATAAGACAAACAAACCAGTCCATTTTGCTGTTCCATTGTGAATCTCTACAGCTCTAAATTATTCTTCCTCGTGCAAAACCTTCTGATAAACTAATCGCTTTTCCGAGCCAATATTTTAGTTCTGTTATTCGTTTTTCATGTAATTGTTTATCTTTTTTGTGTTGGAATCACATTTATATGGATTATATTTATCAGGAAATATTTGGCGCTGGGATCTTCTGAATTTCCCTGCAACTTTTTTATCAGATTTGTATAGGCACTACATGTGATCCTACTAATCTTTATATTAAGGGAGACACTATTATAAATCGGATGTTGCTACTTAGACCGAAGGATATTCGGTCAGATAATACGGCAGGGGAAAAACTTTGAATTTAGGGAGTATTCTTGTAATTTGCTGTCATTCACCGTGGGTCCTCCTGAAATTACTGTTTGTTTCGTAAAAATCGACGTAACCTATTTCGGTCTGAACAGCTTTGTTGTTATAAATCGTTTGTGTTTTCAGGATTTGGTATGGTTTGTCTTATTTTATCACGTCTTATTTTGTTATGAATACTAAGCAATGAGGAACTGCTGTTTGTTTGTCTCTTGGATGGATGGAAGATAGCTGAAAAGGTAGTTTGTCAGTCGTGTTGTTGTACAATGGGTGCCGGCCCTAGTCTGTCAGATGCCCTAGCCAAAGGGCAGCAAGGAAAAGTTGATTTTTTTATATTGAAACTCTCTGCTGGGTTTTGATCCCAGATTGATGCATCTAGGCAGCCATCCATGTGAGATTATACCACCAGACTGCACAGTATTTACTAACCTGAAGCCTCGCTTCGTAAAATATAAACAACTTTCAAAGCCTACACCTACCTTCTGCCGCCTCCTCGGCCACCTCCGGCAGTGATGCCCTAGGCGACCATCTCAGCTGTCTCCCCCTTGGGCCGGACCTGCTTACAATACATATGATTTGCGTTGAAAATGGAAACAAGTTATATGATTTGGTACTAAGACATAACTATGTTGTATTTTTCTCATGCTGGTAGAGCTAAAATGGCCCATCTAGGGAATACAACTTAACAAATCGAAGGATTTCTTATGCTAGAACTTCCTACCTCTCTTGGCCCAAATAAAGAAACAGTGGACGAGCGGGGAAACTATAGTGATTTAACGAAAGCTGCCTTTGGTTTGCTACTTAGGTAGTTAAGGCGCAGTTAATCCCTTGCAACTATGATAGGGCGAAGCTCTTGACTCGCATAGAACCATCCGTACTCTTCAATTAAGGAGCTCTTGAAATGACCGATGAAGAGGGTGAAAGGAGGCGAAGCTCAATTTTGGTGTTTACTACGCATTCACCTGTTATAGGATGGATTTTTATCATCGTATCATTAATATATGGGTATGGCCCAAGTTTTAATCCAATCTTTCTCTAGAAGTATTTGCGGATCAATTGAAACTTCTTGTCTTTTTTTCAGATAGAGTGGTCTATTATTTGGATACATGTATATGTATGTACAAGACTGAAAAGTTCTAACCAATCTTCATTGTATATATACGGCTTGTAATTTATTATTGTAGACTTGATCGTTCAGCTTGAATTATCCCCCACTAGCTTACAGTCTTCAAGGTCCATGATATGTAATATATAATTTGAAATTTTGCTTACTTTTGTCTGTTCTATTTTGTTAATAGGATTTAGCTATTGTGAAAGAGACGGATGATGTTGAATAAGATCTTTAACCAAACACAGTTGTTTATTTCAAATTTAGTATATGTTTGCGTCTATCCTTCTCTTACTAATAAGTTCAGTTTCCATTTTATTCTACATATGCTCTACTAGTTTAATGTGTGGGTCATGTAATCTAGGTAGGAGTTAGGACTGGATTTAGCTTTGCAAATTTCCGATAAGATCTGATGGTTTGGAAAGGTTACGATGAGTAGGACAAGTTTACTTTGTCTGGCATAAATATAATTGGTAAACAAGTACTGGTGGATTACTAGTTACTTTAATAAATAGAATGGTCATGGTGTGTTTGGTTGAGTTTACGAGGACCGGAAACAGAATATCTGAACAGGCATCTGAGTGTCAAAGAGGTGTGAATCTGAAATAAGTTTGCCGTTACAAACAAAATGTTTAAGTGGCGCATTTAAGATGTTAGCATATCTTTTGATACGGTTCAAACCAAATTAACCGATCAAAACAGTTCATTTCGGTCGGTTAAATTCGATTTTAAAACGAAATCGGTTTGAATTCGATTTATAAAATAATATTTTTTTGTTATCGATTTAACGGAATTTACCGAACTTTTAATTTATTAATTTTACGGTGTTGTAGTACTCTAAATAATTAGTTTAGTGATAAAATACAAAATCATGTACTAGGAATACGTCAAATTTTATCATAAACATGATCGGTAATTAGTCCATTAAAAACAATTTTATTATAAAATATCATCGATAATTAGTCCATTGAAAACTAGAAAATCACACTTCATCAAATGTGGTTACTAAATTATAGTAAATTCATCAATATATCAAATCAATGATGTTTAAAAGTTGATCGCTACTTAGTCATCGAAAGATTGTTGGTAAATTACATTTTCGCGGTTGAAATTTTTTTAGTTTTTACACAAAGAAGGCAAAATGTTAGCACTATGCCATTGTAAACATGGACTTTGGGACGACAAATTATCGACTGAATCTCAGCAGTTTTCTGTAATGATCCAGTATGTGAGCTAGATCATGGAGGAGGTGCAATAGCTTCATCACGATAGGAGTAGCATGGTTTGTATTGGTGAAACTTTTATAGTTGAGCTGTAGAGTGAGAAAACAAGAGAATCATATCAAGAGAACAATACAGCGCAAATGGGCAGGAGCTTTGGAGTTAGAGTTCAGCTTATGCTCAGAATAGAGCACACTAATGAGATACACTAGGGAAAATGTATCGGTAAAAGCTTTGAGAAGAGCGCTTGGGGAGAATCTCCAATGTGAGAACATAGAAGAAACACTAAGGATAGCACTTTTAGGATGAATCAGGAGATCAGAGTGCAAGTTTTGCAGTGGAACTTTCTAGCCGAGCACACAATATTAAGTTGTAGTGTCCAAAAGATGAAATAGCTTGATCGAGCTGAAAAACTCAGAGGATTGAACCGTGTCGAGTTAAACATAGGAACTAAAATTGTAGTGTTGTTCTTCACTAAAGGATATGCTCGACGACTCGTGCTTGATGTACATATATTGGAGTATAAGTTACCGTCGTGCTTTTCGCTAATTGACGAAAGATTCTATAGTCCAGTTCTTTAATGTTTGGGTCTCTTTGCTGGGAATTCACAATGGTTTATGCTATTTTTACACTCATTGATTTATCATCCATTTTTCGGTAATTAGTGAGTTCCTCCTATAGGCAAAATGGTTGCTGATCATCTACAAGGACACTATCACTTGAATAAATTTTTCTGTAACAAATTTAATATATTATTGGTGCACAAACAAAAAACAAACTAAAAAAACGATTTGCAGGTAAAATAACAGCTCCAATCACCTAAACTGCTTGCATGTTCTAGACATAAGAACTTCGTCGATCACTCTGTCCAAATTGGCAAAAGCAGCTCCTTCAACCACTGTAGCTTTCTCTGCACTCTCCTTATACCTCATCACATTCCTCCTAATCTTTGTTCCTTCATCACCTTCCATCGCCTCTTTTATTATCATCTCTACCTCATACCTCTTCACATCTGCACTAATCTCCAATCCAATCATCCATTCCTTACACGCGTATCTACAATTGGCATTTTGGTCTCCAAAGGATGGCCAACAAATCATGGGAAGCCCACAACTTATGCTCTCCATCATCGAGTTCCATCCACAATGCGTCAAAAAGACTCCAACTGACGGATGCATTAACACTTGTTGTTGTGGACACCAGCTTATTATCAATCCCTTTTTGTTCGCTTCCACTAGCAATTCTTCTGGCAAAGCACTTGAATCTATTGTTAATAAATCTGGCCTGATGACCCACAAAAATTGGCAGTTGCTGTTGATCAACCCCCATGCAAATTCAACCAACTGATCCTTAGTTACAACTGCTAGACTTCCAAAATTCACGTACACAATTGAATTAGTTGCCTTTTTGTTTAACCATTCCAAACAGCTGTTGTCATTCACCCAAAAGCTAGAACCCATAGTGTCTGCAGACTCCATTGATATATTTTTGCACATTATATCCAAAGGGCCTATTGCATATACAGCAGGGAACACCGCTGACATTTCATCCAAGGTGGCTCCTTCTAATTCCTCAAAAGTGTGTATTAATATTGCAGTTGCTTTCAAGGAGTCTTGTGATTCTTCTTTTGCGAAGTTCATGAGTACGCGGTTACGGTTTGTAGCATATACATAATTTGTAAAGTCCCTTAAACGCATGTTCTTCAAGCCAAGGATACCATCAACTGGACTGTCAAGGTATCCGTTTGTTAGATCATCTTCATCTGATAACAATATCAGTGTACAAAGATTAATTACTGTGCTCGTACTCCATAGAAATAGGAATGTAATTATGCAGCATGAACATATACATACTTTTAAGAGGCACTAGGCCTCTAGCAATCAACTCCTTAAGGGCAAAGGCAGCCATGAATCCACATGCGCTGAAAGAGCAGTAGGACAAATTAGGCAGACCGAAATCTGCAGAGACGTCTAAGGTAAAGCTCATGAAGGTATCTGACACTACGCAAGTGGCTTCCGGTTCTTCAGCTGATTCTTTTAAACTCTTCAAAAGATCTGCGAAAGGGCCGGACAATCTGAACCGATCTATTTGAGTTGCGTTGGACATATCTTCAATAGTGACCATGCTTTCAGAGGCAGACAAACCATCTGGTATCGCCTTGAACTGAAAATCAGGGAGGTCATTAAGTGAAGAAGGACCCGAAGACTTAAGGATTCGATCGTAACTAGTTTGGGTATGAACAAAAGTGATGTGGAAACCTTTGAAATGGAGGAGTTTTGCAAATTTTAGCATGGAGTTTATGTGGCCTTGGGCGGGGGCTGGTATGCATACAGCATGATTATTAACTTCTCTTTTGTTAAAACCCATATTTTATTGTTACTTGAATTGTTTACGCTGATAAGGGTGTTTATTTATAGGCGGAACGATTAGAAGAGTGGTTCTTCCAAGTGAAAAACTAGTCATTGCTCAATACAGTGCGGCTGGCCGGATGAACAGTGGCTTTTTAACTCCGTGCTTGATTTTGTGGCTTTTTAACTCAGCGCTTGGTTCTTCCAAGCCAAAAGCCGAAATGTTTGTTGTTATAAACTGATCATACTATAAGCTGAAGTGCACCACGAGATCATAACTTCGTAATTTAATACGTTATTAATTGTACTTCTTTCAGTTTACATAATTTATATAAGTCTTTTTATTTTTTATTTTTTTACTTTTTAAAAATCAAAATGAACTAGTTTTGGTTTGAAAAAATTAAAAAGTAAATGATTTTAGTCGGGAGCCCTTAGTCTGCTAGATGTGCGCTGGTTAACAACTCTTTTGTCCAGTCCAAAAGTATAGCCTTAACATGAAGCAAATAAAAAAGAGAGAAGAAGGGGAAAAAAAAGGAGGAAAAGAGGGAGTGGAGAAGAAAAATGCTGAGCTTAAAATATACTGCAGTGCACCACGAGGCCCCAAAGTTTTATTATTTAATATATGTCATAAACTGTGCACAGGAATAAAGATGCCAAATGTGAATAAGACAATACAGTAAATTAGAGGAGAAGATAACACATAAATATTAAATCCGTCTGCTATTAATGCTTATCGTTTTACCTAATAATTCTTGCTGCTGGTATGTTCATAATGTTAGGGTCCGTTCGAGCTAAAATTTGGCACGCTGGACCTTGTGTTCGCATCGGACGTCAACACAATTTTCTCCGCTCAAAGGGAACGCTTAGCTGGTAAATGCTCGTCCCTTTCTCCACATGGACCACGGTTCAAGGCCTTGCTTCCATGCATACATTTCTCCTTTTTTTTTTTTTTTTTTTTTTTTTTTTTTTTTTTTTTTTTTGCTGTTGCCATTTAATATTGAAACACATTGACCACAGCGACGGACAATGTTAAATTGCATCTTTTTTCCACGTTCATTCCACATTGACAACGGTGCAAGACAAAATATTAAGGCCAAAGCAATATATATTATTTTTGAATCCACTTTCCGTTTAGCACAAAATGACAATAAAAGAACAATTAAATAACAACTAATTACCCCCATTTAAAAATTAGTGTTTAATTAATTCTAAACAAACAAATTAACAACTAATTACCCCACTCAGATACCACGCTCAAATACTCCGTTCGTAGCTAAAAACACATTCTCCATGCGCTACAGTATCACGCTAAATGCACCAATTATATTCATCGCAGTATGAAGGGATCAAACATATTTTCACCAAATAACCAAGCTGGGTGAAAAAAAATCAGTTTATACTGCCATAAAATACAATTCATATTGTGATGCAGTAAGTGAAAATGGATGAAAACATTTCAAATTCGCAAGACAATCCTTGTTAAGAATAAACATTGCCCAATTTATCATACCCAATTTGGTATATCAATTATTCCTACATGGTTCAATTGAATATCCGATAGCCAATTCTAAATATCAAATCATGGATAAACAGCCAAATCAATTGTAAATAAATGAATGAAAATTGGAATAAGAAGAAGCAAAAAGCTTAATTTTCCGATAACCATAGAGGGGGATCAAGTAGGGTTTGTAATATGTAGACAATCACCACCAATGCAACGACGATTGATTAACGCATGTTGTTTTCGTTGAATCGTCGATTTGATTTCCACTGGATTCAAAGTGTTGTCCAAAATTTTACATGCCGAATATATTAATCTCAAATACCCCATTCACAGCAAAAAACACATTCCTCGTTCTTTACAGTGCCACGTTCAAATACAACGCTCAAATGCCACGTTCAAATGCTTTGTTTTCGTTCGTTAAGAACGCACCCTCGTACATATCAAAAAATTTAATCTTACAATATTAACTAAATGCGTTTTCTCTCAATGATGTCCTTGGAGTCTAGTCAGTTCAGAGTTAAGTTTATTCTCATGCGCTTCTGCTTACACGATTTAATCCAGTGCATCGGTTCAGGGTTTACATGTAAACACAAAAACTCTACCAAACAGTACACACTATACAGCTTATGTGAGTCAGACATAATCACAAACAATAGGCATGCATCATAGCGGCGAATTGCTAAAACTAAAGGGGTAAGCACAAGAAGAGAAATTGCACTCTTTTATCGTGAACATTACCTTAATTGCCAACTTTAGATGAAAATCTTCAAAAAACTGGCTGCGCACATTGGGATACCTCAGTATCTATGCTTCGTTCTAAATAGATCGTTTGACATTAGAAAAATGAAAGCAAACTGCCACGGTAATCATGTGGAAGCAGGAAAGAAAGAATGATCTGTAATGGCATGCCCGTATTTGTGAGAAAATGAATAAACTTGCAGGCGGTGGAAATCAAACAAAGAACGACATCATCTACCCGCCAACGTCGTCAATAGTGGTTGACTTGTCCAGCCTACATCAGGTTAAGCATTATTTGGTTAAACCAAATAAACCAACCAAACCAATTTATTTTGGTCGGTTTGGCTTGGTTTCGAAATTAGATCGATTTGTAATCGATCCGAAAAAATATTTAGTTTGGTTGTCGGTTTAACCAAATTAACCGAACTTTTATCATATTTTCAAAATTATTAATAGTATAGTAGATATTTTATGTTAGTTTAGTTGTCTAAGTAAATTTTAATCAACACATATGTATCAAAACTACTTTTGGAAAGAATAAGAATCATAAATGATAATACTTTAATCATATATTTATATTTTATTTTAATTTATAGTTACTACTATTAACATAAAGTCTAAAACATTTTTAGTTCGGTTAGATCGGATAACCAACTGAACCAACCAATCTTAATTTGGTTGGCTTGGTTTGATTTTCATTTTTTATTGGTTTTAATTTGGTTTGACAATTTTCATCATCGGATAAATCGAACCAACCAAACGCTCACCCCTAGACTATATTAGAGTGGGTTGGAAGGTGGCGGAATACAGCAGTGGAGGAGAAAGAAATAACGGGGAAGTCAGATGCGGAGGAATGGAAGAAAAAATAGGTGAAGATGTTTTTGAGTGATGAAAACAAAAGACGTTAGGCTGGTTTCCCACATACATGTACGGGAAAGTGTACACAGAATGTTTTATCCTTCGAGCTCTATGGCTGTGGAAATGGATTTGATGGCTGGTTTTCCCCCACTACTTGAATCCAACAACTCACCATGAATTACGGTCATTCCTGACATTCCTGCCTCTTACTTTTCGAGCACTATAGTATCTCTCTTTATTCTTTATGGGAAGAAGGAAACTGCTACAAAGACCGAAAATAAGAGGAACGAAAGAATGGATCTAGAAATTAACCGTGCAAATCAGCGGCGGTAGAGAAAATGGAGGACAGAAATTGGTTTAAATTCCGAGGACACTCCGCTTTTTAAAAATTATCGAGGAGGGTCAATTTGAGTACAAATTTTTATAAATTCTTACGTTTTTACCCTTAATTTTAAAAAGTTACCCATCGTAGCATTATCGGCCCCTAAATCACAAAACCCAAAATTGTTTCAATTGAAAATATGAAGTCGAATAGAAAATGGTGAGAACAAAGAAAGCATCACCATCCTCTCTACCAGGTTGTGGGATAGTGAAAATGCTAATTCATAGGTACGCGTTTTTTATTTTGATTCTTCCATGTATCGATTGTTGTAGTTAAATTTTTTCCCGATTTAAAAGCCTCGATTTTGTAGTAGTTAATCGAAGCGAATCATCGAAATTTGAAAATTTCGGGGAATTACTTGCAATTTTACGGTCTTTCGAGTTACTGGATGATTTTAGTTCGATCATGGGGTGTCAAGTTACTGGATGATTTTATTTCGGTAATGGAATTCTTGTTTAGTTAGTTGTATCGGTGCATGTGAACTTATAGATGTTTCAGAATTGTCTAAATATCAAAACTTACTAGAGTGCAACAAGATTGCCTCAATTTTTGTTTCAAGTGTCACTCTAAGTTATTTATTTTCTATTTCACATTGCAAAACTGGTTAACAGAGCGTCTGCTTCTTCAACGGCTAAAAAGTAATCAAATCTTCCTTAGAAAAAATGATGAGTGATAATTAAATTAGAGTCTTAGTAGTGTTCGTATCTTTGATTCTTCTTCTCAATTAAGTTAGAAAAAATGGTGTCTGAATTATAAGCTCCAATTAATTATAGCTTATAGACTGACAGACTTGATGGAGAGTTCTTTTAACTTGAGCAACAGGATACAAAATAACTATGGGAAGAGTTTCCTTTCAGAGCATGAAAGACTTTGGAAACTCAATTTAAAATACATAGGTGTATGTTTAAATAATTGGAAATAACCCTTCTTCTGGTTATTTTTCTTTTTGCATCATGTATTTTCAAAGATGTTAATGAAAAAAAAATCTTGGTATAAAATTGTCTGTTAAAGTAAGTAATGTTATATATAATTGTACCTTTACAAAATAAGAGACAATTCCAGTTTATGCTTTTCTTAGTGAAAGGAAAAGGCTTATTTGTAAGTCTGAAGAGTAATGATTCATGAACAAGTACATGTTTTTTATTTATTAAAGAAAAAAAGAAGTAAAGAGACTTTAAACTTATCCCTAGTAGTAGTATGCCAATATTTGTTATCAGTCAGTTACAAACAAATTAAATCAGCATTTGTAGAACTGGAATATATTGTCATGTAACATTTGAGATCAAAATTGTCTGCTAATATTAATTCATCTTTTGCATTCCTATTGCATGTTTGTATAAGGAACTGGCTAGGCGATTACTGATTACATTGACTCACTTTTGCTAGTTCGCTACTTACTACCACAATTACATAATATAAGTGAAATCAGCACTTTCTAAATTGCATAAGCCACTGAAATTAGTCTATTGGGAGATTATATTTCTACTAACTAATTTTACTGCAATGCAACAATGATGAAAGGACAAGGATCATATTATATTCACATTCTGATAATTTATCGATCTGATATTTCATAGATATTCACCTTGGTAGATAATACTTTTAGAATATTACATACAACGTACACACTAAAGTGTTATGGTTTTTAGAAATATGCTTTAGCAAGATTGAGGTTTAATCCTCACTAATTGCATATCTCTGTGAATATACTTCGAAAATGTGTTTTGAGTTTGGTATGGATTTCCTCATGATTCTTTAGTGGTTTTTTGGGGGGGAGGGGGGGGGGGTAGGTAGGGGAAGAAGCAACACGAAAACCAATAAATCTGAGTTTCTTGAATGTAGGCTAAGAAGTTAAAAAAAGAAAAAGGAAAAAATTGGATGAAATACAAGTAGGGATGAATTAACCATCATGTAGTCAATATTTATCATTTCTGTTTTTACCATTATTTGCTCAAAACCTTTTTTGATAAAGGTAGGGCTGACAACATATACTTTTGGACACAAATAGTGCTATATCCGTATCTGTATCTGAAACCGTTTTTTGATATCAGATATTCGCAGATATGGACGGATATCGGATAATTATCCTATCCGCCAATAATCGATAAATCAAGAAATACAAATGGAAACTTTTTTTTTTGGTAAGACCGACCGGTTTTTATGGTGACCGCAAACACCTTTTTTATAGAGAAGAAGTATTGGTACTCCGTACATGCACAGAGTAACAATCCTGGTTTGAAGTGTCCAGTCACTGTCATAACAAAATATACGCAAATATAGATATCATTACATGGTACAGAGTAATGCAAAACAAAACTACAGTACATCACCTTCAGAACCATCATCACCATCAGAATCCTCATAGAAATAACCCGTGTAAGGAGTCATATTACGCCTATAGGACCAAAAGCGAAGAGCCAGATCTTCCACTTTCAAAGCAGCTAATAGTCGATCTCTATCCCATGAAGAATCGTTCAACAAAACCTCATAATTGTTTTCACCAATCTCACCATCATACCTGATAATCATTTTGTCACCATCTGGGCTGTAGAAAAGATGACTGCGGTCTTTGTGAAAACCCGTAACTTCCCCGGTAAGGAAAGCGCGGATAGTTCGAGAACAACACACATCGGAACACAGACGGAAGAACATTTCATTGCTTATTACAACAATTCCATCAGATTACAAGAATATACAGAGTATAAATGAATAAATATTACACAGAAAATATCAGAGATTACAATACATTACATTGCAGCGGAAAATAATACAATATACAACTAAAAGAAGATACACGGATACAAAGCTTTCCGGATATCGTTCCAGCTGTAGATCAGGATCCTATGAATATAAATCTGCAAAACCAAAACTACTAGCTTCCCATGTCAAAATAAGGGCACCCAGAGTTTAGGTTAAAAACAATAAACTCCAGGTCAGTCATGAGACTGGTGTAAGAACTAAAACAGTTATTTAAAACTTTACTTTAAACCAGATATATCAAGGGATCACGCCGTAAAACACGGAACGGGTTTCCTCCCAAGAATACCAGTGCATATAACAAAACAGCGCAATGCTTTTTGGAAAAATGAAGCTATTATAAGACCCAGGTCCTATCACATAATGCAACGCAAGCCGGGGGATAGGGTTTTCCCTTATAATAGCCAAACATGCTTAGTACGTTTAAAACGAATCATTTGATACTATTATAAGTGCATAGTGTATAAAACAACTTCAAATCATAAATATCAATCATAGACGGCATGTGTACCATATATCATGTCGCCATACTAGTTCTACAATTAAAACCGCAAAATCACGTATTTGGAAATTGGATTTCCATCTGCGAACCGAGGCAAAAGATAGTCCTCACCGATTCGAGACAATCTAGCCCATGTCTTAGGTCAGAGCTCGAGTGACCTTTGGATCGTCAGGGCCGGTCCACCGATGTGGATTAAAATTCCTGAACACTACGTTTCCCCGCCCTATGGGGCGTAAATGAGCCAACGAATGACTCCATCAGACCTGGATCGTCCGATCTAACCGAGGTGCATCGCAACAGCAACAACCACATAAGTCAAACTCGTCAGGGCGTGTAAAACCACTGACGCCACTTCTAGCTAGAAGGAAACGCATGCCCTTCCCGAGGTCTCTCCCATTTCTGGTTCACAACCGGGGTGTGAGGCTCGCGAATTCACGCTATACAAAGCGATAACACAAAGGCTGTGCTTTGATCATCAACCACAAGATTTTGCTTTTCAACAGAAGCCTTGATCATTTGCCACTTAGGCATGCCACACATGCAATTCACTCCATGCGATTGATGTCCATCAATATATAACTCCTGAGCTCGTACGTCTCAGAGAAGGGCGTTAAGAAAGAGAATAAATTTTCCGCCGCCAAACAGATATATATTTAATAGAGATCAATCACACAGACTAAAATCCAATGTCAGACACACAGTCCATTTACAAGTACGTTCTGGGTCTGAACGAAACCGGAGGCATCTAGTACCCCGCATATCCATCGATCTCCAGGTACGTCTGGACGATCACCAACTGATTCTCTCCTCTTGGGTGTACGGCCCAATCAAGATCATCAATAATTATCCAAACGACGTGAAGACCTCTGGTCTTCAACCACCATCTTCATCTTCGACACCACGTCGAATTAGTTATTCAGAATGAGATAAACCCGGTCTTTCTGAATAACTCGCGTATATAATAAATAAGTGTTACACAAACACAACATACGCCTCATTCCAATTCAGAATATTCTTTTATTCAAATATTCTTATACTTTGGGAAAAGGTTCCCATTAATTTTATCAAAGATAAATTCTTTTAAATTTATTCTTTAATCTTCATTGAATATCAATTCAAACTAGTCGGGATTTGCGAACCACACCGAAGTAATCATTTATTTTATTTCTCAATCCCAACCTATTCATCCCATGAAGTAAAACTGGTCATACTTCATATCTAACACCACGGTGTTATCGGTAAATTCAGTTACCATTTCACGTTCAAATCTAATTAAAGATTTTACTATCGCCTGGAGTAAAACTGGTGATACTCCATTCTTGATCTTTTCAATCTAATTAAAGATTCATTAAAACTCCACTTAGTTTTAATCTTTAACTGGGTTAAAGAATCGGTGTCATTTAAAACACGGTTCACGATAAACCCAAAGTCACATTACATTAATTATCGGATTAAAGAACAAGTGTTATTTAAAACACTGTTCACGATAAACCCAAGAATCAATACCAATTCAATTCCAATTAAATGTTATTTAATTGGTACACTTCGTTAAATCTAAATAAAAAGAATTAATCTTTTTCTCCACTGGGCTTAAGAACAGTGTTAATGAAGACACCATTCACGACAAACCCAAATCACATTTGATATTAAATGCAAGGCTCTGAATAGAAAATATATCGGCTTATATTCAACATCAAATTCTACGACCAACAAATATCGCATTGGAAATAACGATATATATATATATATATATATCTTTCAAATTTCCATAACAACATCTGTAAAATCACGAAATCCAACATCGAAATATTCCAAAGACAATTTCGATTCAAATCCATTCCAATTCAATTATTGGAAATTCTGGTTACTTTTAAAACCATTTCAAATCCACTTTATTTATTTTAAAAATAAATAGAATTATAATTCTAGTTCAAAACTAGTTCATTTCGATAAAAATCTATTTTTATCTTTTCAAATATGGAGTTTTTCATCCTAATTCTTCACAAATCATTTCTTATGATTTTACACAAATTATCACTATTTTTAATAATTTTATCAAGGCCCGTACAGTCGATTTCCATCAACGGCCGTCGAACTGCACTTACAACGACCTTTTCCAAATTTGATTTGGACATAATTCCAAATCCAACCATTAGATTTCAAATCTCTAATATTCGTTAGAAAGCTCTTTTCGATATGAACCCAACGGTTCCGGTTTTAGGAGAATCCGACGGTCGGATCTCCCATAATATCCATTCGAAGTCAATGGTCAAAATTCACGAACTACCACAGCGCGGCGCGTTCTATTCAGGCCATTATATTATATATATAATATATAATTCGTCGATTTCCTTTTAAACGAATTTTATAAATCGTTTTAAATTCGTTTTCGAAACGATTTCAACATCATATTCAATTTCTAATCAAAATTGAATATTCCAATACAATTTCGTTTTAATTTCATTTCAAAACGATTTCAATTAAAATCGATTTTTAACTCAATTTCAGTTCGTTTTCAATTCAATTTCAATTCGAATTCATTTCTATTCAATTTCAATTCGAATTCCTTTCTATTCAATTTCAATTCGAATTCGTTTCTATTCAATTTCAATTCGAATTCCTTTCTATTTAATTTCAATTCGAATTCGTTTCTATTCAATTTCAATTCGAATTCGTTTCTATTCAATTTCCATTTGAATTCATTTCTATTCAATTTCAATTCGAATTCGTTTCTATTCAATTTCAATTCGAATTCATTTCTATTCAATTTCAATTCAAATTCATTTCTATTCAATTTCCATTCGAATTCATTTCTATTCAATTCGAATTCGTTTCTATTCAATTTCAATTCGAATTCTAATTCGTTTAATATTCAATTCAATTCGATCTAATTCGAATTTCAATTCTTTTCAATATAATTCGAATTCAGTTTCTATCCAATTTAATTTGAATTCATTTTCTATCCAGTTTAATTCGAATTTCAAATCTATTTCAATATTCATTGAAAGACGAATAAAATCGATATCAGTATCATTCACGTAAAAATGGCGTCAATATAATCAACACGGCTCCATATGTTTCTATTTTCAAATATTTTATTTCAAATATTTCTTTTTCAAATATTTCTATTCAAATATTTCTATTTCAAATATTTCTGTTCAAATATTTCTATTTCAAATATTTCTATTCAAAACTGGAATGAAGCCCAATCAATTACGATAGATTTTATTTCTATGAATTTTCATACAACGCATGTATATATGAACAATGACGAATAATCAACCATCATCCAAAGTGCATTCTACATTGTATAAGCATCAAATATAAATATTTAACGCTTATAACAGTCTGTCAATCAATCGATCGACATACAACTAATTATTGGGATTAGTGTATGTCATATATCATCCCAATACCCGTGTGGGGTTTCAAACCATCAAACACAGATTTTATTTGTGCAATTGGGCGATGTGTAAAATTTATCGTCCCAATCAATATCAGTCAAATGTGTGTATATAAACAAATCGTTTGATTTGTTTATATTAATTTATTTCATTTCATATACACGTTAAAAATTCTATTTTTAACTATATAATATTTTTCACTATAAAATATTTTATTTCGTTTCACGTCACATCACACAATCAACTACACATGAAAATCAAACAAACAAGCATACAAGTCGTCCATGGTCTGTGGACGACGGGTGTTAGGTGCTACTAACACCGTCTGCATCCTAGTATATATATTTCAAACTAGAAATAAATTAAAGGTGAGGAGTTCTCACCGACTAGCTAATCCAAACACCTCGACTCTTCTTATGTAGAAAATCTCCGTCGTTTCTTCTTTCATCACTTTCGTCATCCGTATTCACTACATATATAAAAGTCGAATTTTTTTACTTTGCTATTCAATATATAAAAATCAAATTTTTACTTCGCTATTCAATATATAAAAATCGAATTTTTACCTTGCTATTCAATATATAAATCGAATTTTTACCTTGCTATTCAATATATAAAAATCAAATTTTTACCTTGCTATTCAATATATAAAAATCGAATTTTTACTTTGCTATTCAATATATAAAAATCGAATTTTTACCTTGCTATTCAATATATAAAAATCGAATTTTTACCTTGCTATTCAATATATAAAAATCGAATTTTTACTTTGCTATTCAATATATAAAAATCGAATTTTTACCTCGCTAAAAATTATATTTTTACTTAAACCCTTTCTTAAAAATCGTATTTTTATATAAACCCTTTAATAAAAATCATATTTTTATTTAAACCCTATAAAAACTGATTTTTTTTCCCCTCAAGCTATTGCTAATTACCTTCAACAAATAGAAATAAATAATAGGAGAGGACTTACAGGTTTTCTCAGCGAAGAAGAAGGCGGAGGGGGGGGGGGGCGTCTTTGCGGCGCTGACGTGGCGTAGGCACAGTGGGGGCGGCGGGGGTCAGCCAGGTGGTCGGTGGAGGCGGTTTGTAGAGTTCCGGTCAGTTTGAGGGATGAGATCGAGAGGGGGGCTAATCGATGGAGTGGAGAGAGCAGGGGGGTCGCCGTCTTCTTGGGTGGCGGCGCCGGAGGTGCGCCGCCCCTGGTGGTCGCGGCGGCGGTCTTCCCCGACCGTCGTTCGCCCCTTTCCCTCCTTTTATTTATGTATTTATTTATTTTTTGATTTCAAAAGTAACTGGGGGGGGGGGGAGGGGGAGGGGGGCAGAGTGATAAAAGGGAGAGAGAGAGAAAGGTATTATACTTTATATTATTTAATTATTTATTTATTTCAAAAAGGTACTTTTTATTTCGACCTCGAAATCAAGCCCATCGACTGTCGTCCATAGCTAACTACCCCCATTCCGAACACAATGGGATATGTATCATAGGCTGATTCGATCGTTTCGATCAGTTTTCGTCAAAACCAACATATAACTCTATATATTGAATTTGAACGCGCATTTCAATTTACCAGGGCCACATACTAACTAGAAAAATTCCAGAAAAATATTTTCTAGTTTCGTATTGATGATACGGTCCTAACAAAACTAATTTCGTCAAATTCCGAGACCGTTTGAAAAACGACCATTTTCCAGTCGATTAAAATCAACTAAAACTGGTCAAACGCGTTTTCCTTCGCCACGCTCACATATTGATTCGAAAAATTACAAAAATTGGAATCTAGTAATAACCTGACATCACGGATCCAACAAAAGTGGTTTCGTCAAAATCCGAGGTCGTTTGCAAAATTTCCATTTTAAGGGCCAGAATTCCATAGCGACTATTCTGAAAATTCATTTGGACATAACTTTTGATTACCGCTATGAAATTTCGATTTTTCGGATTCGTTGGAAAGATTTTATCAGTTAGATTCTAATATTTTTGGTTTCGCTAAAATCCAGTTTATTTTGCACCCGATACATTCATTTGAACTTTGAAATCGAATTATCGAACTACCGCACCATTTTCAATTCCTTTTATAATTTAAAATAAAATATTTATACTCTAACGATGACGTATATAATTATACGTTCGAATTCTGTTCAAAATGAATTTCTCATCGATATTATTTAGAATAATTCATTTTAAATATTCAAAATTCAATAAAATTGCCAAAATAAAAATTTTAAATTGGCTCGGATTTCCGGGTTGTTACAGTCTTCCACGGCATCACCAATGAAAATGAAAAACACATCGTTTTGTCACAATGCATCCCAGAAGGGGCATGTGCCCAAGCATTCTCCTGCTCGTTCCAACAGATATCTAGATCTGGAGGGACATTAGGCAAGACTGGGGTTCAACAACAATAGGAACGTGTTTGGCCTTAGTCATCCAAACACGGACTGGTGGACGAGGAAGAGGTACTTTAGGAATGGGAATAACAGCTTCAGTTACAGAACATGAGTTTTGAGTATGACCAAAAGCTTTGCATGTCGTGCATATTTCAGGTTTCCATCTTTGTTTGACTTCAACTGTAAATCTCAGTTTTCAATCCTAACTTTAATTTGCAAAGGTAACGGCTTGTCCGGGGTGACTTCAGTTAGAGCTCTGGCATCAACTAAGTTCTTCCTGACTACAGTATTTGCATCAAAGCACTTCAGTTTGCCTATATGGCAAGCAAGCCAGTTAAGACCAAGGAGAGGCCGAAGAACAGATGGTACGTGCGTGAATTGCGTCCATATGGGTGTGGATATGACTTGCTCTTTAAACTATCAATTATAGAGGACCAAGTAGTGATTATGAAAGGCTTACCATCCATAATAGCAGGCGGTCCCTCTAACACTCGTAGCTTTTCTTCAGGTAGCGAGAATTTGAAATAATAGAGTCCATCCACAAAGGTGAAGCGCATGGACCCTCGTAAACTCCATGACGAACGACATGCGTCATTCATGTCAACCATGACGAACGACATGCCTCATTCATGGAATTTTTTAATTTAACATAAATGTTTTACTGTTCTATTGATCACAAAAGTGATAAAAATAAAGAAATACAATGGAATTAAATATTTGAGAAACTAATATGCATTACTGCATACAATATGAACCTTCAACTTAATAAAGCACTAAAAAAATCTCATTCATTGCACTAAAATATACATAATTTTCAGTATAGTATTAAAAAAATTGAACGGATAATTTTTGGACGCGGATATCAACGTATCCGTATCCGCTTTCGTTTTTTCGAATATCGGATATTATCCGCTTTTCAGATATGGATGCGGATGGATTTCGGATTTTTTGGGTATTTAACGACAGCTCTAATAAAGGTGGTGATCAAACCAAAATGAAGAATATATAGACTTTATGCTCAATTAGTCATGCTCATACAGCGATAATTGCAATGTCGAGCATGGATTTGGTTTTTTTCATGTACCATATCACTTTTCCTTGAGTAAAAATATATCGATTCTAAACTATAATGTCGAGTTTAAATATATTGTCTTGAGTAAAAAAACATAGACATGCACTTTTTTTATTTTTATGTACCATACTGCTTATGTCAACAGGGGTTTTCAGTGTATGCAGTAAGAGTGGAAATGTCGAATCATCAAGTACTATAGTTCCTCCTATGGCGTCCAATCGAAAAAGATTAGCATTGGAACGATTGAAGGCTAGAGTAGAGAGGATAGATTAGGCATTGATAAAGCTAAAAGCAGTAGTACAAGCATGAAAGAGGATGATAGGGAAAATGAAGAACATGAGAATGTAGTTGAAGAGGAAGATAAAGAGCAACATGACCAGGAAATTAAATAGCGACTTGAGGAGAAAATTGAAGAGCAACATGAGCACGAAGTTGAAGAGCAGCATGAGCTTGAAGTTGAAAAGGTGAGAACGAAAAATAAAAGTAAGAAGGTAATGATTGAAGCACCAACCGATAGTAGGCAAACAGATCTTCAACATTCCTTGTTATTCGCTTTTGAGGATGATACTGCTAGTCTATTTGGAATGCCAAGGTTTCTTTTGTTCTTCGTTGTATACGTAATAAATATTAAGTTATCATGAGTATGCATTGACTATAACTATTCTTGTATGCAGGAACCAAGGGATGAAGCTAAAATCACAAAGCTTCATAGTCACGTTGGAACTTAGAAACTTTGGGATTTGAGCAATGAATGTGAGTTTGTGAAGAATGTAGCAGCTGAAATAGGATTTGAGAATATGATAAAATATGTGCATGAGCGAATTGATAAAGTTTTGATCAATGCATTTATAGAGAGATTTTATCCAGAGACGAATACATTTCACTTCCGTACGGGAATTAGTATCGATGAAGTGTTTCATATCACTAGTCTTCTGGTTTATGGCAAAGTTGTTACAGGACCGCTTGGAGGTTCGATAGGGATAAGTGATGACAATATGTATGATTTGTTGGGTGAATACTTCAATATTGATTCGAAAACAACGGACGATATGTTGGGTGGGGAGAAAAAAGTGAGGTTAGAGTGGTTAAGAACGAAGTTTTCTACTTCTCAAGAGCAAGATACTGCAGAGAGTAAACAACAATGTGCAATTGGATACCTACTTTATACGATTGGTGTATTAGTTTATGGAGATAAATCCAAAATAAAGTGTCGGTGTATTTTCTACAATGTTTACGTGATTCAAGAGAAGTGCACACATATTCATGGGGGACTGCATGTTTGAGTTGGCTATTTTACAACTTGGCTCAAGGTACAAGAAAAGGAATTCATCAAATTGCCGGGTGTATGACTTTACTTCAGGTATTTTAATGTTTAAAAGTTAGTTACTTGTTTTTCTTTATATGTATTATAATTATTTAACCAATAGGTATATATATATGAGCATGTTCGGATATTGAGGTGACATATTCGAAGTGTTCGTGCAGTGTTTGGTGAACCGAGATCCGCCTTTTATTTTGTAGTTGAACCGAGTAATCGTCTATCGTCTAATTTAGTCACTCTTAGGGAGAAGATTGACGACTTGCAAGTTAATGATGTTATTTGGGATTGTCTTAAAGACATTAGACAACAATATCTATTTCAGCGATGTTCATTGTATAATGGTCCCATTATATGCTTTGAAGTTGTGGAGTTGTAATTGGCACAATGATTTCTTCGTCAGTTCGGATATGTTCAACCAATACCTGGTAATCTCTTCACCATAGACAAAAAGAAATTGAAACATTTATCAAAGGGATACAAGGCCATATACTCAAACTTATGATATTTTGCATGGAATGAGTGGAGAAATCATCTTTTACATGATGATTTAGCATCAAGGCAAGTAGCCCTTCAGATTGTGATGGCCAATATATAGAGTGGTATTTGTTTGTGTCACATTTGTTCGTGGCCAATCCACAATCTTGCATTACGGAACGTGTCCCCCCAAGCGAACATAACTCGCTAATGGTTCATCTTGTAAGTTAATTTTCTTGTTTACTTTTGTTTAACTTCATTTTATTAGTGTTGTAATTTGACTGATACACGAATTCAAAATTGCAGAAACAAAGACTGCGTTGTATTGTGGAATTCATTAAAACTTGTACACCCAGTGATGTTATGTCTCAAGTGTTGGTAAGAGTTGAACGGATCGAGGAAGATGAACCGCTTGATATTTATAGGGAAGATGTTTGTGATAACGATGAAGCTGAATGAAGAAAGGCCAAGAAAACCAAAAGTATGGCTATTGGAGAACAAGTTGCTTCTAGTGTTGAAAAGGCAAACCAGAAAGCGTAGAAAAAGGGGAACAAGAAGAAAGGCGCAATCACTAAACAAGTGAAAAAACGGGGAACAAAGTGAAATAGATGATGGTCATTGTATTTTGTTTTTAATGATCTGGAACACTGTGTTGTCATTTTGGTGCGAAAAGTTGGCGGTTTACGTTTATTTGGTATATGGTCATGTATTGATACAGATATACTTATTTGGTATATGGGCATATATTTGGTATATGGTCATGTACTTGGTATATAATCAAGTATATTAGCTTTATATGCTAAAGGCTTTGTATGGTCATGTATTGATGATATTCTGTTAAAGGCTTTATATGCTAAAGGCATTTTTCATCGGAGCTGAAATGGATCTCTTTTGTAATGATCATGATTTAATGCAGGTTTTTTGCAATGATAATTTTATTGAGGCAGTCATGACACTACATGTATATTGGCTTCACTGGTTGGTTGCATAATATTTTATTTTTCTTTATACTAAGGTGGGTATTTTATTTTTCTTTATGCTAAGATGGGTAATTCCCGCCTCCATATGTGGATAATTACCCATTCCATGCTCCAAGATGGAAAAGAATCCTTTGTCAGTTGATTGTGAACCTTCAGGATTGTCATTTCCTCCACCCATACTTCCTGTTCTGATAACAGCAACATGAATGTACTAATTGTATCATTTAGCTGGTAATATATTATATGGTATCCTTTTTGCAACTGTTTTGCAGAAAAAGAAGGCATTAAGTGGTAATATATTATATGGTATCTTTCCTTGTTTCTGTATTATGTTTTCTTTCTATTATGTGTATGATCCAGTAAGTTTTTGGTTATTTTCCCTAGATCGTAATATTGCTGCAGTGATTACCTAGAGGAAGTCCGTGCAAGTGAAAACTTTTTACCTTTGCAAGTGCATCATTTAGAAGATTGTTCGTTTATATTCTTTCTTTATAAATCTAGAGGTGTGTTAGATTGCTCCTTTCCTTGTGTTTATGTTGCTTTTTTTGGCTATGTGTGCGTCTGTATAATAATTGGATGAGGTATGTATTGTTGTGCTAGCAAGTGTGTACTTAAGTGTTACTAATGTATGTGTGCTGGGCGCGTTTATATTTGCAACTATGTCGTGTATTTGGATGAGTTGTGTTGTGAATGCATGATAAATATATGTGCACAAGAGCGTGTGGGGTATAGTGCCGATTGCGTATGTGTTTACTCAGTTATACACTTGCTTGTTCATAAAAAAAATCAATTATATAATAATTAAATCAGTGAGTTATGGAATCGGTAACTTGTAACAATGGGATATACAAATTTAACAGGACAGTAAAGCTGATGGATTTTGAAAGCATTAGTATTAAATGAGAATCCATCTGCTTGTTTTAAAATATGTTGTATCAAGCACTTCGATGGGGGGAGGAACAAATAACCAGCAGGGTCGACACGGGTTAATCGGATAATTTTTTGTAACATGCATGACCCCCATCGAATATACATTTTTTTTTTTACAATGTGTTGTCACAAGTAGGTTCAATGATGGATTGTTGACTTATGGAAAAGCTGGGTGCAGGCCCGGCCCAGGGGACAGCCCACCAAGCCCTTGGGCTAGGGCAGCCCACTGGGCCGGGGCAATAAAAAATATTTTTATTTCTTTATAATCTTTTGTCATATAATCTGGTAAGTAAATACTTTATGTACAAGGTTGTAGTTGATTGGTAAGCAAAGAGCAGTAAAGTGATGGTGGTTGTGGGTTCAAAACCTGCATGTGCGGAGGACTTTAGTTTTTATTTTTTTTCCCACTTCTGTTGAGAACGTTAATAACTGGGCTTGAGGGCATTGATTTTTTTCCTGTTTTGTTCAAAGCTTTATTAAGTGGGCTTGGGCAGCAGTATCTGTGGGCCGGCTCTGCTGGGTGGAACATTCGACAACGCCATGTCGTAAAGGCAAAAAGTTTAGAGAACGACATGGGTGCATTGAAAAATTACCCTACTGACGACGCTCAAGCATCAACTATGTTAAATTTATTTGAATAAACTCATTCCTACTGTTTCGATAAGGAGAAGACACTAATCAATAGCAATTTCGACACCGGGTCATCAGATATAATTTTTTAAAATGATCAATCCCCTTCGAATGTGCATAAATGGAAACTGGCACATGATATTTTCGATAGGGGGAGGGACGCCCCAGAAGCAGGTTCGATACCTACGCACCGAAGAACGATTTTGTACACAATTAAAATGGATGCTTGTTCGACAAGATTAAAAGAAATTGGATGTAACAATTTGTATTATTATTATGAACAGACTTAACAACGTTTTACAATGTAACGTTGCCTTATATAGACACATACAGCGACATGGATCAATATTGAATCAATGGGCTGCAAGCCCAAGCCCATCGAAGAATACATATAATCTCTCTTACACGATGCCATCTGTTTATTACCCACCCTCAATTTTATCTAGGGTTTTCCCTCTTCCTCTTGCGCCGCCACTCTGATCGATCTTCATTTCTTCCCTGAATTTAACAAAATTTCTTGCTGAAAGTGGCTTTGTAAGGGCATCGGCCTTCTGAAATTGAGCTGGAACATGATTCACGTCCAGTTTTCCTGACGTTGTTTGCTCACGAACGAAGTATAGGTCAATCTCGATGTGCTTTGTGCGAGTGTGTTGGATTGGGTTAGCTGAGAGGGAAACCGTGCTCAGATTATCACACCAAATTACTGGTTTTCTGTTGGGAAGAAACTCTAGCTCCTTGAGAAGGGAATTTATCCACATGACCTCTGCGGTGGTGCTGGCTAACGAGCGATACTCAGATTCAGTGCTAGACCGCGAGATAGTCGGCTGCTTCTTTGAGCACCAGGAGATTGGATTTGAACCCAAGAACACGCAGTATCCAGATGTCGATCTTCGATCATCTGGATCTGACGCCCAGTCTGAATCACTGTAAGCTTGTATGTTTAATTCTCTGTTGCTTGTCAGTTTGATGCCGTAGTTGATAGTACCACTGAGGTAACGTAGAATTCTTTTCACTGCTGTCCAGTGTTCATTGAGTGGTGCTTGCATGAACTGACAAACCTTATTTACACTATAACATATATCTGGTCTAGTTACAGTTAAGTATTGTAGTGCACCCACTATGCTTCGATATTCTCTGATGTTCTGTATAGCTTCTCCTTTCCTTTTAGATAATTTTAGGTTACTGACCATGGGTGTTGGCATAGGCTTGGCCTTGTCCATTTTGGCTTTAATGAGTAATTCTGCTATGTACTTGCTTTGTGATAACATAACTTCATATTCAGAATTTTGAATAACTTGAATCCCTAGGAAATAATTTAACCTTCCTAGGTCTTTGATAGAGAAAGTTCGATTCAAATAATTCACTGTCTCGTTGATTTCTGTTTGACTGTTGCCTGTAATTAGGATGTCATCCACATAGACCAATATAAATGTAACACTAGAGCCATTCCTTTTGATGTGAAGTGAGCTATCTGATTTGGCAGTAGTAAATCTCAATTTCATGAATGTGTCCTTTAGTTTATCATACCAGACTCTTGATGCTTGTCTCAAGCCATAAATTGCCTTGTTTAGCTTACAGACTAGATTCCTGCCTTGAGTAACTTTATAACCATCTGGCTGTTCCATGTATACATCCTCTTGCAAGTCTCCATTCAAAAATGCATTGCAAACATCAAGCTGTCTTATGCACCAATGTTTGTGTAATGCAATGCATATAATTATTCTTATAGTGGTGTGTTTGACTACTGGAGAAAACGTCTCTTTAAAGTCGAAACCATATTCCTGTGTATACCCCTTTGCAACCAGTCTAGCCTTGTGTTTCTGTATACTCCCATCTGCTGCCTTCTTTAATCTGTAGGTCCACTTGCACCCTATCACATTCTTATGTTCTGGTGCTGTGACAGACTCCATGTTTTATTTTTGACTAGTGTTGCATACTCTTCATCCATTGCATTCTTCCACTCTTGACACTTGATGGCCTCAATGTAGTTTGTAGGTTCTCTGTCACTTATGGTTGCAGTAAGTATTTTTGGTTTGAAGATTCCATGTTTGGCTCTTGTCATCATGTGATTCCTATTTTGATTATGTTGATCTTCATCACTGCTTAAACTTGTGGTGGTGTTACTGTTATCATTCACCACCTCTGTGTCAGTATTATCATCAGTATCAGAGTTGCCATCATTTTCCCCAATCATTGAGTTGTCTGGACTGTAGTCAGATTTCGTGCTGGGTATGCTTTCAGTGTCCCTTTCTTTATGTATTCCACTTTGCTTCTCATTGAACACTCTTTCTGACACCAGCTCTGGTGGTGATACAACACACCTGTCACTGTGAATAATACATTTAGTAGTTTTAGTGTCTTTTTCCGTAAAAGGAATTCTGTGTTCATCAAATACAACATGTCTGGAGATGTATAACCTGCCATCACTGCTCAAGCACTTGTACCCTTTCTGGTTTTCAGCATAACCAAGAAAAGTACAAGCACTTGACCTTAAATTCAATTTGTGTTTATTGTATGGCCTCAAATAAGGAAAACACAGGCAGCCAAAGCTTTTCAAGCTATTATAGTCTGGTTTCTCCCCATACATCATTTCATATGGACTTTTGTACATTAATTAAGTAAACTGATGTCACAAAAGCTTCTGACCAGAATTTCAAAGGTACAGAAGATTGTGACATTAGTGTGAGTCCAGTCTCTACAATATGCCTGTGTTTTCTCTCAACGAGACCATTTTGTTCTGATGTGTGTGGACAAGTCATTCTGTGTAAAATTCCTTTGCTTTTAAAAAATTTCTTTAGTGGCATAAACTCACCTCCTCCATCAGTTTGCATAATTTTAACTGTGCAATTTGTTTGTTTCTCAGCAAGTGTTATAAACTGCACTGTTGTTTCATATGCATCTGATTTATTTTTAAGTAGATATATCCATGTGTATCTAGTATAAGCATCAACAAAGGAAAGATAATACCTGTATCCTTGATCTGTTTTGACTGGAGATGGGCCCCATAGATCAGCAGCAACGAGTTCAAGTGGCTTGTTGTATTTTGTGTCAGACTCAATAAAAGGCAGTTTACGACTTTTGCCAATTTGGCAATGTTTGCATATATAATTGTCAGGTACACACTTACAATCAATTTTATTATCACTCAGAATATGTTTCATAGTTTTAATATTTGGATGTCCTAATTTACAATGCCATTTATCAAAAGTTTTGTATACATCATCATTAATAGTAACAGACTCAACATTATAACATTGGGTTTCAAAGTCTGTGGCACATCATGATCTCATGTTCTTGAATTTGTATAGCCCCTTTTCCAAACTACCCTGTAGTAATATACTTTTGTTTAGTAAGTCTCTAACAAGGCAGTAATTTGGGTGAAACTCAAAGTATACCTGGTTATCATTAGCAAATTGTGAAACACTAATCAAGTTTTTCTTAATCTTAGGCACTCTAAGTAAGTTATTTAAATAGAGTTCCCTTTTTCCTTTGATGTAACCACATCCCACATGTGATATACTGACAGTTTCACCATTACCCATTAAAACTGAACATTTACCTGAGTAGCTTTTGTTGCCCAGATTTAGATTTTGTAGACTGTTAGTGACATGGTTAGTGGCTCCAGAATCTGGGTACCAATCCTCTAGGTTGATGTCATCTGTTTTGTTGCCACCATCACTGATTAGGCCTTGTGACTGAATTCTTGATCCCTCTGCGTTGTTTCTTTGTTGTCCCATTTGAGTCATATTAACATTGGGTGTCTTCTGGTTTTGCTGATTCACATTGAACTCTGTGTTGAACCTGAAATAACATCTGCTTGCAACATGGCCAAATTTTTCACAAATTTGACATTTAACCCTATTGTTACTATTGAATCTGCCTCCTCTGCCTCTGCCTCTTTGTCCTGTATTGCCTCTGAAGCCTTGATTTTCTTGTCTGTTATTTTGGCTAGTATTTCCTTTCTGCTGACCTTTGTTTCTTGCAGTGGAGGCATAGTTAACAGAAAGCTCTGACTGTGATGATCTTTTCTGTTCAACTCTTCCTTCATGTGCAAGAAGTGATGAATGCACATATTGTAAATCAGGTACTGTCTTTTGTGAGGCTATATATGTTACAATTGATTCATAATCCTCGTCGAGTCCTCCAGTAATGTACAGAACTTGCTCACTCTCGCTGATCATGTGTCCAGTTGAATTTAACTTGTCACACAACATCTTGACCTTGGATAGGTATTCATTCATAGACATGTCATCCTTTCTAATGCATTGTAATTGTCTTCTATACAGCATTACCCTTGCCGCTGATTGAGCACTGAAAACTTGTTCAATTGTGCTCCATATAGCAAAAGATGTGTTGCATCCTATCACTCTTGTTAGCATATTTGCACTTATAGATGAAATTAACCATGATACAAGTAGACTGTGTTGTTTTTGAAATATCAAGTAATCTTCATTACTAACCAGATTTCCATTTTTGTCATGGATCATCACAGGTGGGATCACAACTGTCCCTTTGACGAAATCAAGAAGACCATAGCCTTTTAATGCAGCCTCAACTTGAAACTTCCAAAGCATATAGTTATCCTCATCTAATGGGATGGTGATTATATGACTTTTGGGTTTGATCAGTTGAAGGCTTGGCATTGGGGGCTGGTTTGGTGGTGGATTGGTGCCAGAATTGGCTGAACTGAGTGCTGGTTCATTAGTTCCAGTCATTTTGATGGTCAAGAAAAGCTAATTCCGTTGATAGAATGAATCTTGGATGGCTGATGCACTGTTAAGTGTCACTGCAACCAATTCTGCTGTCAGGAATGCTTTGTGGCGAACAGGAAAGGGATTCTTGGATGGCAAAATCACCAGAGATGGTGATTTATGCAACCAGATCTCGCGCCAAATGATGACTTGAAAGTCAGATGGCTGGAATTGCAGCCAAGTATGTAGAGAAATGATGATAATACTCTGATCCTACCTCTTGGCGAGGCAATTCTTGATCGGATATTACTGAAATGAACAGATCTTGATCGGAGAGGGGTGTAATCTCCGATGATGAAATTTTCCTGAGGAGATCAACGCAATTGCACCTTCTCTTACTTTCTGATCTGATAGTTAATGCCGTTAGGCTTAGTGCTCTGATACCATAAAAGAAATTGGATGTAACAATTTGTATTATTATTATGAACAGACTTAACAACGTTTTACAATGTAACGTTGCCTTATATAGACACATACAACGACATGGATCAATATTGAATCAATGGGCTGCAAGCCCAAGCCCATCGAAGAGTACATACAGCGACATGGATGCTTGTTCGACAAGATAACATCGAAAATAACCAAATATCTCGAGAACGAAGGGGACTATTCAAAACTTAAGTGTACAGTCGGCATAACCCTATTGAAACTTCTAGCCTAGTTGGCCGTACCCCATCGAACCACATCGAAAATTACAACCAATTAGCAGAATGCGATTAATATAAAATGTAAGCAAACTACAATGAGAACAACTAGAACAATGAGATCAAACAGTCAAAGCACAATGAGATCAACAATCAAACTACGATGACATTAATATTACCAAACTAATTACCACCAATTTTAAGATCAATGAGAACAATAATATATACTACATTAATGAGAACAATCAAATACTACAAAATTTCATTTTCAACCATATACCAAAATTCTCGTATTCATCATCAAATACTTCTTCGTTGTCAAAAAGTACATTCATGATCCATGCAAAATCAACCTAGTCTTTGTCAAATACCACAATATTCTATGGCCGTACAAAATTCTTACTCATACGTTGATGACAATGGCATCCTCATCATGGTGATCCATCGAAGCTGCATACTTTTTCAATCGTTCCATGTGACATTTAATCCAGTCTTTCTGCGTTTATATTACAGAATTGTTGAAAGTATGCATAACGAGGTGTAGGAGACAAAGGAGAGTCTGCAGTGAGCTTAATACAAACAAAATGTGAGCTATTTACATAGCCCATGACTACCATCATATTTTGATTTAACATAGTCGCACTAACAGTCGTTGGAACGAAGATATAGCTCATATCCTTGCTTAACAGTACTACAATAGTGCCAAATGTCTCCACGATGAAAAATCCTGATTCGGGTATCTACACACCAACTAATCCCAACCTCATTTGTACGTTGTTTCCTTTTCCTTCATTTCCTCATAACAAGTGTCATCCCACATCCTTCTGTAATTTTTGAGTGTAGCACTAAATTATCAGCCATAGCTTCACGTACAAACTTACAAGAATTTTCCGGTCTTCTATTTTGGAGATTCAGTTGATTAACCACAACCAAATAACCACAATTACCATCGCTTGGCATGTCCTCTGTACCAGTTATTTACGACCTCATGTTTTCGAGTAATTGCAGCAAATAATAATCATCAACTTGATTGTTCTCACATGGTTTATTCTTTACACCAAGCTTTTTTAAGTAACGACCAACTGGCGTAAGATTTGAATTGAAAGACAACAACGATTCAACATGTTCAAAATATGAAGGATCTCTTTTAGTTGACATTTCTTTTTTTATAGGTCTCACTTTTTATAGTATCCACCAAGGGTTCTAATATAGTGGTTGTTTGAGGGAATGCCATCAATTTCAGTTGCTTTTGTATATCAAGTCTCACGTTATCAGGAGATTCATCGTACCTGCTTTTCAATAAATGTATTTCGGCCAAATCTAGGAAATCAAGAGTAGAACGATGCGATGTGGGAGGAGTACATGACAATTGCTTCCAATAAGAATCTATAATGCTAAGAGGGATGAAACTTTCTGTATGTCTAAATTCCACAAGCATATGTGCACATGGTAGTATATTTACTTTCCATAAAACACAACCACAATTCTCGATACTCAATCTCATGGTTGAAATGCTCCACAACTCTTCTAGTAGTAAATCAAGTACTTTGTGAGATACAAAATCCAATAGGTCTTTAAACATGGGCTGGGATCGAAATCTATGCATTGTCCTAGATGTACTTAATTCGAATGCATTTTCAATTGCAACTAATTCATTTTCACAACAAAGATATGCACTAATCCAACATTGCACGAAACTACCTGCAACTGTGTCGAAGTACAATTTCAAACGTGCATGTGCACTTTCAACTATGCTCGTTGAGACATTGTCGTAGTGTTTCACTTTGTTTGTCCAAGCCAAAACAAACATCTCCTTATATTTACTAAGCCAATTTTTCAGTACATACGTGATAGGTTTTTTCTATTTCTCTATCCATGCATCACGAAACACTTTTAAGTTTCGATGGTACTCTTCCTCGGACAATGAACTAATCACATTTACCCAACCATCCCAAAATTGTTCATACTATTTTTTCCCTTCCTCGTCCTCCAACACTACTTTTTTATCATTAGTCATTATCCGTGTCTTCTTTATAAAATTAGTTTTGCAATTCGCTTGAACATTCTTTGAGATATGCCACGCACAAAGAATATGATGTGCCGCTGGAAACACAATTGCGACAACATTCGAAAGAGCCATTTCAGCATCTGTATGATAATATTGGGAATTTCTTTATCTCTATAATGCTTTCACACACATCAAGAGGCCATACACATGACTCCGTATTCTCACGGCTAATAAAAGCAAGTGCCACCGTAAATGTGACGGCCTGGAATTTCGCTCGATCCGAATCAGTCGTTAAACCGATCTAGACCGTTCAAAACCCCTGATCGTTTGAGAACAGGACAAAACAGAACACAGACGGCAGAATATTTCATTGCTATTACAACAATCTCATCAGATACAAGAATATACAAAGTATAACTGAATGAATTACATTCGATAAATATCAGAGATTACAATAAATTACATAGCAGCGGAAAATAATACAAAGCACAACTGAAGGTGATATACGGATACTGAGCTTTCCGGATATCATTCCAGCTGTAAACCAGGATCCTGTGAATATAAATCTGCAAAACCAAAACTACTAGCTGCCCGTGTCAAAAATAAGGGCACCCAGAGTTTAGGTTAAAACAATAAACTCTAGGTCAGTCATGTGACTGGTGTGAGAACTAAAACAGTTATTAATCTTTATTTTCAAAGTTAGGTAAATCAAGGGACCACGCCGTATAACACGGAACGGGTTTCCTCCCAAGAATACCAGTACATAAAACAACAGCGCAATGCTAAATAAAGAAAAATGAAGTTGTTATAAGACCCAGGTCCTATCACACAATGCAACACAAGCCGGGGGATAGGGTTTTCCCTTATAACAGCCAAAGCATGCTTGATACGTTTAAAACAAATCATTTGACACTATACAGTTATACTTTGTATATTCTTGTATCTGATGAGATTGTTGTAACAGCAATGAAATGCTCTGCCGTCTGTGTTCTGTTTTGTCCTGTTCTCAAACGATCAGGGGTTTTGAACGGTCTAGATCGGTTTAACGACTGATTCAGATCGAGCGAAATTCCAGGCCGTCACAGTAAAAGAAACCCCGGTTGATGTTTGTGACATTATATGAAAACAAAGTAGCTTATATCAGTTTGTCTTGAACGTGCAATCTAAGAATAAAACTTGATGAAAAAATTGAGCTAGAACAACACATCTGGGATGGCTAAAGAATAAGGCAGAAACTTCATTGCTTGTACCATCGACTCTATAGTGCACGGAATAATTATGACTATGAACCAATTTCATGAACTGTTGCATTATCCATCTACCTTCTGTATTATGCAGTTTAAGCTTTACCTTGGCATTATAAATACTTCTTATGGTTGATTGGTTCTCGGAATTGTTACTTTTGATGGCAGTTAATATATTTCGAGGCCTAACGCCACTTTTTGTCATTGTTTCAAGGATTTTCACTTCATGCTCTTTCAACCTCGAAACATACGGATGCCCGGCTAGGACATTCGGAAGTAGGTGATTATGACGTCCATCCTTCACAATTAATACCCACCTACCATCATCCATACAACGTACACTTAATTCAAATGAACATCCATATTTTCTACTTCCAAACCTTCATCTTTTTTTTTGGGTTTTTGGAGCATGACTCTTTGGTTTATAATCTATATACTCCTCGCTTCTTTCACATACTAAAACAATCCAAGAGCCTTTACCATTTGACAAAGAATTTCTCATTCTAGTTCTTTTTGTCATAACAATACAATTTGCAATAATGTCACGATTCACGCACCATTCTCTTACATTTTCTTTTGAATCAAACAGCTGCATCATAAATAAAGAACATGAATCGAAATAACATAAGTTAAATAAAAAATAATTCAAATAATTAAATGTACCATGTCAATGGTGAAATGAGAAATTAGGTCGGGATAATCGAGACGAGCCATGGTAACTTCTTCATTTTGGTTGTCATTGTCAACATCCTTGTCAATTTTATTTGAGCAATAACAATCATCATCATCATTTGATGCACCTTCATGTTCTTCGTCATTCTCCACTTGATTTGGTTCATTATTCCAATCATTATATGTTATCTATGGACAATACAAATTCAACACATTCAAATGTGCATTAAATAAATGACGTTGGACGTTGTCAATTTTATTGCATAATGTCCCTGAACTAATTCAAAGAAGAAAATTTGCATACACTATCATAAATATTTTATGAACTGTAAATGCAATCTATTCATTTTATTTATTTATTTTAATTTGCTTTCGTCTGCATTTGTAGTACCATGCTTGTAACAACCCGGAATTTTTAAACTAATTTAAAATTTTTATTTTAACTGTTCTAATGGATTTTAATATTTAAAAAAAATTATTTTAAATAATAACGACGAAAAATTTACTTAAATCGAAGTTAGAATGAATAATTTTATTTTAATTATATTACGAGCCTGAAATGGTGCGGTAGTTTAAAAATTCAATTTCGAATTTCAAATGAATGTACAGGATTCAAAATAAATCTGATTTAGTCAAACAAGAAATATTTGAATCAATTTAAAAATATCTTTCCAATGAATCTGAAAAATTGAAATTTCATAGCGGGAATAAAAAGTTATGCCCAGTTTAAAATTCTGAAAAGTCGCTATGGAATTTATATATATATATATATATATATATATATATATATATATATTAAAATAGCCATTTTACCAACGACATCCGTTTTTGACGAAACCACTTTTGTTGAATCCGGTATGTCAAATTATTGTTAGATTCCAATTTTCATAATTTTGGGAATTAATATGTGAGCGTGGAAAAAGAAAATATGTTTTGTCAATTTCAGTCAAATTGGATCGACCAGAAAATAGCCAATTTTCAAATGATCTCCATATTCGACGAAATTAGTTTTGTTAGGACCGTATCGTCAAAACATAACTAAACATATTTTTACTGGAATTTTTAGAGTTAGTAAGTGGCCTCGGTAAATTAAAATGTACGTTTAAATTTAATATATACCGATTTATATTTTAATTTTGATAAAAACTGATCGTAACAGCCGAATTGGGTTGCGAAACATATTTCATGGTGTCCGGAATGGGGTAATTAGCTAGGAACGATAATCGTTGGGTTTGAGTTGGAATTCAGAGATTAAATGAGCTATTTCAAATTAATTAATATTAAAAATAATAATTATTATAATATATAAATACCCCTCCCCCTACAAAAACAAGAAAACCCTAGCGCACGTTTTCTTTTTCCAGCCGCCTCTCACAGAAACAAACGGCGAAAATTGTTCGATTCATTCCTCTTCAAAAACTTTCAGTCCCTTCAGAAATTCAACCAACCTCTAAAGCAAATACAGAAGATAATTTCACCCTCTTTAATTCTATATGAGGTTGATCTAAAACCGTGATGTGATCGGCTCAAAATTCGAGCCCAACTACGCCCCCGTCGCACGCGTTTCCAGGGGAGATGAGGAGCTCGAACTCGCCAGAATTCTCAGCGCAAGGAGCGACGGCGTAGCCCTTTGATGTGGAGTTATTTGTTCGCCGTCAGATGCCTTGGATCGCCAGAATTGTGGAACCCTAGTTGATGAGGAACGGGTACATGCCGATGTGTTTTTTTTGCTTGGAACGAACTGGGGAAGTTTGGGTCGTTTCATTTGGTATCAGAGTTTTAGTTTACAGAGCTCGAGAACAAGACACATTAGAACCGAATGAAATATTTAATCAGAGATTGGATTAGTAATATCGAATAAGAATGACTCGTCAGAGATGGGATCAGTAGTATCCTAGAACGAGTTGAAAGAGTGTTATTTTTAAAATAAAAATGAGAACAAACTTTGTTTTGAAAATTTAAATCTTATTATACGTATTTGATTATTTATTTTATATCGAATTTTGGACAATTGAGTATATGAAGATTTCGCATATACACCTAGCTAGCATGTATTCGAAGTCTCAAATATACTGGGTAGATTTAGAGTCACACTCTAGTCTCCCGAAGATGATATGATGGTTACTAGTGTCATCAGTGTTTATGTTCGAGTTTCGAAAGTGGTATATCTATTTATTTCCAACTGACTAGTATGAGAACCAAAACTAGCTAGGATTTATTGCTGTGATTTGCACTAAAAATATGATTTATGACCATATATAAAAGTTATATATGTTTGAAAAGTTAATCACTTAATTGATTGCTGGTTGTGATGTTTGATTATTAGTTCAACTAATTAAAATATTGGAATGATAATTAATTTAACCTATATGAGAAAGAATGATAAATGTAGCTAAATCGAATTTAATATAGAACTGAATTAAAAATTGATTAGAATTGAAAGTTGAGTTGATTAGTAAAACAACTTTCAGCTCCATTCCTTTTAGAGGATGAAAAGATTTTAAGTGGGGGAGATTGTAACAACCCGGAATTTCTGAACTAATTTAAAAATTTTATTTTGACTGTTTTATTGGATTTTAATATTTAAAATAAATTATTTTAAATAATAACGACTAAAAATTTATTTAAATCAAAGTTAGAATGAATAATTTTATTTTAATTCTATCACGAGCCTGAAATGGCGTGGTAGTTTAAAATTTTGATTTTGAATTTCAAATGCATGTACAGGATTCAAAATAAATCGGATTTTAGTGAAGTAAGAAATATTTTAATCTATTTAAAAATATCTTTCCAATGAATCTGAAAAATTGAAATTTCATAACGGGAATCAAAAGTTATGCCCGGTTTGAAATTCAGAAAAGTCGCCATGGAATATATATATATATATATATATATATATATATATATATTAAAAATAGCCATTTTACCAATGTCCTCTGTTTTCGACGAAACCACTTTTGTTGAATCAGGAATGTCAAGTTATTGTTAGATTCCAATTTTCATAATTTTTGGAATTAATATGTGAACGTGGAAAAAGAAAATGTGTTTTGTCAATTTCAGTCAAATTGGATTGACCAGAAAATGGCCATTTTTCAAACGGTCTCCAAATTCGATGAAATTAGTTTTGTTAGGACCGTATCGTCGAAACATAACTAGATATATTTTTTCTGGAATTTTTAGAGTTAGTATGTGGCCTCGGTAAATTAAAATGTACGTTTAAATTAAATATATATTGATTTATATTTTAATTTTGATAAAAATTGATCGTAACAGCCGGTTACAAAACATATTCCATGGTGTCCGGAATGGGGGTAATTAGCTAGGAACGACAATCGTTCGGTTTGAGTTGGAATTCAGATATTAAACGAGCTATTTTCAAATTAATTAATATTAAAAATAATAATTATTATAATATATAAATACCCCCCCCCCCCCCCCACAAAATAAAACCCTAGCACACATTCTCTTTTTTCAGCCGCCTCTTACAGAAACATACGACGGAAGTTGTTCGATTCATTCCTCTTCAAATACTTTCAACCCCTTCAGACATTCAACCAACCTCCAAAGCAAATACAAAAGAGAATTTCGTCCTCTTTAATTCTATATGAGGTTATCTAAAACCGTGATGTGATATGCTTAAAATTCGAGCCCAACTGCGCCCCCATCACACGCGTTTCTAGGGGAGATGAAGAGCTTGAACTCGCCAGAATTCTCAGCACAGGGAGTGGCGGCGTAGCCCTTCGATGTGGAACTATCTGATCGCCGTCAAATGCCTTGGATCGCCAGAATTGTGGAACCCTAGTTGATGAAGAATTGGTACATGCCGACGTGTTTTTTTTGCTTGGAACGAATTGGGGAAGTTTGGGTCGTTTCAATGCTTGTTGGATCCACCTGGAGAAATTAGTAGAAACGTCAAAAGTGAAAATGCAATACCTTGTCAATGGTGTTATGGATAAATTTTTTTTAGTTTTTGACCAGAAACTATGTTAAAGGATATTTGTTGGTCATGTTATCATATGAAATTTGGACATGTAATTCAACATACAACCTGTTGTTCTAATTTAATACATACAACAATGGGTCTCCAAAATATATTCCTGCCACACGTAATTCAAACATCGATAATGGGCCTATGAAATATATCATGCCCATGTAATTCAAATATCGGCGATAACCACTGAACTAAATTGATACGTTCGACATGGTCTCTTCAGGTTTTAGCCAGTACCGATTTATTTTAAATCGTTATTTACTTGATCATCATCTTAATCCTTCCAAAACCTAGAAATTAAGATTTCTCAATTAAATGAAAGCAAACCTGATCATCAGATTGAATAATTCCCACGTAACGTTCACTTTCATGTGTCAGTACCATATCTTTTTCCTTTTCCTCCAGTGTGGATTTAATTAGGGTTTTCTAGTTTTCACAGTCATAAGAAGATTACTATAGATAATTAACTAGGGGTAATTTAGTAAATTTTTATTTATGTTAAGGGGGGCTGTCTCTACTGGTACCCCTTAATAAATTTAATCTTTCTTAAAAAATGCGCCCCCTTAAACGAAATTTGAGTATAAAAAACAAACCCTTTTTGAACTTAAAGGACCTGATATGTCTATGTAAGGAGAAGGGATTTCCTGTTGTTTAAGTATAATGATAATAAATAAGCAAAATGACAACAAACAGTCTTAAGTTGCTAATATGCATTAAATACATAAATTATAAACTAATAAATTAATAAAATAATGATTTTATATAATTTATTATGCTAGTATATGTTTTAAGAAAACTTATAATTTTGGAAAAAAATAAAATGGATATTTTTAACCCCATTATTAACGCAGTTCAGAAACTGATACATTAACTAGTCAGGTCGGTTTGCACTTATTCGTTGAATAAATCATGTTGTTCACATAAGAGATAAGGTGTACGCAAGGCACGAATTGTTCATAGCCTGAGGCATAATGCAAATGATAGAATGAGCACATTGCACGTTCAATTGTTAAAAAATGGATCCAACTGTGTGCAATATATACATAAGTGGATCGTGACATTATATTTTGTATATATAACATGAACATGGATCAACATTTTGGAAAGATGGACACGTCATCAAACTTCTTATAGGTCAACGTCTTCTCCAATGCATTGGCTGGCACATTTTGGGTTGGCAATGTGTACGAAGGCAGTACATATGTGGATTGGCTAACTGGCATATTAATATAAGCATATACGGTTTGAGGCAATATATAAAAAAGAAAGCACGTATCAATACAGATCGGTCACTTCTTCATTTATATTTGTCGCCCGTAGCAGTACTCTTGTATGGGTCGCTCGTTCACCTTAGAGCCACATGGGTCATTCGCATTTGCCAAGACAAATGGTTGGTTCCATTTACTTTAATACATGGATTGCATTATAATGAGAACCTATAGATATACATCGCTAAAATGGATCGGTCCAGTTACGTATAAAGGCAACGCGTGGTCATTTAAGCTTCCACTGCTCGAGCACTATTCTGATCATGCATCAAAGAATTGTTTGGTTGGTCACAAGTTCACCAGCCTAGGTGGAGCACCGCTCATCTTGACTGGTCGTGTGCCACTTAAATGATGGGTCGTGCACTCAAGTTGGACGGTCGAGCGCATCATGCCACAGAGTCAAGCAGTTCTTGTCGAGCACTACTGTTCGTGCACTTCAGTTGGTCGGTCTAGCAGTATTCTTGAACAATGGGTCAAGCACATTCCTATATGTTAAAGCATGAAACAATTACATGGTAAAATGGGAGAAGATGGAATGAACAAAGGGGTCACCAAATTTTAACACTAGAGGGCAACTGTGCTTACATAAAATTGTGATAACGTTAGGTGAGGACACACAAACGTGTTAGATTTATCTACACACTACTACAAAAGTGCGCATATTCGACACTAATTTGTGTGCGTTGCATGAATAGTGTGGCGAAAGCTATGATTTCTTTGATCTTCTGCAACAATATTCATATGTTGTTGCATTATACGTGAATGCACTATTGCGGTGGGAATTCTAGTATTTTGATGTGCAACATCAGTTAAAAGCATAGCATTGCATATATGTAATCCAGCTCAGTGATCCGCGTTATCAACATATAAAAACCCCAACCGTAGATGCAAGATTAATCCAACGGTTCAAACCATCTATAGGTCTGATAATCCAAACGTTAGGCATAATCCAATCATTGACAGCCACGTCATTGCATTCTTTTGACGAAATTTTGGCACGATCTTCTCCCTTCACGAAATAATGTAAAAACAATATGGTCACAAATCATTTTCTTCTATATCATCTAATCATTTTCCCCCCTTTTTACTATTGACAAAAATTTAAATCTAAATTCACGTCAGTATCGCTCCTCTCCTCGACAACAACTTTTATTTCGAAAAGGTTGAAGCTTTGAAACGCTTTCTAGCTTTGATTGCTCAGGGCGTTGACATCGCCAGTTTTTTCCCTCAGGTTCAGTTTGTATAGCACTGCGAATTAGTTGCGCTTATTATATATTGGACTATGAGTAATTAGTAATTAGTTCATTTGTTACATTATGGAAAACCCATTCGCTTATGAGTAATTAGTTGCTTGGACATCCCAAACTTAGGAAAACCCATTCGCTTATGAGTGATTAGCCGGTGAAATATTAGATTATGAGTAATTAGTTGCGCTTTGACCATTGATTTGGGATTTGGGATTATGCTGAGGTTTATTCGAAAATTATACCCAGCAATAAACCAAAAAAAAGGAGATGGCGTCAGTGGGTTTGCCACCAGGATTTAGGTTTCACCTAACTGAGTGGTACCTTTTTGGGCCAGCATGAAAAAGACATTGGTTTATTATAGAGGTCGAGCTAGTTAAGGAATGGGGACTTTACCATCGAAATTGATTTGCACTTTGCGTTCATTTACATTAACATATAATTGTATGCTTGAAGTTTTGTGATACAGATACATGTGTAGCACTGCGGTGTGCTTGAGGCTACTAATTTCTCGATCCGGACGAGCCGTTCGCCCGTATCTAACATGCACAGGTATTTTCCATTTGATTTTGGAAACTACCAATTTCAGTGTTTCTATTTTGGAAACGTATGCTCAGTTTTGCATCCATATTATGCCTTACCACGACGTATCATAAAGCAGTCATACAAAAAAGTATCATAAGGCACTGCAGTGCATCAGTTCACACCATACACATCCAAAAAATGACATACAATTATATGCTTGAGGTTTGCACTGCGGTGTGTATGCACCGCGGTGTGTTTGCACTGCGGTGTGTATGCACTGTGTGTGTTTGCACTGAGGTTTTGTGATACATGCACAAGTATACACGCACAAGTATACACGACTTTTTATTACAATACACATCATACACCCAGTGCTTACACGCACAAGTATACACACACGAACAAGTATAAACGCGCAAGTATGCACGCACAAGTATACACGCGCAAGTATACACGCACAAGTATACACGCACAAGTATCATAAGTATACACACACAAGTATACATGCTCAAGTATACATGCACAAGTACACACGCTCGCACAAGTACACACGCATAAGTATCATAAGGCAGCATCTGAAGGCACGCACAAGTATTACCATACACGCACACACAAGTATCATAAGGCAGCATCACTCCATACAATACACATCATGAGTTCATACCATACACACAAGTATCATAAGGTAGCATCGTCCAGTTCATACCATACATATCCAAAAACTAACACACACATCAACATCCAAAAGTATCATAAAGTTAACTTAATACATACACATCCAAAAAATGACATTATAGTAGCATCAGTTCATACCAGATCAGACCTTTGCGGGGCTGTGGAACCTCCTACTGATTCGTTAGGGCTTTGCAGCTGTGGGAGAGCCAGTCTAAAGTGAGCAGCCGCATGTGATGGACCCGCAGCATCAGGACAAGGGGTGAGGTAGTATGGCCAATCAAATTCCTGATCAACTTCTATATCTACCCACTGATCATTCCTCTGGTTCATTGGGGCTTAGTTATCAACATGTATGTCATGGGTGGCTTCCGGAAATAAGCTTGGCAAGGGGGGGGGGGGTAGCACAGTAGCTTCTTGTATCATTGCATCAAATCTTTCATCTGAATCCATTTCCCATTCCCATCCGCAATGATGCAAACATGGAACCGCCTGTTCCTCCCTACTGCTCACAAAAAGAAGTCCAGGCCTTGTTCCAGAATGGGCATGGGTACAACACTGAACCTTAATGAGGAAACCTAGTTGTTGAATTGAGCAGCAAACGTATTGATATTGCCAATGCCTTCATAAAATTGCATTTTCAGGTAGAAAGATGTATGGTCATACTGAGACCAGTTGCAGTCGTTAATTGCAAGCACACGTCCTATTGGCTTCATTATTTCTTCAACATCAGGGACATTATCCTTTAGGAACTCAGGAAATCCATCAACTTTATCCCATGATTCCGCTTCTAACGCTGGTTCAGGCTCAAATTTTTCATCAGACCATGCTTGCAGGTAAATAGCACCACCAGGTTTTGTAAAAAAATTCAACATTAGCGCCTGATCACGCTTACTGTACGATTGGCATGATACTAGAAAAGAGTTATTGCGTATTATCCGTATAGGCCACGAATTATGATTGAGAGTCACCTTAAAAACGTTATGCACAACTTCGAAATTCCAATGTCCCTTAAGAACAGTGGCAGTGACGTATAGAGACAAGTCCTCCATTGATTTTTTTTAACTTTCGAAGATTGGGGGTTTAGGGGGATATGGAGACGATGATGTTCTGAATCTTGAAAATATGTTCGAGGGACCCGATGGAAGGTGTCAGGTAAATATGTGAACTGGAAATGCTTGCACAGAAGATGAAGCATACTCAATTCTAAGGTGGCACGACTGACCAATGGTGAATGGTCAACTGTTATAATTGTATGCGCAACTCACTAAGAATTATAAGTTAATTAGATGGCCAAATGCACAGATCCACACAGCACATATCACCACTGTATTATGAAATGCAACACCATTATTTTGAAATACAACATCAAGAAAAAAGCAAATGCAACGTTTTAATTATAAATTTTGCAATATCAGTTTTGTACATGGAAAAAACACATCTTTTACATTCATCATCACATTCAAACCTTCAATACATACCACCTTCAATACATACGATCAAATACGCAATTTAAAGCTTTAAATTTATAACACATACGATCTAATACATAATTTAAAAGTAGCAAAAGTACCAATTTCAATACATAAAATAGTAGTAAGTCCACATGGCACATAGACGCCACAGCTGATGTGGCATGTGATAGGTGTGCAACTAACGTGGAGAGCTGACGTGTCGTGTGACACCACTACAACAAATTTGACCTTTACCTACCAATAAACATGGGTAGGTAAAGAGAACCTTTATCTACCAATATTCAGTGTTAAAATTTATTGCTAGGTAAATATTGTCAATGTTATAAAATTGTTAAAGGATGATTATCTACCAATAATTATAGGTAGGTAAAATGAATTATCTACACATATACGGAAGGGGAAGCTTTTTTGCGATTAGCCCTTACATTTTTCTCATATCATTTTAAACTTTCGTTAAAAATAATGTTGAGTTGTGTGATGATGTGGCAAAAAAAATTATATTCTAGCATCTTTTTTGAATTCAAGATTTCGTTTACATATCCTAGCAATGTTTTTTATAAAATCATTTTTTTTATTAATTAGTAACAATTATTTTGAAACATGAAATAATTAACCATTAATGAATTAGTAAAAAATAATAAAATTGTAAATAATTAATATTATATAATCACTTGTTAATAACATATCATACATTATTATTATTTTTCCAAACAATTGACTACAAAAATTTTAACTTTACATTTTTCTAAAATGTTTCACAATTTCACACTAATAAGTCATCATCTGAAATGACAAACATATTTCTCTAGTTTATTGCAGACACACAATCTATACCATCCCCTCTAGCTATAAATCTAACGGGTTATTTTAAATCAAATCTAATGGTACAAATCTCAATCCACGTGATCTCTTTTGTGGCCTCAATCCACGTAGTCTCTTTTGATTGGCCATAGTATAAACTACAAAAACTGCCACTACAAATAAATATCAATAATCTTGATGATAACTATTTATTATAATTGATATATTTACACCCCTTTCTAAAACAAGAGAGGCATTCACTACAACAAAAAACACTTTTCGCAACAGGCAAAATCTGTTGCAGTAGGCCTATTGCAACAGGTCAGCGCCCGTTTGCATAGCCGAAGTTGCCAAAGGTCTGCAACAGTTTTCGCCCGTTGCAAAATGATGTTGTGGTATACTTTTTTGCAACAGGCTTTTACTGTTGCAACAGATCCTTTTGCAACAGTATATGCCCGTTGCAATAGATTCATAAATCTATAAAAAAAAATATTATAGCTCATAAATATTACTTATTAAATGTATTTTTTTAGTAATTGTTATATCACAGAATGAAATAAAAAAATTAAAATTTTATTTTAACAAAGTTTTTACAGTGCAAACAATTTCAACAAAATATTCTATAATTTTCATACATTATTCATGTATAACAATTTCTTCTCTCACACAACACATTATTTTCGAATAGAGTATTCTCTAATCACATTTCTACTCTAGCATACATATACTATAACAAAAGAATAAATATCATCAGCTCACTAGAACAAATCTGTAGTTCATGCTCCAAGTTTGTTGTCGCTCATGAATGGGCACATGCCAAAATCTGCAGTTCATGAAATGATGAAAATCAGTTTACACTATCAAAATCTCTCAGCAAAATCTGGAAATAACTCTAAGCCTGAGAAGTCTCAAATGAAGGAAGAGAATGCTTTTTGCTCAGGGCCGATCCTAGGACTTTTGGTGCCTAAAGCAAAAAATGAAAATGAGGCCCTTCCATAAAGACTAATGTGTAATATCAAAATAAAGTGTATTATTAAAAAATAACAAGAAAACAATAAATTTATTCATAATAATAATTCAAGTCATACAACAACAGAAAATACTAACTAGTTATGAACATTTTTCTAGTCATATAGTTCATATTATTTAATAAAATAGAAAGTAAAATGGATAGTCAAGATGCCAAGGCGGTGCATGTTTGCTGTATTTCAAGCCAAGGAAGTCTCCCCTCTAATACCTACGTATATAAACACAAATATTTTTGATACGTCCACAAACATTTAAGTTATGTACACAAATGTTAATTGTATTCATCAACAGTATGTGTTTGAGTAAAATGTAGAAGGCCATAGACAACTTACATACCTTTGAAATACCACAGGAAAGCACGTTTACATTTCAAGGGTGAAATCACAGTCATGTATCTCAATTTGAACAATCGAAAGGAATGTTTATCCTACGACATTAAAAAAAAGAATGTTGGAGACTTCGAATTAATTACTATCGCAGAAAATGTGATGTGGAAATCGAATTATCCATGCACAGGTATATATATTCATCGTAAATAAACAGCATCTTATATTTTTGCTAATGCAACATCCATCACCATTGATTTGTATGCACCTACCAAGTTTCGTCTTAAACTCCAATTTATCCAAAATGAAAATCCAAATCACTTATACCAGACTAACAGAAGATAGATACTGAAGGCTGATGGCACAAAATTGTTGCTTATAACGACAAAACAAAATCATAAATTAAAAAAAAATCCAATTGCTTAGCATAAATGACTACATGCTTCAAAAAACTGTTGTGCCTAAATCATATACAAACAATTGTTGTGCCTAAATCATATACAAACAACTACTGTCAGGCTAATTGGCAATTGCCTAAATCATACACAAACAACTGCTGTAAGGCTAATGGGCAATTGCCTAAACCATATACAAACTGATATACAATTTTTAATTTAGTACTTAAAATAAAATAAAAACCAGTTATTAAAAAACGAAAACAGTAACGCTCACCTGAGGCTGGCACTTCCTTGCCGATGCCGGTGCGGTGCCTTTGCTGGTTGGAGAATCGCTTCCTCGATGATCATCGTTGTTTGCGCGCCTGAAGCTTGATTTTGTTCGTCGCTTGCGAATCCGTGAGTGCAGATCACCATTTTTTATTTTGGATTCTGTAGATGATGGAACGAATATTGGTGCCCCCAAATTATCGATGCCCTAAGCGGTCGCTTTGCTGGCTTGTGCAAAGGGCCGGGCCTGTTTTTCCTTGAGAAGCAGAAAATAGAAAACGAATAGATGTTCGTATCAACGACATGTATAAGGCATGTAACGTCCCGCCTTTTTGACCGCTTCAAATTGATAATTAAACCAACTTAATACGTCCAAATCGACGGAACGTACTTAGCTTACAGAGTTTAGAAACAAAACCACTTAGACAAACGCAATTCAGCTATGAGTGACACAATGCAAGAAGCTCACAAGTTTTTGGGAGTAGTAAAGTAACATAATTGACAGACCTGCTATAGAGTCAGCAAAATGACAAATTCAGTAATGATAGTAACAAAACAACCATATAAAGGTTTCTCTTCAGAATGGTTCAATGATCAATTTCAGGTGTGTGTACATGGTGATAGGAACCAATAGTGCTGTACATGTGTTCACGCAACAGGGTAGATGTTTCACGTGTGTATACATGTATTAAGTTTTCCCCAAATTGCTGTTTGTATAGGCATACTCGACAGGAATATTCAAGTGATGAATATGGGCTCAGAAATACAACATGCGACAAAATGGTGGACAAATCAAAGTGAATATGCAAACATGGAATGACCAGCACTAAACAGCACAAAGGAAATCAATAAGTTCAGGTGAACTATGCTAAACATGCGATAAAACACTTTCAGGTAAGCTATGATAATATGAGTAAAACACTCGAATATACCAGCATATGGAATGGCACAAAACATGTGATAATAGGACATGATCAATATATTTCAGTTTTTTTTTCTAAGATGGCATGGTGTCTATATGTATCTCTATTTACAGATTAGTAGGATTCGTATTAAAGGGGATTCATATGAATCTACACCAAAAAGGATAGGCCAATAATTCTCTGTATCACGGAACACCAAAGGAAAGAACAAAGAACTTTCCATCTATACGCTTTCATTTGAATAAAACTCAAAATAAACTAACATAACCTGCTATTATTTCTTCAGGCCCTGTAAAATCATTATAACAGGAATCTTATTATAGAACAGGCACCTAACTTAAAATATCATGTGTATGTATAAATATATATTGTTTTTTTACTGAGTTATGTCCGTAAGAAAATGATTTTTCAAACAGATACTTTGGAATATTAAAAATTTAAGATGTTTTTCCTACATTTTCTGAATGCTTCCATTGAAATTAAATCATGTAAGAATAATCAACCATATCACATTAAACTACCTACAAGGTTCTTTCTTGCAAGTCTGCATGGCTACTTTACGTATATGTGGATACATATATGATCTGAAACAATTGAGCGTCTACATTCAAGAGATTAATTCAAGTTTGTCATGCATCAACAAATGTGAACCATTGAATGTTTGATTTAATGGTTAAGATCAAATACTAAACTTCTGCTTGGTTTTTATGTATACTAGTTCCAAAACTGAACTACTACAGTGGTAGTTGGCAACATATAACAAGGAAATTGGAAACTCAATACTACAGAAATGTGTTTCGCGCAACGGAGAAAAGGTTTTTTTTCCCGTGTTATATCAGTTCTTATCAAACAGCACATGCAAACTGATAAATTCTTACACAAAGGCTTGCTACCATAGTTCAGTTTGACAACTAAGGCACCCAAAATTTGTACAGCTGAAACTTACCAATGATACAGTATTGAGGGTGATGGATCCATGTAATCATTGGCAAACACAGGTATCAGGTCCACTGAATAGGCAAGAGTTTTGTGTGTATATATATAACAAATGATCATGCTCAGGTATATCTCAGTTTATGGGTTCATTCCAGACTTGGTTATAGTTGTAACTAGCACTGAATGTGTGGCAACCATTTGTGCATAGATCAATAAGTTTTGGGTTACTAAATATAAGGCAGCAAATTTAGTCAGCATGGAAACAAACAAGACCCACTATATCATTTTGCCAAGGGAAATGGAAATGTCAGCTTTTATAAATTTTGGCAAAAACAGATGCATGTCCAGTCTTTGACACATGCAGGCAGCTTTTATAAAAAGTTGGGTAAAACAATTGTATTTCCAAAATAACCCATGTATAGAAAACAATACACGCACAGTGTCAGTTCTACCCTTATTCATGGCCACCATTGTTTTTGAATGTATCCATTTCATATATATCAAAACCGTAAAACATGTCCAAGTTCAAATAGATGGTTTTATGCGAGCACCTTACTATACCGCAACATGTTGTGGTCAATGTAGGAAGTTACTAGTATGCAGACTGCATATGTATGACAGCAAAAGCATAGCACAGATTTCATATAAACTAAACTTTCTTTGGTTTTTAAAACAGCGAAAACAGTATGAGTTTCCAGGGGAAATTCCTATGTATTATTCTTCCAAAACTTGACATGCAAGACATTAAGGCAGAAAATAAGTTAAATAACCAAGTATATACAGAAGTGGTCAACACAACCAGTTATGACAGTCTCAGGAAACCCAATAACAACTGTGTCGAGGCAGTAACTATGCGATTAAATAACGATCTGTGAACTCTTTGTTGATAACTGCACACATATGTTAAAAATTGGATAAATAACGATTAAATAAGGTTGCAACTTGCAATGAAACATACATCAACCATGCGAGCTACCAAGCAAAAATAGATACTTCTCATGCAAAAAAACAAAATTAGGTATACTAAAATCCATGAATTCGACCCAAAAATGGCACTTACCTATTTATTTTTAGCACCATCCAAAAACCCATGAACGTAACAACATATTCTTCCAATAATTTCAGCTCATCCAGATCCAATTTGTCAATCGCAGAATCCTATAACCATTTTGGAAATCGGAAGACTGAAAGGTTTTGAAGCCGGTCGAGACGGTCGCAAAGCATAGGAATATCAGGGGAAAGTCGCGCTCGGTTATCTTTTCAACTGAGGCGACGTAGGAATCTTCGTCTAGGATCGAAAGACCGAGTTTTTTACTAGTAAGGTTCGGGGTGACGGTGAAATTGGGGTTAGGGTTGGTGATGGAAGTAGGATCGTTAGGATTTGCGTTATTCTAGGGAGTGGAAGGCGTGGAAATTTGGGGAGAAGAACGACCAAAAGAGAGGAGCATCATGTTCGGTATTGAAATTAGGGATCAGAGATTTTGGGAATTTGGGGATAATGCAAAGAGGTCAAGTTCAAACATAATATTGCGAAGCGGTAGGGCATGAAAATGTTAAGCGGAAACCGAAAGTTAAGGCGGTAAAAACAAAAGTAATTTACTAGTGACCTGTAAAGATTGTTTATTGCAGCTAATACAGTTAACTGTAAATGGTTAAAATTAAAGGTACGGAACCAAAAATCTATCAATTATTATTTTCAACTATGCGTCAAATAATTAATTATAATATTAGAAATATAAAAAAAAATAGCCAGAAACTATAAATTAATTCATAAAAGTACCTCTATCAAACACAAATTATAAATTAATTCATACAAGAAATTATTATTAACTATTAATTACTCCTTAACAGTAACAGTAATCAATTACCATTTATTTATTTAATATGAATATATTATTTATTTATTTATTATTTAAACTTATTCATATTTCAAATTAACAATTAATTATTATCCATTAGTTTTTTATTATTAATTTATTATTGTTTAATAATATTTATTTTATTATTTTTTAAATGTTAAATATTATATTTGTTAAAAATTAATTATTATTATTTAATTATCAGTTATAAATATCACTTTATAATACATAAATTTTATTATTAATTACTAATTATTAAATATTAATCTTAATTATTATATAATTACTAGTAGTTAATCATTTAATAGTAACTATTTAAAATTAATTATTAAAAGTTAATCGTTAAAAGCTTATACTTATTTCTCGTATGTTTTTCGCAACTGGCTTTACCGGTTGTAAAAAAATATAGTTATTGCAAGTGGCGAAAACGGTTGCTAAAGATATTTATTCTCAACTGGCTAGAAAGCGCAGTTGCAATTAATATGTTTGTTGCAACTGTTATGGAAGCACAGTTGCTAAAAGTATGTTTTTGCAACAGGAAGGGAAGCGCAGTTGTTAAAAGTATGCTTTTCGCAACAGAAAGAAAATACCTGTTGCTAAATCTTATCTATCGCAACGGTTATAATAGGTCTGTTGCTAAATATCATTTACTGCAACTGTCATTTATCGTCTGTTGCAAATAGCTAGTTGCAATAGGGTATTTTTCTTGTAGTGATTATAATTTTAAAACTTAATTGATTTCAATCTCTTTCTAAAATCATGTTTCATGAAATACCCCAATAAATATATATTTTCACCTTTTTATTCACACATGAATCTGCACAATAACAATAAAAAATCATTTATTTTATTTAAAATTTTCTCTATGTATTTTGCAGGCCAAATTAGTTACATTCATGCATATATGTAGGTAATGGCAAATTCTATTTACACACCACATATAACTATACATACACCAAAAAAAAGTAAAAATCACATACACCACTTTTTACTTAGTATACACCATGCATTTTTCAAAACTACCCTCATTTAGAATAAAACATGCATTTTTCTTATTTTACTTTCTCTATTATACATTAATCATGTTATGAAGCGATAGTTTCAAAATTTCTCAAATTTACATTTATAGATTCCAAATTCAGAAAATTCAAAGGAAAGTTAAAATATTTAGTTATCTATCTATAGAAATTTGAATTTTTTTTAATATAATAAAAAGTTACATTAGTTAAACTTTAATGTTAAATTTAAACATGATTTGATTTTAAAAAAGGACTAAAAAAATTTAGTACTCTTAACAACATTATATTTAGTAGTTAATTTTAAAACATAATGCAAACAAGAAATAATTGTATAAGATTTCCATTTTTTTTAGTTTTTCTTTCTTTTTTAATAAGGACATTTTGGTCTAAGGTTTCATTTGAAATCTCATGATGTGAGTAAAGAAATTTGCGGTGTTTGAATAGAACATGCCGTAGATAATACATATATGCATATAAGGAATAAATTCAATGATATAAGGAATAGATTCATGCATACAAGGAATACATTCTAGCTCCAACTCCAAAATAACTGTTCAAATTAATTACATTCATGCATATAATTAAGAGATTCATGCATATAAGGGAATTAATTACATTCATGTATATCCTCTTATTCTTCTTTTCTTTTATTCTCTGCTATTCTACACATGATATTTAGATAATATAATATACATTTAATTCCGTTTTGTTTGTGTATATATCAAGAGTTCAATATATTAATTCGACTGCTCTTTTTTTTCATCTGAATAAGGGAATTAATTACATATTCAACTTTCTATTTGACTCCACTTTTGAAAAATTTGGCTCCAATAAACCAAAATTTCACGTATTCCACTTTCTCAGCGCCTTAAAGTTTCTTCATCTCTTACAAGAACTATTTTCAGATCTAAATGTAAACATAAATTCCCTCCTTCCACTTTCTTCTTTTATTCTTAACAGTAAACATAAATTCCCTATTTCCAATTTCACATATTCTAACAATGGTACTCCTACTGTCTATCATCCTTCATTTTTTTTATTAAGTTTAGCTAAATGCATCGCGCGGTGTGAAACCATTAAGCTTCTGGAGGTATCCTAACCTTGGTTTTCAAAGAAATCTGGATCCGGTTCTATGTAGTTTGTCAGCTGTCTTAAGATAGTGGAAGAAGAAGATAAACGAAGATTATATGAAAATATGCCCAGCAACCTTACTAATGATCTATTTTTCCAAAGTTAATTGGATAGCTTTCAGAAAGTAACATCTTTTTGTCCGCTTGGAGAAGAAAAGTTGCAAAGATAATTTTCATGCTAAAGATGTACAATTTTTAGCAATCTCTTTTATCTTTATCTATATTAGTGAATATTTAATAAATTAATCCTCAGATCAAACTTGTTTTGTTAAAACATGGTTGACATTAGCCTTGCTTACACTTGTATAAATTAGCGTTAATCAATGTTAATATGTTACCATTTTTGCTTGAATTTATTCCTTTTCCATTTATTTCATGATATATTGCATTTATTCCTTTTCCATTTATTTCATGCTATATTGCATTTATTTCATGTTATTTTTTCTCTTAAATTTTAATGTTAATTAATTCTCATATATTTGTTTCATTTTCAATGCTAATTTAATTTGATTTGATGCTAATCTCATTTGATAACTTTATACTAATCTCTGATTTTATTTGGTATAAAACTAACTAGTTGGAATTCAATGAGTTCAATTCCTCCAACTTATCCAACATGTTCCATGTACCAATGGTAAATTTAACGTCTTTCATGTCCATATGGTAAATTTAATTCCTTTTCCATTTATTTCGTACTTGATTTGTTAAAACATGGTTGACATTAGCCTTGTTAACACTTGTATAAATTAGCGTTAATCAATGTTAATATGTTACCATTTTCGCTTGAATTTATTCCTTTTCCATTTATTTCATGCTATATTGCATTTATTCCTTTTCCATTTATTTCATGCTATATTGCATCTATTTCAAGTTATTTTTTCTCTTAAATTTTAATGTTAATTAATTCTCATATATTTGTTTCATTTTCATTGCTAATTTAATTTGATTTGATGTTGATCTCATTTGATAACTTTCTACTAATCTCTGATTTTATTTGGTATAAGACTTGCTGGTTGGATTTCAATTCCTCCATCCCTTCCAACATGTTCCATGTACCAATGGTAAATTTAATGTCTTTCATGTTCATTTCTTTTGTAATTCTACTTACATTAACTAAGAATTTTGCTATATTTAGATGCCTTCTGGTTTTTTGTTCTTTCATCCCTTAATGCAGTTGGCAAAAACAATAATGTGCAACTTAACAGGCTATACTGTTCGAGGCAATTATCATGCAACGACTAAACTTAAAAAAATTTGTCCTATCGTCAGTGCAATATGTAGGCTATGCTGCATATTTTCTATCGACATATTGTAAGTTCCATCGACTCTATGCACTGTAGGAAACTTTCATCAGCAAGGCCAGACATCCCTTTGAAATATATTTCAATTTGACGAATTTAGAGTACAAACACAGGTACTTGAATTTTTTCTCTCCGCGCTTTTGTCGCAAAACAATTATGATGTATTTACAATGCATATTGTGTAGGGATATTAATAACGTAAGTGTTGATCTTTCATTATGTCTTTATAATTACCATTCTTGTTTAAATTAATGATTACCATTATGGGATACTTGATGCTAAAAATTTGGTAAATTGCATTTCTTCCACAATTTTGCTTCTTATTTGCATGATTATTTAGGCTGTGTACTTGAAGCGGGTAAGCAGAAGTTCCAAATGCGCACCGAAAGAAGTTAATCAAAGGTCCATAAAATGGCTTTGATGGGTTATAGTCTATTAGACAACAAAGGAATATAATTGAGAGGCAGGGAGAGTTCAGATGAAACTAGGGATGAAACTACAGGAGAAGAATTGGATGTTCCCAGCAAATTTGGTTCTTCAGTGGGTTCTTTATTAGATCTGTTCTTAATGTTGTAATATTGACGGATGTAAATATTACTTTGACATAGTAAAATAATGTTGTATTAGTGATATTTGTAACGATTTATGAACGATAAATATTTTTCATTTGAAAATCATGTTTACAAAATTGTCAAATGTTGTTGGAATTGCTATTTCAGTGTTAGTTAACATATGGAAGTTGTGCATATCATTGTAAACATTGTATATAAAATAGTTTGAAAATATTAAAAAAATGCATTTACAATGTTTGCCACAATGGTAAATAAACGTTGTAATAGTGGGTGGTTTTCTCTTGTAGTGTGTAGACTAATGACATAATGCCATGTAGCAAATTATATAACGTTACATGGACTAATCAAATAATGCCATGTGGCCTAAAAAATGATGTCATATGCACTAATCAAATTATGTCACATGGACAAATTATTGTTTGACACATGAACCAACCATTAATTGCCAAGTGTCGGCATTAATATATGCCATGTGTATACTACGACAATCATGTCAGTAGCCATGTAGGATGACACATCATCAGCCATGTCAGCATCCATGTAGGATGACACATCATCAAACACATCCACTGATGACTCATCATTTGAGTTATAACGTAGTGGGGTCCATTGATTCTTTTACCCACCAATATCAATAAGTGTAGGTAAAGCCCTTTCTCTACTAAGCTTTGCCTACCAAGCTCTACCAATTCAATATTGGTAGCTAAAATATATTATCCACCATTATCGTAGTTTTACCTACGTTTACAGTTGGTAGGTAAAGACCCCATTTTCTTGTAGTGCACGTAGGAAGCTGACATGGAAAGCTGACGTGGCCGCCGCTATTGTGCCCTGATAGGCAGGACCTAACTAATTTTCAAGCAACACTGAATATTGTTGCATTACGTCTGTAATGCAACACTTTCTTTTCGTGGCAGTAGATGTGCTAAAGCGTTGCCTTAGAGAGCTAAGGTAACAGCCGCGGATGCCACGCCCTTCCGGTGTTGCCTATTTGTAAACATGGGAAAATGAAACACTTTTTCAACCTAAGGCAACATAAAACTTATGTCGAATATGCCTACTTTTGTAGTAGTGCACAATTGTAACATGATCAGTAAATTGAAGCCATACATTATGGTAAGCATTGGCATAAAATAAAGGTAATGGCAAGGTTGTTACATCTGGTCATGCATTAAGTTTGGTCGCACAAATACTACTGGTCGCACAGATAACCTGGTCGTACATAGCACATGATCGAGCAAACATGTTCTGGTCGGTTAGTTGAAAATCATGACAGCTGTGTACAACTGCCCAGTGGCATTTTCGTAAATACATTTATGACTGACCCATACTATGTACACCATAATTACAACTCTGCCACTACCCCCAAACTACACCTATTAATACCCCACTTCTCTACCATTTTAAAGGGGATTTTTGGACCTCGAAGGCTGCCATTTCCATTTATCCACCACTTTAAACTTCTCTAACCTCCATTAATTCTCTTTAAAGCCTCGACCTAAAACCAAATCTTCCATGGAATCATCCAAAAGTACTCAAATGTTCGAGAGATTGTAGATCCACGCCAATACTCCTTGCACTTGGAGAAATTAAGCTATTTCCTTGGGAATTCAAGTCATATCAACAGCAAAAAAGAGAGAAAATAAAGGAGATCATTATAGAAGAGAGAAATGAGTGATATTAATGAAGTCGTGTATTTTGTAAATTCAAAAGTGATAATGAAAATAGCTTCTATAGTGTATGTAGGTCTAAATTGACCGAACCACTCTAAAATTCCCGTGTTTTTACTTGGTTTTATATTTGTGGCTCCATTTTTCTATTTCATACCTTTTGGTGAAGTATTGTGAATATACCTTTGGTGTTGTGATCATTTTTTGATTTCAACATTTGGTGCCCACCGTAGGGCCACACACACTTTCGAAGGATCAAGAGCTTTGTGAAAGATCTAAGTTTAAAGGCTATTCTTTAAAATAGATCCACACGATCTAAAGTCTAGGCCTGTTATGAGATTGTCTACAAGGTTCAAGAGCTTGTCTGAAGTAATGGCGCAATCGAAGTCGAAGAAAGCTGGGAGTAAATCCGTCATAGGTTCCGATAACGTTGATCATGAATCTACGCCGAAAACGAATAATCTCAAAGTTGTCCAAGGTTCTAGAGGTGAAGCTGGTGTAACGAGAGATGAGTTAGACGTAGTTGTTGCCAACTTGAACTGGAGAATGGATAGTTCTACCAAGGCTTTGATGGAGAAGTTAGATGCGATTCTCAATGCTCGACCAAATCCAGCCCCTCAGAAGGTCCATGTTGATCTTGATGGAAATGCCAATTCATCCGCTTCTAACCAAAACTACAATGATAACATGGAAGATGTTAATGATTAGTTGAGCAACAAAGATAAGCTAACGTCAAAGACTTGAAGCCAAAAGATAAAATCATTCGGAGGGAAATGCTCGAAGGGTTACTAGTCCTGCTAAGGGGGTACCTCCTCACAGGGGAGAAAAATGACTTATGTCTTCAAACCATAATGGCTTGCCTAGGCGAGAATTTGGTAAAGGGATTGAAATGTTCCTTTCGGAACAACGTAACACTGAAGAGTACATCTCGGATATGATAGAACAAATCATAAAGAAGAATCAAGCTGGCAATGACGATGAAAGAGAATGGGATATCTCTCCCGATATGACTCCGTTTACCGAGAGAATCCGAGAAACAGAGTGTCCGAAGAAGTTTACTCCTCCGGCTTTGTCTCCGTACAATGGCCTTGTTGATCCTAACTATTTTCTATTCAAGTACGAATGGCATATGAGTGCAGCAAAGGCAACATACGAGATGATATGCCTATACTTTCCTCTCTACTTAGAAGGTGCTGCGTCATTATGGTTCACAAAGCTGCCACCTAAGTCCGTAGATCAATTCTCTGACTTGACCAAAAAGTTCAAGGAGCATTTCCGACTGTTGCTACAAAAGTGTAACAACCCATATTTTAGCAATATAATAATTAATTTATTTAATTATATAAATAGTGATTTAGAGATTTGAATGGTCATAGAATTAAATAATAGTGATATTTAATTAAATTAAATAATAGAATAATATATTTAATTTCAGAAATAATAAAAAATAGTGGAATTCACAATATTGTATAATTTGGATTGTTTAAAATATATAATTCAGTTTAGAGTGAATTATATTCACCAATATATTATATAAACGAAGTTTGAACGTATAATCGTATTATAATTATAATCGAGCTCGAAATGGTGCGGTAGTTCGCAATTTGGCGATTCGAACTTCAAATGAATATATAGGGTCCGTTTTAAATCGGATTTCTGTGAAACAAGAAACTTTCGGAGCTGGTGAAGTATATTTTTCTAATGGAAGAGAAAAATCGGAATTTCGTCATGTATATTTTGATTTATGTCCAAATCAAATTTTCAAGTAGTCGCTATGGAATTCATATATAATTTATAACGATATATAAAAAGGATTTCTATTTTAATTGAATATCGATTTGACCTGGATTTGAAATATCGAGTTAGAAATTCATATAGGAATATTCTGGAGCTGTATGGTATTCTATCGCGAATATATACGATAATATTAAATTATTTAATTTAATTGTTTTTAAATATATTTATATATTTAAATGGGTTATTTAGAGCTTTAAAAATAGCCAGTTTTGCAAACAAACTCCGTTTTCAATGAAACTAATTTTGTTGGACCCGCAATATTAATTTATTGTTAGATTTCAATTTCCATGATTTTTGAAGTCAGTGTGTGGTCATACGGATTTTTAATGTAAAAAACAGTTAGTATTTTGATGGTTAAAAATATGCTGTGTGAGCGAACGGAGTCGGAATTTGACGAAGCAATTTTCGTTGGGTTCGTAATGTCAAACTCAAGGTGTATGTCCATTTTCATGATTTTTGGGTATTGTATGTGATTATAGGAATTTTTATTCGATGATACATATAGCGGTTGATTTTAATAGAATAAAATAAGAAAATATCTAAATCATTTCCCTTATAAATAACCCCCCTTAACCCTTAAAACCTAATCGATAATTCTCTTCAGGTCAAAATTTACGGCCGCCACTCAGAAAACTTCAAAACGTGAAAACCTAGCTTCAAAAATTCCTCTAAAATCACAAATAAATCTATAAATCAGAATACTGGTATATATGAGATCTCTGAGTCTTGCTCTTCAAACTCGTACACGAATTGCTGAGTTTAACGTTTGGTGGCGAAGCAATGGGATAAGGCGAGGGACTGGAAACCGCGGGGAAAGGGGTCTGTGCGAGTTCGAACTTAGTACTGGAGAAAGGGGGGCTGAGATGCGGTGTAGTTTGGGTGAAGGATTGGATGCACAGGTGAACGGAAGTGCTGAGCGCAGGAACATGCGAAGAGAATAGGAGGAATAAAGGGGCTGGATCATGCTGATTTCAGCCATGGTTTTGATGAGAGAGCAGATGAGTGGTTTCTGGAACTAAATATCAGGGAAGAATGGTTACGTGGTAAGCTAGTAATCAGCTTTAATCAGAAGTAAAGGGTCGGTTGCGAAGGGGAGGGAAACTGGTGAGTTAAGGGGGAGTGTGACTGCGAATTACAGGAAATAGCAGCAAAAAAAGGGAGGAGATCTTAGGTATAGTTTATTTACATTTGCATTGAATATTGGAGCAGTGAGGTTAAAATGCTTTACTGAAGCGGGTGTTTGTTTGAAGGAAGAAGATGATCCTTGTAGCCAAGCATTTGGTACAGAGGAGTTGAGATGGAGGCGGTGTGGCATTCTTTTTGTAGTGTTGAGTATAGCTAGAGGGACGTGGAGTTGAGGATGGAATAATGGCTGTGAGTGAAGAGCAGAGGAATATGTTTTGATTGGAGAAGAAGCTAATGGGTATTTGGGTTTTTAAACGGGTTGGTTTGATGATTTGGGCCGAGAAATGAAAGGGGTGAGCCCAATAATAAATTAGAATCTAAGTTGTTTATTTAAATAAAGTATTAACTTAGACTATTCATAACTTCGCCATTAAATATTAGAACTTGACAAAACAGGGTCCGTTGGGATCGTATAGACGAGTGCTACACAATGGAACTGGTTGGGAGTGAATTGGAACTTGTTACAATTTATAGCGAAATAAATTGTCGGTCTGAATCAAGTGACAATTATCGTTATTTAACGATGATAGTCCAATGTGACTAAATCTCACTAACTCTGTATAGTTTATATTTTTATAAATATAATCTAGTACTGATAAATGATGATTGATTTCTATGTGTTGACTGTTTGATTGAATTTCTGATTGATTGGTTTGAAATATAGATATAGTTATATATATATCGTTAATTTTATATTGATTCTGCTTATAAAAATAGTTCATAAGTTGATGTTAATTATATCGTTTAACATCTGTGGATGCAGGGAAACAGGTTGGAGGGATCCAATTGGATTCCTCAAATATTTATAATACTATTCTTTTCATATACTGTAATATATGATGTAATATACAATCTGTTGTGGATTATGTAAGTTTGAATGATATCGATCATTGTGAATTGGTATTTTAAATACCGTAAGAAATACTGGGATATAGAAAAGGGGATTTTCAAAGTGTATTTTGAAAATAAATTATTTATATAAAATCAATGGATTTTATATATAAAAGGAAAAGGATTTTATAAAAGAAAATTATTATAAAATCAAAGGAGTTATAAAAGGAATATTTATTTGTCAAACAAATAAAATAGAAAGGGAAATATTTGTAAAACATTGACAAATAGAATTGAAAAGGAAATATGTAGAAAATAAATAGGATTGAAACGGAAATATTTATTTGTTAAATAAATTGAATTGAAAAGGAAATATTTTATAAATAGAATTATCAAAAGGGATTTATTTGGTAAATAAATAGATTATAAAAGGAAATACTTGAAAAAATGAATAGAATAGTATAAAAAGAGAATCTTATATTTGAAAGGTTTAGACCCTGCTTCGCGCACGGGTATAACATGATATGGATTTAAAGAATTTTTTTTAAATAGAATCTATTCTAACCGATAGATTGAGAAGATTAATTTATAAATAATATTTTATAAATTAAATAAAATGTTTATCAATGGATAAATAGAATATATAAGTCAGAACTTATATAGAGAAGTAAGAATCGATTTCAACATCGATATTTGAAATTGAATATGGACATAGAGTTAATCGAAAAAGGAGTTAATCAATTAGAGTTAGAGTTAATCGATTAGAGTTAATCGATTAGAGTTAATCGATTAGAGTTAGAGTTAATTGAATAGAGTTAATCGAACAAGAGTTAGTCGAATATTAGTTATTCGAATAGAGTTAACTGAATGAAGGTTATTAGAAGAAAGGAGTTAATCAAATATAGTTTTTTTGAAAGGAGTTAATCGAATATAGTTTATTCGAAAGGAGCTAATCGAATATAGTTTATTCGAAAGGAGTTAATTGATAGGAGTTAATTGATAGAATTAATTGATTAGAGTTAATCCAATAGAGTTAATCGATTAGAATTAATCAAATAGAGTTAATCCAATGGAGTTAATCAAATAGAGTTAATCAAATAGAGTTAATAGAATAGAGTTAATCAAATAGAGCTAACTGATTAGATTAAATCAATTAGAGTTAATTGAATAGTGTTAACTGAATAGATTATCGAACATAGTTTATTCAAAGGAAAGAGTTATCGAATATTGATTATTCGAAGAGAGTTATTGAATATTGGTTATTCGAAGAGAGTTATCGAATATTAGTTATTCGAAGAGAGTTATCGAATATTGGTTATTCGAAAGAGAGTTAATCGAATATTAGTTATTTGAATAAGAGTTAGTCGAATTTCACTAATTCGAATAAGAGTTAGTCAAATATTATTTAATCGAATAAGAGTTAGTCGAATATTAGTTAATCAAATAAGAGTTAATCGAATAGAGTTTATTCGAATAGAGCTAAAAGAGTTATCGAATATAGTTTATTCGAAAGGAGTTAATCGAATATAATTTATTCGAAAGGAGTTAAGTGATAAGATTTAATGAATCGAGTTAAAGTTAATGGAGTTAGGGTTAATTGATTTGAGTTAATCAAGTTATATTTTGAAGTAAGATATTTCAGAAGTAGGAATTATAACGCTATAATTATAATCAGTGTTTCAATAAAGAAGTGGATTCGTAAATAGAATCCAAGAGTTACGTAAGGAAGTTTGTTAAAGATTTAAAGGTGAACTTTGTCTGTTTTGAGGTTAGAAATGTTGTTCAGTTTAGGTATGAGAGGTAGTTATACCCCAACTTGATTGGCTTTGTTTTTAAATAAGGAATGGTTAAGGTTCGATAGTGAAGGTTGGTTAAGTGAAATTAGTTAATCAGTGTAACGGGTTGAGTTGGCATAGCGATGTTTTATTTAAACACTGTTTAAATCAAACGAATGAGTTTTGGAAACATTTTCCAAATATAATCAGAGATATTTTCTAATAATAGAAAATGAAATGTTTGATGATAAAGGATACTGCAAGGACAGTGATACGTGAAATAAGAAATGGAAATGTTTTCCAATAGTTAATACTTATATTTTCTAATGTAGAAAATAAGAAATGTTGAATATATGGAAACATGAAATGAATAAATCAATGAACTAAAGAGATAAATGTTAAATGATGATTGATCGATAGAATTTCCATCTGGAAATAATATCGTTGTTTTCACACGTGTTTTCTTTGATAGTTAACTCACCGACTATCGAAGTTTTTGACTCTATCTGTTGTCAATACGGAGAGACCGGGATCAGATATATTATCTGAAAACCACTCCGTATGAGCATTATCGTTGCGAATCAAATATGATCAAGATAATTAAAGACGGAGTTATGCAAGGGCTGTTCAGGAGATCCTAGGTAGAAATTGCCTAAGATGGATTTAAAGAATAGTGCCTTCGGTTTGTCTAGTCCCAGGACGACCCGTATGGAAAAATGTCTAACAAAGTATATTTAATGGATCGCGTAAGTTGATCTCTTCAAACGTATTTACGTTTGGTGGAGGAGGAATACATTTCTCTTAGTTGTATACTCGTTGTATTTCTGGGGAAATCAATTTGTGATTTGGCGGGTATAATGATGTGACATTCAAACGAATAATTGTGTGATCTATCAGAGATAAGCGCGGCCTCTAGCCTCACAACCGGGAAATGACAAAAATCGGGCAGGCAGCATGGCTAAGTGGTTGGCTGCCAATTAGGGTGTTTTATCACCTATCTAGAGAAATTCGTTTTATTCTTTAATCTATTCGATGATGTCCCATTCGGGAAACGGTTGTTGATCCCAACCGTTGGTGATATACATTCGATACACTCAAGCGAAATGAGTGGTCGGTCATGTGTGGCCGGGTTGCAAGATGTTCTTATTGAACCCAGTGTATTCCTCTCTAGAGGTACACTATCAGAAGGTGGTTCCATACCTTGTCATAGTTGGTAATCCATTATCCGATAAGTGCTCGCGGTTTTGTTTGTATACTATATATATAGAACGTGAGATGAAAGCGTTTTTGCTAGATGATTATTATATTGTGGTTGATAGACACTATCATAATATCAAAAGAATTTTGATATAAAGTTTATCGTTTCTTTAAAAAGGATTTTGAAAGTTAAATCAAATGTTTTGGATTCTCATAAGGGAAAAACCCGTTCCGTTATACGGCGTGGTCTTATGAGATATCGTTTAATTGCTCAAACTGTTTTAACTGTTTTACTCACACCAGTCCCATGACTGACCCAGAGTTTATTTTGTTTTTTTTCCCTAAACTCTTGGGTGCCCAATTTTGTACGGGCAGTCAAGTAGTCAGGATTTTACAGATATACTTGAAGAGCTAGAGAAGGAGGCTTCAGGATTTTATATAGTTATTGTTATTCCGCTGTGTTGTAAGTGTAATACTCTAATAATGTTACTGTATACATATGCTGATTTTATTTCAAAGATATGTATCTATTATATATTGTTCGTTCCGCTGTGAGATTCGTGTTTACTCTGATGTTGTATGTTCTTCTTCTTTTTCTATTCTAAGTTTCTATCTTATTTATTCTCACCCTCTAATTTCTTTCATGAACTATCCGGTATTTCCGATGCTTGAATAGTCGACATAGTGTTGTATGCCGATATCCAGGATCGCGAAAACCCCAGGTCGTTACAAAAAGCCAAAGATGCTACAACACTTTCAACAATGGTGTGGAGTCCCAGGGAATCCGTTAAATGTTTTCTCTATCGATTCGATGTTTCCTTATCCTAAGTGAGGAATGCAGAGCCTCGCATAATCCTTATGGATTTCCTCAACACTATAGACAAGAGAAGCGAGTTTGGGATATGGATAAAGATCAAGAAACTAAATACGCTCAACAAGTTCTATAAAAAGGATGAAGAGTAGATGAGAGTGGATGACGATCCTCCTCCTATTGGCACAAGCAGCATTGCTGAGGATAAAAAGAGTGTTAATGTTCAAGCTAATCAACATAGAACTCAGGGGCAGAAGCGAGCCAATGACGGAAACGACAACAGGGTTAATAAGAAGATTCGCCTTCGTGACTCATCATAACTAACTCCTTTGAATGACACTCCTGAAAACATCTACCCTCCCATGAAGGATGCAGAGGATTACCCAAAGCCTTGGCCAATAAACATGAATGACCATCTAACCAAATCTGAGATGTTCTACTGGTTCCATAATCAGCCAGGCCAGAATACCAATGAATGTAGGCATCTAAAATCATTGATCGAAGAGCTGATTAGGAAGAATCGTCTACAAAAATTGTGAAGAATTCCCAAGCAATAAATCTTTCTGCAACTCCCCAGGGGAAAGGGGCATAAAATGGCTACTCTGGTCCAAGCAACAAAGCTTTTGCTCAAATCAGTGCTCGGCCGGTCATTAACTGATACCCGTTGGTGGTGCTCTAATATCAATGCCTCAGAATAAGCAATCTTCTTTGCCATTACTTTACTTCTTGCTATGTTTGAATTTCTTTAAAAATCTGTAATGTTTTACATGCATTGTACTGAACAATGGCTTTACGAATAAAGTCTTTCCTGCCTATATAAATATCTTACTTGAAAAATTTACAAAATTTTCTAAAATCATATTTCCATTGCAGGCTATCCAACAAGCGTTTGCTTCCTTAAAATTTGACCAAGTGGGAAAATCCCGATAACACCAAGTTAAGGGTAGATTGAAAAAGTCCCGATGAGTCAAACGGCGAAGAGAGCAACGAGCCGCCATGGATCTAAAACCACAAAGGTCACGGGAGTTCTTTGTGCGAAACGATGCACAAGAGTTCGCTATGCGAAATGATGCGCGGGAGTTCGTTACGAGAAACGATGCAACCTCACCGAAAGGTCGCGGGAGTCTATTGTGCAAAACAAAGCGCGGGAGTTTGCTATGCAAAACGATGCGCTAGAGTTCGTTACACAAAATGATGCAACCTCACTCAAAGGTCGTGGGATTTTGTTGTGCGAAACGAAGCGCGGGAGAATGCTATGCGAAACTATGTGCGAGAGTTCGTTACGCGAAACGATGCAACCTCACCCAAAGGTCGTAGGAGTTCCTTGTGCGAAACGAAGCGTGGGAGTTCACTATGCGAAACGATGCGCGGGGGTTCGTTATGCGAAATGATGCAACCTCACCCAAAGGACGCGGAAGTCCATTGTGTGAAACGAAGCGCAGGACTTCGCTATGCGAAACGATGTGTGGGAGTTCTTTACACGAAATGATGCAACCTTACCAAAAGGTCGCGGGAGTTCATTGTGTGAAACGAAGCGCGTGAGTTCTCTATGCGAAACGATGTGCAGGCATTCGTTACGCAAAACAATGCAACCTCACCGAAAGGTTGCAGGAGTTCGTTGTGCGAAACAAAGCGCGGGAGTTCATTATGCGAAACGATGCAACCTCACCCAAAGGACGTGGGAGTTTGTTGTGCCAAACAAAGCGCAGGAGTTCACTATGCGAAACGATGCACGAGAGTTCATTATGCGAAACGAGGCAACCTTACCCAAAGGTCGCGAGAGTTTGTTGTGCGAAACGAAGTAGTCAAACGTTGAGCCATGAAAGCCTTTCCCACAATAAAGACTGATGATGACCTCCTAGGCAGGGGAACGAATATCCACAATTTCTCCAAGAGGAAGCAAAAAATAAATCACAGATACGCATTTCCTAATTATGAAATGTCATACATTATTATATAAATCATTAAAAGAGAAAAGCTTGAAATCTGCAGTCGATATGTGCCGATTAGTCGATTTCAAACGTCGTCATGAATTCAGATTAGAATGTTGTATCTACACAGGTAATAATCAACAAGTTGATCAGATGAAACGATTCTGTATGGATACTTCATTTAATTCATGTCATAAAATTCGCCATAGTTAAATTTTTAATGATTAACTAACCTGTTATCGATAAGGACAGTCGATAGCAAAATATTAACCTAGAAATGTGCAATGTTTTTATTGTTGCAAAACAGGTTGCAGCGGCAAGAAAAAACATAAGTAGCACGACAATCGCGAATTCTATTTGTTGTTGTTCACTTTAAAAAGTGTATGTTACTTCGGTATGAATTCAGTAGATAGACGAGTTCGTAAAACAAATAACTCAGCGTGAATTGGCCATGATCATTTCAATGAAAATTGGATACGACCAATCCATCGCGAATTTCATTTATTTTACGTACTCGAGCTCAAGTTAAAATCAGGGCATTCACACACTGGCACGACGCTATCAACAACAAATTCTTGAATTTAAATTTGAAGCATCTGTTAACGTGAAAAGATTCGTGCAATACAACATTTCAAGAGTAGATTTGATCTCGAATCATACCAACAAGTTCTTTGGTGCTCGATATGAAATTTTAACAAAATTTGGGTCAAAATGTGAGTACCATATGCAAAGAGAAATCACAAGATCATTATACAAAGATGTGAAATACTATTGGCCTTGATCTGCACGCAAAGCTTCTCAAAGATGTCCATGCGCTACTTTGATATGATAATCTATCATGAAGAAGCAGCAGACATGATCCTTAAATTTTCATTATTGGAAATTGAATTCATTGTGGTCGCAATAGTGTGTCAAGATGCATTAAGTGATCAAATCCGAACAGAGCTTATATCTGATAAAATATGTTCAAGCAAGAAGTACAAAAACCACTCATTTCGAAGCTCGCATTTTCACGAATAAAAATACAAGTTCTGAGCGGAAAATGTTAACCCCCTTATTAACACGGTTCAGAAACTGATACGTTAATTGGTCAGGTCGATTTGCACTTATTGGTTGAATCAATCATGCTATTCACATAAGAGATGAGGTGTACGTGAGGCACAAATTATTCATAGCCTGAGGCATAATGAAAATGATAGAACAAGCACATTGCACGTTCAATTGTTAAAAAACAGATCCAACTGTGTGCAATATATACATAAGTAGATCGCGACATTATATTTTGTATATATAACAAGAACATGGATCAACACTTTGGAAAGATGGACATGTCATCAAACTTCACATGGGTCAACGTCTTCTCAAACGCATTGGCTGGCACATTTTGGGTTGGCAACATGTACGAAGGCAGTACATATGTGGATTGGCTGACTAGTATATTAATATAAGCATATACGGTTTGAGGCAATATATAAAAAAAAGAAAGCACGTAGCAATACAGATCATTCACATCTTCATTTATATTTGTCGCATGTATCAGTACTCTTGTACCACGGGTCGCTCGTTCAATTCAGTGCCACATGGGTCGTTCGCATTTGCCAAGACAAAGGGTTGGTTCCATATACTTTAATACATGGATTGAAATATAATGAGAACCTGTAGATATACATCGCTAAACTGGATCGGCCTAGTTACGTATAAAGTCAACACCGTGGTCATTTAAGCTTCCACTACTCGAGCACCATTCTGAACGTGCATCAAAGAACTGTTTGGTCAGTCACAAGTTCACTAGCCTGGATCGAGCACCGCTCATCTTGACTGGTTGTGCGCCACCTGAATGATGGGTCGTGAACTCTAGTTGGACGGTCGAGCGCATCATGCCGAGGAGTTAAGCAGTTCTGGTCGAGCACTACCGTTTGTGCACTTCAGTTGGTCGGTCGAGCAGTGTTCTTGAACAATGGGCCGAGCACATTCCTATATGTTAAAACATGGAACAGTTACATGGTAAAATGGGAGAAGATGGAACGAACAAAGGTGTAAAACCCCGTGTATTCTATAACTGTGGAATTAACAAATTAAAGTATAATTAATTTGAAATCAAAGAACTAAGGGAAACGGGATATGCCATTGCGTTCGTCTCGGAAAAATACGCGAAATAGAGTCCGAGTTTTCGAAAAACAGAGTCCGTATGAAGAAGATATGGCCTTCGGAAGTTTCTGAATTAAGTTTAAAATTCGAACAGAATAAAACAGTTTAAAAATTAAAACCGGGCCCAATTGGCCAAGGCGGGAAAACTCCCGCCTAAGACACCCAGGTCGACTGGGCTGTCGACCTGGTCTAACCAGGTCGACAGGGCTGTCGACAGGGCTGTCGACCTGGTCCAGACCCAGGTCGAACCCAGTCCACCCTGGCTGGCCTATTCTATATTGGTCGATTTTCTGTGGTCTGCTTTGTCATTAGGGCTAGGTGGCAGGCTCTAATTGGTCCCTCTTGCGAATGAATGGCTACGATCAATCCAAGCAACATCGATGGTCCTAATCAGTTCATAAACTCTATAAAATGACCCTAGACTCTACCTAGGTTTCTTACACAATTCTCTAGCCTCCATTGCTCTCTTCTTCTAATTAAAAATAAAAATGGCGTCTCTGCTCTGCTGGAATTAAAACTAGAAGATAATCAACATCAGCCTAAGCAACTCAATTCAAACTAGAGATTAAAGTTTCTGCAAAGATTCTACAACAAGTTAAAGTTCTTTCTTTAATCCAATCAAGGCAAGTACAGTTATTCTCCGCTATAAACGTTAATTATAATTTTGATATGCATTTAAAACTGAGTTTGAGGTTGTATATATATTCTCTTCTGTTGGATCTGTTTTCTGTGACTGTTCTGTATTCCTTTCTTCTTTTCTGTTTCTATAGCCAGGCTACCACGAGCCTGTGCCCAATCTCATAAAGAGATTAACGTATGAACGCAAAATTTGGGACAATTAATGAATGATGCGAAATTTGACAAGACTAAATTGAACGTACGACTTTAGATATGAAGCATAAAATATATTGGACATGTGACTTGGGATTGGATGCATAAATTTGGCTATGAACATGTAATTTATATATTGCATGCATAGAGTATGTTGTAATTTAGATTTGTAACTAATTAGAGAAATGAACATATGTTATTTAGATCTGTAATTAATTAGAAAAATAAGCATATGTTATAAACTAGTTTTAGACCTATGCATATTCTGTGATAAAAGAAGAAGAGGAACCACTGTAAGATTACATATGATTTGAGACTTTGGACAAAATGCATATAAAAGTCAAGATTTGATTTTTAGAAGATATGATTTAAAGATTTAGATTGTTGGGTATAGTTTGCATAATGATTCATGACTTAAAAAGAAGAAGATATGGAAGCTTAGGTGTAAAAGATTTGCATTAATTAGGATATATATTATTGTGATTACACATAAATAGGGATTTTTGGATATATGGCATGCATTGGAATTAATGGTTATATTTGGTATAATTTATATGTGAATCTGCTGTAAAATGCTAGTTTAACAAAAAAATTGGAACATATGCTATATGGCAAATTATGTCCATATTCTGTGCTATGTAACTTTATGCAAACATGGAGTATATGTTGTGAATCATGACAATTATGTAAGCATATGAATTTAGGCCAATTTATGATTGGGCAAGGCATGTAAATAGAACCTTTAGGAATATTAAATTTGCTAAATCCGCTAATTTGTCTAGTTGCCTAAACTACTAGTTATGTTATATTGCCTAGACTGCTAATTAGATTGAAATGCCTAATCTGTTAAATTTGTCGGTTGAAATGCCTAACCTGTTATATGCCAAAATCTGCTAAGTTGCTAAATCTGTTAAATCCGTTAAGTCATATAAAATCTGTTATCTGCTATGTTGATATAATCATCCTGTGATTGATATAATCTAAATTGGTATATATATATTGGGCGTGCGCATAAACGGTAAATTATTAATTAATTGGCCGCAAAGATAAACTTGGCTAACTCGAGGTTAGAATGAGTTTGCGGCGTAAATCTGCCCGGAACCGCCCGACACATCCAGTGGCCGCAAACAATAGGTTCTAATGTGAGAAGTTAGTCATAACATGCGTAAGACACGAGGTTAGGTCTGGCTTGTGGCAGAAGTCTGCCCGGAACCGCCCGGCATATCCAGCGGCCACAAGCTACCGACCTAATGTGAGAGGTCTGTGCATTAATAATTAATTAATGCAAAATCTAAGATAAGAATGACGTCTAAAACGTATTGGGGAAAATAGGGTTAAACCAAAGGGATTAATAGATGTAGTAAAACCCGTCCATGAATCTGTAGGCCCAATACAAAGTTAGACAAATCTGAAAAATCTGTACATCTGACCTGTTAGTCTGAAAACTTGTTAACTTAATTTGTGAATTAGTAAACCTGAATTCTGTATGTCTGAACTTGTAAACAAGTTAATCTGAAATCTGTTAGTCTGGGGACACAAGGTTAGGAGGGGAATTACTTGTGTCATCTGTTGTTTGGGACCCATATTAGTCAGTAACCCTTTCTGGTATCAAAACTTTGACCCAACAGTAGGTAGGGTCCGGGCACGCTTACTGAACTAATTATAAGTGGTTCGTTCTGATAATGGCGAGGGGTGTTGATGGTGCGTTCCAACCGGGTCATGTGCGTGCATGGATCCCGGTCTGCCTCTGAGGATGTAAGACGCCGTGACATCTGTAAATAGGTCTGTGCCAACTGGTTGTCACTTTAGGGAATGATACACCCTACTGTGGGACCGACACAGGATATTTATGTATTAGGGAGCCGATCGCTTGGGGTAGGGTTTTAGGGTACGTTTAGTTCTGTCTGTTTCTGTTGGTAACGTCTGTTTCTGTGGGGTGGTAACACCTGTCTGTTTCTGTGTGGTACCGTCTGTTCGGGTGGTAAAGGCCCATTACTAATGTACACCTAATTCCACATTCTGTCTCCATAGGGATAAATCTGTTTCTTCTTCTGTCTGTTTCTGATCGGGTAGTAAAGGCCCATTATTGGCATTCTGTTTCTGTTAAAGTATTCTGTACCCGTTCCTGCTTCAATTTAGACATTAGGGAGACACCTAGTTCTGCTATACTAGTATTAGTGCAGATAAGTGTAAAACAATAGTTTATATCATTCTGTTTTTCTGTTATATCTGCTACACCTGTTATAGTTATCTCACATCCAGTTTTATGTTCATATCATATTATTATTATTATCTGTTCATATGCTGAAAGTCACTGGACTTGCCAGACTTTTTGTCTGACCCTTGTTGTTTCGCCTCCTTTCTTCCGTTTCCCCCCAGGTTATCCAAGGAGGGAAATACTTTAGCTTGATCCGGATTTCTCTTTGCTTGAAGTGCTTAAAGTATGGCTTGGCTCTGTATAGCTTCTGTTCCATGGGGATTATGATTTTAAACTATGCATTTTGAAGGCTTTTGTACAAGACTGATATTTTGTACTTGAATTCTGAAATTGAAAGGATGTAACCATATTAATTTTCTGTTTCCGCTGTAATAAAGTTAAAAATTTTCAAGTACTGTTTTATCTGTCTTGTAAGTTTCTGTTCTGTTTACTAAAATGCTCCACCAAAGTTAAGGCATTCCCTTTGTGGGTGACCTTAACGGTGGTGGGGTGTTACACTTGGTATCAGAGCTGAAGGTTACCAGATTGGGTAAAGTTTTTGAAAACTGTTTTCAAAAAAGGTTTTGGAAAGGAAGTATTTTCAAAAATAAAGCTTATTTTGAAAAACATGATCCCCAAGAGCCATATATCTTTCTTTCAGTCCTTTTTGTATTGAACCTTTCCTTTTTCGTTCCAGCATGTCTGAAGCATCTGAGATACCAGAGGGTGTTCATGTACCCGGTTGGTTTCGTCAATATCTTGAGGCTAGGACCGCCGCTGCAGGTCCAGCAAATGATCCCCCTCCTCCACCCCCTCCTCGTGCTATTGCTTTCTCAAAAATCTGTAGAGATTTTAGGGCCATGGGTGGGAAGGATTTCAAAGGAACTGAACCATTCGTAGAAGCAAGGAATTGGCTCAAAGAAACTGAGGATCTATTCGTTATCTTCGAGGTGGACGATAGGCAGAAGGTACAGTTGGCAGTATGGTTGCTCAAAGACGAAGCTTCCTACTGGTGGGAAGTCACTAACGCCGAGAGACCGGTTGAGACATGGATGGATTTCAGAACAAGGTTTGAGACAAAATTTCTCTCGCAAGCTGAACGAAGTTTACAATTGGAAAAGTTCTTGTCTCTTAAGCAAGGAAGTATGACGGTCAAGGAATACGTCAACCAGTTCAACCAACTAGCAAGATTCGGATTGGATTTAGTCAACACTCAGCATAAAAAGGCTCTCCGCTTTGTTAAAGGATTGAATGAGCCACTGCACAGCCTAGCCATGACCCATGTACCCATGGGAGCAACTTACGAGAAATTGGTGGATATGGCATTACTGCACGAGGAAGACAAGGGCCCGAAAGAGACAAAGAAGGAAGAACCACAGAATAAGAAAGCGGGGCCCAAAAAGGAAACACAAAAGAAGGATGAGAAGTCTGAAGATAAGAAGGGGAAAAAGTGCTTTACTTGTGGGAGCTCAACTCATCTGAATAAGGATTGCAGAAAAAGGAAGGGCGCTTGCTTCAACTGTGGGGAGATGGGACACTTCACTAGGGACTGCCCGAAGAGACGAGGACAAGGAAGGCAGACGAACACTCTTGAGGCTAGTGGCTAGGATAGAAATAGGAAAATTTCTATAGTAGGTTTAATTTCTTTATCTGATTATGGAGTTAAGACTTTTTCTGATTCTGGTATTTTGATTTTGTAATCGATACTCTGCACTTTAATGCTAGTATTGTTTCTGAATTCCGCTGTAGACTCAGACCCATAAGGGTTATGGATCATCTGTTTGAGATTGGGGTTTGAGGGATATCTGTGTTAGGCGTCAAGTATGACGCATACATTCTGAGTTTTCGTAGGGTATGATTTTATCATGCTTAGCTTCCTAAGAATCATTAGGAAACCTGATCTGTATCAGTAGTCTGTAAATATCTGAATAATTATGATTTCCAGTTTTGACATTGTCTAAAGAAGGTAATCCTCTGAGTGTCAGTCTGATATTGATTTCGGTCTTTGGGGTTGATACTTAGGGGAATTATTTTCTCAACCAATGTCTAATGGGAGCCAAGTCTTCGTTCTATCTGTACTCGCTTCCATCATTCGACTGTATCCTATCGATCGAATATTTGAACTTTAGGTAGAAACTAATGGGTGTAAACATGTGTTTGAGACATGTTATGTTTGATGGTTGCAAGTGGATGCAAGTGGTTGCTAGTGGTTGCCCGTGGATGCATATACACACACTAGGCACTGGATCGGCTCGAAAACACTCTCATACTGCATATGGATGGGTGAGCATTTTTCAATTCTTGTGGATGCAAAATGGTTGATTCGGCACATGGATGTTGCATTTGAGTGAATGGTTGTGCACTCATATAGAAATAATATATATCATCAGGATTCTATTGCATACATATTGGACTCATGGCACTGACATAATTCACATTAAGGAGGTCAACTGAATCAGTAGACCGCCTGATCTTTGCATTAGATAAGGAACATATACACACACTTTTGCATATGTTCATACAACATTAGAAGTTTTCTAAGGACAATGGATGCTTGTGGATGATGGTTGAGTAGATGGGTGATTGGATGGTAGGACACATTCTTCTTAACTTGAAGATTTCGGGGACGAAATCCTTTTAAGTGGGGGAGAATGTAACACCCCGTGTATTCTATAACTGTGGAATTAACAAATTAAAGTATAATTAATTTGAAATCAAAGAACTAAGGGAAACGGGATACGCCATTGCGTTCGTCTCGGAAAAATACGCGAAATAGAGTCCGAGTTTTCGAAAAACGGAGTCCGTATGAAGAAGATATGGCCTTCGTAAGTTTCTGAATTAAGTTTAAAATTCGAACAGAATAAAACAGTTTAAAAATTAAAACCGGGCCCAATTGGCCAAGGCGGGAAAACTCCCGCCTAAGACACCCAGGTCGACTGGGCTGTCGACCTGGTCTAACCAGGTCGACAGGGCTGTCGACAGGGCTGTCGACCTGGTCCAGACCCAGGTCGAACCCAGTCCACCCTGGCTGGCCTATTCTATATTGGTCGATTTTCTGTGGTCTGCTTTGTCATTAGGGCTAGGTGGCAGACTCTAATTGGTCCCTCTTGCGAATGAATGGCTACGATCAATCCAAGCAACATCGATGGTCCTAATCAGTTCATAAACTCTATAAAATGACCCTAGACTCTACCTAGGTTTCTTACACAATTCTCTAGCCTCCATTGCTCTCTTCTTCTAATTAAAAATAAAAATGGCGTCTCTGATCTGCTGGAATTAAAACTAGAAGATAATCAACATCAGCCTAAGCAACTCAATTCAAACTAGAGATTAAAGTTTCTGCAAAGATTCTACAACAAGTTAAAGTTCTTTCTTTAATCCAATCAAGGCAAGTACAGTTATTCTCCGTTATAAACGTTAATTATAATTTTGATATGCATTTAAAACTGAGTTTGAGGTTGTATATATATTCTCTTCTGTTGGATCTGTTTTCTGTGACTGTTCTGTATTCCTTTCTTCTTTTCTGTTTCTATAGCCAGGCTACCACGAGCCTGTGCCCAATCTCATAAAGAGATTAACGTATGAACGCAAAATTTGGGACAATTAATGAATGATGCGAAATTTGACAAGACTAAATTGAACGTATGACTTTAGATATGAAGCATAAAATATATTGAACATGTGACTTGGGATTGGATGCATAAATTTGGCTATGAACATGTAATTTATATGTTGCATGCATAGAGTATGTTGTAATTTAGATTTGTAACTAATTAGAGAAATGAACATATGTTATTTAGATCTGTAATTAATTAGAAAAATAAGCATATGTTATAAACTAGTTTTAGACCTATGCATATTCTGTGATAAAAGAAGAAGAGGAACCACTGTAAGATTACATATGATTTGAGACTTTGGACAAAATGCATATAAAAGTCAAGATTTGATTTTTAGAAGATATGATTTAAAGATTTAGATTGTTGGGTATAGTTTGCATAATGATTCATGACTTAAAAAGAAGAAGATATGGAAGCTTAGGTGTAAAAGATTTGCATTAATTAGGATATCTATTATTGTGATTACACCTAAATAGGGATTTTTTGATATATGGCATGCATTGGAATTAATGGTTATATTTGGTATAATTTATATGTGAATCTGCTGTAAAATGCTAGTTTAACAAAAAAATTGGAACATATGCTATATGGCAAATTATGTCCATATTCTGTGCTATGTAACTTTATGCAAACATGGAGTATATGTTGTGAATCATGACAATTATGTAAGCATATGAATTTAGGTCAATTTATGATTGGGCAAGGCATGTAAATAGAACCTTTAGGAATATTAAATTTGCTAAATCCGCTAATTTTTCTAGTTGCCTAAACTACTAGTTATGTTATATTGCCTAGACTGCTAATTAGATTGAAATGCCTAATCTGTTAAATTTGTCGGTTGAAATGCCTAACCTGTTATATGCCAAAATCTGCTAAGTTGCTAAATTTGTTAAATCCATTAAGTCATATAAAATCTGTTATCTGCTATGTTGATATAATCATCATGTGATTGATATAATCTAAATTGGTATATATATATTGGGCGTGCGCATAAACGGTAAATTATTAATTAATTGACCGCAAAGATAAACATGGCTAACTCGAGGTTAGAATGAGTTTGCGGCGTAAATCTGCCCGGAACCGCCCGGCACATCCAGTGGCCGCAAACAATAGGTTCTAATGTGAGAAGTTAGTCATAACATGCGTAAGACACGAGGTTAGGTCTGGCTTGTGGCAGAAGTCTGCCCGGAACCGCCCGGCATATCCAGCGGCCACAAGCTACCGACCTAATGTGAGAGGTCTGTGCATTAATAATTAATTAATGCAAAATCTAAGATAAGAATGACGTCTAAAACGTATTGGGGAAAATAGGGTTAAACCAAAGGGATTAATAGATGTAGTAAAACCCGTCCATGAATCTGTAGGCCCAATACAAAGTTAGACAAATCTGAAAAATCTGTACATCTGACCTGTTAGTCTGAAAACTTGTTAACTTAATTTGTGAATTAGTAAACCTGAATTCTGTATGTCTGAACTTGTAAACAAGTTAATCTGAAATCTGTTAGTCTGGGGACACAAGGTTAGGAGGGGAATTACTTGTGTCATCTGTTGTTTGGGACCCATATTAGTCAGTAACCCTTTCTGGTATCAAAACTTTGACCCAACAGTAGGTAGGGTCCGGGCACGCTTACTGAACTAATTATAAGTGGTTCGTTCTGATAATGGCGAGGGGTGTTGATGGTGCGTTCCAACCGGGTCATGTGCGTGCATGGATCCCGGTCTGCCTCTGAGGATGTAAGACGCCGTGACATCTGTAAATAGGTCTGTGCCAACTGGTTGTCACTTTAGGGAATGATACACCCTACCGTGGGACCGACACAGGATATTTATGTATTAGGGAGCCGATCGCTTGGGGTAGGGTTTTAGGGTACGTTTAGTTCTGTCTGTTTCTGTTGGTAACGTCTGTTTCTGTGGGGTGGTAACACCTGTCTGTTTCTGTGTGGTACCGTCTGTTCGGGTGGTAAAGGCCCATTACTAATGTACACCTAATTCCACATTCTGTCTCCATAGGGATAAATCTGTTTCTTCTTCTGTCTGTTTCTGATCGGGTAGTAAATGCCCATTATTGGCATTCTGTTTCTGTTAAAGTATTCCGTACCCGTTCCTGCTTCAATTTAGACATTAGGGAGACACCTAATTCTGCTATACTAGTATTAGTGCAGAGAAGTGTAAAACAATAGTTTATATCATTCTGTTTTTCTGTTATATCTGCTACACCTGTTATAGTTATCTCACATCCAGTTTTATGTTCATATCATATTATTATTATCTGTTCATATGCTGAAAGTCACTGGACTTGCCAGACTTTTTGTCTGACCCTTGTTGTTTCGCCTCCTTTCTTCCGTTTCCCCCCAGGTTATCCAAGGAGGGAAATACTTTAGCTTGATCCGGATTTCTCTTTGCTTGAAGTGCTTAAAGTATGGCTTGGCTCTGTATAGCTCTGTTCCATGGGGATTATGATTTTAAACTATGCATTTTGAAGGCTTTTGTACAAGACTGATATTTTGTACTTGAATTCTGAAATTGAAAGGATGTAACCATATTAATTTTCTGTTTCCGCTGTAATAAAGTTAAAAATTTTCAAGTACTGTTTTATCTGTCTTGTAAGTTTCTGTTCTGTTTACTAAAATGCTCCACCAAAGTTAAGGCATTCCCTTTGTGGGTGACCTTAACGGTGGTGGGGTGTTACAAAAGGGGTCACCAAAATATAACACTAGAGGACAGTTATGCTTACTTAAAATTAATGGAGTTAAAGTTAATGGAGTTAGGGTTAATTGATTTGAGTTAATCAAGTTATATTTTGAAGTAAGATATTTCAGAAGTAGGAATTATAACGCTATAGTTATAATCAGTGTTTCAATAAAGAAGTGGATTCGTAAATAGAATCCGAGAGTTACGTAAGGAAGTTTGTTAAAGATTTAAAGGTGAACTTTGTCTATTTTGAGGTTTGAAATGTTGTTCAGTTAAGGTCTGAGAGGTAGTAATACCCCAACTTGATTGGCTTTGTTTTTAACTAAGGAATGGTTAAGGTTCGGTAGTGAAGGTTGGTTAAGTGAAATTAATTAATCAGTGTAATGGGTTGAGTTGGCATAGCGATGTTTTATTTAAACACTGTTTAAATCAAATGAATGAGTTTTGGAAACATTTTCCAAATATAATCAGAGATATTTTCTAATAACAGAAAATGAAATGTTTGATGATAAAGGATACTGGAAGGACAGTGATACGTGAAATAAGAAATGGAAATGTTTTCCAATAGTCAATACGTATATTTTCTAAACGTAGAAAATAAGAAATGTTGAATATATAGAAACAGGAAATGAATAAATCAATGAACTAAAGAGATAAATGTTAAATGATGATTGATCGATAGAATTTCCATCTGGAAATAATATCGTTGTTTGCACACGTGTTTTCTTTGATAGTTAACTCACCGACTATCGAAGTTTTTGACCCTATCTGTTGTCAATACGGAGAGACCGGGATCAGATATATTATCTGGAAACCACTCCATATGGGCATTATCGTTGCGAATCAAATATGATCAAGATAATTGAAGACGGAGTTATGCAAGGGCTGTTCTAGCGATCCTAGGTAGAAATTGCCTAAGATGGATTTAAAGAATAGTGCCTTCAGTTTGTCTAGTCCCAGGATGATCCGTATGGAAGAATGTCTGACAGAGTATATTTAATGGATTGCGTAAGTTGATCTCTTTAAACGTATTTACGTTTGGTGGTGGAGGAATTCGTTTCTCTTAGCTGTATACCCGTTGTATTTTTGGGGAAATCAATTTGTGATTTGGCGGGTATGACGATGTGACATTCAAAGTGAATAATTGTGTGATCTGTCAGAGATAAGCGTGGCCTCTAGCCTCACAACCGGAAAATGACAAAAATCGGGCAGGCAGCGTGGCTAAGTGGTTGGCTGCCAATTAGGGTGTATTATCACCTACCTAGAGATATTCGTTTCATTCTTTAATCTATTCGATGATGTCCCATTTGGGAAACGGTTGCTGATCCCAACTGTTGGTGATATACATTCGATACACTCAAGCGAAATGAGTGGTCGGTCATGTGTGGCCGGGTTGCAAGATGTTCTTGTTGAACCCAGTGTATTCCTCTCTAGAGGTACACTATCAGAAGGTGGTTCCATACCTTATCATAGTTGGTAATCCGTTATCCAATAAGTGCTCGCGGTTTTGATTGTATACTATATATATAAAACGTGAGATGAAAGCATTTCTGCTAGATGATTATTATATTTTGGTTGATAGACACTATCATAATATCAAAAGAATTTTGATATAAAGTTTATCGTTTCTTTCAAAAGGATTTTGAAAGTTAAATCAATTTTTTTGGATTCTCATAAGAGAAAAACCCGTTTCGTTATACCGCGTGGTCTTATGAGATATCATTTATTGCTCAAACTGTTTTAACTGTTTTACTCACACCAGTCCCATGACTGACCCAGAGTTTATTTTGTTTTGATTTCCCTAAACTCTTGGGTATCCAATTTTGTACGGGCAGTCAAGTAGTCAGCATTTTACAGATATACTTGAAGAGCTGGAGCAGGAGGCTTTAAGATTTTATATAGCTATTGTTATTCCGCTGTGTTGTAAGTGTAACACTCTAATAATGTTACTGTATACATATACTGATTTTATTTCGAAGATATGTATCTATTATATATTGTTTGTTCCGCTGTGAGATTCGTGTTTACTCTGATGTTGTATGTTCTTCTTCTTTTTCTATTCTAAGTTTCTATCTTATCTATTCTCACCCTCTAATTTCTTTCATGAACTATCTGGTATTTCTGATGCTTGAATAGTCGACATAGTGTTGTATGCCGATATCCAGGATCGCGAAAACCCCAGGTCGTTACAAAAAGCCTAAGATGCTATAACACTTTCAATAATGGTGTAGAATCCCGGGGAATCCATTAAATGTTTTCTCTATCGATTCGATGTTGCCTTATCCGAAGGGAGGAATGCAGAGCCTCGCATAATCCTCATGGCTTTCCTCAACACTATAGACAAGAAAAGCAAGTTTGGGAGATGGATAAAGATCAAGGAACCAAATACGCTCGACAAGTTCTACAAAATAGATGAAGAGTACATGGGAGTGGACGACGATCCTCCTCCTATTGGCACAAGCAGCATTGCTGAGGATAAAAAGAGTGTTAATGCTCAAGCTAATCAACATAGAACTCAGGGGCAGAAGCGAGCCAATGACGGAAACGACAACAAGGTTAATAAGAAGATTCGCCTTCGTGACTCATCAAAACTAACTCCTTTGAATGACACTCCTGAAAACATCTACCCTCCCATGAAGGATGCAGAGGATTACCCGGAGCCTCGGCCAATAAAGATGAATGACCATCTAACCAAATCTGAGATGTTCTGCCGGTTCCACAATCAGCCAGGCCACAATACCAATGAATGAAGGCATCTAAAATCATTGATCGGAGAGCTGATTAGGAAGAATCGTCTACAACAATTGTGAAGAATTCCCAAGCTGCAAATCTTTCTATAACTCCCCAGGGGAAAGGGGCATAAAATGGCTACTCTGGTCCAAGCAACAAAGCTTCTGCTCAAACCAGTGCTCGGTCGGTCATTAATTGATAGCCGTTGGTGGTGCTCTAATATTAGTGCCTCAGAATAAGAAATCTTCTTTGCCATTACTTTACTTCTTGCTATGTTTGAATTTCTTGTAAAAATCTGTAATGTTTTACATGCATTGTACTGAACAATGACTTTACGAATAAAGTCTTACCTGCCTATATAAATATCTTACTTGAAAAATTTACAAAATTTGCTAAAAACATATTTCCATTGCAGGCTATCCAACAAGCGTTTGCTTCCTTAAAATTCGACCAAGTGGGAAAATCCCGATAACACCTAGTTAAGGGTAGATTGAAAAAGTCCCAGTGAGTCAAACGGCGAAGAGAGCAGCGAGCCGCCATGGATCCAAAACCCCAAAGGTCACGGGAGTTCTTTGTGCGAAATGATGCACAAGAGTTCGCTATGCGAAATGATGCGCGGGAGTTCGTTACGAGAAACGATGCAACCTCACCAAAAGGTCGCGGGAGTCTGTTGTGCGAAACAAAGTGCGGGATTTTGCTATGCAAAACGATGCGCTGGAGTTCGTTACACGAAATGATGCAACCTCACTCAAAGGTCGCGAGAGTTCGTTGTGCGAAACGAAGCGCGAGAGTACGCTATGTGAAACTATGTGCGAGAGTTCGTTACGCGAAACGATGCAACCTCACCCAAAGGTCGTAGGAGTTCCTTGTGCGAAACGAAGTGTGGGAGTTCACTTTGCGAACGATGCGCGGGAGTTCGTTACACGAAATGATGCAACCTCACCCAAAGGACGCGGGAGTCCATTGTACGAAATGAAACGCGGGAGTTCACTATGCGAAACGATGTATAGGAGTTCTTTACACGAAATGATGCAACCTCACCAAAAGGTCGCGGGAGTTCGTTGTGTGAAACGAAGCGTGGGAGTTCTCTATGCGAAACGACGTGCAAGCGTTCGTTACGCGAAACGATGCAACCTCACCTAAAGGTTGCATGAGTTCGTTGTGCGAAACAAAGCGCGAGAGTTCATTATGCGAAACGATGCAACCTCACCTAAAGGACGTGGGAGTTTGTTGTGCAAAATAAAGCGCAGGGGTTCACTATGTGAAACGATGCACGAGTTCGTTATGCGAAACGAGGCAACCTTACCCAAACGTCGCGGGAGTTCGTTGTGCGAAACGAAGTAGACAAACGTTGAGCCATGAAAGCCTTTCCCACAGTAAAGACTAATGATGACCTCCTAGGCAGGGGAACGAATATCCACAACTTCTCCAAGAAGAAGCAGAAAATAAATCACAGATATGCATTTCCTAATTATGAAATGTCATACATTATTATATAAATCATTAAAAGAGAAAAGCTTGAAATCTTCAGTCGATATGTGCTGATTAGTCGATTTAAAACGTCGTCATGAATTCAGATTAGAATGTTGTATCTACACAGGTAATAATCAACAAGTTGATCAGACGAAACGATTCTGTGGATACTTCATTCAATTCATGTCATAAAATTCGCCATAGTTAAATTTTTAATGATTAACTAACCTATTGTCGATATGGACAGTCGATAGAAAAATATTAACCCAGAAATATGCAATGTTTTTGTTGTTGCAAAACAGGTTGCAGCGGCAAGAAAAAACATAAGTAGCACGACAATCGCGAATTATATTTGTTGTTGTTCGCTTTAAAAAGTGTATGTTACTTCGGTATGAATTCAGTAGATAGACGAGTTCGTAAAACAAATAACTCAGAGTGAATTGGCCACGATCATTTCAATGAAAATTGGATACGACCAATCCATCGCGAATTTCATTTATTTTACGTACTCGAGCTCAAGTTAAAACCGGGGCATTCACACACTAGCACGAGCTATCAACAACAAATGCTTGAATTTAAATTTGAAGCATTTGTTAACGTGAAAAGATTTGTGCAATACAACATTTCAAGAGTAGATTTGAGCTCGAATCATCACCAACAATTTCTTTGGTGCTCGACATGAAATTTTAACAAAATTTGGGTCAAAATGTGAGTATCAAATGCAAAGAGAAATCACAAGATCATTATACAAAGATCTGAAATATTATTGGCCTTGATCTGCACGCAAAGCTTCTCAAAGATGTCCATGCGCTACTTTGATATGATAATCTATCATGAAGAAGCAACAGACATTACCCTTAAATTTTCATTATTGGAAATTGAATTCATTGTGGTCGCAGCAGTGTGTCGAGATGCATTAAGTGATCAAATCCGAACAGAGCTTATATCTAATAATATATGTTCAAGCAAGAAGTACAAAAACCAGTCATTTCGAAGCTTGCATTTTCACGAATAAAAATACAAGCTTCGAGGGGAAAATGTTAACCCCGTTATTAACGCGGTTCAGAAACTGATACGTTAATTGGTCAGGTCGAATTGCACTTATTGGTTGAATCAATCATGCTATTCACATAAGAGATGAGGTGTACGTGAGGCACAAATTATTCATGGACTTTGCTACGGGGCCAGAAAAAATTCATGCGGGAAGGTGCGAAAGAAGATCGCACGAGTGTAATTCACGGAGGGAAATAATTCAGGCGGCTTGGATTGTTCCCGCATCATTCGGGCACTGCTCGTTTCGGGCCTTGTAGCAAAAGCGATTATTCATAGCCTGAGGCATAATGAAAATGATAGAACAAGCACATTGCACGTTCAATTGTTAAAAAACAGATCCAACTGTGTGCAAAATATACATAAGTAGATCGCGACATTATATTTTGTATATATAACAAGAACATGGATCAACACTTTGGAAAGATGGACATGTCATCAAACTTCACATGGGTCAACGTCTTCTCAAACGCATTGGCTGGCACATTCTGGGTTGGCAACATGTACGAAGGCAGTACATATGTGGATTGGCTGACTAGCATATTAATATAAGCATATACGGTTTGAGGCAATATATAAAAAAAAGAAAGCACGTAGCAATACAGATCATTCACATCTTCATTTATATTTGTCGCATGTATCAGTACTCTTGTACCACGGGTCGCTCGTTCAATTTAGTGCCACATGGGTCGTTGTTGGTTCCATATCCTTTAATACATGGATTGCAATATAATGAGAACCTGTAGATATACATCGTTAAACTGGATCGGTCCAGTTACGTATAAAGTCAACACCGTGGTCATTTAAGCTTCCACTAGTCGAGCACCATTCTAAACGTGCATCAAAGAACTGTTTGGTCAGTCACAAGTTCACCAGCCTGGATCGAGCACCGCTCATCTTGACTGGTTGTGCGCCACCTGAATGATGGGTCGTGAACTCTAGTTGGACGGTCGAGCGCATCATGCCGAGGAGTTAAGCAGTTCTGGTCGAGCACTACCGTTTGTGCACTTCAGTTGGTCGGTCGAGCAGTGTTCTTGAACAATGGGCCGAGCACATTCCTATATGTTGCTAAAGCATCGACTTCCTCCTTGTGGGGGACACGTGTCTATAGACGAGTTTCCTTTTGGCAATACAAAAACTTGAAACATCCAGAACTCTTGGCTTTTGCAAAAGTCCACAGCTAATGGCTAATATAATGTCACAAATTAAGGGAACCAATCCAAAGGGGTATCAAGATATCAAAAATCAAATATTTTAACACCTTCATGATGGCAAAGGTTACATACAAAGCCCTGACCCACAACAGAAGCATTTAAGTCTATCAATGGTACGATAAATCTCATCTAACCATGTAATATTACAACAACTCTAGTTTTTTTAATGAAAAGAAACACTTTTTTATATTGTTAGGACGTAAAACTGCAGCAATTTCCTTTAAAATGAAATGGGGTCGCGAAACCCTACGGATGTGGTATAAAATAGAAAACTAAGATTGCTTGAAATAATCTACAACCACCTAGATAATTTATAAAAAGAAAACTTTTTATCGTATGAACTTGGTTGAGCTTATGAAGTGTACGTTAGAGCAAACTTAATATGAGACCAAATTCCTGTCAGTTCAAAGAAAGGATGCAAATCTTATTTCAAAAACAGGTGAAAACTAAATAATGATCAAATATCAAAACACTGTAGAATTTTACAGTGCTTCCATTTGAACCGAGTATATAGTTCTGTTTCCCATTTGAATCAAAAAGGTTAAAATAAATAAATCTAGGTGCCAAAAGTACACTAAAGAACATGAGCATGATATCTATATTTTGATAGAAGTAAGCTCAGATTAAATAGTCAAAACGGAAGACCAAAGACGAGTGGTTAGAAACATTCAAACAATCGTCAAAAGCCTAATTTTAAGAAAATGGTAAAAACTTATTTGGTACCTTGGTATCCATGTTTCCTTTTTGGACTGATCCACCCAAGGTACAATCTACTTGTTAAAACTCAGTTTGTGCTTCATAAGGAGTTGTTTTAATTACTCCATCAACCTCAACAAATGTTGAGCTAATTTGGCTGCCATTTCTTAATTTTTGACCTATGTATTAAGAATTAACATAAATATGAACTAAATATCGGATGTTGTGTGATATTAGAAATATTAGTTAATAATCAGACTGTAAATAGCAGAAATAAGTTTTTTTTGAAAAATTTGAACATCAGTGAAGTTATTTAGATCTGATCGCATTATCATCGTGTCTTAACAAATTGTCAATTTAAAGCATAGTTAGTAATGATGCATGCATACGAAAGTTGTTGTTATGGCAATCATCAATGTGACCAAGGAGGACAATGCAATACATCTTATTTTCCAAACGTACAAATGTTCACTAATATTGGCTAATTTGTACAGAAGGATTACACGGTGACACAGTTAAGTTGGGTCATTTTTTCATAAATGAAGTACACATCATAAAATTTAACAGTTCATCTTTATACCAAGTACTTAAATAATGTTATAATTGAACAGAATGCTCCTTAAGGTCGACTCAGAAAACAATACCTTACTCCTTATCATACACAATCAATAATTAATAAAAAGTAAATAAATTCAATGCAGAACAGTTTAAGCTGGGACAACTCCCTGGATTTTCTTCCTTCAAATTTTGATCTTCACAAGCCTCAGACAATATGACTGATTCTAACATAGCTGCACTATAAATATATTCCGAAGACCTCATTAAATGAACTAAGTGAACATCAAATACAGTTCTATTTTTTACTGGGTCTTATTTATGTGGGTACACTCCTTTCTTGCTGCCATTCATATAATTTTCATCGCATTAGCATATGTTGTCTTCCGCCATCAGATTATCAACGTCTACAATCAAGAATATAAGTGTTGCAACATTCTGGCCATTTGTCCACGGGCGAGTAATCATTGGATGATTATACCACATTTGTTTTATTTGGATTGATAAGCACAAAAGCAGATTTTGCACAATAGACACCTTTTCTCATTCTCCCTAATTATCTTCCAGTCTATGCATTCTATTTTCATAAATACTGCAAACACAAATAGGAGTCTGCTTTTGTTAAGTATCCATTACACAAAGGGTCCGTCTATTCACACCCAGTATTTACTCTTCCCATCTCAGTAAAGTACAAAAAAAAAAAAACATCTCCCCCCATTTTTTTACTCAATCCACCCCGTTTATGCCTGAATTGCCCTCTACCTTTTCCGTCAATACATCGTCTCCTCACTTTCGATAGTTCCCAAAACCCTAAATTGCAAGATGAAAATAAAAACGTAGATGTAAAAAATGTGGGCAACAAAAGCAAAGACGATGGGAATAGGCAACGAAAAAGATGGAGAAAAGAGATCCAAAAAATGCAATGGTTCTATCAGAGGAGGGCCAAGTATTTTCCATGAAAGGAAGGGGAGTAGATTTTATTTTATCTGTTGAATTGAGAAGCTCTGATACCAATTTGTAGAAACTTATTTTGAAGAGGAATTGTTTAGAAGAGGAGGAATTGGATATACAATTTTTTTTTTTTTAAATCAACTTTCAACACTTACAACAATTTCTTTTTCTTATCCTCACTCACTTTTTTTTCTTTTTTCTCTTTTTCTCTTTTCTTTTTTTTTTCTCTTACAATATTTTTCCTCTTAACCACACAAATGACCACATCCATATTTATATAGTGGTCTACATGACCTTAGAACTCCAATAGACACATCTTCATCAAATGACATAACACTTAACGAACTGACACATCATTAATGGACTTGACCCTTTACCAATAAACATTACTTAGACACAAACTTTAACATGACTCTTAACACATAAAAGACACCTCATTAATTAACATGACACTTGACTCATAAAAGACACATGACTCTTCATTTTTTATCATTTCCAATATTTTATTTAAAGTTTACCTAACATTATCACCTTGACTACGGACGTTGTTATGAAGTTTTCCTCGCAATCATTTGACGATGATAGTATTTTTTCAATGCATACCCCTCGGTTTTGTTGATTTCCTTGCAATTTAAATGTTCGGGAGTAGCGTATTTATTCAACTTTGGCGTTCTAGGATAGCGTTGTTTACCATTTCTTCATCTTCCCTAGCGGCCGATGCAATCTAAAAAAACAAAATATTTACTAAACAGTGTTTTCATTACTTTTTAATATATAACAAACTAGGTTTTAAGCAATTCCAAGCGGCAATGACACCATGATTATGCTAATTCCTAGTATAGGTATAGCCATGAAAAACCATATCAGATTTTGTTGTGAATTTATTAAAGGGTATAATTGGTATTATAATTTTAACCGAGGTGTAAAGAGTAATTACTAATGTGGAAATTGACGGACCCTTACAGAAAGCAATGATGAAAGTCACACAAGAATATGCAAGGGACCCAACTTTCAGTTTGAAGCCATATCTCGTTCAGAAATATATCCCCCAAATGTTCAAATCTGGTGAAATGATTTTCCAGTCAAAGATGAAAAGGATTGTGAAAGAGGGCTTCTGCCTATGAAGCATCTGTCCAGAAGGAATACATTTGCTTCTGGTAAATGTGACGGTTCGACGTCGCTAATCATGCCTGATATTAATTAAGAATAACTTCTATGACAATGATATTATATCGTGATAATCTGGACGAAGAAGAAACAAAAAAAAAAGTAAAATTTTATTTCTCAGATCTGAAATTGTTTCTATAGGAAAGTTGTTTTAAAGCCTACAATGTTACAGCGATGTTAGGGTCCGTCTATTGCCACCCATGATTTACTCTTCAACCCTCGCTAATTACAAAATAAAACACACACCCCATTTATTTCTCTACGCACCCCATGTATTCCAAAAATAACCTTCCTTTCTTATTCACATTAATTTTTTCTTTTCTTTCATTTTTCTTTTATCTCATGCTTCCTATAACTTGTTGCTCTACCTTTCAAACCTTTGCAACTCCGTAAAATTTAACACTGCAGGCGAGAAAATTAGGTGATCGACGTATTAAACAGAATAAAGAAAACCATATTTGAATAATCCATTCTTCAATGTAGTGCTTTCATTTTAATATAGATGCGCATATACCTCATGTTCGTGTATAGTTACCAAACATAGTATTGATGTTGATTTTATTTCCAAAAACATACACTTTGGAATTTCTTGATCCTACTGCTCAAACGCTGCAATACATCCTATTAACACTAGCTGGTGTATGCGTTGTTATAAATTTGATTGTTGTTTGTGTTAAAACAAAAAAACTTGCATTTTCACATCATTATTCTTGTACAGACTGAGAGAACCATATTTGTTTTAGTAGTACATTGTTTGTAAAATTTGTTATCTCGCTTGTTTTAGTGTTCATGATTCATGACAATTTCAACGGGAAAGGATGTGAGATGAAGATGGAAGATAAATAGACTCATTAAGCAAGCTATGTATCGTTAAAAGGTATAAGTGGAAATAAAATTTCAAACTTTTTACTTAGTGGAAAAGAGCAATCTTAAGGGTGTTAATAGATGAACCCGCGATGTTAAAGTTGGCATAAAATGCAATTACATCTTTAACCCTCTTACAAAACAAACTTAACTACTTTATTTTGGACGGACTTGTCATATGTATTAACATCCCCCTCTGAAGCTGGATCCAGTGGCTTCGACACTAGACAAAGCTTGGCTGAGAAGAAATTGTGAGGTTCAAAATAGAGAGGTTTCGTGAAAATATCAGCAAGTTGTAAAAAAATTCCACTACACCACAATGGCCATTTGGCAACTCTTATTTTTTTCAACTGCCAACACTTATATGTGTTGTAGACTAGTGACACTAATATGTGTTGCTATAGTAAAAACGTATTACCAAAAATGTGCCAACATTTATTTGTGTTGGTATGCCCGGTCAACCTTTATGTTCTGAGGGCAAAATGGTAAGTTCTCAGCCATAACCTAATCGCTGCCTCAATTGTTTTTCCCCCAACGCTTATCCCTCTGAAGGCCGCGCCTTTAGCAAATAAAAAGAAAAATGGACTTGAAGAATTGATATCAGCTCTCTCTAATCGAATCAGCGATGCTAACGATTTTGGTATTCTCAAATCGGGGCTTCTAGAAATCACGGGGGGCTTCTCAACTCATTTCTCAATCCTCGACTTCGAATTGGGGCTTCTAGGAATCACGATAATAGGTAAAAAAATCGATTTCACTATCGTATATATCAGATCTGATGTCAACCTGCATGATATGGTGATGGATGTTAGGAAAATGCTTTTCCCATTTGCTGTTAGGTATAGGAAAGAATTAAAATGGTCATTCTTGCACACAACTATGTGTTTAAACCAATGTGTTATGAGCGTAAACCAATGTGGTTTTGGTTATTCGGTTAGATCTGTTGCGTGACTATCACTCAGAATTGGTCATGTTTTCCAGCTTTGTTATGTACATTTTTCCCCCAAAAAACATTTCTTGTTCTTCTCGAAGGGATTGTATCCTTGGATTTTGAAAGTTGGACTCAGATCCATATATAAATGGGGAAGATTATATATGGTTGTGGTTTTAGGGGATCTGCAGTTTATATATGATATATGCTTGGTTGGTTTTATTTTCAATGGGTTACTGGTTAATCATATTCATCTATCCGCTAAAAATTGTTCAAAAGAAGTAGCAGTTCTGGTGTTTTATTTTTAACCCAACAAGGGAAGATGGTTGCTTATGGGATTAGTATGCATGTTGCTATGGCGAACGTGAGATGTTAGAAAGTATCAGATCTATTTTTAAAATCAATTGATGCTGGTGAAGCAGTTATGCAAAGACTCAGACCCTAGTACTGATTCCAGCGAGCTTTACATTATTATCACTATGTCATTACATTAATCACTTGGTACGTAAAAGTTATATAAAAAAATTATTTATTCTTCTAATTTTCTACACGTAAATAAATTTAAAATTTCATTTAATATTTTTCTAACATATGAGTCAAAAGTTAATATTTTATCAAAAATCAAAAGGATAAATTGAGAAAGTATTATTGAGAAAAATATGTTCGTGTTACAATATTAAGCAGGATGTTTATCTATTTGCACACATATGTTTGTACTTATATTGTTAGCTGGTTTGAACAAACATTGAGTATATGAATTTTTCTATGATCATTTTGGTGGTGAAACAATAAGTTTATAAATTCAAAAGGAGTTGTCTTCTACGTACTAAGGATAAAATCTTCAATTTTACAAAACCTTTTAACTAAGCTATTGAGCTACTTTCTGACCAACATTTTGCACTGGGAGGTAGTTATGTGTAGTTACATTGTTTTTTATCATGACATATTCAAGGCTTTAATTGTAGGCTTACAAAGCCTTCAATAGTCTCTACATTTTGATCTCATACAGTATTGATTGCTTCCCTCAAATTTACAGTATTACAGTTAATTCAATAGCTCCATCCACGCACTGATTTACTTTTCTTCCTTAGCTGTTTATTGAACAAAATGATGTTTTGACTGTTTTTATCCTCAGTTTTGTTTGCTTTGTACTCTTCAACTTTGCAATTTTACCTTTTATATACGATCTTCTTATCTGTAGGCCTTTTACATGAGCTATGCAATTATGTACTTAACCATAATTTTCGCAGCATGTCCCCATTTTCCTGCATGGCTGATTTGTTCCTTTTCTATATTTATACTGCTATTGAGCATGATATTTACTCACTATTACAGTATTACCAGTTTATGTTTTTTTTCCTTTACTATGTTTTTTCATTTGCTATATTAAACGACATAAAACTACTAATTTGACCAATAGGTGAACACATATGTTGCATTATATGACAAATTTCATCATTAGCAAGGAATAAACACTATTCGGTAGCACCACTGACTAATGCAAAGTTTAGCATTATATGTTTTTTTGTGAACATGGATACTTTCCTTTGTTCTTCTCACCTTGATATTGAATTTGCTTATTACACAATTGTTATGTATAAAAATATTCACTTTTGATTTTATTTTAAAACTTTCTGTGTTCTAGCAACAATGACACACATTTTGATTCAACCAATGTTCCTGTGCATTCGCCGTTTTAAATTAGGACATTGTTGTTCGACTATACTCTGTTTTTACTGCACTATCACTTCAACGCGTTGGTATTCTCTTTCTAAAATGGGATGAATTATTACCAAAACTACTAAGTTTTGTGTCGTACTATGGTATAATGCTTGAATTAGAACATTAACCTTAGATTTACACATTTTAGTATCTACCTGTGATCATTGCATAATATAAATGATTATATTATTGTATTATCTGAATTGAATGAAATTTTTTCGAGCTGTAAGGGATCAGGGTGACATATTTTAGAGTTTGGCGAAGCTTTGCATTTTTTCAACGAGAGGCCATGTCATGTGTGCACTCGAATTTTACTAAACAAAAATAGAACCTTCAACAGTTTGACGATGTATATGTACTACAACTATTCACGGTAATCGCTACGATGATCACCAGGAGAAGAAAATAAATAATTATACAATATTTTTTACAATTTGATATAATTGACATTACTTGATAAACCATTTTCCCATTCTCCACCAGCAGTGGCAACTTCTACAACGTTTTCAATTACTGTTGCAACTAATTTTCAGACTTCCTGCCTCAAGAATGAAAAGTCTATAGCACTTGGGGCCAAAACATCTCAATTGGTAATGCATCAGAAGTCGAACAAGTTAAACCATCACTAGAAATTTTCAGTCAATGGCACCTATAGAGATGAATCTAGCGGTGGAGGAGGTAATTTTCTTGCTGGTTTTGTTCGAGGAAGAGCAGTTTTGGTACTTTGGCACACATTTTTTGCTCCCCGGCATAAACCATCATTCTCATTCCTCAATAATTCATCCTTGACGAAGAGGAGATGTCAGGTGCTAATACTGAAAGTAAGCCCACCGAGCACAACAACTCTAATCCTAGCATTTTTTTTCTATTCTCTCTTTTTGCTGGGACAGTCACCTCTATTCGCATTGCTAACCAGCTGGACGAGAAGTTTCTTTCTCGAAGATGGGTAAACAGATCAATAATGGAATAGAATGAGGAGGACGAGGAGGGAGAAAGAGTAGCAGATGGAATAACATTTAGAGAGAAATAAGTTGCTGCAGCTGCAACCGATACTCCTCGGGTAAGGAACATACCTAGAAAACAAGCAACCTTTTTTTTATCCTTATTAAATGTGAATATGTTAGTGTAAGCTTTTGTCATGTAGAAGGACTATTGTATGCTTAGGTCTTCATATTAAATGAAAATTTTGCTGCATAATAGAGGTGATTTTCACACAACGGTGGTATTTGTTACAAACGGTTGTAACACACCATGGATATGTATTTTTGTATGCCTTCTGAAGTACAGTATTGCGTTTTGTACATTGTTACAAACTCAAAGACATTTTCTCAAAAAAAAAAGGAAAAAAAGAAAGAAAGCAGTACTTGATAAATTAAGTTATATGTAACACAGCTATGAAAGTTTTGGATAAGCATGAGTTCAAGGTTGCTGCAAGAATCTAAAGCCAAAAATTGCTAATGTCGCAAGGCAGAGGACAAGACGGAGCTGCTGCGAACGAATATGCCTCGATGCATGCATGCTGTAAAATCCTGAAATCTGACTTTATTGGACTAGAAACCATTATCGGTCATCTTCTCAATAAGGTAATTTGTTAGTTAGCTAATAATGTTTATTACTTCTGTTTTAGTGAAACAAATTATAATTTTCTCTTTGCATATTTCATTTGTCCAGTCTAAGGACACACTGTTCATTCATCTTCATACGAGGATTATGATATAAACTCTTATCGAAATAATGAAAACTCACTGTGACACACAAGCAACTTCAACCCAGGTACAACACAGTTAGTTTACTTTACATTTATAATACTATTAATTAGCAGTTTGTAGATTTAATTGTTAACTGATGTACTTGTATTCTTTTTACAATCATGCATGAGGCATTGTCATATATGGGTGCTGTAGTAAATATGTTTTACATCTTGATTCTTATGCCTTGTTTTGATGTGCAAAGGAAGATAAACATCGCCAAAATTATCTTAAAACATTGGATTTTCAGTTATCTCCCTCAATTCTCCTGTAGCTTATGACATATGCCTATGTTCAATTGTTTATTATATTAACTCATTATTAAACAATTGAATTTAATGCCCTCTTGATCTGCTTTATATTTATTTTTTTATACAAGTGAAGTATTATGTGACTCGACTCACTAGATTTATATTAGTTTTTTTTTTTGCCATGGATATAATTCAGATACTTGTTTCTTACATTACTGATATTGATACTAATATTTATGCAAGTGAGGCATTTCGTATGCTGACTTGTTCTAATTGGTAAAGTTGCTATATTTATAATATGAAAATTGTGAACTTAAACTCTGTTGGTCAAGTATAACGTAGAAAATAGATTAATATGAAAGAAAATTTGTTATTAGAAGAAATTTTTACAAACCTGCCACGGAAATTAAAAGCTCATATTATGTGATCCACATATAAATATGCTGGAGTAAGTTGCTGATTACTATGCTAATGAAAGAGCTGCTAAGCAATTGTTGTCAATTAATTATACATATGACATTTCTAAGTAATCCTTTAGTGTTGGAACTCTTGGCTGCGTACACCAATTTATAAATCGTTAGCAATTGAATAAGCAGAGCATTCCAAACATTGTAACTAGCTAAAATCCGTAGTATAAATGAACAATGTCTACTGATGATGTTTCTGAGAATTACGGAAAAAAGTATGATTGTTTCCTTTAAATTCCCTGTGAACTCTATGAATCTAACATTACAACGACATAATGTTACATAAAAGTTTTGAAACTGCCCATTTTTTCATAATCTCAGAATATGGTGTAGCGCTAGCATTTCAGTTTGGATTTCACTCAAGTATGCTGACATTATGTAGACCACTTGATATTACAACAACTACTATTAGCAACCATTCTTTGTGCATTGTAGCAGTGCAGTTCAGCTGCTTTTGGGCTGGGCTGGCGCATTTCAGCTGCTTGTGTTTGCAGTGTAATGTTTCTACTCTCTTGGTCTTGGAATTCGTCTTTTTATTGTATTGTTTAATGTCTAAATTTACTGTTTTTAGTTAATTTCTTTACTTCAGGTTTATAAAAGACCTTGGATTATGCATGTGGAGCAGGAGCTGTGTGTAACCCAGTTCATCAAAATGGTGCTTGCTTCAACCATGACAGTACTAACTCACTGCTCCTATGCTGCAAAATGCAAATAGCTATCACCCGGTACGCATCTAACTAAGCTTGTAAACGGTTAAGGATGTAATGATATGTTCTAAATTTCAGGCTTTCCTAACTATGAATGTATTTTAAGTTTAGGATGGTTAACTAAAACTTATGAATATTAGATAAGTTTATAAAAATTAGCTAAATAATATAAAGATTTAACTAAGTTTTACAAAATTAACAAGTTTAGTTTATAAAAATTAACGAAGTATATAAAAATATAAAATATAACAAAAACTTGTATATTAATAGTAAGATTTATAATAATAATAATAAATTAACTAAGGTTTATAAATATTAAATTAGTGTATAAAAATTAACTAAATATTATAAAATTTTAAATAAGTTAACTAATTTTATAAAAATTAAGAAGTTTAGACTATAAAATTTGACTGAACTATATAAAAATAAAAAATATAACCATATATTCTATAATAATGATGATTAACTAAGATTTATAATAATAATAAGTCAACTAAGATTTATAAATATTATATAATTTTGTTAAAATTAATTAATTTTTGTGAAAATTAACTAAATATTATAAAATCTTAAATAAGTTAGTTAATTTTATAAAAATCAAGAAGCTTAGTCTATAAAATTTGACTAAAGCATATAAAAATATAAAATATAACCATATATTCTATAATAATAATAATTAACTAAAATTTATAATAATAATAATTTTTATAAAAAGTAAATAATTTTATAGTAAATAATTTTATAAAAAAGTAATAAAATTAATAAAAATTTAATTATCTAAGTTTAGTTTATAAATACCCTTGTTATTTATCAGTTATGCAACTTGTTATTTCTGTGAAAATGAGTGCATTTATATTTTGTAGGCACTTGTGGAGGAGGAAAAAAACATAATTTGGAATGTGATGGTAACGAGAAAGTGAATACGTGTGAATGATGAGATTAAGATTGCCGACAAGAATAAAAAGGAAGATTTTCGTCAATGGTCTATGGAATTACAAAATCAAGTTGCAAAACAAGTGGCGAATCAAGTGTCAATCCAAATCAACGATGCTCTTAAATTATTTGCTTCATCCTTTCTTACTAGGTACCGGGTTGCAACATTACGTTAATGGCGTCTTTGTGATATGGTCCACATTTCGCCTTCGTAGTATCTAAAATCTATGTATCTTTAGTAAAACTTCGTTTTGTTTTTTGTAATTTGAACTTGATATTATGGTATTTTGAAATTGAAAGCATTATGCAAAAGTGACATTGTTGAATTTGAAATATGGAAGTGTACCAAATACTTTTATTTGAATTGATATGTTGAATTATATATGTGACTGAAAATCATATAGACATGTTATATGTACTCATTTATAAGTGTTAGCAATTTATGTATGCCAACATTTATAAATGTTAGTAGGACTATGATACTGACATTTATAAGTGTTAGCAATGAATATGTTTGTAACTCTTATAAGTGTTACCATATCTTATGGTTCCAACATTTATAAGTGTTAGCAATGAATATGTTTGTAACTCTTATAAGTGTTACCGTATCTTATGGTTCCAACATTTATAAGTGTTAGCAATGAATAGGTTTGTAACACTTATAAGTGTTAGCAATGAATATGTTTGTAACACTTATAAGTGTTAGCAGTTACTCTGTTTGTAACACTTATAAGTGTTACAGGAAATTCCTCACAGGCCGTTGGTGACACTTAAAAGTGTTACAGAAATTATTTGTAACACTTATACTTGTTGGGAATCCCCTGTTTTGGTGTAGTGTTCTAGCATGCAAAATCTTGATGAATCCTTCTTGGACAAAATCCAGAACTAAATGGCAGTCCATTCTCAATACTTAGCACGTTCATGAAAAACTGGATTTTCTACAATGTATTTAGCAGCAATATTATCACAAACAAATCAATAGGTTTTGGTATTTTAATCTGCAAATCAGATAGAAGCCCTTTATCCAAATCAATTCTCTTGTAGAATAACTCATGATTCTATACTCAACTTCACAAGTACTCTTTGAAGTTGTCTTCTACTTCTTGGTTTTCCAAGAAATTAAAGAATTTCCTAGAAAAACTGCAGAACCAGACAATCATGTAGCAAAAAAGGACATAATCCCCAATCAACATCATAGTATCCTCTTAAAATCATATTACTTTCGTGTGGAATAAAATAAACCAAGGTTAATTATGACTTTCAAGTATTTCAGAACATGAATAGCAGCAATAAAATGAGATTTAGCTGGAGCTTGCAGAAACTGGCTTAATAGTTGAACAACATAGGATAAATCTGGCTTGGTCATATTCAAATATAACATTTTCCCAATTAGCCTTCTATATACTTCCAGATCAGGTAACAAATCTGTATCTTGAGTTCTCAGCTTCAAATGTTTTTAAAAAGGAAAAGAAACTTCCTTACAGTCAAGCAAGTTAACATACTTCAACAAATCAAAAATGTATTTTCTTTAACTCAAAAGTACACCAACCTTTGTCCTTGAAACTTCGATACCTAAGAAATATTTTAGTCTTCCCAGGTCTTTAATAGTAAAAGCGGAATGAATTTTTTTTCAAGCTCTCAATTTCAGATGAATAATTTCCAGTTATTAAGAGATCATCAACATAAACTACAATTGCAACAAAACCAGCATTTTCTGTTTTCTTTATAAGTAGAGAATAATCTTGCTTGGATTGAACATAATCCAGGTCCAACATAAACTTGCACAGCTCAATATTCCATTGCCTCGCAGCTTGTCTAAGCTCATATAAAGACCTCTTTAGCTTACATACCTGCCTAGGTTTGGCCTTCTTGTAACCTGATAAAGGATGCATATAAATTTCTTCTCTCAACATAGCCATGTAAAAATGCATTATTAATGCCATGTTGTTGCAAATCCCAACCTTTCGCAACAAATATAGCTATTAAAATTATAACTAATATAAACTTTGCTACGGGGCTGAAAGTATGCTTGAAATCTTTCTTTTTTATTTGTTTATCACCCCTAGCTACAACTTTGGCCTTGCATCTTTCAAGATTACCATCAGGTTTTAATTTTTCTTTATACACCTATTTACTTCTAGTTTCCTTTTTATCATGAGGTAAATTTGTCAAATACCATGTATCATTCTTCTCAAGAGCTGCTAATTCTTCATCCATAGCCTATAACTTTCCTTTTTACCTTTTGCTTGATCATAAGAATTTGGTTCATACACAGCAAACACATTTGCTATGCTAGCTAAAATTCAATGTCTAAAAAAAGAGTTCTGGATCCAAAAGAACATTATAAGCGAAAGACAAATGTGTAGACAAAACATTTATTTGAGAGAATAAATCCTTTAAACATCTTTGGAATCTGAGTTGGTCTCAAAGACCTTCTAAGAGAAATTTCAGATTAAGTATTAGAATTATGTTCAAGAGGAAGAGAGGAATGAGAAGTAAAAGATGAAGATGATGAACATGAGGAATTAGTTGTGTTAATAGTATTGGGAATAAAATGGAAATTTTGAGGAGAAATTTCAGATACTGAATTAGGATTTTGTTGTATATCAAAAGGAGGAATATTAAATGAATTTGAATTTTGTGTTTGTGAAGGTGAACTGGTTGAATCATGAGCAGGATTAACCAATGGAAAAGAATTAGAAGAAGCTTTTTCCATATCGAATGAATATGGAAAGATATATTCCTTAAACTCCACACCTCTACTGAGAATAACTTAATGAACTTTTAGATCATACAACTTATATCCTTTTGAAGCATATGGATATAGCGGTGTTAATTGGGCGAACTAGATTGGACAGAGGGGTGCTCATTCCTATCCTATAAGACTTTTCGTCGTACATGGATCGGGCGAGGAGTTGGCTCGGACATTGTTCGTACGAGTCAAACAATAGACGGACAAGGTTCAGACAATAGAAAAACATCAGACATTTTCGGACAGACAAACTATCTTACATCTTTTCTTGACCTAAATCATAATCGTACGGAAAAGGACTGGACTCCTTACCCTTCGGACCGAGTCATACATCGGACTGTCCAATTAACAAGCCTAATGGATAACCAATAAAAATGCACCTTTTTGATCTTCGCTCCCTTTTATCAGAAGTTCTCATGAGAGGATAACAGAGACAACCAAATACTCTCAAATGTGAATAATCAGGTGGTTTTTTCATCAAGACATCATGAGTAGTTTTCCAAGACAAGACAGAGGATGGCATCATATTTATAAGATATGTCGCAGTATGAAGTGCATTAATCCAGAACCTTTTAGGCAGATTTGTATGAATTCTAAGAGCTATAGTTGTCTCAAATAAATACCTATGCTTCTTTTCCACCCTCCCGTTTTGTTGAGGTTCTCTAGGCAAACTCTTTTGATGAACTATCCCTTTTGATAGAAAAATAGTTCTACAAAACTCTTGAAAAATTTCAGTACCATCATCACTTCTGATGATCTTTATTTTGGTTTGAAATCGAGTCTCAATGTAAGCTAGAAAACTTGCAATAATATTTGGAACTTGGGTTTTATTATGAACTAAATGAGTCCAAGTACATCTAGAATGATCATCCAATATAGTAAAGAAATATCTGGCTCCTGACAAACTAGGAACCTTGTATGAACCCCAAAGATTAATATGCACAAGCTCAAAACAAGAAGTAGAAATTGAATTAGAAAGATTAAATGGCAACTTATAATGTTTTGCTAACGCACATGCTTCACAATCAAAATTTTCAAAATGTACATGGAAAGGCAAATGTTCCAGTTTATTTCTTGACGCATGACAAAGTCTCCCATGTAAATGTAAAAAATTGGATTTTGTGAAAAGGAATGACAAAAAATAGAATATGATGCAGGACAATTATTTGATGAAAAACTATATTGAGGAGTAGAAATATCACTTTTTTGAAACTTGTATAGACCAGCATGTCTCCTTCCAATTCCTTTCATCTTACCAGTAGTGAGGTCCTAGCATGTACATGAACTTTTCTTAAATTTTGCATACAATTTATTTTGATCAAGTAATCTACCAATTGATAAGATATTATGTTTGAGCTAAGGGCAGAAAAACACACTGTAAAGAGTGATTTCAGGAGATAAGACGACATTTCCTATTGTATCTAAAGTTTTCAAGGTTCCATCAGGTAAAGCAATGTGTATGGGCTTGTTTAACATGTGTGTATTAGCAAACATTCTTAAGTCATATGATCACTAACACCAATGTCTATTAGCCAAGCATTATTAACATGCTTATTTGATAAAGCAGCATTAGAAGCAAAAATGGTACCTGCAAAATTAATCGAGGGATATTCATAATCAACATTCTGCATCATCTTGAAAACTTCCTTGCAAAATGCAGAAAACGTTTCAGAGTTCGTAGCAGATGACTGAGTTGATGAAGAAACTGGTTCGAGATCCAAAGGAGTATCAAGAGGAGAGCTCCCTAATATTCCAGAAGTTTCATGAACTGCAGCAGCATTACTAACAAGAGAATTTTGAGATTTCTTTCCTTTCAAGTCACCATACTATTAACGATGTTTTTCGTCAACACTGAGATACGAGGTTATGGTTGTGGATCTATGGTAATCTAGTCCTTTTAAGCTTGATTAAATTCACCGCTCCCTAGGTATCAAGACCCTTTGTCCAAAGAATAGTTACTCTTTCTTCAAGATGTGAGCATCATGCTTACGAAACATAAGGACCAATAGTTACCCTAGGATGGGGCTACAGCAATCGTCACTAATCGGAACTAAAATACACATCAAGGGTATTTAGGTAATTGTTGGAAAGATTAGGTTGAGGAGAGTTGACACGCATAAGCACAACAATACACCATATAATATGCAAATTAATAAGAATACACAATTTATAGTGGTTTGGTTCGGATTGAACCTACGTCCACTTTAAGGGCTTTGATGATTTTATTCATAGAGGAGGTTACATAAGAAATCCCCATTTTAATCTACAAATTAGGGTTAGCTCTCTTAGAAATGAGAACAAGATTGTCGAATAAAAAAAAGTCCGCCAAAATATGACCCTTGGGATTTTATTTTACAGAGAATTTGGGCCTCCTTTTGCTGCTGTCACATGGTAAAGCCATTTCTTGGTGCCACTTCTTGTTGCCACTTTTTTGGTATCACCTCTCTATTGTTGTTTTCTGTTGTTGTCACCACTCCGATGTCGTTTTCTGCTGTCATTACCACTTTGTTGTCGTTTTCTGTTATCGTCACCACTCTGATGCCGTTTTTTGCTGTTATCACCACTCTGGTGTCGTTTTCTGCTATCGTCACCACTCTGGTGTCGTTTTCTGCTATCGTTACCACTCTGGTGTCACCTTTCTGGTGCTGATTCTTGGTGTCACCCAACTGTTTTCCTCACTTAGTGTTTGGTATCGTCCTCCATGATACTTATTAACATTATTTTGGTTTTGGACTTGCTATCTTCATGTTTCTACCGTTGAGACATCGGTACCGTGGTTTCGGTATCGGCCTTGATGTTGGATCAATTGCTTTCTCCATTGAGTATCAAACCCACGGCTCCAACTTTTAGGTCTTTGGCTTTGTATTACTTTGGTATCGACTTGCTCATCTGATGCCATCATTTCCTTGATACGTCTTGACCTCGTTTCTCTTTTGGTGTTGTCTTTCTGGGTGTCGTCCTTATAAACTTATCTTCTTGTTTCGGTGCCCATACCAAGCTAATTATTCACTATATGCTGGTGCTGACACCATTCTTTGCTCTCTTCTTCCCTACTGCTTTAGCGTTACTATTGTTGCTTCTCCTAATCTTTTGTTATCAGTGTCGGGCCGATATCCTTGTGCTTTGATATCGGCCTTGATTCTCTCAGGCCACTTCTGTAGCGTAGATGTAATCTTGGTATCATCTCCTTAACAATACTAGGTGCTCACTACTACGAGTCATATTTGTTGCTTCGGCTCATTTGCACTGGTTGTATCAATAACCGGTGTAAATACTATTTTTTCCTCCAGGTCTAGCATAACAACTGGTGCAATTGGTATAGAAACAACAGTAGGATAAAGGAAAAAGAAATTACTTCAGTTTTAATTGAAAACCGGTGCAAATAAGGAGAATCAAATACCTTTATTTGCACCGGTTTTAACTGGTGCAAATTTTATGTTTGCATCGGGTTTCGAATTGATTTCGACCAACCGGTGCAAATATGGTTGATATGTCCTAATCAATATCCGAAATTCCTCGATTACACTTTTCTGCTGCTCTCACATTTTTTTCCCTCAGACGCAGTATCAATTAAAGCTGCAAAACCTTCAGCCTGATCTGAAAGCTAGAGCACCTAACTACGAATTTAATAATGATCATCCAATTCCAAGATTTGACAAAGGGTATGAATCCCCGATCTCGCGTTCAAAAAGATCGTGAACATGCACATGCAGTAGTCCATTCTCCTTCATAAATATGGATCTATCGATAAGGTTGAGTGAATCTAGTAAAATTAATTTTCTTCTGGTCGCTGATGGTAAGGAGTTCTCTTATTCCATATTTTCCACCCTGTTGTAGTGAGTAAAATTACTTTCAACTCTTCCATAAGGCTTCTATTTGTTGCAATCGCATCTGATCAAACACCAACTTTCCCTTTTTACCAATCAGATTATGCATAGATAAGTAGTTTTTGTTTGCTGTCATCTTCGCATAGAATAATTTAGTGGGTTGATCTCCTTGTGTGAGCCACTTGACTTTCAATTTCTGGAAGTTACCAGCTGCTTGGGGATGCAGATTGTGATTGCAATTTTCATATTCATATATATTATATAGGGTCTATGTCAGTGGCATTAAGGTCGATTTTAGTATACAAACAGTTAAGAGTATACCCTTGCATAAGGACCCATGATTTGTTAAATCTGAACGATTTATAACGTATACTAACCTTCTCATTGAAGACTTAAATAGTATAGAATCATGGTCGCCAGTAGAATGATTAAGAGACTCAGCGCGGAAACACGGACAAGGAACCGAATAATCTATCAAGTTTGCTATGCAGCGAAAAATTAGTCCCTTCCCTCAAGGTAAATTCATTACCACTACAATAATTTCTCTAAGCCCAGTTTGATTTATGCAAGCTTGAAAGCCTAAGTGCGCACTAATGATACTTGAATTAGATATTCTATCATGGTTAACTAATACTTCTACAGCCTTCATTACTGAAAGTATGCAACTGGGCTGTGAACAAATAGAGCAACCATATCTGGATGCTGGAAGGCCATTGGGAAAGATAGGCCTGTATTTCGGAAAGGACTTCTGGTAGGGATGAGAAAGACTTTTGTTTTTTACCAAGGAAGAGCTCCTATAGGTAAAAAGATTGACTAGGTTGTGCATGAATTTCGGATGGAATCACCTAGTCATACCTTGAAACTTCCTGTAAGCTAAGCTATAATCACTATTTTGAACTCTTCCTTATCATTTAACTTAAGGGAAAATAAAATAAAAAATAAGTCTTTTGTTTGTTCCTTGTGATATGGTGGACCTGTTAGATATCAAACACAGAAATATTACTAGTTTTGTTTTATTCAAGGTTGTAAGAGAAATTGCCTTAAAGTTGTGCACCTATTATTGTATACTTCAATTGTTGACAATATACAACTACCTTGAAAAGTAGGTGACTCATTATCTTAAAATTTGATGAGTTCAAATATTTCAAGTATACATAAGTAAAGTGCATAAATAGCCGATCTATGTCCATTTCTCTTTATATCCTTCTTTTTTTACAATGAAGAATACAAATTTGAATTTAAGAGAAGATCGGAGGAGCAAATCGAAGTCAATCAAGCCTGGAGGAGTTTATCCTGCCAAGGATGACTACAGGTTTCTTTTCTCTCATTTTTACTGTGTGTTATCATATATGCTAATATTTTTGGAAATGACACCACTAGTGGTTTCCACTATCTATGGCTTCTAGTAACCTTGTGTTGGAAATTTTATGTGAATTATTAAAACATTGAGATAAGTGTATGAATGGTTCCCTTATGTGAATAGTCCCACATCATGGGATTATATGGAAGAGGCAGATATTTATATTTGTTTCTAAGAAATCTTGTTAGGGCCTTGGGCTCTCAATGCATGCTTTGTTGTGAGGAGGGAGACCATGCATCATGACCACCACACACGCGCGCGCGACCGACTCGACTCGGCCCGGTTCGGTTCGGTTCGGGCTTGGGCCTTGGCTTTGTGGTGTAGACACTTATATTTTTGGTCCAGAAAACACTGCGTTTTTCGAACTATTTTTTAAATACAGAAAATGTTTCTTAGCCGACTTTTATTTATGAAGAGGTAATCTCTTGACCTAGTATTTTCAGTAGATCCTATTTTTCTTCCTTTGCCCAGTATTTTCGGTTAACCCTAATCTCTGTCTATATATTATCTTCAGTTGTAGACGAGATTACTACAAAAAAAAAATACTATTTCCCTCCTCCGCCATTAAAATATTATTACAGAATTTTTCGAGCAGTTATTAATTTCGAAAGTGCAAATCTGCACTGATTTGTTGTGCAAAGCAAATCAGTTATTAATTTTAAAGAGACTGTTATATCCTAGAGGCGGCGGCGGAAGTACGAACTGGTTTTGCACCACCGACCAGATCGTCGAATCGTCTTCAAGAGAGCAACCTAGTCTGCAACTCAGTCATTGTTTCCCAACAATTTGAAGAAGAAAAATGAAACAATGGCTTTGTCTGCTGCCCCATTCAGTCTCGGTGATCTAATCTCAAATCGCACTGCTTAAGAACAAATTCAGTCAACTTGATCAGCATCTGGATCCTCGAGCCAGCGGTAGGGGTCGGAGATCTAGACCCCATGGTAGTTGTCGATGATGATTCATCGCGACAAACGATTGGATAGTGAAGAGCTGGAATTGGCGAGCAGAACAAATTGGACCTGCTAGAGAGACTGCTCATCAAATTGCAACCGGACAGTTGCATTATTTTCCAACAAAGTTCTGCCGCAAGTGGTAGAAGAAGCTGGATAAGAAAAAGGAGTAATCACTTGGAGAATCAGACTTCATGAAGGTACATTCTATTAACGGGATTTATTCTCTATGCTGATTATGTGCAATAAAACAAATATGGAACGATGAATGGTAGACAATTTTTAAACAGGATGCTGCTCATAATTATTAGATCTAGGAATTTTCAAGTTACACCTAAGATAGTTTCAAATTTGCTTGGAATATGAGCAGTTAAGATAAAGAAGTTTTATGTCTTCATGAAGGTATTGAGCACAAATTACACTTAGGATCGATAGATACATTCCAAGTGATAATTTTATCTTTGGTAGTGAACTTATTATTTGAAACCAGCAATGCGTTTAAGGACATTCTGGGAGCACATGTACAATCCCAAATCAAAGAATTTGACCGAACATGGTTCCATACTGAATTAAAATCAAAGTTCTCATTACCAATAGGCAACTAATGCTAGATATCACTGTCTTTTGTGAGATTTCCTCTATGAGATACATAGCGTAAAGAATGCTTATGCAGATTTTGATTTTCTGACTTAGATCGAGATCGAGTTCTAAGTATCTATTAAGTCTGATAAGTAAAAATGCAAAAATTAATTTTTTTCTGTGATTCAATTATGTTAGTCTCTGAGTTTATGAATATTTTCCTATGAGAAAATATAAATTCTCAAACATATGAACATTTAAAATAGTAAGCATCCACAACCGGCCAGTAAATAACAGAATGGAATCCGCAAAGAAACCATAAACGACAACAACAACCAACCCAAATGAATGATTCTGGACAGTTATTCTATAATACAAATGTAGAAAACCAGGTCATATGGCACAAAAGTGTCGGAACATGGCAGACCCTACACCGCAGGCAAACATGACTGAGGAGCCTCTAACGGCTATGATTACTGAGATTCACCTTGTTGGTGAATCAGAGGGTTGGTGGGTAGACATTGGTGTTTCTCGCCATGTTTGCTATGATCGTGATATATTCACAATATACACGGTTGCTGACGATCAGAAAGTGTGTTGTGAGATCCTGACACCACTTAAGCTGTAGAGACTGGTAATAATGAAAATAAAGCATATGATTGGAAAGACATTGATTCTTAAAGATGTGATGCATCTGATATGTTTGAAACATTCAAAATTGAAATTAAGCAAATAGGAAAATTAAGAGACTACATAGTGATAAAGGAACAGAATACGAATCAAATTCTATTCTGGATTTTTTATGTGATATATTGTACATAAGAGAACTGCACCCTATTCACCTGAAATGAACGGTAAAGCTGAAAAAATAGGACCTTTACCGAATTAGTAATTGTCATTTTATTAAATTTCGGTGCAGCAAAACATTAGTGGGGGGATATTTTATAGACTGTATGTTATGTTCTGAATAGAATCCCCAAATCTTAGAATAAAATTTCGCATTATGAAATTTTAGAGAAATATAAATCCAATATGTCATACTTTAGAACTTAGGGTTGCGTAGCATATGTTCACATTCCAGACCCTAAGAGAATAAAATTGGCAAGTAAATCATACGAATGTGTATTTATAAGCTATGCTGTTAATAGCAAAGCATACGGAATTTATGACCTAAATACACATAATATATTTTGAATTTAATGATGCCAATTTTTATGAAACGAAATTTCCTTTTAAATTAAGGAATAGTGGGGGCACATCAAGTATGCCTATAAGAACAGAACTTAATAAAAGTTCTGAAACTGAACCTAGAAAAAGTAAAAGAGCAAGAACCGTAAAAGATTTTGGTTCATATTTTTTGTGCTTTTACTATAGAGGAGGATCCCATAAACCTCCAAGAGCCCTTATCTTCTTTAGATGCCGTTTTTTGGCAAGAGGCTATAAATAATGAGTTGGATTCTCTGGAATCCAATAAGACTTGACATTTGATAGATTTACCTAGTGGTTGTAAATCTATAGGCTGTATATGGGTACTTAAAAAGAAATTAAAAACCTAATAGCACTATTGATAAATATAAAGTACGACTAGTAGCTAAAGGTTTTAAACAAAAAGAAAATATATTAACTAGAATTACATCCATTCGGGTTTTAATCTCACTTGTCTCTATTCATAATTTATTAATACACCAAATGGATGTGAAAATCGCATTTTGAATGGTGAATTAGACGAAGAAAATTATATAGACCAGTCTGAAGGATTTGTAGTACATGATCAAGAACATAAAGTATGCAAATTAGATAAATCATTATATGGTTTAAAACAAGCACCTAAACAATGGCATGAAAAATTTGATAACTTTAATCATTTCACATGGTTTTAAAGTTAATGAAAGTGACAAATGCATTTATTACAAATCTGGGAATGACATTTGCACTATTATATGCCTTTATGTAGATGACCTACTCATTTTTGGGTCAAACATTCATGCCATAAACTCAGTCAAATCCTTATTAAGTGCCAGTTTTGATATGAAAGATCTAGGTGAGGCGAGTGTAATCCTTGATATTAAAATTACTAGGTCCGAAAAAGGGATTTTCTTTGGATCAATCTCATTATATTGAGAAGTCTCTAAAGAAAGACAATTACTTTGACTGTAAATCTGCATGTACATCATACGATCCCAGTGCAAAGATATTTAAGAACACTTGTGAAGGTGTAAGACAGTCAAAGTAAGCGAGCATCATTGGCTGCCTTCGGATGCCACTGATTGTATTAGACCCGACATTGCCTATGTAGTGGGATTATTATGCATGTTAACTAGTAGACCTAGTATAGAGCATTGACATGCTATTGAAAGGGTCATAAGATACCTTAAACGAGCCATGAACCTTGGATTACATTATGAAATGTTTCCAGCTGTACTTGAAGGATATTCTGATACAGACTGGAATACTTTATCTGTTGATTCAAAAACGACCAGCGGCTATATATTTAGCATCGCTGGAGAAGCTGTCTCTTGAAAATCCAAGAAACAGACTATTTTGACTTAGTCTACTATAGAGACTGAGATAATAGCACTAGCAACATCTAGTGAAGAAGCAGAGAACTAAAGAAATCTGCTAGTTGAGATCCCTATATGGGAAAAATAGACACTAGTGGTGTAATTGATTGTGATAGTTCCGCGGCTATTGCAAAAAGTATAGAACCGTTATAACAACGGTAGAAAATGACGTCGTAAGCACAATACTGTAAAAGAACATCACGTATATAGTGATGAAAAATTTGACGACTGTTGAAAGAAAAACAGAACCGATATTACAACGGTAAGAAATGACAGTCGTATGCACAGTATTGTTAGAGAACATCACATATAAGGTGATGATAATTTGGCAGAACCTTTGACGAAAGGACTGTCCAGAAAGAAAGTCCTTAATAATTCTAAAAGAATGGGACTATTGCCCTTTGATTGTGGAATCACGCACAATGGTAACCTGACCTAAATGATTGGAGATCCCAAGAACTAGGTTCAATGGGTAAAAACAAGTTGTGTAGTGATAGTAGATGAACATGCTAAATTTTAGATTAAGAAGCATGTATTCCTGAAGTGATTAGAGGATGAGTTAATAAAAACTCTTAATGATACTCTATTTGGAGTGGAGTACCTACCTTCAGGAGTGCTCTTGATAGACTCACCTTTGTGAATGTGGAAATGTGGTCGTTTCCTATGAAGTTTTAGGCAAAACTTCTAGAGCGTTCACTAAACTGGGATAGACGTGCATGGCCATAAACGCACGGGCTTATTTGATTGCACTATAGAAAAGATTGTGTGTGGTATGATGTCAGGAATAGAGTTCAAGACTACGTGTCACTCTAGTAAAAACCGAATCTTATTCACTATGCAAAGGTTCAAGTCGGATGACACCTTTGTTTATGCATAGTCTTACGTTTTTAGAAACTGCTCGATAATATTTTAAAAATTCAAGTGGGGGATTGTTGGAAATTTTATGTGAATTATTAAAACATTGAGATAAGTGTATGAATGGCTCCCTTATGTGAATAGTCCCACATCATGGGATTATATGGAAGAGGCAAGTATTTATATTTGTTTCTAAAAAATCTTGTTGGGGCCTTGGGCTCTCAATGCATGCTTTGTTGTGAGGAGGGAGACCATGCATCATGACCACCACACACGCGCGCGTGACCGACCGGGCTGGGCCGGGCCCGGCCCGGTTCGGGCTTGGGCCTTGGCTTTGTGGTGTAGACACTTATATTTTTGGTCTAGAAAACACTGCGTTTTTCGAACTATTTTTTAAATACAAAATATTTCTGAGTCGACTTTTATTTATGAAGCGGTAAACTCTTGACCTAGTATTTTCAGCAGATCCTATTTTTCTTCCTCTGCCCAGTATTTTCGATTAACCCTAATCTCCGTCTATATATTATCTTCAGTTGTAGACGAGATTACTGCAAAAAAATATACTATTTCCCTCCTCCGCCATTAAAATATTCTTATAGAATTTTCGAGCAGTTATTAATTTCGAAAGTGCAAATCTGCACTGATTTGTTGTGCAAAGCAAATCAGTTATTAATTTTAGAGAGGCTGTTATATCCTAGAGGCGGCGGCGGAAGTACGAACTGGTTTTGCACCACCGACCAGATCGCCGAATCGTCTTCAAGAGAGCGACCTAGTCCTCGACTCAGTCATTGTTTCCCAACAACTTGCATTTCTGTTGGAAAAATTTAGGAGATAGCGATCACTTATTATATGTTTAACATGTATCTTTTGCTGTTTATGTATGATAATTGTTTGTTTTTTGGCATTAAATGTGGTTTGTGTGATACTTACTATATTGCACACGTACAAAAAGCCTGTGCTTTTTTGGGAGATGGCATGTCCAGAATTGAGGTTGTCCTGGCTAATGAATTAGCTGTTTAATCCGTGTAACTTTCGTGTTTATAAACATTTCATGGCTTCTAAATCTTATAAAGACATGGTAGTGAATGAGAACATTTGCAAGTGATGCTAGGTATGGAAAATTTATAGAAAGTAACATGTCCTATGAATGACATTGTAAGAATGCAAGAAGGATGACATGTGCTACTGAAAGTTGATTTTCACCATTTTAATTGCTACTAGCTTTCCCTGTTGTAGCATAAAGTTGTGTTGATTATGTAGAGTTTTGGAATTCCCTGCGTACCGTACGTGCTTCACCGTGTCTATCGGAGTCAACGGTCGAAGTCTCTCAAAGCCGACGTCCCGATTGAACATTCCCCATCGCCTCCCATCGAGCATATAATTTGGTATTGGCAAGCACTTGTTGTAACAAAAGGAATCCCCCAATGTTACATGCCACCAATACCATATATATACCACGATCTTTCTTAATATCTTGCGATGTGAGACAATTCTCCCGTTCAATCCACGCACTCACTCCAATCCAATGCGAGTCACACCTAACAATCTCCACCTTGGCGAGCATTATTACTCAAGTCACCTTGGAGTTACACCTCGAGTCCTCTTCACAGTTGGCTAGGCTGCTACCCCGAGTTCTCATAAGTAGTGGGGGAGCGGACTGCTTATAAACGTATCTCCACCTTGACGAGCATCCCATGCTCAAACCCCTTTTGGAGACATTCTTCGGTCATGCTACACATACCGGTCTCATCGAACCATGGAGCTCTGATACCGTGTTGAGTTTCAGCATTCCCTGCGTACCGTACGCGCTTCACCGTGTCTATCGGAGTCAACGGTCGAAGTCTCTCAATGCCGGCGTCCCGACTGAACATTCCCCATCGCCTCCCATCGAGCATATAATTTGGTATTGGCAAGCACTTGTTGTAACAAAAGGAATCCCCCAATGTTACATGCCACCAATATCTTATATATACCATGATCTTTCTTAATATCTTGCGATGTGGGACAATTCTACCGTTCAATCCACGCACCCACTCCAATCCAATGCGAGCCACACCTAATAGATTAATGGGTTTTTCACCTATTTTGGCAAATCCTTTTGTCATATTACAAACAAGATGATTGGTAAAATTCTCTAACATTTGTTGCTAAATTGGAGTTGCTATATTGGTTTTTTGATGTGCATGTGCATGCATGTGTGAGAAATGATATTTTTTGTTTTAATCTTTATTTAGCTGCTAGTATTTTATGTTTAGGAATTAGAAAAGGAAGTACATGGAAGAAAAAGGGGTTTGGAGTTTGACGAGATGTATTTTGGTGTACACGAAGAAATACTGTATGCAAAAAAATCAAAGCTTATTGAAGGTACTTAATTATATTAGTTGAATATGAAATATCTTATTACTACTAGTTTCCGTAACAATAGGAATTTGGTGTGCAATATAGTAAATGCTATGGTGGACAAAAGATTATTTTATTCTTTAAAGAGTAAATGCTATTTTGCACTTTCATTGTTGGTTGCATGCTGCACATGAGCTTGGGCATTGGAAACTAAAGCATGCTATGTGTACCTTTATTGTTTAGGTACATATGCACTATTATAGAATCCATTTCAACTGCATCAAATCTGTGTTGTAAATCTTGCAAGCTTTACCATCAGGCTTTTGGGTTAACGGATTTATTATGAATGGTATGTTTTTGTTGGTCTGCTTCTAAATATTAGCAAATAGATCAAGAAAGGGGTGTCTTTATCAATCCCTATAGGCATTTACATATGTTTTTGATAACTTTATGTTCTTTAGAATGTGCTGTTTTCTAGAAAGTCCATGGCTGAATCATTTTTGCATGAAAATTTTAAATTTTGGACAAGTACCCATTTATCAATGTAATAACTATATGAGATTTTCTATATTTAAAGCAAGATGTGCTAGTTCCACCAAAAGATCGCTTTTGAATCAAAATGATAACAATTTTTCTTCAGAGTCTAAACTTTATTTTTGTTCTTTTTCTTCTAATTGGGGTTGTTATCTACATCTATAATACTTTTTATTTTTATATTAAATATTTTCTTCATTTTAAGGATGTACCAAATTCTGCATCTCACATAATATATCAGCATCTTACTTTCATGGCATGTGCAGTCCAAAATGCATATAGGTTTTGTAATTTCAACTTATTGCTGTGGATATGTAGCTTGCAGCTACTAGTAAAACCACATTTGCTGAATGAAGCCAGCTCTGGGAACTATTGGAAAATGTATTGTTTATGAAGTAAGTTTATTAAGAAAGAAAAAAAATTAACTCAATTTTTTACCATTCATATTTAACCGAGCTTTCATTCAATTTTGAACTGAGCCAATAAACTCAGTTTTTGTAACTGGGCTACAACTGAGCTAAAAAAACTGAGTTTATTGGATCAGTTTTTGTGACTGAGCTATAGTGCAGTTATGAAATCGAGCTATAGACCAGTTATGAAATTGAGCTATGCTCGGTTTTGTACCCGAGTTACAACTCAGTTTGGAAACTGAGTTGTAGCTCAGTTACAAACTTAGTAAGCTCAGTTACAAACTAATGCTTCGAAGGTTTTTCTTTGATATTTTAGTTTTGGTTCTGTTTAATTCTTTTGCCATCTGCAAAAATGAGATATTGTCAGCATGTTCTTTTTCCTCAACAATAGAGTTGAATGAATATATGTGAAAGTAGACCAAATATGGTATGTCGTTGCATAATAACGAACAAGAGTTGCTTCATTCCATCTATGGTATGATTAAAACATGGTATTGTATAAAGTTACTATTAAGAGTTAAATAATTTTGTAAAATGATTAAGGATTTGATACTTATAATAGGAAGATGAAATATGCTTCCATCTCCTTAGTTCCACCGATCAACAATTTCAATGATAATTGAAGGAAGAATGAAATATGATGAAAATTTTTGGTCTTGACAACGTCAGCTTGAAGGGTACATAGCGTTGAATTTCCTTTCCTCTTTTTACTTATTTTTAAAATGTACAGCTATGTGATAAATTTATATTGCATTTTATCTTTAAACAAATCTTCAGGCTTAACCAAACGTTTGTAAAATATTTACCCTCAATAATATCAATAGCTATTCAAGATGCCAAGCTGTTTATTAGTTTGAAAAGGAAAAATAAGTGATTTTGTTAAATGCAGGTCCTTAATGGATGTTTTGGATTGTTGTATAAGATATTGAAGAATGTGCAAAATTATTAAAGTTTGGAGTGGATGATCTAGAACGGTTAGGTTAACCGTAAGTTAAGTCTTTTAAGTGTATTTCACAATTAATTTTTGCATAGCTTATGTTGTTGTAATATCTTAATATATAACATTTTATTAAGTTCATATTTTTTGTCAATCTTATATGATATTTTTCTGATTGTTTTTTTGTTCATTATATGATATGGATTTATTGTTTGTTTGATAAAATTTGTAGTAATGAGCATTTATAAATATTTAAATTTAATTTGATACATTTTCTTGTTTTAAAACAACCGAAAAGGTATTATTATTTTTGCATCAGGTAGAATTTGCTTTGGTTGTTTTTAGCAATCAACAAAATGTAACAACCCGCTCGGAATGGGCCTAAATTTCAATCCAGAAAAGGCCCATTGAAACTTATAACTATTCTAAATGGGTCGTTGGTTTCTGTAAGGATTACATTTGCACAAATAACATAAACATATACTTCGAATGGAATTCTCAGCCAGCAGAAAGAGAAAATATAATACTCAAATAAGATGTACCACTTATTTAAGAATCACAGGAATACAACAGTCAAAGTTACATCTGTTCAATGGGCACATCAAATAATTCATTCTCACAAGTTTCCAAAAGAAGTAAAGCAATAACTACTAGGAATAGCATAACAACTTCGTCTTCTTCTTCTTCAACTCCAATCATGACTTCGTCCATGACTTTTACCTCATCTACTAACCTTTTGGATATGTTAAGGAGAGGGATCGGAACACAAAGTTCTGTGTGACATAAATGTGGTGTTAACTTAAAGTCCATACCCTATATTTTTAGTAGGTTACATATGTCAAAGTATGTCTACGCGACACATGGTATTCATACAAACACCAAGTATCTAACCAACGAAGGGGATATCCAAGTAAATCGTCCATTAGTGTTTTTAGGGTAAAGACCCAATGAGGTGGGCATTATTGGTCACTTATGGCCCTATTAAAGGTGGATTCTTATGATCTCTTAAAACCCTCCCCTAGCCCCTTAAGACCCCATCCTAATACGTTGACATTCTTAAATCTATACTCTCACTTGTAATATGAGAAGTAGTATTGCGAACATTACTACTTAACTGATATTACGGTAGGACACCTATGTCGCTTAAGACTTCCCTTAAACAGTGCAATGGCCACATATCTTTCATATACCAATTTTGTCCCTAGTTAATCCCATACAAGCCTCTAGAGGAAGTGGACATCCCCATGAACTACCCTACTCAGTTACCATTTATGCCTAACCACTTTTAGAGAAGGAGGACCCAAAGATCTACTTCAAATCTAATAAGGATGGGTCCCCTGACTTTGGTTCCTCTCTAAGGAATAAGCCTTCGGAGTGATCCTAGTCCTAACCACTTAAGACCCAAATTAGATAAGAAGAGGGTCAACCACTTAAGACCTTCTCAAGGTGTAGTAAGCCTGCCTATTTTCACGCACAAAAGACATATATATAGTGTTATATATATACACACACATACACTTACTGTACCTCTCACATTAAACCATACACCTGTAGAAGCTGGATATGCCAGTCGGTTCCGGGCAGACTTCTACTACAAGTTGGTTTAACCTCATGTCTAGTGTACTATGTTTGAATGGTTCATGGCACGTAGACCTCTCACATTAGTCGGGCCTACTTGTGGTTGCTAGATTTGTCGATCGATTGCGGGCAAACTTATACCACAAATGGAAACTAACCTCGTATCCGTGTGTCATTGTTTATACATACATACATATACATATACATACATACATACATATATATAAACCATTTTATATGCACACACAAGCAGTCAATATATATATATATGGGGACATTTCAAATTCGAATCTTATCCTAATCTCATTTGTTACGTTAATATTACGTTAATTATGTTGATTACGCTATATTAATATAATAATAATAATGCATGACAATATTTAATATTCGTATGAATGAGGAAACGTTCTAATGAGGTGGCAATTGCCAATTTATCTAGATCAAGGTATACAAGTTAATTTTTCCATATCTGTACCGCTACAATTTAGGCATGATGATATAATAACAAAATAACAGATAGTAGTGAATGAAAAATATACATACATACAAATTTCAACTTGTATCTTTGGCTTGTTGGAATGGTTTCAATACTTGATTAAGAATAGAATATAACATACACATTATATATATATATATATATATATGCATGTTTGTTTATATGTTCCACTTTGTCTAATTCACCACTTTTTGGTGTTACGCACATAAAAACGTTTACATTTGATATATTTCAAGCATGAATACTTTTGAATCCAAAATAGAATCCAAACCTAATCAAATAATGGAATAATCAAATTAAACCCCTTTTAGGTTACAATCAAATGTTTAATAAAGGTGAATTACACAAAGTAGAAACAATAGTAGCAACACTCCTTTTCATCCTTAATCTAGTATTAAAATCAAAAATCCACAGAACCCAAATAACATGACAATTCTTACGCAAATATGAAATAGAGGATTTGGGGGTTTAAGTATTCATATAATCGATTTCCAAATCCTCTTGGGCATAGCTACCAACATGATAATATAATAAAAATATGAACATGCCTAAGCACACTATATTCCACTCACAGATTTAGGGAAGAACAAAGAGGAATCTGTAGTTGACCTAGATCTGTGCTTAATGTTTACGGCAAACGTGCTCCAAAAATCATCCTAATATATATATATAGGAAACATGTTTAGAATCTTTTATATATGTATATATATATATACCAAATTCCAGAATACTAAACGTATAAGAATTAGAATAGAGAGAAGTTAAGAATAAAGGTTGGAGGAATATAAGAGATCCTTAACCTTTTTTTCTGGAATTTAGTAACGGTAGATAGGTAGCATGAGGGCAGGGACAAGAGAAAGGCTAGGGTTTCATAGTGTGATATGAGGGCCTATATATAGTTGCCCATGTGAGCATTGGCCATTGGATTACTCAGATTTAATCCAGGCTCTTATTTTTATACCTATCCCTTCTAGAAAACCCTAAACACATGGATTCATTGGTATGTTCAACCGTCAGGTGGTCGACCGACAATCAACACCCTTCCTAGAGGGGCGATCGACCTCATGGACGCTGAAACGCCCAGTGAGCGCTATGGCGATAATGTGTTAATTTAATTAATATGTTGCTTAAATTTCTTAATCTTATTCCTTATGTACAATATCCTTTGTCCCCATGATCTTATCCTCATTTCAAATTTCAAATTCTCGCTATTTATCTTGAATTTATTTTGGACATATATAGGTTACACAAATAATTATATATATTTTTTCTGCGTTTTACTGTCCAAAATTCATTTGTTCATAACTTTTTCATACAGTGACCATTTAGGGCATATTATATATGAAAAAAGACTCAGAATTTCGCCACGAATCCTAATAAAAGAATTTCATAGCCAGTCTCCTAAAGCTGCAAAATCTCATTTTCCATCATTATTATTTAATTGCTTATTTTTAATTATTATTTATTTATTATTTATACTTATGTATTTTATGTGGTGTTACATTCTCCCCCCTTAAAATCGATTTCGTCCTGAAATCTGTTTGTAGGGGCCAAAGATACAACTCGCACGATCACATCCATGTTATACATCCATGTTATTTTTAAATCAGCCATAATCATCCATGACTCGTAGTGATTATGAACTGCAGACCCAGTAAAGTGAGCTCATCCCTATCGTGCAGGTGTAATAAGTAATGCAATATGTATGCAAACAACCTAATTATGCATATATTCCGATATGAGTGCGCTTGTGCAATGGTGTTGCATCCATTTCCTGACATCCAATCTAGTAATCACAATGCATCCATAAACTTTATTTTAAGGAAAATTACTTGAGAAAAGCTCCGGGTGAGTCAGTTTCATCTTATCTTCGTTCTCCCACGTGTCTTCTGCAGGATCATTTCACCATTGTACTCGGACAAGGCGAACAGTTTTATTGCGAAGTCTCTTGATTCCGTGCTCTACAATCTTTGCAGTGGCACGGGGCCCCCTGGACTCAAACTCGAGTTTTTCTATGTCCTTAATTTCATCAAGCTCGAGGCTGATAGCAGAATCATGAAGGCATTTCCTTAGATGAGATACATGAAAAACATTATGGATCGCCGATAGACGATTTGGGAGATCCACTTGATAAGCCAAAGATATCTTCTCGATGACACGAAAATGCCTAATAAATCCGGGAGTAACTTCCCAGTCTTCCCAAACCGAACAGTTTTCTTGAGAGGGGATACTTTAACAAATACCAAGTCTCCAACATTAAACTCAAGCTCCCACCTTCGTTTATCGACGTACGATTTCTGACGGTCTTGGGCTACCTTCATCGTCTGCCTAATCAAGGATATCTTCTTCGTGGATTCACGGACGATGTCTGGTCTAAGTAGAACCTTGTCGGTGGTTTCCCACCAACAAGTTGGCAATTTGCATGGTGTCCCGTAAGGTGCTTCGAAAGGGGTCATACCAGTCATCGTTTGAAAACTACTGTTATAGTTAAATTCAACGAGCGGTAGGTGCTGCTCCCAAACTCCTCCAAAGTCGATGATGCAAGCTCTGAGTAAGTCTTCCAAGATTCTGTTTACTCTCTCCGTCTAGTCATTAGTCTACGAATGATAGGTTGTGCCTAGATTGAGGGTTGTTCCGAATGTTGTTTGTAGGCTTTTCCAAAATTCGCTTGTGAACAACGGGTCTCTATCACTCATAATACTAGATAGGATACCATGTAATCTGACTATCTCTTTGACATATAATTAGGCCAGCGAGGTTGCAGTTTTTGTCTTCTTAACTGGTATAAAATGGGCACTTTTGATTAAATGATCTACCACAACCCAAATGGCCTCATTACCCTTTTGACTTTTGGGAAGTCCATCTACAAAGTCCATGGAAATATGTTACCCCTTCTACGTGGGGATTTCTAAAGGTAGTAATAAGCCTCAGGGCTTCCTTTGCTTTGTTTTTACTTTCTAGCACATCAAGCATTTGGCCACGAACTCGGCTACATCTCTCTTCATTCCTTCTCAATGGAGATTCCTTTTCATGTCTTTGTACATTTTATTCCCACCGAGGTGTATGGTCATATTTAACCTACGTCACTCCTCTAGAATTTCTTTCATTAACCCTTCATCCTTAGGGACGCGAAGTCATCCATCCCAAACTAGACTTCTATCATCGCCAATCAAATACCTCATGGAGTGGCGAAATGCCTCTTTCCTTTCCATTTTCTCCTTTATGCTCCTTAACTCTTCGTCGAGGTCTTGTGTCTTTCAAATCCTTTCTCTTAGAGTAGGTCTAACTATCATCGCTCCAAGAAAACCATTAGAAGTGGTTGGTGAGGGTTGTAAATTAAAATTGGAAAGAAACTTTAATTGCTTCCATTCTGAGATCGCATTCAAGGTCGCATATTCCCTACTTAAAGCATCCGCTCAAACATTCCCTTTTCCCGGGGTATACTGTACCACGAAATCAAAACGAGGCGATATATACCATCCATCGTTGTTGTCTCAAGTTTAGGTTACGTTGAGAGAAAAATTCTTTAGGGATTTATGGTCGATAAAAATTTCAAATTTCTCCCTTAAAAGATAATGCCTCCATATCTTAAGGGCAAACACTACTGCGGCTAACTCGAGATCGTAAACTGGGTATCTCTTCTCTGAATCCTTGAGTTGTCTACTAGAGTAAGCAACCACACTTCCTTCTTGCATAAGGACTTCTCCAAAACCGGTCCCATATGCATCGGTGTAAACAATAAACAATTTTGAACCGTCAGGTATAATTAGGACTAGTGCGCCAGTTAACATTTCCTTTAATTACTTAAAGGCTATATCACATTTATTACTCCAAGGGAACACCAAATTCTTCTTCGTTAATTGGGTTAAAGGAGTAGCAATCTTTGCAAAGTCTTTAATGAATTTCCTATAATATTCGGCCAATCTAGGGAAGCTCTTACTTCTGTTGCATTCCGAGGTATCCTCCATTCCTTGATTGCCACGATCTTTGCAGAATCTACGGCCAATCCTTCGCTTGATACAATGTGTCCTAAAAATCTTACTTCTTCCCTCTAGAAATGACACTTTGAGAATTTTTGTAACACCCCATAATTTTAAAATATTAAAACCGACAAATTTAAGAATGCTTAATTTTTAGAGGAAGAATTAAGTGAAATGGGTTATGCCATTGCATTCGTCTAGGAATTCTGCTTGAGATAGAGTCCGAGTTTGCGTAAAACGGACATCGTATGAAGAAGTTATGAAGCTCAGAAGATTTAATGTTTAAAGTTGTAAAACAAGTCGACTGCCCATTTTTCACCATTCGACCGTGTTTAGACAGAAGTGAAAATAGTCGACCGCCCATTTTTCACCATTCGACTGTTTTTAGACAGAAGTGAAAACAGTCGACCGGTTGAAATTGTGCAGTCGACTGGTTGATTCCGGGCAGTTTCCTGATGACGTATTTTTCTAATTTGAGTGGTTCGGATGGTTTCTAATCAAATCTAAAAGTCATAATTCACCTAATACATCTATAAATAAACACCTAAACCTAACCCAAATCTTTTCAACCCTAATCCGTGGTGCCTCCATGCTGCTGCTCCAACTCCAATTAAATTTAGCTTTTCTTCTTCAACAATCAAAGTAGAGATTATTCAAGATCAGAATTGCTACAACGACGACTAATTCTCTTTTCTAAGAATCCTATCGTTGTTAGTTTATGTTACTTTCACATATAATTAAATTAAGAAGTAATTGTGATAGGATTGTAAACTGGATCTAATGTATATGCCTGTAAATAAGATGAATCGTATCAAGTTTTGTAATTTGTTATCCTTTCAGATTCATACCCAAAAATCTGTCATATGCCTTTCTGATCTATTTTATCATTACATGCCTGTTTACATTTCATATGCATATTCTTATGTTTATGCTAGTCTTGATGTTTTGATTCTCTTCCCTACCTCCCTTGATGTCTTGATCTATTTTTGAAACTAGGCTAACTTCGAGCCTAGGCATATTACATTGAGATTTACATATGAATAACGTTGGGATGATTGAGAAAAGTTTGGGAAATATGTAATAAAATGAGATTTGGCATAAATTGTTGATAACTATGAAATTGATTTGGGCATAATTTGGTACAACTTGTATACGTGGAATTATAGGCATAACTTGAATTAGCATTATAAGCATAATTGGAAATTATAGGCAGTTGGAATACATTAATTGAAGATTTTAAATTGGGCATGAATAAAAGGAAAAGATAATGAACGCCCAAGACACGAGGTTAAGTTGGTTTGCGGTAGAAGTCTGTTCAGAACCGCCCGGCATATCCAGCAACCACAAACGACAATCTAATGTGAGAGGTCAAAGGCAGAAATTAGATGCATAATAGTGCTAAGACACGAGGTTTGATTCGGATTGCGGTAGAAGTCTGCCCGGAACCACCTGGCATATCCAGCAACCACAAACGGTAATCTAATGTGGGAGGTCTTGCACAATTACGAATATAATGAATTAATGAACACTTAACCAAGATAGGACATGTGGTAAGACATGGGGATAATAAAAGGGTTAAGTGGGTGACATGGATAGCATGTGAAATATAATTAATGAACACTTAACCAAGAAAAAGCATGTGGTTAGACGTGAGAATAATAAAAGGGGGTTAAGTGGGAAATCCTAGTGGGTACACAGCGTAGGAGGGAAGTTTGTGTCAAGTATGGGGACCCTTTTCAACCAGTAACCCATTTTTAGTATCTATATGAGCTCGAACTAGGTCAAGGACGGGACATGCTTATTGGGGTTGATTGTAAGTGGTCAAAAGTGTAAAGAGCGATGACAACGCAAGTCCAATAGAGCCATGTGCGTGCGTGGGTCCGGGCTGGTAGGTAAGACGTTTTTGCATCGTGTAGGTATAAGCCGTGCATTTTAGTAGTACTGGGTTGCCACTTTAGGAAGTGATACACCTTAATGTGGGGCCAACATGGGTATCTACGAGTTAGGGAGCTGATCGAATGGGGAGGGTAGTGGGTACAACTAGTGGCGGTAGGAGCAAGTGGGCACATACGAGAGCAGCTAGGAGTACATGAAGCTACCATTTTTATGATTAGTAGGGAGGGAACACCTTTTAGTATGAGACTAGTATTGGTGCGGTGCAGGAAATATCTTATAGTGGTTAGAAGCGCTATCGATGTTATACCTTGTTCATCTTGTTTACCTTGTCATACTTGCTTATGTTACAGTCATTTCTTATATCCAGTTTATGTTCTTATCCTGTTACTTTACTAATTATATTGTTAAAGTCACTGGACTCGCCAGACTTTATGCCTGACCCTTTTTGTTTTGCCTCTTTTCTTTCCTTCCCCCCCAGGTTCTCAGGGTAGGACTAGCGAGGCTTGATTTGGATTTCTCTCTCTCTCTCAACTAGAAGTGCTGAAAGTAATGCTCAGCTTTGTTTCTCTTTCATATGGCATTTTGGAATGGGATTATGGTTTTGCCTTTATGTACTCTGATAATAATTTTTTTCAAGATGGATATTTGTGTACTTGGCTTTAGTATGTGGTTTTGATGTTGTAACCAAACATGTTTTGCTTTTCCGCTGCAATGAATAAATTTTGAATTTTTAAGTACCATTTTACATATCTGTCTTGTGATGTTCTGTTCTATACTCTTATAACGCTCCATAAAAGGTAATACATTCCCTTAGTGAGTGACATTAGTGGATGTGGGGTGTCACACATGGTATCAGAGCTGAAGGTTACCAGAAAAGATAAAAGATTTTGAAAACCGTTTTCAAAAGCATTTTTAAAAAGATGTATTTTCCAAAACATGTTTTAAAGAAGGTATTTTCAAGAGAAAGGTTTATTATGAAAAACATAATCCCCAAAAACCATATATCTTTCTTTCGATTCTTTGTTTTGAATCCCTTCCTTTTTCTTTTCAGCATGTTTGGGGAACCCGATATACCCGAGGGCGTACAGATATCAGGCTGGTTCAGAAGGTATCTGGACGCTAGGGCTACTGCCGCAGGCCCAACAAATGTCCCTCCTCTCCCAGCAGTAGCCGTTGTTCCACCTCTTCCTCCACTTGTAGATGCCTTTTGTAAGATATGTAAGGACTTTCGTGCGATGGGAGGAAAACCATTTCATGGGACTGAGACGTTTGTCGAGGATAGAAATTGGCTCAGGGAAGTGGAGGAATTGTTTGGTATCTTTGAGGTAGATGATGGAAGGAAGGTTCAACGAGCTGCTTGGTTAATGAAGGATGAAGCTTCATTTTGGTGGGAGGTCACGAATGAAGAACGTGCAGTGGAGACATGGATGGATTTCAAACAGGAGGTTCGAGTTGAAATTTCTTTCACAAGCAGAAGAAAGTTTATACATGGAGAGGTTCTTAGCTTTGAAACAAGGAAATTTGTCTGTTAAGTAGTATGTTAATAAGTTTAATCAGTTGGTGATATTTGGTTTAGAGTTGGTGAACACGTCGCATAAGAAAGCCTTGAGATTTGCTAAGGGCTTGAACGAACCGCTTCACGAGTTGGCTATGTCCCACAATCCTATGGGGGCTACTTTCGAGAAACTTGTTGATATGGCGTTGATGAATGAAGAGGAGAAAGGTGCTAAAATGGATAGGACACAGGATAAGAAAGTGGATCCAAAGAAGGCACAGCAACAACAAAAGAAAGGCGGTAAGGATAACAAGGACCAAGAGAAAAGGAAGTGTCACAATTGTGGAATACTTGGCTACTTAAAGAAAGACTGTAGAAAGAAGAAGAAGCCTGGCTGTTACCGTTGCGGTGAGGCAGGACATATGATTAAAGATTGGCCGAGGAGGCATGGACAAGGGCAAGGGTAGAGGACAGGATCTACTTCTGGAGGGCAGGTTCATGCTCATATGGCACCGAGGCAAGAAGGAGGTAGAAACATTTCTGTCAAAAGTTTGATATTCCTTTTTGATCATCCTATTCGAACTTTGTTTGATTCTGGCGCTTCACATTCGTTTATATCTGCTTCGTTAGTTGAAACACTGCACCTAAATAATAGTTTAGTTATGGATCCCATTATAGTCTCAAATCCTATTGGTGGTTCGGCTCATTTATCTATGATTTGTCGGGATTTGAGAGTGTCTATCTTGGGTGTTAAGTTTGAAAGCAACGCCTACATTCTTGGTTTCACGTTCTGTGGTTTGATTCTAGGGATGGATTGGCTAGCCAGGTATGGTGCCATCCTAGACTGTGAAAGGAGGGTAGTTAGATTGTTGACTCGTTGTGGAAGGACCCTTGATATTTCTTGTGACCCTAAGGGTTCAGTGATGCTTAGCTACCTAGAATCACTTGACACATCCATCGATGATTTGCAATCTGTTCGAGTAATCCATAAGTATGATGACGTCTCTGATGAGGTTAGGGGTTTACCCCCAAGGCGCGAGATAGACTTCCGTATATACTTAGTAGATAATGCAAAGCCAGTTGTGTTGCCAGTGCACCACATGGCTCCGAGAGAGAGGAAGGAACTCAGTAAACAAGTAGGGGAGCTGCTTGAGAAAGGTTCATAAGAAGAAGTATTTCGGAATAGGGTGCTCCAGTTGTTTTTGCTACGAAGGCAGACAGTTCACTTAGATTGTGCGTGGACTATAGGGAGCTAAATAAACTCACGAAGAAAAATAAACACCCATTACCAAGGACATTACCGAGGATAGATGATTTGCTCGATCAGCTGGTTGGTGCTTTAGTTTTCTCGCAGTTGGACTTAGCTACAGGATTTCATCAATTGAGGGTAGCTGAGGATAATATAGATAAGACTGCTTTTAGGACTCCCGATGGTTTCTTCGAGTGGCTCGTTATGCCTTTTGGTTTGACAAATGCACCCGCATATTTTGTAGACTTGATGAGCAGGGTGTTTAGGGAGTTTCTAAACAAGTTCGTAGTAGTCTTTGTGGATGATATCTTGATATTCTCTAGAAGCGAGGAAGAACATGCCCTACATCTTAGGGTAGTCTTAGAGACCCTTCGAGCACATCAACTCAAGGCTAAGTTCTCCAAATGCCATTTTTGGAGGAAGGAAGTGAGGTTCTTAGGGCATGTGGTCTCTAAGGAAGGGATAGCAGTGGATCCCACGAAGGTGGTCGCAATCCAAGATTGGAAGTTTCCTAGGAATGCAACGGAAGGAAGAAGTTTTCTTGGGTTGGCAGGCTACTATAGGAAGTTCATTAAGGACTTTGCGAAGATATCAGCCCCACTTACACGGTTGATGAAGAAGAACTTGACCTTTTCTTGGGATGTTGACTGTGACGATGCTTTTCAACGATTGAAGAGGGCATTGACGACAGCTCCAGTTTTAGTTTTGCCGGATGGGAGTAAACCATTCACCGTGTATACCGATGCTTGCGGGACAAGGCTTGGCGCAGTTTTAATGCAAGAGGGAAGGGTGATATGCTATGGTGGAAGGCAGTTAAAGGTCCATGAGAAGAATTACCCTACCCATGACTTAGAGTTAGCTGCCATAGTTTTTGCGCTTAAGTCTTGGCGTCACTATTTTCTTGGAGAGAGGTTTGAGTTGTATACAGACCATAAGTCACTAAAATACTTGTTCTCTCAAAAAGATCTAAACTTAAGGCAACAGAGGTGGATGGAGTTCTTACCATCCTACGATTTTGAGATTGCATATACCCCTGGCAAGGGTAATGTTGTAGCTGATGCCTTGAGTAGAAAGAGGTTGACTTTGAGTCCTATGTTGTTCGAGCGGCAGAGTTTAGAGTACATATGTACCTTTGACTTTAGACCCTCTATCGATTATGTACCCGGTTTGTTGGCATCGTTAGAGGTGTGACCTACGCTTTTGGGACAGATAGTAGCGCCACAACGAGATGACCCACAGCTGATAGAGATAGTAGACAAGCTCATAAAAAGGGAGTCTTCGAGCCATCTTAGTAGGTATACTATAGATGAAAAAGGTTGGTTGCGTAGGGATGGGAGACTTTGCGTATCACGAGACGAAAGCTAGAGGAGGACGATCCTTGAAGATGCACATCTTTCTAAGATGACCATACATCCCGGTGGTGATAAGATGTATAGGGACATGAAGTGAGTTTTCTTTTGGCCCGGAATGAAGAAGGATGTGGCTGAGTTCGTTTCTAGATGCTTAGTGTGCCAGCAAATCAAGGCAGAGCAAAAGAAGCCTGGTGGTTTGCTTCAGCCTTTAGAAGTTCCGTTGTGGAAATGGGAGAGTGTTTCCATGGATTTCGTCGATGGGTTGCCGAGGTCAAGGAAGGGTAATACGGGGATTTGGGTAGTAGTAGATAGGCTTACCAAGATCACCCGTTTCATTCCCGTTAAGAGTAAAAGAACAACGGCATGGTTAGCATATGTTTATCTCCGAGAGATAGTTCGTCTACACGGCATTCCTTCTAGTATCGTAAGCGATCGAGATCCCATTTTCACTAGTGAGTTTTGGAAGAGCTTGCAAGAGGCGGTAGGAACGCAATTGTGTTTAAGCACCGCTTATCACCCTCATACGGACGACCAAACAGAAAGAGTGAATAAGATTCTAGAAGATCCTTTAAGGTTATGCATCTTGGTCTTTGGAGGGACATGGGAAGAACATCTTCCATTAGTAGAGTTCGCCTACAACAACAACTATCAGACTAGTATTGGCATGGCACCTTTTGAAGCTCTATATGGACGACCTTGCCAATCACCGACTTGTTGGTGAGTATCTATAGATAAGATTTTGCTTGGCCCCGAGATGGTTAGGGAAACCTCGGAGAAAATAGACTTGATTTGAAGACTCATGAAGACGCCACAAGACCGGCAAAAGTCATATGCTGATAAGAGACGAACCGATCTTGAGTTCGATGTTGGAGACCCGGTTTTTATTAGTGTCACCGTTGAGGAACGTAGTTCGCTTTGGATCTATAGGGAAATTGGCACCAAGGTTCGTTGGGCCATTCCCCATTACAGAAAGAATTGGATAGATGGCCTATAGAGTAAAGTTGCCTGAGAAGCTTAGTAGTGTACATGACGTATTTCACGTGTCGCATTTGCGGAAGTGTTTACATGATACCGCGGAAGTAGTGGAGCCGAGCAAGCTTAGGGAAGTGGAAGTAGAGCGAGATGCCACGATTAGGCGAGTTCCTACATGCATCCTTGGATTGGAGGTCAAGAAGTTATGCAACTGAGAAGTCAAGTTGGTTAATGTCCAATGGGGCGATGATCAAGGAGACGCGACTTGGGAAACGGAAGACAAGATGCGTGCGTCTACCCTTTCCTTTCTGAGGCTTAACTTCTCCTTTTTCTACCGCTTTGTTTATACTTGGTCTATCGTTTAGTATATCCACTCGATTATATCTTCGATCTTTAGGTAGAAAATCTTATGGTTGTAAACATGTGTTTGAGACATGTTATGTTCGGTGGATGTAAGTGTTTGCTAGTGGTTTCTCGTGGATGCATTTACACACACATAAGGCACTAGATCGGCCCAATCACTTTCATATTGCATATGGATGAGTGTGCATATTTAAATCAATGGATGTATATTGAATGTGTTATCATATTGATGTTGCATTTGCATGAATGGTTGTGCACTCATATAGAAATGATATGCATCATTAGGATTCTTTTGCATACGTAATGGATGCATGACACTATCATGATTTGCATTAAGGAGGTCAACTGATTCAGTAGACTGCCTGATTATGCATTAGGATAAGGACAAACACAGACAATTTGCATATGTTCATGAAAGCATTAGAAATCTTTTAAGGACAATGGACGCCCGTGATTGATGGATGAGTAGATGGATGATGGATGGTAGGACATACATTCTCCTTAACTTGGAGATTTCGGGGACGAAACCCTTTAAGTAGGGGAGAATGTAACACCCCATAATTTTAAAATATTAAAACTGACAAATTTAAGAACGCTTAATTTTTAGAAGATGAATTAAGTGAAACAGGTTATGTCATTGCGTTCGTCTCGGAATTCTGCTTGAGATAAAGTCCAAGTTTGCGTAAAATGGACATTATATGAAGAAGTTATGAAGCTCGGAAGATTTAAAGTTTAAAGCTGTAAAACAAGTCGACCGCCCACTTTTCACCTTCGACTGTTTTTAGGCAGAAGTGAAAACAGCCGACCGCCCATTTTTCACCATTCGACTGTTTTTAGACATAAGTGAAAACAGTCGACTGGTTGAAATTGGCTAGTCGACTGGTTGATTCCAGGCAGTTTCCTGATGACGAGATTTTCTAATTTGAGTGATTCGGATGGTTCCTAATCAAATCTAAAGGTCCTAATTCACCTAATACATCTATAAATAACACCTAAACCTAACCCTAATCTCTTCAACCCAAATCCATGGCGCCTCCATGCTGCTGCTCCAACTCCAATTAAATTTAGCTTTTCTTCTTCAACAATCAAAATAGAGATTATTCGAGATCAAAAGTGCTACAACAACGAATAATTCTCTTTTCTAAGAATCCTATCGCCGTTAGTTTATGTTACTTTCACATATAATTAAATTAAGAATTAAGTAATTATGATAGGATTGTAAATTGGATCTAATGTATATGCCTGTAAATAAGACGAATCATATCAAGTTTTGTAATTTGTTATCCTTTCAGATTTATACCAATAAATCTGTCATATGCCTTTCTGATCCATTTTATCGTTATATGCATGTTTACATTTCATATGCCTGTTCTTATGTTTATGTCAGTATTGATGTTTTGATTCTCTTCCCTACCTCTCTTCCTTTTTATTTTTGAAACTAGGCTAACTTCGAGCCTAAGCATATTACGTTGAGATTTACGTATGAATAATGTTGGGATGATTGAGAAAAGTTTGGGAAATATGTAATAAAATGAGATTTGGCATAAATTGTTGATAACCATGAAATCGATTTGGGCATAATTTGATACAACTTGTATACATGGAATTATAGGCATAACTTGAATTAGCATTATAATCATAGTTGGAAATTATGGGCAATTGGAATACATTAAATGAAGATTTGAAATTGGGCATGAATAAAAGGAAAAGATAATGAACGCCTAAGACATGAGGTTGAATTGGTTTGCGGTAGAAATCTGCCCGGAACCGCCCGACATATCCAGCAACCACAAACGACAATCTAATGTGAGAGGTCAAAGGCAGAAATTAGATGCATAATTGTGCTAAGACACGAGGTTAGATTCGGATTGTGGTAGAAGTCTTCTCGGAACCGCCCGGCATATCCAGCAACCGCAAACGGTAATCTAATGTGGGAGGTCTTGCACAATTACTAATATAATGCATTAATGAACACTTAACCAAGATAAGGCATGTGGTAAGACATGGGGATAATAAAAGGGTTAAGTGGGTGACATGAGTAGCATGTGAAATATAATTAATGAACACTTAACCCAGATAAGGCATGTGGTAAGACATAGGAATAATAAAAAGGGGGTTAAGTGGGAAATCTAGTGGGGACCAAGCGTAGGAGGGAAGCTTGTGTCATGTATGAGGACCCTTTTCAACCAGTAACCCATTTTTAGTATCTATATGAGCTCGAACTAGGTCGAGGACAGGACACGCTTATCGGGTTGATTGTAAGAGGTTAAAAGAGTGAAGAGCGATGGTAACGCAAATCCAATCGATTCATGTGCGTGGGTCCGGGATGGTAGGTAAGACGTTGTTACATCGTGTAGGTATAAGCCGTGCATTTTAGAAGTATCGGGTTGCCACTTTAGGGAGTGATACACCTTACTATGGGGCCAGCATGGGTATCTACGAGTTAGGGAGCTGATTGAATGGGGAGGGTAGCGGGTTCAACTAGTGGGGGTAGGAGCAAGTGGGAAACTATGACAGCAGCTAGGAGTATACGAAGCTACCATTATTATAATTAGTAGGGAGGGATCACCTTTTAGTATGAGACTAGTATTGGTGCGGTGCAGGAAATATCTTATAGTGGTTAGAAGCGCAATCGATGTTATACACTATTCATCTTGTTTACCTTGTCAAACTTGCTTATGTTACAGTCATTTCTTATATCCAGTTTATGTTCTTATCCTGTTACTTTACTAATTATATTGTTAAAGTCACTGGACTCGCCATACTTTATGTCTGACCCATTTGTTTCGCCTCTTTTCTTTCCTCCCCCCCAAGGTTCTCAGGGTGGGACTAGCGAGGCTTGATTTGGATTTCTCTCTCTCTCTACTGGAAGTGCTGAAAGTAATGCTCAGCTTTGTTTCTCTTTCATATGGAATTTTGGAATAGGATTATGGTTTTGCTTTTATGTACTATGATAATAATTTTGTTCAAGATGGATATTTGTGTACTTGGCTTTAGTATGTGGTTTTGATGTTGTAACCAAACATGTTTTTCTTTTCCGCTGCAATGAATAAATTTTGAATTTTTAAGTACCATTTTATATACCTGTCTTGTGATGTTCTGTTCTATACTCTTATAACGCTCCATGAAAGTTAATGCATTCCCTTAGTGAGTGACATTAATGGACGTGGGGTGTCACATTTTTGCTTCCAATTGGTTCTTTCTAAATATCCCTAACACTTGTCTTATGTGATCTTCATGTTCTTTATGATCTTTTGAAAATATAAGGATATCATCTACGAAGACTACAACAATTTTATATAAAATGCCCCTAAACACTCTACTCATGAGGTCAACAAAGAAAGTGGGTGCATTCGTTAGTGCGAAGGGCATAACTTTCCATTGTAACAATCCATCCAACGTCCAAAATGCAATTTTGTCCGTACTGTCGTCTGCGATTCTTAACAAATGGAATCCAGTTGCAAGGTCTAACTGGGAAAATACCCAGGCTATTCCCAAGTGGTCAAAAAGATCATCGATTCTAGGTAAAGGGTACCTTTTCTTCTTGGTCAACTTATTAAGTTCCCTATAATCCACACAAAGTCTTAAAGATCTGTCTGCTTTGGTGTTAAATACAACAGGTGCACCTCATTCTGAGGTACTTCGACGAATTAAATCTTTTTGTAATAATTCTGAAATTTTCTTATCTAACTCCCTACTTTCCTTAGGCGCCATATGCCTTAGGGGTAGTGTTACGGGTCTAGCGTCCTTCTCTACGTCAATACGAAAAGAGATTTCTCTATGGGGTGGAAGTCTCGTGACTTCCTCTAAAACATCCAAGAACTCACAAACTATAGGGACAGAAGATGGTCCTTCAGAACTAGGAGATAAGGAATATAACAAGGCTTTATCCTTGTTTTTAACATTACAAGGAATACTCAGACTACATCCTCCTCAGCTCATAAGACGAATGATCCTCTTATCGTAATCTAGGACGGCTCCATAAAACGATAACCAGTCCATAACTAGGATAAGGTCATACCCCATAAAACCAATGCATATGCTTTGCAAAGGAACTCGACATCGTCGACCTCCATTAGGTCTTTACACTACAACTCAAAATACTTAGATTCTCCGATAGGGTTGGTCATCTCTATCGGACTATCAGAGATAGCCATGGGAAGATTCAACAGATTAACTAATCTCTTAGAGATAAAGGAATGGGTCCCCATAATCGAACAAGGTGTATACAATATTTCCTAAAACAGAAGTTATACCTTCCAGTGTTGGTTTCCCTCGGTCTTTTGGGGTTTGGCTTTGAATTGGTGTTGCTCTATTGCATAATTCTAGCGACTCTTGATAACTATGGGCTTTGGGCAGTCCCTAGACATGTGTCCTTCTTCATGGAAGTTGTAACACTTTCCTTTGAATTCCTTCTTCGCCAACGAGGTCCTACAATCCTTGGCCTCATTGGCCTTGCGGTTGCACCACGTACAAGTCTTTGTTTTCTTTCTGAATTTGTTTCCCTTCTTCTTTCTTTCCACCATTCCTTTTTCTTATTCTTGTTGGAGCTTCCTTCTCCTTTCTCACCTTCTTTATTCTCCTTGGAGCCTTCCTCCTTGCACAAGATAGCTGTCTCTACTAGGGTTTCAAAAGTTGCCACAAAAGTTACTTGGGCTAAAAGAGTCTTCTTTAACGGAGAGTTCAGACCTTTAACAAATCTCAAGGCTTTGTTCATGCGGGTTTCTACCAATCCCCTTCCAAACTTACTTAACTCGATAAACTTGGCTACATACTCTTGCAAGCTCAAGCTTCCTTACTTGAGGTGGATGAATTTCTCTAACTGGATAGTCATTTCTTCCTTAAGCAAAAACTTCGCTTCAAAACGGGTTTTGAATTCGGCCTAAGTAAATATCCAACCCTCGTTCTCCATCGATACTAAGTTCCACCATTCAAGGGCCTCATCTTTCAAGTTCCAGGCCGCAATTCACCTCTTAACTTCATAAGAGCAGCCAATAACTTCAAAGATTCTTTCACAGTCCATAATCCAAGATTGGGCACAAGTAAAGCTTTCCTTTCTAGAGAATTATTTCCCTCTAAGATTCATGAAAGTCTTGTAGAAACGAGAAAAGTCAAAGGCTACCTCAGCTGCAGGAGTTGTATGTGCCACCGGGGTAGGATTGGCAATAGGGACATGTTCCGTAGTGTGAAGATACTGTTAGAACCATTCTGGCAAGTATCGGGGTCTTGCTGGGTTAGCTTATCAACCATTCTACTACCTGAAAAGAAAAGGAAGAATCCTTTAATGGATACTCCTAAGATAGTATTTAAGCTGAAAAGGGAAGAAAGCGATAAGATTGCCTAGTAGATGTGTATCGCTTGCCTAGTAGATGCGTATGCTTATTAGGGGTAATTATATATATATAATATTATATATATATAGTTTGAAAAATCTTTTTAAAATTACAAATACGCCTCTCATATGTATAATTCCCTTATAATCGGGTAACCTATGTTCTAATACCAAATGTAAAAACCTGCCCGGAATGGACCTTAATTCCGACCCAGAAAAGGTCCATCGAAACTTAAAACCATTCTAAACGGGTCGTGGGTTCCTATAAGGATTACATTTGCACAGATAATAAAAACATATACTTCGAATGGAATTCTCACACAGAAGAAAGAGAAAATATAATACTCAAATAAGATGTACCACTTATTTAGTAATCACAAAAATACAACAATGAAAGTTGCAGCCGTTCAACAGGTGCATCAAATAATTCATTCTCACAAGTTACCTAATGAGGTAAAGCAATAACTACTAATAATAGCATAACAACTTCTCCTTCTTCTTCAGCTACAATCATGACTTCGTCCATGGCTTTTACACCATCTACTAACCTGTCGAATATGTTAAAGAAAGGGGTCAGAACATAAAGTTCTGTGTTACTCAACTATGATGTTAACTTAAGGTCCATACCCTACATTTTTTGCAGGTTACATATGTTAAGGTATGTCTATGCAGCACATAGTATTCATACAAACAACAAGTATCTAACAATATGAAGGATATCCAAGTCAATCTCCCATTAGTGTTTTTATGGTAAAGACCCAACGAGGTGGGCATTCTCTGTCACTTATTTCCCTATTAAAGAAGGATTCTTATGATCTCCTATAACCCTGCGGTGGACCCCTATCCCCTTAAGACCCCTACTAATACATTAATGTTCTGAAGTGTATACTCTCACTTGTAATATGAGAAGTAGTATTGCGAACGTTACTACTTAACTAATATCACGGTAGGACACGTATGCCGCTTAAGACTTCCCTTAGACAGTTAGTTGGCATGCAATGGCCACATAACTTTCATATACCAAATATGTCCCTAGTTGAGCCCTTACAAGCCTCTAGAGGAAGTGGACATCCCCATAAACTACCCTACTCCGTTACCATTTATGCCTAACCACTTTTAGAGAAGGAGGACCCAAAAACCTACTTCAAATCTAATAAGGGTAGGTCCCCTGACTTTGGTTCCTCTCCAAGGAATAAACCTTCGGAGGGATCCTAGTCCTAACCACTTAAGACCCAAATTAGATAAGAAGAGAGTTAGCCACTTAAGACATTCTCAAGGTATAGTAAGCCTGCCTATTTTACCGCATAATAGACTTATATATATAGTTATGTATATACACACTAGACCTCTCACATTAAACCGTATACCTGTAGATGTTGGATATGCCGGTCGGTTCCGGGTAGACTTCTACTACAAGTTGTTTAAACCTCTTGTCTAGTTATTAAGTTTGAATGGTTCATTTCACCCAGACCTCTCATATTAGTTGGGCCTACTTGTGGTTGCTGGATTTGCCGGTCGGTTACGGGCAGATTTATACCACAAAAGGAAACTAATCTCGTGTCTATGTGTCATTGTTTTTATATAGAAAACCATTCTGTACGCACACACAATGAATCAATATATATATATATAGTGACATTTCGGTTTCCAATCTTATCCTAATCGCATTTATTATGTTAATATTATGTTAATTACGTTGATTACACTATATTAATATAATAATAATAACAATAACGTATGACAACGTTAAATATTCGTATGAACGAGGAAACGTTCTAACGAGGTGGCAATTGTCAATTTATCCAAATCAACGTATACAAGTTAATTTTTCCATATCTTTACCGCTACAATTTAGGCATGATGACATAATAACAAAATAACAGATAGCTCTGAATGGAAAATATACATACATACAAGTTTCAACTTGCATCCTAGGCTCGTTTGAATGGTTTCAATAATTGAATAAGAATAGAGTGTAGCATACACATATAATATATATATGTATGTATAAATGTATGTTTATATGTTCCACTTTGTCTAATTCACCCCTTTTTGGTGTTATGCACATAAAAACATTTACATTTGATATATTTCAAGTATGAATACGTTCGGATCCAAAATAGAATCCAGACCTAATCAAATCATGGAATAATAAAATTTAAACCCTTCTAGATTACAATCAAATGTTTAATAAAGTTGAATTACACAGTGGAAACAATGGTAGCAACACTCCTTTTCATCCTTAATCTAGTATTAAAATCAAAAATCCATAGAACCCAAATAACATGACAATTCTTACGCAAATATGAAATAAAGGATTTGATAATTTAAGTATTCATATTATCGATTTCTAAATCCTTTTAGGCATAGCTATCAACATGATAATCTAATAAAAATATGAACATGCCTAAGCACACTATATTCCACTCACAGATCTAGGGAAGAACAAAAAGGAATCTGTAGTAGATCTAGATATGTGCTTAATCTTTACCGCAAACGTGATTCAACAATCCTCTCTCTATATATATATATATATATAAGAAACATGCATCAGAATATTATACATATATATATTTTTATTTATACCAAATTCCGGAGGACTAAATCTATTTAAATTAGAATAGAGAGAAGTTAAGAATAAAGGTTAGATGTATAGAAGAAATCCTTAACCTTTTTATTTTGCAATTTAGTAATGCAAGAGAGGCATCCTAGAGGCAGGGACAAGAGAATGACTAGGGTTTCATAGTGTGATATGAGGGCCTATATATAATTTCTCGTGTGAGCGTCGGCCATTGGATTTTTCAGATTTAATCCAGGTCTTTTATTTATAGATATCCCTTATAGAAAACCCTAACCATATAGATTCATTAGGCTGTTAAGTCGCCACGCATTCGACCTAGGCGGTCGACCGACGTTCGACACCCCTCCTAGGGGGCGGTCGATCTCCTGGTCGCTGAAACGCCCAATGAGCGCTGTGGCGATGAGGTTTAAATTTAATTAATACGTTGCTTAAATTTCTTAATCTAATTCCTTATATACAATATCCTTTGTCCCAATGATCTTATCCTCATTTCAAATGTCAAATTATCCCTCTTCATTTTGAATTCTTTTTGGAAATATAAATTACGTAAATAATTTTTTTTTTATGTTTTACTATCCAAATTCACCTGCTCATAACTTCTTCATATATTGACCGCTTTCGGCATATTATATATGAAAACGATTCCGAATTTCGCCACGAATCCAAATAAAAGAATTTCATAGCCAAATTCCTAAAGCTGCGAAATCTCATTTTCCACCCTTATTATTTAATGGCTTATTTTTAATTATTATTTATTTATTATAAATACTTACGTTTTTTACGGAGTGTTACACAACCAGTGATATATTTTCATCTCTTGCACCGGTTGTAGAAAACAACTGATGCAAGAAACAAGTATTTTATACAATGGAGCATTTATTGCACTAGTTTTTTATAAAGTCCAGTGAAAAAACTCATATTCTGCACCGGATGTTACTTACAACTGGTGCAAAAAATATGTTTTTGCACTGGCTCTAAAACCGGTGCAAAAGAAAAAAGCTTTTTGCATCATCTGCATTTGCACAAGTTGTAGAACGGGTTAAGCAACTGGTGCAAGTGACCTATTCTGTAATAGTGGTTGCTGCTTGGTTGCAACCTAAACGCTTTGTTGCTGGTGTCGGCTTAGCCGTCTGCTCTTAGTGTCGATATAACTGTCCCCAAAGCTTTTTCCTTTTGGTATAGATTCCTCAGCTCTTGGAGATTGCTCTCGGTATCGCCTTAGCTACCGTTATGTCTTTTTCTACATGGTTCCGATTTTATCGCCTAAAACCCTTTGTTCTTCTAGTTTAGGAGATTCTGCCTCTTTATATTTGGCTGATGCAAAGTTTAGTGTTAACAATTACCAACTCGTATAAAGAGGCTTTTGTTCTTTAGGACAAAAATCCAATGGCTCCTTCGTCCACTTTCTGCAACTCTAGAAACACTAGGGAAAATTTTCCATTAGTTTTAGCACAACCGAAATAATGATATAAGAAAGGATATTATGCTTACTCATACGATAGCATTGGAGTTTAAACTTGAAATTACGAAATCTTATGAGTTTAACCATATAATGTGCAATCCTAACATTGTATTTGCGTAGGTCTCTATAATGTGAATTCAGAGATTTAGGACTTTTTTTTAACAATAATAGGAAATTCGAAATTTAAATTCGGGTACTTAGCATCAAGAGTTCATATGAGATAGCAATCTAAGATGTAGACTTAGATGTTTGCAATATGAGTTCGAGGACCTCTTTCAGTAATAAATAAAGGAACAGTACACCCTATCCGAGTGCTTTGGGAATAGGACCAGAAATCCACTCCTAGATATAACAGAAATTCTAAAGCCCAGATTCAGTCATTTATAATAAAAGGCCAGAATTCCATCTTTGGAAATAATAGAAATCCTAACAAAATTACTTCGATCTTTATGCAAACTTCCTTCGCCTTTTTCTGTTTAAAATACATAACTAATATTTCTTATGTTAGTCTCTTACATAGTGTTCAATGTTTCGTCTACATTGTCTTGAGTGTTGTTTTGACCAAGTTTCATAGTAAATGATATGAAGGTAGCATAAAGGTTTAATGCTTGTGCTATCTATGAAATGGATTTAGGAATAAATTTTCTAATTATGCAGATTCTACTTGGTGCACAATTTTTTCTCGTATTTTGAATATCCTCATCTAGGGTTTTACTGCATTATTCTGTATAAAGATTAATACATAACATTTTTGTGTCAGTCTTGTTGAATGTGTATGAAAACTTGCACAACCTATGTGAGACACTATCTGAATTATAACTAAGTAATAAACAAGCTTGTGATAAAGTGATATGACCATTTGTATTTGAATAGCATTTCGGCATAATGTAAGTTTAGAGAACCTCCCTGTGTGAGGTGTTGAGGAGATGTAACTTTCTTTGCAAGGCTCCAAATAGAAGGCTTGAGGTACCAACCCAAGTACCAATCAACGAACCCTCTTTTGGGAACAAGAGAGTAGGCTTGACCCCTTACTTGGGCATGACAATAGGAATCTAGAAACCCTATTCTGGAAATCATAATGGAAAATTTGTAACCTTGATTCAGGTATTAAAATAAGGCAAATATAGGAATTCATTTATAAATGTACTATAAATCCAGAATATCTGTTTGGCAAATGAGGAAAAATTTCAAAACTCTGATTTGAGTTTGTGCAATAGAATTATTGTAATGACCCAGATTTTTGGTCAATTTATTTTTAATATTTGTTTTAAACATTGAGTTGATAATATAAATGGATATTTATATTGAGTTATCGATTACGGTTTAATTTCAAGAATATTGAATTATCGTAATATGAAAATGATATATAATTTATTTCAAAATTTAAAACTGAATCAAAACAATTCAGGTGATCAATATATATTCTATTTGAATATAGACGACGACAATAATAAGTTATTATCAAAGAATTTATTTGTTTTGAATTTAAATTATATTATATCAATTTAATATAGTTATTTTATATATACGTTTGAATTAAATTTATAGTCTATTCTGTTAAGTTCAGAATAGTGTATTTACGTTGAAACGTCAGTCGGTAGGTTAAAATAGCGGTTCGTGATGTCGAGTTATGAACCCCGATATATTTTTAGTGGATAGGATCGAAATCAAATCGATATCTATTTAAAAAGAATAAATATCCCTTTATGTCTAATCATATTTAATACAAATCAAATCGAAATTAATTTCTATGTACCATGCACAGATTAACTTTCTTCATGCCGAAGTATTCTCTATTCTATATAATCGCGATACCATTCCTTTTGTTCCTCTTTACATCTCGTTCTCCTAAAAGAAATCCTTAAGCTTTATAATAAAATGGTCGATATTTTCCCTTCCACTTCTACTTATAAAGAGATGCGCCTCTTTCTTTCTCTCTTCAAACATCGTTCTTAGGCAAAAGTACCAATTTACGCCTCTCTTTCTTTCTTCGAAAATTTATAAATAATCAATGTCTTCAGGAAATTAAAGATTTTCTGGTTCGTGGAACTCGGGTGACTTCTATCTTCACTTTTATTCCTTAAATTGAGGGTGCGATGATTTCCGTTGAATCTCGAGTTCAAATAGTCAATTTAGGGTTCGATTTGGGTTAGCGCGATTGTGGTGAAGTTCGGTAGGGCGTTTTGAGCGATGGCAAGAGGCTTTGGTAGTCTGCGAGTGGGTTTTGGTCATCGCGACCTGGAATGGATGATTATGGGGAGTCGCGATCTACTGTAAGTAATTGGGGGGTGGGTTTTTCAGAAAGGATTCAGACGTGATGAGCGAATATGAAGGAGTTCGAAAGGGGTCGGTGTCGTGAGTACCGAAGTTCAGTTTGAATTCCGATTCTTATTCAGGGTACAGTTCGGCTTTGTCTGGTACAAACTAGAATAGATTGAACTAATGTCGATATGTATTGGGCTCTCACAATATATTGAGGCATGAACATACTAACAGGAACTCAACAGTATAGGATTTTAGAGATTTCAGGTCTGCCGAATATTAGGGATCATGATGTAGAATGGACAGTCATTTAAAAAGTGGTTTGTTGGTAACGATTAGGATGGTGGATTCGAGACATTGCAGTAGTATTTTTGGAGTGACCGGATGGCAATGTGCGGGTCCAATGGAAATGCTGGAGGAGGCAAGCTAATTAGGACCGAGCTTGCAACAACGATGAAGTCATTTTGGCTGGTGGCAAAATAGCATATCAGTAAGGTATATTTTTTTTAGAAATTTAAAATACATAGGAATTAATTTATTTATATGTTAAATTAATTTAATAATCATTTACATTAAATCAATTAAATAATCATAGATACATGTAGATTTATTCGTGATGGATCTGGATTGAGATAAATCTGAAGCTAGTTTGGATTTTTGATAATCAGAAACCAATGGATATTCGGCAAAATAAAATCACGGTGAGTAAATCTCACTCATATTTTTATATAGAATTATTTTATTTGCTAAAATAATTGTTCGTTGGTTGTTTGCATGCACTGAAATATTATTGTGGCTATTAAATCTATATTAGTTATTTAGGATTGGTGTTTGTGGTTATTATATATATATATATATATATATATATTGGTGATTGGATTCCCGCAGTATCATTAGCAGATGCCCGCAGTATCATTAGCGGATGACCCTATGCACCCCACGCTATGATAGTGGATGACCTTCTATACCGCGATATCCTGCCTCGAAGCAGGATGGGTATTATTTATGTTGGCTAACGTCTGTGGATGCAGGAAAACAGGTTGGAGGGATCCAACTGGATTCCTCAAAAATATTATTATTTGTTTGTTCCACATATATTATCATATATGATGTGTTGATTGATGATTGAGTGGTTTGATTGTTTAAATATCACTAGGGCCAAAATATTGATATATAAAAATATCGTGAAAATGATATTTGAGATTTAAAAAGGGGAAATCTATTTTTCAAAAACAGAATTTGAATTTCGAGTGGACTATAAAGATATTAACTTTTTTTAAATAAATAAAGCAAGTATTTAATTTATAAATGATATTTATAAATTAAATATCACAGGAAATTTAAATAAATTTATAAACGGTGTTTATAAATGAAATGAATGATTTTCATTGGATAATCAGGGAATTGAATTGAACTGAACTTATAAACGGGGTTTATAAATGTAGTGGGAAAAATTATCATTTGATAATTTGAATATTTAAATTCAAATGTGAATTTAAAAATAGAAATGGGGAAATCGTTTTAAAGAAATAAACAATGGAATTTATTCTGATGTTCAAAATATAAATTGAACTAAAATAAATCCGTAAGGATTAATGATCTGAATTCGACTAATTCGATTTTATTTAAATAGAAGTTAAATTGAATATGAAAATAAATTGGGTGTTATATATATAAGTTATTATAAAAAGAAATTTCCAAAATAAGATTTTGGTTGTAAATAGATTTCTAAATAGAACTTGTTTAAATATATAAGACAAGGAAATTTATAAACGTTATTTATAAATATGATGAATTAATTATCAAGAGATAATTTGAAATATTTAATTTAAATATGAATTTAAAAGTATAAATTGAAATCATTTCGAAAAAAAGGAAATGATAGCTTTTATTCCGAAATTCAGAATATAAAAGGGGTTGGGTTTCAAATAGGTATTTGAAAGGAAAGCTTGTTTTAATTTTAAACCAGAAAATTAATTTATAAACAATGTTTATAAAAATAGGGAAATAAATTATCATTCGATAATTTAGAACTTTAAATTCAAAATAGAATTTAAAAAGTGAAATTGGAAAACGTGCTGAAAATAGAATTATTGATTGTATTCCGGGATTTAGAATATAAGCTGAATTGAGAAAATTCAACGGGTTTATAATTGAAATTCGATTATATCGAATTTTATAAATAATTTATTTATAAAAGGAATTGGAATTAAATATAGAAGATCGAATTGTACATAAATTTATTTTTGAGTAAGGAAAAATCGACAAAATTAGATAATCGAAAATATTAAGTTGAATTGGGTAAATTAGTTTAATATATATTAAAATATATTAGAATAGAGTTGGAATTTATATATAAATGAAGTTTAAAACGTTTATATATTAAATATAATTAAAACGAACTAGCCGTGGCGCGATAGTTCGTGAATTGACGTTTTGAACTTCAATTGAGTATATAGATCTCAATTTAAGTCGGAATTCTTTGAAACAAGATCGTCAGGACCGATTTGATAATAGCTTTCTAATGGAAGAGAAGAATCTGAATTTCGTTGAATAGATTTTGAGTTATGTCAAAATCAAATTTTCAGAAAAATAGTGCCATAACCATTATAAAACCATAACGGATTATTTAAATAAATAAAGGGATTTTAAGTAAATAAAATATGGATTTTTATTATAAAAATCTAGACTTGAGTTATAAAATATATACGAAATCAAGTTGTGTAAATGAAATAATTTTTGAAACAAAAATCAGATTTTGTTAATTATTGAATAAAATTAACTAATTTGAAGAATAATTAGTTATTGGAATTTTGAATTGAAATTGAGCTTTGGATAAGTACATTGGGTTTGTAAATTTATATTCAAAATCGAATATGCAACTTGAATCGGAAATGGAATTCAATTTGTTAAGAAGCAAGTTGATATATATATTTGAACATGTTATGTTCAAACAAAGAAGTGAAATAGGAAAAACAGCTAATTAGAAAATAAATTAGCGAATTGGGTTAAGACGAATGGATAGAGTTGGAACCAAATGGGAATATTTGGATATGTTCTAAGCAGGCATGGAAATGAAGTGTATGAAGTTTATAAATTTAGTGCCCACAAAAAGGTACATGTTTAAATTCCATATGAGGTTTTATGCGCCGAATCGGCAAGCCACTTGGCTTTTTTATTTTCTTTTTGAATGGAAAGGGCCTAGAGAGGCGAGTTGAGGTTTGAACTATCGACCGGTACAAAGGAGGTTATGGCGAAATTTTCCGAAAATTTTAGGAGTTAGAATATTTTTAAGAAAATTAGATAACTAGAAAATCAATATATCAATATATATTGGATTCGGTAAGGAAACGAATTAAAATAGAATATTATAAACAAAAAGGAAATCGATAATCTGGTAATAAAAAGAGAAACATCTATATGTTTAAAAATGAATAATTGGTTTGTATGGTGTTGATTTTTCGGGAATAATGGTTTGTCTGTTCTGAAGTTAAAGATGTTTTCAGTTAAGGTCTGAGAGGTAATTTTACCCCAACCTGACTGTTTTCATTACTAACTGATAAATAGCAAGATTCAATCTCCATGATAAATATTTGAATAAGATTTAGTTAAATACAGTAATTTGGGTTGTCGTAACAATGTTTTACACAATATTCGTTTTAACCCAAGTAAGTGGAAATTTAGAAATATAATAAATAAATATTTCCTGAGTGTAGAAATGAACGGGCGTGAAAGAGATAAGTAATTAAAATGTTTTATAGTTATAAATAGAAGATATTTTATATGTATAGAAAATAAAAGGAGGCGATATATGGAAATGTTTTCCAAATAGCGAAAAGGGCCAAGATGATTGTTGAAAATATTTGGCTAACAAATATTGATAAGAAAATGGAGTAGTGATTTAATTAATGAACGTAATATTAATTAAGGGACCAGTGATTGTTTGATGTTATGAATGGATGTTTGTTTTTCTTCGATAGTTAAATAACCGACTATCAAAGTGTTTGCCAATATCGTTGTCAATATGGAGAGACCGGTTGGATTATTATCCGTGAACCACTCCGTAAAGGCAGTAGCGTTGCGAATCAGATTATATAAAGATAATCGAAGATGGAGTAAAGTGCAAGGGCTTTTTCTATTAATAGAAATTGTGCCTTCGGTTTCGTTCAATCCCAGAACGAACGTGTATGAACGAATGTCTGACAGAGTATTTCCAATGATCGCATATGTTGGTCTGTTAGATATATATGGTGGCGGAGAATTTATTCTCTTAGCATAATATTCAGAATATATTTGTGCAAATCAATTAATGATTTACGGATCTGACAATGTGGCATTCAAAGTGATTGTGCTATCAATGAATGATAAGAAATCGTAGCCTCACGCCTCAACAACCGGGAAATGACAAAAATCGGGTAGGCAGCATGGCTATGTGGGTCGCTCCCATTAGGGTGTATAATCACCTATCTTGAGAAATTCCAATTAATTCTTTATTCTATTCGATGCTGTCCCATTCGGGAAAACAGTTGCTGATCCCAACCGTTGGTGATATACATTCGATACACTCAAGTGAAATGAGTGGTCGGTCATGTGTGGGCCGGGTTGCAAGATCTTCTTGTCGAACCCAGTGTATTCCCCTCTAGAGATACACTATCGGAAGGTGGTCCATACCTTGTCATGTTGGAAATCCAATCTCTAATAAGCGCCCTGCGGTTTTATGTTATATATGGAGCGTGAGATGCAAGCGTTCCCCTAGATTCTATTTATTTGATGTAGACATTATTATAATATCACTGGATTTGATATAAAAAATATTTTGAGTTATCGTAAGGTAAAAACCATCCGTGTTTATGTGTGGATTGGTCTTACGATTATCATTTCTTTCAAAAGGATTTTTAAAGTTAAACAAATGATTGGAGTTTACTCACACTAGTCCCATGACTGACCCAGAGTTTATTTTGTTTGTTTTCCCTAAACTCTTGGGTGCCCACATTTGTACAGGCAGTCAAGTAGTCAGGATTTTACAGATTCACTTGGAGGAGTTTGAAGTAGGAGGCTTCACCAGTTAGCTATAGACTATCATATATTCCATTGTGTACCATGTTTGTATATGGAAACAGGTGTTTATAACTGTTCCAGAAATAGCTGTTGTGCTCTGATAATGGTATGTATATAAAGTTACCGAATTGTATTTCAAAGTTTATGTTACCTAATATATTTTATTCGTTCTGCTGTGAGTTTGTGATCTTCGTTTTCTTCTATTCTAATATTTCTTTCTTTCTATTTCTCATCGTCTAACTTCTTTCTAATATTGATTCGTATTTCCGTGCAATTTGGGTTGGACGTGTGGTGTTATTAGTCAACTCATATAGTACGGATGTGCGGGCCATTACAATTATAGTAACTCATTCATTATGAAATGGGTTTTATAGTCTCGAGACCTAGATTAGGGTTTTAAAGTAGAAGTCCAGAAATCCCCCCTGAAATCCGTAAGTCAAAGCTTTAAGACCTATACTCGGGCATTTGTAATTGGAGATTAAAGATCCATATCTGTCACTACAATAAACATTGCTATTTTTGACGGGAGGTCGGGGGACGGTTCACGTCGCATAATTTCCAATGGCTTTTGATGGGCCTTCGATGGCTGTCAGAAACCACCAGAAATTATTGATTTATATAGCACGCATCGAAGCCTTTCTTCCCTAAATTCTTTCTTCTCCTTCACATTTCCAGCTTGGGTTTAATATCCTAAAACCCCCAAATCCAAAATTTTCGCCTCCAAACACCCTTTTTCTCATGTATGAACCTTCCTGGCTTCAATTTAAACGTCAAGAGCAAGTAATTTCATGTATAATCCCCATTTTTCATAAAAATCAATTTTTTACCTAAACTTTTATATGCTTAAAACCGAAAATTAGGGTTATCTATTGATTGTAGTTTGTTCCAATAACATTGTAGTGAATTATAGCGTCCTATTATGTGCATTTTTCATGTGATATTTTGAAATTGGAAATTTTATGTACAATGTTTGGTTATTTGTGCATATATCCTCCTTAGTATGGTTTTGACCATTGTATAATTGTGATTATTTGTGTATATATGCACGGTTATGTATGTGTAATTCCTGTATTATGTTAGTCGGTATAGGAAAAACTGAATGTACAAGCTTGGATTAATGTATTGTTCATGTTTTGACTTATGCACAAAAAAAGCATGAGTCTTAAGTCTAATTGAGTCCATTAAAACGACAATAATGGTAAATTACCTTTAAGTTGATGTGATATGTCAAAAAAATGTGATAAATTAAAATATTTTTGTGTTGTAGTAAAACTATATTTTTCTAGTAAAATGCACACATCTAATTAGCTAATATCCCCTAGAGTGTTTTCGGCCCCGTTGGACGAGTGTTGTACATGATCGTTATATAAATAGTCGTTTTTGCCCAAAACAGGACCATTTATATTCATCTAATACAATATTTGTTGGATTTGTCCTTGTATTGGACAAGTTATAAACATAGTAAGCATTTAAATTTTGTATACTACTTTGTTTCAAACGATTCACGAAATTTTGGTTTAACTTTTTTGTTTGTTTCCTGCGTACATGCATTTGCGTACAATGCAGAAAACAAAAGGGAAATGCTTCCGAAATTTCATTGAATCCTTTGAGATGAAGTAATATACAAAATGAAACGCTTACTGTGTTTATAATGGGAAGTAGGATGCCTGACCATGTAAAAAAGTTACGTTTAAAAAAATGTGCCATATTTCAGAATATTTTTAAATTTATGAAATTGTTATTTATTTTCAAGTATTATATATACATGCATCGTACAACGATGAAAATAAGTTTTTTTTGAAATTTTTATTCTTGAAAATAAATATTTATTTTTGAACTTATGACTAAATTTCTTAAATAGGAAAAATTATTAATTATTTTGTTGATCGGAGGAGATGGATGTACCAAAGAAGAGGATAGAGAGGTTCAAAAAAAAAGATTTTTATAACGGTATAAATGTTTTTGTTGAATTCGCTTTATGTAATAACGGAAGCGATCCAAAAATTCATTTTCCATGTAAGTGTTGACATTTGAAGTATTTATTACCTGATATTGTGAAAGTCCATTTGTTCAAAAACAGTTTCATACCTTAGTATTATTTTTGGGATCATTACTGAGAAGTTATAGCAAATACTTGTGTAGTATCTGAGGTAGAAAGTCTTATTAATGAAAATGTTAGTATGACTCGTATTGAAAATATGGTTGAAGATGCAACACGATCAATGTTTCCTATAGTTGCAGTTGATGACGATGATGGAAATGCTGAAGAACCGAATATTGAAGATAAAAAATTTATGATTTGCTGGATGCTTCTAAGAAACTTATTTAGGATGGTTGTAAAAGTAGCACTTAAATGTCGGTAATCGCATAATACATTGCGATGAAGTCAAAATACAATATCACTGAAGCTGGGTTTACGGCTATTGTACAAGCTGCAAAAAGGCACATGACGCAAGATAATTTAATATGTAAAAATCACTATGAAGTTAAAAAACTTATGTCGGCATTTGGTTTACTTTATCTAAAAATAGATACATGTTTAAATGGATGCATGTTGTTTTGGAAAGATGACGTAAACATTAGAAATTGTATAATATGTAATCATGAAAGATATAAACCAAGAAAGAAGAAGGGAAAGGAAGTTCCATATAAATGTATGCATTACTTACCCATTACTCCAAGGTTTCACAGATTATACGAATCTTATGTAACTTCATTTCATATGAGATGACATAATGTGAGATCAGAGGAAGAAGGTACGTTGACCCATCCGGCTGATGGGAAAGCATGGAAGAATTTCTATAAAACTTATCCCAATTTTTGCAGAGGAGAGTCGCAATGTTAGACTAGAATTATGTACAGATGGTTTTTCACCATTTTCTCAATTTGGTGTTAAATATTCATCATGGCCTATTATCATCACACTTTATAATTTACCTCCATGGATGTGTATGAAAGTAAAATATTTGTTTCTTACTGTTGTTGTTCCTTTCCCCGACGATCCAACACAAGAAATTGATGTTTATTTACAACCGCTGATTGAAGAATTAAAAAAAATGTGAAACGAAGGAGTAGAAACATACGATGTTTCAAGGAAGATTTTTTTTCCATATGTTTGGTTCTTTGTTGTGGACTATAAGTGATTTTCCTGCCTATGCAATGCTTTTAGGATGGAGTACTACTGGTCGTCTAGCATGTCCATATTGCATAGAAAAAACACGAGCGTTTTCTTTACTATATGGTAAGAAAATTTCTTGGTTTAACTGTCATAGATGTTTTCTCCATGTAAATCATCCTTTCATAGTAGATAAGAAAACTTTTTAGCTAATAAAGTAGAAACTAGACAACCACCAACGATGTGGTTTAGCGAAGACATATATGAATTGGTTAAAGATTATCCAAAGATATAAGAAACTGGAGTTCAAACAGAAATTGAAGGCAAATCGAGCATTCACAATTGGTGCAAACAGTCTATTTTTGGGAGTTGTCGTATTGGAAACATCTTCTGCTTCGTCATAATATTGATGTGATGCACAATGAGAAAAATGTATTTGATAAGTTATTTAATACAACTTTGAATGTTAAAGGGAAGACTGAAGATGATTTGAAATCAAGAAGCGATATGGAAAATTTATGCAAACGTCCCAAGCTTTATATGAAACCAAATGACAGTAAAAAAAAAACCGAAAGTATGTTATGAATTAGATAATGATCAAGTTGAAGTTGTGTTAAAATGGGTTGAAGGGTTAATATTTCCTGATGGGATTTCATCAAACCTTCATAGATGCGTTGACTTTAAAAATGGTAAATTGAGAGGAATTAAAAGTCATGACTGTCACATTATGCTTGAGCATTTATTTCCTATTATATTCAAAGAACTACTGCCGTTAAAAGTTTGGAAGGTAGAAACGAAGCTTAATATGTTTTATAAAGAGCTTTGTTCGACTACTTTAAAAGTGCAACGTTTACGTAAACTTGAAGTAGGTATTTCTATATTCCTATGCAAATTAGAGAAAATATTTCTTCTAAGTTTTTTCAATGTAATGGAGCATTTACATGTTTACCTCCCAACTGAAGCATGACTTCGAGGTCCTGCCCAATATGGATGGATGTATCCATTTTAGAGGTATATATAAACATGTTACCTATTGATTGTATTGCACTTAGAACATGTAATAATGTAAATTAATTTTGCATAGATACATGAATCATCTAAAGAAAAAAGTGAGGCAAAAGGCACAAGTTAAAGGTTCGATATGTAAATCTTATATCGAAGAAGAAGCTTTGTTCTTTTTCTCTCATTATTTCAGTGATCATGTGAATATATCACTTGAAAGTGTTCCTCGTAACGACGAAGGAAACGAACAAGAATTGTGTCAAACAATGTTATCTATTTTTAGAGAACATGGTCGACCTTCTAGGAAATTTGTAGACATATGGCTAGACAATAAAGATCCTCATGTAGCACGCACTTATATTCTTTTAAATTGTGCCGAAGTTGCACCGTTTTGTTAGGTAATCTGAAATATCAATTGGTGTTTTATGTATTTCTATAGTGCTTGCCTGTGAATAATCTAAAGTAATATTTTATTTATATATATAGTGCTTATGAACATGAACATCTAAACGAAGATCTCAGTAAAGAATTTTCTGGTTAGTTTACAAACTATGTTTACGAACCCAAAAATTAGGTTGTTGATGAAGGGTTGTAACATCTTGCGATGAGACCAAAAATAGTGATTAAGAAATATCCAATATACTTTGTTAATAGATATAAATTCAACACCAAAGGATACGGTGCTGAGAAATTAACGAATAATACAGGTGTATTTGTAAAAAGCAGTGATAATTCAGAAAATCACATAAATTATATTGAGTTTTAACGCATATTTTGCAACTGGCATATTTCTCAGGACTCGCGTAGGAGATGTTTCTATTTAAATGCAATTGGTTTAGAGGTGTTCAGATTCGAGGATTAATGTGCATAAGGATTATAATCTGATTGAACTAAAGCATACATCGCATTATCACAAGTACGATTGTAACGAACCGGAATTTTCGACCTCGAAAATCAACATAAAACCCATGTCAATTATTCAGGCAACGAACATTCCAGATCATTAATAGAAAGAAGTTAGAGGGTGAGAATGGATAGGATAGAAAATTAGAATAGAAGAAGGAGAAGAACATAACAACGCAGAATCAGAATAACACGAATCTCACAGCGGAACGAAAAAAATATAGTATACAACATAACTTAGAAATACAAATCTGTCATTTATATATATATATATATATATATATATATATATATATATATATAATATTTGAAAATTGGTTCACTTTATTAACTACTAAAATCGTACAAGAAAGGTTAGCATACTAACCATTACATAAACAAAAGCAAAAAAAATATCTAAAAATACAAGTAACTTTAAACTAAAACTAGCATATATTGACCCATGATAAGGCCACCATCCCGCTAGCATGCACACCGCATTTATCACATGCCCAAAACTCCTTATGAGCTTGATCAACATCTGATCATCTCCCAAAAAAAGATAAATCCAATATAGCGATTTTACTTCAACATAGAAATCCGCAACACATTTCCATACCATAAGCACAACACTTAGCAGTTCACCCCATTTTGTCCTTAACCATCCACCAAATTCAACTGGTCAACTACAAACTCCATATGAAAACATAAAAGGGTACACATGTTTTCATAGAAAGCAAATAGAAGACAAGTAAATAATCAACCCATAAAAAAGTGAATAGCACCTAAATCACAAAATTTCAAATCCAAACACTAAATCTGGTTGATGATTCACAACACTGTGAATCAATCTTAGTGCTTGAATCAACATTAAAGCACAAATAATCCAAGTGCCAAATTAAAAGTTGCTGATAACTGGATGAACCTAAATGGTAAAGTAGAATGAACTTCAGTGTTTTTTTTTCTGTGTATACCAAGAGTTCCAAAACCTGATAACATGAAGAAGAACAGACACTCTCCATTTCACTCGTCAGCTGTTAACTCCAATATAAATTCCAAAATAAATCCTAAACAACAGCCGCTACAGTTCCAAATACTGACCATCTGCGCATTTACACCATTTGGGGGAGGAATGTCAAGAATAAACATCCTCACATGTTGACCAACGGAATGAGCCACTGATCCACTTCTATGAATATCCCCAAACGTATATGAAATGCTTGAAAAGGCTAACTACCTCACAAACCATAGTAAAAATATAACTAATATTTATCTGAAGAAAATCAACTGTAATGGATTAGTACTGCAACCTTAATCTCAAACCTTCTTCCGATGCATATTGAACAAATAGTAGACATGCTGCATCAAGATTCAGTGCAGAAACCGTGAAGGCAAAACTGCTACTCTAATATGAAACCTTCATATAAAATCTAGTGGCTGGAAACAAAATTTGACAAACAAAAACTTGTCATCTTTGCATCAGTAACCAATATACTACCATCGCCATTTACAAGCCATACCCCACGAATTTCAAATCACAACGAAAATAAACAACAGTTATAAAATTCTGAAGCCTCTTACACCAGCTCTCCAAGTATATCTGTAAAATCCCGACTAGTTGACTGCCCGTACAAAATTGGGCACCCAAGAGTTTAGGAAAAAAATGAAATAAACTCTAGGTCAGTCATATGACTGGTGTGAGTAAACTCCAACCATTTGTTTAACTTTTAAAATACTTTTAAAAGAAAGAATAATCATAAGACCAATCGAGACATAAACACGGATGGTTTTTTACTTTACGACAAACCAAAATTTTCTTTATATCAAATCTCTTCTGATATTATAATAGTGTCTAAATCAAATAATCAACAATCTAGTGGAACGCTTTCATCTCACGTTCCACATATATAATATATAATCAAAAACCGTAGGCGCTTATTAGGTAATGGATTCCAACTGGAAAGGTATGGGACCACCTTCCGACAGTGTGTCTCTCGAGAGGAATACGTCAGGTTCAACAAGAACATCTTACAACCCAGGCTAAACATGATCGGTCTTTCATTTCGCTTGAGTGTACCGAATCTATTATCACCAACGGTTGGTTTCAGCAACCGTTTTCCAAAAGGGACAACATCGAAATAGGTTAACGAAGTAAATGAAATTTCTCTAGATCAGGTGATAATACACCGTAGATGGGAGCTACCCACTTAGCCATGCGACCTACCCGATTTATACCATTTCTCGGTTGTGAGGCTTTAGGCCACGCTTATCTTTGACAGATCACACCTTTATTCATTTTAAATGTCACATCGTCATACCCGCCAAATCGCAAATTGATTTCTCCAAAAATACCACGGTGATACAACTAAGAGAAATGAATTCTACTACCACCAAATGTAAATACGTTTGAAGAGATCAACTTACGCGATCTATTAAATATACTCTATCAGACATTCTTCCATATAGGTCATCCTCGGACTGGACAAACCAAAGGCACTATTCTGTAAACCCATCTTAGGCAATTTCTACCTAGTATTTGCCAGAACAGCCCTTGCATACTCCGTCTTTAGTTTATCTCCATCATATTTGATTTGCAACGCTAATGCCCATACGGAGTGCTTTTGAGATAATAAATCCGATCCCAGTCTCTCCATACTGACGATGGAAAAATGGTCAAAACTTTGATAGTCGGTTATTTAACTATCAAAGGAAAACATCCATACACACAATGATCTTATTTCTGAATGGAAACTTTATGGATCAACCATCAATCAACATTTTTCCCTTTAAATTAATTTATCATTTCCCATTTCCCGTATCCATATATTCATCAATCTTTATTTTCTAAATTTAGAAAATATACGTTATTAACATTGGAAAACATTTCCATTTCTTATTCACGCATCATTACTCCCCCACATCTATCAGTCTCTAACTGTAACTAGTAATAGAACAACTCCCCACGTATTAACCCCGAAGGCCGAAACCAACATCAAATCAATACCCATACAGCTGTTCAACATAACCAATCTCTAGTTAGTTTCTAATTTCATTAACTCCAATTTAAATTCCTATTTCAAAACCCAGTTTCCTTTATAATATTTTCATTTTGCAAAATATTTACTTAAATCCCTTATTCACATCAAATGTGAAAAATATTTCTTTTATCAAATCAAAAAGTTTGATTTTGCATTCAAAAAACAATATCCTAATTCCAAATTCTATTTATACTTCTATCTATAGACTATTCGTAAAAATCTTATTTTTAACTCCCTTTACAACTGCTATGTTCACATTCGATTTCAAATATCAGTGTTGAAACCGATTTTACTTCTCTATATAATTCCAGACTTATATAATCCATTTATCAAATGATAAATATTTTATTTAATTTATAAACATTATTTATAAATTAATCTTCTCAAATTATCTGTTAAAACAAATTCTATTTAATATCTACTTTAAATCCATTTCATAGTTCTTTTTATATCCCGCCATTTCCCTTTTTTCATTATATTAATTTTCCGATATAATTCTATTTATTTCCCAAATAATCCCTTTTGTTATTTCTATTTATTTCACCAATAATTCCATTTTAATTCTATTTATTTCATAGAAATGTTTTATTTTCAATATATATTTTGAAATTTCCCTTTTTACATTCTAGTATTTCTTATGGTACTTAAAATACCAAATAACAAGACTAGTGTCATCATAATCAATCATAGATTATATATCACATCATATATCACAATATATGAAAAAAACAGTATTATAAATATTGAGGAATCCTGTTTGATCCCTTTAACCTGTTTCCCTGCACCACAGATGTTAAACAATATAAATAACATTAATTTCATTTCAATATAATTTATTCTGATAAACATAATCAATATTTTATTAACGATATATATATATATATTACTAGATCCGTAATTTCAACCAATCAATTAGAAGTTCATTCAAACAATCAACACATATAAGTCAACCATCATTTATCAATTCTAAAAATGCGTTACAAAAATATAAAATGGCAAAGTTATTGAGTTTTACTCACATTGGACGATTATCGTTAAATAACGATAACTGTCGTTGATTCAGATCAGGCAATTTATTTTTCTATAAATTGTATCGATCTCCGATTTACTTCAAATCAGTTCCATTATGTAGCCTACGTCTCTACGATCCCAACGTGACCGATCGTTCGAAATTATGATATAGTATGATCGAGATATTGTAAATAAAATTTTGTATAAACATTTAAACTAAAACTAACTTATATTGATTAATATTTTGGGCCTCACCCATTCCAATCAGCCCAACCCATTCCGTTAACCGCAGGCCTTTTCTACAATAATCCTTCTTCCCGATCAACACATACCCCGAAGCTCCTCAAACCATTCACCATAGTCGTTCCTTTCTCCTTCCATAAATCTTCTTACTCTCCACAATTAAATCAAAAAAATTACCAACAGCCTCCCCTTCTCATGGTCTATCTCCCCATATCTACCTCAACAAGCTTGCTGCTCAATTCCAGTTTGCGTCGAACAACATCTTCGCTTCAGGACAATGCAACATCGAACCTTTATATCGTGAAATCACTCCGAAATTTTATAAATCACTCTACTCAACTACACAACCGCAAAACAACCCTCGAATTCATGAATCCATGCTTCCAACTTCACAAATATCTAACCCTAGGCTTCGCTTGAGCCACTGGTACGACAGCTAGCAAGTTCGAACAACAAAAAACCCATATAGAAATGTAGCTCACAATCTCAGGAGTTTAAGAATACTTATATCTAGATTTTTATGATTTTTATTTCGATTGTTTGGATTTTAGAAACTCACAATTTGTTGCTGTGAGAAAAAGTAACGACCACGAAGAGTATTGACCAGAGAAAACAGATGATTAGGGTTAGGTAAAAGTATGGGTATTTATAGGATAATTATATGTTTTTATATTCAATTATTATATTAATTTCTATTGAATTGTTACCTTCATTTGGTGTTTAAAAACTCGTAAGATCTCATACTATATCCAATTTCGACGAAAATGGACATGCAGCTACCACTTGACATTCCAGACCCAACGAAACTTGTTTCGTTGATTCCAACTCCATTTGCTCACACAGTGTATTTTTAAAGCCAAATTATTGACTGTTTTTCACATTAAAACCCATAAGGCAACATACTGACTCCAAAAACCACGAAAATTGAAATATAACAATAATTCAATATTTTGGTTCCAACAAAATTAATTTCGTAAAAAACGGAGGTCATTTGTAAAAATGGCTATTTTTTAAGGTCTAAATAAACCCATTTAAATATTAATATATTTAAAAATAATAATTCAATATTAATAAATTAATATTATCGTATATATATATTCACACAGAATATCATACAACTATAAAATAAACACACTTGGATTTATAACTCGATATTCTCAAATCCAAGTTAAAACGATACTTTATTTGTATTAAAATCCATTTATTATATAAATAAATCATTGTAAATTATAACGAATTCCATAGAGGCTATTTTAAAATTTGATTTGGACATATCTCACAATCTACAAGATGAAATCTCTATTTTTCTCTTACATTAGAAAAATATAGTTCACTAGATCCGAACGTTTCTTGTTCCACAGAAATCCGACTTAAAACGAATTCTGTACATTCTACTAAAGTTCGAATCGTCAAATTACGAACTACCGCGCCATTTCGAGCTCGATTATTATTATAATATAATTTATACATTCTAATGTCGTTTATTAAATAGATTCGTTATTATAATTCAATTCTAAACTGAATTAAATTAGTTAATTCATCTGACTCACACAACATAGCGAATTCCACTATTTCTGACTATTTCTTAAATTAAACATATTAATTAATTATTAATGCTAATTAAATATTCAATATAATTTAATTGAAGCCATTTAAAATTACTAAACCATTATTTATATAATTAAATTAATTAATTATTTGACCGTTAAAAATACGGAACGTTACATTCTTCCCCCTTAAAAGGATTTCATTCCCGAAATTACTTAGGTAGAAAACAAACCCTATTAACTGGGTTAAAAATTATTTGTTTACTTCTTAACTTCAGTTTCAACTGAACCAACTAATTTCAATTAAAATGTTAATTCATTTCTTTTAACAAAAATTTTCAAAATTTCTGAAAATTTTCTAACATACGAAATTTTTGAAAAATTTCGCCAGCGTATCCTTTGTACGGCTCAATCGGTACAACTATAACTCGCCTCTCTAGGCCTTATCCAATCAAAAGAAAATCAAACAGCCAAGCGGCTTGCCAATTCGGCTCATAAAAATCTCATGTCCAATATGAAATATAAACTTGTACCTTTTTGTCGGTCATATCATTATATCCTTTCCATTTCCTACAAATTCAACATATACCAATGTTATCCCCATCAAACTCCAATCGATTCATCCTCAAACTCAATCATTTAGTTCTATCCAAGCCAAAACTAATTTCAAACTCAAGTAATATTCTTGGTTCCAAATTCTTAAATCATTAATCCAACTTACTCGATGTCATTCTATTCTAATTCAATTTCAATTTGCTTTCCCAAATTTCAATTCAATTTGGTTTTAAATCAAACAATCTTTTCTTCGGAATTTTAAGCATTTTACCATATCAAAAATCAAATTTCCTTTTCAGGATTCAAAATAACTCGTTTCCTCAGAACAATTCAAAAACAAAATCTTTGGTAGTAATCCATCACTTAGAAACTCGAAAATGAACACCGAAGATGTCCTGATCATCATCGGAATAATTTTCCAGTGGCCGAAGTGAGTTCAATACTATATCACTTTTTCAAAACTCATATTCTTAAACACCTCCATTTTGAAATCAATTTCAAAATACCATTTACAATGCTTGTAATACAATTTAAAATCACCCAAGATTTTAAAATTCTCATATATTTAATCCAAAACCATTTACAAACACTTATTCAAATTTCCAGAGTTTTAATTCAAATTCTGGTTTAATTCAAATTGTATCCATCTGATTTATATAATTTGCATTAATATAGATTCCGATTGGTTATATCTAACCTTTTCACTTGTTGTAATCTCATTCGATTATAAAAATAACCAATACATCAATATATTATAATAATTCCAATATAAATCCTTTATATCAAAATATAATTTGGGTAAAATTATTTCGTTTACCCTCTTTTCAAAACATACTGTGTCAGTTCATTGTATTCAAGTGTTTAGAAACTCCTGCCAATACAGTGGATCAAATTGAACGACCAAAACTCATAAACAACTCAACCAATAAATCTCCATAATATAAAACAATTTTATATTAAATAACAAATACGCGCTCATATATATATACACTCAAACTCAATCTAGGGTATTACTAATCCTATCTCTATCGAGTTATGCTACAGAGCCAAGTAATTACTTAACCTCGCTCTGATACCACTGTAACGAACTGGGATTTTCGACCTCAAAAATCAATATAAAACCCATGTCAATTATTTATGCATCGAACATTCCAGATCATTAATAGAAAGAAGTTAGAGGGTGAGAATAGATAAACTAGAAAATTAGAATAAAAGAAGGAGAAGAACATAACAATGCAGAATCAGAGTAACACGAATCTCATAGCAGAACGAATAAAATATAGTATACAACATAACTTAGAAATAAAAATATGTCATGTGTGTGTGTATATATATACACAAATCATCATTTGAGTATAATACTTACACCACAACGCAAATAAACAATATTTATAAAATTCTGAAGCCTCCTGCTCTAGCTCTCGAAGTATATCTGCAAAATCCCGACTACTTGACTGCCCGTACAAAATTGGGCACCCAATAGTTTAGGGAAAACAAAACGAAATAAAATCTGGGTCAATCATGTGACTGGTGTGAGTAAACTCCAACCATTTGTTGAACTTTTAAAAGAAAGAATAATCATAAGACCAATCCACCATAAACACGGATGGTTTTTACCTTACGACAAACCAATATATTCTTTATATCAAATCTCTTCTGATATTATAATAGTGTCTAAATCAAATAATCAGCAATCTAGTGGAACACTTTCATCTCAGGTTCCACATATATAATATATAATAAAAAACCGCAGGCGCTTATTGGGTAATGGATTCCAACTGGCAGGGTATGGGACCACCTTCCGATAGTGTATCTCTAGATAGGAATACACTGGGTTCAACAAGAACATCTTGCAACCCAAGCTAAACATGACGATCACTCATTTTGCTTGAATGTACCAAATGTATTATCACCAATGGTTGGGATCAGCAACCGTTTCTCGAAAGGGACAGCATCGAAATAGGTTAAAGATGTAAATAAAATTTCTCTAGAACAGGTGATAATACACCTTAATTGGGAGCTACCCACTTAGCCATGCAACCTACCCAATTTATACCATTTATCTGTTGTGAGGCTTTAGGCCACACTTATCTTTGACATATCACACCTTTATTCACTTTGAATGTCACATCGTCATACCCGCCAAATCACAAATTGATTTCTCCAAAAATACCATGGGTATACAGCTAAGAGAAACGAATTCCTCCACCACCAAACATAAATACGTTTGAAGAGATCAACTTATGCTATCTATTAAATATATTCTATCAGACATTCTTCCATATAGGTCATCCTGGGACTAGACAAACCGAAGGCACTGTTATGTAAACCCATCTTAAGCAATTTCTACCTAGGATTTGCCAGAACAGCCCTTGCGTACCCCGTCTTCATTTTATCTCCATCATATTTGATTCGCAACGCTAATGCCCATACGGTGTGGTTTTAAAATAATAAATCTGATCCCGGTCTCTCCGTATTGACGAAGGAAAAATGGTCAAAACTTTGATAATCGGTTATTTAACTGTCAAAGGAAAACATCCATACACACAATGATCTTATTTCCAAATGGAAACTTTATCGATCAACCATCAATCAACATTTTTCCCTTTAAATTAATTTATTCATTTCCCTATTCCTATTTCCATATATTCATCAATCTTTATTTTCTAAATTTAGAAAATATATGTTATTAACATTGGAAAACATTTCCATTTCTCATTCACGCATCATTACTCCCCCACATCTATCAGTCTCTAACTGTAAACTAGTAAGAGAACAACAGCCCACGTATTAACCCCGAAGGCTGAAACCAACATAATATCAATACCCAGACAACTGTTCAACATAACTAATCTCCAGTCAGTTTCTAATTTCACTAACTCCAATTTAAATTCCCATTTCAAAACCCAGTTTCCTTTATAATATTTTCATTTCACAAAATATTTACTTAAATCCCTTATTCACATCAAATGAAATCAAAAAGTTTGATTTCGCATTTAAAAAAATTTATCCTAGTTCCAAATTCTATTTATTCTTCTATCTATAGACTATTAGTAAAAATCTTATTTATAACTCCCTTTACAACTGCTACGTTCACATTCGATTTCAAATATCGGTGTTGAAACTGATTTTACTTCTCTATATAATTTCAGACTTATATATTCCATTTATCAAACGATAAATATTTTATTTAATTTGTAAAACATTATTTATAAATTATTCTTCTCAAATTATTAGTTAAAACAAATTCTATTTAATATCTACTTTAAATCCATTTCATAGTTCTTTTTATATCCCGCCATTTCCCTTTTTTCATTATATTAATTTTCCAAATATTACATTTTATACTTCTATTCATTTCCCAAATTTTTTCTTTTTTTAATTCTATTTATTTCACCAATAATTCCCTTTTTAATTCTATTTATTTCATACAAATATTTTATTTTCAATATACACTTTGAAATTTCCCTTTTTACATTCCAGTATTTCTTATGGTATTTAAAATACCAAATAACAAGACTAGTGTCATCATAATCAATCACAGATTATATATCACATCATATATCACAATATATGAAAGAAACAATATTATAAATATTGAGGGATCCAGTTGGATCCCTCCAACCTGTTTCCCTGCATCACAAATGTTAAACATTATAAATAACATCAATTTCATTTCAATATGAAATATTCTGATAAATATTATCATTATTTGATTAACGACATATATTTATATATATTACTAGATCTATAATTTCAACCAATCAATTAGAAGTTCATTCAAACAATCAACACATAGCAATAAACCACCATTTATCAATTCTAAAAATATGTTATAAAAATTTAAACTGGCAGAGTTAGTGAGTTTTACTCACATTGGACGTTTATCGTTAAATAACAATAATTATTGTTGATTCAGATCAGGAAATTTATTTCGCTATAAATTGTAGCGAGCTCCGATTGTGACACCCCACGTCCGTTAATATCACTCACTAAGGGAATGCATTAAGTTTCGTGAAGCGTTATAGGTAAACAGACAAAGAATAATTACAAGACAGATATAAATAAGATAACAGCGGAAATTTTAAATTTTTATTTCAGACATAAATTATAATGTCGTGGTCCATAATACCATAAGTCACAAAAACCATTACAATAAAATAACTTCTATCTTGCATCATCCGAGTACATAAGAATATGAAAAACATAATTCCCCAATTGAAAGAGTTAAGCCATAGTAGAGACAAGAACTTGAGCCATACTTCAGAAGTAGCTTCTAGTAAGATGATATCTGAGTCCTGACTAAGCCTGAGTGTTTCCTCCCTAAGAACCTTGGGGGGGGGAACGGAAGAAAGAAGGAGAAACAAAAGGGTCAGACATAAAGTCCGGCGAGTCTAGTTACTTTTAGCCTATAAATATATAAAAGTAACATGATAGTCATATAAAGTGGATAAGAGAGATCACTACATAAATGGCAGGTGTGACAAGGTAGACCGGGTAAGGTGTATACACTTCTCTAATTATTACTCTACACTATTAGTAGCATAACTAAATAAGATGATCCCTTCCACTATAAGTTGGTAGACTTGGGCATATGTCCGAGTGTACCCTAACCACTACCCTAATCGGTCGGCTTCCTACTCTGTAGATATCCTGTGTTGGCCCCACAGTAAGAGGTATCACTTCCTAAAGTGGCAACCCTTAAGATGTGCATGGCCATATCTACTGGTGTCATGGTCTTCTTATCCCCCTCTGCCCGGCTCATGCACGCACATGGCCCGGTCGGTTTGCGCCGCCCACACCGTCCGTCTCGTTTGGATCTCTTATAATCAATCAGTAAACGTGCCCCATCTCCGCCTAGCACGAAGTTCTTTATTTGATACCTACTCTGGGTTACTGACTGAAATGGGTCCCACACAATATGATAAAAGCTTTCCCCCTTTGTCTTGTATCCCCACTAGGTTTTTCACTAACTATGTATAACCCCAGGTGTCTTTAATTACATAGCCCTATGTCAGTTATGCTTACCCTAAAGGGTGTCTTTAATTACATAACTTTATTATATTTTTCCACCGGTTATGTATACCACTAGGTGTCTTTAATTACATAACCTTATTGGATTAAGTTTGTGGGCCTATATGTAAATATTGCCCATCCCCTCTAATTTACTTAACCCACCCGCTACCCATCCAATTTTACTTAACCCTAACTAAAGTTCATAATCATACAATCCTTATGGAATAAATTAGGTTAATTAGTCCAATTCTTTACCATGTCCATTTATGGTTTATAATGGGCTAGACCTCCTACATTAGGCCTAAAACATGTGGATGCTGGATATGCCGGTTGGGTCCGGGCATACTTATTCCATAGTTGGGCCTGACCTCGTGTCATAGCCTGATTCATATTTACGTACTTAGACCTCCCACATTAGGTTCAACATTAGTGGATGCTAGATATGTCGATCGGGTCCGGGCAGACTTCCACCACTAATGCAACCTAACCTCGTGTCATAAGTACAATTACAATTCCCAATTGTAATTACTAGACATTCCATTTTTATCCAAATCTACCTATGTCATTAAGGGTGATTATTTCTATGTTTCCCCATTTGAATTATATGTCCAATTCATATAAATATTACATAAATTATGCCAATTATAAATCCCTTTTTCCCATTTCCTAACAAACGTATTCGCACGTATTTGGGCGATAGCTAGGCTATAAAGTAGCCTAGCCATAAAAATGAAAAGGGAATATGACAAAGGTGATAGTTTCAACATATCTTGGCATAAACACAAACTAGCATGATAACAAGGTGAATGGACATGTAATTAACATGATAATAAGGTGGACATAAAACTGATGAACTTGTGGCAACTACGATGTCAAAGCAAGCATAATGAGACCTAAATTAACCATTTAGGTGTCCAACTATTTAGATATAGCATAATTAGAGTGACATAGTAACATGTTTAGATCTAAAGATGGCTTCACATGTCAAGTTTACAACATATCTAGATTGATCACAATATGACAGGTGAAAGGGGATTTACATAAAGAACTAGATCTAGCCAATGTTACAACTGTCCAATTTAATAGACGTACGTTCACCAAAATATAGTTACAAGTCAAGATCCACATAAGCAACATAATAGAATAACCATAATTGTATTAGATCTAGGGAAATAGATCTATTATGACATAGTATAGGATTCAACACTAGCACAGAATCATACTTTACAACATATCCAATCACAATCTTTCACAATTTACTTTTACTTATCTAAACCTAAAAGCAACTAGAAATTCGCAGCGTTAGGTTTAGTGAATTAAGAAAGAACGGATCCTGAATTTCTGAATTTGATTTGCAAAGTATGTTGTTGTAGAAAATGGTTCTGTCTCAGTTCGTATTCCGGTAGCATATGGCCTCCATGATTTCCAATGAAGAAAATAGGAGAATAGGACACATATATATATCTGCCAGATCCCCTGAAATTGAGTGCCACGTCAATCCTAGGGCTGTCGACACCCCTGTGAGTGGGTCGATCCCTAGTTCGACACCCCTTAAGGGGGGTCGACCCTGGTGTCGACACCCCTCTAGGGGGGTCGACCCCCTAGAGCGGGAATTTTGACGCTATTTTTCAATTTTCGAATTTGAACTGTTTTGGATAAAATTCTGACTTATCTCTGACTCATATGTATACATAATATTTCTACATGTATACAAACTTAAAACCCTTATAATTTCTTCATACGGTGTCCGTTTTACGCAAACCAAATGTCTATCTTGACCATAATTTCGAGATGAACGCAATGGTGTAGTCTGTTTCCTCTAATTCTGTATATTGAATTAATTACTATTTAATTTATTCTCTTTACTGTCGTCAAAAATTCTGGGTGTTACATTCTCCCCTACTTAAAGGATTTCGTCCCCGAAATCTCTAAGTTGAGAAGAATGCATAACCTACCGTCCATCATCCATCTACTCATTCACCAATCACTGACATCCACTGTCCTTAAAGATTTCTAATGCTTATATGAATATATGCAAAGGTGTGTGTATATGTCCCAACACTAATGCGAAGATCAGGCAGTCTACTAATTCAGTTGACCTCCTAATGCAATGTATGTTAGTGCCATGAATCCAATATGTATGCAAATAATCCTATATATCATGTGAGTCCTATATGTGTGCACATTTATTCGTCCAAATGCAACATCCATATGCTAACTCATTCATTTTCATCCATAAAAGAAAAGAAAATGCACATTGAGTCGATCTTAGTGCCTACTGTGTGTGCATATGCGTCCATAGGCAACCACTAGCAAACACTTGCATCCATCAAACATAACATGTTTCAAACACATGTTTACATTCATAGGATTCCTATCTAAAGGCCTAAAAATACTATGGATAAGATATACTCTATTGGCAGAAACAAGTACTGATAAAACTTTGAAAAAGGAGTTAGGAACATACCTTCGAAAAGAAAAGGGTACGAATCACGAATCTTGTCTTCGGTCTCCCAAGTTGCATCCTCTGGGCTATCTCCCCATTGAACCTTTAGCAACTTGACCTCCTTATTGCGCAGCTTCGTAACTTATGATTCAAGAATTCGGGTAGGGACTCGTCTGACTATCGCCTCCCGTTCCACTTCTACTTCTTCCAGCATGCTCAGTTCAACAACATCTGCGGTGTCGTGCAGACACTTCTGCAGATGAGAGACGTGGAAAACATCATGAACACTGGTTAGATTTTCTCAGAGTTTCACTCTATAGGCCATTAGGCCAATTCTCTTGGTTATGGGAAATGGTCACACAAACCTAGGTGCTAACTTCCCTACTGCTCCGAGGCGAACCACATTCCTCAGAGGTGATACTTTGATAAAAACTAAGTCTCCCACTTCGAATTCAATGTCAGTTCTTCTCTTTTCTGCATAGGACTTCTACCTATCTTGAGCTGTCTTCATCCGCCATCGAATAAGGTAAATCTTTTCGGACGTTTTTCTAACATATTTGGACCAAGTAATAATCTTTTTGTAGATTCCCACCAACAAGTTGGCAATCTACAGGGTCGCCCGAACAATTCTTCGAAGGGTGCCATGCCGATGCTAGCTTGATAACTGTTATTATAGGAAAAATCTACTAAAGGAAGATGCTCTTCCCAAGTCCCTCCGAAGTCTAGGATACACAGTCTTAAAAGATCTTCAAGAATTCTGTTCACCCTCTCTATCTGCCCATCGGTCTGAGGATGATAAGCAGTGCTCAAACACAACTATGCACCTAACGCTTCTTGCAAACTCCTCCAAAATTCGCTAGTAAAGATGGGGTCACTATTGCTCACGATCCTGGAAGGTACTCCATAAAGACGAACTATCTCACGAACAAAAATTATTGCCAACCACGATGTCGTCCTCTTACTCTTAATTGGAATAAAGTGAGCGCTCTTAGTGAGCCTATCTACCACCACCCAAATACTGGTATTGCCTTTCTTTGACCTAGGCAAACCATCTATGAAATCCATTGAGACGCTCTCCCATTTCCACTGCGGAACCTCCAATGGATAAAGTAATCCACCAGGCTTCTTTTGCTCAGCCTTGACTTGCTGGCAAACTAAACATTGAGAAACAAATTCAGCCACATCTTTCTTTATCCCATCCCAAAAGAAAACCCTCTTCATGTCCCTGTACATCTTATCACAGCCTGGATGAATGGTCATCTTAGAATGGTGGGCTTTTTCTAGTACCGCCTTTATTAGACTTCCAGTTTGAGGAACACAAAGCCTTCCATCTTGTCACAACCACCCCTTTTCATCTATGGCATATCTACTGAGGTAACTAGATGTCTCCCCTCTTCTGAGCTTATCCATGATTTTCAGAATCTATGGGTCACCTTGTTGCGAAGCTCCTATCTGGTCCATAAGGGTCGGTCGTATCTCCAAGGATGCAAACAAATCAGGCAAAACCTCGATGGAGAGTCTAAAATCAAAAGCTGATATGAACTCCAATTTCTTTCTTTCCACAAACAGAGGACTCAGGGCCATACTCTGCCTACTTAGTGCGTCTGCCACCACATTACCCTTGATAGGGGTATAAGCATTCTCAAAATCATATAAAGCTAAGAACTCCATCCACTGTTGTTGCCTTAAGTTGAGATCCTTCTATGAGAATAGATACCTGAGAGATTTATGATCGATGTATAACTCGAACCTTTCTCCAAATAAATAATGACGCCACATCTTTAGCGCGAACACTATGGCAGCCAACTCTAGATCATGGGTGGGGTAGTTCTTTTCATGACTCTCAACTATCTACCCCCATAACACACTACTTTCCCTTCCTGCATCAGAACCGCTCCAAGCCCTGTATCACATGCATCAGTGTAAACAGTAAACACCTTATTCCTGTCAGGCAAGGTTAAGACTGGGGCTGTTGTCAGAGCCCTCTTCAGTCGTTGGAAAGCAACGTCACAGTCTATATCCTATAAAAATGCCAAATTCTTCTTTATCATCCTGGTGAGAGGGTCTGATATCTTCGTGAAGTCCTTAATGAACTTCCTATAGTAACCTGCCAACCCAAGAAAGCTTCTTACCTCGGTTGCATTTTTAGGAATCTTCCAATCTTGCACTACAACCACCTTGGCGGGATCTACATCTATCCCGTCTTTGGAGACCACATTCCCTAAGAATCTCACCTTTTTTCTCCAAAAATTGCATCTGGAGAACTTTGCCTTAAGATGATGGTCACGGAGAGTTTTCAAAACTTCTCTCAAATGTTGGGCATGCTCTTCTTCACTTTTGGAGGAGATCAAAATATCATCAACAAAGACTACGACAAATTTGTTTAGGAACTCCCAAAACACCCTACTTATCAGATCGACAAAATAGGCGGTGCATTTGTCAGCCCAAAGGCATCACTAGCCATTCAAAGAAACCCTCTGGAGTTCTAAAAGTAGTCTTATCTATGATGTCCTCAACCATCCTCAACTGATGGAACCCTGTAGCCAAGTCCAACTGAGAAAATACTGAGGCACCAACAAGCTGATCAAATAAATCATCAATCCTTGGAAGCGGATGCCTATTCTTCTTGGTGAGCTTATTCAACTCTCTATAGTCAACACATAAACGAAGTGAAACATCCGTCTTAGTTGCGAATACTACTGGAGCACCCCATTCAGATATGCTTCGTCTGATAAACCCTTTCTCAAGTGGCTCCCCTACTTGCTTACTTAGCTCCCTCCTTTCCCTTGGGGCCATATGGCGCACTAGTAATGCAACTGGCTTTGCATTGTCCACCAGATATATGCGGAAGTCGATCTCGCGCCTTGGAGGTAAACCCCATACCTCATCAAAAACATTGGAATAATCTCGAACCATTGGAACAAATTGCAAATCATCTATGGATGCATCTAGAGACTCTAGAAAGCTAAGCATAACAGACCGTTGGGGGGTCACAAGAAACTTTGAGGGTCTTCCCATAACAAGTCAGGAGTCTAACAACTCTCCTCCAACAATCTAGAATGGCCCCATACGTGGTAAGCCAATCCATTCCTAGAATCAACCCATAGCCAATAAACCCGAGCACATACGCGTCACACTCAAACTCGACGCCTAACACAGATATTTTCAAACCCCAAAAAATCATCGATAAATGAGCTGAGCCACTAATTGGGTTTGAAACAACTACGTGATCTACTACCATACTAGTAATTAAGTGCAGAGATTCAACCATAGAATTAAATATAAATGAGTGTGAAGCGCCGGAATCAAAAAGTGTTCTAACTGGATAGTTCGAAAGAGAAACTAAACTTTTTACGGAAAATTTTCTACCTCTTTCAGGAGCTCTGATCGCGAGAGCATGCACCTGCCCTCCAGAAGTTCCTGATCTTTGATCTTGTGCCTGCGATCCCTGTTTCTTTGGGCACTCTTTAGAGATGTGGCCGATCTCTCCGCAATTGAAGCAATTGCTCTTCCTTCTCTTACAGTCTTTGATCAAGTGACCCTCCTTTCCACAATTGTGACATTTTCTCTTATCCTTGCCTTTATCATCTTTCCCACCTTTCTTCCGCTGTTGTTGCTGCCCCTTCTTGGGCCATACCTTCTTATTCTGCGATGTCCCCTCAGCCTTTGCTTCCTTCTTTTCTCCCTTGTCCTCCTCATGCATCAGGGCCATATCAACAAGCTTTTCGAAAGTGTCCCCCATTGGAATATGGGACATGGCTAACCCATGCAGAGGCTCATTCAGCCCTTTAGCAAACCGCAAAGCCCTTTTGTGCAGTGTATCCACCAAATCTAACCCGAACCATGCCAACTGGTTGAACTTGTTCACATACTCCTTCACCATCAAGTTTCCTTGTTTGAGTGCTAAGAACCTCTCCATCTTTATGCTTCTCTTAGCTTGGGATTTTTTTTTTCATTTCGAACCTTTATCTAAAATCTTCCCAAGTTTCCATCGGACGTCCAGCTTGAGTGACTTCCCACCAAAATGTGGCTTTGTCCTTTAATTGCCAAGCAGCTAACTGAATCTTTCTTCGATCCTCTACTTCAAAGATTACAAACAAGTCCTCGGTCTCCTTAAGCCAGTTCCTAGCTTCTATGAATGTCTCGTTCCCATGGAATGGCTTCCCATCCATAGCACGGAAGTCCTTGCAGATCTTGGCGAAGTTATCTACTCTTAGAGGGGGAGGAAGAGGAATGACTAGTGCAGCTGGGGGAGGAACGTCTCTTTGGCCTTCAGTAGGCGCTGTGGCCTCCATATACCTACGGAACCATCTAGGCATTGTGACGACCTCTGGGATATTAAGAATGTTTTGTTCCCTAAACATGCTGAAAAAAGAAAAAGGAAGAAATTTAGATAAAGGACCGAAGGATATTTCATATGGCTTCTTGGGGAATATTTTCAAAACAGACTTTTCTTTTTGAGAATACTTTCTTTTAAAACCTTTTTGAAAATAAAATTTCAAAAAATTTCATTTAATCTGGTAACCTTCAGCTCTGATATCAAGTGTGATACCCCACATCCGTTAATATCACTCACTAAGGGAAGACATTAGGTTTCGTGAAGCGTTATAGGTAAACAAACACAAAATAATTACAAGACAGATATAAATAAGATAGTAGCGGAAATTTTAATTTTTTAATTCAAACATAAATCATAATGTCGTGGTCCATAATACCATAAGTCACAAAAACCATTAAAATAAAATAACATATGTCTTGCATCATCAGAGTACATAAGAATATGGAAAACATAATTCCCCAATTAAAAGAGTTAAGCCATAGTAGAGACAAGAACTTGAGCCATACTTCAGAAGTAGCTCCAAGCAAGATGATATCTGAGTCCTGACTAAGCCTGAGTGTTTCCTCCCTATGACCGGGGGGGGGGGGGGGGGGGGAACGGAAGAAAGAAGGAGTAACAAAAGGGTCATACATAAAGTCTGGCGAGCCAAGTTACTTTTAGCCAGTAAATAAATAAAAGTAACATGATAGGCATAAAAAGTGGATAAGAGAGATCCCTACATAAATGGCAGGTGTGACAAGGTAGACAGGGCAAGGTGCATACACTTCTCTAATGATTACTCCACTACAACAAAAACACCATATTACAACTTTAATTTTACAACGGTGGCAAACGCACCGTTGTAATAAATGGGTTTTTACAACGGTGGTAAAAGCACCGTTGTAATAAATGGTTTTTTTACAACGGTGGTATAAACACCGTTGTAACTAAAACAAAAACACCATATTACAACTTTAATTTTACAACGGTGGTTAAAGCACCGTTGTAATAAATGTTTTTTACAACTTTTTTCCAGAAAAGTTGTAATAAATTTATTTTTAACAACTGTGTTATTTTGACAGTTGTAATAAAAGCCTATCACAACTTTTATTTTTTGACTGTTGTAATATATGACTATATTTTAATATTAATTATTTTCATTAAATAGTTTTTGATAATTAATATTAACGACTAATTAGTAATTATTAATTAATAACCCATATATTAATATTAAATATTTAATTAAAAATACTTCAATAAATAAATAATTCATGCTAATAATTAGTAATTGACAACCAATTAGTAATTATTAATTAATAATCAATAAATGCATATTAAATATTTAATTAAAAATACATCAATAAATAAATAATTCCTACTAATAATTACTAATTAACAGCCAATTAGTAATTATTTAATAATAATCAATATATAAATATTAAATATTTAATTAAAAATAATTATTTATAACTACTTCATTATTAAGTACTAGTAATTAATTAGTAAGTAATAACTAATGAGCGGTTAATAATCAATTAATTAATAATCAATAAGTAAATAACAATTAATAAATATTTAATTTATAATTAATCATGACTATTAGTAGTAATTAATATTTAGTATATAATATTTTTTAATAAGTAATCGTTGTTGAAAGTTTTTCCAAAATCTTTTGTCAAATATGATCCCTACGGAGGGGGGTCCAGGGGGGGTGGCAACCCCCCAAGGTGGGGGTGCGGGGGCAACGCCCCTGCTAACGGTACATTTTGTGTAATGTTGAATTTGAATCTTACTCAAAATTTAACAACAATCGTTAATTAAGTAACAATTGTAAGTTAAAAATCAGTAGTAAATAATAATAATAATTTATAATTAACTAAAATAATAATTGAAATTAATGATAAAAACATATATTAAATAAGTAATAGCTCCGCGCTACAACTATTTTTAGGGACTATTTTAGGCATTAGCTTCAATTACACGCGTTAGCACCAGAACGCCAATTACACGCATTAGCTTAAATCAAAAAAGTTGCATACTTAACCCTGTTTGAAAAGTAAGAAGCCACAATTGAAATTTTAGGCTTAAACTGTTTGAAAAGTAGAAGCGGCAACTAAAATTTTAGGCGGCCTCACTAATTTTTTCATTAAGCGGTGCCTGCTTTTTATTTAGTTCTCCTCCCCCAAATTATGACTAACTCGTTCCTTATTTCATCCATACTCTCCGAATACCAACTCGTTCGCCTCCCCCAAATTAGTCTAGGGCTTCACGAAATCCCCCAAATGTGTCGCTCTCATCTTTCAATTCCTACCAAGCTTTTCCCGCTGTTGTATAGATCGATCCTCTCAGTCCCCTATCAATCTCAATGCCCTGAGTTTAGCCTATCTCAGATCTGCGTTCCTGCCTTGCGCTCTCATCTCAGATCTATTGTATAGATCGAAGGCTCCGATGGCTTCAGACTCGACGGTGGACGCAGCAGGTGATAGGTGCTACGTGCTCCAATCCGACTTTAATGAGGGCAAGCATGGTCGTGGTTTGTAAGTTCGGCAGTGACTTGTAAGTTGATGTAATAATTGAAATCGTTGTTTTTTAATTTACTGCTATTTGACTATTACCTTTTTTTAGATAACATTGAATTTTGTTGATGCGTATGAAATTATTGTTGGTTCTAGTGGACGGAAGTGTCTTGTATGGTGGAGGGTGCAGTGTGGCGATGGTTTGCTGTCATATCTTGGGATTCAGGTAGTGGGCGGAGACCATTGTAGGTTGGTGAAAGATTGCGGTGCAGGTTGTAGTTGAAATGAGGTATGCAGACTGGGTAATGGACGGTTATAATTCACCTTCTTATGCACCACTTTTGCCCTCATTTACGAAGAGTTGTTCTTATAGTTTGCTAATTGCAAACTCAAATGTAAGTTTTTTCAATTAAGAATTTATATCATTGATTTCATAAATTGTTAGTATGTAATATGATGAGAGCCTAAAGCTACTTCCCTTAATTTAATCGATTTTTGGTTCCAGTTAATGTTTTTCTCTCTGTTACCAAATTTCATGTACTTTAGTTGTTTTACAATATCCATAAACATATTTTTGGTTCCAGTTAATGTTTCCCATAATTTAATCGATTCAGGTAGGGGGCTGCTTATACTATTGTTCCCGTACATGAAGCTGAAAAAACATATTTTGTCAGGAATGATCCTATATATCGTATTTTCCCTGGAAGGTCAACTCTCTGGTTATCTTCCAAATCTTGCTTATTTGAAATTTAAAGCTTGTCGGCTAGGTTCGATCCCTTATTTATATAAATTTATGATTTTATTACATCGTACTTCGGCTCTTGATATTTCCGCCATTTCTAAAATTGGTTTATAGGAACATGAACCCAACCACATTCAGTACGCTTGCTTTTCCACATCTAAGTATGTTTGGTTGTCATGGGTGTTGGATGCTTATTCCGCTTATATAATTACCAAGAGTTTGTTACAATCATTAAGGATCTCTAGCTGAAGGGGCAAGCAGTATAGTGTCTTACCACTATTATTATTAGAAGAAAGTCTAATATAACCTTCTAAAATCCAAAGATTTCTGTTAAAAGTGTTGTGTATTTCAGTTTGTCTTCTTGTTGCCATGATAAATTTTAGTCTGACTCATACTAAAACTTTGTTTATAATGCTATAAAACGCAGGCACATCCGCAACCTCAACAAGCAAGATGCCTATCAATACCCTCCAGTACCACAAACCCACCACAACAACCACCATAGCAACCGCCACAACTGCCAAAGCAACCACCTCCAGCCAGCCCTAAAAAGCTGCAAAATCATGAATCTCAAAAATCAACAAAAGCTCCACTTTCTTCATCTACTTCTTCTCAACCTCCGTCGCGAAGCATAATCCCATCTTCTTCATCGAACTATGCATCATCGTCTTCCAGTTTACCCAGCGAACACGAAGCAATGCAAATTGAAACTGCAACCAGCGATGATGCCACATCAAATAATAAAGGAAAAGAAGCAAGTGAACCTCCGCTGCCGCAAGTTCAAGAAACTCCAATGGAAGAAGCTATAAGGATGACTCATGGTAGGTTGAGAAAAAGAGCTGCTACAGCTTCGCTTGCTGCTCCCTGAAAATTCTTGCATTTTTGGTATACTTTGCACTTCTCTATCTTTTCTTATTTTTTGATTATTGTTTGGTTTAAATTTGTTGATGTGCGATTGCATGTTATGATATTATACATACATCTTATAAAAAAAATTGATTTTTTTTCGACACAAAAAAAAATGAAATGCAAAATATATATGCATTTGGGCATCACTGTACTCATGAATGAATGCACAGAGTAATAAGGATATTTGACGATGAGCATGATGTTGAAATGGATGATCGATTGGGGATGCTGGAGCATAAAGACTCGGTGTATGTCAGTGTGTGTGTGTATATTTATACGGAAGTGTGTATGTAACTGAGTGTATTGAGTGATCAGTTTGTAGTGAGGAATGTATGTATTGTTATGACTGTATTATGTAAAAGTGAGTTGTACGATAGTGGATCAGAAAGTTGTGCTAATTCAAATATTGAAATAAAATATTTAATTGATTATTTCAGATCAGTGTAGTATCATTTTATTCAATATCAATATTTATTTTTATATGAAATGTAATGTATAACGAAACAAAAATCGTATTGCTATAATTAATTGTAGTAGGAATTACTACAACGGTGAAAAAAAGTTGTAATATGTACTACTACAACAGTGCAAAAATGTTGTAATATGTATTACTACAACGGTGGAAAAAAGTTGTAAAATATACATATTACAACGGTGTTGCAACAGTGTAAAAACGTTGTAAAAGATATGAGTCTATTACAACTTCTTAATACACGACGGTTTGCCTACCGTTGTAAAATGTATATTACAACAGTGTTCCACCGTTGTAATAGGGTCATTTTGTTGTAGTCTACACTATTACTAGCATAGCTAAATAAGATGATCCCTTCCACTGTAAGTTGGTAGACTTAGGGCATACACCCAAGTGTGCCCTAACCACTACCCTAATCGATCGGCTCCCTACTCCGTAGATATCCTGTGTTGGCCCCACAGTAGGAGGTATTACTTCCTAAAGGGGAAACCCTTAAGATGTGCACAACCATATCTACTAGTGTCACAGTTGTCTTATCCCCCTCTGCCCGGCTCATGCACGCACATGGCCCGGTCGGTTTGCGCCGCCTACACCGTCCGTCTCGTTTGGATCTCTTATAATCAATCAGTAAGCGTGTCCCTTCTCCGCCTAACACGGAGTTCTTTATTTGACACCTACTCTGGGTTACTGACTGAAATGGGTCCCACACAACATGATACAAGCTCTCCCCCTTTGTCTTGTATCCCCACTAGGTTTTTCACTGACTATGTATACCCCCAAGCGTCTTTAATTACATAGCCCTATGTAAGTTATGCTTACCCTAAAGGGTGTTTTTGATTACATAACTTTATCATATTTTTCCACCGTTATGTATATCACTAGGTTTCTTTAATTACATAACCTTATTGGGTTAAGTTCGTGGGCCTATATGCAAATATTGCCCACCCCCTCCAATTTACTTAACCCACCCACTACCCATCCAATTTTACTTAACCCTAACTTAGGTTAATAATCATACAATCATTATGGATTAAATTAGGTTAAGTAGCCCAATTCTTTACCATGTCCATTTATGGTTTATAATGGGCTAGACCTCCCACATTAGGCCAACAACATGTGGATGCTGGATATGTCGGTCGGGTCCATGCAGACTTATTCCACAGTTGGGCCTAACCTCGTGTCATAGCCCAATTCGTATTTACGTACTTAGACCTACCACATTAGGTTCAACATTAGTGGCAGCTGGATATGCCAGTTGGGTCTGGGCAGACTTCACCACTAATGCAACCTAACCTCGTGTCATAAGTACAATTACAATTCCTAATTGTAATTACTAGACATTCCATTTTTATCCAAATCTACCTATGTCATTATAGGTGAGTATTTCTTTGTTTCCCCATTTGAATTATATGTCCAATTCATATAAATATTACATAAATTATGCCAATTATAAATCCCTTTTCCCCATTTCCTAACTAACGTATACACACATATTTTGGCGGCACCTAGGCTATGAAGTAGCCTAGCCATAACAATGAAAAGGGAATACGACAAAGGTGATAGTTTCAACATATCTTGGCATAAACATAAACTAGCAAGATAACAAGGTGAATGGACATGTAATTAACATCATAACAAGGTGGACATAAAACTGATGAAGTTGTGGCAACTACGATGTCAAAGCAAGCATAATGAGATCTAAATTAACTATTTAGGTGTCCAACTATTTAGATATAGCATAATTAGGGTGACATAGTACCATGTTTAGATCTAAAGATGGCTTTACATGTCAAGTTTACAACATATCTAGATTGATCACAATATGACAGGTGAAAGGGGATTTACATAAAGAACTAGATCTAGCCAATGTTACAACTATCCAATTTAATAGATGTACATTCACCACAATATAGTTACAAGTCAAGATCCACATAGGCAACATAATAGAATATTCACAATTGTATTAGATCTAGGGAAATAGATCTATCATGACACAGTATAGGATTTAACACTAGCACAAAATCATACTTTACAACATATCCAATTCACAGTCTTTCACAATTTACTTTTATTTATCTAAACCTAAAAGCAACTAGAAACTCACAGCGTTAGGTTCAGAGAATTGAGAAAGAATGGATCCTGAATTTCTGAATTTAAATTGCAAAGTATGTTGTTGTAGAAAATGGTTACGTCTCAGTTCGTATCCCGGCAGCATATGGCCTCCATGATTTCCAATGAAGAAAATAGGAGAATAAGACACATATATATAGCTGCCAGACCCCCTGAAATCGAGTGCCACGTCAGCCCTAGGGGTGTCGATACCCCTGTGGGTGGGTCGACCCCTAGGTCGACACCCCATAAGGGGGTCGACCCCGGTGTTGGCACTCCTCTAGGGGGTCGACCGCCTAGAGCGGGAATTCTGCCGCTATTTTTTAATTTTCAAATTTGAACTGTTCTGGATAAAATTCTGACTCATCTCTAACTCATATGTGTATACATAATATTTCTACATGTATACAAACTTAAAACCCTCATAACTTCTTCATACGGTGTCTGTTTTACGCAAACCAAATGTCTATCTTGACTAGAATTTCGAGACGGACGCAATGATGCAATCCGTTTCCTCTAATACCGTATATTAAATTAATTACTATTTAATTTATTTTCTTTACTATCGTTAAAAATTCGGGGTGTTACACCGATTCACTTCAAATCTGTTCCATTGTGTAGCCTACGTCTCTACGATCCCAATGTGACTGACCGTTCGAAATTCTGATACAGTATGATTGAGATATTGTAATTAAAAGTTTGTTTAAACATTTAAACTAAAACTAACTTATATTGATTAATATTTTGGGCCTCACCCATTCCAATCAGCCCAACCCATTCCGTTAACCGCAGGCCTTTTCTCTAATAATCCTTCTTCCCGATCAACACATACCCGGCTGCTCCTCAAACCATTCACCATAGCCATGCCTTTATCTTTCCATAACTCTTCTTCCTCTCCACAATTAAACCAAAAAATTTACCAATAGCCTCCCCTTCTAAAGATCTATCTCCCCATATCAACTTGAACAAGCTTGCTGCTCAATTTCAGTTTGTGTCGAACAACATCTCCGCGTCATGACTGTGCAACACCAAACCTTTTTATTTTGAAATCACTCCGAAATTTTATAAATCACTCTACTCGACGCCACAACCATAAAACAACCCTCGAATTCATGAATCCATGCTTCCATCTTCACAAATATCTTAACCTAGGCTTCGCTTGAGCCACTGGTACGACAGCTAACAAGTTCGAACAGCAAGAAACCCATATAGAAATGTAGCTCACAATCTGAAGAGTTCAAGAATACTTATATTTGGATTTTATGATTTATATTTCGATTGTTTGGATTTTAGAAACTCACAATTTGTTGCTATGAGAAAAGGCAATGACCGCGAAGATTATTGACCATAGAAAACATACGACTTAGGTTTAGGTAAAAGTATGGGTATTTATAGGATAATTATATAATTTTATATTCAATTATTATATTTATTTCTATTGAACCATTACCTTCATTTGGAGTTTAAAAATTCGTAAAATCTCATACGATATCCAATTTCGACGAAAATTGACATGCAGTTATAGCTCGACATTCCGGACCCACATAAACTTGTTTCATCGAATTCCGACTCCATTTGTTCATACAGAGTATTCTTTAAGCCAAATTATTGACTGTTTTTCACCTTAAAATCCCATACGGTTACATACTGACTCTAAAAATCACGAAAATTGAAATATAATAATAATTTAATATTCCAGATGCAATAAAATTAATTTCATCGAAAACGGAGGTCGTTTGTAAAAACGGCTATTTTCTAAGGTCTAAATAAACCCATTTAAATATTAATATATTTAAAAACAATTTAATTCAATATTAATAAATTAATATTATTGTATATATATTCACATAGAATATCATACAACTATAAAATAAACACACTTGGATTTAAAACTCGATATTCTCAAATCCAAGCTAAGTCGATATTTTATTTATGTTAAAAATCCATTTATTATATAATTAAATCGTTATAAATTATAACGAATTCCATAGCGACTATTTTAAAATTTGATTTGGACATATCTCACAATCTACAAGACGAAATCTCGATTTTTCTCTTCCATTAGAAAAATATAGTTCATTAGATCCGAACGTTTCTTGTTTCACAGAAATCCGACTTAAAACGGATTTTTTATATTCAATTAAAATTCGTATTGCCAAATTACGAACTACCGCGACATTTCGAGCTCGATTATAATTATAATATAATTTATACATTCTAACGTCGTTTATTAAATATATTCGTTAGTATAACTCAATTCTAAACTGAATTAAATTAGCTAATTCATTTGATTCACACAACATAGCGAATTCCACTATTTCTGACTATTTATTAAATTAAATATATTATTTAATTATTAATATTAATTAATTATTCAGTATAATTTCATTTAAGCCATTTAAAATTACTAAACCAATATTTAGATAAAAAATAAATTAATTATTCGACCTTTAAAAATACGGGACATTACAACGATCCTTTTGTACTAGCAAAACAAGCATTTCAAGTTTACTACGCTCCTTATCCGTCTATAAAAAGTGTTAAAGCAGATTAGTCGACAATTTTTAAAACAAAGGCCCGATTTACATTTGATGGGAAGAATATTCTAGACGAAGAAGCCTATTAGGCAGATCTTGAGTAGAACAATGAGATAATAATTGAAGACGCTCATACAAATTTTAGACCTCTGATAAATGAATCAAATTTTTTGTTAGAAGCGTTCAAGAGTATGGAGGATGATATTATAGAATCTGAGACCGATTCCAAATCAGAAGATGATGGCGACTAATGTAGATGGTTAGTATTATCTTTCTAACTGTAACGTAATTATGGAGTGTATGTTTTATATTTTGAAATTCATGTAACTCAGATAAATTATTGAATATTATGATCATTATTTACATCTTTTATGTCATATGCATTTTTTCCTATTTATTTATCTTAAAAATGCAACGTAATATGTTTCTCCTTGGAATATGAGAACCAATCTAATACAGGTATAAACAATTTCATTCCGCTTATGTCATTTATTTAACAACTTGTATCATTTGTAATGGTTAACTATAAAATAAATTTCAATATCATGTTATTATTATCTTTTAAAATGATTTGTTTGTGGCGGGTATGTCACTGAGAGGGAGGAGTACTTCACAGTCTTCAGCGATGGTTCTAGTCCATCGCAGCACTCACATCGTCCCGTCGTCTCCTTAGTGCCAACGACAATGGGGTAAAAATAAACTTTATTTAGCATGTTAATTTTTTAAACCAACTATACACTTATGTATATCATATTTAACACATGGTTTCGACCTACAACCTTCAAAGATTATTCTGGATGTGTCGAGATCAGCGTACAGGGTTAGGATGGTGGCATGTTGGACGATGTTGGATACCATCCCACCTCACATTATACAGTGCATTTGGTAGGACGTCCTTGTAATTAATTCTTCTACTTATTTTTCCATTTTATATTTTTCCAATCGTTGATGTACTGTACATATTTTACTGCTAATGTTTATTTAACATGATATACAAGCCGAGGTTTATATACAGACGCTCAACTTAGAGCTGGCCCGAACCTATTGGATGCAAAAAATAAGGAAGAATTATAAGGATGACATTCAACATTAAAAAAAGCATGAAAAAGCCTAACTGGATGGGAGCAGTCGGGTGGAAAGGATTTCTCAAATATTGGAATATTGATGGGGCAAAGGTAAGTGTACTAATTTTTTTTTTTAAATATAAAAAATATTTAATTAGTAAGTAATGTATCAAATTTTGAATGTACAGGCAGAGGCAGAAAGAAATTATGCAAATAGGAATGCAAATCCGGTCATGCATCGAGGAGGATCTAAGTCATTTCAGCAGTATCAGCAAGATTTGGTATATGTAAATGCGACCTACAAAAAATTAATATGCTATAATTTTGGACTTGTAATAATTGTATGTAATAATAAAATTCAGGAGACTGAGTGGCAGGGTCCAGATTCGTATATGGATGTGCTCACCCGTACGCATGCTATTGAGCATGTCAATCCAGATGGGACTATCACACATACATGGCACAATGACAAATCTAGGCACAACCATGTAAGATTTCATTTTATGTAGTAGTATTTGTAGTAATTGTTAAATTAGAATAAAATACGATATCATGATATTAATTCTATCTACATTCTTATTTAGTCTTGTAGGCCAAGTTTATGGAGCAGCGCCAGCAACGTTTGAGACTGGACAAGAGCAGCACATGACTGATGAGGATGTCATTCTATTCCAGTCAGTGATGGATCCAGTGATGTGGAACAAGCGTTATAGCTTCGGAAATCAAGTGGTAAATGATTGTTTCCTTAATTTAATTCTTTGTTTACTAATAAAATAACATTTAGAGTTATAGCTGATTAATATAATCACACATGATTAAAAGATTTTTAAATAATTGTTACAGACCTGCAGTTAGAGATAAAGCGGGCAGAGATTGAGGAATTTAGGTCTAGGATGGAGCAGCTTGAAAACCAGAATTGCCGCAAGGCCTTGAGATGACTCAACTTCTAGACTAGCATTTGGCCAACTTCCCGCAGCAGTACGGTCGCTTTCCATCATTAGCTGGCTCTACAGAAGATGATCAGTGATGCAGTGTGAGGTGGGTTTTTTAGGGCAGTGTACGTATATGACTTGTGCCTATGGGTTCATATTTTTTTACATATTATGATGGTAGACTTGATGGTAGATTTGGTGGTAGACTTGTTGTGGTAGACTTGATGGTAGACTTGTTGTATTTATTGTTTTTATGATGCTAGACTATGTGATATGTAAATATTTATGTGTTACATAATTAGTGGTTTGAGTTTGTGGTGAAATTTATACTATTTATGTGTTTTTGTTGATTTATTGAGCTGAAATTGGTTTTATTTTGATATTTTCTTGATATATGGTATACCGATGTTATATATTGTTGATGAGATAGTGGTTTGGGTGAGAAATGTAGTTGGAAGGCTAAATAGCAGCTGAAATATAAAAAATAACATGCAGGTTTTCTAACGGCTACTGATGACTAACGATAGCATATTGTCTCTTGAATATGTAACAGTTTCCGACAGTTAACAATGGTTTGTAGACGTTCTATCCGTGTCGGTTTCCGATGGCTTTTGACGGTTGACGCCAACCGTCGAAAACCGTCACAAATCGCCTATAGCCGTCGGAAACTTAAACGACGAGCTATGTTGATAGCCGTCGAAAACTCTGCTTCTAGACGCCTCTAAAAGCAACGGCTTCCGATGGTCGCGATAATTTTGAGCCATCGGAAATAGCCTATTTTCTTGTAGTGTGTTGATAATAGAAGTCCCAAACCGAGACCCAGATTCGGTTACTTAATAGAAGGCCCAAAATCCACTTCTGGAAATATTAGAAGTTCCGAACCAAACCCAGATTCGGGTATTTAAAAGAAGACCATAAATTCACTTCTAGCAGTAATAGAAGTTCCAAACTAAACCCAGATTCAGGTATTTAATAAAAGACCAGAATTCCACTTCCGGCAACAAAAGAAGTCCCAAACAAACCTAGATTCTGGTATTTAATAGGAGACCAGAAATCCACTTCTGGTATTTTTAGAAGTCCCAAACCATAACCTAGATTCAGGTATTTGATAGAAGAGCAAAAATCCACTTCTGGTATTTATAGAAATCCTGAACCATAACTCAAATTCAGGTATTTGATAGAAGACCGAAAATCCAATTTTAGTATTTATAGAAGTCCCAAACCATAACCCAAATTCAGGTGTTTGATAAAAGACTAGAAATCCACTTATAGTATTTATGGAAGTCCCAAACTGTAACCCAGATTCAAGTATTTGATAGAAGACCAGAAATCCACTTCTAGTATTTATAAAAGTTCCGAACCATTACCCAGATTTAGGTATTTGATAGAAGACCAGAAATCCGCTTCTGGTATTTACAGAAGTCCCAAACCATAACCCAGATTCAGGTATTTGATATTTGCTTGAGTTATCGTTTCATTCTTATGAGCCACTCTAAGGGATTTTGTTCTGATTTATAAGCTGCTTCCCTGAGTTTTAATTTGATTTGATCAGCTGCTTCCTTTGGCTTTGATTGGTCATTTCAGCCTTGTTCTTGAAGTAGAGGTTGTACGTGCTTTAATTGATCCTTTCGAACTTTTTTTCCCATCTGTGGAATAAGATGTGAGCAGAGGATGTATGTGCTCTGAGTGCTTCCTTTGAGCTTTTGTTCCCTTCCGCGGGATAAGATGTAAATTTAAATGGAACGTGCTCATCTTTAGCGCAGAGGTTAGAACATACTCGTCTTTAGAGTAGAGGTTGAACGTACTCCTTTAGATCATAAGTTAGAACGTACTCATCTTTTTTGGTAGAAGTTAGTTACAATTTTAGGCACACAGCTCGTGTAGTGATGAGCACACAACTCGCATTAGGATAATCACGTAGCTCGTGTAGTGATAAGCACACAGCTTGTGTAGTGTAAAACATAAATACTTAAAGCAGGATCAAATATCCTTTAATGGACAAACCCCTAATGACCATCAATGGTTATTAAGGGAAAATGTAACCATATTAAACTAGCAGTGGGAAAATTTAACCAAATATCGCATAACTACTTAACTTGAGAACTTATGAATAAAATACAAAATCCATTGTCAAACATGAAACAAAAACTGTTGTGTTTGAACTCATCACGTCGAGATATTTAGCCATTCTCTCAATGTTATGGTGTTTCTTATTTCAATCAAAGGCGAAATAACACAACTATCATACAACAGGTGGTGGTGAATATTTCATTTTCCCTAAACTCACTGAGCCACCTACTCTACTGAATAAAATACTACTCCTAGTCCCTTCTTACTAAAAGAAAGAAGACTGGGTCCCAAGTTTACCTGGGCCAAGGTCTTATACTAAACTTAGTAATACAAAAATAGCAATTGAGCTTGCCATTTCTAGTAAAATTGTCAAAATATGAACCATACAAAACATCCATAAACAAGTAAAAGATGTCTGTTAAACTTACCAATTAATAAAATAGCAGTTACTCGGATTGGAAGAAGTGTTGCTATGGGCTTATACAATACCTAGCAACCTTTCCAAATTGTGCGACATGAAAGTACTACACGTCCTCGAGTTTGAAAAAATGCGACAAGTATGAGACTTAGGACATTTACTAGAGTAATGGTCCCTTGACCCGTAATTATAGCAGTTTCCATGAGTAGAGTTGGAAGCTCCAGGTCTGGAGGCTTCCTTCTTACCTCCGAGCTCGGTACCATCATTATAAAAGTTAGCAAACCTGAATTTGGGATAGGTAGGCAAAGAAGCAGTCCTCGCTGCTAGGGAATTTGTCTAAAGATCAAGTGGTCATTGGGTTATTTCCCATTTATCTTCAATGAACTCTTGTAGGAGTCCTTCCCGAATGAGTCCTTGTATTATACCCTCTAGCTCCTTGCATTCATCAGTTCTGTGTCCATTTGTCTTATGATATTCGCAGTACTTCCCTCCCTTGAACGGTTTTGGATAATTTTTGGCTTTGGAAGTTGTTGGGAAGTTGAATCTATCCTTCATTGTAACATATACATACGAGATAAGTTTTCTTAGGGCTATAAAATTAGCTTTAAGTCTTTCCTTCTTTGGTTTTTTCTGATGTTTATAAAATCCGAGCTTCCAGTCTTGAGGCTCTTGATCATAGCGAGATTTTCCATCTTCTCCATAGTTACAGAGTCTCTTTCTCGAATGATACAATTCCTCTAGGCGAATGAACTTACTTTCCCAATAATAAAATTCTTTTTGGTCTTGACATCCATGCGTGTACAGCTCCTTCGAAAATGGAGTATTCTTAATCAGCCTCGAATAGACGGCGACAAGATTATCTATGTTGCTCATATCCTTTTCTTTCAAAGCTTTAACATTAAATAGTTTTAGGTAATTGGCTAGAGACTCTTCTTATCCTTGTTTTATACTTATAATGGCGGGTAGTCCACGGTTGGATCCTTATAGCTGCAGAACCTTACAGAGAACTCATAAGAAAACTGTTCCCAAGAACAGATGGCTTTCCTTTGATATCGGTGATACTATTTAACGGCCGCTCCTCGTAGTGTGATTGGAAACATTCAGCATGAATATCCCTTGAAGCGCTATGGAAATTCATATAACTCTCAAAGGTAAAGAGGTGGTCTTCGGGGTTTGTGGTCCCATCATATATGAAATGTGGTGTTCTTATACTAGATGGAGCTTCATTCATTCTTATCTTCTATCTTCTGATGACATTAGGCTTCTGTTCTCTTTTGAATTGGTTACCTCCCTTAATACTTGGTTGTTCTTCGGAAAGCTGGACTGCTTTGTAGATCCGATTAGGGTTTAATTTGACTAACAAACTCTAGAGGTGCCATTACTCTCGACTCTGCTTCATAGGGTACTATCTTTGAGGACCTTTTGGCCAAGTTTGCTTCAATAAATCTTCTAGTAGTATCAGTCTGCGTTGCCAAGCGCAATATTTCCAGCTCATCACTTGCTTTTTTTGTTAAGGTTGAAGGTCCCTTGGTTTCCAATTTTGCTAAGTTGGTGTTATTTTCTGGAAAGGGCGATGTGTTGGAAACTTGTTCACAATCCTATTTTAACTTAACTATCCTAAACCAATCTTTGGATTATCTCGTTAGGATGAAATAAGGAATAAGGTCGGATTGAGAAATAGGGACGAAGATTTGAGCGGTAAGGATGGTGGTATGAGGTGACGTTATTCTTCAAAAAGCTCTTGATGGATCAAGGATGTTTGTAGCCGTAGACACTTGTCAAAAGCCTTTATTCATGGTTTATTTCTTTAAGGCTTAGTCCAATAGGTTGGAACAACTAGGTGTGTGGTAGGTTAACCACTGGATCAGAGGTTTGGATGTTCAGGCTCCTTCTGGCGCCAAAATGTTAACGTTGTTTTCCGTCAGCACCGAGATATGAGGTTACAGTTGTGGATCTAGGGTAATATAGTCTTTTTAAGCTTGATTACATTCACTGCTCCCTAGGTATCAAGACCCTTAGTTCGTAGATTAGTTATTCTTACTTCAAGAGGTGGGTATCACACTTACGAAACATAAGGACGAACAGTTACCCTGGGATGGGGATACAACAATTGTCACTAATCGAAACTAAAATAAGCAATAAGGGTATTTAGGTAATTGTTGGAAAGATTGGGTTGAGGAGACTTGATACACATAAGCACAACAATACACATATGATATGCAAGATAATAAGAACACACAATTTATAGTGGTTCGGTTCAAATTGAACCTACGTCCACTTTAAGGGCTTTGATGATTTTATTCATGGAGGTAGTTACATAAGAAATACCCAATTTGATTTACAAATTAGGGTTAGATCTCTTAGAATTGAGTAAAAGATAGTGGAATAGGAAAAAGGCCCTAAAATAAGATCCTTAGGGTCTAACTTATAGATGATTTGGGCCCTATTTTGCTACGATCATGTGGTAAAGCCACTTCTTGTTTCCACCACCTCTTTGTTGTCATTTTCTGGCGTCGTCACGACTCTCATGTCATTTTCTGCTATCAATACCACTTCGGTATCGTTTTCTGTTGTCCTCACCACTCTGGTGCCGTTTTCTTTTATCGTCACCACTCTGGTGTCGTTTCCTGCTGTCGTTACCACTCTGTTGTCGTTTTCTACAGTGGTCACCACTCTGGTGTTGTTTTCTGCTGTCGTCACCAGTCTGGTGTCGTTTTCTACCGTCGTCACCACTCTAGTATCACCTTTTTGGTGTTGATTCTTGGTGTTACCCAACTATTTTCCTTACTTAGTGTTTGGTATCGTCCTCCATGATACTTGTTAACATTATTTTGGCTTTGAAATTGCTACCTTCATGTTCCTACCTTTGAGACTTCAGTATCGTGGTTTCGGTATCGGCCTTAATGTTGGGTCAGTTGCTTTCTCCATTGAGTATCAAATCCATGGCTCCACCTTTGAGGTCTTTTGGATTTGTATTACTTTTGTATTGATTTGTTCATTTGATGCCTTCATTGCCTTGGTGCGTCTTGATCTCGTCTCTCTTTCGGTGTCAACTTTCTGTGTGTCATCCTCATAAACTTGTCTTCTTGTTCCGGTGCTTATACCAAGCTAATTGTTCACTATATGCTGGTGCTGACACCATTCTTTGCTCTCTTCTTCCCTACTCTTTAACGTTACTATTGCTTCTTCTCCTTATCTTTTGTTATTGGTGTCGGACCGATATCCTTGTGCTCTGGTATCGGCCTTGATTCTCTCAGGCCTCTTCTGCATCGTAGATGTAATCTTGGCATCGTCTCCTTAACGATACTAGGTGTTGTTGCTTGGTTGTTGTTAATGCAAAAAATTGCAATAACACCCCATGGTGTGTTTCAACACTTCACCAATGATCATTTAGAGCAAATGAGTGCAAGAAAAAGTAAAGTCTGTTTATAGTGGTTTGGCCTCAGATTTGGCCTACGTCCACTTTAATCGGAGATCCCATTACGATTCTCATGATTACAGGGCAATTAATCGTTTTCACTTTAAACATTTTTTGTTCCTTTTACAATTCTCTATTCTTCTCTTCGATTTCTTGAATTCACCATAGAAATGCTTAGATCTCTTTAGTTGCGGAGATTATTGAAGTAGATCTTCGATAAGCGAGCATTTTGATGATCTTTGACAATTTCACGATGATGATGGAGATGGTTGATCGAAGCTTGATGGAGCTTTAATGGAGTTTGAGAAGATTGCTTGATGTTGAGAAATGAAAATGGCAGCCCTTGAGGATGGAGAAGTTCGGACCCCCATATGTGGAAATGGCAGGGTATTTGTAGATGTAGTTTGAATGGGGCGGCAAATTTGTAAATAATGCTTGCACAAGTTTATGAACCATCCGATCCATACAATGTTTACAACGATTTACTTTCATATATTATGCCACGTAAGCATTCAAACGACCCGTCATATTTATAATTTTTGATCCATAAAGAGGATTCTTCCGACCCATGAAGTAGGCACTTTTCGTTCCATGACCATACGATACAACTACAAAGCATACCACCCCATATTTGCCAGCTATCATCCACTATTTAACGTAGCTGCTGACCCATGCTTTTCGATCCATTATCAACAAATTGCTGTTTGAATTGGTGAATTTGAATGGTAATCATTCACAAATTGTATGTCGAAATTCTTTGTAGTTTGGAACTTCTGTGTAAGGATCTGTGCAGAATCGATATACTATGCTCTACTTTATGTAATGATTTCTCAGTCTTTGATGCTGCTAACCATTTGTGTCAATTTGTTCTTCACTGTGAACCCGTTGATCTCGGATATTAGAAGCCAAAATTTGATTATCACTTGTGCATTGAATCAGTCTTTGGAGTGTTTTTAACTTAATGTTATTGCAATAATTCTTGTGTTGACCGATGCTTGGACTTGCACTTGCTGTTTTCGACGCTATGCTGACTAAATCCTTTAATTTAGGACTTAGCAAATTCTTTGGAGTTAAATGTTTATAATTCATCTCTTTGAACTTTTTGCTATTGTTTTTGCTGAAATTTGCTAAGATTCCAACTTATATTTGCGTTGAAGTGTGAATCTTCCTTTTCACTGATAATGATTCTTGTATTTGGCTAATTACATTTTGATAGAGAATCCAATGTTTGTGCACACTTTCAGATGAATGGTATGCGATTTGATCTTAGATGCGGCCAAGGTTTTAATTCTCGGATATCAGCTGCGTTTCGTCTCGAAGATTTTAGAGACTTGATCTCGTATCGGGGGAGATTTCGAATGAGATTAGTTTAATTCGGGGCACATCTCAGATTTCCATCTCGGGTCTGAAAGTTCATATCGAAACAATCTTGGGGTACATGATATGTTAAAAAATGATATAATTACAAAATGATTTTTATGAATGCTACTAAAAACATAGTAAGTTAATCTTGAATTGCTAAATCACTTTATTATTCTTGATTTACGAAAGATCATTCATACTCTAAATCGTAATATGCTTAAAACAAAAATATAGCACAATGCAAATAGGTAAGTGCTTAAAACATATAATCTATGAAAATGAATTATTGTTAGACATAAAACATTCAAAAGATCCAAAACATTAAAAAATACAGCATAAGTAGACCATAAATATATAATTTCATAGGTAACTTGTATGTAAAAAGACGAATTTGAAGATCATAAGCATTGTTAACATGTATGAACATACAATATGGTCATTTAACATGCAAAATGTAAAATAGAAGGAGATTATCATGGCTAGATTTGAGTTTTAAATATTATTTTGGTTCAGGCACAAGTTTAAATCTTAAACAGAAAAAACCAATATCTCGGACAACATTCCAGTATTTCGTATCGGTCGATATATCGTTCGAGATTGCGATATCTCGGGTGATATATTTGAAAGGAGATTTATTGTGATATTTGTTGTTTCGTTTTGGAAGGAGCCCAAAACGAGATCTCGGGCGATATTTTTGAAATTTGAAATAGTGGATGCGTCAAGTAAGTGTTTATGGCAATTGAGCTTTTGATTGCTGATCGATCCTGACGATGAAAATAACAATTTGTACTCGACAACATTGCAATATTGTATAAATTCCTCTTTGTTGCTTGAACGCTAGCCAATATTTTGAACGCGATTTGCCATGTATTAAACTGAGCTTAGCACACAATTTTTTGGTGATTGGCACTTAGGTTTCTCGAATCCAACAATTTTGCTTTTTGAGTAGTTTGGGAAGATCATCTTTGATCAGCGAGGCTCTCTGATCATGGTGCTGTGATGATAAAGTTTAACCATGTTTTTATATGCTTCAATCTGTATTTACCTACTTAGCGTTTGCCATAGTGTTAAGCATTTCCAGTATATTTTTGCGTGACCATTCGCATTTTACTGAGGATGCATAGATAAATGCCCACACTTGGACTTGAGATTTTTTGCATGCCAACTGTTGGATCTAATTACCGAATTCCTCCTTAATCATCTTTGGATCTGGTCACGTATCCAATGGATCGGATACTTCGGATTTACTATGGACCAGATACGTCTGATCCATGATGGGCCGGATACTTTTCGATCCATGATGGATGGTCAACTTATCCTTCATTATTGAAGTATATGGCATTTGAATTCTTCTTAGTCGCTGATTGTTGAGTGTATCAGAGCAATTTAAGTTTCTAAAGCGATAACAATTTGAACCTGCACGTATAACTTGAACATGCTCTTTTTACCGATACTTGTCCTGTAACAATAATAGACACTTGCATGATTTTTGGACTTATACTTTTCCATCGATCGCCCACATCGATAATAGATTAGTTAATCAATAAAATATGAAGTACAATGAATCATTAGACTTAACTAAATGATGTGCGTACACAAGACTATTTCATTCAAAATTATAACTTGTAAAACTTTGCCTATATAGATACAATGTTCTAGTATGAATTCGCAACAAACATTATGATCAACTAATCGATGCATGCCGGCCACAGATTTCAAGCTTCGATTTTATTTAATGACTTATATGATTCTGCATGCACAACATTTCACTCTTAGGAAATGCGCGAGTGTAAGCTATTTAAAATAAGATTACTTGTGTAGAATGACTACCAGACAGAAGGCTCGTCTTCAATTCAAGGAAACTTCTACTTCTGCTCAAGTGAGAGCTTCCACTCAACCTTCTGAAGTTACAACTACTGCAGCTCCTGAGTCATTGCCCGATCAGCCTGTCTTTGGTCCCCACCCACTTAGAAACCCACTAACAAAAAGATGTTGTAGAACAATTACTCCACGTGTTTTCAAGCAATTATGTTCTCGGTTTGGCATTCCTAAGGTGGATGTAAGATTGTCGGGACTAGGAGATTTTGATGATCGCTCACCTGTTGGTTTTGTAGCAGTCAATCGTCATATGCTAGTGACTGGGACCATCCCTCCTTTCAACCAATTTCCATAAATGGTCCTCCGGCATCTAGCCGTTACCCATTTCAGCTACACCCAAATGGCTATGCAATTTTATTAGAGCTCTGTGTACTTTTCATTAGGTTAGGACGTGTTATGCCTACTTTCAAGGACGTCTTTTTTTTTGTGCGTTTTCAAAAGGAGGAAAGAGCACCCTTCAATCATCTTCGTCGAAGGTGCTTGCAATCACAAGCTTATCAGATAGTGTACGGGGGTTCTTGAATCAATTTTTCTATGTTCGATGCCTGGATACCTTTTATGGGATCTGGATGGAAGGGGGTGAACTTTTTTTTTTTGCTTAGAGTTCTATATCTGATTTTCTGAGTGTCAATTGATGACCCTTCCATTTACTTTACAGAAATACCATCTCTTATCAAAGGCTCCACTACTTGCAAATCTACTCTTGATGTTTTAAAAGTGGTCAATGACAAAGAGAAGACTAGCCAATTTTTGATTACCAATGAATTCCTTCACCAATATAGGTTAATCAATCCATCTCGATCTTTAGCATCTAGACAAATCCCTGCTTCCCTTTCTGTACTTGAAGCATCAGGTTTTGTGGCTTCTGGAGAGGATGCTACTACTAAGAGTTCTACTGATGAGTCTTCATTAAAGAAACGCACCGATCCTGCTATTGGAGCTGAGTCATCTTCCCAACCTCATTTTCCCCTATTGAAGAGGAGGAATACATACATCGTGAGGGTAAAGATCCTGCGACGACTCAGGGACAAGTGGTTGATGAAGGATAAATTATGAACAAAGGCAATCTTGTTGTTGGGAAAATTGCTGCTGACCCTGCATTTCTGATCACTACTATTGGCATGCTTTTTTGTCAAAGCCATTACACATCAAGTTTTCAACTAGTAATGCGTTCAAGCGTCGGAAACATCGTCCGAAACACAAAGCAATTTGGTCGAAGTCGCATCGCAAACATAAAATGGCCCGAAACTCCTATCAAATTACCACCTTTGGGCCCTAAAGCATGAATTACAGTGATAAGCATTATAAATCTTGTAGCTCTCTGAATTAGCTTCAGGTACAATTTTTGTTTGTCTAAAACAGACTTACGATTAGAAAGTTATGCCCATTTACGTGAACTCATGTCGGTCAACTCAAGAATTTTGGATCCTTCTATACTTTCGGATCACTCACCTCTAAGTTCATATGCTTCAGATCCCTTTGGATTTCAGTTCCCCTTTCTTCTTCCTTGTATCCTTTAGAGTGATACGAAATTTTGTATCCCTCAGGAGGATATGAAATTTCATATCTCCTGGGGGGATACGAAAATTCGTATCCCTCAGGGAATACAAATTGTGTATCCCGCAGGGGATACAATTTTGTACCCTTGAGGGATACGAATTTCATGTCCCTCACCGGGGGATATGAATTTCATGTTTCTTGGATCTTCTGGGATTCGAACTTCTGTTGCATGGTTCCCACTTCCTACCTACTCTACTACCAACCCTCCACTAAAAATAGCCCCAAACTAGGCCTTCATTTGTATCTTTTTCCCTAGGAATTTTGGCCTTTTAGGGCTCCAAAAGCCTCATTAGTGGCAGCCACCTTCTCCTCCATGGCTATTGGACATGGCATGGAACATTTAAACGTTGCATAAACGTTTTCCATCACTTTTTGGACATCTACAAGGACAAAAACACCACTCTTGGACCGTTTTGGAATTGTTGGACATTGAAGCTAATTTTGAACAAAGTTGACCAAGTCAACTCATCTCAATGAAGAATAAGGACATTTTAGTCAAAGTTTAGAATTAACAATCCTTCTGTTATTCTATTGTAATGCTTTGTACTTTGACATTGTTCAAATACAACATTGTAAGCGACAAGTATATGATAAATAATTACTATGAAGTGGACGTAGGCATTAATGTTGAATCATTATAAAAAGTTGTGTCTCCTGCATTTACTTTATTACATTTTTGGATTACTATGTTCACACCACAAACACACATTGGGTGTTGGTGTGCGACAATTTTCCACGTCAATATTTTGGCGTGCCAGGTGGAGGGCGACTGTTTTGACCTCTACTTCGGGCTTAATTCTCGACTTCAGACCTGACTCGCTTTCCTCTATGGTTAAAAGAAAACAAGTTATTCGCTCGGAAGGAGCAGGTGTCGAGGAAGAATAAGAACTTTCCTCAGTTGGAAACCCATCTAACTATGTCACCCGAGATGAAATCGACAGAGTCGTCAAAGATTTGACCAAGGTTCTTACCTCCCCTTTGGAACAATAGGAGGAGCACTTCCGTCGCCAAGAGGCTTCCATGGCCACTCTTCTTGCCCGACTCGAAGGATTTACAAAGCAGTCGGGCCAAGTAAGCATTGCCGAAACAAGTGCTAGCGTTCCGCAAGGATTGACTTGGGTGCAATTCTTGAGGAACAACCCCGCATGGATGCCAATCCACAAACAACCATTGGATCGGCTAGGCTCGACCAATCCTGTTTAAGGCTCAGCTCAGACTGCAGCCAATCAAGCTTCATGGTCGGGTACAGGAAATGCCACTCAACCGCCAGTGCGCACAACTTTAGACATAAAAACTCTCATAGTTCCTAATCTTGGATTTTTACCCACTGAGGTTCCTCAGACTAGGATCAAGCCAGATATTCTACTTAGCGCTCGACCTTTCGATAACTTCGGACTCGATGCTGTGGGTATAGGCATGGATGTACCCAATCTAAACCCATTTCTTGGCTTGGGCAGCGAAAGCCATTCGTCGATGTCATCCGATGCTATCCCCGTGGCGGGGCACCTCATGCCAGCTAGGACTGCGTCACTCATAGCCCCTTCACCCCAGACATCAATAATTCTCAGAACCCACCGGACTTCAAGTTGTCGGTGTTGGATCTTTACAACGGTAGAAAGGACCCTACTGTTCATCTGATGCACTACATGTGCCACATGGAAGTACATTCGGCCTCAGAAGGCGCCATGGCAAAGTGCTTCCCACTTTACCTCACTGACATTGTTGCTTTATGGTTCAGACAACTAGAAACAGAATCGATTAACAGTTGGAATGTCTTAGTCTCTAGGTTTGTTGAGCATTTCAGAGTTCATATCATCCAACCAAGATTCCACATGACTTAGACGTCCGTCAAGAGGAGAACAAGCAAGACTCTGCGCAAAAATCTCAAATGATTAAATGCAGCGGTAGCCTCTGTTGACTAGCCAAATCCACCCATTGTCTTAATGGCCGCCGTCTCCGGCATTCTCGACAAAATAGATTTCCGTACTTCATTATGACGGGACCCGTCAAGGGATCTCAACGAATTCTACTTCGAAGGAAACAGATTCCTTAGAGCGGAAGATTCCCATGACAAAAAGTCCGTGCAACGAACCAACACCATGGCAGATTTAGGGCCATCCACGCTCGACAAAGGCAAGGGAAAATCTCGGTACAACCAAAGCTCACGGCCTCGGTTTTCAGCATACACCGAGCTCAACCAAAGCCTAGAAAAGATTTACCTTGACATACAAGAAACTGCACCTTTTCCAAAGCCTATTAGGAGATACCCGACTCCACAACAAGCATCCTCCAACAGACATTGCCTCTTCCATGAGCTGCTCGATCATGACACCTACCACTGTAGAGTGCTCCACATTCACATTGAAGTCTACATCAGGTGTGGCGAGCTACAACAGTATGTCTTGAATCCGACTGCTACAACGGCTGCACCACCAGCTCTACCCCCACAACATCTCAGGATAGGGGCAGAACTGGTCGTCAGGGCATCGTCATCAATTGATCCCGCTTAGTAGATCTTCCTGGGCCTCGGATCTCAGTCCGTTACTTTTGCTTATTTTTAATGTTGGCATCTTCTCGTCTTGTTTTTCCTTTTTCATGTAATCAAAGTGGAAATGTGGGCCCACACGCACGGAACCAGCTTGTGATCTCCAATCGTGTACCTGGTTGGACTAATAACCATTGTACTCGTAAGGAATTAATAAAATACTGCTTTCGAGCTCCAGCTCATACTCGATCAGTCTTGTATAAATATAGCCCCCCTCCCCGCCGGATCAGTCTAGGATAAATAAAGTTCATGTTGGATCAATCCCATAAAATAAAAATCACGCTGGATCAGTCCGGGATAAATAAAGTTCATGCTGGATTAGTGAGGATAAATAAAGTTCACGCTGGATCAGTCTAGGATAAATAAAGCTCACGCTGGATCAGTCCAGGATAAATAAAGTTCATGCTGGATCAGTCCAGGACAAATAAAGTTCATGCTGGATTAGTCCAGGATAAATAAAGTTCACGCTCGATCATTCCAATATTAATAAGGTCCCAGACTCTGGTCTCCACTTCCCCGATCAATTGGGTATGAGCTTTGAACTTCTGTTCTTAGCATCGGACTCCGGTCCGCGACATCCCCAAAAGGTTGGGCCCATTGATTGTTAAGATTCCATGAATAATTTTGCGAAACAAAAGAACTACCCGTATTGGTCCGCCGAGCACGAGAGTTCCTTATCGCAACCCTCTCATTGTAGGAACCTAACAACCCGGCCCTCTATAAACATAACACTACACAACTTTGTCCGCCAAGTGCAAAGCCCTCTTTTGCAGGTAGATACCCGCTCCGGTAAGATTCAGCCAGCTCATCGCCTTTTATTTTCCGAATATTGAGCGTCTCGGACTCGACAGTACATTCTAATACAGTCCCATGGCAGTCAGACTTCTACTACTACGATCTCAGCGATCGTCCGCTTCCAGTGGATTTCTTATTAATACGATCTGGCGCGATCGTGGCTCTTCGGTTTTCTAATCACAGGAGTTCACTTTGGACTTCTCTAAGCTTTGGTTTTCTGGATTTCTGGTGTTCTCACAAAAAAACCTCTTCCTCCTATCAAGAAAGACATGTTTTGGGAGTTAAATCATGACACGCTTTTTTTGTCAAAGCCATCACACATCAAGTTATCGACTAGTAATACGTTCAAGTGTCAGAAACATCATCGGAAACACAAACCAATTTTGTCAAAGTCACATCACAAACATAAAAAGGACCAAACCTCCTATCAGATGACATCTTTTGGGCCCAAAAACATCAATTAAGATGCTAAGCACCATAACTCTTGTAGCCTTCTGAATTAGCTTTAGGTACAACTTTCGTTTTACCAAAACAGACTTACGGTTTGGAAGTTATTCCCGTTTCCATGAATGCATGTCGGTCAACTCAAGAATTTTGGATCCCTCTCTACTTTCGGATCCCTCGCCTCTAAGTTCATATGCTTCAGATCCCTTAGGATTTCGGCTCCCCTTTCTTTTTCCTCGTATCCCTGCAGGGGATACAAAATTTCACATCCCCTGGATGAGTATAAAATTCGTATCCCTCAGAGGATATGAATTTCATACCTAATGAAGGATACGAATTTCGTGTCCCTCGCCAGGAGGATATGGATTTCATGTTTCTTAGCTCTTCTGGGATCCGAACTTCTGCTGCATTGTCCTCACTTCCTACCTACTCCACTACTAACCCTCCTATATAAATATCCCCAAGCTTGGCCTTCATTTGAATCCTTTTCCATTGGAATTTTGGCCTTCTAGAGCTCCAAAAGCCTCATTAATGGCAGCCACCTTCTCCTCCATGGCCATTGGACATGGCATGGAACATTAAAACGTTGCACAAATGTTTTTCATCGCTTTTTGGACATCTACAACGAAAAAACACCACTCTTGGACTATTTTGGACTTCTTGGACATTGAAGCTAATTTTGGACATAGTTAACCAATTTAACTCATCTCAACGAAGAAGGACATTTTAGTCAAAGTTTAGAATTAACAATCTTTCCTTTATTCTATTATAATGCTTTGTACTTTGACATTGTCCGAACTTGTACAACATTGTAATCGACAAGTATATGATGAATAATTACTTTGAAGTGGACGTAGGTGTTAATGCTGAACCACTATAAAAAGTTGTTTCTCGCGCATTTAATTTATTACATTTTTGGATTACTGTGTTCACACCATACACACACATTAGGTGATGGCATGCGACAATTCTGCACTTCAACAACTATTGAGGATGATTTTGTGAATGTATACGGGGATTTGAGCGATCTCAATGTCACAACAAGCGAGCTTGCGACAAGTGATATTATCACTTTCAAACTCTCTATATAAGTGTCCAAATTTGTTTCTGAATTGACTACTACTCCTTTGTCTGGAAAACCCGTCCCCGAGACCTCAGCAACCTTGACTCCAAAAACTACAAGTGGTTTTTTATTCGATGCGCCTTAGATCACATACCACACACACTTAGAGCTTTATATATCTTGCATATAATTTATGTCTTGCCTAGTATTTCTTGCTTTAGGCTGCTGAACTCTTTCTTTTTTCTATCTTAGGTCAAACCATGAGTCATCAATACGCGCATAGTTTCAACCATTATAAGGATTCCTATAACCCACAGCATTATGCACCACCTCGCTATTATGAAGAAACTGAAGAGCAGCAAAGAGCGAGAAATGCTTGGAAGACCCGGGATTGTCAAGATAAGTATGAGCAGAGCTGACAAGATCGTGACAATCGTTATGATAGGGATAGGGAAGAGAAGGATGATCAGAGTCATAGTTCTTATAATGATCATCATGAACGTAGTAAATGGGAAGAAGAGAATAGCCAGAAAAGGAGGAGAGGTAGGGATGATCACAAAAGGGATCACAGTGAAGGTGATTCACATAAGAGTTCCAAGACCAACAACCGTCCCCCGCAATGCTCAAACCAGTCTTATGCCTCTTGTACCTCCATCAGTTACCTCTACTCCTGTAGATATAAATCAGATTATTCAGAGGCTAAAACATACTCCGGATCCAGCACCTAGCACACTTACTAAGCGATTTTCTACTTGGTCCACAAAAGGAGTCCGCTTTGATCTAGACGTTAGGCCAACAGACAAGGTAGAGATGCTTGTGGATCTGGATATACTGAAAGGTCATATCAAGAAGCAATTGCATGTGGTTAAAGGTCATGTCGAGAAGATATCCCTGTGGTACAAGCTGGCTTACGAACTTCAATGAGTCAACAAGCTTAACTACGAGGCCATGATTACGATGGAGAATGATAAAGCAGAGTGGAAAAGAACCCTCCTAGCACGTGATGCTAGTATTTCATCTCTTACTCGGAAGAACCAGGAGTTGGAAGCCGACAACCAAAGGCTTAAAGATGAGCTTGCTACCGCCAAAATGAGGGAAACTTTGCTAACTTCTCAAGTCAAAGACGCTCATTCAGCCCAGAAGACCACCGAAGATAAACCGGTCTTGGAACATCAGGCCAGTGCTAGTTTGTGAGAAAAAACTGCTTTTCAAGTGTCCGAAAATTCTTCTTTGCAAGCCAGAGTGGCAGAACTTGAGCGAGAGAGAGAGAGAGATCATGCTCTTCTGGGCAAAGCTATTACTGAGTAGGCTCATGCTAAATCTAAGGATGATTTCAACTCCACATTATTCAAATTTTATAGATTCTGTGACATGGGGCGAGGCACTCTATCCTTTTTGCAAGACTATTTTCCCATTACTTTGGCTAAAGTTTGGGAATCAATTCTTGCTTAACTTGAAGGTGCTGGTTATGGCGAGGAAGAGCTTATGACGTATTTTCTAAACGAAGAATCCCGTAATGCTTTGGATAGGGGAAAAGAACTACTCATGAGAGAGCGTGGTTTATTAGATGGAGCTGGATCTTCTAGGGAGCAAACCCTAGACACAACTACCACTGCTACTCACACTACTTTTATTGATATCCATGTTTTCATTCCCCGGGCTCTTATTACGCCTTTCATTGATCCCTACGCCAGCCATGAAGAAAGGAAAGAAGCTGCTGAGGAGCATGAAGGAGATGACGAGGGAAATGATGATAACACAGATGACTATAAAGTGGAGCACAGCAGCACTCACGCCTCACATAAAGTTGATATTGAACAAGTCTTATCGGACTTGGATTACTTTATCACTCCACAAGGGTATAATGTGCTCCTTTCTTACCATTCATTTTCATTAGGCCTAATCACAATGAAGCCTTCTCCCGCTATTGCTGAAGCAATGGGAACTACAACCATTTTCACTCCTTTAACTTTGACGGCAACAACTGCTTTGTCCATTACTCCTCCGGGCGATCTTTCTTTGGCTGCTGCCTCAACCCCGCTTCCGCTACTCAACCCGGGTCATAGGCAGAAAAGATTGATGCAATTGCTAATCTGGATGACCTGTACTTCTCGCCGGGTAGGACTGAGGAAGTTGAGGATATAGATGAGAGCCCGGAGAAGGGTATTAGAGGCCGGTCAAGGAGAAAGACTACTACTCCATCCGAGAAGCGCAAGGGAAAGTGTGGTGCTCGCAAGAAGACAATAGTTCTTTCCTCCCCTGATGACCCAAAGGATGATGCAAAAGCCAAGAGTAAAAGCCAGCCTGCTCTTACACCTCATCTCCCCAAAATTCCAAAACTTAAACTGAGGTCTGGCAAATCTTCGAAGGGCAGAAACAAAGAAGATTAAGTCTTTTGGATCTTTACTTTTCTTTATGAAACTTTGTTATTTGCTGTTTGGTTCTATCAGATGTTTATGTGAGTGCCAGTCCTCACCTTTTAATTTGTGAAGACTTGTTTCTAAAACCTGCTTTGATGTAATAAAAATTGCTTCTGGTATGCTGTACTTTAGCCTTTTTCTCTAGCTTTGTTGTACTTTTGCGTATTCATCTCTTTGTAGGATACAAGTTTTTTCTTTGTTGCGAAGTCATGATGAGCTGTGGTATGCTTCTAGAGCATTGTTTCATTCCAATGTGGTTATGTTTCCGTCATACCATAGGTCATCACGAATTGCATATGTTGAATGCTATCAACTTTGTCGAGTTTCTTTGATTCTTACTAGGGCACTCGAAGCTTCTAATTTGTTAGCAAAGTCTTTTTGATTTTGCCATTTCATTGAGAGCTTTGGAGCCTGCCATTGCATCTAGGAAACCCGACTTCGTAGGTTGATCCAGCTTCTTCTTGGAGAAGTCCCGTGTACCTGTGCCTCCACATGGGAGGTCTTATATTTTGGGCCTAATATTCGTCTACTACCCAGCCCAGTTAATTCAAGCATCGAAAATTTTATCTACTACCAGCTGATTAACCTAAGCATCAACGACTTAGATTAGGTGTCCCTGGAGAGGTCTTGGGTTATAGCCCAACTCTGTCTACAATCTTTCTTGGCTAATTCAGGTAGTGAAGACTTTTCTCCAATTAAATTGATTAACCGAAGCATTGGAGACTCAGAAAGGGTGCCCCGAAGAGGTCTTTTATTTAACCCCAACATTTTTCGTAATCGTACTAGGTAGACCCTGGCACTAACGATCTTATTGGGTGCCCCCTTTTGGCTGGGACTTCTGCTTAATCCAACCTTCATTTCTTCTCCTGCCAATAAATCTGGCATCAGAAAAACTTAATTGGACACCCCATTCAGTTGGGATTTTTGTTAAGCTTTGCTATGAGTGGCTTTAAGCTTCGCTATGAGAGGCTTTTACGCTTCACTGTGAGAGAATTTAGGTTTTGCTATAAGAGTCCTTAAGCTTCGCTATGAGAAGCTTTAAGATTCGCTATGAGAGGTTTTTACGCTTCACTATGAGAGGCTTTAAGGTTTGCTATTAGAGGCTTTTATGCTTCACTATGAGAGGCTTTTTGTTGCGTCGTTCCACGGTGCGGAATCTAGTTCCTTCACCAGATGCTCGACTTAGCAAGTTATCTCAGTTAACGAACCAGGGCCCTAGACCTCTAACTTTGGGAAGTGGCCCTTAGGTGGAGCTTGCACCCTTTTTGGTTCTTGCGTCGTTCCACGGGGCAGACGTTGATCCTTTCACTAGGCAATTGACTTAGCAAGCTATCCTAGTTAAAGAACCAGGTCCCGGGACCTATCACTTTGGGATGTGCCCCTTCGGTGGAGCTTTAAACCTTTTCTTTTTGCTCCATACTTGCTCGCTGTGCCTTTCTCCGTTTGACTCATAGCGACTCCTTCCTTTTGCTTTTCAAGGTGGTGCTTTTCATCATTGCACTTGCGCATATCAATGTTTATAGCGCGCGACACTTGAGCAAGCATTGTTGGGATATGTTGTTGGGTTCGCCACGCCTTGTTGTACTTTGAGGAGGCAAGCGCTCTTTAGGTAGCCTACAATATTAAATCGACTTTAAGCAAATTTTAAATTACTTAACAAAAATTTGCGAATATATGATCGAAATAAGCATGCATGATTTCAGTAACAGAGATGATGTTAAGCTACAATCTTTCCTTTACCATAGGAGGTTTGCACTTGTAAAAGAAATTAAAATATTTTTTCATAAGAACTGAGAAATGTTGCATGTAGAGTATTGACGCAAGCGATCGCTATTTCAGGTTGAAGTGCTTGGCTATCTTTGGATGAAAGGGAGCTTCCAATTCCAGAGGGATCATCACTTTTCCTGGATTGTACTCCAGAGCATCTGCATAACTCTCCATCTATTCCCAACTTCTCTCAACTGAACGAGAACCAGTTGCTATGGTACTAAGCATTGGCCTCACACTATCCAATGCCAGAGCTTTTCCATTCGAGCCTGGTTGATTGGCTGGTATACTTTGCCCCCGAGGAGTAGGAAAAGGATTCGTTGCATACGATCTTCTAACATACTATGTAGCTTGTTCTTCCTAATCAACTTCTCAATTGAGCTCTTTAGATATCTGCAATTATTAGTGTTGTGGTCGGGATTATTGTGATAGCGGCATAATCATCTAGACATTGTTGCCTTGCTCGAACTCTTCAGCGATGGTGGCGGCTCCAGAAAGAACCCTGCATCTTTAGTAGCAAAGCAGATATTCTCTGGAGTATCACTTAGCGGGGTTAACTCTTCAGGTTTGAAAAAGCGAAACCTCTTCCTATCGCTTTTTTCCTTCCTTCTCATACAATAAACATGATATTTTTATTGTTCAAAGAATTTATTCAACATATGAATATTTTTATCTTAGATATGCATATATACACACATGCTAAACAGGTAATTGGATTCGCTTTTGAGTAAAGAATTTGTTTGCGTGCCCAACAGATAGGTACACCTTAATGGGTTGGATGCACAATTTTATTATTATATAAACTCTTATGAATGAAATTGGATGCGGTGTGATGGTTGTTCTGTGTGAGATTATAAACAATGTCATAGGATAGCAACAAATAAATTATGAACTACATCACATGGCATATTACATGAAGATAGCATACCCTATCATATTCCATATAAGCATTTGGAGATTATATGGCGAGGTTGAGATTACCATACGAGATGGACGCTTGTATGGCGATGATTGAATTACAGGTTGAACTGAGGAATGATATGGACTAAATAAAATATAACGATAAATGGCAAGATTAATAAAAACCCCATACGGGTCTGGAGATGACAATAATTCACGTCTCTCTTGATTTTAGCTATGACACATGGATTATTTATTTTCCAACACTGGACAAGGCGACGAGATATAATCTTTAGAGATATGATTTTTTACACTCTCCCTTGTGTTTAGATAGGTCACTAATTTTTTTTATGCTTTTTCTGGATTTATTGGGCGCCTAATACGACACAATAATTTTTTTAGACCCCTTCCGAACAAAGGAGGCTACGGCGAAATTTTCCGAAATTTAAACGCGTTAGCCAATTATTTGAAGTATTAAATGGTTTTGAAGTCATCGAATAAATTATATAATTTATATATAATATAAACTAAAATAAAACGAATCGTGCGCGGTAGTTCATGTTTTGGAATCGTAACTTTAAACGATTATACCGAGAGATCCAACCGTCGGATTTTCCCGAAACTGGAACCGTTAGGTTCGCTTTGGAAAGATCTTTCCAACGATATTAAATTTTTTAAGATCCAATGATTAGATTTTAAAAAATATGTAATTCATATTTGAATAAAAACAATGCCAGGGCCGCGTATAGACCTGAAACGTCATTCGAATTAAATGGGCTATTTTTATATAAATAAAAATAGCAATAAATCGTTATAAAATATTATAAGCAATATGGAATGGAAATAAACCCATTTCACTTGGTTTATAAAGTAATATACATGGTTAGATTTATTTGACAATAATATATAGAATTGAATTAAATTTAACTAAAGAAAGGAATGATTTGAATTATATATATTCGAAAATTATTTGAAAAGGCCGAGTTATATCTCATTTCTAATAATTGAATGACGATTAAAAGTCAAAGGAATGAAGATGGTGCAAGACGGGTAATCTTCACATCGAACGGATTACTACTGATGCCTTTGATATGGGTAGCTCCCGTGATGAGGTTATAGTGGTAGTGGTCCGGACGTATTGCTGATTGTCCGGATATGCGAGGACCTCTCTTCTGTATTGGACATATGGAATGAGGAATAAGGTTCCTTCGGTTTCGTTCAAACCCAGAACGAACTTGTAAATGAATGTGTGTCTGACATTGGATTCGATTCTGTGTTGATTGATTTCTAGTAAATATATATCTATTTGGTGGTGGAGAATTTATTCTCTTTCCTGAGACGTACAAGCATAGAAGTTATATATCGATAGACATTAGTTGCATGGCGTGAAATGTTAGTGTGGCATGCTAAGATGCAAATGAACAAGGCTTTTGTTGAAAAGCAGAGTCTTGTAGTTGATGATCAAAGCACGACTTTAATTAGCGTAGCTTTGTGTATAGCATTAATTCGCGAGCCTCACACCCGGTATGAGTCAGAAACAGGATAAGGAACACAGTGAGTGCATATATTTCTTTCTAGCTAGAGGTAGTGTCATGGTACGGAACCCATACATTTTTACTTACGTGGATAATGGATTGTGAGGCGCCTTAGATATTGGTCGCTACTGGCCAGGTGATAGGTCCGATAGGACTAGAAAACATATTGTTCAGGAATAATTAATCCACTAAAGTATGTGTGGACCAGCACTGTAGGATCCAAGGGTTGCCCGTAGGTGTGATCCTGGGTCATCTTGCTAGAGGTGATCCGAATTGGTAAGGAGAACATCCCTTGCCTTGACTCATGATGGAAATCCAATTTCCAACACGACATTATGGATTTGATTGTAACATATATATGGCGACATAATATATGGTAGCTATGCCGTCTAGGATTGATACATTTATATTGAAAAGTGTTATAAACTAACTAAACACTAGCAATAATATCAAATGATTTTTGTTTTATACGTATCAAGCATATTTGGCCATTATAAGGCAAAACTCTATCCTTAGGCTTGTGTTGCATTGTGTAATGGGACCTGAGTCTTATAATGGCTTCATTTTTCTAAAAAGCATTGCACTGTTCAAATGATTTACTTTATTTATGCACTGGCAATACAATGGAGTAAACTCGTTCCCCATTAGCGGTGTGGTCCTATGATTAGCCTTATTATTAAATAAGTTAAGTAAGATTTCTCATACCAGTCCCATGACCGACTCATAGTTTGTTTTCACTTGCAAACTCGGGTGCCCCTTATTTTTGCATGGGCAACCAAGTAATAGATAGCAGGATTTAATTTGGCTCGACACTATAGCTTGGAGTGCACTTTTGGCTAATGGCGAAGACTAGCTTTTATCTGTATTTTGGACAATTTACATTACCGCATGTACTATCTTATGTATATGTACCGTTGATCTCGATGTAGACTGATTATTTCTTTTATGTACTAAGTTGTATCCTATAACTGTGCAACTCTGATGGTTATGAAATTTTATGATTCCGCTGTCATATTGATGTAAATTATTCTATTTCATGTTTATGCTATTATCTATAATCTGCTAATGTTGATTAATGTGTTATATTCCAATGATTATCCTTGTCACCATGGTACGGGGATTTAGGTTATCACAAACGTTGTTAGTTCATCTACCCTTTTGTCATAATAACCACAATTCTTCCTGTGAAGATCCAAAGCAGAGGAATGTTCGATTTCTTCCACATCGACTTCAACTTCGCGATTTACCGCTTTGGTAGTAGTGACAAGGAGGGCGTATATTTGACCGAGCAACATCTCATTGAGGCATCAATTTTCGATTCAAATCGGCTACAACCGCATTCAACTCTTCTCGAGTTATGACATCTCTCGAGGCTTGACCAACAATCAAATTATTAGTCTTGGAAGTGGCGGAGGCATCTTCAACAGCATAGTCCGAAACCCTAGCATCCCTACTGTGGTTTTCTGAATCAACTTTTTGCGGTATGGGATTAGCTTGAGTGGGGAGAAGAGCATCAAGAGCTTCTAACTTGTCCGTCAATGTTCAGCTCGAAGTATCCATTTACTGATTCAAGCCAACAACAATTGCATCGAGCTCATCTCGAGTTACGCCAACTCTTGAAGTTTGGCCAACATTCGGATGATTAGCTTGCAGAGTGGTTATAACATTATTATCATCGCTTTGAGAACCTCTAGCAGACTTACTTCCTTTCTTCGTCGGTGCCATTATATCTAAGCACTCCCAAATCATCTTAGTCATTCTTTCAATAGGCTTGACTTTTAGATCTCGTGGATCTTTAGTGAAAGATCAAGCTTCAATAACTTTCCCTTATCATGGCTCTTAACCTTGTAGTCGTAGGTTCAGACGCCACGGGGGCGCCAAGAATGTTAATGCAAAAAATTGCACTAATACCCAAAGATGTGCTATAACACTTCACAAATGATCAAAACAAAGTTAAGAGCAAACGAGTGTGGGAAATAGTAAAGTAGAGAACATTTATAGTGGTTTGGCCTTAGATTTGGCCTATCTGCTTTAATTGCAGATTCCATAATGATTCTCATCATTACAAGGTACATAATCATTTTCACTTTATACATCATTTTTTTTTTTTTACAATTTTCTATCTCTTCTCTTCGATCTCTTGAATTCACCGTAGAAATGCTTAGATCCCTTTATTGTGGAGACTATTGAAGTAGATCTTTGATATTCGAGCACTTTGACGATCTTTAACGATTTCATGATGATGATGGAGATGGTTGATCGTAGCTTGATGGGGCTTTAATGGAATCTGAGATGATTGTTTGATGTTGAGAATTGAAAATGGCAGCCCTTGGGGATGGAGAAATACGGTCCCCTAAATGTGTGAAATGGCGAGGTATTTATACATATAGTCTGAATGGGGTGGCAAAATTGTAAATAATGCTTGCACAAGTTTATGAACCATCCGATCCATACAATGTTTACAACGATTTACTTTCATATATTATGCTATGTAAGCGTTCAAACGACTCATCGTATTTATAATTTTTGATCCATAAAGAGGATTTTCCAGACCCATGAAGTAGGCTCTTTTTGTTGCATGACCATAAGTAAAAAGCATTTCGATCCAACTACAAAGAATACCACCTCATATTTTACAGCTGTCATTCACAATTTAACGTAGCTGCTGACCCATGCTTTACAAAACTGCATGCTTTCCAATCCAATATTAAATAAGTCTTCTGGTCCATCACTGAACATAAGTTCTGGTCCATCGCTGAACACTATTTTTGGTCCATCGCTGAACACCTTTTTCGACCCATTGCTGAACACCTTTTCCAGTCCATCATTGAACACTCTTTCCGGTCCATCACTGAACACAACAACGACCCATGCTTTGCACTTATATGCCACATATCATCACGTTATTTCCGATCCATATATATATATATATATATATATATATATATATATATATATATATATATATATATATATATATATATATCGCGCGCGCTTTTTATGCTGTGCTGCACGGCTTTTATATATCCATTTGCCACGTCATCACTATTTCATCTTTCACACAGTATAACAACCCATGCAGCATATTATTAAACTAACCCAAGTACTCTGTACTTATGCCGCTGGAAAAACATTCATCCTTCACAAGCATGTTGCCTACTGTCACAATTCACATATTATAAAAGCTTGCATTCCATTTTTAAACATGTGGGGATTGGTGAACCGATCTATGCATTATACAAACATATTCACTCTAAATGATGGGCACTTGAGTGGCTTTTGGACACATTGGAAAACTGCCTGATCCATGCATAATGTTGTGTCGGTCCATGGTAATTAAAACGTAACTGATCCATGAGTTAAAATGTAGTCCAATCCTTCTATTTGTTGCTCAACTCAATGTGTGTTTCATGAACTGTGTCTTATGACAGGGTTAACAGTTACAACTTGAACCCTTTTGCTGTCGGTCTCGGCTTAGCTTTCTACTCTTGGTGTTGATATAGCTGTCTCCAAAGCATTTCCTTTTGGTATCGATTCCCCAGCTCTCGGAGCTTGCTCTTGGTATCGCCTTAGCTATCTTTAAGTCTTTTTCTACTTGGGTCCGATTTATTGCCCAAAGCTCTTTGTTCTTCTGGTTTAGGAGCTTCCGCCTCTTTATATTTGGCTAATGAAAATTTTTGTGTTAACACATACCATTCTGGATAACCAACCAATTTTAAACACTACTCTTTAGTGTGCCCCTTTTGCTTGCAGTGATACAAAGCCTTTCATACTTCATCTTCTTATATTCCTTATAATCTCTCTTTGAAGGAAATTGAAAACAATGCACTCATCTCAGGAACAATATGATTAATATTGAGAGAATTTTGTTTTCCAATTTGTTGCAAAATATGATAAGCCTTGTTAACTGTAGGTAAATGATCCATACTCAAAATATTCGTCTTAACCTGATCTTAAGATTTATTTAGACCAGCAATCAATTGAATAAGCTTCTTGATTAGCTCGACTTCCAAATTTTGCTTAAAAATACCACATGAAAAGTTTAACATTGCACCGCAAGAATAATTAGGAAACGGTTCACAAGCTTGCAATTTATCCCAAACTTTCTTCAATTTTCGATAATACTCAGCAAATGAATCATCATTTTGTTGGACAAACACCAATTCCTTATAACATTCATAAAGAAGAGGAGCATTTGACTGACCATAATGTTCTTGAATTTTACTCAAAAGACTTCTAGCGGAAGTGGAAAAAAATAAAAGTTTAAGAAATTGACCTTTCCATAGAGTATAATATTCATCCTGTAACCATGTAATCATTGCGTATCCATTTCTGCAGCATGACACGAAAGAGTTCCATTGATGAAACATGATTTGTTCTTCGCTTTGAGTTTGAGCTTAACACTGCGGCTCCAATTAGGATAATTTCCACCATCAAAGACGATCTGACCAAGTTGGCTATTGAAATTATCTCCATGAGAAAGGAAGTATGGATCGTTGTAATTAATTGTAGTGTTGATATCTTGAGACATCGGATTATCAGGCATATTGAGAAACGATTAGCTCTGATACCATGATATTCTGGACGAAGAAGAAACGAATGAAAAGTAATATTTTATTTCTCAGATCTGAAATCATTTCTACGGGAAAAATATTTTAAAGCCTACGATGCAACGATATTACAAATAGCATAAAATGCAATTACATCTTTAACCCCCTTACAAAACAAACTTAACTACTTTATTTTAGACCGACTTGTCATATGTATCAACATATCGTCGGAATTTCAGCATATTTCTATAGTGGTCCTATATGTGGGTTAGTTTATGAAGGAGGATCAATAGCCTCACTACGGTTGGAGTAGCTTGGCCAATGTTTGTAAATTTTTTGCAGTTGATTTATAGAAAGAGTGTGAAGAGATCCTGAAAGATCATATCAAGAGGAGATCCATATAAAGGGCCGACTTATAGGTCAAGATGACCGGGCAGCCACATGGTGCAACCCCGATTGATGGGGCGACTGTAAGAAAATACATTTGCTAATAGTTCTGAATGATAAATTTATAAAAAGTGTGTATTAATGCAAGAACTTACATAAAGATCTGTTGGTTCATTTAGTTGTACATATGCCTGTCCTCGACGAGGTCCATAGTTTGATTTTTGCAACTATATGATTTTCCCCCGTTTCCTGCAGCCATGCCCATGGTAACTGTAACGACCCGGGTTTTCGCGATCCTGAGTAACCGACATAAACTCAATGTCGACTATTCAAGCATCGGAAATACCGGATAGTTAATGAAAAAAATAGAGGGTGAGAATAGATAAGATAGAAACTTAGAATATAAGAAGAAGAAGAACATACAACATCAGAGTAACACGAATCTCACAACGGAACGAACAACATATAATAGATAACATATCTTTGAAATAAAATCAGTATATGTACACAGTAACATTATTAGAGTATAACACTTACATCACAGCGGAAATAAACAATAGCTATAAAAACGCTGTTGAAGCCTCCTGCTCCAGCTCCTTTTAGTGCATCTGTAAATGCCGACTACTTGACTGCTCGTACAAATTTGAGCACCCAAGAGTTTAGGGAAAACAAAACAAAACAAACTCCGGGTCAGTCATGGGACTGGTGTGAGTAAAACAATTTAAAACAGTTGAGAAAATAAATGATGTCTCATAAGACCACGCCGTAAAACACGGAACGGGTTTTTCCCTTATGAGAATCCAAAACATTACGATTTAACATTCAAAATCCTTTTGAAAGATTTATATCAAAACTCTTTTGATATTATAATAGTGTCGATCAAACACAATATAATAATTATCTAGTAGAACACTTTCATCTCACGTTCCACATACATAATATATAATTAAAAACCGTCGGTGCTTATTAGGTATTGGATTCCAACTGGAAAGGTATGGGACCACCTTCTGACAGTGTATCTCTAAAGAGGGATACACCGGGTTCAACAAGAACATCTTGCAACTCAGGCTAAACATGACCGGTCACTCATTTCACTTGAGTGTACCGAATGTATTATCACCAACAGTTGGGATCAACCTCTGTTTCCCGAAAGGGACAGCATCGAAATAGATTATAGAAGTAAATGGAATTTCTCTAGATCAGGTGACAATACATCCTAATTGGCAGCTAACAACTTAGCTATGCGACCTACCCGATTTTATACCATTTCCGGTTGTGAGGCTAGAGGCCATAACGTATAGATCACACCTTTATTTACTTTGAATGTCACATCGTCATACCCGCCAAATCACAAATTGATTTCCCCAAAAATACCACAGGTATACAGGTAAGAGAAACGAATTCCTCCGCCACCAAACGTAAATACGTTTGAAGAGATCAACTTACGCAATCTATTTAAATATACTCTGTCAGATATTCTTCCATACAGGTCGCCCTGGGACTGGACAGACCGAAGGCACTATTCTGTAAACAGGACAATCCTTGCATAACTCCGTCTTTAATTATCTTCATCTTATTTGATTCGCAACGCTAATGCCATACGGAGGGGTTTTCAGATAATATATCTTATCCCGGTCTCTCCGTATTGATGATGGAAAAATGGTCAAAAACTTTGATAGTCGGTGATTTAACTATCAAAGAAAAACATGTGTGCAAACAATGATATTATTTCCAGATGGAAATTCAAACGATCAATCATCAATCAACATTTATTCATTTTCCCATTTCTCGTTTCCATATATTCATCAAATCCTTATTTTCTAATTTTAGAAAATATACGTTATTAACTTTGGAAAACGTTTCCATTTTTGATTCACGCATCACTATCTTCTCACATATATCAGTCTCTAACTGTAAACTAGTAACAGAACAACCCCCTACGTATTAACCTCGAAGGCCGAAACCAACATCAGATCAATACCTAGACAGCTGTTCAACTTAACTAATCTCCAGTCAGTTTCTAATTCCTTTAACTCCATTTTAATTCCTATTTCAAAACCTATTTCTTTTTATAAACATTTTATTAGCAAAATATTTACTAAATTCAATCGATCAATCATCAATCAACATTTATTCATTTCCCTATTTCTTGTTTCCATATATTCATCAAATCCTTATTTTCTAATTTTAGAAAATATACGTTATTAACTTTGGAAAACGTTTCCATTTTTGATTCACGCATCACTATATTCTCACATATATCAGTCTCTAACTGTAAACTAGTAACAGAACAACCCCCTACGTATTAACCTTGAAGGCCGAAACCAACATCAGATCAATACCTAGACAGCTGTTCAACTTAACTAATCTCCAACCAGTTTCTAATTCCTTTAACTCCATTTTAATTCCTATTTCAAACTCTATTTCTTTTATAAATATTTTATTAGCAAAATATTTACTTTAATCTAATTTTCAGAATGTGAAAAATATTTCATCATAAAATCAAAACAGTTTGATTTCGTATTTAAAAATAATATCTCAAATCCAAATTCTATTTGTATTTTTATTTGCAGAATTATTCATACAAATCTCCTTTTAATTCTAACACTTAAATCTCATTTATAGTTCCCTTTATATAATTCTATTTATTCTATATAAATCCTTTATATAATTCTTTTAATTTCATATAAATATTTCCTTTAATACTTCTATTTATTTCATATAATTATTTCCTTTTATACTTTTATTTATTTTATAAATAAATAATCCTTTTATAAAATTCTTTGATTTTATAATTATTCCTTTTATAAAATTCTTTGATTTTATAAATATTCCTTTTATAAAATTCTTTGATTTTATAAATATTTTATTTTCAATATACACTTTGAAAATTCCCTTTTCACATTCCGGTATTTCTTATGGTATGTAAAATACCGAATAACATGACTAGTGTCATCATAATCAATCACAGATTTTATATCACATCATATATCACAATATTTGAAAACAAACAGTATTGTAATATTGAGGAATCCAGTTGGATCCCTAAAACCCGTCTCCCTGCATCACAGATGTTAAACAATATAAATAACATCGATTTCATTTCAATATGAAATATTCTTAAAAACAGAATCAATATTTGATTAACGATTTATATGTGTGTGTGTATATATATATATATATATATATATATATATATATATATCGTTATCTATAATTTCAACCAATACAATAGAAATTCAAGCAAACAATCAATACACAGCAATCAATCATCATTTATCAATACTAGATTATATTTATAAAAATATAAACTGTATAGAGTAAGTGAGATTTACTCACATTGGACGGTCATGTTTAAATAACAATAACTGTCGGTTGATTTATATCCGACAATTTATTTCGCTATCAATTGTAACGAGCTCCAATTCACTCCTAGTCAGTTCCATTGTGTAGCCACCGTCCATACGATCCTAACGGATCCAGTTTTACTGAATTTCGATAATGAATGGAAAAGTTACGAATTTGACAAGTAATACGATTATTTAAAATAGAATAACTTAATTAAATTTTAATAATGGGCTTTACTCTGTTTATTCGGCCCATCCACCTCAGTGAAGCCCAGACCCAAACACTTCTCCTTCTCCAAATTTTCCGCACCTGACTCCTCTTCACTATACAGACATTGTCGACATTTTCAAGACCATATTCCCCTTCTCCACTTTATATAAACCCAAACAAAAATCACCAATACATTCTCCATCAAGTTCTCTTTCACAATACACCATTTACCTCACGTTCGAACAAGATGCTCGTCCGCGTTCTCCAGGTATCCACGCTCGTGTACAGGGAAAGGATCGAAGTCTTTCAATCTCGTTTTCCCTCTCCTCTTCATGAAATCAAAGACTAAAACAACCGCTACCTTTCTCATCTCGAACTCTATCTCCTCATCCCATTTTCACACAACTCGATCTCGATTTTGCACCTGCGTCGAACATGATCCTTCGCCACTGTTCAAAAAGTCGCGACATACTTTATGCCCAAACTCTCTTGAAAAAATCACGCAACTATAAAATGATACCACAAACTCGAATCCAAACTCAGATCGAACTAACTCCTCCTAAATCGGGAAAAAACCCAAATCCTAGCTTTAGTAAAACCCGTCGAACACCACAAGGAGACTGTCACGACCTCCCATACCTACCCAAATTGAAGATTTACTCTCCACAAACCCATAAATCCAAGCTTTTAATTTTAAGGATTTTATTTGAATTTCTTATGAATTTTATAATTCATGTTTTAGGTCTTATGGAAGAAAATAAGTGGCGGCTAGAAAGTTTTGACCGGAGAAAATAATCCTTTAGGGTTATGAGATGTTAAAGGAGTTTTTATAGGCAAATTATAATATTTTTATATTTATTACTTTATTGGATTACAATCTATTGCTATTTATATTACTGTTTAGAAATTTCCTACGATCACGTACAATATCCAAATTCGATAAAAATGGACATGCAGCTACAGTTCAACATTACGGACCCAACGAAACTGGTTTCGTCGAATTACGAGTCCGTATGCTCACACAAAGTATTTTTAAAGTCAAATTATTGTCTGTTTTTCACATTTAAATTCCGTACGGCCATATACTGACTCCAAAAATTGAAATCTAACAATAATTTAATATTTCGGATCCAATGAAATTAGTTTCATCGAAAACAGAGGTCGTTTGCAAAACTGGCTATTTTTACAACTTAAAATAAACCCATTTAAATATTAATATATTTAAAAATAATTAAATTAAATATAAATAAATATTATCGTATATATTCACACAGAGTATAATACAGCTCAAAAATATACATATCTAGATTTATAACTCCATATTTCAAATCTAGAGTTAAATCAGTATTCAATTTATATTGAAAATCCATTTATAATATAAATAAATCGTTATAAATTATAATGGAATTCCATAGCAACTTTTCAAAAATTTGATTTGGACATAAATCAAAATCTACCCGACGAAATCCCGATTTTTCTCTTCCATTAGAAAAATATACCTCACCAGCTCCGAACGTTTCTTGTTTCACAGAAATCGGGTTTAAAACGAATTCTATATGTTCGTTTAAAATTTGAATCGCCAAATTACGAACTACCACGCCATTTCGAGCTCAATTTTAATTATAATATAATTATACGTTCAACTGTCGTTTATATAATATATTCATTATATAATTCAACTCTAAACTGAATTATATATTCTAAATAATCCAATTCACACAATATTGTGAATTCTACTATTTCTGACTATTCTGGAATTTAAATATATTATTTAATTATTATATTAATTAAATATTCAGTATTATTTAGTTTTGGTCAATTTCAATTACCAAACCATATTTTAAATAATTAAATAAATAAATAAATTATTTATAATACTGTAAAATATGGGTCATTACATTCTTCCCCCCTTAAAATAATTTCATCCTCAAAATTGTTAAGGTAGAAAACAAACCCCATTAACGAGGTAAAATTTATTTATTCACTTCTTAACTTCAGTTTCAACTGAACCAATTTAATTTTAATTAAATATTTATTCATTTCTACTAACAAAATTTTTCAAAAATCGTGAAAATTTTCTAACACCTTAACTTTTCGAAAAAAGCACCTCCTTTGTACTGGTCAATAGCTCGAACTCCAGCTCGCCTCTCTAGGCCTTCTTCAACCCAAAAGAAAATTAAACAGCCAAGCGGCTTGCTAATTCGACTCATCAAAATCTCAAACCCATATATAATATAAACTGGTACCTTTTGTCGGCATATCAATATATTATTTCCATTTGTTACCAATTCAGCATATACCAATATCATCCCAATCAATATATCATCAAAACCAAATCATTTGCTTATACAAGCTAAATTCCATTTCCAATTTCAATTCTTACTTACCAGTCCAATTCCATTTCGGATTATCTCTAATCCAAATTAATTCGATATTTTCTATCTCAATTCATTTTCCACTTAACTGGTTTTAATTCAATTTCAATTTGCTTTCATAAATTCATATTTATTTTGTTTTAATTCAAACAACCTTCTCCAGGGAATTTTAAACAGTTTAGCTTTTCTAAAACCAGATATCCCTTTCTAGGATTCAAAACAACTTGCTTTTCCACAAAACAATTTAAAAAACAAAATCTTTGGTAGTAATCCATCACTTAGCAACTCGAAAATGAGCACCGATAATGCAACTGTCATCATCGAAATATATTTTCCAACGATCGAAGTGAGTTCAATACTATATCACTTTTAAAACCATTTCTATATACTTCCATTTGAAATACATTTCAAAATACCATTCACAATGCTTTGTAAACAACTTAAAATCTCCTAGGATTTTAAAATTCTCATATATTTAATTCAATTCCATTTACAAACACCTTTCCAAACCCCAGAGTTTAAATTTCAATTCTGGTTTAAATTCAGTTTTAATTGATTTCGTAACACTTATACGAATTTTAATTGGTTATTTACATAACCGTTTCAATTATAATCTTATCTGATTATAATTACTACCAACACATCCAATATTATAATATTTCCAATATATATATATTCTTTATATAAAAATATATTTAGGCAAAATTATTTCATTACCCTCTTTTCAAAACATACTATGTCGGTTCATTGTATTCAAGTGTTTATAAACCCCTACCGATACAGTGGATCAAACTGATCGACCAGAACTCATAAACAACTCAACCAATAAATCTCCATTATATAAAATAATCTTTATAGAATCTACAAATATGTTCTCTCGTATATATACACTCAACTCAATCTAGGGCATTACTAACCCTATCTCTACTGAGTCATGCCATACATCCAAGGTAATACTTAAACTTCAGCTCTGAGGGTAACTGTAACGACTCGGGTTTTCGCGATCCTAAGTAACCGACATAAACTCGATGTTGGCTATTCAAGCATCGGAAATAGTGGATAGTTAATGAAAGAAAATAGAGGGTGAGAATAGATAAGATAGAAACTTAGAATAGAAGAAGAAGAATATACAACATCAGAGTAAGACGAATCTCACAGTGGAACGAACAACATATAATAGATAACATATCTTTGAAATAAAACCAGTATATGTATACAGTAACATTATTAGAGTATAACACGTACATCACAGCGGAAACAAACAATAGCAATAAAAACACTGTTGAAGCCTCCTGCTCTAGCTCCTTCTAGTGCATCTATAAATCCCAATACTTAACTGCTCGTATAAATTTGAGCACCCAAGAGTTTAGGGAAAACAAAACAAACTCCGGGTCAGTCATGGGACTGGTGTGAGTAAAACAATTTAAAACAGTTGAGAAAATAAACGTTGTCTCATAAGACCACGCCGTATAACGCGGAACAGGTTTATCCCTAATGAGAATTCAAAACACTATGATTTAACATTCAAAATCCTTTTGAAAGAAATGATAATCTTTATATCAAAACTCTTTTGATATTATAATAGTGTCTATCAATCACAATATAATAATCATCTAGCAGAACGCTTTCATCTCACATTCCACATACATAATATATAATTAAAAACCGTCGGCGCTTATTGGGTATTGGATTCCAACTGGCAAGGTATGGGACCACCTTCTGACAGCATATCTCTAGAGAGGAATACACCGGGTTCAATAAGAACATCTTGCAACCCAGGCTAAACATGACCGGTTACTCATTTCGCTTGAGTGTACCGAATTTGTTATCACCAACGGTTGGGATCAGCAACTGTTTCCCGAAAGGGACAGCATCGAAATAGATTACAGAAGTAAATGGAATTTCTCTAGATCAGGTGACAATACACCCTAATTGGCAGCTAACCACTTAGCCATGTGGCCTACCCGATTTTATACCATTTCCGGTTGTGAGGCTAGAGGCCATAACGTATAGATCACACCTTTATTTACTTTGAATGTCACATCGTCATACCCACCAAATCACAAATTGATTTCCCCAAAAATACCACGGGTATACAGGTAAGAGAAACGAAATCCTCCGCCACCAAACGTAAATACGTTTGAAGAGATCAACTTACGCAATCTATTTAAATATACTCTGTCAGATATTCTTCCATACAGGTCGCCCTGGGACTGGACAGACCGAAGGCACTATTCTGTAAACAGGACAATCCTTGCATAACTTCGTCTTTAATTATCTTCGTCATATTTGATTCGCAATGCTAATGCCATACGGAGGGGTTTTCAGATAATATATCTGATCCTGGTCTCTCTGTATTGACGACGGAAAAATGGTCAAAAACATTGATAGTCGGTGATTTAACTATAAAAGAAAAACATGTGTGCAAACAACGATATTATTTCCAGATGGAAATTCTATCGATCAATCATCAATCAGCATTTATTCATTTCCCCATTTCTCGTTTCCATATATTCATCAAATCATTATTTTCTAATTTTAGAAAATATACGTTATTAACTTTGGAAAACGTTTCCATTTTTGATTCACGCATCACTATCTTCTCACATATATCAGTCTCTAACTGTAAACTAGTAACAGATCAACCCCCTACGTATTAACCACGAAGGCCGAAACCAACATCAGATTAATACCCAGACAGCTGTTCAACTTAACTAATCTCCAGTCAGTTTCTAATTCCTTTAACTCCATTTTAATTCCTATTTCAAATCCTATTTCCTTTATAAATATTTTTTAGCAAAATATTTACTTTAATCTAATTTTCACATAGAATGTGAAAAATATTTCTTTATAAAATCAAAACAGTTTGATTTCGTATTTAAAAACAATATCTCATACCCAAATTCTATTTATTTTTTTATTTGCAGAATTATTCATACAAATCTCCTTTTTATTTCTAACACTTAAATCTCATTTATAATTCCCTTTATATAATTCTATTTATTCTATATAAATCCTTTATATAATTCTTTTTACTTCATATAAATATTTCCTTTAATACTTCTATTTATTTCATATAAATATTTCCTTTTATACTTCTATTTATTTTATTAATAAATAATCCTTTTATAAAATTCTTTGATTTTATAATTATTCCTTTTATAAAATTCTTTGATTTTATAAATAATCCTTTTATAAAATTCTTTGATTTTATAAATATTTTATTTTCAATATACTCTTTGAAAATTCCCTTTTCACATTCCGGTATTTCTTATGGTATGTAAAATACCAAACAACATGGCTAGTGTCATCATAATCAATCACAGATTTTATATCACATCATATATCACAATATTTGAAAACAAACTGTATTATAATATTGAGGAATCCAGTTGGATCCCTCCAACCTGTCTCCCTGCGTCACAGATGTTAAACAATATAAATAACATCGATTTCATTTCAATATGAATTATTCTGATAAACAGAATCAATATTTGATTAAAGATTTATATATATATATCGTTTTCTATAATTTCAACCAATACATCAGCAATTCAACCAAACAATCAACACACAGCAATCAATCATCATTTATCAATACTAGATTATATTTATAAAAATATAAACTATAAAGAGTTAGTGAGATTTACTCACATTGGACGGTCATTGTTAAATAACGATAACTGTCGGTTGATTCAAATCCGACAATTTATTTCGCTATCAATTGTAACGAGCTCCAATTCACTTCCAGTCAGTTCCATTGTGTAGTCACCGTCCATACGATCCTTACAGATCCCATTTTGTTGAATTTCGATAATGTATGGCCAAGTTACGAATTTTATAAGTAATATGATTATTTAAAATAGAATAACTTAATAAAATTTTAATAATGGGCTTTACTCTGTTTATACGACCCATCCACCTCAATGAAGCCCAGGCCCGAACACTTCTCCTTCTCCAAATTTTCCGCACCTGACTCCTCTTCACTACATAGACATTGCCGACATTTTCAAGACCATATTCCCCTTCTCCACTTTATATAAACTCAAACAAAAATCACCAATACATTCTCCATCAAGTTCTCTTTCACTCTACACCGTTTACCTCATGTTCGAACAAGAAGCTCGTCCGCATTCTCCAGGTATCCACGCTCGTGTACAAGAAAAGGATCAAACTCTTTCCATCTCGTTTTCCCTCTCCTCTTCATGAAATCAAAGACTAAAACAACCGCTAGCTTTCTCATCTCGAACTCTATCTCCTCATCCCATTTTCACACAACTCGATCTCGATTTTGCATCTGCGTCGAACAGGATCCTTCGCCACTGTTCAAAAACTCGCGACATACTTCATGCCTAAGCTATCTTGAAAAAATCATGTAACTATAAAAAGATACCAGAAACTCGAATCCAAACTCAGATTGAACTAAAGCCTCCCAAATCGGGAAAAAACCTAAACCCTAACTTCAGTAAAACCCGTCGAACACCACCAGGAGACTATCGCGACCTCCCATACCTACCCAAATTGAAGATTTACTCTCCACAAACCATAGATCCAAGCTTTTAATTTTAAGGATTTTATTTGAATTTCTTATGAATTTTATAATTCACATTTTAGGTCTTATGGAAGAAAATAAGTGACGGCTAGAAAGTTTTGACCGAAGAAAATAATCCTTTAGGGTTACGAGATGTTAATGGAGTTTTTATAGGCAAATTATAATATTTTTATATTTATTATTTTATTGGATTATAATCTATCGCTATCTATATTACCGTTTAGAAATTCCTACGATCACGTAATATCTGAATTCAATAAAAATGGACATGCAGCTACAGTTCGACATTACGGACACAACGAAATGGGTTTCGTCGAATTATGAGTCCGTATGCTCACACAACGTATTTTTAAAGTCAAATTATTGTCAGTTTTTCACATTTAAATTCTGTATGGCCACACACTGACTCCAAAAATCACGAAAATTGAAATCTAACAATAATTTAATATTCTGGATCCAACAAAATTAGTTTCATCGAAAACGGAGGTCGTTTGCAAAACTGGCTATTTTTACAGCTTAAATCAAACCCATTTAAATATTAATATGTTTAAAAATAATTAAATTAAATATAAATAAATAAATATTATCGTATATATTCACACAGAATATAATACAACTCAAAAATATACATATCTGGATTTATAACTCCATATTTCAAATCCAGAGTTAAATCAGTATTCAGTTTATATTAAAAATCCATTTATAATATAAATAAATCGTTATAAATTATAAAGGAATTCCATAGCGACTTTTCAAAAATTTGATTCGGACATAAATCAAAATCTACCCGATGAAATCCCGATTTTTCTCTTCCATTAGAAAAATATACTTTACCAGCTCCGAACGTTTCTAGTTTCACAGAAATTCGATTTAAAATGGTTTCTATATATTCATTTAAAGTTCAAATCACCAAACTACAAAATGCTGTGCCATTTCGAGCTCGATTTTAATTATAATATAATTATACGTTCAACTGTCGTTTATATAATATATTCGTTAATATAATTCAATTCTAAACTGAATTATATATTCTAAATAATATAATTCACACAATAATGTGAATTCTACTATTTCCGACTATTCTGGAATTTAAATATATTATTTAATTAGTATATTAATTAAATATTCAATGTTATTTAGTTCTGGTCACTTGAAATTACCAAACCATATTTTAGATAATTAAATAAATTATTAAAATACGGGTCGTTACAGTAACCCCATTGTTGCCCCATGCTCAGAGCATCACTGTCTAAATAGTTACTATTTACAATACTTGGTCAAGATATCTATTTAAAAGTCTGTAAAATATCTATTCTAAAGAACATATTTTCATGAGGTGTATTAGTTGTTGAAGATACCTTTTATTGTATAGGTAAGTTTGTACTGCTTTATAATGGTTGAGATTAAAGAAACATTATTCTTTCATTCCGTATGATATCAGAGCCCTGCCTGTTTTTAAGAAAATCTCATTAAAACCCTTTGTTCTCTTTATTTTCCGTGTTGTCATGACTAAAAACTCTCCATCAATTCAAATTTACTAGACCAAATAGTAGTAAATGCTGCAACCCATCTCCCCCTGAAAATGTATACTATTAAATCCCAAACACATGTGATGGTTCTTCAGGAAACTTTAGTTAATACTACAACTGAAAATATGTGTATTGCCGATTATATGCAGATGATAAACAGCTTATCAGAAACACTCACAATTACTGGTTCCCTAATAAACAATGATGTACATGTCAAGTTATGCAAAAAGGTTTGGGTTTTAAATATAAGAGTCTTAGTGCTGCCCTCTTATTTCTTTTGAAGGACTGCATGTTGAACTTTTAGACTATGAGTAAATTTCGAAGAGATGAAATCAAGTTGAATAAGAACTCCATCACTGCTCAGTTTCATCAGAAGAACTACTACAGAGGTTGATACTCCAATCTTAGAAACATGAATCGAAAAGGTGATAGATCATCACATAAAGAAGGCTCTAATAATCATTTCTAAGTGGAATTTTTTGGAACCAAAATCAATTTAGTAGTTAACACTAGCTGTCTTAATCCAATCGTAACCAACCTCGAATTATTTCCCACACTCCTTCTTGGATACTACTCCAAGCACAAGCAATAATAAATGGATTGTTGATTGCCTTGAATCATATTACATCTAATTTTCAAAATTTGTCTGTGCATTCTGAATATAATGGAAATGATGACATTATCATTGGTAATGGTAAATTCCTATTACTAATATAGGTTCTGCTAAACTCCTTTCTCGAACACTAGTTTTCAATTAAATAATGTTTTGTGTTCACCAAAATCTTATTTCGGATTCTCAATCTTGTAATCATAATAACACTTCAATTGAATTTTTTTCCTGATTGCTTTGTTAAGGATCTAAGCATGTGGGCATTACTTCTTCGATGACCCAATAAGGGACTTGTTATGACTGGCCTTCTTTCTTTAGCATTAATAAACCAGATTATGCACATCATGCCATGAATTCTTCTTTAAGTTAGAGGCATCAACGCTATATTCTTCCATCATTTAATATTTTTAAACTGCTCGTGTCCAGTAATTTTTTACCAACTTATGATTCTATTATTGGTCATTGTAATTCATGTCATTGTAATTAAAGCCAATAGACTTCCATTTTGTTTTTCATCCATTTCATGTGATAAACCTCTCGAAATTATATTTAATGTTGTTTGTGTTCCTTCTCCTATTGAGCCTTCTGATCATTATCATTGTTTGTCGATTGCTATACAAAATATTCTTGGCTCTATCTTCTGAAAAGGAAATATGATGTTACAACAATTTTAAAAAATTCAAAAAATGTTGTTGAAATATTTTTTCGACTCCAAAATAACTATTTTACTCCGATGGTGGAGGAGAATGTCAAATTCTAGCTTTAGTTCTTGAAAATAATAGTATTCCAACACCTTAAATCACCTCCTTATACACCACAGCTAGTGGGTACTGCTGCGCATCGTCATCGTTATATTGTCGAAACTAGTGTATGGTTACAAATGTCAATTTATATCCGAAAAGAATCTGAAATCTCTATTCACATCTGCATCCAACAAACAGATAAATAACCATTATCCGAATGAACGGATGTAGATAGGCTTACAGACACATTTGCTTTAGAAAATTATTCATTTGTTTTTTCATGATTATAGCTTAAATTATATGTATTTCAGAATAATGTAATACACTAATTTATTACTCACTTAAGTTGGAAATCCATATTAAACGCATTAAACGCATAATAATTACTTAAAATCAATTATTACCATCATATTTGATTATTTTTAACATTTTAGTTAGTTGGATGAAAAAACATTATGTTAAATTAATTTTTTCTATTAATATTCCTTGATTTATAAATCGTGGGCAAAAGAGATAATTATCAGATATCCGTCTGTATTTGCAGATGCATATATCCGATATTCATAAATGATTTCGGATGTGGATATCTGATATCCATAAATGATTTCAGATGTCAATGCTAATGCGGATGTGATACAGTCCTCATCCGAAAGCATCTGTTGACAGCCCAGTGTTACAGAACCTATCTCCATTTCAAAATTTATTTGTGAGCCTCCAAATTATCTCAAATTGTGCTTATTTTATATAACAAAACAGTTACCGAGACCTTGATCCAAAAATAATCGAATTTATATCTTATGCCATGTTATCTTTTTGGAAGACTCATTCCACTTTCATAAACATTCTCGGTCCTCAATGCATGTTCAGGAAGAATCTACTGCTCGGTGGAATCTATTTTATTCTCCACCACATTACTATGTCCTTCTCTAACAGCTACAACTTTAGCCACTCCATCACCACATCTATCACGTGCTACACCTGAGTCAAACACACCCTCTATATCATCAATTCAGGCCACCACCAACCAACATTCAACCTTCCGAAAACATGCTAAAAAAATAATATCCTAAAGCCAAATAATTTGTTATGTAAGCACCATGTCCGATCTTGATAAAACGAACCTATTTCCTTTAGCCAAGCCCAAAAGTCTTCCGTTGGCATCAAGCTATAAGCGAGGAATTTGATAATAAAACTAGGTCTCTTGTCCCCTTTCATCCATCACAAAACATTATTGGTCGCAAGCGGGTATACAAGGTTAAGTGTAATGTGGATGGATCAAAATCTTGGTAAAATCTTGATTAATTGGTAAAGGATTTCATCGAAGTTCACGCATTGATGTTAACGAAACATTTAGTCAAATTGTGAAACTAACTACCATCCATGACGTTTTCACTACCCAAAACTGACATTTTCGACAGTTAGACATAACTAATAAATTTCTTTAAGGCTCACTAACCGATGATGTCTTGTAACAACCCAAATCTCAGTAGATCCGAATTTTTCGCAAAGTGCTAAAATCCAAGTCCACTGAAACCCAAGTTGGTTTGTCTGGTATCTTGCAGAAAGGAAAATATAAAATATATAACAGCTCACAATAAAATACCTCACAGCGGAAAGAATAAAATATAATAGTAAGTAAATATTTTCCATAATAATGACACTATCTAACATGTGTCTCTAGGTTGTATAATCTCTAGCACATGTCTAACCTGCAAAAAAAATTTATGAAGAGGGGGTCAGAACAAAATTTCTGGTGAATGGTTAAATTATACAATCTACAAATAACACTGCATATATTATTCTATTAATTGTTTACCTTTATTAAGTTATTTGGGTTTATTACACATTACACCTTTAGATTTACGCTTAAATCGTACCATGTCTAAGCACCTCATTTTAATATGTTATTAGACCCTATGTTTAAACATTCTTTTATGCGCTTACTTTACCTTATCAGGTTTCCATTTAACTTGGTTATTCCCATTCACATTGACTTATTAATCGAGTTACCAAGTTTCTCTTGCTTATTAATTTCAGTCTTATAAGTTAACCCATATAAGTTTATTAATAAGCCCACAACATGTTATTCTCTAGATTGTGATCCAAGGTCTGTAATCCACAATCCCTTTACATTCTTGTTGGTTTCAAATTTACAATAACATGATCTAGTTAATATGTATATCTCAATTCACATGTTTTCTATTTAACATGTCAGTCATTATTTATGTTTAAATATAACTTATTTCATTTCATAAGTTTGTCTCATTCTTTCTTATTCAATCATAATTCCATCTTATACTGTCACTACAACTTATCGTTGTTTACTTATTAACTTAGTTCTCTTAACTAAGGTTTACTAATAAGTATCCTTTCCATTTACTATAACCTATGTTATAATTTACACATATCCCCAGGACAAGCTTTAACATGTTATCCTTATCAGCAAATTTCATATTTCCATGTTTACAGATTACTTAATTTATAATTAAGTGCAACTTCTTGCAGTTCATAAATTTTCCCCTTTTCCTCTACTTATTACAAACAACTAGTTTCAGGTTTCCCCATTTACTGATTACTTAACTTTCAATTAAGTGCCACTTATCTCATTTCACCAGTTATCACATTTCCTTACTAGTTTATTATAACCTAAGTTATAATCTTCACTTGTCCCTAGGACAAGTCTACCTATTATACAACGTTCTCATTAATGTAATTTATTTATAATAGGTTATTATCATTCCCCGTTTATTCCCATTTCCTTTTACAGTTGTAATTATCTTTCAATTACATTTATTCCCATTAATTATAATTAATGCCATTTATCAACCCTGCTATTTACATATATTTATATATATGTTTATGTACTAGACCTCTCACATTAAGCCTATAGTTGTGGATGCTTGATTTGCCGGGCGATTCCAGACAGACTTCTTCCACAAGTTGACTTGACCTCGTGTCTTAGCACCGTTACATGTTTTATTTAGCACTTAGACCCCTCACATTAGATTTACCACTTGTGGATGCTGGATATGCCGGGCGGTTCCGGGTAGACTTCTACCACAAGTGTAATCTAACCTCGTGTCTAAGCGCGGTTACAGTTTCCTATTTGTTGTAAATTTTCTATATATTCTAGGCATGTCCATTCTTTCAAGTCTACATTTTATTGTCATCATATTAATCCCATTTTATGTTGCGTGTTCTCTCTAACATATAATAAATTCTATTCTAACATGTAATCGTTTTAATCATGTAATTGTTCAAATCTAACAATAACATGTAATTTTCTAAATTTCTACTGTTAATAACCCAGGTACATAAATGTCACAAGTTAACATGGAATTGAAACAATAGTAATCACTACACTTATTTTGACAAGTTTATATTTCAACATTTGAATTTTTCGACATATGAATTTTTCAACATATTAATATCTTAACATATTAATATTCCAACATGTCATATTCGTCACTTTAATCTTTTTAACATATGTTTAAACATTTCAACATATCATATTTAAATATGCATAATAATATTTCAATACTTTTATTTTTTCTAGCAAATTCACATTATACGATAACGGGGAATGTTAAACGATAATATATCATTATCAAAAGTGATATAACTTAAATCCACTCACCTCATTTGCTTTCCAAATCCTGGATCTGGTCCAGATCTAACATTCCATGGTTTTCCCCTAATTGGATTAGAACCTTACAACCATGGATTCATAATTTTTACTAAAAGAAAAAGGGAAGATAGAGGAAGAAAATTGAAATAGACCAGATCTATAAAATTACTGTACTTCACATTTGACTCTAAACAAATTCTTATTAATTTTCATTCTTTTCCTCCAAATCTTGATTCAGAATTTTCTTGAACTAACTGTCTTAATTTTCTGAAGAGATTTAAGGAGGATAAAGAATGGCAAAGCTTAGACGTTGTCTCAGAGAATGTGAGATTTAGGCTAGGCTCTGCTAGCCTATTTATAGGTGTTCAGGATCTTATCGTACACGCAGCGTTGAGTCAGCAACGAACTTTGTTAAGAAAACAGCCTGGATTCGTAGACGAATCTAGCCAGATCTGGGGTGGGGTCGACCACTAGGTCGACCCCCTATAGGGGTGTCGACCCATAGGTTGTGCCCAGGGGTCCCACGAGCTATTTTGGCGTAGAAGTTTGAATTTTCTGGAATTTAATTAAGTGTTATATTCACATGAAATTTTCCTTATACGTATTCAAATCTCGTAATGACCATTTTACACATACATATATGCACAAATTTCGTTTCGTCTTCAAAATTCAAACAGTGTTGCACCATTATTTGATTCTTGCCATATTTCATCGATTTATCCTTATCTTGAACTTTTATCTCATATATGTATATATATTTCTGCACATATAAACATATATATATTCTCATATATATATATATACATACATATATTTTATTTATTTCCTAATATGTATATTTTTCCCTTATATGTGTGTTCTTATCCTTTCAAATTTTGAATTTGTGTACGTACATATATTTGTATGTTCAGTTGGCCCACTCTAAAATAAAGACAAAAATTATGTCGCCGCCGGGTTCGAACCCCCGACCTCTATATTAAAAATCCAATGCCTTAACCAACTGAGCTATGATGTCTTTTGTTAATAAGTTTAAAAACATTGGTGATCATTGTTCTTCTTCTTTTACCTTCTCTTTATATTTTGTTACAATACTTCATTTAAAAGTATCTCTTTCATCTTAAATCAGTTTTTTGCAATTTATAGTTCTAAATTGACCAGAAAATCGCCATGAACGCAATGTCGCTAATCCCATGGCCAAATTCTGGAAGCTCTTCAAAATTTTCTTTTCCTAAATGATTATGTCCGTGCATATATATACATATATGCAATATTTAATTATTTAATTATTATAAAATGCGGGGTGTTACATTCTCCCATCCTTAGGAAATTTTGTCCCTGAAATTTGATAAGGGTAAAAATCAATTAACCCTTTGCATAAAATATATCCATCATGTGTGCATCCAATTTTTGCAAACATTATGCACTTCTGCAAAGTGAGATACAACATAGCAATACATGTATGCCTGAGCGGTACCTCCTATATGTATGCAAAATTTTCAAAAATCCTTTAAAAACATGATGCTTACATTCTAAATATACATGCAGATCTACATGAATGCAATATTTTTAAAATCAAAAATGTATTTTCATCCAAATTTTCCCACACTCTTACTGAGCAAGAGCGTAGTTCATCCAATTTTTACATCCAAAACCCTACCAAGCAACTTTATTTTCCGAATTTCAGAAAAATCTAATTTTCTAAGTTCGATTTCTTATGTTACAAAAAGGCGGAAAACCGAAAACTTCACATCGCCCGTTTTTCTTTTTCGACTTTTTCCAACCATACTTGGATTTTATGAAACTATTTATAAAGATTCCCCTATTTTCCTATCCAAGCACAACTCACATAAGAAAATTTTCTCAGTTATAACTTTTCTTTTCCGTCTTACCTTGGAAATTTTTACACTTATTCATGTTTTCTCATAATTTGTCAAGTTTATCGCTTTACTTGTTGTTTCCTTTTTAGTTATGCCTTTTCACTTTTCTTTGCTTATTTAATCATCTGACCTAAGTTTAGTTTTCAAATAAGCCTTCTACTCTTTCAACTAAAACAAGAAACAGATGATCTACACAGCTACTACTTTGGGCCAAGAATCTCGGGACTATGCCCCGTTCAGACAGAAAAGTCCAAACCATGGGATCCACGCAGGTCTGGGTGTTACCCTAACTACCCAACAAGAAAAATAATAGAACGCAATAACGGGTTGTACCCCTAACATGAAAAACTAAATACTTACTTGCCCTTTTACTATCTAGTAGTCACCACTAACCCTAGCTGTGTACTAACAATTATTTCAAGCAACACCCTAGGCTTTTAAATGCTTACACATTCTATGGGAACTTACCATTATTCCAAGATAGTTCTCGCTACTTATTTCATAGCCTCAAAACATTTTCCGTCTTACCTATGCACTAATCCTTACCTACTCCATACTTTTTAAAACACTGTTTGGCCCTTTTCCATTTAAATTTTCTTCCAAAAATTTAATGTGTCTAAACTTTTTTTCCTCATGAAAACTTACTTTTACCAAACCATAAGTCATGACATATATAAAAAATGTAAATATTTTTTTTTTCAAATCTAAAAAAATGGAGTAGATAAGGACAACTATTTCTTAATTGGGTTTATAACTTGTTCTCACCTATAAGGTCAGTTTAGTTACTTCCTACAAGGTGAAAACATTTACTCTATTCTTAATTTCCACAACCTATTCTGTCCACCCAACAAAATTTTCTCTTTTAAAAATTTTATCAAAAATGATTGTCAAAGGAACAGAGACTACAAAACTTTCTTTATTAAAAATTCTTTTATGAAATATAATGAGAAAACTAGCGAGCTATACATGCTCTATAATATGCACCTTTTATTGTATATGTTCTGAACCCATTTTTCTCTTTTTAACCTTTTCCAATTTATAAGGTTTTACTGCCAAGCCCACTAATCCGAAACACTAACATATGGGATCCTCCTTTCTCTGTTTCAAAATATATTGTACACTTCCCACCCAAATTTCCTAAGGGTCTCAAATTTCCATATTCATTCCATTAGTGTACAAAACGGATATCCCAATTCCTACCATATTATACTCTTTCTATTTTGTAGGTTCCCTTATGGATCTACGTATATATATTATATACTTATATTTTTTAAAATACAAATACGTTCACTCACTATTTATATATGAATCCTAAACCTAAGCTCTGATACCAAATATAACAACTCAAATTCCGACAAACTGATATTTTTCAAAATTCTAATCTATCAAAACTCGTGTTGGTTTGCTCTGGTATCCTGCAGAAAAGACAGAGACATAAAATATGTCAAAGCTCGGGAAATATCTCACAGCGGAGTGGATAAAATATAATATAATCAAAGTATAGCCTTACCGTATTAATCATACTGCCTAACCAGTACCCAAAGCTATTATGTCTCTGCCATAAATCTAACCTGCGAGTATGTTATGAGGAGGGGGTCAGAATACAAGTTCTGGTGATTGGATTTAAAGTATAACTTTGGATAATCCTACATATACCGTTCTGTGATGGCTCGAAATTCCGTACTGTCTGAGTTGACTAAACACCATATGTCGAACCCAAATAATATGGAAATACGAGTCATTAGGGTTAAAGAAATAGAAACGGGCAGAAGATAAAACAAAGAGAACATCAGAATCTCACAGCAAAATGAGTAAAATATATTTTATAACATAATCTTTGAAATACAATAATTTTTGTACCACATATACATACCATCATCAGAGCACAATATAACATTTGATACATCAGAAATAACTTTAAAATACCCAACGGTGAAGCCTCCTGCTTCAAGCACCTCCAAATGTATCTATAAAAGCCTGAAACACTTGACTTCTCGTACAAATTTGGGCACCCAAGAGTTTAGGTAAAAACAAACAAAATAAACTCTAGGTCAGTCATGGGACTGGTGTGAGTGAACTCCAACCATATCGTTTAACTTTGAAAAACCTTTTGAAGGAAAAAGATAATAGTAAGACCAGCCCACACGTAAACATGGATGGTTTTTGCCTTACTATAATCCAAAACATTTTGATATCAAAATCCAGTGATATTATAATAATGTCTATATCAAATAAATGACCAAATAGCAGAATGCTTGCATCTCACACTCCACATATATAGCATAAAATCAAAAATCGCAGGGCGCTTGTTAAAGATTGGATTCCAACTATGACAAGGTATGGGACCACCTCCCGATCAGTGTACTCTAGAGGGAATACACTGGGGTTCAACAAGAACATCTTGCAACCCAGCCACATACGACCGCACACTCATTTAGCTTGAGTGTAGCGAATATGTTGTCACCCATTGTTGTTGGTCATTCAACCGTAATTCGTAAGATACAGAATCGAAAGAAGAATAAATAATGAATTTTCTCTAGATTGGTGACAAATATACCCTTCTTGGGTATGACCACCTAGCCATGTTGCCTGCCCGATTTTGAATGTCACATCGTCAAACCCGTCAAATAACTAGTTGATCTTTCCCAAATATTACGGGTATAATAAGCTAAGAGAAACGAATTTCTCCGGCACCAGACGTAATACCTTGAAAAGATCGTCTTATGTGACCGTTAGGAATACTCTGTCAAACATTCGTCCATACAAGTTATAATGGGACTGGACAAACAAAACAGCTCTTGCATTTCACTCCATCTCCAATTTCTTTAGCATAATCTAATTTGCAACGCCTACGCCTATACAAAGTGGTTTTCGGATATTAAATCCAACCGGTCTCTTCGCATTGACAACGATGGTCAAAAACCTTTGATAGTCGGTGATTTAACTATCAAAGGAAAACAAACATCCATCAAACAAATCACGGGCCCTTTTTTTATTAACATTCTATTTTAAGTTTCCTTATCGAATTTTATATATCAATAATTCGATTTCTGGTTATCAATTTTTCTTAAAAATATTCTAACTCCTTAAATTTTCGGAAAATTTTGCCAGCACCTCCTTTGTACTGGTCAATAACTCAAACCTCAACTCGCCTCTCAAGGCCCTTTCCATTTAAAAAGAAAATCAAAAATCCAAGCGGCTTGCCCGGTAGGCTCATAAAATCTCATATGGAAATTTAAATATGTACCTTTTTGTCGGGCACATAAATTATAATCTTCATATTCTCTTCCTACTCTTCATCCCATACCTATCTAATATACGTACACCTGCACTTCCGTTTATTTTAAAACCATACAACTATTTTGATTTAACCACATCCAATCCCACTAAATAATTCTTTAGCTAATTCAACCGCTCCATTCACTTATGGTTTGAATCAATAGTGTTCGAACATATTTTAATCCACTCAAAAACAATTCGAATTTCATTTATAACTCACGCCTCATATTTGATTTCAAATTCTAATTTACAAGTCCAATTTACTTAACCCACATCATGTCCCATTCAAGCCCCATTCAAGCCCCATTACTAAATTCTTTTACTATTCAGTTAATATCATTCCATAATTCAAAACCTGGTTTTTATTATAAAAAATCATGTTATCCAACTTACTTGAGTTCATATTTATTTATAACTCAAAAATGGATTTTTCTAATTGAAATTGGGTTCTTTATTCACTAAAAATCCCTTAAATTAATCAATTAAATCATTATGGTTTTTAAAAGATTTTCAGCGACTTTTCTAAAATTTGATTTTGACATAACACAAAATCTTTAAGTCGAAATCCAGATTGTTCTCTTCCATTACAGAATTATTATTCAATAGGTCCAAAAATTTCTGGTTTCATCAGATTCCGATTATATCAAATTCTATATATTCAATTGAAGTTTGGAATGCCAAATTACGAACTATCGCGCTACGGCGAGTTCGTTTTAATTAAAATAAATATAACGTTTTAAAAACTTCGTTTAGAAAATAAATTTCAATTCCGCTTTCAATATTTTAAATGAACCAGTTATCCAAATCTAACTTAACAAACCCGATTTCCCAAACTCATCGATGATTTTATTCCGTATTCATACTTAGTTATAAATAAATTCAAACCCCAGTTTCTATATTCAATTCCAATTGACATGAAATTAGATTATTAAAATTCGATATAATCGAATTCCAATTATAAATTATTTTACTGAAAATAATCCATTAATGCACATCCTTTACCATTACAAGCTAATATCATTCCTTGATAATAGTGATGTCGTTTAAGTTGGGGTATTTTATTTACCTCTCAAACCTTGACTGACAACGTTCTTATCTTGAGATAGATAAAGCTTGTAATATAAAAACTCGAATTAAATCTCGCCTTTTATTCCATTTCTATACTACTATAAATTTAACTAACTTTATAAATCTAGCTTTAAATTTTAGATTATCCAACATCGTCTATTACTTCATTCATAATTTATAACTTAGTTATAAATTCATTTTCAGCTCGATTCTTTATATTAATTTCCAATTTCTTTGGAACTAAATTATTCTATAAAATTCGACAAAATCGAATTCTGAATTTAAATCCCTTGGATTTATACTAATTCAATATATATATTCCGGGTGTCAGAATAAAATCTAACGTTCCGTTTTTGAAACGATTTTTAATCCCTCTTTTTAAATTCGTACTTGGATTAAAATTCCAATTTATTCAATAAAAGTTATTTTTCTTTATAAATATCATTTAAAAATTCATTTCTTATTTTAAATACTGAAACAAGTTTTCGATTTCAAATTCCATTTGAATCCAATTCCCATTTCGGAAAATAAATTTTCTATTTTAAATTTAGACTTGAATTTAAAAATTAATATTATCAAATGATAATTTTCCTTTCCATTTAAAAATATCGTTTATAAATTCAATACTTGTTTTTATTAAAAACAAGTTAATATCTTCTTACCCTATTCAAAATTTAAATTTTTATTTCGAAATAAAATAAAATTCCCTTTTCAAAACTAAAATTCCTTTTTAGGATATTTTTAAATATCAACCTCTAGGGCCAGTGATATTCAAGCATTCAACACACAGCATCAATTCAATTCAACATTTCACGTTTTTATAAATATATAAACAATGATAAATAAATTTTGACGAATCCAGTTGGATCCCTCCAACCTGTTTTTCCTGCATTCACATATGTTAGACAACATAATAATACCAATCCTACTTCATGGCAGGATATCGCGGTATAAAAGGTCATCCACTCGTATATCATGGGTCGATATGGTCATCCGTTAATGATACTGTGGGCATCCGCTAATGGTGCTATGGGAAATATCCAACTACCAATATATATATATATATATATATATATATATATATATATAATAACCACAACCACCAAGCCTTTATATAACTAATATATATATTATAACCAAGACTGATAAGCAATTTGTAAATGCAACCAAGCAGCCAACAATTTACTTTTAATGATAAAAATAAATTTTTAAGTGAGATTTAATCACCTTGTCTTTTTCACTGTCGAATATCTTGTTCAATTCCATATCCTTATGTTGTGAATCTACTCGAACCGCCATGAATGAATTTTATTTTTTGCCCATGATTATCTAAATTTTATTTAGCAATTAAGCAATTTTAATTTAAATTAACTACTAAATTAAATAATCAAATTATTCTACGCATATTAAATTTTTGAAACAATGTTTACCTTATCGCTTTAAATAACTCGATCAATGAATGGAGCCTATCCTGAACATTTCCAACTGCAATCATCTAATGGAAACAACCCCTAACTCAAGCTTTACCATTTTGGCATTTCATCGAACAACTTGCACGCAATTCCATTATCGCTGCCACACCACCAAAATCAACCCGACTCTTTCTCTATCATTTACCACCACTAAGGTACCAACATTCTTCACCACTGATCATTGCAAAACTAACTCATAATTGATCAATATTGCTGCTAAGCCCACACTAATTTAATCATCCTTGCAACATTACGTCACTACACAATCCAATTCAACTCCATCACCACTACTCCACTGTCGAGTCCAGATCCGCCCAGATGCTGCTACAAGCGACAGGCCATGCCTCAAAACATCATCCCCGAAATTTACTGATCGGTTCAATTTCACATTCCAAAAAAAACATAATGCATTCCTCAGTCAACCCTTGATAATTCGAACTCCCCCATCTCCATTCACACAGTTCGATTATTCCATCCTTGTCACATCTCACTGTCGACCCCAAAATCAAAAATCGAACAAAAAATATATCACTTACTGTCGCTCATTCCAACACCCTAGTCCTCAACATCGCACCCTCATCAGCCTCCAGTACATCCAATTCGAACTGACGTCGGCTTCTCCAAGCAATCCTCCTTCCATAAACCATCGTAACCATCATCGCACCCAAAATAAACTTTCGAGTTCGAACATCTCGAACTCACACCACATCGATTCGTGTTGCCAAACCCTTTCTAAAAACATACCCGAAGACAGCGTTGCCTCCTTTGAAATCGCGAGTGCCTCAAGCTTTCGATCGAGCACCCTAGATTTGAGTGGAGTCTCTGATTTTTTCACAGTCTCCAACGTGTTGCAATTTATTTTATGTTTCTTTTTTTTCTCGATTTAATCTGGAGGAGAAGAAAAGAAGGCCGAGGAGTTGAAACATTCGTTTATTATAGGATAGAGGAAAAATGAAGGCACTGGGCTAAATTTATAGAAGTGCGAAAGGGGACAAGAGGCACAAATCCATTAAAATGTTGTTTTCCGGATATTGGAGATGAGAGACAGAAAAATTAGCTCGAGATAACTAAGGTCTGCGGATTAAATTCATTAGGATGGTGCTGGTTAAAACATAGGTCGGTTGATAAATTTTTATATTTATTTGATATGATTTTGAAGTGAATTAATTAATTAACCAAAATATCTCACGGTCCATAATTCGCAACCCCAGACCGTTATCTAGTCGTGACGACCGATGTATATAATATTAAATTTCATCTATATGGAAGAGGTAACAATTTAAATTAATGATTTAAATTAAATTCAATTTAAAATATAAATCACTTTGAAACGATTAAATTCATCGATAATAAATTATTATTATTATCATCCCGATTCAATACAAAATATATATATTAATCGACTGAATCATTTAGATTCAGTTTTTAACTGTGAATTCGATTATTCAATAAATTCGATATTAATTCGTATATCGATTATTAAATCACTATATTCAATATAAAAATTCATTTATAATTCCAATTAAATATTTAAAACTAATTTAAATATTCATTATATAACAACTAAAAATCCGGGATGTTACACATTTAATCACATTTTCTTATTTATTAGGTTACTTGGGTTAACAAAACTCAAGGCTTACACACACGTCGTACCCTTACAGTATATATATATATAGCTACACTCCCAATATTGACGTACACCCCATGGTACCCCACTCGCACGGTCTCCACCGTAATGCCACAGAAATGAATGCAGTCCCTCATCCTATGCCGGACTGACATACGGATCTCTTCAAAAAACGTTACATTCTGCATATATCTGTCATTACTATGCTATGTAAGCGTATGGACTGCCACCTTCAATGGAATCAAATTCCATACCAGAGTAATGCCCTCAAGTCTACGATACACCACCTAGAGCAGATATGCATATATCTAGACTTTCCCACATATGTATCGTCAATCGTATTCGATGCCTTAACCGCACATAATGTGCACTGTGTTTCGTAGCAGGGCTTTACAAGAAACACAGAACTCGGTTTTGAGCTTTTCCATATCTGTACAGGTCCGCCTTCAAGAGCCTCAAAATACAGATATTCCTAGGTCTGTTTTTCATAGTGGCTATGGCGTCACCTCGGCCCCTCCCTCAACTAGTAAAGACTGCAAGAGCTAAGTGACTTAGCCCTAACAAACAATCTAAAAATCTAGTTGGCGTCACCCCTCAACCACTGTGCCCCGATAGTGAAAGTAGAATGGTCTATTGGGTTTAGCTCTAGTCTTTTCGCATCCCACTGGATGCCGATGACGGGTACCCTACAACCTAGTATCTTTGTTGGTCCTGACCTCGCCTCCCGTTGAGGCGATCGCCGAATCACCCTAGTGTTGCCATGTCATAGCATTCTGACTGCAAAGCTACTTTTGCAGTCAAGGCCCACCCACCTGGTAGTAACGCGCAGACCCAACCTCTGCGAGCACAGCCTAAACATCTGCCACCACATAGAGGACTACCAGGAGCACCTTACATATCTCAGGAAGCCGTGTGCTTCCCTTTCCAGTCCTTCGTAGCTAACAGAATAATCAGATAAACGTGCGCTCCCCTTGTGCCTTATGACACCACAATGATATACCTCGTTGCATTAATTAACCTCAAACGTGCAGACTGGTCCAATCGCCTCATTTTAATATGTTATTAGACCCTATGTCTAAACATTCTTTTATGCGCGCGCTTTACCTCATCAGGTTTCCATTTAACTTGGTTATTCCCATTCACATTAACTTCTTAATCAAGTTACCAAGTTCCTCTTGCTTATTAATTTCAGTCTTATAACTTAACCCATTTAAGTTTATTAATAAGCCCACAACATGTTATTCTCTAGACTGTTATCCAAGGTCTGTAATCGACAATCCCTGTATATTCTTGTTGATTTCAAAGTTACTATAACATGTTCTACTTAATATGTATATCTCAATTCACGTGTTTTCTATTTAACATGTCAGTCGTTATTTATGATTAAATATAACTTATTTCAATTCATAAGTTTGCCTCATTCTTTCTTATTCAATCATAATTCCATCTTATATTGTCACTACAACTTATCGTTGTTTACTTATTAACTTAGTTCTCTTAACTAAGGTTTACTAATAAGTCTCCTTTCCATTTATTATAACCTATGTTATATTTTACACATATCCCCAGGACAAGCTTTAACATGTTATCCTTATCAGCAGATTTCAAATTTCCAAGTTTACAGATTACTTAATTTATAATTAAGTGCAACTTCTTGCAATTCATAAATTTCCCCCTTTTCCACTACTTATTACAAACAACTAGTTTCAAGTTTCCCCATTTACCGATTACTTAATTTACAATTAAATGCCACTTATCTCATTTCACCAGTTATCGCATTTCCTTACTAGTTTATTATAACCTAAGTCATAATCTTCACTTGTCCCTAGGATAAGTCCACCTATTATACAACATTCTCATTAATGTAATTTATTTATAATAGGTTATTATCATTCGCTGTTTATTCCCATTTCCTTTTACTGTTGTAATTATCTTTCAATTCCATTTATTCCCATTAATTATAATTAATGCCATTTATTAATTCTTCTATTTTCATAGATTTATATATATGTTTATGTTACTAGACCTCTCACATTAAGCCTACACTTATGGAAGCTGGATTTGCATGGTGGTTCCGGGCAGACTTCTTCCACAAGTTGACTTAACCTCATGTCTTAGAACCGTTACATGTTTTATTTATGCACTTAGACCCCTCACATTAGATTTACCACTTGTGGATGCTGGATATGCTGGGCGGTTCCGGAAAGACTTCTACCACAAGTGTAATCTAACCTCGTGTCTAAGCGCGGTTACAGTTTCCTATTTACTGTAAATTTTCTATGTAGTCTAGGCATGTCCATTCTTTCAAGTCTATATTTTGCATGTCATCATATTAAGCCCATTTTATGTTGCATGTTCTCTCTAACATACAATAAATTCTATTCTAAGATATAATCGTTTTAATCATGTTATTGTTCAAATCTAACAATAACATGTAATTTTCTCAATTTCTACCGTTAATGGTCCAGGTACATAAATGTCACAAGTTAACAGGGAATTAAAACAACAGCAATCACTACACTTATTTTGACAAGTTTATATTTCAACATATGAATTTTTCAACATATTAATATCTTAACATATTAATATTCCAACATGTCATATTAGCCACTTTAATCTTTTTAATATATGTTTAAACATTTTAAAATATCATATTTAAACATGTCATAATAACATTTCAACTTTTATTATTCTAGCAAATTCACATTGTACGATAACGGGGAATGTTAAATGATAATATATCACTATCAAAAATGATATAACTTAAATCCACTCCCCTCATTTTCTTTCGAAATCCTAGATCTGGTCCAGATCTAGCATTCCATGGCTTTCCCCTAATTGGATTCAGAATCTAACTACCATGGATTCATAATTTTTACTAAAAGAAAAAGGGAAGAAAGAGGAAGAAAATTGAAATAGATCAGGTCTAGAAAATTACCTTACTTCATTATTAATTCTAAACACCTTCTTATTAATTTTCATTCTTTTCCTTCATGTCTTCATTCAGAATTTTCCTGAACTAATTATCTTGATTTTGCGAAGAGATTTGAGGAGCATAAAGAATGGCAGAGCTTAGACGTTCTCTCAGTGAATTTGAGATTTAAGCTAGGCTCTACTAGCCTATTTATAGGTGTTCAAGATCTTATCGTACACGCAATGCTAAGTCAGCAATGAACCTTGTTAAGAAAACAGTCCAGATTCATTGACGAATCCAGCCAGATCTGGGGTGGGGTCGACCCCCTACAGGTGTGTCAACCCCTGGGTCGACCCCCATGGGTCCCATGAGCTATTTTGGCGTAGAAATTTGAATTTCTAATTTTTGAATTTTTTTGGAATTTAATTAAGCGTTATATGAACATGAAATTTTCCTTATATGTATACAAATCTCCTAATGACCATTTTACGCGTATATATATATACACACCCAACTTTCGTTTCATTTTCAAAATTCAAACGGTATTGCACTGTTATTTGATTCTTGCCATATTTCATCGACTGTAGCCTTATCTTGAACTTTTATCTCTTGTATATATTTCTGCACATAAATACATACATATATATATTCTCATATTTACACACACACATATATTTCCTTTATTTCCTTATATGTATATTTTTCCCTTATATGTGTGTATCCTTTCAAATTTTGAATTTATACACGTACATATATTTGTATGTTCAGTTGGCCCTCTCTAAAACAAAGACAAAAATTATGTCGCTGCCGAGGTTGAACACCTGACCTCTATGTTACAAATCTAATGCCTTAACCAACTAAGCTATGACGTCTTTTGTTAACAAGTTTAAAAACAATGGTGATCATTGTTCTTCTTCTTTAACCTCATCTTCATGTTTCATTACAATACTTCATTTAAAAATATCTCTTTCATCTTAAATCAGTTTTCTGCAATCCATAGGTCTAAATTGACTAGAAAATTGCCACGAATGCAATGATGCTAATCCGGTGGCCAAATTCTAGAAGCTCTTCAAAATTTTATTTTCTTAAATGTTTATGTCTGTGCATATATATATATACATACATACATACATATATGCATTATTTTATTATTTAATTATTATAAAATGCAGGGTTTTACATTCTCCCACCCTTAGGAAATTTCGTCCCGAAATTTGATAAGGGTAAAAATCAATTAACCCCTCGCATAACATACATCCATCATGTGTGCATCCAATTTCTGCAAACATTGTGCACTTGTACAAAGTGAGATACAACATAGCAATACATGTATGCCTAAGTGGTACCTCCTATATGTATGCAAAATTTTCAAAAATCCTTTAAAAACATGATGCTCACATCCTAAATATAATGGCAGTTCTACATGAATGCAATATTTCTGAAATTAAAATGCTTTTTCATCCAAATTTTCCAACACTCTTACCGAGCAAGAGCGTAGTTCATCCAATTTTTGCATCCATAACCCTACCAAACAACTTTATTTCCTGAATTTCAGAAAAATCTAATTTTCTAAATTCGATTTCTTATGTTACAAAAAGGCGGAAAATGTAAAACTTCACATCTCCTGTTTTTCTTTTTCGACCTTTTTCCAACTGTACTTGGATTTTATGAAACTATTTATAAAGATTCCCCTATTTCCCTATCCAAGCATAACCCACATAAGAAAATTTTCTCTGTTGTAACTTTTCTTTTCCGTCTTACCTTGGAAATTTTTACTCTTATTCATCTTTTCTCATAATTTGCCAAGTTTGTCGCTTTACTGAATTTGTTGCTTCCTTTTTAGTTATGCCTTTTCACTTTTCTTAGCTTATTTAATCATCTGACCTAAGTTTAGTTTTCAAATAAGCCTTCTACTCTTTCAACTAAAACAGTAAATAGATGCTCTACATAGCTACTAGTAAGGGACAAGAATCTCAGGACTATGCCTCCTTCAGACAGAAAAGTCCAAACCATGGGATCCACGATAGGTTTGGGTGTTACCCTAACTATCCAACAAGAAAAATAACAGAACGATCCTAGCAGAAATGCAATAACGGATTATACCCCTAAAGTGAAAATCTAAATACTTACTTACCCTTTTACTATCTTGTAGTCACCACTAGTCCTAGCTGTGTACCAACAATTATTTCAAGTAAAAGGGTTGTGGTTTTATGTTGATTCACATGAACATGAATTGAATTTAAATTAGTGACAAAACCACATATCTACCAACATACATTTATATATAAAACACGCGCATATGTCTCTCATTATGGATTCATGTGGGTTACTACATGGCTGCCTTGCACATATGACTGTGTCAAATACACATTTTGTAATAATCCTATAGGCTATTATGCTTATATGCAATTGTTCCCTTGATAATAATTCTAGTAGACGGTGTTCAAATTTGCAGTTAAAACAAGTGTTGTTTTTTATATATGTATGCTTTTAAATAGTTGCATATATCACAAGGATTGACATATTCAGACAACATTTATTATAATCTACACATGTGTATAGGTTAGACCTGTATTAAAATATAACATATACACCTGGACCTTAATGTGCTTTCACCCATGCTGTTCATTTTGGTGTTATTTATTTCTATTTGATTTCATGACTCGTTCTAGCTTTCAAGCTTGTAAATGCATATACCCAGTAGGTTGTCATGTGCATTTTGTAAGAATACATTGATATAAGCAAATACTATCATACACTTTGCGTATATGTTACAATATCAAGATATTGAAATAGTTTTAAAATTAGTTTATGTATTATAACATGGACATTAATATCCCTACATAAATGAAACTCATAAACACACACACAAATATATATATATATATATATATATGTATATGTATATATATACTAACTAGCAAATAATATTAATTGGTGATGCTTACTTATATATATATATACATATATATATATGTATGTATGTATGTATGTATTCTAAAATATAGTTGAGTTTACACACTGTTATATATATGATAAATATATAGCATAATTTGATACACTATTTATATTTAATTCGAAGTTAAACATGCTATTATTTATGCTTATATCTACTTGCAGACTCGGCGCTGTGGAAAAGGGGGCAGCATGAGTGCTTTGCTAATTTATGAATGCTTAAATTGTTTCAGTAAGAGGGGCAACAAAATAGCTCAAAGTTGGCAATAGCTAATGCTGCAAATATGTTTTGAAAGAAAAACAAATATGACTTGTTTTTTACTTTCAAGATGTTTGTATATATAAATTTTTTGTATCTTACCGCATGGGCAGTAATTATATATAATTCTACTATGTACATTTTGATGTATATATAATTGTATAAGTAAGTGTGAGAGAAATAGGCAATGTTGATTTTATTTTGTCTGAATTGTACATATAGTAGTATACATAACTCTTAAAACATGTCGTATTAGTGTTCATTTATTTGCCTGTGTATATGAAGATATTTAATATTAGTTTGGGCCTTGGAATCTCTTTTACTTAGGCCTAGATTTATATATTACTACTATATTGGGCTATGAGTTTTTTCTGTTAATTTATGCGGATGCTACACCTATGAAGGTTATAGTCCAGCATAGTTATCCTTTTTTATGAAAGCTTGTTCAATTTTTGAGGGTCTTCCTGGTACTTACGAGAAATGTATAAACTTTTCTTTTGATGATCAATATTTTAAATATTCAAAAGGCCTACAATAGGCATATATATATTTATTTTTTTTGAAAATTATATATATATATATATATATATATATATATATATTATAAGCTTAACATATACACACGTATATTATTTATAAATTTTATTGCTTTTATATACAATTAGTATTACCAATGTAAAATACATATATTTTGAAATGTATAAATGTCACTGATATGACTTGCCACCTTGAGTTTTAAAATTCCTTCAAACTAATTATTTATATTAAGTCATGGTAATCTCTTCTAATAAATACATTCATAAATGCCATAATCAATAGATATAGGTAATGCCAAAGCATTAGTGCATTGTTTATTTTGGTTATATGAGATAAAGTAAATGTGATACTCAATTGTATAATTGGGTTTGGCTCAACTAGGATACCATAATAAGATTATGGGCTTAGAGACAAAGAGCATGGAATATACGATATTTAAAATGAACAAAATTGTTCATCATGTTATCCAAAAATTATATATGTGATATAACTGACATAAGATGTCCGCGTAAATTTGAGGATTAGCCAAAGCTAACTAAAGTCATGATTAGATATGGATATTGGATCACGAAGATGTATGTATACTGATATATATATATATATGTACAACTTTGATGTGCTTGATTATAACATAAGTACCGAGGGAATTAAATCTAATGATTTAATTCCAACATACTTTTGGCATTGTCATTTAGGCCATATAAACAAGAAACGCATATCAAAACTCCATAATGATGAAATTTTGAAGTCATTTGATTTCGAATCATATGAAGAATGCAAATCTTGTTTATTTGAAAAAATGAATAAAACACCTTTCTTTGAACATAGCGAACATGCTAGAGATGTATTTGACCTTATACATAGTGATGTATGTGGATCAATGAGTACATCAGCTAGAGGTTGGTTTTATTACTTCAATACATTTATTGATAATGTCAGTAGATATGGTTGTGTGTCTCTTATGAAACACAAATCAAAATCCATTGAAAATTTCAAAGAATTCAAGAATGAAGTTCAAAACCAACTTTGAAAGAATATAAAAACTCTTTGAATAGATCAAGGAGGAGAATATTTAAGATAAGAATTTAATGACTATATTAAAGAGTGTGGAATTGCATCATAACTCCATCCATCAAAGTATCGATGTGTCCGAAAGGAGAAATCACATTTATTAGATATGGTGCAATCAGTAATAAGTCCTATAGATCTACCAATAAAATTTTGGGATTATGCCCATGAAATAATTGCATACACACTTAATTCTAATCCCAATAGAACTACTTTGAAGACGCCATATGAATATGGATAAGGAAATGCCCATTAAGTCTTTTTGAAGATCTAGGACGTGAGACGTTTGTTAAATGTCTTGCTTTTAACAAGCTTGGACCCAAATCAGATAAATGTTATTTTGTGGGATATCCGAAAAAAAGGGATATTACTTCTACAAACCTTCAGAGAATAAAATGTTTATTGCTTGAATTGGTACATTTTAAAAGGAAAACTAGTCTCTGAAATACCAATGGTAATAAAGTAGAACTCGAAACGTCTTGGGAACCACAAAAAACCATTAAACCTTATGCGAACAAGGAATCTAGTGGGAGCTCCATAATAATCCTAATGTTATATATTAATAACATTTTACTTATTGGGAATTATGTTAGTTTAAAACAAGAAATAGATACTGGTTCTACGAACGAGGATGTTTGGATTATTAATGTGCACATAAAAATGCACATTCATATTCGCATATTATTCTTGTTTAGTTGAATAAATGAATATTTTTAGGAATTTTATATGTCCAAACGACATTTTAAATGTTCCCAAAATCATCATTCATTTGGGGGGTTTAACAGCAAAATGTGCATGTTTTAGTTTGAGATTTCATTTACTTGTTCCTTGTAATTATCTCTTATAGGAATTTAGGAGAAAAACTGATAAATACACATGAAGATATGAAGGAAAGCATGCATATACACAAGAGGAGGCAAAGAAATAATTCATTCCGTGGATAGTGGAGGCCCTCACCTTTCAACTAACCCACTTTCTCTTAAGCTTCATATTAAAGACTGATTGAATGAGACAAAAGGCCTTATGCATTGTACATGACTTATTAGTGGCCAATGACAATTAGAAGCTTCATGAATGTGCATTTTGGGGAATTTTCAAGAAGTGTGATTAGGGTTTTAGGTTTTAGATCATGTATATATACCCCTCTGCTTCATGTATTTTGGATCCCTCTTTTTATCATATGAAAGTGTAAGTGATCAAATGAATAAAAATTGCTTCCAAGCCTCTTTCACTTATGTATATTTTATGCTTCTTTAATTTTCTATGCTCTCTACTTTATGTTTGTTACTACCAAAATAAAGCATCTAGAACAAGCTGGCACTGAAGGGGTAGAAGACAGACACAAACACAAAAGAATCTCCCGTCAGCAAATGATCAACATCGGAAAAAGCTGACAGAATAGAGGAGAAATCTGGGAGAGGCACAACCGACACCATCGAAAGAGCTCAAAGTCTATATAAAGAAGGGATACCGGCAGGATGGATCAGACATGGTGGAAAAGCAGTGGGAGGTCACCCAAAACCGGAAGACAATGTAAAGGAAAAAATCAGTGATCCTACCATCCGAGACCAAGAAGAGCGGAAGGGCTATCGGTATTAATTTGCTTCATACCGACACATAAGGAAACTGAAGCATTGAAGTAACAAAGGTTATAACACAGGGCAGCTGTCCAGGAGCCAATTTCCAGGACCTTCGTTAGTGGTTTCCAAGAAGCTACCTAATAAACAACTAGCGAAACACTGGGAGCAACCTCCCGAAAAGACAAAGATATTATTCAGAAGCCTGCCTAAAGGATAACTGATAACCCCAGAGAGAGACAAGCTATCCACACTAATCTGCTTAGTGTCGATACCGACAAGGGTGGCGAACCCGATAACCTTTCACATGAATCGCACAGTCAAACTCCACAATGTGATTAGCAATAAGACCGAGAGCCTATACCCGAAGGCCCCGAAAGCCATCTGCCCTGACAAGCTCGGGACCAACACAGGCAATCAAAAGAGTTCCACAAAAACGGAACCCTCCTCCCTGGAGAAAGAACCGGCACATCTAAAAACTATAGGCCCAATAACAAAAGGGTCCCTGACTTATCTATAAATAAGACCCCAAGGTTCACATTTTCGGGGCAATTTTTCTCATTCTCATTCTTGTACTCTTTTCTCTAGAGTAAACCCTAATTCCTAAATCAAATTGGGGATTTTGGTTGGTGTCATTTTTATATTCTAAATCAAAGATCAATAAAGATTGGATCAATACTTAGAACATTTTCCTATGAGTATCTCATGAGTTTTATTAGTTATTGTCGGCGTTGTATGTTGTTTGCTTTCTACATGATTACAAGTCCTTTCCAAGCCTAAATCCTTCCGTAAAATCAGTGCGGAACCCCTTCCAATAAGCCGTTTGTGCCCTTATCGAGGGTTGTTCTTAGGGAACCCTTATCCCAAGATAATTGTTGGTTCTGGAGTCGCTTAAGCGTGATTCTCATCCCATCGAGTGAAGATTAACTAATCTTTCGAGATCAAAACCTTGATATCTAGGAAATGGTGAACTAACTCAAACTCGTGCAAGCTAAATTAACCTATTTTCCCCTTAGGTCCACTTCCATAGACCTATCTATGGTGTTGACGAAAAATATCATTAACATTTTGGTGCTAAAAATAGGGCCTGAACCTCTGACCTTGTGGTTAACAGCCACATATCTAACTGTGTTGCTCCGTCCCCGGTAGGACAAAGCTTTGAAGAAGCGGAAACAATGAACAGAAGGTCTCTACGAGTAACTAGTGAGTTTCCCATAGTTACATCAAGCATTAATGAGCCATGGACGGTTGAAAAGGTTAGGATGGAAGCCTTGTGTATTCGAGATAAGGAAAAGGACATAGAGCCTTATGACCCTGATCATTGGAGCATTAATCCTTTCCATTTGGGACCAACTTCAATCTTTGCCCTAGGCGATTCCACAACAAAAGAATATAACCCATTTCTTAATATTAAGGATACCATCCAAGCTCAAGCTAGAGGGACAATATTTGAATGGAGAATCGAGAGAGGTTTCGTTCACCTCGCTACAAAAGAGTTTAGAAGGGATACACTCTTGTGTCAGAATGTGACTAAAAGAAATTCCGAAGATAAAGGAGAGAAAAGGGAATCAAGTAATAAAAAGAACAAGTTGCAACATCAAAAGAAAGCCTTTGATTCAAGGTTATTGAAAGGATGCGAACTCACTACTTCAATCGAGGGTAATTTTCAAAAAGCGCATCGTTTAGTTTCTCCTAAAAAAAGAACCCGGGGAATGCATTAGATATTTACCTAAACCAGTAGGTCCTTGAGCCCACCTTAGCCCCCTAATATACTGGGGTCTCTAACTAGAAAAGTAAATGCTTGAGCTTGAGAAGGGCCCGGTGGTCCGTAAAACTCACTAGGATAAGCGGTATTATTGAACTTCTTGACTGAACATGAATTGAACTTTTGGCCATTGTTGACGGCAAAAAATGTCGTAAACACCAAAGATTCCCAATTACTAGGAATTATAAATATGGTCGCATAGACAAGAACATCAAATAGAACATAAGCAGTAAATAACACAAGGAATTTATAGTGGTTCATCCTCAGTGAGGGCCTACGTCCACTTTGAAGAGTCGTTGTAATCTTATTGATCACTTGAAAGATTACAAGGTTGAGACTATCTCATGATATCTCATTACATTCACTTTTCATGATATATGATGTCATAATCATCGTATATTGAATAAATAAGGAAAAAGACAATTTTGTCCTTCTTCTTCCTCAAAGAGGAGATGCCATTAATGAAGCTCTATGGAGGTTTCCAAGCTCAAGAATCCAACCCTTTTGAAGTGTGAGGCCATGGGGTATTTATAGGAAGTGGTTAGGTTGGGGTTAGGTAGGAGTAGGTAGAAATGGGGACCATCTATAGGAAATTCGCGTCTCCACCTTTCGGCCACTGGAAATTCGTACCTGGGCAGAGGTGCGAAATGTCGCACCTGCCAAGTGCGAAATTTCGCGTCTGTAAGGCGAGAAAATTTTCACCTGGTAGGTGCGGAATTTCGCACCTACCAGGTACGAAATTTCGCACCTGGCTTGTCCGAAGTATGTTTGGTGAGGGATGTGGTCGAGGCTCGTTGGCGCGATCTCTCTTCGGTCTTCCTCCTGCACTTCTTGAGCTTCGCCCTTGGCCCTGTCTTCACGCGATGAGTTGAGTCGAGCATGTCTTAAGTACTTTTGGTAACCAGACCAAAAGGTCGGTTAACATTTGCACCCCAAAGTACGTCTTGTCTTGACAAGATATGCTTTGGAATGAAAGTTGAGATGGTAGTTGGGTTGCGGATTTATCCTGCAAGTTATAGGAAAAGACATGTTAGCTAGCGGGCTTGCTCGCTGGGGAATCGTGAGTAAGCCGCTGTTGGTGCCACATTTGCGTCGCTGGGTATTCGTATGGTGTCATCGTCGCGCATTTTTAGGCGATTTGACACTTGAGGAGAATATGCGTATGCGGGCGTGAGGGCTGAGAGGGTATATATGTACCTACTCTCTCTCTCTCTCTCTTTGTTTTTTGTTGGGTACGGAATTCCAAACCACTGGGGTTCGAAATTTTGAACCGTATAGGTTTGAAATTTCAAACTGTGGTGGTTTGAAACTTTGAACTGCAAGGCTCAGAATTCGAGCCTTGGAGGTTCGAAATTTCGAGCCCGCAGATTCGAAGTTTCGAGGCTCGAGTCGGAATGCGAAGGGACTTTTTCCCTTTTATTATAAATAGGCCCCTCCCCCTTCATTTCTCTTCCTTCTTCATTTTTACGCCATCAGCTGCCACTACTCTGAAAGCTTCGTTACTCAACCCTTTCGAAAAAAAATTAGGTAATGGACTTGGACAAAGGAGGGAAGGAAGAAGGGAGGTCGAAGTACGATGGTCAGAGGAGGCTCGAGATTTCGAGCCTGGCAGGGCAGGTTCGAAAATTCGAACCTGATGGGGCTCGATTTTTCGAGCCCTGTATGGTTCGAAATTTTGAGCCTTGGGCTCGAATTTCTGATACCCTACACCCAAGATTTTTCCAGCATTGGGGCTCGAGACTTCGAACCCAAGGCCTCGAAATTTCGAACCCCGAGAGCCCGAACTTCGAACCATAGGGGTTCGAATTTTCGAGCCACCGCGGTTCGAATTTTCGAGCCACCTAGGTTCGAATTTTCGAGCCCAGAGTGGTTCAAATTTTCGAGCCACCTTGGCTCTGGTCTTCGGACCTAAGTGGTTCGAATTTTCGAGCCTAGGGGCGGGCTTGATAGTGATGCCTTGGCTGGATGTCGGTATTTGTCACTTTGAACTTCGTTTTCCGGACTGCCTATACTTGAACTTATATACTTCCTGTTTTATTGCATGAATGTACCTAGGCGCACATAGATAACTGTACGGACAGGGACTCGAATCTTTTACATAGGATAGAGCATATATCTGGACTGTAACCGAACTGCTAGGGTTTTTAAAGTTTCTATGTACATTATGGTTCTTGCATGACACAGCATATACTTGTTCATTTTCACCAGCGCGAGGGGTATAGGTTTTGTCACTGCGATGTCTAATACTGGTTTATTAAAGTATAGTGAACCATGCAAACAAGATCGAGAACCGGGAAACTTCTTGAAGCCGAGCCTTCCCCGCCATCATCTCACCCTTCTGATTCTATGAACAATGCCAGCTCCAGAAGCAGCAAGCTTGAGACTACCGAAGAGTCTGTTCCTTCCCAGTCGGGGAGCTCGCTTGAGGTGTCGGAGCACGGGACACATGTTGAGAGGCTACATTCTCCAGTCGTACACGCCGAGATGGAGAATGTAGATATTATGGACGGCGGCGAGCCGCCTGCCCCAGTAGCTCCGGACTTGCTACCTGACGTAGTTATTTTGGATAATCCACCAGACCGGTGCCATCACGTTTGGATGCCACGGCAGTTAGGAAGTTGGCATTGCGGTTTAGCATCCCGGACGGAGAAGCTCATGCCCCTAGACCGAGCGAAAGGGCCCATGCACCACCAGAGGGCTTTACTGCTTGGAATCGACATACTTGCTTTGTGTGGTGCGTGCCCCCGGCCAATGACTTTATTCGGGAAATGCTATTATACTTCTGCCTTGCCCCTTCAAAGCTACACCCGAACTCTTATTCTTCGCTCTTGGGTACTTGTGTTATTTATCGAGAATTTCTACACCGATTTCCTATCGGAGAGGATATTCGGTATCTCTTTCGCTTTAGGTGATCAACTGGTGGATCGTCCTCTTAATGGTTCTTGGAAGCATCTCCCACTACTAGATTCTTTGTTGGAAAGTGGCCCAGGCCGTCCGTGATCAAGTACGATTGGTTCTTTGTTCGATTTGCTCTCGGGTTTGCAAGGAGGTGGATACAAGCGAGTGAGTACCTTCGATCTCATTTTATAACGTTGTCGGGTTCCGTGTCTCACTGTTTTCTGATTGTGGCAGGAAATCCCGAGGCGCCTACTGGTGACGAGTATATGCAATGTCTAAATGTTCTGCGTGCTATTCCTGAAGGCTCTGGCAAGACGGATGCTGTGGTAGATCAGGACTGCCTTCGGCCTCCCGGGTTGCTTTCGGCTAACCGGGCCATAATCAGGCCTGCTGTGGCTAGTGGTGCATTGAAAGAGAAAATGACGGAAGGCCCCATTGTTTTTGGTTTGAAGAGGAAAATAGCTTCTACTGGAGACGGTTGCTCGGGATGAGGGGCTAATTGACGCTTTTGTCCCGCCCCCGGTGGAAGGGACGGGAGAAGAAGCGTTGACTAGCCCTCATTCTCCTGTGACCTCTCTAGGTGCTACCTCTTCCCTCGAAAAAGTGGACCAGTTTGCTGGTCTGGGTACTGTCCCTATGGACTTGTCTCTGTGGCCGAGCGCAGCTAGTATGGAGGATCTAGATCATGCCGTAGAGGGGCTACCTCCCTCGATTGGGGAACAATCTGTTTTCTATTGAGAGAACACGGGGCATACATTTATACACACCACACTGCGTAGAAGAGTGCCTGTGCGTGTTGCCTGACTGATTTCGCTTTGTTTATTTGACAGGTGACATGGCCAGAGGAAGTGGAGGATGAGGTCGTGGAGACTGCCATCGCCCCAAAAGTGCTTTTATCAGCTTCTTCAGGAGGGGAGCTAGTTTATATGGCAATGTTCCGCCCCCAAGGGGTCGCGGCAGCAGGAGTCATCACCAGGATATGCCTCAGTCTTTCACTACTCCTCCCCCTCCTCCCTCGATTCGGGTGCCCATAGGAGATTCACGGCTTGATCTAGGAGGGTTGAACCATACATCGTCAACAACTCCGCTCATCACTACTCCGTTGGCTCCCGTTCAGACTTCGAAGGGGAGAGAGCCACCGCTTGCCTAGCCGAGATCGGATAAGGCGACTGTTGTAGAAACACAGAATTTGACGGAACCCCAATACAAGGAGCTTTCCCTAGAGGAGAAGATGGCGTTCTTGAAGCATCAATTCCTTCGTCTTTACTTCGACGAGCTGCCATCTCTCCCTGATCTTCATCCAGCTCCTGATAGGGCATCCGGAGAGATATGGATGCACGTGGAGGCCGCATATCACCAGGTCAATGAACTTACCAAATACTCCCATCACCTATCGTACCTGATTAGGCAGAAGAACCTACACCTCCTGAACCACCAACTAACCATTGATGCTGAGAAGACATCTGTTGCTAATTTGAATACCGAAATCGGTAGGTCTTCCTTGTTCTCCTCCATTCCGGTTTATTAGAAGTCTTTTGTTCTTGTATCTTTAAACACTGGCTTACTGGTCTTGTGGTCTTTCAGCGGAGCTGAAGCAGGGGTACGAGACGCTTAAAAAGGAGCCTGATGACTCTCGCTCTGTGTTCATAGAGACTATAGCTGACTTAACCACCCAGAACATGACCTTGAAGAAGGAAAAGACTAAGGTGGACCAGGCTTGCATTGAATTGGAGAGAGAAAACGCCAGGGTCTTCCAACATCAGGAGGATAATAAAGCTTTACAAGCGGAGAATGACCGCCTAAGAAGAGGGAGCTCGAGGCAGCGGAGAAGGTGAAGAAGGATGCGGAAGCCAGCAATCAGGATGTGCTGGGCACCGTAGAAGGATCGAAAGCCGAGTTCTAGAGAGAGGTGGAGCAATTAAAAGACGAGTTAGCGGATGCAGAGTACCGGGTACAGTCATCTGTGGAGGAAGACATTAAGGACATGCTCGTCAAGGTCCTAAAATTACGTGGAATATCTTGGATGGATGACTACTCCCGTGAGCTATCTCGAACTTGGGAAAGGCTGGTTCCGTACAAGGTCTTCCTATGTGAAGTGGATGTTGGGACCTTGGATGAACGACAACTTATGATTGATCTCTTGACCGAGGAGGAGCGCAAGAAGTTAGAGGAGGGTAGGAAGTTGCTGCTTGAGGATGCGGAGAGAGAGAGATTGGAAAGGCTTACTGCCGAAAAAGGGAAGTTTGTCGTCACTGAGAGCGTTGTGGTAGTGGAGGATCCTGCGAAGGGAAGCTCTTATCGGTCATCCATTCCTAAATCGGTCTTGGCGACTAACCAGACGGCTCTGACTCGGGTTTCGACTGAGCATGATCCTGAGCATCTAGAGCCAGAAGAGATTGGATTTACGCTTCTCGTTATGTCGGGTGCCCTTTCTGCGCTTCCTACACCACCCATGGCCGGAGGTAAAGTTCCTTTACATTGCATCCTCGAGGATGACATGATTACGGAGTTTGTGGACTAAAAGATTGTGTTTTCATTGTGTAGTCCCTTCTGAATCGACCACGGCATTGAACCTTGCCCCAGTGATTCCCGAAGTGACTGAGTCTGGGCCCGGACTTGAGGGGGTTCAGTTTGGAGAGATCAGATATCATCTTGACACCCTTAGGGGGATAAGTGTAACTCCCAGCCTCTACGACAACCTTGTTGATGAAGGAGAGGAGGTAGATGGGCGGAGTGTGACTACCCGAGGTCCGGTGGAGGCCGATGTGTCCTCGATGGCCGCCATGGTGAGTGCGTAGAAAGCCAAGACGGTGGCCAAAAGTGAGGAAGTGGAGGAAAAGTGGAGGCAAGATGAAGCTACCAGGAGGGAGGTCATAGCCAAGACCAGGGAGGATGTCGAAAAGAGGGCCGCCGCGACTGTTGCTCAGAGGAAGGCCGATGATGAGGCGGAGAAGAAGAGGACGGTGGATGAGGCTCAAGAGAAGAGAGAGGATGAGGAGGCTCAGCGAAGGGCCCTCGAGACTCGGCGGAAAACCAGGGCCGGTGATCCAGAGCATAAGTCCTAAAATCTTATTGAGCGACATGCCGCTAAAGAAGCCAGGGAGAAAGCTAGATGGGAAGGGAAAACTATCCCAGAGACGAGTGTCACAGTGATAGGTTCTACTGCCGGGGGTGCCCCCCGATCTCTGCCGCATGTTGCCCCTGCTGACGTCACTGAGATTTCTAGCAGCGACGGAGCGGACGAGAGGCGTCTCCCAGCTTCTCACGAGTCGACCACCTCCCAAAGGAGCCGAAGTGGAAAAGGCGGGTCTGGCAAGAGAAAGCCTAGCTCCAAGGATGAACCGTCGAGTGCCGAATCTGCAAAGAAAAAGCATAAAGACAAGAATAAGAAGCACGGTTAGCGTTAGTTGCTTAAGTATAGGTTTAGTGCTCATTTTGGTAGTGTAGGCCGGTAGTTTACGCGAGTTCGGACCTCGCTTTTTGTTTTTCAAGACATGGCGTGGTTCTTATGTACACCCTGTCATTAGAAAGAAAGATATTAGCTATGTAGTTGGTTGTAATGTGTGTGTGTTGTAACGAAATATGAATTAGCAACGATCGCATTTTATGTTAAATGTTCGGATGTTCTTCCCACGTTTTCAGGCGTCCCGTATTTGCATAAGCCAACTTATCGTTACACTTAACAAAAAAGCGATTATGAGTGTTGTGCCCTAGATTGACGGTTCCAGGGAGGAGTAGTAGTGAGAAGGCTTCTAGTAAGTTTCCCTCAGCTCAGGAAACCCATAGTTTGTGAAGCCAGGCTAAGTGCCCTGCTATATTTAGGTTGTCCGGGGTTAATCCCAAGTGTATCGAAGGCGTATGACATTACATTGTGCGGTCGGTCCGGTGTAGGCTCTCCCGTCGTTCATCGGGTTGAGGCGAGCCTGTAGGCGTCGTTGTTCGCCTGGGAAGAGAAGCCCAGAGCATCAGCCCATAGGGTCCGATCGAGGCCATGGGCTACCCCTTAGCCTTGAGAGCTTCGGGGAAGTAACGATTTCAGGGTCAGTCTCGGTGTTGCGCCAAGATTCGACCATCACCCGTAGTTCAGGAGGAGTTTGTATCGCCCCGTCTGGTTGTTGGGTGGCCCCAAGTCGCGTGGGACTTGGGCGAACGATTTATCCTCGGCTTTGACCTTGGGCCGAGGTCTGAGTTAGAGGTTATTTATACTCCGCCGCGGGCCGACGACTCGAGTAGCGTTGCCAGCTCCTGTGCTCGGGGTGCCGGTCGGTGCCAATGTGATTAGGCCGCGAGGTTAGCTCGTGGATAGGACGGCGATGTCGGCCCTATATTAGAGGTCGACACAGCGGTCGGGAGTTTACACGAAAGCTAGTTGTCAGGATTAATCAAACATGTCAGGCTAGGAGTAAACATAGAAATAAAGAGACAGAAAGATGAACATCATTTCCACTAATAACTTTTGGCATGAATAGCCTTTACAATGCCTTGACTTGCTACAAAACATCGCTGGAAAGCATAAACAACCATGTACTAAGTTATGTAAAGTAGCAGCGGAGATGTTCATTGTTCCAAGCCCTTGGCAGTTCAGCTCCGTCCACGGTCGCTAGCTTGAAAGTTCCATCGTTGAGCCTTCGTAGGATAGAGTACAGGCCTTCCCAATGAGGAACGAGGCATGTTGGCGGAGGGATTACCCATTTTAGGGCAAGGTCGCCGATGTTGAGGTCCTTGTGGTGGAATCAAGAGTTGAAGTACCGGGCGACTCGTTGTCGTTGGGTAGCGGCTCGGAGGTCGGCTTCGTTCCTCTTTTATTTTATTTTATTTTTTTGAATAATTTTGCACCAATGTAACTGTAATGTATTGGATATGAGTTATGCATAGATGAAGGAAAATTTTGTAAGTTCTAAAAATATTCTAGATAAGAGGGAAAGTGTATTAGTTGAACTTCAGGCTACAAAAGATAAAGTAATACTAAAGCACATACGAACATTTTTGTTTCCTTTCATCTCTTCTACTACAATCCTCACTTCCAAGTACAGTATAATGGATGTGGATGGAATGGAAATGGATGCTTCATAGTCAAGAATGATGAAGACTATTTTATTCAGAGAGACTCTCTCTTATTTCATTTTTTTTCTTTTTTTTCTTTCTTTCTTCTTTTTTTTCTTCTGCATGATGAATGATGAATTGAGATGGAATGATGACGTACATGATTTCATTTGATTCCTCCTCTACTACCAACACTTCATGAAAGGAAAGTTTTGTGCCCTAGTTACTCTACTTCTATAACCTTAATTCAACACACAAGTCTGGATTGATGTTATACAAAAAGCTGAAAGGAATGATAAGCAAAGTTTCGTAAGATAGATAACCCATAAAAAATAAGATGTGGTATATGGTTATCCTACCTTAAAACAAGTACGGAGTGGGTGGTGTAATATTGGTATAAAAAGTGACGTTGTTGACCTTTAAACAAAGGTTCTTGAGTATACCAATATAAGATAAACTTGTCGAACATTGGATGTAAATCGACTAAAACTTGGGTTTGAATAATGTGGGGCATCGAAGAAGAACGCTACAATGAGTCATTTCTCCTTAATTAGGCCAAGTGGATTTTAGAACTTACGATTTTGAAAATTTGAGTGGAAAAGAAAATATTATGCATGAAAACTAACTCAGAAAATCCAACAAATGTAGGTGCAAAATCCTTTTATTTCATGATTTTTTTTTCCTGATTTTTTTACTTGCACATTCTAACATGTATAACAAAGGTTGACACGCTTACTCCAGAACACGACTAACGTCTGCACAGTCTCAAGCTAGCATCTTAAAAAGACACATTACGATTCAATGAATAAATAATGTTCATTCCCATCACCCAACAATTCAACTTATCAAACAAGAACCAAGGTGTTATTTATGAATTTTAAGTTAATCCTTGTTAAATGAATGACCTAGATCATAAAATTTGATTGTTGATGAAATGTGAATTCCCCCCACACTTGAGTGTGACTGTGTCCTCACACTCTTAATCAGACATATCTTAGTGAAAGGGAAAAACAAATAAGAGAATATTTACATATGTACAAAAGAGGGTTAGTGCGTCTTACCGAATGTAATGTGGCTCATGGAGGACCATGAGCTCTTCCTCTTGGTTGGGTATTGGTTCCAAGTAAGATTTAAGGCGTTGACCATTGACCTTATAGGATGATCCATCGGTTGGATTTTCAATTTCTACCGCATCATACAGAAAAACAGTCCATACAGTGTAAGGTCCTGTCCATATAGATTTTAGCTTACCCGGAAATAGATGCAGTTTTGAGTCATACAACAGAACTTTTTGACCTGGCATGAAAGTTTTACGTAAAATTGATTTATCATGAAAAACTTTTGTTCTGTCCTTGTAAATTCGTTCATTTTCATAGGCATCATTTCAAATTTCATCAAGTTCATTAAGTTGAAGCTTCCTATGTTCTCCTGCTTGCTCTAAATCAAAATTCAAAGTTTTTATTGCCCATAACGCCCTATGTTCTAGTTCAACTGGCAAGTGACATGGCTTACCAAAAATCAGCCAATAAGGGGACATACCCAAGTTGGTTTTGAAAGCGGTGCGGTAAGCCCAAAGAGCGTCGGTCAACTTTTGGGACCAATCTTTACGATTTCGATTCACAGTTTTCTCAAGAATTTGTTTAATATGCCTATTCGATACTTCAACTTGCCCACAAGTTTGAGGATGGTAAGGAGTAGGTAACTTGTGGGTTATCGAATATTTTCTCATGAGAGCTTCAAAAGAACGATTACAGAAGTGTGTACCATTATCACTGATTATTGTGCGAGGTGTGCCAAACCTAGAAAAGATGTTTTCTTTCAAGAATCGCACAACAACCTTGTTATTGTTTGTTTTGCATGGTACAGCTTCGACCCATTTGGAAACATAATCAACAGCTAAGAGAATGTAAAGGTTCCCAAAAGAATTAGGGAAGTGTCCCATGAAGTCTATACCCCACACATCAAAAATTTCGACTTCTAGAATGGGGTTTAGGGGCATCATATTCCGTTTAGAAATTTTCCCTAAGAATTGACATCGATCACAAGTTTTGCAAAATTCGTATGCGTCGTTGAAAAGGGTGGGCCAGTAGAAACCTGATTGGAGAACCTTTTCGGCTGTCTTTTTGGGACCGAAGTGACCACCGCATGCTTTGTCATGACAGAAAGAGAGGACACTGTGAATTTCAGTGTCGGGAACAAATCTTCGAATGATTTGGTCGGGACAATACTTGAAAAGATAGGGGTCGTCCCAATAAAAATGTTTCACTTGGGAAAAGAATTTGTGTTTATCCTGCTTAGACCAAAAAGAAGGGATCTGCTTGGTGACTAAGTAGTTGACAATGTCAGCAAACCAAGTATCAGTGGATAGAGAAAACAGCTGTTCATCGGGGAAATTCTCGTTGATCGGAAGAGAAGAAGACGGGGCATTTGGAAGACGAGACAGGTGGTCAAAATAACGTTGTCAGATCCTTTTTTATCCTTAATGGTAAGGTCAAATTCTTGAAGTAGAAGGATCCAACGAATGAGACGAGCCTTAGCATCCTTTTTAGAGAAAAGATACCTAAGTGCGGAATGATCAGTATAAACCGTGATGTGTGAGCCAACTAGATAAGGCCTGAATTTTTCTAGAGCAAAAACAACTGCCAAAAGTTCTTTTTCAGTGGTCGTATAACTGATTTGGGCATCGTTCAAAGTTTTACTCGCATAGTAAATGACGTGAAGAATCTTATCGATACGTTGTCCTAGGACAGCGCCAACAGCGAAATTCGAGGCATCGCACATGATTTCAAAAGGCAGCTTCCAATTAGGAGAGCAAATGATCGGGGCAGAGACAAGTTCATTTTTAAGACGCTCAAAAGATGAAATGCAGTCAGAATTGAAATCGAAAGGGACATCCTTACCAAGAAGATTGGTCAAAGGTCGAGTGATTTTGCTAAAATCTTTTATAAAGCGACGGTAAAAACCAGCATGACCTAAAAAGGATTGGATGTCTTTAACAGATTTGGGAATGGGAAGATTCGAGATAACTTCGATTTTAGCTTTGTCTACTTCAATTCCTTTATTAGAGATGACATGTCCTAAAACAATGCCATGTTTGACCATGAAGTGACACTTTTCCCAATTAAGAGTTAAGTGTTTATCTTTGCAACGGTTAAGAACAAGATCCAGGTGATGTAAACACTCAGTGTAGGAATCCCCAAAGATGGAAAAATCATCCATGAATACTTCCAAAAATCGCTCGATCATATCAGAAAAAATGCTAATCATGCACCACTGAAAAGTTGCAGGTGCATTACAGAGACCAAAAGGCATACGTTGGTATGCAAATGTACCAAACGGACAAGTGAAAGTGGTTTTCTCTTGGTCCTCAAGAGCGATAGGGATTTGATTATAGCCCGAGTACCCGTCAAGGAAACAGTAGTACTCGTGACCGGCTAGTCGTTCTAACATCTGATCGATAAATGACAGAGGGAAATGATCCTTTCGTGTTACAGCGTTAAGTTTCCTATAGTCAATGCAAACACGCCAACCAGTTTGGGTGCGGGTTGGGATAAGCTCGTTAGCTTCATTTTGAACCACGGTAATCCCTGATTTCTTAGGTATGACATGAATCGGACTAACCCATTGACTATGGGAAATCGGGTAGATGATTCCATTGTCAAGGCATTTAAGGATTTCAGCCCGAACTGCTTCTTTCATGATGGGGTTTAGTCGACGTTGGGGATCACGAGTGGGTTTGGCATCATTTATAAGGTGGATTCGATGTTGGACAATCGAAGGAATCCCCTTAATATCAGCCATGGACCAACCAATTGCTTCCTTATTTTTCTTAAGGATGGGAAGGAGCAATTGTTCCTGCTCTAAAGTAAGGTCAGAAGCGATAATGACAGGAAAAGTTTCATTGTCTCCTAAGTAAGCGTACTTAAGATGACTGGGCAACACTTTGAGGTCAGATTTTGGGGGCGACTCAACCGAAGAAATTGGTTGAGGGATAGACTCATTTGTGAGAGGTTCGATAGGAATTGAATCAGAGACATTTTCGGGAGTATCTTGAAACAAAGTTTCGTAATTTGATTCAATTTCGTTATTCAGATGGTCGAGCTCAGATTCATTATCGTGGACAACATGGATTTCAGAAAATTGGTCCACATAAGAGTTAGGAGAGTTTTCAGTTCTGAAGATGTTTAGCTCGACAGTCATGTTACCGAAAGAAAGTTTCATAGACCCATTTCTACAGTTGATGAGAGCATTAGAGGTTGCTAAGAAGGGTCGTCCTAGAATCAAAGGGATCTGGTTTGCAGGATTGCTAACCTGTTGAGTTTCTAAGACAATGAAATCAACTGGAAAGATGAATTCGCCAATTTTGATCAACACATCCTCGATTTTTCCCACATGTTTCTTAATTGAACAGTCAACAAGCTGAAGGGTAACCTTGGTGGGTTTCAGTTCTCCTAGCCCTAATTGGCGATAGACGGAATATGGAAGCAAGTTAACACTAGCACCTAAGTCTAGCAGGCATCTATCGATTTTCTTGTCCCCAATAGTACATGATATTGTGGGGCAGCCAGGATCTTTGTATTTCACTGGCATCGATTGGGACAAGACTTCGCTTAGAGTTGCCGCTAGAAACACTTTCTTAGGTACGTGTGTATGACGTTTTTGAGTGCACATATCTTTTAGAAATTTTGCGTATTGTAGAACTTGTTGTATAATATCTAAAAGAGGAATGTTCACTTTAACTTGCTTAAATATTTCAAGGATTTTTTCTAGCTGATCCGTCTTTTTCCTAGGTCGGAGTCTATGAGGAAATGGAGCAGACAACTCAGTAGGTTGGGCTACTTGAGTTTGAGGATGGTCCTTGTCAGAAATTGGCTCAATGTTTTGATCTGAGTTGGTCGAATTTTCGATAGGGTTTGGAAGATCGTCCGGTAAAGCATTTGGGTTGACCACATGGTTGTCAATCTTTTTGCCAGATCTAAGAGTCGTGACCGCATTCAAGTGACTAACGTTTGAATCTTGAATGATGTGAATTTGGTTAGAGTTAGGATTTTGACGGTTGGAGTTTGGAATGGGTTGACTCGGGAAAGTGCCACTTTCCCGTTCGCTCACGAAGTGGCTAACTGACTCATTTGCATTTCAAGTTTAGCGATCGATTGACTCGTGTTTTGCATGTGCGAAGTCAATAAATTTTGAAGATTGGTATTTGATTGGAGATTTTGAGTCGTCGCTTTAGTCAATTCTTCGAGAGTTTTCTCCAGTGATGTCAATCGTTTATCGTCTTGGGGAACAAAAGATTATTGCGCTTGGTTTTGAGAAGGTGGCACAGGATGTTGGAATTGAGTTTGTTGAAAGGGAGGTTTCGAAGGATTATTCGAAAATGATTGAAAAGGAGGTCGAACCGCACTCTAATTTGCATTGTTTTGGGTCCAAGAGAAGTTAGGATGGTTTCTCCAACCTAGATTGTACGTTGGGGAGAATGGGTCATTCCTAGCTTTGTTAAATGCGTTGAGTTGTTCCAATGAATGTGGGCATTGATCAGATATGTGGTTAGGATCATTACATTTGTAACATGAGGTCTGAGACGCTTGAGCTTGATTTACTTGAGTTGATGTAAGGACATTATCGAATTTGGATGTCATCGCGTCTATTTTTGCTTCTAAGGCTACTGATGATCCTACCGAATGAGCGTTAGAACGGGAATAAATCGATTTCTCGTTAGATCTTTCCCATTCAGCTGATTTTTCGGCCAAATTTTCGAGAAATTGCCAAGCGGCATTGTGATCCTGGGCTAGAAAATTTCCTTGGCACATTGATTCGAGCATGGTTCGAGAGTTATTTTCAAGTCCATCGTATAAAATTTGACAAAGAGTCCATTTTTCGAAATTGTGATGTGGACATTTGACTAGAAGCTCTTTAAATCTTTCAAAATATTTTGCAAAGGATTCACCCCCAAATTGACGAAAATTGACGATTTCATTTCGAATTTTGGATGTTTTTTCCAGAGGGTAAAATTTCTTTAGAAAAATGTTTACAAATTCACCCCAAGTTCCAATCGTATTTGAAGGCAAGCTATACAACCATCTCTCAGCATAATCGGTAAGTGCAAATGGAATTAACCTAAGTTTGATTCCATCGTCACTTAATTGTTGAAATTTTATGGTTGCACAAACTTGTTCAAATTTGGTCAAGAAAATATACGGATCATCACATTCTAAATTGCCGAACTTTGGAAGAGTATTTATGTGATTCGAATGAATTTCAAAGTGGTTACCCGTTGGGGCGGGCAATATGATGCAAGAAGGAATAGAAACCCGATCGGGGAAGTATCTATCCATAAGAGATCGAAGGGGATTTTCTTCGGCCATGGTTAAAGAAATGTTTGTTCGAACTAAACGATTATCTGAAGGATCACGAGTCCAATGACGCATGCACTAGCGAGAAGAATAAGGGAAGACGAGAAAAAACAAATTTGAGTGATTTTTTTTTTTTTTTTACAAAACGAGAATTATTTTAATTTTTTTTTTAGAAAAAAAGAATCAGACACAAAAGTTTTTTTTTTTAAATGAACCTAATGCAATTTACAATTTCTAGAATTATATAATGATGGTTTGATTTATTTCAACAAAAGACTTCTCAGCCAGTTAACAGACAGGAGTTATCGGTGCACCAGGAATCACCCTAGCAATGCAGCCGAAGGTTTAAGTACCTTCAGGGGAACAACCGATATAATATTTACGAATCACCGTAATATTTATAAACAGTTATTACTCTGCCGTAGTCTAGACACCGAGAAATAATCCGTTAGAACTAAACCAATTTGTCAAAATATAATGAAGTCCCTAAAAAATAAAAATAAAACTAAGATGAATGCATTTTTTTTAATCAGTCACAGAATGAACAGCCTCAGGACAGTCACAGAACAGTCAATTGCAAAAATAAATAAATAAAAAACAATTTTTTTTTACAAGCAAGCCGATGCCCTGCAGAAGATTTTTACAAGCAAAGTCTATATATTTTTTTATTTGCAGCAGTGGTCCCTGTAGAGATAGAAAATACTCACCTTGATCGGCAGTCCGTCCAGTGCAGTTGAGTCGCGCTAGCGCGTTCACACCCCACTTGGTGTGCAACCGCTCCAACCCTAAATTGTCTTTCGCGTTCGTTTGTTGTTACCTCCAAATTAATTGCTTTTGAAAAATTCGCCCCTTTTTTTTTTTTGGATAAAGAAGGAAACACACAAGCGAAAGCCTTAACTAAAATAAATAACTAAATTAAAAGGAAAACACACAAAGTTAACTTCTCTACAAAACAAATTCCATCAATTAACTCACGTAAAACTACTAAAGTCCACAAACTAACTTAACCCAATAACTTGGTTGTCGGCCCACCCAAATTAGTTAAAACCTAGAACCCGTTTCCTTTATCTTTTTAATCCGAAACCCAGCTCTTTATTAAAAAAAATTGAAATTGAAAGTGATCTTGTAGCTGCGATTAGGACAAGGCAGCGGTTGCGAATTGGAATTTCGGTTGCAAGGGGTTTCGATTGCGGCCTTGGGTGCTGAAACTGGTTGGTGCAATTCGGGTCTGGAATTGAAATCGATCTGAAGTGGTTCACGGTGGACGATTTGGACTAGGTTCGAGTTTGCTGGCGTAGTTTATAATGCTTCACGCATTCGAACAGGACTTCGGTTATTTGGAATTAGGGTTTTGGAGCTGGATGATTTGTTTTTCCTGAATTGGGGTGTGCAATGGGTGAGTATGATTTGTTTTTTTTCTTCTGGAATTCGGTGGTTTGGGTTTCGTGATGAGCTCGGTTTTGACAGGTTGGTGGAATTTGGAGTTCGATGGTTGAGTTGCTGTATGAGTGGAAGACTACGTGAAGGGCGTGATTGATGTGATGGTTCGTTGGTGGTATTTGGTGGGTGGATTTGTGTAGTGAGCGGAGGTAATTATTGAAGTGATATCGGTGGTTTCTATCTGGCGAATTGGGTTTGGCCGGTGATTCAGGAATTTGAGGAAAGTGACGTGAACAGAAATTTGTTTTTGCAGAAGGGATTTCTGGTGGTGAATGATGGCGGTTGAACAGTGGCTAGAAGGGCTGATATGGTGGACTTTGGTTTGAAGTGGAAATGCTGTGATGATTGTATAGTGGTGCAGGGATTGATTTGGGTGCTTCAGGATGGTGAACAACGAATTGGCAGAGATGTTATGGATGAACTGCTGTGACTTGAAGGGTTGGCTTGCTGGTTGAGAGAAGTTGTGGTTTAGGGGAGTAGAAGTTGTTTTGGTCAGTAGTGGGTATGGTGAATGCAGTGAGTGAAATTTGGTGGAGATGGAGTGAAGTTGATGAGTGGATCTAAGGAGGTTTTGTGGTGGCAGGGGTAAAGGAAATGGTTGCTGTGAAGTTATTTGGCTTGTTTTTGGATGATTCAGGGAAGTGGTTTCGAATTTTTGTGGGAAGGTGATGCTGGACAGAGAAAAACAATTTGTAAATTAAAGAGATTTTTTTTTTATTTTGCAGAAAAGGAAATGTATTGAAGGTGGAAAATAGAGGAAAGAAATAAAGGAAAGGAACTAAATTGGAAACAAAAAAAAGGCAAGAAATTGAACGGAATTGTGGCAAGAATTTTTTTCTCTTAATTAAAAGATTGTGGTATCAATAATTTAATACCAAATCTTCTAAACAAGATATTTTTATTTTATATATAACATGCAAGTTTTTTTCTATCTCTTAATCAGCGGTACCAAATCAAAAGCTAATCAAGAGATATATTTTTCTATATACGAAAACAAAACAAAAGAAATAAAATAAAAATATTTTTATGCTTTTTTTTAAATAATGAAATAAAATAAAACTATAACCCGAAGGATTTAAAATTAAAAACTATTTTGGTCCCCGGCAACGGCGCCAAAATTTGTTTGCGAACAAATTATACAATTGTAAACAACTGTAAAATCCGTTCGGTTTTCCTAAACAACAAGGATTGTTGTAGAGGGTGTCGAACTCTGGGACCAAAAATATTTTAATTAATAAATCCAATCAAGTTATTCCAAGATTTTGATTGATTAAAAACACAGGAAATAACAGCAATTAAATAAAGAAGAGAGATTTATCTAATAAGAGAAAGCAATTAGGGGATAATGACATAGATTAGATTCACACTCATCAATAGCCAACAAATAAATATAGTTCTAATTCATGTTTCTGTCACAAACACGAATCAATGATAAATAGATTCTTAGAAACAAATAAGTAAATAACGACAAGCATAGCCTATGCAGGAGCTGAGCACTTAAACAACCATAGACTATCAGGACAGATTCACAAATTAATTTCTAAAAACCTAAAACTAGATCTAAATCTGATAATTGTTAGATCGAACACGAATATACCCTATGAAGGAGCATAGCTCTTAAACGACATAGGATATGAAGGTTCAATTCTAACCCTTGATCCAGATCCAGATCTACATGTATAAAGTCTTCATCTATTGGCTATGTGATTCATGTTGAATCATATCTATTAGCGTCATCACCGCCTAATCAAAGGGGATTAGCCAGACATAGCTAAAGAAGAAGAGAAACAGAATATATATAACATAAATAAAATACAACAAAAAGTAAATAGAAAGGGAGAAGAGTTTTATTCCAAGAAGAGAATTACAGAATAAAACTAAGTGTGTTTTACAATGAATGAGATACAATGTATTTATAGCTGATATTACAAAGACTACTTGGCAAATTCCACAATGTGGGACTAAAGAATTAGCCCAAATGACACATAAGCTAGTGTGAACGGGGTTGTAGAGTAAGAGGCCTTGTAAGTGAGCCAGTGTGAACGCGTACAGTGCATGAATGAGAAGCCTTGCAAAGGAGCTAATGTGAACGCAACATGAGTGAGATGCCTTGCAAATGAGCTAATGTGAACGTAGTATGAGTAATCATTGAGCCAAATCTTCTCTATTTGCAACCGTTCTTTAAGCTTTACACTCTTCAACCTTTATTAATTTCAAACTTCACTCTTTTTAAGCAAATTCTTCATGCTTTATCCATCAAATGCTCTAAACCATGCTTTTTATCAACAATCTGAAATCACAGCTATAAATACAAAATATCAATTATTTTAAAGGGAAAATAAGATAAATAAGCGGATAAAATATACACATTTACGTGTATATCAGTCACATTTTCGGGGAGATTTTTCTCATTTTTGTACTCTTTTCTCTAGAGTAAACCCTAATTCCTAAATCAAAATGGGAGTTTTGGTTGTAGTCATTTGTATATTCTAAATCAAAGATCAGTAAAGAGTGGGTTAATACTTAGAACATTTTCCTATGAGTTTCTCATGAGATTTATTAGTTATTGATGGTGTTGTATGTTGTATGCTTTTTACATGATTACTAGTCCTTTCCCAAGCCTAAACCCTTCCAAATCAGTGCGGAACCTCTTCCAGGAAGCCGTTTGTGCCCTTACCGAGGGTTGTGCTTTGGGAACCCTTATCCTAAGATAACTGTTAGTTTTTGAGTCTCTTAAGCATGATGGTCACCCCATCGAGGGAAGAGTACCTAACCTTTTGGGCTCAAAACCTTGATATCTAGGAAACAGTTAACTACTCAAACTTGTGAAAGCTAACTAAACCCATTTTCCCCTTAGTTCCACTTCCGTAGACCTATCTTCAGTGTTGACGAAAAATATCATTAATAATGTTCATAGATTAGATTCATTTACATTCTCTCTACTTTATGTTCATAGTTTAGATTTATTTACATGCACTTAGTTTAGTTCTTTTCTTGTTCTATTTAGATTTTCTTTCATTTTGCTCTCTTTTCCAATGTTGAAATTTACATGTGTTTATACGATAACATACATAAGCCCCTACAATTTAGAGATAACAAAGCTATCTAATTTTCTGCAAGTTCAACATTTGTATGATTTGTTATCTCTCTAATTTGTGTTTCATGGTGGTAGATTTTGATGTAAGTTTATACAAGTGGATTTGATAGTTTATATTGCATATGCAAGTGAACTATTATTATTCAATATAAACACAAATTATATCAATATTTGCTAAGTGGTTTTTGATTACGAAATAAAAGCAAGAACAAAATTTGATGATCTATGTCACTAATTACAATAGTGAACAGATCAGACATAAAATAGTTTTTGCTTTGCTTTCATTTTCACGAGAACAATTAGTGGTTTAATTGTTGTGTTATAGTTTGATAGTTTATGTTATGTTAACTAATAACATAAATAAACTACACTTATGATAAATGCAACTTTTATGTCACTTAATATTAAAAATAGAGATCATAAACCATATGTTTATCAATTTACATCAATGTGAAAGGGAATTTACCTCTAAATTGTTCTCTAATCTCATATTTAGCTCTCAACTTAGTTTCTAGTCTTCATTAGTTTTTTTTAGTTAAAACAATCCAAAGTGTAGTTTAACTTAATTGAGTAAGATTGAAGTTATTTCTTCCCCTGCGAATCTACCCGTACTCGCCCCGTACTAAAAATTGTGTGTTGTGCGCTTGCGATTTTATTATGATATTTTGTTGACGGTTTTCTAATTCGATGGAAAATCCGTTTGCAAACAAGTCTTTGGCGCCATTGCCGGGGATAGCTATTTATTTTGGTTTTATTCTTCAAATAAATTTTCGTTTGTGTTAGTTTTAAAAAAAATCTTGTGTTGTTTTTGTCTTGTTCATTTACATTTATGTGTGTGTGTTCGCTTTGATCATGTGTTTGTGTTTATTTTGTGTTTTCATTTAAAAATAATAATACCAATTCTGTTCTTTGTGTCCATTTTATGTATTCTGTGAGTAGAATTGTGTGTGTCCCTTTTCCATTCTGATTCTCTGTCTTTACATTTGTGTGTGTGTCCATTTGTTTGTGTGTTCCCATTTTGTTGTTTTTGTTTATTTTGCATTTGTTGTTAATTTATGTATCTTGTCCGCTGTGTTTTCTGAGTCCTTATTTAAAAGAAGGAGATTGCATTTTGAACAACAAGAACATTTTTCATTGCATTAACATTACAGGTACATTTTGTTCTCTCAGTTTTTACATTTTGTTTTCATTGTTTCCTTTCTTTCTTTTTTCTCATACTGTCAACTCTTCTTCCTTACACCTCCAGACTCTTTCAGCCACACTTTCATAACAACAACCCCAAACACAGTAGCATACTCCTACTTCCTCTCAACTTACTGCCACATGCACATATCAATCTCCCAAACCATTGCTGCCAATCACGACTGCAAACCAATTCTCAAATATACAACCACATAGCTCCAATTCCTCTTCCCTGATACTACATCTTCTTCTTGCTTTTCACTACAACCAAACCAAATACCCTAACTGTCATCTCCAGTAAACCATCCAGCTTTACCAACATCAAAAACTCCATTCTCATCAATACACTTATCATTGCCTTTACAATCTCCTCGACTGGAAATCAATCAAAATCACTAATTGTTTGAACTAAATCAAAAACTAGAGTATTCCCGCCTGTCTGTACCCTCAACTGCAAGTTCTGAGTCAACCCAAAACCGTACTCTAGCCATCTTCAACCTACATGCACCACCATCTAAACCCCTAGAACTTGCCAATCTCCCCATCACCATCAAATTAAACCATAACCACCCCCATACACCATACCACACTACTTCACCAACTAGTCACAACCACCTATCACCTCTGTTAACATACAACGCAGAAATCTTCATCAATCTTCTGTCTCTTCACCAAGCCATTCCACGAACCAGTCCTCTAACATAGTCATCCTCAATACAGCCATCCATGACCAACAGCTCTGTCACCAATATTCACGCCATACAAACGTCAACTACTTCATCACACACTTCTATCAACTCATTCACCCTAACCATCATTCGAAACGGCACTGCAGTATCTTCCACTTTCTGCTTGTTCAAACCTGCTCCTTAACCTTGCATACACTCTACCCCAAAACAAGAGCTGCTCAACCAAGTGACAACCCTCATCACTTATCTCGCCATCCACAAAATCCGTCATTTGCACTAAAATAAAAACCCAGAATCCACAGGTCGTCACGCAATCACCGCCATCTGTGAACCTACATCCAAAATCGCAACTCCAGGTTTCCAACAACCTGTGTTCCTTCCCAAAATCACTGCAGTAACACACCAATCACCTCACCGAATCACCCGCTTTCAGAATGCCAAATTGACTTCGCCTGTTCCATAACCAGAACGTGAGCACTTCACTCCCTTCGATTTCAAAATCAAGTGGCGAATTCAATTTTATTTTTTCCCATTTTTCAATTTTTCGTGATTTTGTTCACATAGGAAATTTTGAGACTAAGAATAATGATTTGTGGTTTTCGTTTTATATTCTGTCTGGTCAGTTCCTATTTCTTTGTGATGCGTGAGATTAGTGGGTCAATCGGGCATATTGAATCAAGTGGTTCTTGTTAATTTTCTATTTGCTGTTTCATCTTGAATTCTTTAATTTGGTTCAAGTTTTCTTTGTCTTGAACCCAAAAAAAGGGGAAAACAATGCTTTGCAAAGATAAAAAAAAAAATTATGTTGGTTTCATTGTTTTGTTGCTCATTTTTTCTTTTTGCCTTTGTTTAGACTTTCTTTAAAAGAAGAAAAAGGTATTAAATCTTTTTCCTTTTGTTTTGATTTTTCTTGGGATCTTGTTTTTAATATATCGATTTTTAAAAGGAAAAATCATTTTTACAGGTTGTCCCAGCAGAAAATCAAGTAGGAGACGGGGTATCTTTGCTTGGATTTAATTTGCTCAGCTTTGCTACAAATCGCGCTTGTTTGCTAAAAATTGCTGCTAAAAAAATTACTAATAATTTCTACATGCTCAGGTATCGTGTTTTAACTCCTTTATTTTAATCGAATTGTTGTTTGCTTGCATTTGCGTAAGAAAAAAAAAATCATAGTTGCATGGTTAATACACGTTTAGTTTCTGTTTTACATTCATCTCATCTTATTTTCTTTGCTTAAGGGCACACCCAAATTCACATAAGGTGGGGATTTCATTACCCTTCCTTAGCCCGGAAAATTACATTCCATCGTAGAATTTGACTAATAATAATGGTTGGACGTTGGACTTAAGGGAGTCGTGGGTTCATCTAGGCCTTAATTATATTTTGATACTTGATTTATTTTGAACTAATTATTTCTTGGTGTCTAGACTATGACAGAGAAATTACTGCTTATAAATATTACGGTGATTCGTAAATATAATAGTTCCTCTGAAGGTACTTAAATCTTTGGCTGCATTTCTAGGGTGATTCATGTTGCACCAATAACTCATATCTGTTAACTGACTGAGAATTTTTTTGTTTAATTTAATCAAATGTGTCACTGTATAGTTTTGGCTTAGGAGTTACTAAGGACGGAAAATTTATAGTTAATCCTTGCATTCATTTTGTTGCATTATATTCGTGCATATAAAAAAATAAAAAAATTAGAAAAATCAAAAAAAAATCATCTTCATTTGTATAGCAAATATTTTTTTCTCTTATCCAAAAATTCCAAAAAAAATATATTTCCATTTTGTAAAAATCAACTTTCCTTTCTCCTCAAAAAAATAAAAAACAAAAAAATCCTTTTGTGAAAAAAATTTAACATCTCTTTTTTTGTTTAAAAAATACCCCAAAAAAAATTCAAAAAAGAATGAAGAATTTTAAAAAAAATCTCGTTTTGTAAAAAAAAATCGATTCTATATTCTTCTCAGATTTGTTCTTTCTCTTCTTCACTAATTCTTCTCGCTAGTGAATGAGTATTTGTACTCATGACACTTTTATGAATCATTGGACGCGTGACCCTTCCACTAATCATTTAGTTCAAACAAACGTTCCTTCAACCATGGTCTAAGAAAACCCCCTCGAACTATTATGGATATAATCTTCCCCAGTCGAGTTTCAATTCCTTCTTGCATCATATTGCCTACCCTAACGGGTAATCACTTTGAAATTCGCTATAGTCACATAAATACTCTTCCAAAATTTGGCAATCTTGAACGTGATGACCCTAACATTTTCTTAACCAAAATTTAACAAGTTTGTACAACCATGAAACTTGAACAATTAAGTAATGATGGAGTCAAACTTAGGTTAATTCATTTATACTTACCGATTACGCTGAAAAATGGTTATATAGCTTGCCTTCAAATTTGATTGGAATAGGGGGAATTTGTGGAAAAAAATAATAATGAAATTTTACCCCTTGGAAAAAATGTCCAAAATTCAAAATGAAATCATTAATTTGGGGGTGAATCCTTTTCAAAATATTTCGAGAGATTTAAAGAACTTTTAGTTAAATGTCCACACTACAAATTCAAAAAATGGACTCTTTGCCAAATTTTATATGATGGACTTGTAAATAACTCTCGAATCATGCTTGAATCGGTGTGCCAAGGAAACTTTTTGGCCCATGATTATGATGCCGCTTGACAATTTCTCGAAAACTAGGCTGAAAAATCGTCTCAATGGGAATGTTCTAACGAGAAATCAATTTATTCTCGATCAAACGCTCGTTCGGTAAGATCTTCATCTTCATTGGCCTTAGAAACGAAAATAGACGCGATGTTAACCAAAATCGATAATGGCCTTTCATCAAATCAAATGAATCAAGCTTAAGTTTCCCAACCCTCGTGTTACAAACGTAACGATCCTAACCACATTGCCGATCAATGTTCAAACTCGTTAGAACAACTCAGTGCTTTCGAAAAAGTTAGGAACGACCCTCTCTCTCCAATGTACAATTCTGGTAGTCTCTTGGACCCAAAGCAACCTATATTCGAATTTGGTTCGACCCCTGTGACGGCCCGCCCCGGTCCAGCCGACATTTCTACGAAATGCGCTGTGCCGATGCTCGACTAGCACAGGACGGTCATCAAGGGAAAGGGATTTAAAATTATGAATCACCAAAGAACATGCAGTATATCTCACAGCGCATGGGGTAATATAATAATAACATAACTTGACATAAAATAGGCGAGACAGTGCATAAGTTGAAAAAACTAAACCATCGTAGCAGCGGAATCCAAAATACAGCTTATGATCCAAGCCATCATTATTACAACTTCAAAATACTGTCTCTAAAGCAAAGTAGAAAAGGTACACTACTAATGCCCAAAGCAGTGACCAACAATAACATAGGGAGAATATATGTAAATAGTGCGTCCTGCTCGTCTCCAGACAACTACTCGTGCATACCACCTAACCTATCTCTAGTCTATTCGTTTAGGAGCACCCAGAGTAATAAGAAGAGACATAAAACTCTGGGTCAGACAAAAGTTTGGTATGAGCGATAGCAGCAAAACAGAACAATAACAGGTATAAATAATCATACTCGAACCTGGACCTGCAACCAAAGATTTAGCACAACAAGATGTACAATACTCTAAGGTAACACTAACATAAAGTGTAAAATGGGGGTGTGCATGTCATGGTGATAGCAAATATCAAACACAACAATCAACCTCACATCTCTCACTCAGTGCGTAAAGTATACGATATCCACCACATTGATCACCAAACACTTTGCTACGACCACTTTGCCTTTAGGGTCTTGGTGACCCCATTGTGCTGGTCCATAGCCACTAAGCCCTTGCTATGTCCACTTTGCGCCATGGAGTCATGATGACTCCACTGCACTGGCTCATAGCCATTCTACGATCACTTTCCCTTGGGAGTCTTAACAATCCCATTGCGCTGATCCACAGCCATTATCTGTCTCTCAGTGCTGAACTAAAGCTATAGATATCGATAACCCCTTTTGCACATTTCCCGCAGCAAAGCCCAACTCTTGAAGTTAACTCATTGGTTCCCATCTGGATCCTGAGTAATAACTTCCCATTTGGACTCCCTTTGCATCTCGGGTTTTGGTCGAATTGGAGTTGGTCTTCCGAAGAGTCATCGCATAGAAGTAAAAGTATACATCCGATTTTTTTTGGTACTCCATTCCCGGTTCGGTTCTCATAGTCCATGCATTGGTTCGGTTCGAATATGCATAGTGCTCCAGTCATCATCGGTTCGGGTCTCTCATTTGGTTCGGTTCTAGTCCCTTTTGTGCTTCCTTATCATCTCCAGATTCCGATCCCCTGCCCCAATTCGATCCGGTTGGCCTTCCTTGATGCCCTTTCCTTTGTGCGCTACTGGAGATGCCACCACTCTGGTTCGGTTCGGTTATCCAATCTGATCTGATCCCCCTTAACCGATCTGATCTGGTTCTCTGCCGCATTACCAACGAGCTTGTTTTGTCCATTCTCGTCATACAACGGCGTTTCCAACCATTCTAACTTTACTAAATAATCACAAAACATCACAAACAATAGTAACAACATATGTGTTTAATTAAAAAGATCAAAACATCCAGCATATAGGTCATTTTAGATCAAACATACCCAAAAAGTATGATTTCCCCTTAATCCCCTTAACCATGTTTTAACAATAACATTAGCAAACGTAATCCAAATTAACCTAAATTTTTATCAGATCCATAAAATAATATTTCAGAATTTTTACAGATTTTACTGAGTTATAATTTCGCTAATTGTCACTAATTACCCCTAATTAGTGTAAAAACGTGCTAATCACTCACCTTAACCACAAATAAATTCTTATTTCTTAAACTCCACTGACTTGGGTCGAATTCCTATGCAACACATCAGCCCTAACACTGATTTGATGACGATCCGCCTTGATTTGATGTAGATTTGCTTAATATTGGATTAGAAAGTGATTAGGAGGTAGTTTAGAAGGTGGAGGCCATTGCTAGGGTTCAAAGAATGTTTGTGGCAGCTATAAAACTGAAATGAGATGGATTCCTAACTGATTTCAGCATCCCAATAAACCTAACCCTGAAATGGGTTATGGGCCCTTCCGCTATTCACCCTATTAAGCCCGGTTAAGCTATTTTCACCTTCCAAACCTTATTCAGCCATATCTCCCAAACGATAAGTCCGTTTGATTAATGTGGCCACTCTACGAAAAGGTAAACTATCATCTGAATCAATGGAAGTGGTTTCAAGTCAAAACTCCTTACCAATTAAAAGTTATAGGTGAAACAGGATTCGCTAGGGATAAAACGGTTATTTATAATTCGGCAAAAATTGTGAACAAGGGAAATGACCCCAATAGTCGTCTCCCAAAGTTACATGACCTTATGATTACGTATGAGAATGAAATAAATATTCTACGATCCTCCGATGCGTAGTGCGGGTCGTTACACTCTCCCCCCTTAAGAAATTTTGCCCCCGAAATTCCTTAACCAAAACATACAAAGGATCCCGCATGCCTATCAATCATTTGCAACAATCAAACATACATAACAACACAACAAGCCTATCCTAGCATGCGGTTTACCAACAAGGGAATAACTATCTCGCAAATTAAAATCTTACCAGGCAAAGAGTTCTGGATACGACTCCCTTATGTTCTCCTCTGTTTCCCAGGTACAGTCATGCTCATTATCACCCCACTGGACTTTCACTAGTTCCACCGTCTTCCTTCGAAGCTGTTTCGTATCGTGCTCGACAATACGAATCAGTTTACGGTTCCCAATGGCTTCGGGTTCTAAGTCGATATTTTTCCTACTGATCTGGTGAAATAGTCATATCAGGGTCGTGCACGAACTTCCTTAATCGAGAAACATGAAATACGTCGTGAACTCCCGCCATCTTGTCAGGCAATCCGACTTTATATGCTAAATTCCCAACTTGTTCGAGAACTGGGAATGGACCAATAAACCTTGGTGGTAACTTACCTCTCTTACCAAAAATAATCACACTCTTTAATGGAGAGATCTTGAAGAATACTAGGTCACCAACGGAGGATTTCAACTCTCTCGTCTTTTATCAGCATAACTTTTCTTCCTATCTTGGGCGGCCTTCATTCTCTGTTGAATAACCTTGATCTTATCTAAAGTTTCTCTTATTACATCCAACCCAAGCACAAACTTCTCACCGGTTTCCAACCAACATGATGGTGAGTTGCACGATCTTCTGTACAAAGCTTCAAATGGAGCCATACAAATACTGGACCGATAATTATTATTATATGCGAACTCAACCGGATGCAAATGCTCATCCCATGAGCCCCTGAAATCCAATATACAAGCTCTTAAAATATCCTCTAATACATGATTTAACCTCTCCGTTTGACCATCGGTTTGAGTATGATATGCAGTATTGAGATGTAATTCTGACCCTAAAGCCTCTTGTAAGCTCTTCCAAAACCCACTAATAAATAATGGATCTCGGTCACTCACAATACCTTTGGGTACTCCATGAAATCTCACTACCCACTTCATATACAGTTCTGCTAACTTAACTGTCATTCTATTTGACTTGACTGGTATAAGCCTTGCACTTTTGGTCAATCGATCCACAATCACCCAAATACTATCATGACCTGATCTAGTCCTTGGTAAACCATTAATGAAATCCATTGAGACTTGTTCCCATTTCCATTCGGGAATTTCCAGCGGTTGTAACAAACCACTAGGCTTCTTTTGCTCGGATTAACTAACTAGCAATTCATGCACTTGGATATAAACTTCCCAACGTCTATCTTCATCCCTTCCTAGTAGTAGGTCTACTTCCTGTCTCGGTACATTTTGTTACCACCGGGATTTATAGTCAGTTTCGAGTGATGACACTCTCTGAGCACTTCATCTCTCAATCCATTAATATTGGGTACAACTAGTCTACCATCCTTTCGAAGCCATCCGTCTAGATCAAGACCATACTTGTTCACACTCTCGTCGTCGATAACCATCTCTACGTTGGAGATGATTTCAAATAGGTTAGGATCATCCCTCTGACTGGAACCAATCCACTCAATCAAAGTCGGTTTGATCGTCAAACTTCCTAACGTCTCTAGCTCTAGTTCACACTTAGGTCTGAAATCATATCGTGCGATATACTCCAGTTGCTTCCATTCCAAAAATATAGCCCCTAAACTGGCATGTCTCCTACTCAATGCATCAACTACTGCACTGCCCTTCTTGGGTGTGTATGCGATATTGAAATCATATGAAGCCAGGAACTCTAACCATCTCTGCTGACGAAGATTTAAATTCTTCTAGGAGAAAAGATACTTTAATGACTTATGATCGGTAAACAACTCAAATCTTTCTCCCAAGAGAAAATGTATCCACATCTTCAACGCGAACACGATCGCTGCCAATTTCAAATCATAGGTAGAATATCTTCTCTCATGTGGTTTTAGTTGCCGACTAGCATAAGCTACAACTCTTTCTCCTTGCATCAGTACAACACCTAGCCCGATAGCATAGGCATCCGTGTATACCGTCATCTCTTCATTCCCCTTAGGAATGACTAACACTGGTGCGCACGTCAACTTTTCTTTTAAACTCTTTAATGCACTCTCACACCTTTCGTCCTAGACAAAAGCTTGATTCTTCTTGGTCAATTGAGTTAACGGTGTCGCTATCTTGGAGAAGTCTAGGATAAACTTACGATAATATATAGCCAACCCCAAGAAATTTCTTACATCCATTGCATTCTTGGGCGTAGACCAATCTTGTACCGTAGCCACCTTCACAGGGTCCATGGCAATACCATTCTTTGAAACAGCATGACCCAAGAATCTCACTTCCCTCCTCCAGAAGTGACACTTAGAAAATTTTTCTTTCAATCGGTGTTTCCTCAACACTTCCATCACTATCCTCAAATGTTCCTTGCGTTCTTCCTCTGTCCTCGAATAAACCAAGATATCGTCCACGAACACAAGAACAAACTTATTCAGTTGATCCCCGAATACCCTATTCATCAGATCCACAAAATATGCTGGTGCATTGGTCAACCCAAATGGCATGACCAACCACTCAAAGAATCCAGACGACATCCGAAATGTTGTTTTAGGAATACTCTCAACTTCTACTCGAAGCTGATGAAAACCTATCGCGAGATCCAACTGGGATAACACTCTAGCTTCACTTAACTGATCAAACAAATCATCAATCCGCGGAAGGGGATACTTATTCTTCCTCATCACCTTATTCAACTCGCGGTAGTCCACACACAATCGAAGGGAACCATCGGCCTTGGTAGCAAATACAACCGGTGCTCCCCATTCAGAAACACTTCTTCTTATAAATCCCTTCTTCAAAAGATCGCTTACTTGCACCCCGAGCTCTCGCTGCTCCCTTGGCGCCATATGACAAAGTGGCATCACTATAGGTCTGGCATCTTTCACTAAATCAATCTGAAACTCGATCTCTCGTTGTGGTGGAAGTTCGGCCACTTACCTGAAGATGTCTGGATACACGCCAGCAATAGGCATATCTGACAAGTCATCATGCGGGATGTTGAGGGAATTTAGAAAACTAGCCATCACCTTATCACTAGGTAGGCCACCAAACAGTACTCTCCGCCCATCATCTGCTCTAATGGTCACCGAAGACCCCTCACAGTCTACCACCACCCCATACCTTTGGAGCCAATCAACTCCCAAAATAATGCCAAAACTAGTAAAGCCCAAAATAAAGCAATCACAAGCAAACATACATCCATGACTCGATAAGACCAAATTACGACAAATCATACTAAGGCTAGTCGAACCACCAATCGGGTTCGTTACAACTAAAGGTCTATCGACAATCTCGGGTTCCAATCCCAACCTATCTACCAAGTCAGTTGATATGAAGGAATGAGAAGTCCCGGTATCAAACAGTATTCGAACAGGAACATCATAAACAGAAAGCATACGTTGAATTACAATATTCTTTCCCTTGTCCACCGCAGTTAGGGGCATTCGATGAAGAAGGAACAACGTTGATAGCATATGCTTTCACAATCTGCTTCTCTTTAGGAGATTGTGGACATTTATCCTTGTGATGTCCCACTTGGCCGCAATTGAAGCACTTCCTGTCTTTTGGCTTTTCTCGACAATCTTTAGCATAGTGGCCCTTCTTGCCATAACTATAGCACTCTACATCTTTCTTACTCTTCTTCTGACCATCCTTAGCTTGGTTCTGTTTCCTCTTATTTTGGGAATTATTCTTGCCTCCACCGCTTTCCTACGGCTTTGGCTCCCCTGTAGATGTAATAGCAACCTTGGCCTTTGACTTTGGGTAAAGGCTTTCAAACCTCAATTCCTTTCCCACAATAGATTCGGAGGTCTCATCGATGTGGTTTATGAGTCTTTCCCCCAAGTACTCGTATAAGACAGTTATGAACTTCTCGTTGTTCTTCTCAGCAGTATCGATAAGAGATAACCCATACTTCGATAAAGTATTGAACTCAGTAATATATTCTAAGACTGCCCTAACATTCTTCCTAAGTTCCAAAAATTTCTTGAACAATTCAGATTTCAGAGCAGCTGGGATAAACTTGTCGCTGAAGCGAGTCTTAAACTGATTCCAAGTAACTTGATCCTTAGGAGAAGCTGCCTTAGTGGCATTCCACCAATTCATAGCCCATCCTTGAAGCTGATGGGATGTTAGCTTTCTCTTCATTGCATCTTCAATCCCCAAATCCTCAAAGATGTGCTCGCAACTATCAAGCCAATCTTGAACATCGATAACCGATTCCGTTCCGTGGAACGGCTTCCCACCAAGACTAGTATAATCCTTATTAAGCTTGGCGATATCGACTCTAGGCACCGCTGCACCACCACCATAAGCAGCATTAGGAACTGTTCCCTAAACATCCCTAAGCATCTCTCTCATGAACGTTGTAAACATCGTCCTCATATCAGGAGCATTCCTATTATTGGCCCATGAACTCGTACCCCTCATATGTCGTCCATCGTCCAATCTATAAAGAGAAAACGATTAACCGTCTCAGAATGGTGCTAGTGCAGTGCGACTTCATCCTTAGATATACTAATAGTATATATAACTTTTGAAAACCAAAATATCATAAATACACGCTCTCATATACGTATACTATCTCTCCCTGATGTCTTCCCCTAGGTTAACTACGCAACCTAGACTCTGATACCAAGTGTGACAACTCGCCCCAGTCCAGCCGACATTTCTACGAAATGCGCTGTGCTGATGCTCGACTAGCATGGGATGGTCATCAAGGGAAAGGGATTTAAAACTATGAATCACCAATGAACCTGTAATATATCTCATAGCGCATGGGATAAAATATAATAATAACATAACTTGACATAAAACAGGCGAAACAGTGTATAAGATAAAAAAAACTAAACCATCATAGCAGCGGAATCCAAAATACAGCTTATGATCCAATCCATCATTATTACAACTTCAAAATACTGTCTCTAAAGCAAAGTAGAAAAGATACACTACTAATGCCCAAAGCAGTGACCAGCAACAACACAGGGATAATATATGTAAATACTACGTGGAAGCCTCCTGCTCGTCTCAAGACAGCTACTCGTGCATACCACCTAACCTATCTCTAGTCTGCTCATTTAGGAGCACCCAGAGTAATAAGAAGAGACATAAAACTCTGGGTCAGACAAAATTCTGGTATGAGCAATAGCAGCAAAACAGAACAATAACAGGTATAAATAATCATACCTGAACCTGGACCTGCAACCAAAGAGTTAGCACAACAAGATGTACAGTACTCTAAGGTAACACTAACATAAAGTGTGAAATGGAGGTGTGCATGTCATGGTGATAGCAAACGTCAAATATAGCAATTAACCTCATATCTCTCACTCAGTGCGTAAAGTATACAATATACACCACTTTGAACACCAAACCCTTTGCTACGACCACTTTGCCCTTGGTGTCTTGGTGACCCCATTGCGCTGGTCCATAGCCACTAAGCCCTTGTTATGTCCACTTTACCCCATGGATTCATGATGACTCCACTGCACTGGCTCATAGCCATGCAACGATCACTTACCCTTGGGAGTCTTAACGATCTCATTGCGCTGATCCATAGCCACTAATATGTCTCTCAATTGTGAACTAAAGCTATAAATATCGATAACCCTTTTGCACACGTCCCTCAAATCTTGAAGTTAACTTGTTGGTTCCCATCAGGATCCTGAGTAATAACTTCCCATTTGGTCTCCCTTTGCATCTCGTGTTTTGGTCGAATTGGAATTGGTCTTCCGAAGAGTCGTCGCGTAAAAGTAAAAGTGTACATCCAGTTCGGTTCGATACTCCATACCCGGTTCGATTCAGTGCTCATTGTCCATGCCTTGGTTCAGTTCGAATATGCATAGTGCTCCAGTCATCATCGGTTCGGTTTGGGTCTCTCATTTGGTTCGGTTCGGGTCCCCTTTGTGCTTCCTTCCCATCTCCAGATTTCGATCCGGTTCTCCCTTCATCTCTGATCCGATCCCTTTCCCAATTCGATCGGGTTGGCCATCCTTGTTGCCCCTACCTTTGTGTGCTGCTGAAGATACCACCACTCTGGTTCGGTTCGGTTATCCAATCCGATACGATCCCCCTTAACCGATCCGATCCGGATCTCTGCAGCATTTCCAACGAGCTTGTTTAATCCATTCTCGCCATACGACGGCGTTTTCAACCATTCTAACTTTACTAAATAATCACAAAACATCACTAACAATATATGGGTCTAATTAAAGATCAAAACATCATGCATATAGATCATTTTAGATCAAACATACCTAAAACGCATGATTTTCCCCTTAATCCTCTTAACCATGTTTTAACAATAGCAAACTTAATCCAAATTAACCTAAATTTTTATCAGAGCCATAAAATAATATTTCAGAATTTATACATATTTTTCCAGATTTTACTGAGCCATAATTTTGCTAATTATCACTAATCACCCCTAATTAGCCGTAATTAGTGTAAAAACGTGCTAATCACTCACCTTAGCCATAAATAAATTCTTAAATCTGAAACTCCACTTATTTGGGTCGAATTCCTATGCAACACAGTAGCCCTAACTCTGATTTAATGCCAATCCGCCTTGATTTGATGTTGATTTGCTTAATATTGGATTAGAAAGTGATTAGGAGGTAGATTAGAAGGTGAAGGTCATTGCTAGGTTTCAAAGAATGTTTGTGGCGGCTAGAAAACTGAAAAGAGGTGGTTTCCTAACTGATTTCAGCCTCCCCATAACCCTAATCTCGAAATGGGTTATGGGTCCTTCCACTAATCACCCTATTAAGCCCTGTTATGCTCTTTTTTAACCTTCCAAACCTTATTTCAGCCATATCTCCCAAACGGTAAGTCCGTTTGATTAATGTAACCACTCTACGGAAAGGTAAACCATCATCTAAATCCAATGGAAGTGGTTTTAGATCAAAACTCCTTACTAATCAAAAGTTATAGGCAAAACAAGATTCGCCAGGGGTAAAATGGTTATTTAAAATTCGGAAAAAATCATGAACATGGGAAATGACCCCAATAATCGTATCCTAAAGTTACACGACCATACGACTTCGTATGAGAATGAAATGAATATTCTACGATCCTCCGATGTGTAAAATGCGGGTTGTTACAACCCCTTTTTCAACCATTTTCGAATAATCCTTCAAATGCACCTTTTCAAATTCAATTTCAAGATTTTGTGCCACCTTCTCAGAACCAAGTGCAATAATCATTCGTTCCCCAAGACGACAAACAAATGAACTCACTTGATAAAAGTTTGGACGCTTTTACTATGGCGACCAATCAAAACGCAAATAATCCGCAAAACCTTCTAACCTCATATATGCAAAAACGAGTAAATTGATCGCGAAACTTGAAATGCAAATGAATCAGTTTGCCACCTGTTTGAGCGAACGGGAAAGAGGATCATTCCCGATTCAAACCGTTCCAAACCCCAAGAGCCAAAATCCAAATCCAGACTAAGCTCATGTAGTTCAAGATAACAATTGACTCAATTGAATGCTATCATGACTTTACAATCTGGTAAGAAAATCGATAATCAAGTTGAGAATCCAAATAACGTACCGGATGTTCCTCTCGACCCTTCTAATCCAAATGATGAGTCCAACCCTGATCCAAATTCTATATCTAATTCTTCTCCAACTCAAGTAGACTGACTTACTGAGTTTCATATTCCATTTCCACATCGTCTTTGACCAAAGAAACATTCAGACCAAATGAAAAAGATGTTAGCAATTTTCAAACAAGTGAAAGTCAACATTCCTCTTCTTGACATCATTCAACAAGTCCCAACCTAAGCTAAATTTCTCAAAGACTTGTGTACCCAAAAATGACACACTCATTACCTAAGAAAGTCTTTTTAGCTGCCGAACTTAGAGAAGTCTTGACCCAATCGTTCCCTGTCAAATACAAAGATCTTGAATGTCCTATGATCTCATGCACGATAGGAGATAAAACAATTATCAAATGCCTAGTTGATTTGGTGTGAGTGTCAATTTTATTCATTATTCAGTTTTACAACAACTTGGTTTGGGTGAACTTAAACCAACAAAAATAACTCTTCAATTTTTTGATCGTTTAATTAAGAAACCCATAGGAGAAATCGAGATCGTACTCATCAAAGTCGGGGAATTCATATTTCCTGTTGATTTCATCGTTTTAGAGAACCAACCTGTGAATAATACAATGAGTTAAAATCCGTTGATTTTAGGCCATCCTTTTTTGGCTACTTCAAATGCGTTAATAAATTGTCGCAACGGTTCAATGAAAATCTCTTTTGGAAACATGTGACCAAACCTTGGAAGTGAATGCCATTCATGAAATTTCAAAACGAATCAATTGTCCTTAATGATGAATGTAAGGCCAAGTACGAAAAATTGTTCCAACACGCTCCTAAAGAAGTTGAACACACGCTTCCATTTGAATCGTTTTCAGTTGAATCCAAATCTCAACCAAGTTCTTTGATCAAGAAACCACCCAAGTTGAATCTTAATCCTCTTCCCGATCACCTTAAGGACGACCACTTAGGTATAACGAAACTTCTACTGCCATAGTTTCTACAAATTTAACTTGCAATCGGAAAATTTCTCTTCTTTCGTCTCTTTCTATAAATAAAGATGCAATCGGTTGGTCCATTTCTGACATCAAGGGAATTAGCCCCGCAATCGTTCAACATTATATTCACTTAACCGATGAAACTAAACCCACTCGCGAGGCACAACATAGACTTAACCCTAAGATGAAAGGAGCAGTTCGCAAAGAAATTCTTAAACTCCTTGACAATGGTATTATTTACCACATTTCTGATAGCTTATGGGTCAGCCCTATTCATGTTGTTCTTAAAAAGTCCGGACTCACCATTGTCACAAATAAACAAGACGAACTTCTTCCAACTGGTGCTCAAACGTTTGGCATGTTTGTATCGATTATTGAAAATTGAATGCTGCAACACGTAAAGATCACTTTCCTCTTCCCGTCATCAATCAAATTCTCGAACGTTTAGCCAGTCATAAATTCTACTGCTTTCTTGATGGTTACTCCACTTATAACCAAATTCCAATCACTCCCGAGGATCAAGAGAAAACGAATCTCACATGTTCGTTCTGTACCTTTGCTTATTGACGTATGCCTTTCGGTCTTTGTAACGCTCCTACGACTTTCCAACGATGTATGGTTGGCATCTTTTCCGATATGATCTAATGCATTCTTTAAGTTTTTATGGATGATTTTTTGATCTTTGGCGATTCTTTTTCCTCTTGCTTACATCATCTTGAGCTTGTTTTAAGTTGATGTAAATAGAAACAACTAACGTTGCAGTGGGAAAAATGCCACTTTATGGTCAAACAAGGCATTGTCCTTGGACATGTAATTTGAAAATAATGTCATTGAGGTAGATAAAGCAATAGTTGACGTTATTTCAAAACTACCCATTCCAAAATGTGTTAAGGACATTCGTACATTTCTTGGGTATGCTAGCTTTTACCGACGCTTTGTGGAAGATTTTAGCAAAATTGCTCGTCCTTTGACTACTCTTCTAGAATAGGACATCCCATTCGACTTTAACTCTAAATGTGTGGCTTCTTTTAAATGTCTTAAAAATGAACTCATTTATGCCCCCAATAATTTTTTTCCCCAATTGGGAACTTCCTTTTGAAATCATGTGTGATGCCTCTAATTTCACAGTTGGTGCTGTCTTAGGACAACGCATCAACAAAATCCTTTACTTAATTTACTACACGAGCATGACATTGAACAATGCTCAACTCAATTATAGACAACCGGAAAAGAACTTTTAGCTGTTGTCTTTGCACTCGAGAAGTTTCAATCTTACTTGATTGGTTCCTACATCACAGTTTACACTGACCATCTGCTCTTCGACACCTTTTTGCTAAAAAGGGTGCTAAGTCTCACTTAATCCAATGTATCTTTTACTTTAAGAATTTGATCTTACAATCAAAGACAAAAAAGGATCCGATAATGTCATAGCCGATCACTTGTCTCGTCTTCTGAACGCACCATCTTCTTTGCCAATCAACGAAAACTTTCCTAACGAGCAACTCCTTTCTGCTTCAATCAATCCTTGGTCCGCCGACATAGTGAACTATCTAGTCACCAAAGAAACTCCCTCTTTTTGGTCCAAACAAGATAAATAAAATTTTATCTCCTAAGAGATATACATCTAGTGGGATGACCCATACTCATTTAAGTATCGTCTAGATCAAATCATCCGTCGATGTGTTCCTGATAGCAAAATTAGGAGTGTTCTCTCGTTCTGCCATGATCATGCGTGCTGGGGACATTTTGGTCCTAGGAAAAATGCTGAAAAGGTGATCCAATGCGGTTTTTATTGGACAACGCTTTTTAAAGACTTGTCTGAATTTTGTAAAACTTGCAATCATTGCCAAATGTTAGGAAAGATTTCTCGACGAAATATGATGCCTTTGAACACCATCCTCATGACCGAAATCTTTGACGTTTGGGTACTGACTTTATGGGACCATTCCCAAACTCTTTCGGAAACTGGTATATTCTTATTGTCGTCGACTATGTCTCGAAATGGGTTAAAGTCGTTCCATGTAAAACCAATGATCATAAAATTGTTGTGAAATTTTTAAAAGAAAACATCTTTTTGAGGTTCGGCACGACTCGCACAATAATAAGCGATAATGGAATGCATTTCTGTAATTGATCTTTTGAATCCTCAATGAAAAAATAATCGATAATCCACAAGCTATCCACTCCTTGTCATCCGTAAACTTGTTGTAACACCCCACCTCCGCTAGGGTCACTCATAAAGGGAATGCACTAGTTTTGGAGGAGCGTTATCGAGATAAACAAACACAGAAATTTTACAAGATAGAACATAAATAAAATAGTGGAAGAATCAAAAGATAAATTTCATTACTTTCAAAATAGTCAAAGCCTTTTTCATTCAAAGTACCAAATAGCCAAATTCATTATTTTCCATTACAACAAATTCTGTCTTGCATAAACAAAGAAGCATAAACTTAAAACAACTAAAGTAGCTTAATTCCCCAAAAGTAGCAGAAATGCAGCCATAACATAGCTCAAGATCAAACCGTACATGAGCTGAATCGAAAGAAAGCGAAATCCAAGCTAAGTGCTAGAGTTTCCTCCCTGAGAACCTGGGGGGGAAACGAAAGAAAAAGAGGCGAAAGATAACAGGTCAGTCATAAAGACTGGTAAGTCCTAGCGACTTTCAGCATAAAAACAGGTAAAGGTAACATGACATGTATAAACTGAAAGTAAACATAAGGATGACGACAAGATGGGTAAGATATACAAAGATGGCATGATAAATCAAGTATAAATCAAGTATAGCATCACATATTCAAGGTTCGCTGCATCAACTATACTAGAATTCCAACCCATGTCAAATGTTAATCACGAAGTGATCCTTTGGCTCAATATCATGAAATGACCCATTACTGGGTCTAGCGGAACGATCCACTAATCGATCGGCTCCCTACAAGTTCTAGCCCATCATGTGTATGACATACGGCCCTATCACGAATGTAGTCACATGTGCTAGGTCCACCATAGGGTGTATCAAATCCTAGGGTGCCAACCACCGACACGAATCAAGCATGCACAGATTAACCTACTGATGCCCAATGCCTGCTTTTTCAACTCCGGACCACATGCATGACTATAGCCCGCCTGAACCAAAACTGGCGCACCAACACAGCCGTCGTTTTGGTCGCTTACAATCAGCCCAGTAATCGTGCCCCACCCTGCCTAGTTCCAGGGTACCATGATACATCTAGTGGGTTACTACTGAAATGGACAGCGTAACTAGGGTTTCCGTCCAATAGGTTAAGTGTTGTCATTTAAATTCGTGACTTAACCCCTATCAATCTAGCATGTCAAGTTGGTTAAGTGTTGTTATTCAAGTTCGTGACTTAACCCACCTACGTGTCATGTCAAATTGGCTAAGTGTTGTCGTTCAAGTTCATGACTTAGCCCTACGAATCATGTGTCAGGTTGGTTAAGTGTTGTCTTTCATGTTCATGACTTAACCCTATCATGTGGCATTAATTCATTGATGCACCCCAAGATCTCACATCAGACCTGTTGTTGTGGTCACTTGATATGCCGGGCGGTTCCGGGAAGATTTACACCACAACTCAGTCTGACCTCGGGTTTCAAGCGCGATATGACCAACTACCCACATTGGATCCTACTGTTTGCAGTAACTGGATTTTCCGGGCGGTTCCGGGTAGAATTACAGTGCAAACTCAACCCAACCTCGAGTTGGCCATTTTCAAGTTCATTCTAGTGTCATGTCCATGTTCATATTTTCAAGTCAAGTTCATGTCAAGTTTCAAGGCAAGTTTCATGTCTACTTCCAGATTCAAGTTATAACAATGTTCATGTTTCAAGTTCTGCCTATTAACAAGTTCATAATTCATATTCATAACCAATTCATGTTTTGCCTAATCTGCCCAAATCGTATTCCCATCGCACGTAAACGTGAATCGATCCATACTACAAATAAATCCAAATCTCAAAATAAAGGGAATAACATCAAAACTATGATAGGCAAAAGGGACGAGCATAAAGCGATAAAAATGGTTACAAGACTAGCATGATATAACTTGAGATAATTGGTTACAACATCACTGTCATATAGGATTTCAAATCTAGCAAGATAAGGCGATAGTCACGATAAAAGTTGACATAAAAGAATAGGCACGCAAAAGCAAGCCAAATACAAGGATAATGGATCCAATGGTTTTGGTGTACATAATAGCGAATAAACTAAGCAAGTCACACCCTAGGTATGCGATCCAACAAACTGCAAATTCGGTGTACAACATGGGTTTCAACTATGGGCATGAACAATCAACTATAATAGTCTTAGGCAATTAACCCCAATAGCCATAGTCATGGTCATAGGTAGAAACCTCACAATTAAAAACCATAAGCGATTAATCACAATAGTCGTGGTTAATTATCCAAAATAGGTCTAAGCAATAGTCATAGGCAATTAACGGTAATAGTTTCAAAGTCATGGTCATAGATAATAGCCTTATGTTCATAATCGTAGGTAATAATTCTCATAGTCAAGAGTCATAGGTGATTAGCCACAATTGTCCTTGTCATAGTCATAGGCAATAGTCTTACGTTCACCGTCATAGGCATAGGCATAGTCTTATGTTCACAGTCATAGGCATAGGCATAGTCTTATGTTCACAGTCATAGTCATATGCATAGGTATAGTCTTATGTTCACTGTCATAGTCTTAGGCCATTAACAACAGTTTCAACGTCATTGGCATGTCAAGGTTATAGACATGAAGAGTTTGATTTACAACATGAATAGGCCCAAAGCAATATTCACGAAAGTCAAGATCCAAGATGAACAAGAATAGATATGAATCAATTATCATACATAGATCCAATTCCAATTTACAACATGGATATTAAGTTTACAGTTTTTATCTAAAAGTAACTTGAACTTACAGACCGTGGTCTAAGAAATTTAGATGTAGAAGTCAAGTCTAGAAATTTGTCGTTGAATTGTTGAATCGTTGAATCTTGCTTTGATTGTAGAAGCAAATCCCCAATTCCTAGCCATAGTCTTCAAGAAATAATCTTCGCGTTTTGTTTTTAATTTAATTTAATTTAGAGGAGGAAGAAGAAGCCATGATCATCAAGAGTTTGAGCAGCATAAGGTTAGAGAAGAATGGTGTAAAGAGAATGAGGCTAGGAGGCTGTTTATATAGAATTTCAATTTAATTATAGTCGTCGATGAAGCTAGAGTTAATCAAGGCCATCCATCTCAAGAGAAGCCAATCAGAAAGTGACAAGTTAGCCCTAGTGACGTAGCAGAGCTCAGAAATTCGACCAGAAACCTGACCAGGCTAGCCAGGGCCAAACCAGAAAGCTGTGCAGGCCTGCTGCTCGGCCTGGGCGCACCTGCCAAGTGCGCCAGTGCAAAATTGCATGGGCGCACTTCCCAAGTGCACCAGTGCAACTTTGTTCTGGCGCACTTCCCAAGTGTGCCAGTGCATTCTGGTCGGTTTCTGTTTTTTCTGCCTAACTTCGTTCGTCCATATCTTCTTCATACGACATCCGTTTTACGCAAACTCGGACTCTATCTCAACCAGAATTCCGAGACGAACGCAATGGCATACCCCGTTTCCCTTGATTCTTAATTTAAAAATTAATTCTTCCTTGATTTAGGGTTTTAACATGTTATTAAAATTCGGGTTGTTACACTTGTGGTCAAGTCGAAGTGTCGAATCATCAAATAAAACAGATTTTGGAAAAAATTGTAAATAAAAATCTAAAAGATTGGTCAAAGAAATTGACTGATGTGCTTTGGGATTACCGTACTGCTTTTAAAAATAATCTTGGAATGTCAACCTTCCGATTGTTTTACGGTAAAGCCAGCCATTTACCCGTTGAACTAGAACATAAAGCGCTTTGGGTAATAAAGAACTTAAACTCTGATCTTGAACATGCTGGCGAAAACTGAAAATTGCAACTCAACGAATTAAAGAAATTAGGAATGATGCATACGAAAATGCAAAAATTTACAAGGAAAAAACCAATGTTTTTCATGACAAGTCAATCCTAAGAAAAACTATTTTGCCAAACCAAAAAATTCTATTGTATGACTCGCGACTTCATTTATTCCTAGGAAGTTAAAATCGAGATGGATCGGACCGTATGTTGTTCGAACTATTTTTCCACACGGTGCCATCGAAATATCCATTTTCAAAGTCAGTGGTCAATGACTAAAACCATTCTTGGAATTGCCCACTGATCGAGAGGTGGAGCTCATGATTCTTCATGAGCCATGCTACATCAAGTAAGAAAGTTAAGTTTAACCATCCTATGTATATATGTAAATATTTCTCTTCCGTTCACTCATTGTGTCATGCATTGACTGTAGGGACACAATCCAAGTTAAATGTGGGAGGGATTCTCATTTTCAATCTGTTTTGCATAGTTTAAGTTTACATTTTTATCTTTCTCTTAAAAAGAAGAAAAAGAATATATATATATATACACATATAATCCAAGGTATCCAACATTGCTTGTAATTATAACGTTGGTGTGCAAACCCAACAAGCTCTGTCCCAACTTTCATGTAAGACGTAATGCAGTGCATTGTTGGTATATCTTGGTCTCATTTCATTAGTTGGACACCGAAGGATTACCGAAATTTTGTTGATAAAGTTAGCATCAGTTTGCACAATCAGCAAAGCCCTGTCCCAACCCTCACGTAAGTCATAATGTAGTGTAGAGGTGGTATACCTTGATCTTTTCAGTTAGGTGTTCGTAAATAATAATAAGGTAAATATTTTTCAAAATAAAGAGAGAGTTAGCACTTGAAATCCTAGCACCTTATTCACTTATTTGACCTAACTTGTTAACCAAAATTAAATAAAGATCCCATTTTACGATTGTTGATATCGATTATAGTATTCATTTCATATTTGCACTATGTTTCTATCAATACAACTGGCCAAGCTGAAGGAGTTTATAACAATAACCTGACTTTTGTTTGAATTTTGATTAATAACGAACCTAAATTTCATAGTGATGACCCAAACTTTTGTTAACTCATTCGTGTCAAATTTAAAAGTAAATTACTCATTTGTAAATATTATATTGAAAACTTGCATTTTGTAAATATTCTTTGCATTTAACATTTGGATTTTGTGTGTGGTACCCGCTGAAAACACTCACAAGACAACACTGTCCTGCCAGGGACACCCAAATGGTTAATGGCTTGTTGCATGCGCTCAATGCAATCATGCTCCCTACGAATATGGATTTATCTTAGTTTCTTTAGTTTATTTGAGGACGAATAAAAAGATAAGCGTGGGAATACTTGATGTGCTCGTAAAAATGCACATTTATATTCACATATTTATTCTTGTTTAGTTGAATAAATGTACATTTTTGGGTATTTTATATGATCAAACCATGTTTTAAATGTTTTCAAAATCATCACTCATTTGGGGGGTTTAATGGTAAAATGTGCATGTTTCAGTTTGAGATTGCATTTACTTGTTCCTTGTAATTGTATCTTGTAGGAATTCAGGAGCGAAAATGATAAATGCACATGAAGATATGAAGGAAAGCATGCATATACAGAAGAGGAGGCAAAGAAATGATTCATTCTACGCATAGTGGAGGCCACCACCTTTCAACTAACCCACATTCTCTTAAGCTTCATATTAAAGACTAATTGGATGAGACAAAAGGCCTCGTTCATTCTACATGACCTATTAGTGCTAATGACAATTATATGCTTCATAAATGGGCATTTTGGGGAATTCCCAAGAAGTGTGATCAAGGTTTTTGGGTTTTAAATCATGTATATATACCACTCTGTTTCATGTATTTTGGATCCCTCTTTTTATCATATGAAAGTGTAAGTGATCAAATGAATAAAAATGGCTTCCAAGCCTCTTTCTCTTATGTCTATTTTATGCTTCTTTGAATTTCTATGCTCTCTACATTATGTTCATAGCTTAGATTCATTTACATGCTCTCTACATTATGTTCATAGTTTAGATTTACTTACATGGAATTAGTTTTTTCTTTTCTTGTTCTATTTAGATTTTCTTTCATTTTGATTTCTTTTCCAATGTTGAAACTTACAGGTGTTAATATAATAACATACATTAGAAGCTAAGCCCCTACATTTAGGGGTAATGAAACTCTCTAATTTTATGTAAGTTCAACATTCATATGATTTGCGATCTCTCTAATTTTGCTTCATGGTTTTGGATTTTGATGTAAGTTTATACAAGTGGGTTTGATAGTTTATGTTGCATATGCAAATGAGCAAGTCTTATTCAATATAAGCATAACTTACATCAGTATTTGCTAAATGGTTTTTGATTATGAAATAGAAGCAAGAACAAAATTTGATGATCTGTGTCACTAATTACAATAGTGAATAGATCACACTTAAAATAGTTTTTACTTTGCTTTCATTTTCATGAGAACAATGATTGGTTTAATTGTTGTGTTATAGTTTGATAGTTTATGTTATGTTAACTAGTAACATAAATAAACTACACTTATGATAAATGCAACATTAGTTCACTTATTAAAAATAGAGGTCATAAATCGTATGTTTATCAATTTACATAAATATGAGAGGGGATTTACCTCTAAATTTCTGTCTAATCTCATATTTAGCTCTCAACTTAGTTTCTAGTTTCCATTAGTTTTTGTTAGTTAAAACAATCCAAAGTTTCATTTAATTTGATTGAGAAAGATTGAAGTTATTTCTTTCCCTACGGATCGACCCATACTCGCCCCATACTAACAATTGTACGACATGCGCTTGCGATTTTATTACGATATTTCATTAACGGTTTTCTAATTCGATAAAAAAATGCGTTTCCAAACAATTAGGAAGTTCGTTATCAAACTTAATCCATTGTTGATCCAATGATTTTACGTTATGATAACAGTGGAGCTATTGATAAGGCCTAGAAACCAAGATCTCCTTATCGATCCAAACACATAATTAAGAAATATGATTTCATTTGTGAAATTTTTCGCAGAGGGGATAAACATATCTGCAAAGTACCTATAGATAATGTTGCAGACCCACTGACAAAAACTCTATTACTGTAGAAGAATGGTAGTCACATTAGTTTCATTGGTGTAAGATACATGATTGATTGATTCTTTGCAAGTGGCAGACTGTTAGAGTTTATGCCCTAGAGGAAATCCATTTGATGTGGTTAATAACACTGTCGATGTTATATTTTATTTTGAATAAAAGATTATGTTATGTTATATTTAATGCGTAATATAAATATTAACATAACAGAAGTCCTTAGAATAATAATGTAGAATAATATAGTTTCAAGTAAGTGACTTGAACATGAGATTAGATAATATAATAATTAGTATTATAATTCTTAAATTTTATATATGACAACAATGAAACATTGAGACTAATATGTTGATTGACTGATGATCATATCTCATTGATCATTAATATATGTGATATTAATGCCTTTGCATAAATACATATTAGAGAATAGTGTATTGGGTTGACCCGACATGAGAAAACTTCATGGAATGTATAATTAATAGTGTCATAAGTAATTCTCGTAGTGATGTAATGGTCCTCAGACCTGAAATCATTATATATTTTATTCGAGGATATTCATGGGCCCCTTGATGGAGTATGATTATAAAATGCATGGTCATACTCAAATATTGATTTGTTTTATATAATCCTCTCATCGATCAAGATAAAAGGATTAAAGAGGGTGATATGTTTCATGCCTCGAGTTTAATCTTGGATATATTAGTTAAAAGGATTAAATTACGATGAAACATTAGTCCTCGAAAGGTTGTATTGAATCATTGATTTTATTATAACTTGGGTAATAGCAATGTATTACTAGATGTCGCTCACTATTTATAATTTTAGATATCATTTAAAATTATTGACAATGTTGTAGTAACCTATAGGGTCACACACTTAGAACGTTATAAAGGGAAAACCATTCGTTGAATAAATAAAATATCAATCCGTTGATATTTTATTTTAGCATTGGATGGGCATACCGGTTGGTTCTTTCGTTCATGGTACACATTATTTTATACAGAGGAGGCTTCTTCTTTTTAAAACATACGAAACCAATAGAATATCAATTCAATGAAAATCTAATTGGCATGGTGACTAGTACCATGATTCCCCTTTTCTCTTTGATTCGCATGACGATCGAAGAGAAACCAATCGGGTGGATACCCATGAAGACGTCGTATTAAGTGGTAACGTTAGCAATTCAAATCAATGCAAGATTCTTCGAATTCGTGGATCGGGAAAACCCTAAATTATTACGAATTTTAGATTTACTATTTTTTCGAATAGATCTTGTTTTATAGATCTTTAAAATTATAAATTCTGGTTTTCGATTAGATCGTAAAAACCTAACACCTTCAATTAGATGAAACTATCTATGACAGATGTGTTGACCTGCAAAATCAAAATCCAAGGGTTCTCTGGTGAACTGCGGTAACTTATCAGAAAAATCAATCTGCCTATCGAGCTCGGAGAAGGCATGAGAAAAGTGGTGTTAATCCAAACTTTTGTTATTGTTGATGATATTTCTGCCTATAGCACATTCCTAGGAAGACCTGCATTAATGGATTTCAAAATCGCCTCCGCATGTTGGTGTCTCGTGATTGAATTCCCAATGAAAATTGGGTCAGAATGATTAAAGGAGATCAAAACACAGCCCATGAATGTTATATAACTGAACTACGGGAAGCCAAAAAGAAAGAAAAGAAAGAATGTAGGCCCCCCCCTCCGCGTTCAGGAGCTCATCTTATAGAAATTAAGGGGTAATCCTTGCACTGGAGAGCATAGTTTTGCTTGGAAGTCTATGGATCTATGGAAAATAGTGTAGGGGACAATAGGGAAGCTTCCACAGAAATGATGGTGCCTGTCCCAATGGAACAATGGACCCAACTCAAGTGTTAAACATTGGATCACAACTTAGTATGTGGATACAGAGAGAGTTGATAGTTTTTCTTAAGGCCAACCTGCACGTGTTCACTTAAAGTCACGCAGATATGTGCAGGATCTCACGAAAGGTGGCAAGTCACGCTCTGAATATTGACCCTCGATACACACAGCTAAAGCAGAAAAGATGGACCCAAGGTTCAGAAAGAGCAGTGACTCTAAAGAAGGAATTTGATAGGCTGAAGGATAATGGATTTATTAAAGAATCGACATATCTGGATTGGGCGTCCTACTCGGTATTGGTTAAGAAAGCGAATGGCAAGTGGCGGGTATGCACCGATTTTTCAAATCTCAACTAGGCATGTCCCAAGGATAGTTTTCCATTGTCGTGGGTTAACCAACTTGTGGATGGTATAGGAGAACATGAACTACTATCTTTTATGGAGGCGTATTCAGGATAAAACCAGATTACGATGCGTGAGCCTGACCAGGAGAAAACCATCTTAATTACAGACTTATGGTTGTATTGCTACCACTACGCCATAGATAGCCAACATCAGCAAAAATCCAAGATGTTGCTAGCTACAATGTAACCATAGCTATGCTAATTTTTGTCTATTGCAATGCATGCTTCAAGGTGTTAGCATAGATATCAAATTGTGTTGTAGTAGCTATAGTTATAAACTTATAAGTTTAATTTGCTATTCATCAATCTGCACCTATAAAAACATGCATATATATCCGTCAATTTACCTTTTAAAAACAATATCTGTAGTTGACACCTCACTAATCCATTAAAATCCCACACCACCAATAAGAAAGAAACTTCCCTGAGCCATTCCATTCCCCTTTCTAACTTCTCATATTTGTTCGTTCTCAACTTTTCGTAGTCCTCAACTTCTTAAATTTGCTCATCTACAAAAATACAAAAGCTTGGATATTTAGGCTAAAATTTGTCCAGTCTATTCCCTTTCGAATTAAGACTGGAGAGAAGTTTAAAGCTATTACTATTAAATTTGCACTTCTTCTTTTCATTGTTACAGCGTCATATTGCCATCTTTTGCACCATTCTACCTCCATCATTCTTAGACCAGGTTTAGATGTCTCCCCTACTGTAACACCCCGTAATTTTAAAACGGGACATAAGAGATAACTAAAGAATAATTAATCTTTGAATAATTAATCTTTAAAAGAAGAATTGGGTGAAACGGGTTATGCCATTGTGTTCGTCTCGGAATTCTGCTTGAGATAGAGTCTGAGTTTGCGTGAATTGGACTCCGTATGAAGAAGTTATGGAGGTTAGAAGTTTTCAAGTTTAAGCAGAAATTAAATTAAAATAATAATTAAAATAATTAAAGAAGATTCAAATTTCAAAACTTCAAAAAAACAGTTGAGCGGGAAATTTCCCGCTCAGCGGTATCGACCCCCCCAAAGGATGTCGACATAGGTGTCGACCCTCCCAAGGATGTCGACATGGGTGTCAACCCCCTCCCCCCCGTAGGGTTGACACCTGCGAACTGATCTGGACAGTGACGATTTTCTGAGGTGTTAGGGAATATGTGTCATGTTCCAGTTGGCTCTCTTGGGTTTGGATGGCTTTGATGACTCCTAGGTTGATCTAAAGGCCCATATTAATCCTAAACATTTATATATACGTAGCTAAACCTAAACCCTAACCTCACAACCCTAAACTATGATGTCGTCATGCTTTTCATCTACAAACTAACCTAGCCGCCATCATAACAAATCAAATTCTAGATTAAAGATAAAAAGATAAGAGATAAAGATTCAAAGCCTAGGAATTGCGAAAAGGAATTCTAGAACAACAACGAACGAATCAACGCCTACATCAACGGATTAGCTTAGCAATTTCAGAAATCAGATCCCAGAATTCAATATCCATTTTCTGTGAGTGCAGTTACTTTCACAAGATAATTTTTTAAACTTAATTGTGATGAGTTATGAATTGGACTATATGAAAATGTTTGTAAATCATATAAAGTTTATGTCTTTGCAAACTATGTTTTGATTTATGCTTGATTTGATTCATTATATGCAAGTTATGTTCTATGTTAATTCATATGCCTAATTACATATGCAAGTATGTATACAAGTTTGCTCGATCTATGCAAGTTATGAAAGATTATATGCAAGTCATGTTCATATATGTAAGATCATATTTTATACGTTCATATGTTTAGATCTACATGTTTATATGATTAGATCCATATCAGTCCATATGTTTAGAACTATATGTTCATATGTTTGGATCTACATGTTTATATGATTAGGTCCGCATCAATCCATATGTTTAGAACTATATGTTCTTATGTTTAGATCTACATGTTTATATGATTAGATCCATATCAGTCCATATGTTTAGAACTATATGTTCATATGTTTAGATCTACATGTTTATATGATTAGATCCATACCAGTTCATTTGTTTAAATCCATGCAAGTTTATGTTTAGATCTATGCTAGTTTGTATTCCATATGTTGATTGGATCTATTTTTATATGTTTACTAGATTTATGCAGCCTTAGATCTATATTGTTTATGCCAGTTATGATGTCATGTCTTTCTTCCCTTTTTCCTTTTTTTATGAGTTGGGCTAATTGCGAGCCTAACGTATCACATGTATTATACGTACAAACGACGTGGGAACATTGGGGAAAAGTTTGGGTAAAAGTTAAATATTATGTGATTGGCATAAAAAGGGGTTGTAATCATATAATTAATTTTGGGCATAACTAGAAAATGTGGCATAACTTGAATTGACCACACTTATGGATAATTTACATATAAACTTGGACATGAATGGTAAATATGTAAATTGGCTAAAAGATGAACGTGCCTAACCCGAGGTTAGATTGAGTTGCAGTGTAAGACTGCCCGGAACCGCCCGGCACATCCAGCAACCGCAACAACATAGATTTAATGTGAGAGGTTAGCTCATTTAGCCTAAAAACCCGAGGTTAGAATTAGTTTGTGGTAGAAGTCTGCCCGGAACCGCCCGGCACATCCAGCGACTGGAAACAATAGGTCTAATGTGATGACGCGTAACTTCCCCGGTAAGGAAAATACGAATTACTTTGAGGACAAGACGAATCAGAACGCAAACAGAAGAACATTTCATTGCTTATTACAACAATGCATCAGAATACAAGAATATACAGAGTATGAATCAATATTACACATCATAAAATATCAGAGATTACAATATATTATATAGCAGCGGAAAATAATACAATACAGAACTAGAAGTAATACACGGATACAGAGCTTTCCGAGTATCGTTCTAGCTGTAAATCAGGATCCTATGAATATAAATCTGCAAAACCAAAACTACTAGCTGCTCGTGTCAAAATAATGGCACCCAGAGTTTAGGTTAAAACAATAAACTCCAGGTCAGTCATGTGACTGGTGTGAGAACTAAAACAGTTATTAATCTTTATTTTAAAGTCAAGTAAATCAAGGGACCACGCCGTATAACATGGAACGGGTTTCCTCCCAAGAATACCAGTGCATAAAGCAACAGCGCAACGCTAAATAAAGAAAAATGAAGCTATTATAAGACTCAGGTCCCATCACACAATGTAACGCAAGCCGGAGGATAGGGTTTTTACCTTATAATAGCCAAAGAATGCTTGATACGCTAAAAACAAGTCATTTGATACTATTATAAGTGCATAGTGTATAAAACAATTTCAATCATAAGTATCAATCATAGACGACATGAGTGCCCCATCCCACTATGTCGCCATACTAGGCTCTACAAATAAAACTGCAAAATCACGTATTGAAAGCTGGATTTCCATCTGTGAACCGAGGCAAGGGATCGTCCTCTACCGAATTCGAGACAATCTAGCCCATGTCTCAGGGACAGAACGCATCGACCCTTGGATCATCAGGGCCGGTCCACCGATGTGGATTATTATGCCTGAACACTACGTTTCCCCGCCCTTTGGGGCGTAAATGAGCCAACGAATGACTCCATCGGTTCGAGAACGACCGATATATCTGAGGCGCCTCGCAACAGCAACAACCACATAAGTCAAACTCGTCAGGGCATGCAAAACCACTGACGCCACTTCTAGGTAGAAGGAAACGCATGCCCTCCCTGATGTCCTCTCCCGTTTCTGGTTCACAACCGGGGTGTGAGGCTCACAAATCAACGTTACACAAAGCTATGCCACACAGGCTGTGCTTTGATCATCAACCACAAAACTTTGCTTTTCAACAGAAACCTTGATCATTTGCCACTTAGGCGTGCCACACAGGCAATTCACTCCATGCGTTTGATATCCATCAATATATAACCCCTGAGCTCGTACGTCTCAGAGAAGGGCGTTAAGCAAGAGAATAAATTCTCCGCCGCCAAATAGATATATATTTAATATAAATCAATCACACAGAATAAAATCCAATGTCAGACACACAATCCATTTACAAGTTCGTTCTGGGTCTGAACGAAACCGGAGGCACCTGGTACCTCGCATATCCATCGATCCCCAAGTATGTCTAGACGATCACCAACTGATTCCCTCCTCTTGGGTGTACGGCCCAATCAAGATCATCAGTAATTATCCAAATGACGTTGAAGACCTCTGGTCTTCGACCACCGTCTTCATCCTCGACACCACGTCGAATCAGTTATTCAGAATGGGATAAAACCCGGTCTTTCTGAATAACTCACGTATATAATAAACAAGTGTTACACAAACACAACATACGCCTCATTCCAATTCATCAGTCACTAACCGTAAATTAACAAGAGAATAATTCCCCAAATATTAACCCCGAAGGCCGAAACCAACATCAGATCAATACCCAGGAAACCATTCTGCTTAGCTAACCTACAGTTAGTTTCTAAATTTCACATTCTTAGGGAAAGGTTCCCATTAATTTTATCAAAGATAAATTCTTTTAAATTTATTCTTTAATCTTCCTTTGAATATCACGTCAAACTAATCGGGATTAGCAAACCACACCGAAGTAATTATTTATTTTATTTCCCAATCCCAACCTATTCATCACAAGGAGCAAAACTAGTAATACTCCATATCTAACACCACGGTGTTATCGGTAAAGTTAATTACCATTTCACGTTTAAATCTAGTTAAAGATTTAACTATCGCCTGGAGCAAAACTGGTGATACTCCATTCTCGATCATTTCAATCTAATTAAAGATTCATTAAAACTCCACTTAGTTTTAATCTTTAACTGGGTTAAAGAACCGATGTCATTTAAAACATAGTTCACGATAAACCCCAGAATCACATCACATTTCAATCAGTCCCTAACCGCAAATTAGTAAGAGGACAGTTCCCTAAAATATTAACCCCGAAGGCCGACACCAACATCAGATCAATATCCAAGAAACCATCCAACTTAATTGATCCCTAGTTAGTTCTTAATTTTCTTAACTCCATTTGGGTTTAAGAACGGTATTATTGAAGATACCATTCACGACAAACCCAAATCACATTTGATATTAATTACAAGGCTCTGAATAGAAAATATATCGTCTTATATTCAATATCAAATTCTACGACCAACAAATATCATATTGGAAATAACGATATAAATATATCTTTCAAATTTCCATAACAATATTTGTATAATCACGAAATCCAACATCGAAATATTCCAAAGACAATTTCGATTCAAATCCATTCCAATTCAATTATTGGAAATTCTAGTTATTTTCAAAACCATTTCAAATCCACTTTATTTATTTTAAAAATAAATAGAATTATAATTCTAGTTCAAAACTAGTTCATTTCGATAAAAATCTATTTTTATCTTTTCAAATATGGAAATTTTCATCCCAATTCTTCACAAATCATTTCTTATGATTTTACACAAACTATTACTATTTTTAATAATTTTATCAAGGCCCGTACAGTCGATTTCCATCAACGGCCATCGAACTGCACTTACAGCGACCTTTTCCAAATTTGATTTGGACATAAATCCAACCGTTAGATTTCAAATCTCTAATATTCGTTAGAAAGCTCTTTTCGATACGAACCCAACGGTTCTGGTTTTAGGAGAATCCGACGGTCGGATCTCCCGTAATGTCCGTTCGAAGTCAATGGTCGAAATTCACGAACTGCCGCGACGCGGCGCGTTCTATTCAGGCCATTATATTATATATATATAATATATATATATAATATATATATATAATATATATTTCGTTGATTCCTTTTAAAACGTATTTTATAAATCGTTTTAAATTCATTTTCAAAATGATTTCTACTTCGTGTTCAAATTCAAATCAAAATCGAATTTTTCAATATAAATTCATTTTAACTTCATTTCAAATCGATTTCAATTCAATTTCAATTCATTTCAATTTAATTCGAATTTCAATTTAATTCGAATTTCAAATCTATTCAATTTAATTCGAATTTCTAATATATTCAATTTAATTCGAATTTCAATTCACTTCAATTTATTTTGAATTTCAATTCACTTCAATTTAATTCGAATTTTGAAATCACTTTCTTTTCTATATTCATTATAAAAATGAATAAAATCGATATAAATATCGTTCACGTCAAAATGGCGTCAATCTAATCAACACGTCTTTTATTCAACACATGAATTTATTTTCTATATCGGAATGAGGCCCAATCAATTACCATATAATGTTAATTATATGGATTTTCTACAACACATGTATATAATAGTAACGATAAATAATCAACCATCATCCACAGTGCACCACACAACTGCATAAGTATTAAATATAAATAATTAACGCTTACACAGTCTGTCGACCAATCGATTGACATACAACTAAATAATTGGGATTAGTGTACATCAAATATCATCCCAATACCCGTGTGGGGTTTCACATCAACAAACACATATTTTATTTGTGCAGTTGGGCGACGTGTAAAATTTATCGTCCCAACCAATATCAGTCAAATCAGTGTACACAAACAAATCGTATGATTTGTAAATGAATATTTTATTTTCATTTCAATTAAATGATATCTTTATTTTTCTAACTTATTTTAGAAAATTTCGGCGGCATAACGGCACGATACTAGAAACGGGACAAGGCCTAGCCTTATCCCCGGTCTAATAACGGCCTGCGCCATACACATTCCAATCTAATCAATTTCATTCCACCCAAACAAAATTCCAACAAATATTCTAATCAATCACCAAACAACCAAATTCAAACAAATAATCTAACCAACTACACAGCCAAACAAACAAGTTCATGGTTTGTGGACGATGGTGTCGGGTGCTACTAAGCACCGTCTGCATCCTAGTATATATTTTTAACTAGAAAAGGAAATTTAAAGTGAGAAGTTCTCATTGAGGGTTCCACTCCTCCATTCTTTATTTCTGAATGGTTCAGATTTTCAGTCTGATACTTCGCCATCTGTTTCACGCAGTTGATTATTAAAATCACATTTTTATCTTGACAACGCTATCGATAAAAATCACATTTTTAAACTGTTCTATATATCTTAAAAGATCATATTTTTATCCTCGCTATCTTATATTTTCAAATCAAAGTATTGTATATTTTCAAATCAAAGTATTGTATATTTTCAAATCAATTCAAAATTTATATTTCAAATCAATTCAAATTTTATATTTCAAAACAATTCAAATTTCATATTTCAAAACAATTCAAATTTTATATTTCAAATCAATTCAAATTTTAGATTTCAAATCAATTCAAATTTTATATTTCAAAACAATTCAAATTTCATATTTCAAAACAAACAATGGCATTTTATATTTTAAAAACAAATATATGTATATGTAAAAATTCAATGCTTTAAGTAAATTCAAATGGACTTGAATAATTTTAAATCCCTCACCCCTTGCAACGCACGTGTACTGCACCCCGCTCCCCCTTCTTCTTCTTCCTTCACACTGTAAACAGCGAACCCACGCTTCAGACTTTGACCCGGAACCGCGCCCACCACAGATCGATGACGCAAGATCAGATAGGCCCACTCGAACTGCCTTCCCCCCACGCACCTACTCCAGTCGCCATCGCCACTTCGGTGGACCCCAGCCCTCATGAATCGCGCTTGACTTCGACGCCTTTGGGCTCGGATTTCCGACATTACAGGCCATGAGATTCGATGGAACTACCACAAATCGAAAGATCGCACCTTTTTCTTTCATTTTTCTTTTGATTCTTTTGATTTCTATTGTGAATTTAAAGAGGAAAATCGCTGGGAAGTTTGGAGCAACATGGGGCGTCGGTTTTGGTGTGGCGGCTGAAACGAGAAGTGAGAGGCTAGGGTTTTATAGGAAATAGGCTTTGATAATATATTTTAAATAATATTTAAATTCTCCAATAGGTCCTTTTGCGTACAAACTCCAATCTGAACCCAACGACTGTCGCCCTTAGCCAATTACCCCCATTCTGAACACAATGGGATATGTTTCGTAAGTTGATTCGGCTGTTACGATCAGTTATCATTAAATTTAATATATAAATCTTTATATATTCAATTTAAACGCACATTTCAATTTACTGGGGTCACATACTGACTCTAAAAATTCCAGAAAAATTATTTCTAGCTTCGTATTGATGATACGGTCCTAACAAAACTAGTTTCGTCAAATTCTAAAACCGTTTGAAAAATGGTCATTTTCTGGTCGATCAAAATTGACTGAAACTGTCGAAGAACACGTTTTCTTTTGCCACGCTCACATATTGATTTAGAAAATTACTAATTTTGAAACCTAGCAATAATTTTACATCCCGGATCCAACAAAAGTGGTTTCGTCGAAAACGAAGGTCGTTTGCAAAATTTCCATTTCTAGGGCCTTTATATATATTAAAATATATATAAATTCCACAGCGACTTTTTTGAATTTTAAATTGGACATATCTTTTGATTCCCTCTATGAAATTTCAATTTCTCAGATTCGTTGGAAAGATATTTACAAATAGATTCTAATATTTTTGGTTTCACTAAAATCCGGTTTATTTTGCACCCGGTACATTCATTTGAAATTTGAAATCGAATTATCGAACTACCGTGCCATTTTCAATTCCATTTATAAATATAAATAATTATTTATATTCTAACGACCTATATATAAATATATACGTTCTAATTCTATTCAAAATAAATTTCTCATCGTTATTATTTAAAATAATTCATTTTAAATAATCAAAATTCACTAAAATTGCCAAAATAAAAATTTTAAATTGGCTCAGATTTCCGGGTTATTACATCTAATGTGAGAGGTTGGTGCTTTAATGAATTAATTAAGGCTAAGGAACAGACATGCTAAAAATGGAAAGGTTAAGTAATATATGAGCAGGCGACACTTAACCAATACAACATGTTAGGTGGGTGGATTAAGTTAACATGGACAAGAAGACAACTTAACCAATATTACATGTACAAAGTGGATAGGGTTAAGGAAAGGTTAACCAATAATACATATGGACTTGATAAGGGGAAGGGTTAAGTATATCTTGGGTAAGTGGGTAATATTAGTATATATAGGCCCACAAACTTAACCATTAAATAAACATGCGTGAATCAGTGAGAAGGTTAAGTAATATATGAATAGGCAACACTTAACTAGTACAACATGTTAATTAAGAAAATGGGTGGAGTTAAGTTAAATTGAGAACACTTAACCATTATAACATGTTGATTAGGAAACCCTAGTAATGGGGACCCATTTCAGCTGTAATCCACATAGAGGTATCATGGTACCCTGAGCTAGGCAGGGTGCGGTACAATTACTGGGCTGATTATAAGTGGTCAAAATAGTGGTGGGTGGTGCAGTAGTGTAGGTTCCGACGGAGTATGGGTGTGCACGTGCTCCGGAGTGAAAAAAGAAGGCACTAGGCATCACTAGTATACACTGTGCATCTTGAATCATGTCGGGTTGCCATCATGGGAATTGATACACCCCATGATGGGGCCAGCACAGGTATCTACATACAAGCGGGGCCGAATGACACAAGTAATGAATACATACAAGCGAGGTCAAATGACACAAGTAATAAATACATGTGAGTTAGGGAGCCGATCGAACGAGGAAGATAGTGGGTACAACTCGTGGGGGTAGGAGCAAAAAAGGGCACCTACGATAGCAGCTAGGATTACACGAAACTACCATGATCATGATTAGTAAGAGGGATCAACTTTTAGTATGGGACTAGTAAGGGTGCGGTGTAACTAGTAATGATACGGCGTTACTAGCATTGGTGCAGTATAGTAATTATCTTTTAGTGATTAGAAGCGCAATCAACGTTATATCTTGTTCATCTTGTCTGCTTTGTTATGCCTGCTTATTCTACAGTCATTTCTTGCTTTCCAGTTTATGTTCTTATCCTGTTACTTTAATGATTACGTTGTTAAAGTCACTGGACTCACCAGACTTATGTCTGACCTAGTTTGTTTCGCATCTTTTCTTCCGTTTCCCCCGCCAGGTTTTTAGGGTGTAAAAAATCAAGCTTAGTTCAGATATCTCTTTCTTCCAGCTTGAAGTTGAAAGGTGTATTGCTTGGCTTTGATTCTGCGTATGGCATTTTTCTGTTGGGGATTATGGCTTTAAAATTATGTACTTTGAAGGTTTTGTACAAGACTGATATTATGTACTTGATTTTGGCATTTGGAAATGTAATCAAACCTATTTCTGTTTCCGCTGCAATAAAATTACAAAATTTTCAAGTACTACTTTTTTTTCTTGTAATATTCCGTTCTGTTTACTTATAATGCTCCACGAAACTTAATGCATTCCCTTTGTGAGTGACATTAACGGACGTGGGGTGTTACACGTGGTATCGGAGCTGAAGGTTACCAAAACAGATAAAAGATTTTGAAAACCATTTTCAAAAGTATTATTTTCAAAAACATGTTTCAAAGAAGGAGTTTTCAAGAGAAAGATTTACTATGAAAAACATAATCCCCAAAAGCCATATATCTATCTTTCGATTATTTGTTTCGAATCTCTTCCTTTTTCCTTCTTGAGCTCTTTCTCCGCGTTTAGATGCCTTTCCTAAGATATGGAAGGACTTCGGTGCGATGGGTGGAAAACCTTTTCATGGGACTGAGACGTTTGTCGAGGCTATAAATTGGCTCAAGGAAGTGAAGGACTCGTTCGGTATCTTGGAGATGGACAATGGAAGGAAAGTTCAGCTAGCTGCTTGGTCGATGAGGAAGCTTAGGCTGAGGATCACAACCCAAGGATGAGGAATTTGTTGGTATGGCTTTAATCCATGAAGAAGGTAAAGTAGAAAGCGGAAAGAATAATTAACCCCGTGAAAAAAGAAGGTGTCTTTATTTTGGTATAACGGGCCATATAATTAAGGACTGTAGGAAGAAGAAGAAGAAGAAGAAGCATGGTTGTTATCATTGCGGCGAGGCAGGACATATGATTTAAGACTACCTAAGGAGGAAGGGACAAGGGCATGGACAGAGGATATGACCTACTTCTGGAGGACAGGTTCATGTTCTCATGGCGCCAGGACAGGAGAGAGATAGAAGCATTTTTGTTAAAAGTTTGATTTTCCTTTTTCATTCATCCTATTCAAACTTTGTTTGACTCTTGCGCTTCACAATCGTTTGTTTATGTTTCATTAGTTGAAACACTACACCTAAATACTAGTCTAGTTATGGATCCCATTGTAGTATCAAATCTTATTAGTGGTTCGGCTCACTTATCTATGGTTTGTCGGGTTTTGAGAGTGTCTATCTTGGGCATTGGATTTGAATGCAACACCTTCGTTCCTGGTTTCACGGGCTATGGCTTGATTCTAGGGATGGATTGGCTAGCCAGGCATGGTGCCATCCAAGACTGTGAAAAGAGGGTAGTTAGACTGTTGACTCATTGTGGAAAGACTCTTGCTATTTCTTGTGACCCTAGGGGTTCAGTGATGCTTAGCTACTGAGAATCTCTTGACGCATTCATCGATGATTTGAAATCTGTTCGTGTAGTCCGTGAGTATGGTGACTGTAACGTCCCGCATTTTTGTCGGTTCGTATTTGAATATTTATATCAGTTTAAATATTGAATTCAGAATATAAATGGATTTATATATTAATTAAAACGAAGTTGAACGTATAAAGATATATATTAATTATAATCGAGCCCATAACGACGCTGTAGTTCGTAATTTAACGTTCTGAACTTCAACTGAGTGTACCGGACTCGTTTTGAATCAGATTTCTTTGAAATGAGAAATGTTGGAATCTGTTGAACTGTATCTTTCTAACAGAAGTGAAAAACCAAGATTTCGTCGTATAGACTGCAAGATATGTCCAAATCAAATATTCAAAAAGTCGCTGTAGAAGCGTATATCGATCGTAACAGTTATTTGAATATAACTTGATATCGGGCGCAAATCGGACAAGGTTCTTTTGAGGCGCAGCGATAATTTAATTTTTAGAATTTTTCTGTAATTTTTAATTAATTAAATATGCAACTTTTTATTTGGAGAATTGTGCACCCTGTATCGGTATTTCGGGATTTCAAAATATGAGTTAATCTACCGGTGTTAATATAATTTTGGGATCGTGGCACCTCGCTGAACACGACCGTATCCTTAATTCTGTCCGTAGCGACTCGAACGTGAATGTGATTTTACGAAATGGATACGTTAAACTAAAGGGAAAAATTGGAGCATTGAATATAAACAAACATTAAATTGGGAAGTTTTACAATACACGGCATGGTACTTTGTGAACAGAAACTTAGGGTAAAGTACTATGCAAAAGGGACTTATTAAATAAATAAATAAAAACAAACTTAAACACTAAGCAAACAAAATCTCATCCCATACTATGACTATACTATGGGTATCCTTACGGCATTGACAAATTATATACGAAAATATTGGTACATGGCTATACAGTAAAAACGATATGGTCAAATATAGGTAGTAGGAATATATATATATATATATATTTACCCATCTTCCTAGAAGACAGAGCTTCCAAAATACGTTTCGTACAAGGACGTGGCTGATCTATGAATAGCCCCTAAGTGATAATCAAAAATATATATATTATTACTTAACTTCTAAGGCAGCCTGTTTTCAACGCAACATTTCATTTCAGTAAGGAAAACATCACCATCATTATCTCTAAGCCGAAATTCCGCTGGTAGCTTTACCCATGTAAATCTAATAAAATATATAATAATCAAAATATCAACTGCAAACCATTCCCCTGTACGTAACACGCCATGAACCTTCGAAGAAAGAAAGAGTCCTTATCCCTAGGTTTGCGCCACGCCATGAACATTCTCCTACCAGTAAGCCTAAAACGTTTAGCGTATGGTACTCCTTACCGCAGACTGAACCTATCCTATCAACGATGGACGTTGATTTTATCCATCTTACTGTCCATATATATTGCGCAGCTTCTGTTCCTCCTCGGGGCTCATTTCTTTTCATTGTTCAGCAAATTAAAAACAAGCAAAAACGTAATGATGGCAAAGGCAAATGAAGTAGAGTTGGCGAAAAAGGACTGGAGCTCATGAGTTGTAAAGATGGACCTTGCAAATAAAGGAGGAGGAGAGAACGCAAGTGGGAGAAAGGGAACGCGCCTGAGGGAAATCACGTATACTGGGAGTGGGAGCTTGAGTGTATAAGTGGGGAGTGAAGTTTCAAATGTACTGAAGCATGCGTTGTGTAATATGGGTGGTTGGAACATATGCTGGAACGTGAAGAGCATATCAATATGCTGTTGATATGCTGGCAACGGAAGCTTACATGCATGTGCAAATTCTGGAATTGGCGGAGTCATTGTGGAAAAGATGGGGCTACAAGGAAGGATGCTTTACGGACGTGGTATATATTACTGGAGCATTGCGTTTTAAATATGAGGAGAGGTCTGAAAATCTTGAGTGGGATGGATGTACGGGAGGGGGAAATGTCCAGAATAACGTGTGCATGGACCAGTTTTAAGAAGGAAATTAAGTGGCGGTGCAAATGGAGGGGTATGGGTTTCAGATATTCGGCCATGCACGGTGTGTTATACTCACTGAAACGAAGTATACGGTAGGAGGGAAGCAATGCATTAAGTGATGGGCTGTTCGAAACTGTTGGGGGGTAGCGAACGTGAAGGCTGCATGGAAAAGAGGGTGAACTCGAGTTAAGTTGTGAGGTGAACGGACGGTGGAGCGGGTGGTGAAGTCGATGGCAGACAAAAGGCCGGAACAGTGTTGTGCCTGTGTAATTCAGGAGAAAGGAGCGGTTAATGGATGATGTACTGACGGACAATGGTGGTGCCAGGCGTTAGTATGGTGAGCACAGATGTTGCACAAAAAGGGCAGATTGATGAACCTAGGTGGCGCCTTGGACTGGAGACCGTGGCGGTGGAACTCAAGTGGGGAACCACGTATGGAAATAACGTTGGTTTTAATTCATAAAGAATTCCGCGAAACCGGAAATGATGGAATCACAGCGAAGGATACAGCGTTCCTGAGTTCTTCTTGGTTTCAGAGAAGGGGTTTCTAACGGGCGCGGATTCGAACTAACGCAAATCGTTATTAACGGTTAACGCGCCAAGGTGAGTAAAATCACTAACTCTGATCTATTTTAAAATATTGCAGTTATATTTTAATGTTGTTAGAATGCTGTGTGATGGTTGATTAGGTTGATTACAATTAATTCGGTTGAATATTATATACCGTTATATATATGTACACATCATCAGTTGGACACTGATTCCACCGATTAGAATATCCCCTAGTATAGAGTTAGTGTAAATTGTGTGGACTGACATCTGTGGATGCGGAAACCGGTTGGAGGATTCCGACCGGATTCCTTGATAATTATATGTACTGTTTGTTTTGTATGAACCTGAATTATATTTAAAGCCCCATGTGAATATTGATGTTGAACGGAAATTCAACATTTGTTTAGATTAAATAAATAAACGATATCGATTTAGAAAGTGTTAACAGTCGACCGTAAAACCATCGTTTTGTTAAGAAACTGATTTACCGTCAGGCAAATCAATGAAGTTAATCATAGAAATTATATTTTTATAATTAAAGTGAAGTTTTAAATTATAATAGAAGTTCTATTATAAACCAGTATTTTAGAGTTCGTTTTTATAAAGCAAATAAAAGCGATTGTTGACATTTAAACAAGTGTATAAAGTAAAAACTATCCGACGATTAAATATTTGGATAATTATATTTAAGATAAATAATTTAGAGATATCATTAGATTAATTAGATTAATCTAATGTTAAGAAGTAATTAAAATCAGTTAATGAATTTACTGATGGAAATAAGTTGATTTAATCAACTGTTATTTGGGAACATGATTATTAGATTAACTGGTCTTTAATTAATCTAATGAAAACAGGTTAGAAATAAGTTTATCGAAATTAATGAGAGTTAATTACCATTTAAGAAGTTACAGATAAGAAATGGGGAATGGAGAAAGCAAAGAATTAATGTCTAAATTAAATATTCATAAACCACAGAGATTCCAAAGTAAGAATATGGTGTTGTAAAACCATATTCCAAAATACAACAAGGAAATACGATTTAATAAATATATTAAGTAATAAGGAATTTGAATACAGACTTGTATCGGTTCTAAGGTAAGAACGTTGTTGATCAAGGTCTGAGAGGTAAATAAAATACCCCAACTTGAACGGCTTCGCTATTTCCGAGGAACGATATCAGTTTGTAACGGAAAGAGATGTCAAGATTTTTGTAACAGAAAGAGATGTCAAGATTTTTGTAACGGAAAGAGATGTCAAGATTTTTGTAACGGAAAGAGATGTCAAGATTTTTGTAATAGAAAGAGATGTCAAGATTTTTGTAACAGAAAGAGATGTCAATATTTTTGTAACAGAAAGAGATGTCAAGATTTTTGTGACGGAAATAGATGTCAAGATTAGTATAAAAGGAATATGGCGGCGTATGCAAGTCTTAGAACTATTGCAATAAAATAACGCTGTTGATAAGATAAGTGTGACTGTTATGTCAAGATTAGTTATAACAAAGAATATTACAGCGTATGATAAGTTGAACTATAGCAATAAAATAACGCTGTTGATAAGGTAAGTGTGACTGTAATTAGTTATAAGGAGAATATTACAGCGTATGATAAGTTTAGAACTGTAGCGACAAATTAACTGCTGTTGATTTGACTTATGCATGACTTTTATATATAGCAGCACTTCCTAGGAAATGTAACAATTTGGTTTGAAATCCACTTATTCTAGAGTAATAAGTAACGACATTTGTTCAAAGAAATATAAGAAAGAGTTTAGAAAAAGAATTGGGGAATCGTATTAGAAACTGATGACAGCATTTCGATGTTCGAAATGTGATTAGAATTAAACCATTAGGATTTGTAACTAGAATTCGACGATGTCGAATGTATTAAAAGTAAACTATTTTTAGGGATTATAATCTGATATAATAATTAACATTTAGTTGTAAACAAATAAATGTTAAAGAGGATAGGAGTCAGTACTTAGTTTAAACTTGATATCGATTTGATAAGAAGTTGACTTAGAAACAGAGTTTACAAAGTGGAATAGGAATATATAAAGTATGAAAGAGATTTCGATAAACGGGATCATGGTATTGATTTATTTGATAAAGATGTTCAGATTTCTATAATAGAAATGATATTCACATTTCAAAGTGAATAATGTTTTAAAAGTGAACGTTGGGCCGATTAAAAGGTTAAAAGGAAATTGGGAATATTTTCCAATATAAATAGGGTGATTATCCAAGTATAGAAATAAAGAATGCGAAATTAATGGAAATAGTCGAACGTTAATAACGTATGTTTCTGAAACATGAAAGAATAAGAGTTTAAAATAACTGGAAATGTTTTCCAAGAAGTATGAAAAGCCTTAAACGGGATTTGAGAAATATCTGGTAAGATATGGGAATTCGAATAATAAAACGAATGTTAAATAAAAGTGCCCGTGGTTGTATGATGTTAGTTGTACATTGAATGAATGTTGTTTTTACTTCGATAGAAATAACAGACTATCGAAGTGTTTTGACCATCGTTGTCAATATGGAGAGACCGGTTGGATACGTTATCCGAAAACCACTCCGTATAGGCATAAGCGCTGCGAATTAGATATGCTGAAGATAATTGAAGACGGAGTTAAAGGCAAGGGTCGTCCAGTTCTAGAATGATGTTTATTTGTTTGTCCAGTCCCAGGGCAACTTGTATGGACGAGTGTCTGACAGAGTATTTCCAACGGTCACGCCGTTGATTTTATGAATATACCAAGTTGGTGGGGAGAAGGTGACTTCTCTTTATTCTACACCCAGTGTGCATTTGTGTAATCAATGTGTGATTACAGATTTGACGATGTGACATTCAAAGTGAATGGTGATCAGATGTTCTGAAGATAGACGTAGCCTCTAGCCTCACAACCAGGAAGTGACAGAAGTTGGGCTAGACAGCACGGCTAGTTGGGTCATCCCCAAGCAGGGTGTATTGTCACCGATCTAGAGAAAATTCATATTTATACTTCTTTTCGATTCTGTATCTTCGGATGATGGTTGGATGGCCTACAACCGTGGTGGCAATATATTCGCGACACTCAAGCTAAATGAGTGAGCGGTCATGTGTGGCCGGGTTGCAAGACGTTCTTGTTGAACCCTGAGTGTATCCCCTCTAGAGTACACTATTCAGAAGGTGCTCCCATACCTTGTCTGTTGAAATCCAATCTCCGATAAGCGCCCTGCGGTTTATGATTTTATACTATATATATGTGGAACGTGAGATGCAAGCGTTCTGCTACTTGGATAATTATTTGTTTAGACATTATCATAATATCACTGTTTTGATATCAAAGTAATTTGGGTTATAGTAAGGTAAAAGTCGTCCATGTTTATGTGTGGGCTGGTCTTACTATTATCCTTTTGTTTCAAAAGGATTTTCTTCAAAGTAAAACCGTATGGTTAGAATTTACTCACACCAGTCCCATGACTGACCCAGAGTTCATTTTGTTTGTTTTCCCTAAACTCTTGGGTGCCCAAATTTGTACGGGCAGTCAAGTGTTTCAGGCTTTGCAGATTCACTTGGAGGAGCTCAAAAGCAGGAAGCTTCACCATTAGTTATGTAGAGTTATTTCCGCTGTGATATGATGTATTGTACTCTGATAATGGTATGTATATACAATACAGTTTTGTATTCAAAGTTATGTTATATAATACATCTTATTTTGTTCCGCTGCGAGTTTCGTGTTACTCTGATTCTGTTCAGTTGTGATCTTCTTCTTCTTCTATTCTATTAGTTCTATCTTTTCTTCCTCACCCTCTAAATTCTTCTATTAATGTCCTGGTGTTTTCGATGCTTGAATAGTCAACAGTGTGTTTTTATGTTGATTTTCTAGGTCGAAAATTCCATCCATTACAGATGGTATCAGAGCTGAAGGTTAAGTGATTACCTTGGCTCTGTGGCGTAACTCATTAGAGATGGAGTTAGTAATACTCTAGATTGAGTTGAGTGTATATATATGAGCGCGTATTTGTGATTAATATAAAAACTGTTTTATATTGTGTTGACTGGTCAGTCGAGTAGTTATGAATTCTGGTCGAAACAGTAATGCAAACTGCGTCGATAGGTGTTTCTAAACTCTTGAACAGAGTAATTCGACACAGTATGTTTTGAAAAGAGGGTAAATAAAATAATTTTTACCCAAAATATATTTTGCTATTAAAGAAGTATATATCTTGAGAATATTATGGTATATTAGATGTATGATCATTATTATGATCAAATAAGACTTATAGTTTAGTTGGTTATATAAATAACCAAAAGAAATATTATATAAGTATGGTATGCAAAATCAGATGAGCTGAATCTGAATTGAAAACCAGAATTGAAATAAAACTCTAGAAACTTGGAAAAGAATTGAAATTGAATTTGAATTAAATATAAGGGAATTTTAAAATCCTGGGAGATTTGAAAATTTGTTTCCAAGTGCTATGAAAGATATTTTGAAGTAATTTCAAAAATAGAGTGATTATAAATGAGTTTTTAAAGCAATATAGTATTGAACCCACTTCGATGGTTGGAAAATAAATTCCGATGATGATCGCAACATTATCGGTGTTCATTTTCGAGCTGGTAAGTGACAGATTACAACCAAAGATTTGTTTTGTATTGTTGAGAAACAAGTTGTCAGAAATTCAAATGTTTTGAATTATATATGATTTCAAACTGATTTGAAATAAATCCCAGGAATTTGAATTCTGAAATAAAAATTTAACTTATGGAGTTAAAATGGTAAAAGTGGAATTTAAACAAAGATAACAAAACTGGACTGAATTTGGAAAGATCCAGAATGAAAATTATAAAAGAAAAATATTGGAGATTCGAGTTATTAAAAATGAATTGATTCTTGCAGAATAAGAATCGAATTTTGAATTAGAGATGGAGATAACTGATTTGAGAAATAAATCAGTAAATGGAATGTCGTAATAAAACTTAACAAGGTTAAGAACTGAGAGTGGAATCGGAGTTGAAATAGAAATTCAGCTTAGTAAAAGCGAAAGACTGGTTTAAGAACGGATTGATGTGAGATCAACCAAGGATGCTTGGATATGCTGGTTTGATAGCAGATGGCAGAGATAAAGTTGAATGCCCAACAGAGAAGGTACACGTTTATATACGAGTATGAGATTTTTTATGAGTCAGTTTGGGAAAGCCGTTTGGCTGTTTGATTTTCTTTTGGATTGAAGAAGGCCCGGAGTGGCAAGTTGTTGTAGTACCGAGTGAGCCGTGCAGAGGAGATGCTGGCGAGATTCTCTGAAAATTTAAGCTGTTAGGAAATTTTCAGAAATTTTGAAAATATTCGAAATAATAAGGAATTAATGTTTTAATTGGAAATAATCAGTTCAATGGAAACTGAAATTATGAAGTAAACCAAAAAGATTTTTAACCATGTTATAACAGAGATTGTAGCATTTTCCCTATCTTAGCAATTTCGAGGACGAAATTATTTTAAGGGGGAAGGTCTGTAACGTCCCGCATTTTTGTCGGTTCGTATTTGAATATTTATATCAGTTTAAATATTGAATTCAGAATATAAATGGATTTATATATTAATTAAAACGAAGTTGAACATATAAAGATATATATTAATTATAATCGAGCCCATAACGACGTTGTAGTTCGTAATTTAACGTTCTGAACTTCAACTGAGTGTACCGGACTCGTTTTGAATCGGATTTCTTTGAAATGAGAAATGTTGGAATCTGCTGAACTGTATCTTTCTAACAGAAGTGAAAAACCAAGATTTCGTCGTATAGACTGCAAGATATGTCCAAATCAAATATTCAAAAAGTCGCTGTAGAAGCGTATATCGATCGTAACAGTTATTTGAATATAACTTGATATCGGGCGCAAATCGGGACAAGGTTCTTTTGAGGCGCAGCGATAATTTAATTTTTAGAATTTTTCTGTAATTTTTAATTAATTAAATATGCAACTTTTTATTTGGAGAATTGTGCACCCTGTATCGGTATTTCGGGATTTCAAAATATGAGTTAATCTACCGGTATTAATATAATTTTGGGATCGTGGCACCTCACTGAACACGACCGTATCCTTAATTCTGTCCGTAGCGACTCGAACGTGAATGTGATTTTACGAAATGGATACGTTAAACTAAAGGGAAAAATTGGAGCATTGAATATAAACAAACATTAAATTGGGAAGTTTTACAATACACGGCATGGTACTTTGTGAACAGAAACTTAGGGTAAAGTACTATGCAAAAGGGACTTGTTAAATAAATAAATAAAAACAAACTTAAACACTAAACAAACAAAATCTCATCCCATACTATGACTATACTATGGGTATCCTTACGGCATTGACAAATTATATACGAAAATATTGGTACATGGCTATACAGTAAAAACGATATGGTCAAATATAGGTAATAGGAATATATATATATATATATATATATATATATATATATATTTACCCATCTTCCTAGAAGACAGAGCTTCCGAAATACGTTTCGTACAAGGACGTGGCTGATCTATGAATAGCCCCTAAGTGATAATCAAAAATATATATATTATTACTTAACTTCTAAGGCAGCCTGTTTTCAACGCAACATTTCATTTCAGTAAGGAAAACATCACCATCAGTAAGGAAAACATCACCATCATTATCTCTAAGCCGAAATTCCGCTGGTAGCTTTACCCATGTAAATCTAATAAAATATATAATAATCAAAATATCAACTGCAAACCATTCCCCTATACGTAACACGCCATGAACCTTCGAAGAAAGAAAGAGTCCTTATCCCTAGGTTTGCGCCACGCCATGAACATTCTCCTACCAGTAAGCCTAAAACGTTTAGCGTATGGTACTCCTTACCGCAGACTGAACCTATCCTATCAACGATGGACGTTGATTTTATCCATCTTACTGTCCATATATATTGCGCAGCTTCTGTTCCTCCTCGGGGCTCATTTCTTTTCATTGTTCAGCAAATTAAAAACAAGCAAAAACATAATGATGGCAAAGGCAAATGAAGTAGAGTTGGCGAAAAAGGACTAGAGCTCATGAGTTGTAAAGATGGACCTTGCAAATAAAGGAGGAGGAGAGAACGCAAGTGGGAGAAAGGGAACGCGCCTGAGGGAAATCACGTATACTGGGAGTGGGAGCTTGAGTGTATAAGTGGGGAGTGAAGTTTCAAATGTACTGAAGCATGCGTTGTGTAATATGGGTGGTTGGAACATATGCTGGAACGTGAAGAGCATATCAATATGTTGTTGATATGCTGGCAACGGAAGCTTACATGCATGTGCAAATTCTGGAATTGGCGGAGTCATTGTGGAAAAGATGGGGCTACAAGGAAGGATGCTTTACGGACGTGGTATATATTACTGGAGCATTGCGTTTTAAATATGAGGAGAGGTCTGAAAATCTTGAGTGGGATGGATGTACGGGAGGGGGAAAAGTCCAGAATAACGTGTGCATGGACTAGTTTTAAGAAGGAAATTAAGTGGCGGTGCAAATGGAGGGGTATGGGTTTCAGATATTCGGCCATGCACGGTGTGTTATACTCACTGAAACGAAGTATACGGTAGGAGGGAAGCAATGCATTAAGTGATGGGCTGTTCGAAACTGTTGGGGGGTAGCGAACGTGAAGGCTGCATGGAAAAGAGGGTGAACTCGAGTTAAGTTGTGAGGTGAACGGACGGTGGAGCGGGTGGTGAAGTCGATGGCAGACAAAAGGCCGGAACAGTGCTGTGCCTGTGTAATTCAGGAGAAAGGAGCGGTTAATGGATGATGTACTAACGGACAATGGTGGTGCCAGGCGTTAGTATGGTGAGCACAGATGTTGCACAAAAAGGGCAGATTGATGAACCTAGGTGGCGCCTTGGACTGGAGACCGTGGCGGTGGAACTCAAGTGGGGAACCACGTATGGAAATAACGTTGGTTTTAATTCATAAAAAATTCCGTGAAACCGGAAATGATGGAATCACAGCGAAGGATACAGCGTTCCTGAGTTCTTCTTGGTTTCAGAGAAGGGGTTTCTAACGGGCGCGGATTCGAACTAACGCAAATCGTTATTAACGGTTAACGCGCCAAGGTGAGTAAAATCACTAACTCTGATCTATTTTAAAATATTGCAGTTATATTTTAATGTTGTTAGAATGTTGTGTGATGGTTGATTAGGTTGATTACAATTAATTCGGTTGAATATTATATACCGTTATATATATGTACACATCATCAGTTGGACACTGATTCCACCGATTAGAATACCCCCTAGTATAGAGTTAGTGTAAATTGTGTGGACTGACATCTGTGGATGCGGAAACCGGTTGGAGGAATCCGACCGGATTCCTTGATAATTATATGTACTGTTTGTTTTGTATGAACCTGAATTATATTTAAAGCCCCATGTGAATATTGATGTTGAACGGAAATTCAACATTTGTTTAGATTAAATAAATAAACGATATCGATTTAGAAAGTGTTAACAGTCGACCGTAAAACCATCGTTTTGTTAAGAAACTGATTTACCGTCAGGCAAATCAATGAAGTTAATCATAGAAATTATATTTTTATAATTAAAGTGAAGTTTTAAATTATAATAGAAGTTCTATTATAAACCAGTATTTTAGAGTTCGTTTTTATAAAGCAAATAAAAGCGATTGTTGACATTTAAACAAGTGTATAAAGTAAAAACTATCCGACGATTAAATATTTGGATAATTATATTTAAGATAAATAATTTAGAGATATCATTAGATTAATTAGATTAATCTAATGTTAAGAAGTAATTAAAATCAGTTAATGAATTTACTGATGGAAATAAGTTGATTTAATCAACTGTTATTTGGGAACATGATTATTAGATTAACTGGTCTTTAATTAATCTAATGAAAACAGGTTAGAAATAAGTTTATCGAAATTAATGAGAGTAAATTACCATTTAAGAAGTTACAGATAAGAAATGGGGAATGGAGAAAGCAAAGAATTAATGTCTAAATTAAATATTCATAAACCACAGAGATTCCAAAGTAAGAATATGGTGTTGTAAAACCATATTCCAAAATACAACAAGGAAATACGATTTAATAAATATATTAAGTAATAAGGAATTTGAATACAGACTTGTATCGGTTCTAAGGTAAGAACGTTGTTGATCAAGGTCTGAGAGGTAAATAAAATACCCCAACTTGAACGGCTTCGCTATTTCCGAGGAACGATATCAGTTTGTAACGGAAAGAGATGTCAAGATTTTTGTAACAGAAAGAGATGTCAAGATTTTTGTAACGGAAAGAGATGTCAAGATTTTTGTAACGGAAAGAGATGTCAAGATTTTTGTAATAGAAAGAGATGTCAAGATTTTTGTAACAGAAAGAGATGTCAAGATTTTTGTAACAGAAAGAGATGTCAAGATTTTTGTGACGGAAATAGATGTCAAGATTAGTATAAAAGGAATATGGCGGCGTATGCAAGTCTTAGAACTATTGCAATAAAATAACGCTGTTGATAAGATAAGTGTGACTGTTATGTCAAGATTAGTTATAACAAAGAATATTACAGCGTATGATAAGTTGAACTATAGCAATAAAATAACGCTGTTGATAAGGTAAGTGTGACTGTAATTAGTTATAAGGAGAATATTACAGCGTATGATAAGTTTAGAACTGTAGCGACAAATTAACTGCTGTTGATTTGACTTATGCATGACTTTTATATATAGCAGCACTTCCTAGGAAATGTAACAATTTGGTTTGAAATCCACTTATTCTAGAGTAATAAGTAACGACATTTGTTCAAAGAAATATAAGAAAGAGTTTAGAAAAAGAATTGGGGAATCGTATTAGAAACTGATGACAGCATTTCGATGTTCGAAATGTGATTAGAATTAAACCATTAGGATTTGTAACTAGAATTCGACGATGTCGAATGTATTAAAAGTAAACTATTTTTAGGGATTATAATCTGATATAATAATTAACATTTAGTTGTAAACAAATAAATGTTAAAGAGGATAGGAGTCAGTACTTAGTTTAAACTTGATATCGATTTGATAAGAAGTTGACTTAGAAACAGAGTTTACAAAGTGGAATAGGAATATATAAAGTATGAAAGAGATTTTGATAAACGGGATCATGGTATTGATTTATTTGATAAAGATGTTCAGATTTCTATAATAGAAATGATATTCACATTTCAAAGTGAATAATGTTTTAAAAGTGAACGTTGGGCCGATTAAAAGGTTAAAAGGAAATTGGGAATATTTTCCAATATAAATAGGGTGATTATCCAAGTATAGAAATAAAGAATGCGAAATTAATGGAAATAGTCGAACGTTAATAACGTATGTTTCTGAAACATGAAAGAATAAGAGTTTAAAATAACTGGAAATGTTTTCCAAGAAGTATGAAAAGCCTTAAACGGGATTTGAGAAATATCTGGTAAGATATGGGAATTCGAATAATAAAACGAATGTTAAATAAAAGTGCCCGTGGTTGTATGATGTTAGTTGTACATTGAATGAATGTTGTTTTTACTTCGATAGAAATAACAGACTATCGAAGTGTTTTGACCATCGTTGTCAATATGGAGAGACCGGTTGGATACGTTATCCGAAAACCACTCCGTATAGGCATAAGCGCTGCGAATTAGATATGCTGAAGATAATTGAAGACGGAGTTAAAGGCAAGGGTCGTCCAGTTCTAGAATGATGTTTATTTGTTTGTCCAGTCCCAGGGCAACTTGTATGGACGAGTGTCTGACAGAGTATTTCCAACGGTCACGCCGTTGATTTTATGAATATACCAAGTTGGTGGGGAGAAGGTGACTTCTCTTTATTCTACACCCAGTGTGCATTCGTGTAATCAATGTGTGATTACGGATTTGACGATGTGACATTCAAAGTGAATGGTGATCAGATGTTCTGAAGATAGACGTAGCCTCTAGCCTCACAACCAGGAAGTGACAGAAGTTGGGCTAGGCAGCATGGCTAGTTGGGTCATCCCCAAGCAGGGTGTATTGTCACCGATCTAGAGAAAATTCATATTTATACTTCTTTTCGATTCTGTATCTTCGGATGATGGTTGGATGGCCTACAACCGTGGTGGCAATATATTCGCGACACTCAAGCTAAATGAGTGAGCGGTCATGTGTGGCCGGGTTGCAAGACGTTCTTGTTGAACCCTGAGTGTATCCCCTCTAGAGTACACTATTCAGAAGGTGCTCCCATACCTTGTCTGTTGAAATCCAATCTCCGATAAGCGCCCTGCGGTTTATGATTTTATACTATATATATGTGGAACGTGAGATGCAAGCGTTCTGCTACTTGGATAATTATTTGTTTAGACATTATCATAATATCACTGTTTTGATATCAAAGTAATTTGGGTTATAGTAAGGTAAAAGCCGTCCATGTTTATGTGTGGGCTGGTCTTACTATTATCCTTTTGTTTCAAAAGGATTTTCTTCAAAGTAAAACCGTATGGTTAGAATTTACTCACACCAGTCCCATGACTGACCCAGAGTTCATTTTGTTTGTTTTCCCTAAACTCTCGGGTGCCCAAATTTGTACGGGCAGTCAAGTGTTTCAGGCTTTGCAGATTCACTTGGAGGAGCTCAAAAGCAGGAAGCTTCACCATTAGTTATGTAGAGTTATTTCCGCTGTGATATGATGTATTGTACTCTGATAATGGTATGTATATACAATACAGTTTTGTATTCAAAGTTATGTTATATAATACATCTTATTTTGTTCCGCTGCGAGTTTCGTGTTACTCTGATTCTGTTCAGTTGTGATCTTCTTCTTCTATTCTATTAGTGCTATCTTTTCTTCCTCACCCTCTAAATTCTTCTATTAATGTCCTGGTGTTTTCGATGCTTGAATAGTCAACAGTGTGTTTTTATGTTGATTTTCTAGGTCGAAAATTCCATCCATTACAGTGACATCTTTGATGAGGTTCGGGATCTACCCCTGAGGCGCGAGATAGACCTCCGAATATACTTTGTAGATAATGAAAAGCCAGTTACATTGCCAGTGCGCCACATGGCTCCGAGAGAGAGAGGAGGGAACTCAGTAAACAAGTGGGGGAGCTACTTGAGAAAGGGTTCATAAGAAGAAGCATTTCGAAATAGGGTGCTCCAGTTGTTTTTGCTACAAAGACTGATGGTTCGCTTAGATTGTGCTTGGACTATAGGGAGTCGAACAAGCTCACGAAGAATAATAGACACCCATTGCCGAGGATAGATGATTTGTTCTATCAGTTAGTTGGTGCTTTGCTTTTCTCGCAGTTGGACTTAGCTATAGGATTTCACCAATTGAGGGTAGCTGAGGGTAGCATAGATAAGACTGCTTTTAGGACTCCTAACGGTTTCTTCAAAGGTCTCATCATACTTTTTTTTGGTTTGACGAATGTACCCACATATTTCGTAGACTTGATGAGTTGGGTGTTTAGGGAGTTCCTAAACAAGTTTGTGGTAGTCTTTGTGGATAGTATTTTGATTTTCTCTAGAAGCGAGGGAGAGTATGCCCTACATCTTAGGGAAGTCTTAGAGACCGTAGAGCGCATTAACTCGAAGCTAAGTTCTCCAAATGTCATTTTTGGAGGAAAGTAGTGAGGTTCTTAGGACACGTGGTCTCTAAGGAAGGGACAGCAGTGGATCCTACAAAGGTGGTGGCAATCCAAGATTGGAAGATTCCTAGAAAAGCAACGGAAGCAAGAAGTTTTCTAGGGTTGGCGGGCTACTATAGGAAGTTCGTTAAGGGCTTTGCGAAGGTATCAGCCCCAGTTTTGACATTGCTAGGAGGGAGCAAACCGTTCACAATATATAACGGTACTTGCGAGGCAGGGCTTGGAGCAGTTTTCGATGCAAGAGGAAAAGGTGATATGCAAAAGGCAGTAGGTACACAGTTATGTTTGAGCATCGTGTATCGTCCACAAACGGATGGACGAACAGAAAGGGTGAATAGAATCCTGGAAGATCCTTTGAGGTTATGCATCCTAGATTTTGGAGGACATGAGAAGAGCACTTTCCATTTGTGGAATTCGCTTATAACAACAGTTACAAAGCTAGTATTAGGGTTTTAATGGACGACCGTGTCGATCACCAACTTGTTGGTGGAAATCTACAGATAAGATTTCACTTCGGCCAGATATGGTTAGGGAAACTTCTGAGGAAATAGACTTGATTCGAAGATGAATGAAGACAACACAAGGTCGACAAAAGTCAAACGCTGACAAGAGACGAACCGACCTTGAGTTCGATGTTGGAGACAGGGTTTTTATTAAAGTGTCACCGTGGAGGAACGTAGTTCGCTTTGCGGAGTGTGGGGAAACTAGCACCATGGTTCGTAGGGCAATCCCCCATTACAGAAAGAATTGGACAGACAATAGAGTGAAGTTGCCGAAAAAGCTTAGTGGTGTTCAAGACATGTTTCACGTGTCGTATGTGAGGAAGTGTTTACATGATACCCCGGAAATAGTGGAGCCGAGCATGCTTAGAGAAGTGGAAGTGGAGCAAGATGCCATGATTAGACGAGCTCCTACATGCATCCTTGGATCGGAGATCAAGAAGTTACGCAACAGAGAGGTCAAGTTGGTTAAAATCTAATGGAGAGATGATCAAGGAGACGCAACTTGGGAGACGGAAGACAAGATGCATACGTTGTACCCTTTCTTTTTTTATGAGGGGATATTCTTAACTTCTCCTTTTTCTATCGCTTTGTTTAGACTTTTTCTATCGTTTAGTATGTCCTCTCGATTATATCTTTGATCTTTAGGTAGAAAATCCTATGGTTGTAAACATGTGTTTGAGACATGTTATGTTTGGTGGATGCAAGTGTTTGCTAGTGGTTGCTCGTGGATGCATTTACACACACATTAGACACTAGATCGGCTCAGTCACTTTCATATTGCATATGCATATATGTATTTGTATATGGATTGAAACTTGATGTGTTATCATATAGATGTTGCATTTGTATGAATGATTATGCACTCATGTAGAAGTTATAAAGTACGATTAGGAATAATTGCATACATGATGGACTCATGGCATTGACATAATTCACATTAAGGAGGTCAACTGAATCAGTAGACCGCCTGATTTTGCATTAGATAAGGACATATACACACTATGCATATGATCATGAAAGCATTAGAAACCTCTTTAGGGACAATGGATGCCTGTGATTGAATGGTTGACTAGATGGTTGTTGGATAGTAGGATACACATTCTTCTTGACTTGAAGATTTCGGGGATGAAATCCTTTAAGTATGGGGGAATGCAACACCCCGTAATTTTAAAATAGGACATAAGATATAATTAAAGAATAATTAATCTTTAAAAGAAGAGTTAGGTGAAACGGGTTATGCTATTGCGTTCGTCTTGGAATTCTGCTTGAGATAGAGTCCGAGTTTGCGTGAATTGGACACCGTGTGAAGAAGTTATGGAGGTTAGAAGTTTTCAAGTTTAAGAAGAAATTAAATTAAAATAATAATTAAAATAATTAAAGCATATTCGAATTTCAAAACTTCAGAAAACAACTGAGCGGGAAATTTCCCGCTTAGGTGTGTCGACCCCCCAAGGGGTGTCGACATGGGTGTCGACCCCCCTGTAGGGTCGACACCTGCGAACTAATCTGGACAGTGATGATTTTCTGAGGTGTTAGGGCATATGTGTCATGCTCTTGTTGGCTCTCTTGGGTTTGGATGGCTTTGATGACTCCTAGGATGATCTAAAGGCCCATATTAATCCTAAACATCTATATATACACAGCTAAACCTAAACCCTAACCTCACAACCCTACACTATGATGCCGTCATGATGTTCATCTACAAACTAACCTAGCTGTCACCATAACAAATCAAATTCTATATTAAAGATAAAAAGATAAGAGATAAAGATTCAAAGCCTAGGAAATGCGAAAAGGAATTCTAAAACAACAACGAACGAATCAACTCCTACATCAACGGATTAGCTTAGCAATTTCAGAAATTAGATCCCATAATTCAAGTTCCGTTTTCTGTGAGTGAAGTTACTTTCACAAGATAATTGTTTAAACGTAATTGTGATGAGTTATGAAATGGACTGTATGAAAATGTTTGTAAATCATATAAAGTTTATGTCTTTGTAAACTATGTTTTGATTTATGCTTGATTTGATTCATCATATGAAAGTTATGTTCTATGTTAATTCATATGCCTAATTACATATGCAAGTTATGTATGCATGTTATGAAAGATTATATGCAAGTCATGTTCATATATGTAAGATCATAATTTATATGTTCATATGTTTAGATCTACATGTTTATATGATTAGATCCATATCAGTCCATATGTTTAGAACTATATGTTCATATATTTAGATCTACATGTTTATATAATTAGATCCATATCATTCAATATGCTTAGAACTATATGTTCATATGTTTAGATCTACATGTTTATATGATTAGATCCATATCATTCCATATGTTTAGAACTATATGTTCATATGTTTAGATCTACATGTTTATATGATTAGATCCATACCAGTTCATATGTTTAAATCCGTGCAAGTATATGTTTAGATCTATACTTGTTCGCATTCCATATATTGATTGGATCTATTTTTATATGTTTACTAGATTTATGCAGCCTTAGATCTATATTTTTTATGCTAGTTATGATGTCATGTGTTTCTTCCCTTTTTCCTTTTTCTTATGAGTTGGGCTAATTGCGAGCCTAACGTATCACATGAACTATACGTACGAACAATGTGGGAATGTTGGGGAAAAGTTTGGGTAAAAGTTGAATATTATGTGATTGGCATAAAAGCGGTTGTAATCATATAATTAATTTTGGGCATAACTAGAAAATGTGGCATAACTTGAATTGACCATACTTTTGGATAATTTACTTATAAACTTGGACATGAATGGTAAATATGTAAATTGGCTAAAAGATGAACGTGCCTAACCCGAGGTTAGATTGAGTTGCGGTGTAAGACTGCCCGAAACCGCCCGGCACATCCAGCGACCGCAACAACATAGATCTAATGTGAGAGGTTAGTGCATTTAGCCCAAAAACCTGAGGTTAGAATGAGTTTGCGGTAGAAATCTGCCCGGAACCGCCAGGCACATCCAGCAACCGCAAACAACAGTTCTAATGTGAGAGGTTGGTGCTTTAATGAATAAATTAAGGCTAAGGAATAGACATGCTAAAAATGGAAAGGTTAAGTAACATATGAGCAGGCGACACTTAACCAATACAACATGTTAGGTGGTTGGGTTAAGTTAACATGGACAAGAAGACAACTTAACCAATATGACATGAACAAAGTGGATAGGGTTAAGGCAAGCTTAACCAATAATACATATGGACTTGATAAGGGGAAGGGTTAAGTAAACCTTGGGTAAGTGGGTAATATTAGTATATATAGGCCTACAAACTTAACCTTTAAATAAACATGTGTGAATCAGTGAGAAGGTTAAGTAACATATGAATAGGCAAAACTTAACCAGTACAACATGTTAATTAAGAAAATGGGCGGGGTTAAGTTAAATTGAGAACACTTAACCATTATAACATGTTGATTAGGAAACCCTAGTAACGAGGACCCATTTCAGCAGTAACCCACATAGAGGTATCATGGTATCCTGAGCTAGGCAGGGTGGGGCTCGATTACTGGGCTGAGTATAAGCAGTCAAAATAGCGGTGGGTAGTGCAGTAGTGTAGGTTCCGATGGAGTATGGGCGTGCACGTGCTCCGGAGTGGAAAAAGCAGGCACTTGGCATCAGTAGTATACACTGTGCATCTTGAATCGTGTCAGGTTGCCATCATGGGAATTGATACACCCCATGATGGGGCCAGCATAGGTATCTACATACAAGCGGGGCCGAATGACACAAGTAATGAATACATACAAGCGAGGTCAAATGACACAAGTAATAAATACATGCGAGTTAGGGAGCCGATCGAATGAGGAAGCTAGTGGGTACAACTCGTAGGGGTAGGAGAAAAAGGGGCACTTACGATAGCAGCTAGGAGTACATGAAACTGCCATTATCATGATTAGTAAGAGGGATCGACTAGAATGGGACTAGTAAGGGTGCGGTGTAACTAGTAATGATACGGTGTTACTAGCATTGGTGTATTTTAGTAATTATCCTATAGTGATTAGAAGCACAATCAACGTTATATCTTGTTCATCTTTTCGGCTTTGTCATGCCTGCTTATTCTACAGTCATTTCTTGCTTTCCAGTTTATGTTCTTATCCTGTTACTTTAATGATTACGTTGTTAAAGTCACTGGACTCACCAGACTTATGTCTGACCTAGTTTGTTTCGCCTCTTTTCTTCCGTTTCCCCCGCCAGGTTCTTAGAGTGTAAAAAATCAAGCTTAGTTCAGATATCTCTTTCTTACGGCTTGAAGTTGAAAGTTGTATTGCTTGGCTTTGATTCTGTGTATGTCATTTTTATGTTGGGGATTATGGCTTTAAAATTATGTACTCTGAAGGTTTTATACAAGATTGGTATTATGTACTTGATTTTGGTATTTGGAAATGTAATCAAACTTATTTTTGTTTCCGCTACAATAAAATTACAAAATTTTCTAGTACTACTTTCTCTGTCTTGTAATATTCCGTTCTATTTACTTATAATGCTCCACGAAACTTAATGCATTCCCTTTGTGAGTGACATTTGGGGTGTTACACCTACAACAATTTTGAACCCTTTTTCCTCACTTCCCGTCAATGGCATTGCTCCTTTGTTTGGAATTACTAAGTTGGCGTCTTCCTCTTCTATCCCCACTTTATTTGCTAATGTCACTACTGGTAATGTTAATCAATGGTCTGGTTCTCAAACGTCAATTGATGGCCTATCAGGTAACTCTTTTGAACTTGTTAGTGGAATTTCTTAGTCTGAGTTACTCCTGGGAAATGAATAAAGTTTTGGACGGTAGACTCGTTGCTATCAATGTAATTATGATGAATTCCGATGTAGTTGATGCGATTGCTGTTTGACTGTCAGAGTTAATCTTGAAAAAGGCTCGCGCGCGTTTGGCTTGGTCTTTTTCCTGTGAGAATGTTATTTCTCCAAACCTGAAAAATGGATATATGCAGGGCGTAGTGAGACCCTTCACTGCATTCATACAAACAACAGGGCCTACACATAGGGAATGGACATACATGGCAAGCAACGAACACTTCACCATTCTCCTTCACCTTAATTTTGTCCCCACATACTTTGCACCTTTTCACGGTGACACTTTCTTTGCTACCTTTTTGGTTGCCTACATCTTCGTTTGCATTCATAACATGAAGCTGATGTTGGTAGTGTGAGCCCGTGATTAGCCCGAACTCCATTGCATAGATGAATGAGGAAGGATGGGGAGTACATGGTATATGATATTTCAGTGTTTTTTTCTGGAATTTGAGATGAGTTGATTTAGTCTCTTGCACCAGCTTCTGAGTTTGTTGGTATGTTTGGAGTTGAGTTTAAGTTTTGTCTCTTTTTCATGGCAGGTGAGGGCTTGTGTTGCTTTGAAATTAAGGTGTTTTGCTTTTACATTAGGTATGTGCATAAACTACTCAATGTTATTCTAGATTTTGGATGTTTTGGCTATCAGGTCCTGACTCATATTCTTATATCAACCTTTATTCCTTGTTTAATCTTGAATTTTACTATCACAGTGTTAAGGTTGCTATTAAACAAAGGTCTCGCAAAAATTCACATAATAATAGTGGTTCAAGCTTCAAGTCTTCTTCCAGTGGCATAAAAAGTGTTAAGAAAAGAAAAGAAGAGTATAACAAAGCACGTGCTCGTATCTTTAGTGGCAGTAGTACAAGATAAACCAAGGAAGACTCTGAAACTAATTTTGCAACGTACTCATATACAGTAGCAAGATCAGCTAGACCATCTTTTGATGAAGATCCTGAGTTCAACCTTCCAAGTGATTTGAGCAAATCTTTTTTAGCTGGGAATGGAAATGGAGGCATAGAGCAAGAAGTTAGTAGATACCGATCAAGTAATAAAGTAGTTATTCTTAGAGATCGAGAGGTTGATAAAAAAAGATCCAGATCACAACAGGAGTTATGATAGGTACATGCAAAGATTTAATCCTGGATTTGGTTATAACACAATGCAGTGTTCTATGCCGCCTATGTATTCACCTACTTTAAGCTACAACCCAGAATTCCCACATCTTGGATCAACCCTCAGACCCCAACGCTCCATTGGCCACCAACCTCAAGTCATGTCACAAGGCCCACAGCACATGCTTGACCATTGATGAGCTGCATCACCACCTTCTCTAATAGTGTATGGTCAGGACCATCCAGAAAGAATGATGCATCCCTATAATGCTGGTCAGATAGGAGCTTGCCAATCATGAGTTTATGTGCAAAATTCTTCTCACTATTGTTCTGTTCCACCACGTCTTGTGCAAAGCCCCTGTCAATCTAATGGATATGGTGTTGATGTGCACTTGAAGAAGATAAATGGTGTGGAGGTAGAAAATTTAAAACATCTTTGCAATTTAGTAGAAAATTGTGAAGAAGAATGTTTGAGATTCGATCTTGATGATGAAAGATTTCTATGTAGTATTATGTTTTCTTTCTGTGTAAGTATTTCTTATTTTAGCTATTAAATATATATTCCATTTGGTATAATAATTATTCTAGAAAATATCTTGACATTATCTTCAAACTTAATTCACAATTCTTTCATGAAGTTGGTTTTTTCATAGTCTAGGCTTTAAGTGCTGACAGCAAGCAGTAATTGGCTCATACACGGAGAAATAAAGGTAGTAGTTTATATAATAAATTTCATGTATTTTTTCTTGCTTATAATTGTATGTGTGAGTCTGTATATGAGTGAATAGAGGGATAATGTAGTGAGGAATGTATGTAAATATGAATGATTGTGTAATATAACAGTGAACGTATAGTAGTGGAGTCAAAAAATTCTTACCATACGAAATATTTAAATAAAATATTTTTTTGAATAAAATCCGTGTTTGAGTAATGTGTTATAATAATATTTATTATAATATTACGGAAATTTTGATTAATAGCGGTTGAGATATAATTACTTTAACAGTTGTAAAACAAATTTTAACAACTGCTAGAAGCAGTTGTAAAAAAGGTTGACCTTATTACGATTGTAGATATAACTAATGGCACATGCCAGTTGTAATAGACATATTACAACTGTTTTTGGCAGTTGTGAAAGGGTATTTTTTTGTTGTAGTGGTACCTGTGGCAACACCTGTAACACCTCGGATTTTTGAATAATCGAATTAACTAAAATAAAGAATAATTAATCTCAGATGTGAGAATTAAGGGAATGGGGTTGCGCCATTTTGTTCAATCTCGGAATTCTGGTTGAAATAGAGTCCGAGTTTGCGGGAAACAAGTACCGGTTGAAGGAGTTATGGACGAACAAAGTTTGGAGGCAAAAAAAAAGGATTAGAGAGGAAGAACATCAAATCAAATCAGTTCTATTCAACCCTAACAACGAATCTTCTTCCGAGGAAAGCTAATTCAACTTCAGAAATCAGAATTCAGAACTCAAGACTGCTTTTGAGTAGTGAGTTCGATAGTTTTAATAAAATAATTAGTAAATTAATTGGATTGAGTTATGATGCGGATAATTTGGATATGATGTGAATTGTTGACTACATGTTGAATTATGTTGTAGAATTGTGTTGAAATCTCTATGACGTTATGTTGTGATGCTATCATTTATGATGTAAAGTTATGTTGCTATCATCTATGTTGTAATTTTATATGTAATCAAATCATCATGTTTCATAAGCTAGTTTGGTTATGTTGATTCATATGATAAATCATATGTATGCAAGTTTAGATTTTGATTTAAACATGAATCATATACAAGTTGGGTAAAATTATATGTGACCTTACATGGTTATGACATCTAGTTTATGTGAAAATTTGATTAAAAGTTAGGCTATGACATGTGTGAGTTATATGCTAAATTCTACATGATACTTTACATGTTAGATGCAAGTTTACACCATTGTTATGATGCATAAATCACATATGCAAGTTTTTATAAATATATGAGTTTGGGATATGAATCATGTTATGCAAGTTTAGGTTTATTGCCTATGCAAGTTTACACCTTTAGATGTAGATCTATGACATACATGATTTATGCAAGTTTGTGACCGTTATCTCAACAAGTTCACACCTTTAGATTTGGATCTATGACATATGTTGTTTTATGCAAAGTTGTAACTTTGGCCTATGCAAGTTTTAGATGTAGAACATCATTCACACATGCAAGTTCACCCCTATGTTTAGATCGATGTTTTAATTATGTGTATATTGTGATGTTTTCTCTTTATTCCATGAGTTAGACCATTCGAGTCTAACGTATATTTTACGTTAAACGAACAAACGTACAACATGGGGTAAAGGGGATAATATTAAAAAGATTTAATTGGCATAAATGCCTAAAAAGGCATAAAATAAATTTGTGATGAAAATTGGTATGATTTTACATACCATAAATAAATGGACATAATTGAGTCAATTATGGACATCGTTAATTGATTGATAATTTGAATAGGGAAAGTAATTCAAATTGGGGAATGGTTAATTAGGAGTAATTAATCGTCTAAGACACGAGGTTAGGCTCTTTTGTGGTGTAAGACTGCCCGGATCCGCCCGGCAAATCCAGCTGCCACAAATGCCAGTCTAATGTGAGTGGTCTTAGGCATAAACTAAATACGTAACAATTGTAAAGACACGAGGTTAGGCTCTTTTGTGGTGTAAGACTGCCCGGACCCGCCCGGCAAATCCAGCTGCCACAAATGCCAGTATAATGTGAGAGGTCTTTATGAGGTTACGGTCTAAATGAATTAAGAAACACTTAACCAGATAAACATGTAGTGGGGCATGAGGGGGTTAAGTGGGTACCTTGGGTGGCATGTGGAATCTAGTAGGTGCCTTGGGTGGCATTTGAAATATGATTAGAAACACTTAACCAAAATGTGAAACATGTAAGTGAACATGAATAAGAAGAGGGTTAAGTGGGATGTAGTAGAGGGGACCAAGCTTAGGTGGATAGCTTGTGTCAAGTAATGGGGGCCTGTTTCAACCAGTAACCCATACGTATCTCTATGGGCTCAACCCAAGTCGAGGACGGGACACGCATACTAGGCTTGACTGTAAGAGGCCAAACCGGGTTAGCGGTTGCAACGCAAGTCCAACGGGTTCATATGCGTGTGTGGACCCGGGCTGGTAGGTAAGACGTTGTTGCATCGTGTAGGTATAAGTCGTGCATTGTTGGTTGTATCGGGTTGCCACTTTGGGGAGTGATACACCCCACTGTGGGGCCATCACGGGTATCTACAAGTTAGGGAGCCGATCGCTTGGGGGTAGTGGGTACACCTAGTGGAGATAGGGGCAGACGACACCTATGAAGGCAGCTAGGGGTGCACGAAACTACCAATATCATTATTAAGTCTGTAGGCGGGATCAACCTTAGGGTGACTAGTGGTGGTGCAGTATAGCAATTATCCTATAGCGTTGGTGTTGTTTAGTAATTATCTTATAGTGGTTTAGGGGCGCTTTAACGATATCGTTGTTCATCTTGTTTCCTTATTTACTCTGCCATACTCAATGGTTCATGGTCATTTCCTTATTTTCCAACTTATGCCTTAGCCTAGTTACTTTGTTAATTATATTGTTAAAGTTATCGCACTCGCCAGACTTTATGTCTGACCCCCTTTGTTTCCTCCTCTTTTCTTCCTTCTCCCCCCCAGGTGCTCAGGTTGGAACTAGCACCATTGGAGCTTGATTTTGGACTGCTTTTAGAAGATTGCTTGGATCGTTGAAGTAAAGTTTAGTTTCTCTTTTATTTATGGTTATTTTGTATTGGGGATTATATCTTTCAATTTATGTACTTTTGGTAGTCAAGATGGATATTATGTACTTTGACTCTGGTTTTGATGATGTAATCAAACATATGTGTTTTCCGCTGCAATGGAATAAAGTTTTAAATCTTTGAGTGCTATTTATATCTGTCTTGTTGATTAAGTTTCTGTTCTATACTTACTTAAAACGCTCCATAGAAGTTAATGCATTCCCTTTGTGAGTGACATTAATGGACGTGGGGTGTTACAACACCCGTACCCATGTTGCCATAGGGTCGCAAAGGTGTTGCCTTTGACTCTACAGCAACGCGACAAAAAGCAACACCAAGAAAGTGTTGCCACAGATCATTTTTTGCCTATATCAACACTTTTTGCAATGTCATGCATCACTTCTCTGGTGTTGCAGTATGCAGTCTACGCCGTAGTGTACCAAGTGATGTTGTTAGGCTTTAAAAATGCAAGACCAACTTACCAACGATTGGTCAACATGATGTTCAAATCTGAGATTGGAAAAACCATGGAAGTATACGTGGACGATATATTGGTTAAATCTCATGCAGCAATCAATCACATGGATAATTTGGTCGAGATTTTTGGAATTTGGAGCAAAATATGGAATGAAGATAAATCCGTTGAAGTGTTCATTCAGAGTATCCTCTGGTAAGTTTTTGGGATTTATGGTCAGTGCAAGGGGCATTGAAGCCAACCCAACACAAGTCACAGCCTTAAGGAAAGTAAGGGATCCTCGAAATAAAAGAGAACTCCAAAGTCTCAACGAAAAAATCGCGGCATTAAGTAGGTTCATCTCAAAAACAACCAATAGATGCATTCCTTTTTTTGACGCCCTGAAAAAAGAAAAAAAGAAATTTAAGTAGACTGAAGAGTGTCTGACTACTATCGGGGAATTGATAAGACACGTGGAGATCCTACCAATGCTTTCCAAACCCAGTGATGTGGAGGATTTATTTGTCTATCTGGCAACATCTCTCACGCTTTGAGTACAACTTTGTAATGCTAGGAGTCACGGTCCAATGACCTATGTATTATATCAGCAAGCGGTTTACTGGGGTAGAAAAGAATTACCCAAAACTCAAAAAGCTCGCCTATTGTTTGTTTATTGCATCAAGGAAGCTGTGACCTTATTTTCAAGCATATCCGATCAAAGTACTTACCGACCAACCATTGAAACAAGTCTTATTCCGCCCTGAAACTTCGGGTCGGTTGCTAAAGTGGAACATCGAACTAAGCCAATTTGATGTAACTTATTATCCTTGGAGTGTGATTAATGGAAAAGCTTTAGCCAATTTTATCACGTAATTTTCCTTTTAGGATGATGACGAGGAAGAAATAGTGGAGGTAAGTGTGCAGTGGAAGTTGTATGTTGATGGAGTGATGAACGAGTATTATTCTGTTGTAGGAATGGTCTTGTCACTACTACAAAACATAGTGTTTGCGTCCGTTTTTTTTTTTTTTTTGCACCATTTGCATCTGTTCCACTACCTATGCAAATGCAATGGACGCAAATTGTAAAACAAAAAAATTTAAATTTTTTACGGATGCAAATATGGTATATTTAAGTTTGTTGTAGCCAAAAACAGACGCGAATACTATACATATTTGTGTTAGTTTTGTTACTATAGCAGATGCAAATTGCTTATTGCAGTTTTGCTTTTTAGTGCATTTGCATCTATTTTGCAACTACAATAGACACATTTTCTTAATTAGCCTTTTAGGTTTGCCACAACACAAATCTGAATACAATCAAATAAAACAACACATAATTTTACAATATAAAAGTATAAAAACCATCCAGAACACCATCCAATAAAATGAAGTTAATATAACAAAATAAATTGCAAAACACATAACATAATAGTCACCATTAAAAGTAAATAAGCCATGCCATGGAATATAATTCATATGTCCAAAGCATTTAAAATGTTTATAACAATGTGACACTAGAACATGGATTCCTAAAGCAGACTTTTCCATGTATTTATCCAAAAAGCTGCATTGAATATAAGCACAAGTCACATAACAAACTGCCCTGGCTTAGAGATGTTGCTTTAAAGATTAGTGCACACTTAAGAATCCAAATACTTTCCCAATCTATGCATTAGACAATGCTACCATCTTTATCGCATACTACGATATCATACCCTCAAATGTCATCGTCATCTAGTAGGCTATCTCCAAAACTTATGCCAGCATTTATAAAACCGTTATTAACATATAATAAAACCATATCATAACATGTAAGTAGTATCCATTTTGATTATGTGCGACTATGCCATGAAACCAAAATTATTATCTAAGAAAAAAGTCAAACGAAACTGGTTTAAGCAGCAAGGAGAAATTTTGCTACACTCCTCTACTACTTATGAAATCATTCCACTACACAAGGAAATTTTATACTAACATTCCAGCATGACACCTGAAAATACCTCGACATGCTGATTTGGTATAGTGACTCCCTAATGCAAGATGGCGTCCAAATGACGCATGGAATTTTATGAATCCAAACCAAGTTAGTCTGCATAGTATGTATCAGCTTAAACAAACGATTTTTTTTAAAACCAACTACGTCTAATGATCCATTTGAATACCCAAAAGCTATGTGCATAAGTAGTTCTTCCACTTAAATTTTGCACAACGCTAAGGATGATACCAATATAGATTACCATACGACGTCAAAATTGATTTAAATTCGACATATTCCACCTAAATTCACGTTTGAGTTATCCCACCTAAGTTCAAATTACTACTCATAAAATAGAATTTTTCAACATAGAATCATGCCATTAATCCATTCATTTCATTAATTCATAGAATTTATCAAGCCTCGGACAGCCATGGCTCTCCACACTCCAACAAAAGGTCCTCAACTTTTTGATGATACAATCTAATCTATTAATATATGGTAGTTATCTTATATCCAAGCAAAAACCATTAATGCGGAACTTACCCCTCCAATGCCACCAATGAAAGGACAGCTAGATCCAGTTTTTCATTATATAAATAGTTAAATGATCTCAAATTTCGTCCATCTCTTGTTAGCTATAAGAATGATCATGTACAAAGTTCTGCAGTTAAGAGATTGTTTTGACACTTGAATAATATAATTATTTAACACTAAAAATGAAGGAAAAAAAGGAAAAAGAAACTAAGTTCAACAAATAATAATTGAGAATATCATAATTGACTAAGTTCAGCAGATAAAAAAACTAAGTTCAGCAGATAAAACTCAACTCTAGATGATCCAAGTTATCATATTCCACTGTTTTGGCTTAGCTGCACATGACATGTACAATAAATGGCTCATTAGTAGATAGATTTTTTCAAATGATAAGATGATATATTCCTAAATAAATATAAGTTTAAGATAAGGTGAATTTTTGACTACATTCAAGTTATTTACCTACAGCAAAATGTCAAACGAGGATTTATGATGGTAGAACTCGTTCCTGATCTCTTAATGTATTCCAAGGAACTTGCACTAGTATCTTAACTATGACTTGGATATATCACATCAAGAAGACAACAAATAATCACTATAAGTAGGTTTGGTTGTGTCTAGTTTGTAAGGTTAACAAGAGTTCACCATTTCCAAAGTTTATTGTTGCTGCATTTCGTATTTTATTGATATTAATGAATCTATCAATAATAGGCAAAATAAGAGAAAAAGGAATTGTCAAAATGAACTGAACTTCCAAAATAGTATTATTTTGATAGAGTTATCAAAACAATTTTTGTATATCTCTGCCTATAGTTTTCTACTAATACATCTGGGCAGAACATGTAAAATGTCTACATTTTTTATAACTAAGCAAAAAATGGCATTTAAAAAATATATCAAAGAGAGTGAATATACATAATGAAGAAAATAGGATGTGATACATACTTACCCCAATCTACCCAATTTTGCATAGCATTCAGTCATGTATACTCAACCCTGCAAGATCCTAATAGCTCTCATACTGATTTCCGATGAACTAATTGAAATAGGAAAAATCCCTAGGGAAAAAACTTTTATAAATCCAGTTATGATAAGTAAACAAATAAATAGTGTTAGTATCATTTGAACCAATTGTAATTCTGTTTTCAACATTTGTGTTCATAAAAGAAAAGACTTGTTTGCTCGTACAATGTGCATCCATGTGCATAAATTCACCAGGGAAAGCAAATTGTGTTAGGGATGAGAATCATGGTTCTTAAGACAAAACTAACACTAGAGGCAAGTGAATAGTGTTTTAAAGAGATTATAGAAAACTTGAACAATTAACGATTATTCAAATAATTGTATGAACCACTGAATGAATATAACAACAGAAACAATCACAGATGCAAACATAAACTGAAATAAAATGCAGAAAAGGAAATAACACACCATATTTTATATTGGTTCGGATTACTCCTATGTCCAGTCCCATGCAATGCTGGATCGCGAAGAGTTTTGTTAATACTAGTATCAACTTTACAACACCCTCGATTTCACGTCTACAAGGCTCACACAGATTCCACACCCTTGATTTCACGGCTATAAGGTTCACACTGATTCAGCACCCTTGACTTCATAGCTAAAAGGTTCATACCGCTCCTTTTCCTTAATTAACAGGCAACAAGGAACACACCCTTCCCTTAACAATTACAAACAGTCCAAGAAATCTTGAATATCACTTCCAAACAGAGAGTATTTGATAGAGATTGAGAAGAGAAAGAGAATAGTATAATTTGTATTCAAAACCGCACAGCATAAGCTTAGAAATCAAGAAATTAAGTTAGAGTAATGGTGGTAAGAGTATGGATGAAGAAGGAGAAGACCCCTTTAATAGAGTTCCAAATGCTGCAACAATTCTGAAATGTTTCAAATAACGAAAAAACACTTCCATTGAAATTTAAAGTTGTGACGGTTATATGTCAACATGTCCATTGTTGTATGTCGACATATATAAGGTTTTTGAATATTAAAACATTTTTAAAGTGTTTAAATTACTATATATGTATTCTGGAAATTCTTGAATCAAAACTGGTGTTTCAAATTAATTTTGTAAAGTGTAAAAAATATATAAAAACATAGAAATATATAATATAAAAATATTTATAAAATTATATAATATGAAGCTGTAAAACTATATATTATAAGCATATATATCATAAAACATTATAAACTATAAACTATATAATAAACATATATATATATATATATATATATTTGAAATCATAAGTAAGAATCTTATTAATTTGAAATCATTTTGTAACAACCCGCATTCTACGCATCGGAGGACCGTAGAGTATTTATTTCTTTCACATACGAAGTCGAATGGTCATGTAACTTTGGGAGACGACTATTATGGTCATTTCCCATGTTCATGATTTTTGCCGATTTTTAAATGACCGTTTTGCCCCTAGCTGGTCTTGTTTTGGCCATAACTTTTGATTGGAAAGGAGTTTTGACCTGAAACCACTTCCATTGCTTCGAATGATGGTTTACCTTTCCGTAGAGTGGTCACATGTGAAAAACGGACTTACCGTTTGGGAGATATGGCTGAATTAAGGTTCAGAAGGTGAAAAACAGCTTAATTGGGCTAAACCGGGTAGTTAACAGCTTGGCCCATAACCCATTTCGGGATTAGGGTTATGGGGAGGCTGATAGGGTTTGGGAAATCATTTCATTTCAGTTTTTGAGCCGCCACTTTCATTCTTGAAACCCTAGCCATGGCCTCCACTCTCTAAATCTCTTCAAAACATCTCCAAATCACCTACAACTTGAAGATTGGGATTAGCAACATCAAATCATGGGAGATCTTCACCAAATCAAGATTAGAGCTGCTGGAACATATTAGAATTCGATCCAAACAGAGAATCATTTCAGATCTATAGTTTACTTTGTGGCCAAGGTGAGTGATTTGCATAGTTCCACACTAATTATGGCTAATTAAGGGTAATTAATGTTAATTAGCGAATTTAAACATGATAAACATGATTAAGGGGAAAACATGGGTTTTGGGTACATTTGATCCATGTTGTTATGATTAAATTGTTGTTTTGGTATTTATGGTTGATTATATATGTTGCTACTACTGTTTGGTATGACTTATGATTGCATTATAAAGTTAGAATGGTTGAAAATGCCGTCGAGAGGCGAAAATAGCTTGCTGGAATGGTGCAGGTTTTCTTTGGGTCGAGTTAGACCGACCAGGGGAAGGTTTTGACCGACCGACCCGAGCTCACGACCGACCCTGTATGAAGTGTTCGACCGACTAGGGAGATCGTCTAGGTTGGGCAAGACCGAACACTATGCGATGTTCGACTGACCCCATACGATGATGAAATACCGACCGACCAGGGATGGTGAAGTACGACCAACCAGGAATGGTGAAGTGTTCGAACGACCAGGGGGCAATACTGACCGACCAGGGTAGAGATGATGAAAACCGACCAGAATGAAAGGTTCTTGACCGACCGACCCGATCCACTTTAGAAGCCACGAACCGATGGTGCGACCCGATCCGTATGGAACGACTCGATCCGATGGAGGGAGCACGACCGACCCGATCCGAGTTGTTTGGACTTGAAGTGAAGACCACGATCCGACCCGAGCGAGGGTGATGACCACGATCCGAAGCAAGGTGAAGTGAAGACCGACCCGGATGAAGATGATGACTAAAACCCGAGATGCAAAGGTAGTCCAAATGGAAGTTAGAGCTCAGGATCCAGATGGGAACCAATGAGTTCACTTCATGATTGGGCTTTGCTGCAGGATGTGTGCAAAGTGGTTGCCGGTATTCATAACTTTGGTTCCCCACTGAGAGATGGATAGTGGGCTTGTAGTGATAGTTACACGGGATTGGATTCCATCGTGGCCCAAAGTATTAGGTAACCAAAGTAGCGGATATCGTATGCTTTACGCAATGAGTGAGAGATGTGAGGATGGTTGCTATGATTGATTGTTTGACATCACTATGACATGCACACCCCCACCCCCGTATTTCTTACACCATATGTTAGTGGCACCTTAGAGTATTGTACAGTATGTAGTGTTAACTCTTTGGTTGCAGGTCCAGGTTCAGGTATGATTGGATTATACCTGTTATTGTTTTGTTTTGTTGCTTATCGCTCACACCAGACTTTTGTCTGACCCAGAGTTTTATGTCTCTTCTTATTACTCTGGGTGCTCACACGAGCAGACTAGAGACAGGTTATCTGGTGATGCACGAGTAGCTGATCTGGAGGCGAGCAGGAGGCTTCCACGTATGATATATATAGATATTCTCCCTGTGTCGTTGGTGGTTACTACTTGGGCATTAGTAGTGTACCTCCCTTATCTTGCTTTTGCTTTTAGAGACAGTTTGAAAAGTTGTAATAATTAAATGATGTGGAACATAAGCTGTATTTGGATTTTCCCCTGCTATGATAGTTGTTTTAAGCTTATGCACTGTCTCGCCTGTTTGTGTCAAGTATATGTTATGATTATATTTTATTCCATGCGCTGTTAGATATATTACAGGTTCTTTGTTGATTCTTCGTCTTCTTTCTTTTCTTCTGACAATCGTTCCGTGCTAACTGGACATGTGTACAGCGCACTTTTGGAGTAAATGTCGGTTGGTGCGGGGTGGGCCGTCACACATTTAGAAAGGAGTTCGAAATAATTTTGAAATCAATTTGAAAACAGAATTTGAAAGTGCCAAACAGAGTTTTACATATTATCTAGACTCTTTTACTTATATATTCTTGAGCTCTTGAAATCTTGATATCTTGGTTCTCATGAATCTTGAATCTTGAAATCTTGAATCTCTTAACCTGTATAGTCTTCTATATTAAATATATATAATTCCAGCACATATATCTATACATATTCTGGATAAAAGATTCTTGTACATATTTTATAATCAATAATGTTAATAATTAAAAAACGTTATTTATCATCCAAATTCCATTCTCCAACAATCTCCCCCTTTTTTATGATGACAACCTTGATTTATAAAATATTCATACTAAATATACCCGTAACGGCTGGAAATTTCCGACTCCTCGAGAGTCGGAAATTCCGAGACGTTAGTGAAAGAATTTAGAAGGTGAGAAAGAAAAGATAGAACTAATAGAATAGAAGAAGAAGAAGAACATCAGAATCATCAGAGTAACACGAATCTCACAGCGGAACGAATAACATATAATATATAACATAACTTTGAAGTAAACAGTTATATATATACAATAGCACTTATCAGAGTACAACACTTACAACACAACGGAAATAACTATAGCTTTAAAATCTTGCAGCCTCCTGCTCCAAGCTCTCCAAGTATATCTGTAAATCCCGACTACTTGACTGCCCGTACAAATTTAGGCACCCAAGAGTTTAGGGAAAACAACAAAGTAAACTCCGGGTCAGTCATGGGACTGGTATGAGTAAAATAGTTTAAAACAGGTATAGGATATCTCATAAGACCACGCCGTGAATACGGAACGGGTTTTTCCCTTATGAGTAACTGAACAACTTTGACAAGCAATATCATTGTGATATTATAATAATGTCTAAGTACAAATAGGTATCAATCTAGCAGAAACGCTTGCATCTCACGTTCTACATACATAGTATAAAATCATAAACCGCAGGGCGCTTATCGGAGAATGGATTCCAACAGACAAGGTATGGGAGCACCTTCTGAATAGTGTACTCTAGAGGTGATACACTCAGGGTTCAACAAGAACGTCTTGCAACCCAGCCACACATGACCGCTCACTCATTTAGCTTGAGTGTCGCGAATATATTGCCACCACGGTTATAGGCCATCAAACCGTCATCCGAAGATATAGAATCAAAAAGAACTATAAATATGGATATTCCCTAGATCGGTGACAATACACCCTGCTTGGGAATGACCCAACTAGCCATGCTGCCTAGCCCAACTTTTGTTACTTCCTGGTGTGAGGCTAGAAGCTACGTCTATCTTCAAAACATCTGATCACCATTCACTTTGAATGCCACATCGTCATACCCGCCAAATCACAAATTGACTTATCCAAAAATAACACGGGTATATAGCTAAGAGAAACGAATTCCTCCGCCACCAAACGTGAATACGTTTGAACAGATCAACTTACGCGATCCATTGGATATAATCTGTCAGACCTTCTTCCATATACGTTGTCCTGGGACTGGACAAACCGAAGGCACTATTCAGTATATCCATCTTAGTCACCGTTATCTAAGACTTATACAACAGCCCTTGCACTTTACTCCGTCTTCAATTTATCTTTGGCATATATTGCTCGCAACGCTTATGCCGATACATAGTGGTTCTTTGGATAATAATCCAACCGGTCTCTCCATATTAACAACGTTAAAATGGTAAATACTTTGAAAGTCTGTGATTCAACTATCAAATGAAAACATGTCGGTGTACAAACAACGATCTTATTTCCAAATGGAAATTCGATCGATCAATCATCATATGTTCATATTTCCCTTTTTTCATATATTTAGAAAATATATGTTATTAATCATTGGAAAACATTTCCATAGCTTATTTTCACATCACTATTATTTCGCAACTATCAGTCCCTAACTGTAACTTGTATGAGAACAATTCTCTAAGTATCAAACCGGAAGGTCGAAACCAACATCAGATCGTCACTTAGAAAACCGTTCAACTTACCCTCTCCAGTCAGTTTCTGAATTTGCTTAACTCTATTTCTTAAATTCTTATCATGAAAACATTTCATTTTCTATGTTTAGAAAACATATCTGACTATATTTGGAAAACGTTTCCAAAACTCATTTACGGATTTCCAATGAACGTTGTATAAAACATCGTTTCGCTTAATCCATTTATCGCTTATTCCTTAACTTTATTTCCAATCAACCTTTTCTATCGAACCACAACTATTCCTTTGTCAATTCTGAAGTCAATCAAGTTGGGGTATAATTACCTCTCAGACCTTAATTGAACAACGTCCTTTACTGTGAAATAGATGAAGCTCGTCACTCACTTTTTACAATCATCTGTTTTACGCAAATTCTTGGATTTAGGTTACGAATCCACTTCTTATATGACAACGTTTGATTATAACTATAACGTTATAATTCCTACTTCTGCAATGTCTAACCTAAATTATAACTTTATCTCCTAACTCAAATAATTTAACAGACACCTAATTTCTAAATCAATAACTAAATCTTGATTTAAACCCTGGAAAGTAAATAGTACTTTCCCGAATTCGCTATAATCGAATTCGACGTATAACTCTCTTTCGAGTAATCTCTATTTGATTAACTCTTCTTCGAATAACCTATATTCGATTATCTCTCTTCGAATAACTCATATTCGAAATCTCTCTCTTTCGAATAAACAATATTCGATCTCTTTCTTTCGAATATGCTATATTCGAAAATCTCCTTTCGATTTACTAATCATAACTCCTTTCGATCAAACTAAAATCGATAACTCCTTTAACTCTATTCGAATAACTAATATTCGACTAACTCCTTTGGATCGACTCATTTGATTAACTCCTTCGAATAACTAATTCGAATAACTTACCTTCGAATAACCAATATTCGATTTACTCTAACTCGATTAACTTAATTCTAATCGATTTACTCCATTTCGATTCAACTTAATTCAAATCGATTAACTTAACTCAAATTGATTAACTCCTTTCGAATAACTAAATTCGATTTAACTCTAATTGAATAACTAATATTCAATTAACTCTTACGTGTTTAACTCTATTTGAATAAGTAATTCGAATCGCTCTAATGTGTTTAACTCTATTCAAATATCAAATTCGAATAACTCATTTCGAATAACTAAATTCGATTAACTCTTTTAACTTTACTCGAATAACTATATTCGATTAACACCTTCTTTCGAATAACTATATTCGATTAACTCTTCGACTAACTCCTTTGGGTTAACTAACTTCGAATAACTCCTTTGGACTACTAACTTCGAATAACTCCTTTGGATTAACTAACTTTGAATAACTCCTTTGGATTACTAACTTCGAATAACTCCTTTGGATTAACTAACTTCGAATAACTCCTTCGGATTAACTAACTTCGAATAACCAATATTCGATAACTACTCTTCGAATAAATAATATTCGGTAACTATTCTCAAATGAATAACATTTGATTTCCCCACTCGAATAAACTATATTCGATTAACTCTTTTAACTTTACTCGAATAACTATATTCGATTAACACTTTCTTTCGAATAACTATATTCGATTAACTGAACTAATCTACTTAGTTTAACTTAGTTAATTCACTTTGATTAACTCTAACCGATTTACTTAGTTTAACTCAGCTAATTCACTTTGATTAACCCAACTAATTTACTTCGATTAACCAATTAGTTTAACTTGACTAATTCACTTAGTTTGACGCAACTAATTCACTTTGATTTACAAATTAGTTTAACTTAGCTAAGTCACTTAGTTTGACGCAACTAATTCACTTTGATTTACCAATTAGTTTAACTTAACTAATTCACTTCGATTAACCGCTTAGTTTATCTTAACTAATTTATTTTGGTTAACTTAACCAATTACTTTGATTAACTCGACTAACTTGCTTTGGTTAACCTAACAAATTACTTTGTTTAACTCTTATTCGAATAACTAATTCGAATCACTCTAATGTGTTTAACTCTATTCAAATATCTAATTCGAATAACTCATTTCGAATAACTAAATTCGATTAACTCCTTTTATTAACGTTTATTCATTTCAAAAGATTTCCTTTTTACAACGTTTATCCATTGATAAAGATTTACTTTTTACAACGTGAATCCATTTATAAAGATTTACTTTTAGTAACGGTTCTTCACTTTATAAATGTCCTTTTAATAACGTTTCTACTTCTCTATATAAGTCCAGACTTATATATATTCCATTTATCAACGATAAATAATTTATTTAATTTATAAAACATTATTTATAAATTAATCTACTTCAATTTATCTGTTTAAAACAGATTTCCTATTTAATATCTCATTTAAATCTATATCGTGTTATACCGTGTGCGAAGCACGTGTTTAAATCTATCCTTGTATAATTCTATTTATTTTCCGAACAAGTGTTCCTTTATTTATTCCCTAAATAAATATTCCTTTATTCCATTTATTTATAATCTAAATAAATGTTCCTTTATTTATTTCCCAAATAAATAAATGGTTTCATTTTATAAAATCCTATCGATTTTATAAATAAGATTTATTTTCGATATAAACATTGAAAATTCCTTTTTTACATTCTAGTATCACCTACGGTGTTTAACGTGTCGTATAACAATGATCGGTATCATTCAAACATATGAAATCAATAACAGATTTCATAACACATCATATATCACAATATATGAAAAACAATAAAATAACTGTTGAGGAATCCAGTTGGATTCCTCCAACCTGTTTCCCTGCATCACAGATGTTAGACAATATAGATAACATCACTTTCAGTTCCATATGATACATTCTGTTAAACAGAATCAATATAGAAATTTAACTAACTGACTAGCAGTTCAATCAAACAATCAACACACAGTCAAACAGACAATAATTAACAGTCCTAAGAATGAGTTGTAAAAATAGAACTGTATAGAGTTGGTGAGTTTTACTCACTTTGCGCGTTAACCGTTGAATAACGGTTTGCGTTCATTTGACTGCGACGGACAATTTATTTCGCCATAAATTGTAACGAGCTCGGAATCACTCTCATTCAGCTCCATTGTGTTGCTCCCGTCTATATGATCCCATCGGATCTTGTTTCGTCAGATTCTGACATCGTATGACGATGTTATAAAGTTTGGAAGTTAATACTCTACTTAAATGATTTCAAAAACGAACCACACCATCTTCCATTATTAGGCCCATTTAACAGTTTCGCATCTCCTTCCTCACGGTTTTGTTTTACCCAAAAAGTAAATCCCATCATTTCGTGAAGGCCTTCCCTTCTGCAAATCATTTCAAAATTCTTTAATTGTTTTCCCAATCCAAATCACCATCATAAACTCATAATTCTCACTGTATAAATTACCATTAAACTAATATACTTAATGAACCCCAAATCACCACGTTAACTCAATCCCTTCTCCCTCTTCCTATTAAAATCTCAGTTACTGTTTAAAACAAAAATCACAGTTATTACCAATTGCTCATCGTCTTCTCAAAGGAGACTTCACAGCTGCTCCATACGAGTTGGAACATCCACCGTACCCCTTTGTTAACTTCACAGAAATGAAAACAAAATCATAACCCATCTCTACCGTGTAGCTGCTTCTATGCATGAAAACGCGACAGCCATTTGTTTCGAACCCATAGCTCCCTCTCCACTTCGCTTCTACTTCGACTGTCCCTTCCAGTATTGTTTTGCTCGTGCTTCTCTTCTCCAGTACAGGTCACGCACCCTCAAAACAACCTCAAGACTTGAATCGAACTTCTCCTTTTCTACTCAGGGTCGAAGCCTTATCGTTGACTCGAGCGCCGACTATCCACCACAATCCGCGACCCTCTGCTGCGTTCAGTCGGCATCGAACTCAACGAATTGGGTACTCGGTTGAAGCTAATTCTGTAAGGATTTCAAAGGAGTTAGTTTTAGGATTTTATAAATTTTCTTTGATTTTTTTTGATTTAGTTTCCTGTTGTGTTTTCTCGTGGCGACTCGTTTGTTTCGTTCAGGAGAAACTAGTTTAGGTCTTAAGGAAAAAAATAGGAAATCGGTTATATACAAACGGTTAGCTTCAAAGCCTCGGTGAAAGCTTGGCCACGTTAGAACGAGGGAAGGTATGGTTGAGAAGAACGAAGGGTGGACTTCTATTGATCACTAAAAAAGAAGGGATTAAATTATCTTACGTTATAACATTTTGGTCATCATATTTTAAAAACTTCGTTAATTACGAACGGCCATCGACAGGATTAAATACACCATCATGACGATCAATGTGCCATGATCCCAGAAATATAATAATACCGGTAGGTGGAATCATATTTTGAAACTTCAAAATGTTGATTTCAGGGTGCGAAATACTTCAAATAAAAAGTCGCTTATTTAATTAATTAAAAATTACAATAAAATCCTAAAAATTAAATTATCACTACTTCTCAAAAGAACCTTGTCTGAATTCACACCCGATGTCTAGTTATTTTGAAATAACCGTTATGGTCGATAAACGATTCTATAGCGACTATTTTAAAATTTGATTTGGACATATCTCAAAATCTACACGACGAAATCTCGATTTTTCTCTTCCACTAGAAAGATATACTCTACCAGCTCCACACGTTTCTTGTTTCACAGAAATCCGGCTTAAAATGAATCATGTACATTCAGTTGAAGTTCAAATCGCCAAATTGCGAACTGCCGCGACATTTCAGGTTCGTTTTAATTATAAAATATAAATTATAAGTTCGAACGTTGTACTGTAAGTTATCGATATCGCCAAATCGATATATAAATCATTAAATAAATTAATTATTCGACAGCTAACAAAACGCGCCATTACAATACCTGATGGTCTGATTTCTTGAATACTCTCCCTTCCACCATGAATTCTTTCTGACTCCTCTAAAACTATGCCTCATCTTATTTATATTTTATTTTATAATTTCTCCCCCTTTGTCATCAACAAAAGCTATTCAAAACTAAACTATTCTAAACTAAACTGTTACTACCAAAATCAACTTCTAAATAGATTAACAATGAAAGGGCAATGGATCGTCATTAACACAAGAAGTGTCTTCGAAACCAAAACCCAAATACTATAAAGAACCAAAAGCATGAAGGGATAATCTTAGAGTTGCACAAACCGACACCTTCTAAGGAGAAAGAAGCTCGAAATCTCTAGAATACTAACAGGATATATCCGACAGGGTATGCCCGGCAGGGGGTTTCGTAATGGAGAGCCACCTAGGATAGAAGATAAGCAAGGATAAGCCGAAGAGCTCCGCTAATTAAAATCCAGAAAGGCGGAAGGATTGTCGTTGTTAACTAGCTTAACACCAGCACATTAGGAGATAAATGATTTAAAGATACCATGCCTAAAGCACCTAAGGGTTATCCAGAACTAGCCCACGAAATAACCAAGCACCGGGAGGTCGCACTATTAAACAATAGGTAAAATGCCGGAAGTTACCCTTCGGAAGGCTAGACATCATATGAAAGCTCCAACCGGAAGGCAAACCTAAAACCAATGGGGGATACAGGCTATCCATACTAATCTGCTTAGTGCCGACACCGATACGGGTCTGAACCGGTAGCTATCTACATACGTCGCGAGGGCAAGCTCCTCTAAGTATTCATGAGAAAATCGGAAGCCTGCTGTAATGTGCCGTATTTTTATGATATAATAATCAATTTATTTAATTATTTAAATAGCCGTCTAGAGATTTAAATGGTTATTTAATTAAATAATATTGAATATTTAATTAATATTTATAATATAAAAATATATTATAATTTCGAAATAGTCAAAAATAGCTGAATTCACAATACGGTGTGAATTGGATCATATATAAGGTATAATTCAGTTTGGAATTGGATTAGAATAGCAAATATATTATTTAATCGACGTTAGAATGTATAAATTATAATTTAATTATAATCGGGCCCGTAACGTCGCGACAGTTCATTATTTGGCGATTTGAACTTCAATTGAATATACAGAATCCGTTTTAAGTTGGATTTCTGTGAAACAAGAAACGTTCAAAGCTGGTGAAGTATAATTTTCTAATGGAAGAGAAAATTCGAGATTTCGTCATGTAGATTGTGAGTTGTGTCCAAAACAAAATTTAGAAAAGTCGCTATGAAATTCCTTTATAATTTATAACGATTTATTTATATTATAAATGGATTTTTAATATAAATTGAATATCGATATAATCTAGTATTTTGAAATATTGAGTTATTAAATCCAGATAGGTATATTTTGGAGTTGTATGATATTATATGTGAATATATGATAATATTAATTTATTAATATTTAATTTAATTATTTTTAAATATATAAATATTTAAATGGGTTTATTTAGAGCTTTGAAAATATACATTTTTACAAATAACCACCGTTTTCGATGAAACTAATTTTTTTGGATCCGGAATATTAAATTATTGTTAGATTTCAATTTTCGTGATTTTTGGAGTCAGTATATGACCATGCGCGATTTAAACGTGGAAAGCAGTCGATATTTTGACGATTAAAAATACGTTGTGTGAGCAAATGGTGTCGGAATTCGACGAAACAAGTTTCGTTGGGTCCGTAATGTCAAACTCTAGTTGCATGTCAATTTCCATGATTTTTGGGTGTTGTGTGTGATCATGCGAATTTTTATAAGACGAATACAATGAATAATTACCTAAAAATTAAATAAAAAAAAATTAACCTATCCTATATATACCCGCTAACATTCTAACCCTAACACAGTTCTCTCCAATGGTCAAAAATGCAGCCGCCTACCTAGAAAAAAATCCAACAGTAAACCCCTAACTTCAAAAATCCAAATCAAATTCAAATCAACTCAATAAAATCCAAACTTTATATATTTGTGATCGGGGGTTGATGCTCCTCGATTCCATGTACAAGTTGAAGGGTTCGGAGAAGTTTTGCATCACTCCAGAAATGCACAACGCACGACAATGTAATTAGGGTTGGATTTTGTGATCGATTGAAGCATCGATGCTTATTTTCAGTATTGTTTTTGAGTTCTTGGTGGTATTTAGCAGCTTGTAGGATTTTTTTGTGTATTTCGGTGTCATGGGGTATCGCGAGTTCACTGTAGGCAGCGAAGGGATGCTGGCGTCTGTTTTTGATGAGGTGCACTGAGTTGGTTGTGATGATGATGAAGAGATGGAGATTCGAACAAGAAGTAGTGTGGTGTTTTCTGTTTTGGATTTCGTTGAGAAATGGTGGAGATTGGATAAAGAAAAGGTGAGGCAATGGCTTGAGATGGAGGAGCACGGGTCTGTAGTGGTTTGGGGAAGAAGATGGAGCGGGTGTGGGCTGTGTTTGATCGAGTATTGGGCTGGAATAAAAAGGTTAAGGCCCGTTAGTAATTAATCCATGTTTTATTTAATTTAAATGCGCATTAACTTGTAAACATCACAACTTTGTCATACGGAAACGAAATTCAGCAAAACTAGTCACATTAGGATCGTAGGGACGAGTGCTACGAAATTGAACTAGTATGGAGTGATTTAGAGCTCGTCTCAATTTATGGCGAAATAAAACGCCCGAACCAGTCCGACGATCGAATATCGTTATTTAACGATAATCAATCAATGTGAGTAAACTCACTAACTCTGTTTTATTTATATTTTTATGAATATAATCTAGTGTTGATAAATGATAATTTATTTCTGTGTGATGGTTGTTTGGTTGAATTGTTGTTTGCTGGTTGAAATTACAGAAAACGGTATATACGTATATCGTTAAACAAACATTGATTCTGCTATCAGAATATTACATATTGAAATGAAAATTGTTGTGAATAATATTATGTAACATCTGTGGATGCAGGAAAACAGGTCGGAGGGATCCAACTAGATTCCTCAACATTTATTTTACTGTTTTCATATATATTATGATATATGATGTGATATACAATCTGTTATTGATTATGCGTGTATGGATGATATTGAACAATGATATATTGTATGTTAAATACCATAAGTAATACTGGAATGTAAAGGGATTTTTTAAAGAGTATATTGAAAACAAAATATTTGTATAAAATAAATGGACATTTAAAAAAGGAATATTTTAGAAGTAAATAGATTTGATTTAAAGAACATTTATAAAATGAATAGGATTTTATAAAAAGAACATTTATAAAATCAACGGATTTTATAAAAGAAATTATTTGGAAAACAAATAAAATTATTAAAAAGTATTATTGGAAAATAAACAGCAATTATAAAAGGAAATATTCCAGAATTGAATAGAATTATAAAAGGAATATTTATTTAGAAAAAAATAGAATTATAAAAGGAATATTTATTTAGAAAATAAATAGAATTATAAAAGGAATTATTTGTGAAATAAATAGAATTATAAGAAGGAAATTGGCGAGACATAAAAAGAACTATGGAATGGGTTTAAAGTAGATGGTAAATAAAAATCTGTTTTTAACAGATAAATTGGGAAGATTAATTTATAAATAATGTGTATAAATTAAGTAAATAATTTATCATAGGTTAAATTGAATATATAAGTCCGAACTTATATAAAGAAGTAGCAATCGATTTTAACACCGATATTTTTAAATAGAATATGAACTCAACATTTCTAAGGTGAATTATAAATGAGATTTTAGCGTTAGAAAATAAAAGGAGATTTCATATGAGAAATTCTATAAATGGAAGTATAAATAGAATTTGGAAATGGAATATTATTTTAAACACGAAGTCAAACTAAATGGATTATATAAAGAAAATATTATTCACATTCGATGTGAATAATGAAATTAAGTAAATATTTTGCAAATAAACATATTTGTAAAGGAAATCAGATTTGTAAAATAGTGATTCAAACAGAAATGAAATTCCGAATGATTAGAAATAAATAACTTGTTTAATAATAAAAATAAGTGGTCGAATTTATAAACAATGTTTATAAATGGATTAAATTATAATTATCAGTGGACAATTGAGATTGCAAATTCATTAGTGAATGAAAAATGGGAAATTGGAAGTTGTTTAAAAAGGAAACGATGAAATCCATTTCGATGTTCGAAATGTAAAAAGGATTAAATAAAATCCGCAAAGGTGTGTAATTAGCATTCGACTAGAAACTAATTGTTATAATCGAATATAAGTTATTCGAAGTAAATTAATCGAATCTAAGTTTTTCAAAGTGAGTAAATCAAATGTAAGTCATTCGAAAGAGAATTTATCGAATATAGTTATTCGACAAATAGTTTATCGAATATAAGTTATTTGAAAAGAGTTAATCGAATAGAGATTACTCGAAAGAGAGTTATACATCGAATCCGATTATATCGAATTCAGAAAGTACTACGTACTTTTCGGGTTTTTAAATCCAGGTTTATTTATTATTAAATAAATAGATTATTATTTAATCAAATAAAAGAAATAAAATTTATAATTTTAAAGTTAGACATTCCAGAAGTACGAATTATAACGTTATCGTCATAATAAATGTTTTTCATAAAAGAAATGGAATTGTAAACTGAAATCCGAGAATTGGCATAAGCAAAAAGTGTTAAGATTTGAGTTGTTAACTTTATCTGTTGCAAGGTTAAGAACGTTGTTCAGTTAAGGTCTGAGAGGTAATTATACCCTAACTCGATTGACTTCGTAATTAACTAAGGAATAGTTGAAGTTCGATGGTGAAGATTTGTTGAAGACACCTTAAGTAATAAGCGATAAATGGATTCAGCGGGCGTAACGATGTTTTATACAACGTTCATTTGAAATACATATAATTGAGTTTTGGAAACGTTTAAAAATCAGTAATGTTTTCTAAGCATAGAAAATGAAATGTTTTGTTGATAAGAAATACTGGAATGATAGTGATATGCGAATAAGAGATGGACAGGTTTTCCAATGATTAAACGGATATTTTGTAGATTTAGAAAATAAGAAATTATGGATATATGGAAAACAGGAAAAGGGAAAATAAATTAATGATAAATGAACTAAAGAGATAAATGATGATTGATCGATAGAATTTCCATCTGGAAATAATATCGTTGTTTGCACACGTGTTTTTCTTTGATAGTTAAATCATCGACTATCGAAGTTTTTGACCATTTATACATCGTCAATACGAAGAGACCGGGATCAAATTCATTATCTGAAAACCAGTCTATGTAGACGTTAATGTTGCGAATCAAATATGATGAAGATAATTGAAGACGGTGTTATGCAAGGGTTGTCCTGTTTACAGAATAGTGCCTTCGATTTGTCCAGTCCCAGGGAAAATTTATAGGGACGAGTGTTTGACAGAGTATATCTAAAGGATCGCGTAAGTTGACCTTTTCAAACGTAGTTATGTTTGGTGGCAGAGGAATTCGTTTCTCTTAGCTGTATACCCGTGATATGTTTGGGGAAATCAATTTGTGATTTGGCGGGTATGACAATGTGACATTCAAAGTGAATGAAGATCAGAAGATACATTATGACCTCTAGCCTCACAACCGGGAAATGGTATAAAATCGGATAGGTCGCATGGCTCGTTGGGTCATACCCAAGCAGGGTGTATTGTCACCTGATCAAGAGAAATTCCTTTTGCTTCTTAAATCTATCGATGCTGTTCCTTTAGGGAAACAGTTGTTGATCCCAACCGTTGGTGATAATACATTCGGTACTCTCTAGCTAAGTGAGGGACCGGTCATGTTTAGCCTGGGTTGCAAGATGTTCTTGTTGAACCTGGTGTTTTTCTTTCTAGAGGTACATTGTCGGAAGGTGGTCCCATACCTTGCCGGTTGGAATCCATTATCCAATAAGAGCCCACGGTTTTGACTGTATACTATATATGTAAAGCGTGAGATGCAAGCGTTTTGCTAGATTGATATTACTTGTATTTAGACATTATTATAATATCAGACGAATATTGTTTTCAAAGAATGCTTTGGGTTATCGTAAGGTAAAAACCATCCGTGTTTATGTGTGGATCGGTCTTACGATTATCCTTTCTTTAAAAAAGGATTTTTAAAGTTAAACCAAGTGGTTGGAGTTTACTCACACCAGTCCCATGACTGACCCAGAGTTTATTTTTGTTTTGTTTTCCCCTAAACTCTTGGGTGCCAAAATTTGTACGGGAAGTCAAGTAGTTCAGGTATTTTCAGATATCATTGGAGGGGCTTGGAGCAGGAGGCTTCAGCGTTATCTAGTATTGTTATTTCCGCTGTGTTGCAAGTGTTGTACTCTGATAATGTTATTGTATATATATACTATTTTATTTCAAAGTTATGTTATATTTTATTTGTTCCGCTGTGAGATTCGTGTTACTATGATGTGTGTATGTTCTTCTTCTTCTTCTTCTATTCTAATTTTCTATCTTATCTATTCTAATCCTCTATTTTCTTTCTATTAACTATCTGGTATTTCCGATCGATGCTTGGATAGTCGACATTGGGTTTATGTCGATAACCCGGATCGCAAAATTTCCCGGGCCGTTACAGTGGTATCAGAGCTGAAGGTTAAGTTATTACCTTGGATGTTTGGCGTGACTCTGTAGAGATAGGGTTAGCAATACCCTAGATTGAGTTTGAGTGTGTATATATATATGAGCGTGTATTTGTTATTCAATATAAAAATTATTTCATATTGCGGAGATTTTTTGATTGAGTTGTTTATGGGTTCTGATCGATCAGTTTGATCCACTGTATCGATAGGAGCTTATAAACACTCGAATACGATGAACCGACACCGTATGTTTTGAAGAGAGGGTAAATGAAATAATTTTTCCCAAATTATATTTTGATATAAACAAAGTACAGATAATTGAAGTATTATAGTATATTGGATGTGTTGGTTGTGATTATAATCAAATAAGATTATAAAAGTGAAATGGTTATAAATAACCAAATCAAATCTCGTATAAGTGTTACGAAATGAATTATATCTGAATTTAAATCAAAATTGGAATTAAAATTCTGAAAACATGAAAAATATTTGTAAATGGAATTGGATTAAATATATGAGAATTTTAAAATCCTAGGAGATTTTAAATTGTTTTACAAGCATTGAGAATGATATTTTGAACTAATTTCAAAATGGAAGTGTTTAGAAATGGTTTTGAAAGTGATATAGTTTTGAACTCACTTCGATCGCTGGAAAATAATTCGGATGATGTGCGCGCCATTATTGATATTCATTTTTTAGTTGTAAGTGACGGATTACTACTAAAAATTTAGTTTTTAAATTGTTTTGAGGAAACAAGTTGTTCAGAAATTCAAAGGTTTTTAATTGTTATTATGATTTCAAATTGATTTGAAATAAAAACCCAGGAATTAAAATTCTAGAATTAAATTTAACTTATGAAGTAAAATAGGATGAGATGGCAAAAGTAAATAAATATATTAGAATTTAACTTGAGATAAGTTAAATAAAACTGGAATTGATCAGAGAATAATCTAGAATGAAATTTAGTTGATAAGTTAAGAGTTCGGAATTTGTGATTGTGGTTAGAATGGAATTTGACTTGGGTATAAGCGTGCGATTTGGATTGAGTATGAAATGATTAGAGATTGATTTGGAATGATATTGATATGTTGAATGGGTAACAGATGCAAAGGATATAATGATATGCCCGACAAAATGGTACAAGTTTATATTTATATTGGGTATGAGTTTTATGAGCTTGTTTGGCAAGCCGCTTGGCTGTTTGATTTTCTTTTGGGTTAGAAAAGGCCTAGAAAGGCGAGTTGCAGTTGTACCGATTGAGCCGTACAAAGGAGGTGCTAGCGAAATTTTCCGAAAATTTAGGGTGGAAATTTTTGAAATTTTTTAGTTATACGGAAATGAATTAATATTTTAATTGGAATTAATTGGTTCAGTTAAAGCCGAAGTTAATAAGTAAAAAAAAATTAACCAGTCAATAGGGTTTGTTTTCTACCTTAGCAATTTCGAGGACGAAATTATTTTAAGGGGGGAAGAATGTAATATCCCGTATTTTTACGGTATAATAATTAATTTATTTAATTATTTAAATAGCGATCTAGAGATTTAAATGGTTATTTAATTAAATAATATTGAAAATTTAATAAATATTTATAATATAGAAATATATTATAATTCTCAAATAGTCAAAAATAGTTGAATTGACAATACAGTGTGAATTGGACCATATATAAGGTATAATTCAGTTTAGAATTAGATTAGAATAGCGAATATATTATTTAATCGACGTTAGAACGTATAAATTATAATTTAATTATAATCGAGCCTATAACGTCGCAGCAGATCGTTATTTGGCGATTTGAACTTCAATTGAATATACAGAATCCGTTTTAAGTCGGATTTCTGTGAAACAAGAAACGTTCAGAGCTGGTGAAGTATATTTTTCTAATGGAAGAGAAAATTCGAGATTTCGTCGTGTAGATTTGTAATGGCGCGTTTTGTTAGCTGTCGAATAATTAATTTATTTAATTATTAAATATCGATTGGGCGATATCGATGACTTGAATTAAATAATATTGAATATTTAATTAAAATAAATAATATAATAATATATTATAATGTCGAAATAATCGGAAATCACCGAATTCACAATACTGTGTGAATTGGATCAGCTAAAATATTGAATTCAGTTTAGAATTGAATTTGAATAACGAATCGATTTAATAATCGACGTTAAAACGTATTAATTATAATATAATTAAAATAGAGCGCAAAACGACGCGGCAGTTCGCTATTTGGCGATTTAGACTTCAAATGAGTATACAGGGTCCGTTTTTAATTGGATTTCTGTGAAACAAGAAACGTGTGGAGCTGGTGGAGTATATCTTTCTAGTGGAAGAGAGAGATCAGGATTTCATCGTGTAGATTTTGAGTTACGTCCAAATCAAAATATCAGAAATGCAGCGCCCTGACCGTAACAATTTAAATATATTCAATTATAAGGATTTAAATAGAAATCGAGCGTCGATATAACTCTAACGAGATAATATCGAGCTGTAAATACATACAGGGATATTCTGGAGCTGTATGGTATGCCACTGTGAGTATAGACGATAATAATTAATTTTATATAATTTATTTAATTATATTTAAATATATTTATAGATTTAAATAGGCTATTTAGAGCGTTAAAAATAGCCACTTTTGCGTACAAAGTCGGAATTCGACGAAACTAGTTTTGTTGGATCCGCAATGTCAAATAGTTGTTAGATTTCCAGTTTCGTGATTTTTAGAGTCAGTGTGTGGCCGTACGGATTTTTAGAGTGAGAAACAGTCAGTATTTTGACAGTCAAAAATACGCTGTATGAGCATACGAAGTCGGAATTCGACGAAACCAGTTTCATTGGGACTGTAATGTCAAGCTCTATCTACATTTCCAGTTTCGTGATTTTTAGACATCGTATGTGGTCGTGGGGATTTTTAAAGACCAGAAACGAATATAAAATCAATAAAATAATATTATTATTTTTATCCTAACTCTTTTCCTTGGCCAAAAAGAGAAGCCACGCCTTCCATATTCTCAACCACAACGCAAGCATATAAGGCCCGGACGATTTATACAGTAAACAAATTCAAAGAAAAGAAAAATCCAAACAATCCACATCAATTTATATAAATTACAAAATCGATATATATAGATTCAGAAAGGGGAGAGCTACATGCTGGTGATCCCGGAATCTCGTGCGATGCGGATTTGGTGAGGTGCAAATTAGGGCAGTAGTCTTGGGTTCAAGGAATCGGGATATTTGGTCATCGATTGGGGTATTGAAGTTGATATCTGGGTTTGGTGGATCAAATGGCACGTTGTGGCAATTTAGTGAGGGTTTCGATGGAGTTTTTCGTCGCTGCTGTGCCTACTATCGCAACTGTCGCGACACAGGGAGGACGTCGAGCTGGTGTTGAGTGGTGTGAAGACGAAGAGGAGAGGATGGAGATGAAGATGAGAGATACGTTGGTGTACTTCCTTTTGAGTTCTGTGTTGAAATGGAGACCAATGGAGATGAGGAATGGCGGCTTGAATCTTACGGTTTACAGCACATTTTCGTTTGGGGAAGACAACGATGCGGGTTCGGTTTTGTTGATGGTTTTGGGCCGGGTTTGAAAAGGTTGAGGCCCATTTATTTTATAATCCAAGTTCTTAAATTTATTTAAATTGCGTTCTAACTTCGTAAAACCATAACATCGTCATACGACATCAGATTTTCGAACGGTTTGATCCGTTGGGATCGTATGGACGGGAGCAACACAATGAAACTGACTGGAAATGGAGTGGAACTCGTTTGAATTTACGGCGAAGTAAACTGTTTGATTCAGATCAGACAACAGTTTATCGTTCTTTAACGATGAACTGCCAATGTGAGTAAATCTCACAAACTCTAAACAGTTTTATTTTCACGTTGTATTCTTAGAACTGTTAAAATATTGTCTGTTTGACTGTGTGTTGATTGTTTGCTTGAACTGCTAGTCAATTAGTAGATATTTTATATATATATATATATATATATATATATATATATTTACGTATATATTTATATATATAAACCATCAAATAGTTATATGTTGATTCTGTTTATCAGAATATTATACTGGGGTTGTCTAACATCTGTGGTGCAGGGAAACAGGTTGGAGGAATCCAACTGGATTCCTCAACAGTTATTTTACTTTGATTTTTATATTGTGATATATAATGTGATGTATATAATCTGTGTGATTTTGTGTGGTGGGACGATATTTATCGTTGTTATATGGTGTGTTAAATACCATGAGAAATACCAGAATGTAGGAGAGGGGTTTTCAAAGTATATTTTGAAATATAGTTTATTTATATAAAATCAAGGGATTTTTTATATATATATATATAAGAAAAAGGATTTTGAATATAAAGGAATATAGTTGGTAAAACAAATATAAAAGAATTATATTTGTAAATCAAATACAAGGGAATATATATGTTAATCGAATATAAGGGGATATATTTGTTAATCAAAATATAAAGGAATTATATTCGTTAAAAGAAATATAAAGGATATTTATTTAGAGATTAGATAAATAGAATTAAACTAAAGGAGATATTTATTTGTTAAATAAATAGGAGTTAACCAAATGAATTGGTCGAGTTAATCGAAGTGAATTAGTTAAGTTAAACTAAGTGGTTAATCGAAGTGAATTAGTTAAGTTAACTAAGTGGTTAATCGAAGTGAATTAGTTGAGTTAAACTAAGTGAATCGGTTAGAGTTAATCAACGTGAATTATTTAAGTTAACTAAGTGGTTAATCGAAGTGAATTAGTTGAGTTAAACTAAGTGAATCGGTTAGAGTTAATCAACGTGAATTAGCTAAGTTAAACTAAGTGGATGGTTCAGTTAATCAAGACGAGTTAAACCAGTTAGGTTAAACCAGTTGAGTTAACCCGTTGAGTTAACCAGTTAGAGTTGACCAGTTAGAGTTGACCAGTTAGAGTTGACCAGTTAGAGTTGACCAGTTAGAGTTGATCAGTTAGAGTTATCCAAGTAGAGTTAATCGAGTAGTGTTGTCGAATATCACTTATCCGAAGTAGAGTTATCGAATATAGTGTATTCAAGAGAAGAGTAATCAAATATAGTTTATTCGAGTGGAGAAATCAAATGTTATTCATTCGAGAAGAGTAATCGAATATAGTTTATTCGAGTGGAGAAATCAAATGTTATTCATTTGAGAAGAGTAATCGAATATAGTCGTTCGAGTGGAGAAATCAAATGTTATTCATTTGAGAAGAGTTATCGAATATAGTTTATTCGAGTGGAGAAATCAAATGTTATTCATTTGAGAAGAGTAATCGAATATAGTTTATTCGAGTGGAGAAATCAAATGTTATTCATTTGAGAAGAGTTATCGAATATTATTTATACGTTGAGGAGTTATCGAATATTGGTTATTCGGAGTTAGTTAATCTGAAGGAGTATTCGAAGTTAGTTAATCCGAAGGAGTTAGTCGAAGAGTTAATCCAAAGGAGTTATTCGGAGTTAGTTAATCCGAAGGAGTTAGTCGAAGAGTTAATTGAATATTAGTTATTCAATTTGAGTTAATCGAATTTAGTTATTCGAGAAGAGTTAAATCGAATTTAGTTATTCGAAAGGAGTTAATCAATTTGAGTTAAGTTAATCGATTTGAATTAAGTTGAATCGAAATGGAGTAAATCGATTAGAATTAAGTTAATCGAGTTAGAGTAAATCGAATATTGGTTATTCGAAGGTAAGTTATTCGAATTAGTTATTCGAAGGAGTTAATCAAATGAGTTGATCCAAAGGAGTTAGTCGAATATTAGTTATTCGAATTAGTTATTCGAAGGAGTTAATCAAATGAGTTGATCCAAAGTAGTTAGTCGAATATTAGTTATTCGAATAGAGTTAAAGGAGTTATCGATTTTATTCTGATCGAAAGGATTTATCGATTAGTAAATCGAAAGAGGATTTTCGAATATAGCATATTCGAAAGAAAGAGATCGAATATTGTTTATTTGAAAGAGAGAGATTTCGAATATGAGTTATTCGAAGAGAGATAATCGAATATAGGTTATTCGAAGAAGAGTTAATCAAATAGAGATTACTCGAAAGAGAGTTATACTTCGAATTCGATTATAGCGAATTCGGGAAAGTACTATTTACTTTCCAGGGTTTAAATCAAGATTTAGTTATTGATTTAGAAATTAGGTGTCTGTTAAATTATTCGAGTTAGGAGATAAAGTTATAGTTTAGGTTAGACATTGCAGAAGTAGGAATTATAACGTTATAGTTATAATCAAACGGTGTCATATAAGAAGTGGATTCGTAACCTGAATCCGAGAATTTGCATAAACAAATGATTGTAAAAAGTGAGTGATGAGCTTCATCTATTTCACAGTAAAGGACGTTGTTCAATTAAGGTCTGAGAGGTAATTATACCCCAACTTGATTGACTTCAGAATTGACAAAGGAATAGTTGTGGTTCGATCTAAAAGGTTGATTAGGAATAAAGTTAAGGAATAAGCGATTAATGGATTAAGCGTAACGATGTTTTATACAACGTTCATTGGAAATCTGTAAATGAGTTTTGGAAACGTTTTCCAAATATAGTCAGATATGTTTTCTAAACATAGAAAATGAAATGTTTTCATGATAAGAATTTAAGAAATAGAGTTAAGCAAATTCAGAAACTAACTGGAGAGGGTAAGTTGAACGGTTTTCTAAGGGACGATCTGATGTTGGTTTCGACCTTCCGGATTGATACTTAGAGAATTGTTCTCATACTAGTTACAGTTAGGGACTGATAGTTGCGAAATAATAGTGAGGTGAAAATAAGCTATGGAAATGTTTTCCAATGATTAATAACATATATTTTCTAAATATATGAAATAAGGAAATATGAACATGTGATGATTGATCGATCGAATTTCCATTTGGAAATAAGATCGTTGTTTGTACACCGACATGTTTTCATTTGATAGTTGAATCACAGACTATCAAAGTTTTTACCATTTTAACGTTGTTAGTATGGAGAGACCGGTTGGATTATTATCCAAAGAACCACTCTGTATCGGCATAAGCGTTGCGAGCAATATATGCCAAAGATAAATTGAAGATGGAGTAAAGTGCAAGGGCTGTTGTATAAGTCTTAGATAACAGTGACTAAGATGGATATACTGAATAGTGCCTTCGGTTTGTCCAGTCCCAGGACAACGTATATGGAAGAAGGTCTGACAGAGTATATCCAATGGATCGTGTAAGTTGATCTGTTCAAACGTATTCATGTTTGGTGGCGGAGGAATTCGTTTCTCTTAGCTATATACCCGTGTTATTTTTGGATAAGTCAATTTGTGATTTGGCGGGTATGACGATGTGGCATTCAAAGTGAATGGTGATCAGATGTTCTGAAGATAGACGTAGCTTCTAGCCTCACACCGGGAAGTAACAAAAGTTGGGCTAGGCAGCATGGCTAGTTGGGTCATCCCCAAGCAGGGTGTATTGTCACCGATCTAGAGAATATTCATATTTATACTTCTTTTTGATTCTGTATCTTCGGATGACGGTTTGATGGCCTACAACCGTGGTGGCAATATATTCGCGACACTCAAGCCAAATGAGTGAGCGGTCATGTGTGGCCGGGTTGCAAGACGTTCTTGTTGAACCCTGAGTGTATCACCTCTAGAGTACACTATTCAGAAGGTGCTCCCATACCTTGTCTATTGGAATCCAATCTTCAATAAGCGCCCCGCGGTTTATGATTTTATACTATGTATGTAGAACGTGAGATGCAAGCGTTTCTGCTAGATTGATACCTATTTGTACTTAGACATTATTATAATATCACAATGATATTGCTTGTCAAAGTTGTTCAGATACTCATAAGGAAAAACCCGTTCCGTATTCACGGCGTGGTCTTATGAGATATCATATACCTGTTCAATTGGTTTAAACTGTTTTACTCATACCAGTCCCATGACTGACCCGGAGTTTACTTTGTTGTTTTCCCTAAACTCTTGGGTGCCTAAATTTGTACGGGCAGTCAAGTAGTCGGGATTTACAGATATACTTGGAGAGCTTGGAGCAGGAGACCGCAAGATTCTATAGCTATAGTTATTTCCGCTGTGTTGTAAGTGTTGTACTCTGATAAGTGCTATTGTATATATATAACTGTTTACTTCAAAGTTATGTTATATATTATATGTTATTCGTTCCGCTGTGAGATTCGTGTTACTCTGATGATTCTGATGTTCTTCTTCTTCTTCTATTCTATTAGTTCTATCTTTTCTTTCTCACCTTCTAAATTCTTTCACTAACGTCGCGGAATTTTCGACTCTCGAGGAGTCGAAAATTTCAAGTCGTTACAGTTGGTATCAGAGCTTAAGTTAAGAATTACTTGGCTCTGTGGCATAACTCGATAGAGATGGGATTAGTAATATCCTAGATTGAGTTTGAGTGTATATATATATACGAGTGCGTATTTGTATTTGATATAAAATGGTTTTATATTGTGGAGATTCATTGGCTGAGTTGTTTATGAGTTCTGGTCGATCAGTTTGATCCACTGTATCGGTAGGAGTAAATAAACACTTGAATACGATGGGTCGTCACGATATGTTTTGAAAAAGGGTAAGTGAATTTAACTTTACCCAAAGTATATTTTGATATATATATATATATGTATGTATGTATGTATCAAAATTATAATATATTGGATATATTGGTTGTTATTATAATCGAGTAAGATTATAAATTAAATGGTTATATATATAACCAATAAGAATTCCTATAAGTAAAATACGTGGAATCAGTTGAATTAAAATCTGAAATTAAATCAGAATTGGAATTAAAATAAGGAAATTTTAAGTTCCTGGGAGATTTTGAAAATGTTTTTCAATTAGAAATAAATATAGTATCTAACTCACCTGGATGACTGGAAAATAATTCCGAGGATGGATCGATACATCGTCGGTGTAATTTTCAAGTTTCTAAGTGGCGGATTACTACCAATGGTTTTGTTTTCAAATGGTGTTGAGGAAAACAAGTTGTGTAGAAATTCAAAAGTTTTGAATTGGTGATAGGATTTGAAATTTGATTTGAAATAAATCCCAGGAATTTAAATCTTGAAATTTAAAATTTTAACTTGTTAAGTTGAATGAATCAAGATGGTAAAAACAAATAGTAAATTAAAATTTAACTTGAACCAAGTTAAAGAAATCGGGATTCGGTTAGAGAATAATCTGGATTGGAATTAAGTTGATGGGTTAAGAGTTTGAAATCTGATATTGGAGTTTGAATAGAACTTGACTTGGATAGAACCAAGTGTTTGAGTTGAAGGTTGGATTGAGATGACAGTGGTATATGTTGGGTTGATAACAGGTGGAAGTGATAAGAGTTGATATGCCCGACAAAAAGGTACAAGTTTATATTTTGTATAAGCATGAGATTTATGAACCGAATTGGCAAGCCGTTTGGCTGTTTGATTTTCTTTTGGGTTGGAGATGGCCTAGAAGGGCGAGTTGTCGTTTTACCGATAGGGCTGTACAAAGGAGGTTATGGCAAAATTTTCCGAAAATTTAAAGTGTTAGAAAATTTTCAGAATTTTTGAAAATTTTAATTAGTCGGAAGAATAAATATTTCAGTCGATATTAAGTGGTTCGGTTGAAATCAGAAATAAGGGGTAAACCAATCTTAGGAGTTCCAATATATAGGGTCAACCTCCAACTTAGCAATTTCGAGGACGAAATTATTTTAAGGGGGGAAGTCTGTAATGGCGCGTTTTGTTAGCTGTCGAATATATAATTTATTTAATTATTAAATATCGATTGGGCGATATCGATGACTTGAATTAAATAATATTGAATATTTAATTAAAATAAATAATATAATAATATATTATAATGTCGAAATAATCGGAAATCACCGAATTCACAATACTGTGTGAATTGGATTAGCTAAAATATTTAATTTAGTTTAGAATTGAATTTGAATAACGAATCGATTTAATAATCGACGTTAAAACGTATTAATTATAATATAATTAAAATAGAGCGCAAAACGACGCGGCAGTTTGCTATTTGGCGATTTAGACTTCAACTGAGTATACAGGGTCCGTTTTTAATCGGATTTCTGTGAAACAAGAAACGTGTGGAGCTGGTGGAGTATATCTTTCTAGTGGAAGAGAGAGATCAGGATTTCATCGTGTAGATTTTGAGTTACGTCCAAATCAAAATATCAGAAATGCAGCGCCCTGACCATAACAATTTAAATATATTCAATTATAAGGATTTAAATAGAAATTGAGCGTCGATATAACTCTAACGAGATAATATCGAGCTGTAAATACATACAGGGATATTCTGGAGCTGTATGGTATGCCACTGTGAGTATAAACGATAATAATTAATTTTATATAATTTATTTAATTATATTTAAATATATTTATATATTTAAATAGGCTATTTAGAGCGTTAAAAATAGCCACTTTTGCATACAAAGTCGGAATTCGACGAAACTAGTTTTGTTGGATCCGCAATGTCAAATAGTTGTTAGATTTCCAGGTTCGTGATTTTTAGAGTCAGTCTGTGGCCGTACGGATTTTTAGACTGAGAAACAGTCAGTATTTTGACAGTCAAAAATACGCTGTATGAGCATACGGAGTCGGAATTCGACGAAACCAGTTTCATTGGGACTGTAATGTCAAGCTCTATCTACATTTCCAGTTTCGTGATTTTTAGACATCGTATGTGGTCGTGGGGATTTTTAAAGACCAGAAACGAATATAAAATCAATAAAATAGTATTATTATTTTTATCCTAACTCTTTTCCTTGGCCAAAAAGAGAAGCCACGCCTTCCATATTCTCAACCACAAACGGCAACAACCACAACGCAAGCATATAAGGCCCGGACGATTTATACAGTAAACAAATTCAAAGAAAAGAAAAATCCAAACAATCCACATCAATTTATATAAATTACAAAATCGATATATATATAGATTTAGAAAGGGGAGAGCTACATGCTGGTGATCCCGGAATCTCGTGCGATGCGGATTTGGTGAGGTGCAAATTAGGGCAGTAGTCTAGGGTTCAAGGAATCGGGATATTTGGTCATCGATTGGGGTATTGAAGTTGATATCTGGGTTCGGTGGATCAAATGGCACGTTGTGGCAATTTAGTGAGGGTTTCGATGGAGTTTTTCGTCGATGCTGTGCCTACTGTCGCAATTGTCGCGACACAGGGAGGACGTCGAGCTGGTGTTGAGTGGTGTGAAGATGAAGAGGAGAGGATGGAGATGAAGATGAGAGATACGTTGGTGTACTTCCTTTTGAGTTCTGTGTTGAAATGGAGACCAATGGAGATGAGGAATGGCGGCTTGAATCTTACGGGTTACAGCACATTTTCGTTTGGGGAAGACAACGATGCGGGTTCGGTTTTGTTGATGGTTTTGGGCCGGGTTTGAAAAGGTTGAGGCCCATTTATTTTATAATCCAAGTTCTTAAATTTATTTAAATTGCGTTCTAACTTCGTAAAACCATAACATCGTCATACGACATCAGATTTTCGAACGGTTTGATCCGTTGGGATCGTATGGACGGGAGCAACACAATGAAACTGACTGGAAATGGAGTGGAACTCGTTTGAATTTACGGTGAAGTAAACTGTTTGATTCAGATCAGACAACAGTTTATCATTCTTTAACGATGAACTGCCAATGTGAGTAAATCTCACAAACTCTAAACAGTTTTATTTTCACGTTGTATTCTTAGAACTGTTAAAATATTGTCTGTTTGACTGTGTGTTGATTGTTTGCTCGAACTGCTAGTCAGTTAGTAGAAATTATATATATATATATATATAATTATTTACGTATATATTTATATATATAAACCATCAAATAGTTATATGTTGATTCTGTTTATCAGAATATTATACTGGGGTTGTCTAACATCTGTGGTGCAGGGAAACAGGTTGGAGGAATCCAACTGGATTCCTCAACAGTTATTTTACTGTGATTTTTATATTGTGATATATAATGTGATGTATATAATCTGTGTGATTTTGTGTGGTGGGACGATATTTATCGTTGTTATATGGTGTGTTAAATACCATGAGAAATACCAGAATGTAGGAGAGGGGTTTTCAAAGTATATTTTGAAATATTTTTTATTTATATAAAATCAAGGGATTTTATATATATATATATATATATATATATATAAGAAAAAGGATTTTGAATATAAAGGAATATAGTTGGTAAAACAAATATAAAAGAATTATATTTGTAAATCAAATACAAGGGAATATATATGTTAATCGAATATAAGGGGATATATTTGTTAATCAAAATATAAAGGAATTATATTCGTTAAAAGAAATATTAAGGATATTTATTTAGAGATTAAATAAATAGAATTAAACTAAAGGAGATATTTATTTGTTAAATAAATAGGAGTTAACCAAATGAATTGGTCGAGTTAGTCGAAGTGAATTAGTTAAGTTAAACTAAGTGGTTAATCGAAGTGAATTAGTTAAGTTAACTAAGTGGTTAATCGAAGTGAATTAGTTGAGTTAAACTAAGTGAATCGGTTAGAGTTAATCAACGTGAATTAGTTAAGTTAACTAAGTGGTTAATCGAAGTGAATTAGTTGAGTTAAACTAAGTGAATCGGTTAGAGTTAATCAACGTGAATTAGCTAAGTTAAACTAAGTGGATTGGTTCAGTTAATCAAGACGAGTTAAACCAGTTAGGTTAAACTAGTTGAGTTAACCCGTTGAGTTAACCAGTTAGAGTTGACCAGTTAGAGTTGACCAGTTAGAGTTGACAATTTAGAGTTGACCAGTTAGAGTTGACTAGTTAGAGTTGATCAGTTAGAGTTATCCAAGTAGAGTTATCGAGTAGTGTTGTCGAATATCACTTATCCGAAGTAGAGTTATCGAATATAGTGTATTCAAGAGGAGAGTAATCAAATATAGTTTATTCGAGTGGAGAAATCAAATGTTATTCATTTGAGAAGAGTAATCGAATATAGTTTATTCGAGTGGAGAAATCAAATGTTATTCATTTGAGAAGAGTAATCGAATATAGTCGTTCGAGTGGAGAAATCAAATGTTATTCATTTGAGAAGAGTTATCGAATATAGTTTATTCGAGTGGAGAAATCAAATGTTATTCATTTGAGAAGAGTAATCGAATATAGTTTATTCGAGTGGAGAAATCAAATGTTATTCATTTGAGAAGAGTTATCGAATATTATTTATACGTTGAGGAGTTATCAAATATTGGTTATTCGGAGTTAGTTAATCCGAAGGAGTATTCGAAGTTAGTTAATCCGAAGGAGTTAGTCGAAGAGTTAATCCAAAGGAGTTATTCGGAGTTAGTTAATCCGAAGGAGTTAGTCGAAGAGTTAATTGAATATTAGTTATTCAATTTGAGTTAATCGAATTTGGTTATTCGAGAAGAGTTAAATCGAATTTAGTTATTCGAAAGGAGTTAATCAATTTGAGTTAAGTTAATCGATTTGAATTAAGTTGAATCGAAATGGAGTAAATCGATTAGAATTAAGTTAATCGAGTTAGAGTAAATCGAATATTGGTTATTCGAAGGTAAGTTATTCGAAGGAGTTAATCAAATGAGTTGATCCAAAGGAGTTAGTCGAATATTAGTTATTCGAATTAGTTATTCGAAGGAGTTAATCAAATGAGTTGATCCAAAGGAGTTAGTCGAATATTAGTTATTCGAATAGAGTTAAAGGAGTTATCGATTTTATTTTGATCGAAAGGAGTTATCGATTAGTAAATCGAAAGGGGATTTTCGAATATAGCATATTCGAAAGAAAGAGATCGAATATTGTTTATTCGAAAGAGAGAGATTTCGAATATGAGTTATTCGAAGAGAGATAATCGAATATAGGTTACTCGAAGAAGAGTTAATCAAATAGAGATTACTCGAAAGAGAGTTATACGTCGAATTCGATTATAGCGAATTCGGGAAAGTACTATTTACTTTCCAGGGTTTAAATCAAGATTTAGTTATTGATTTAGAAATTAGGTGTCTGTTAAATTATTCGAGTTAGGAGATAAAGTTATAATTTAGGTTTGACATTGCAGAAGTAGGAATTATAACGTTATAGTTATAATCAAACGTTGTCATATAAGAAGTGGATTCGTAACCTGAATCCGAGAATTTGCATAAACAAATGATTGTAAAAAGTGAGTGATGAGCTTCATCTATTTCACAGTAAAGGACGTTGTTCAATTAAGGTCTGAGAGGTAATTATACCCCAACTTGATTGACTTCAGAATTGACAAAGGAATAGTTGTGGTTCGATCTAAAAGGTTGATTAGGAATAAAGTTAAGGAATAAGCGATTAATGGATTAAGCGTAACGATGTTTTATACAACGTTCATTGGAAATCCGTAAATGAGTTTTGGAAACGTTTTCCAAATATAGTCAGATATGTTTTCTAAACATAGAAAATGAAATGTTTTCATGATAAGAATTTAAGAAATAGAGTTAAGCAAATTCAGAAACTAACTGGAGAGGGTAAGTTGAACGGTTTTCTAAGGGACGATCTGATGTTGGTTTCGACCTTCTGGATTGATACTTAGAGAATTGTTCTCATACTAGTTACAGTTAGGGACTGATAGTTGCGAAATAATAGTGAGGTGAAAATAAGCTATGGAAATGTTTTCCAATGATTAATAACATATATTTTCTAAATATATGAAATAAGGAAATATGAACATGTGATGATTGATCGATCGAATTTCCATTTGGAAATAAGATCGTTGTTTGTACACCGACATGTTTTCATTTGATAGTTGAATCACAGACTATCAAAGTTTTTACCATTTTAACGTTGGTAGTATGGAGAGACCGGTTGAATTATTATCCAAAGAACCACTCTGTATCGGCATAAGCGTTGCGAGCAATATATGCCAAAGATAAATTGAAGACGGAGTAAAGTGCAAGGGCTGTTGTATAAGTCTTAGATAACCGTGACTAAGATGGATATACTGAATAGTGCCTTCGGTTTGTCCAGTCCCAGGACAACGTATATGGAAGAAGGTCTGACAGAGTATATCCAATGGATCGCGTAAGTTGATCTGTTCAAACGTATTCACGTTTGGTGGCGGAGGAATTCGTTTCTCTTAGCTATATACCCGTGTTATTTTTGGATAAGTCAATTTGTGATTTGGCGGGTATGACGATGTGGCATTCAAAGTGAATGGTGATCAGATGTTCTGAAGATAGACGTAGCTTCTAGCCTCACACCGGGAAGTAACAAAGGTTGGGCTAGGCAGCATGGCTAGTTGGGTCATCCCCAAGCAGGGTGTATTGTCACCGATCTAGAGAATATTCATATTTATACTTCTTTTTGATTCTGTATCTTCGGATGACGGTTTGATGGCCTACAACTGTGGTGGCAATATATTCGCGACACTCAAGCCAAATGAGTGAGCGGTCATGTGTGGCCGGGTTGCAAGACGTTCTTGTTGAACCTTGGGTGTATCACCTCTAGAGTACACTATTCAGAAGGTGCTCCCATACCTTGTCTATTGGAATCCAATCTTCAATAAGCGCCCTACGGTTTATGATTTTATACTATGTATGTAGAACGTGAGATGCAAGCGTTTCTGCTAGATTGATACCTATTTGTACTTAGACATTATTATAATATCACAATGATATTGCTTGTCAAAGTTGTTCAGATACTCATAATGAAAAACCCGTTCCGTATTCACGGCGTGGTCTTATGAGATATCATATACCTGTTCAATTGGTTTAAACTGTTTTACTCATACCAGTCCCATGACTGACCCGGAGTTTACTTTGTTGTTTTCCCTAAACTCTTGGGTGCCTAAATTTGTACGGGCAGTCAAGTAGTCGGGATTTACAGATATACTTGGAGAGCTTGGAGCAGGAGACCGCAAGATTCTATAGCTATAGTTATTTCCGCTGTGTTGTAAGTATTGTACTCTGATAAGTGCTATTGTATATATATAACTATTTACTTCAAAGTTATGTTATATATTATATGTTATTCGTTCCGCTGTGAGATTCGTGTTACTCTGATGATTCTGATGTTCTTCTTCTTCTATTCTATTAGTTCTATCTTTTCTTTCTCACCTTCTAAATTCTTTCACTAACGTCGCGGAATTTTCGACTCTCGAGGAGTCGAAAATTTCCAGCCGTTACAAGATTGTGCCCAAATCAAATTTTAGAAAAGTCGTTATGGAATTCCTTTATAATTTATAATGATTCATTTATATTATAAATGGATTTTTAATATAAATTGAATATCGATATAATCTAGAATTTTGAAATATTGAGTTATTAAATCCAGATAGGTATATTTTGTAGCCGTATGATATTATATGTGAATATATACGATAATATTAGTTTATTAATATTTAATTTAATTATTTTTAAATATTTAAATATTTAAATGGATTTATTTAGAGCTTTAAAAATAGATATTTTTACAAACGACCTCCGTTTTCGACGAAACTAATTTTGTTGGATCCGGAACATTAAATTGTTGTTAGATTTCAATTTTCGTGATTTTTGGAGACAGTATGTGACCGTGCGCGATTTTAACGTGGAAAGCAGTCGATATTTTGACGATAAAAGTACGCTGTGTGAGCAAACGGAGTCGGAATTTGATGAAACAAGTTTCGTTAGGTCCGTAATGTCAAACTCTAGTTGCATGTCAATTTCCATGATTTTTGGGTGTTGTGTGTGATCAAGCGAATTTTTATAAGACGAATACAATGAATAATTACCTAAACAAAACATAAAAAAAAATAACATATCTTATATATACCCGCTAACATTCTAACCCTAACATAATTCTCTCCAATGGTCAAAAGTGCAGCCGCCTCCCTAGAAAAATTCCAACCGTAAACCCCTAACTTCAAAAATCCAAATCAAATTCAAATCAACTCAGTAAAATCCAAACTTTATATATTTGTGATCGGTGGTTGATGCTCCTCGATTCTATGTACAAGTTGAAGGGTTCGGAGAAGTTTTGCATCGCTCCAGAAATGCATAGCGCACGGCAATGTAGTTAGGGTTGGATTTTGTGATCGATTGAAGTATCGATGCTTATTTTCAAGATTGTTTTTGAGTTCCTGGTGTTATTTAGCAGCTTGTAGGATTTTCTTGTGGATTTCGGTGTCATGGGGTGTCGCGAGTTCACTGTAGGTAACAAAGGGATGCTGGCATCGGTTTTTGATAGGGTGCACTAAGTTGGTTGTGATGATGATGAAGAGATGGAGATTCGAACGAGAAGTAGTGTGGTGTTTTCTATTTCGGATTTCGTTGAGAAATGGAGGAGATTGAATGAAGAAAAGGTGCGGCAATGGCTTGAGATTGAGGAGCACGAGTCTGTAGTGATTTGGGGAAGAAGATGGAGTGGTTGTGGGTTGTGTTTGATCGGGTATTGGGTTGGAATAAAAAGGTTAAGGCCCGTTAATAATTAATCCATGTTATATTTAATTTAAATGCACACTAACTTGTAAACGTCATAACTTTGTCATATGGAAACGAAATTCAGCGAAACTGGTCACATTGGGATCGTAGGGATGAGGGCTACAAACTGGAACTGGTTTGGAGTGATTTAGAGCTCATCTCAATTTATAGCGAAATAAAACGCCTGAACCAGCCCGACGATTGAATATCGTTATTTAACGGTAATCAATCAATGTGAGTAAACTCACTAACTCTGTTTTATTTATATTTTTATAAATATAATCTAGTGTTGATAAATGATGATTTATTTCTGTGTGATGATTGTTTGGTTGAATTGTTGTTTGTTGGTTGAAATTACAGATAACGGTATATACACATATCGTTAAACAAACATTGATTCTGTTATCATAATATTACATACTGAAATGAAAATTGTTGTGAATAATATTTTGTAACATCAGTGGATGCAGGAAAACAGGTCGCAAGGATCCAACTGGATTCCTCAACATTTATTTTACTGTTTTTCATATACATTGTGATATATGATGTGATATACAATCTGTTGTTGATTGTGTGTGTATGGATGATATTGAATAATGATATGTGGTATGTTAAATACCATAAGTAATACTGGAATGTAAAAGAGATTTTTTAAAGATATATTGAAAATAAAATATTTGTACAAAATAAATGGACATTTAAAAAAGGAATATTTTAGAAGTAAATAGATTTGATTTAAAGAACATTTATAAAATGAATAGGATTTTATAAAAAGAACATTTATAAAATCAATGGATTTTATAAAAGAAATTATTTGGAAAACAAATAAAATTATTAAAAAGTATTATTGGAAAAATAAACAACAATTATAAAAGGAAATATTCCAGAATAGAATAGAATTATAAAAGAATATTTATTTAGAAAATAAATAGAATTATAAAAGGAATATTTATTTAGAAAATAAATAGAATTATAAAAGGAATTATTTGGGAAATAAATAGAATTATAAGAAGGAAATTGGCGAGATATAAAAAGAACTATAGAATGGGTTTAAAGTAGATGGTAAATAAAATTCTGGTTTTAACAGATAAATTGGGAGATTAATTTATAAATAATGTGTATAAACTAAGTAAATAATTTATCATGGGATAAATTGAATATATAAGTCCGAACTTATATAAAGAAGTAGAAATCGGTTTTAACACCGATATTTTTAAATAGAATGTGAACTCAACATTTCTAAAGTGAATTATAAATGAGATTTTAGCATTAGAAAATAGAAGGAGATTTCATATGAGAAATTCTATTAATGGAAGTATAAATAGAATTTGGAAATGGAATATTATTTTAAATACGAAATCAAACTAAATGGATTATATAAAGAAAATATTATTCACATTCGATGTGAATAATGAAATTAAGTAAATATTTTGCAAATAAACATATTTGTAAAGGAAATCAGATTTGTGAAATAGGGATTCAAACAGAAATGAAATTCCAAATGATTAGAAATAAATAACTTGTTTAATAATAAAAATAAGTGGTCGAATTTATAAACAATGTTTATAAATGGATTAAATTATAATTATCAGTGGACAATATAGATTGCAATTTCAACAGTGAATGAAAAATGGGAAATTGGAAGTTGTTTAAAAAGGAAACGATGAAGTCCATTTCGATGTTCGAAATGTAAAAAGGATTAAATAAAATCCGTAAAGGTGTGTAATTAGCATTCGACTATAAACTAATAGTTATAATAGAATATAAGTTATTCGAAGTAAATTAATAAAATCTAAATTATTCGAAGTGAGTAAATCAAATGTAAGTCATTCGAAAGAGAATTTATCGAATATAGTTATTCGATAAATAATTAATCGAATATAAGTTATTTGAAATGAGTAAATCGAATAGAGATTACTCGAAAGAGAGTTATACGTCGAATCCGATTATATCGAATTTGGGAAAGTACTATTTACTTTTCGAGTTTTCAAATCAAGATTTATTTATTATTAAATAAATAGATTATTATTTAATCAAATAATAGAAATAAAAGTTATAGTTTTAAAGTTAGATTTCCGGAAGTATGAATTATAATGTTATCGTTATGATAAATGTTTTTCATAAAAGAAATGTAATTGTAAACTGAAATCCGAGAATTGGTGTAAGCAATAAGTGTTAAGATTTGAGTTGTGAACTTTATTTGTTACAATGTTAAGAACGTTGTTCAATTAAGGTTTGAGAGATAATTATACCTTAACTTGATTGGCTTCGTAATTAACTAAGAAATAGTTGAAGTTCGATGGTGAAGATTTGTGGAAGATACCGTAAGTAATAAGTGACAAATGGATTGAGCGGGCGTAACGGGCGTAACCATGTTTTATACAACGTTCATTTGAATTACATATAATTGGGTTTTGGAAACGTTTTCCAAATAAAATCTGAAATATTTTCTAAGCATAGAAAATGAAATGTTTTGTTGATAAGAAATATTGGAATGATAGTGATACACGAATAAGAGATGTAAAGGTTTTCCAATGATTAAACAGATATTTTCTAGATTTAGAAAATAAGAAATTATGGGTATATGGAAAACAGAAAAGGGAAAATAAATTAATGATAAATGAACTAAAGAAATAAATGATGATTGATTGATAGAATTTCCATCTGGAAATAATATCGTTGTTTGCACACGTGTTTTTCTTTGATAGTTAAATCACCGACCATCGAAGTTTTCGACCATTTTTACGTCGTCAATACGGGGAGACAGAGATCACATTCATTATCTGAAAACCACTCTGTATAGATGTTAACATTGCGAATCAAATATGATAAAGATAGTTGAAGACGATGTTATACAAGGGATGTCCTGTTTATAGAATAGTGCCTTCGATTTGTCCAGTCCCAGGGGAAATTTATACGGACGAGTGTCTAATAGAGTATATCTAAAGGATCGCGCAAGTTGATCTTTTCAAACGTAGTTATGTTTGGTGGCAGAGGAATTCGTTTCTCTTAGCTGTATACCCGTGATATGTTTGTGGAAATCAATTTGTGATTTGGCGGGTATGACAATGTGACATTCAAAGTGAATGAAGATCAAAAGATACGTTATGACCTCTAGCCTCACAACCGGGAAATGGTATAAAATCGGGTAGGTCGCATGGCTAGTTGGGTTATACCCAAGCAGGGTGTATTGTCACGTGATCTAGGGAAATTCCTTTTGCTTCTTAAATATATCAATGCTATCCCGTTCCGGAAACGGTTGCTGATCCCAACCGCTGGTGATAATACATTCGGTATTTTCAAGCTAAGTGAGGGACCAGTCATGTTTAGCCTGCATTGCAAGATGTTCTTGTTGAACCCGGTGTATTTCTCTCTAGAGGTACACTATCGGAAGGTGGTCCCATACCTTGCCAGTTGGAATCCATTATCCAATAAGAGTCTACGGTTTTGATTGTATACTATATACGTAGAGCATGAGATGCAAGCGTTCTGCTAGATTGATATTACTTGTATTTAGACATTATTATAATATAAGACGAATATTGTTTTCAAAGAATGCTTTGGGTTATCGTAAGGTAAAAACCATCCGTGTTTATGTGTGGATCGGTCTTACGATTATCCTTTCTTTTAAAAAGGATTTTTAAATTTAAACCAAGTGGTTGAAGTTTACTCACACCAGTCCCATGACTGACCCAGAGTTTATTTTTGTTTTGTTTTCCTTTAAAATCTTGGGTGCCCAAATTTGTATGGGCAGTCAAGTAGTTCAGGTATTTTCAGATATCATTGGAGGAGCTTGGAGCAGGAGGCTTCAGTGTTATCTAGTATTGTTATTTACGCTATGTTGTAAGTATTGTACTCTGATAATGTTATTGTATATATATACTGTTTTATTTCAAAGTTATGTTATATTTTATTCGTTTCGTTGTGAGATTCGTGTTACTCTGATGTGTGTATTTTCTTCTTCTTCTTTTATTCTAATTTTCTATCTTATCTATTCTCACCCTCTATTTTCTTTCTATTAACTATCCGGTATTTCCGATGCTTGGATAGTCGACGTTGGGTTTATGTCGATAACCAGGATTGCAAAATTTCCTGGGCCGTTACATCTGCACCAGGAAGCTACAACCGGGAGCACAAATGCCATTCGAAGGTCGTTTACATCGACAAACTCATATCAATCTCGAAAAATCTTCGATGACCGGGACCCTCACTTCGGAAGCTATAATCAGCACCACAAAGGCAACCGAAAGCTAAACATCCGAGACCAAGGAGAAAAGAGGACGATAAAGGCTTCTGTAGGCCTAATAGGTCAACAGCAGAAGTGGCCTCGAATTCTGTATAAATAAGACCTCAGGGGTCACATTTTGGGGGATGCTTCATTTTCTCAATCTTATTTCTTCTTCTTTGAGGAGGAAACCCTAATTTCCAAATCGAATTGGGGATTTCTTCAACTCTTGTAATACATCTACGATTTATGAATGGAGAAGTCAAAGACTTAAACATCTTGTGATTTGATAATCATGTTGTGCCAGTTATGATGAAACGGGGAGTTAAACACTGATCTTATGATGAAAGAGTTGTTCATGACACCTTCATAAAGATGAATGGCTTCGTGGAAATCCGAAGCCTTCCCCTTTTTACCTCGAGGGTTGGCAACGTGAATCAACCCTCTCATAATGAGCCTAATGCTACTCAACTCCGGAAAGGAGGTTGACTGTAGGGTTATGACTTGGTCACTGACACAACCAAGGCCCTTCGGGTCAACTCGATGCGGAAGGATCATTTGAGTTAATAAGCGTTGCAGTACCCTTACCACCTGAATATCCAGAAGCATTAGCTTGTTTTCCTCTTATCAAATGTATATCATTTTACCCATGATCTTAGGGGTAACTGATCGCGCCAGGCTTCAGTTGTGCTAAACTAAATAAACCCTTCTTCAAGGTACTTCATAGGTCCATAGTCCTGTAAGTGTGATACTCAACCCACGAGGGAAGAATAACCTTCAGAACAGATATTTTGATACTTAAGAAATGGTAGATTTAGTTAAGGAGCACTGATCCTAGATTGTCTTTCAGTAACCTTAGATTATAGCTACACCAATTTTCCTAAATATATGTTCTATATAACTTATACTGGGTGTTGATGGAAAATATCGTTAACATTTTGGTGCTAGAAGGAGGGCTTGAACCTTTGACCCTGCTGTTAATCCATCAAAAATTAATTTGGTAAACTTATTGCTCCATGGAAGGAAAGATGAAATCAAAAAGATTGGAAGAGGGAAATAAGGAACCAGCTCCTAATGCAACCCGTGAAGGAAACATGGATCTAACGTTCAATCTGAACAATAATGAAGGAGGAGAAACTTCCAGTGATATACAACCACCAAATCCAAATGCCATAGAAGATAATTTCACAAGAATTATGGCTTTAGAAAAGCAAATCCAAGAGATGCAAGCTCAAATGAATGTTGCTCAAGCGCAGAAGTCTTCAAGACTCACCTAGTCCAATCAAAGAGAGACGAATGAAATTCTGAAAAGAAAGGCTCCCATTCAACACTCTGAAGTAAAGGAGAAGCTCAAAGCGACCTCCTCTAAGAAGAAAAGGTCCCTTTTGACAGGAACAGACCATCAAGGGAATCAATGCGAACAAGAACAATCCGAAAGTTCCACTTCCAAAGTATACGATCCTAAAAGAGCAAATTATGACAACACAGAAGCCTATCTTAAAGACATTGCTCAAAAATACTGTCAAAGACTTGTTGTGAAGCAAGGGGAAGAGAACCCAAGATGATAAGGTTAACGATAGTGAGAGAGTAGCCCCTTTCATCGATGAAATTATGAACACCATAATATCATCTAGGGTGAAGGTTCCAACCATAAAGTACCTTGGAACAACTGACCCTTATGATCATCTAATGGCTTTCGACAGCCAGATGGATCTCTACAATGCTTCAGGAGCTATCAGATGTCGTTTTTTCCCAGTGACCTTCAGGGAGCATACGAAAAGTGGTATCATCAGTATAGAGAAAACACCGTTTACTCATGGAAACAGTTCTCCTATGAGTTTTTCGCATAATTCTACATCTGCAAAGATCCGATGGTTGATTACACAGTCATTGCTAACATCAAGAAGAGGAAAGGGGAGTCTCTAGGAGATTACCAAAAAGGTTCAACATCGAGGCATTAAAGGCCAAGGATATGAATGACCATGACAAGTTGATTATCATGCATTCAGGGTTAATTGAAAATACCTCCTTTTGGAAAGAATTATACATTCATGGTGGTAAAGACTTACAAGACTTTCACTTCAAAGCTGATAAGATTATTTGCATGGATGAATTATACTTCATAAAGAGAAATTTTGGACCTAGAGGGGAAGGAGGAAGGTCGAACTTCGGACGAAAGCCCTAAGAGGGAAATCAAAAGAGATCAAGTTGGGAAGATTCTAATACCAACTCGGTTGCTCTAAGTAAGCCCATCTCCTTTGTGTATGCTGTCTCAAAAGAATGGGTTAACAACTTCCCCATCTCGTTCAAGGCCAAGAATTGCCCTAAACCTTATCTCAGTGGTAAGTATTGCGAATTTCACAAAACCAACGGGCGTAAGACTAACGAGTGCAAGGTATTGTACGGGATTATTCAGAAGCTAATCTGAGAGGGACATCTGAAAGACTTTGTTTTAATCAAGACAACATCTGCTTAATATACAAAATGGACAGTAAAAGGTTTCAGCAAATGCAATAGAAGATACTATGGAAGAGGGCAACCTAGACTTGGGTCCACCCATAAATCGAATCAATGTGATCCACGGTGGGCCACACCCTGCCGGAGATTGTCCAAGAGCCAGGAGTCAGTATATGAAGGAAGCTATAGAGGGAATATTCTCCATTCGAGAGGAACCACCGTTGAAGAATGCACATTATGCCCTTAAAATGCACAACCTGGTAGTTTCTCCAGATGAGGTGAAGAAAAGGGCCCGCCACCTACAAAATGGCCCCTTTATGATAATAGCTCAAATCAGACTCTCTGTTGTTTCCAAGATCCTCGCAGACACCGGGAGTACCGTCAATGTCATCTTCAAGCATACTTTCAATCAAATGAGAATTTTTGAGAAGAAGTTAGAGCCAAGCAACGAACCGATCTTTGGCTTCAATAACAAAGGATCAACTCCGTTGGGACAAATCAACCTCCTGGTTCAAGTTGGGTTGTCTCCGCTCCACAGGACATTCGAAACTCTTTTTGTTGTGATCGATCAACCATCCTATTACAATGCCTTCTTTGGGCATCCTGCTTTGGAGGAGATGGATGCTTTTGTTTCTTCCAAGTATATTATGCTAAAGTTCTTGACCAAGCAAGGATAGGGTACCATCAGAGGAGAACAATTTAGCTCTCGCGAGTTATATTTCGCAATGGTTGACAAATATAAAAGGGAGTGTTCTTCGTACTATGATTCTTCTACTGTTTTATACCTTCGGATAGGGGATTCTTACATCCCACATTTGAAGCCAAAGTAAAAAATTAATAAAGCTAACAGGAGTGCAAATGGTTGGTACACTTCTTTGAAAAGAAAAAGGAAGAGAGTCGATGATGTAAACTTGATTGAGGAAGGAGGAATTATCACAGATTTGGATTCCAGAGGGGATATTGAAAGAATGAAACCAACAGAAGATGTGGAAGAGGTAAATGTTGATTCAAAGGATAAGACAAAAGTTGTCAACATAGAGAAAAGGCTGACAGAGCCCCTTAAGAGCGACCTAATTCGGTTCTTGCAACTCAACAAAGATGTTTTCACTTGGTCCCATTCATACATGATCGGGATCAATCCTTCTATTATGAGTCATGCCTTAAACATTAATCCTTCAATAATCCCGGTTCGACAAAAGAAGAGACAAAATATCAGGGACCGATTAGAAGCCTTAAAGGAGGAAGTCAAAAGGTTAGAAACAAACGGGTTTATTTGAGAAGTTCTTTACCCAAAATGGTTAGCCAATCCTGTGATAGTAAAGAAGTCCAATGGGAAATGGAGAACATGTGTTGATACACAGATTTAAACAAGGCTTTCCCTAAAGATTGTTGTCCCCTTCTGCGAATAGACCAGTTGGTCGATGCAACAAGTGGTCACAAGATACTATCCCTTATGGATGCTTACTAGGGGTATAACCAAATTCCGATGCATAAACCCGACGAAGAGCATACAAGCTTTATCATTGATTGCAGAACATTTTGCTATAAAGTAATGCCTTTTGATTGAAAATGCGGGGAGCAACATACCAAAGGCTAGTAAATAGAATGTTTCAAGAACAGATAGGGCTCAACATGGAAGTATATGTGGATGACATGCTAGTAAAGTCCATCAAAGAATAAAGCCATTCGAAGGACTTGGAAAAAATGTTTAATGTCCTAAGAATTTACTAAATGAAGTTAAACCCACAAAAGTGTTCTTTTGGAGTTCAATCTGGAAAGCACCTAGGATATGTGGTAAGTGGCCAAGGGATTGAAGCTAGCCCTGACCAAATATAGGCCATAAAAGACATAGAAGAACCCAGAATGTGCAAAGCAGTCATGAGCTTGAACGGAAAATTAGCAGCCCTTAGGAGGTTCATTTTGCAAAGCCACTGACAAATGCATTCATTTCTTCGATATTATAAAGAGAAATAAGAACTTTGAATGGAACGACGAATGTATAAAGGCCTTCCAAGAATTGAACGTTTATATGGGAATGCCTCTGATTCTATCTAGTCTCGAGAAAGGAGAAGATCTATACCTATATATGGCCGTTTCAGAATATGTGGTAAGCTCTCGCAGACTTCGTGAATGAGTGCACAAGCTTCATTACAGAACAATTAGCTAAAGAAAATGACTTAAAGGCCAAGTGGCAACTTTTTGTAGATGGAGCCTCAAACAAACAGGAAGTAGGGGCAGGTTATATTATAATTGCCCCCGATGGACACCGCTTGCACTACGCCAGGAAGTTAGGATTCCCAGCAACGAACAACGTACCCGAATATGAGTCGATGATGGCCGGTTTGAATTTAGCACTGCAGTTAAAGAGACTTCGAATAGAAATCTTTAGTGATTCCTAGCTAATGGTAAACCAAATAAAGCAAACCTATCAAACCAAGGATGCACAGCTAACCCTATGTGTGAAAAGGATATTGAAGATGCTTTCCCGGTTTGAGGATTTTTCAATTCATGAAGTATCTCGAGGAGAGAATACCCAAGCGGATTCACTAGCCAAATTAGCCAGTTCTCGAAGGGGCCCAAAAACTTGAGTTATTCCCATGGGTTATCAAAAAAGGCCTATTATTGAGCATGAAGAATCGGAAGCCAAAAAAATATTGTTAGTCCTTATAACTAGATCCCAAACCTTGAAAAGGGGAGATAAAATGGACAAAGAGGAAAACTTTGATATAGAACCTCCTTTAAAGGAGATGAATTGCCATCATAAAAATACCAGGATGACTCCCATGGTAGATTACCTCCTAAGAAGAACTTTACCCCCTAGTAAGCAAGATGCAAGAAAGATAAAACACCAAGTTCCTACATTTGTGATTATGGATAATAAACTCATTAAAAAAGGACGTTTGCTTTCTTACTTAAGATGTGTAAGCTTCAAAAATGGACTTAACGTGTTAAAAGTGCTAATGAAGGATTATGTGGAGACCATTCCAATGGAATTAAGCTAGCCAAAAGAGTCATGCGACAAGGCTATTGTTAGCCATAGATGGTTAATTAAGCGATTGAATATGTTAAAAAGTGTGAAAAATGTCAAAGGTACTCTAAAATACCCTGCCTTTCCCCTAGCGAGCTTGCCACTATCTGAAGTCCCTGGCCATTTGATGTGTGGGGGATAGATCTAATCGGACCATTACCAGTCTCCAAAGATGGAGCCAAGTATGTCGTAGTAGCCATTGATTACTTCACCAAATGGGTGGAAGCAGAACAACAATCACATTTTAAAAGGTGTTAGGATTCATAATAAAGAACATTGTTACCCTCTTTGGAATCCCTTATAAGATCATATCAGATAATGGAACACAACTCGAGTGCGTGAAGAATTCACTCGGTTCTGCGAGAAAAATAGGATTATCAAAAGCTTTTCCTCGATAGCCCATCCAAGGGCTAACGGAGCCGTCGAAACTACCAACAAAACTATAAAGACAATTCTTAAAAGGCGCCTAAACCAAGCCAAAGGAAATTGGGTCGAAGAGTTAGCCTTAGTACTTTGGGCATATAGAACTTCCGCCAAAACAGCAGCAAGACACACCCCCTTTTCCTTGACATATGGATGCGAAGCCATGCTTCCGGTTGAGGATGAAATCCCATCGCATAGAAGGGTAGCTTATGCGTTTAATCAAAATTTGGAGTTAAGAAAAGAATCCCTAGACCTAATACAAGGATTGAGAGATGAGCCTGCAATCAGGACAGTTGAATATCAAAGGAAAATCATGAAATACTACAACACAAAGGTTAAGACTAGAACCTTTGCAAAAGGAGAATTAATTTTATAAAGAGTAATGGCTAACACAGAGAACCCAGCGGATGACCTGCTTGGCCCAAATTAGGAAGGGCCCTTGGTCATCCATCAAGAAGTTTTGCCTGGAACATATCGGTCGTCCAGACCCAATGGTGATCTCGTCCCGAGAACATGAAACTCGGAACACTTAAGACCATACTTATCAATGATAAAGTAGTAAAAGAAAGCTTTCTTTAAGGATGATCACATAACTAAGGGCACAAAAACACTTTCAAAGCTTAAGGAAACCCGAAATGGGTCAAATCAAAAATGGATCAAATCCCTTGTTATCGCCAAAATTGGTCAGGACAAGGCATCCCTCGGAGGGGGATGGTATGTTAGTCTTTCTCCATGCCCAAATTAGAGAGGGCTAGGTTAAATCATCAAAAGATTAAGCCTTCGTTTCACACTGGAAATAGTCGTGGTGGAGGATCTAAAATTAACATGCCCAGCCTCTGCTCGCAGAAGAGTACGCCCTGCCTCTGTTATGAACTAAGCACGTCATACCTTTGCTCGCAAAAGAGCACGCCCTACCTCTGCTTATGTTCCATGTTACCCGCAGAAGGGAACACAAAACCCTATTATCTCCTACGGTGGTTAGGATAGGGCACCTCTTGGTGGGGGTGGTGTGTAAGCCTCTATCAGTACTTATGATGGTCAGTATAGAGCATCAAAAGAGTAAAACTTAATTTTGCGTCTACAATGGCCTGGTTTAAGTTTCGAGGACTTTATCAACACCTACGATGGTCAGGATAAGGCTCCTCCTAGAGGGAGGTCAGGTAAGTCCTTGGGCCCTGCTTGTGGATAAGCTAGCTAAGCGCATCGGACACATAGGCCTAGAGAGTAACCAACAAAGTACGTCATGTAACACGCTGTAATTTTAACAACACCAAAGATGATAAATTAAAGGATAATTAAATAAATATTTAGAATTAAGTGAAACGGACTGCGCCATTGTGTTCATCTCGGAATTCTGGCCAAAATAGACACCTAGTTTGCGTAAAACGAACATTGTGTGAAGAAGTTATTAAGGTTTAAGTTTGTATACGCACAAGAGAATTATATACAAACATAACAATCCAAAATCAGTTCAAATTAATTCAAATCAGCCCAAAACCGTAGGCGGGAAAATTCTTTCTTTGGTTGTCGACCCATGGGTTGACCCCATAAGGGGGCGTCGACCCATGGGTCGACCCCATAAGGAGGGGGTCGACCCTCCCCCTGTCAGATTCGAGGCAGAATTCATTTTTCTGAATGTGGACTCCTTTCTTGACCAAATTTTTTGATTTTAGGCTATAAATAAGACCCTATGTCCATTGTTTTATTCATTCTAAATCAATGGAGAAATAGATGCTCCCTCTGCCGGAATTAAATCAAGCATTTTCTTCTTCAACAAACAACTAGAGTTATTCAAGTTTAGAGATCTGTGATTCAACATCTACGATTCCACTTCTATTTCCTAGATCCAATCACTGCGAGTCTACATTATTTTTAAATCTAAATACTTAAAAGTTAATCTTGACATGACTATAACCTGGATCTAAGCCTGTGACTATTTGAATCATATCAGATCTGCTATAACCTGCGTATCTAAGTTATTCTGACATGACTATGAACCAGATCTAAGCCTATAACTATTTATCGTGTCAGACCTGTCATTGTTTGTTGATCTAATTCATTGTTTAGATCTCATCATGCATGTTTATGATGTCCCTATTATGTTAGAATTAGTTCTACTATCACATGTTAATCAGATCTGTTCCTATATGCCTATCTTTTCATTATGCTCAACTTTGTCATTGTCTATTTATTAGTTGCTATGCCTAATTCTGCCAATATACGTCAATCTTATTATTATGTTCATTTCTGTCCTCTTACCTTCTTTTTTCCCTTTTATTTTTATAGCCAAGCTACCTTCAAGCCTAGGCATGCCGCTTAAATATGCGAACGCGTGAAATTGGGAACAAGGGGAAAACATTAAAATTGGGCCATAACTTGTATTGGGAAATTTGGGCGTAACTTGAATTAAAAATATGAATGTGGATTTGGGGCATAAACCAAAATTTTGGTTAAAACCTTAATTTGGGCATGGTTCATTATGAACATGATTTGGGAAAAAGGGCATGAAAACCTATAATGACATAGGAATAATTGGTTAATAATGGAAATGCCTAAGATTACAGTAATTAGAAACTGTAACCATGCTTAGACACGAGGTTAGATTACACTTGTGGTGGAAGTCTGTCCGAAATCGCCCGGCATATCCAACCACCGCAAGTGGTGAATCTAATGTGAGAGGTCTAAGTGCATAAACACGAAACGTGCTAAGACACGAGGTTAAGCCCGACTTGTGGAAGAAGTCTGCCCAGAACCAACCGGCATAACTAGCATCCACAAGTTGTAGGCTTAATGTGGGAGTAATAGCGCATTATAACCATAAATGAATATATGGAAATTAAATTGAATACTTAACCTGGTTGAATCCGTAGGGATTGTATATGTTAACTTGAGTAGGGGTTAAGTAAAATTGTATGAAATAGTGGGAGGGTTAAGTATATCTTGGGTTGGTGGGTAATATTTATATATAGGCCGACAAACTTAACCTGTGGAGTTATTCAATCTTTTACTCTGGTATGACACAACCTGTGGAAAACCTAGTGGGGATGCAAGCGCAGGGGGAAGCTTGTATCATCTTGTGTGTGGGACCCGTTTCAGTCAGTAACCCATATATAGGTATCAAACGAGTACTCCGAACTAGGTCGGAGTTGGGACATGCTTACTGGGCTGATTGTAAGAGATCCAAACTTAGGTGTGGTGTGGGCGGCGCGTTAGGACGGGGTCATGTGCGTGTATGGGTCCGGCAGAGGAGGTTTTGACGCCGTGAAATCAGTAGATATGGTTGTGCACATCCTGAAAATGAAGGGTTGCCACTTTAGGAAGTGATACATCCTACAATCGGGCCAACACAGGGTATTTAAGGATTAGGGAGTTGATCAATTGGGGTAGTAATTAGGATACATCTAGACTCTAGTAAGTTTAGGATCCTGTTATTATGCTTAGGGGTAACTCCAGTATGTTGGGCTGCCTGTTGATTGTATGTGGTTAAACTCTCACTAGAAGTACGCCTAAGTCTACCATCTTATAGTTGTTGGGATCATCTCATTTTGGTTATACTAGTATTGATGTAGAGAAAGAGAAAGTACTAGAGAAGTGCAATATATTATATCATGTTTATCCTGTTTACCTTGTCATACCTGCCTTTTATAATGTTATCTCTCTTATCCACTTTATATGCCTGTCATGATACTTTTACTTATTTATATGCTAAAAGTAACTAGACTCGCCAGACTTTATGGTTGACCTATTTTTTTCCCTCTTCTTTCTCTTCTGTTCCTCTCCGGATTCTCAGGGTGGGAATACTCAAGCTTGATCAGGGTTCTGCTTTCATCTTTCTTGGAGCTGCTTAGATGTACTGCTTGATTTCATATCTCTCTACTATAGTTATGTTTTGGGGATTATGCTTCTTTTGTTATTGTACTCTGATGTTTTTAAGTACAAGATAGAAGTTTTAATGATGTACTGGGTTTTATGCATTTCAGACATATGATGTAACCATGTTTTGAACTACAATGTTTTCTACTTAATAAAATTTTAAATTCCGCTGCTATTTTATATCCGTCTTGTAATGTTTCTCTTTTTGTTTACCTATAACGCTTCTTGAAACTTAATGCATTCTCTTAATGAGTGACATTAACGGGCGTGGGGTGTCATAGTACATCCTCTGTTTTGACAACAAAAGCCTAGAGAGTGGCCTAAGAAGCACATACAACCTCTTCTTCACAAATAAAATCGAAGGGGGATACCAAAACATTAATACCAAAAGAGGATTTATGTTCTTTAATATTTAATTATGCGAACAACGGTTGGCTCGGGACATCTATTAGTACCAGGAAAGGATTTCTGGTCTTCAATATTTAATTACCCGAACAAGGGTTGGTTTGAGAATTCTGTTAATACCAAGAGAGGATTTCTGGTCTTAAATCTTTAATTACCTGAACAAGGGTTGTTCGGGACTTCTATTAATACCAGAAGAGGATTTCTGGTCTTCAATCTTTAATTACCTAAACATGAGTTGGTTCAGGACTTCTATCAATACCAGAAGAGGATTTTTGGCCTTTAACCTTTAAATTTCCCGAGTAAAGGTTGATTTAAAACTACTATCAAGACAGGAAACCGAATATCATCTTCTAGTCTTTAATGGTCGAGTAACAACTGACACGGAAATAGTACCCTAGAGGTTTCGTTATGCAATCCAATGTTAAAGATAACTAATAAATAGAATGAGGAAGAATCTAGAAAGAGAAATTTGACTTCGAAAGTCAAATACACCCTTTCTCTAGGGGGGATGTTACGACCAAAATAAACTCCTAAATAGATTAATAGTGAAGGGGGAGTGGACCGTCATCAACACAAGAAGTATCTTCGAAAGCAAAAGCCAAATACTATAAAGAACCAAGAGCATGAAGGGATAATCCGAAAGCTGCACAAACTGACACCTTCTTAGGAGAAAGGAGCACGAAATCTATAGAATACCGACATGATATATCCGACAGGGTATGCCCAGCAGTGGGATACGTAATGGAGAGTCACCTAGGATAGAAGACAAGCAAGGACAAGCCGAAGAGCTCCGCTAATTAAAACCGAGAAAGGCGGAAGGGTTTTCGGTGTTAACTAGCTTAACTCCGACACATCTGGAGATAAAGGCATTAAAGATACCATGCCTAAAGCACCTAATGGTTATCCGGAAGTAGCCCCCGAAATAACCAAGCACCGGGAGATCGCACTATTAAACAATAGGTAAAACATCGGAAGTTACCCTTCAGAAGGCTAGACATCATCTGAAAGCTCCAACCGGAAGGCAAACCTAAAACCAAAGGGGGATACAAGCTATCCATAATAATTTGCTTAGTGTTGACACGGACAGGGGTTCCGAACCGGTAGCTATCTACATACGTCGTGAGGGCAAGCTCCTCTAAGTATCCATGAGAAAACAGGAAGCCTGCACCCGAAAGCTACAACCGGGAGCACAAATGCCATCCGAAGGTCATTTACATCGACAAACTCATATCAATCTCGAAGAAGCTTTGATTGACCGGGATCCTCACTTCGGAAGCTATAATCAGCACCACAAAGGCAGCTGAAAGCCAAACATTCGAGACCAAGGAGAAAAGCAGACAATAGAGGCTTCTGCAGGCCCAATAGCCCAACAACAAAAGGGGTCCCGTATTCTCTGTAAATAAGACCCCCAAGGGTCACATTTTGGGGGAATCTTCATTTTCTCAATCTTGTTTCTTCTTTTTTGAGGAGCAAACCCTATTTCTAAATCGGATTAGGGATTTCTTCAACTCTTGTAATGCATCTACGATTTATGAATGGAGAAGTCTAAGACTTAAACATCTTGTGATATGATAATCATGTTGTGCCATTTATGATGAAACATGGAGTTAACACCGACCTTTCGTATGAAAGAGTTTTTCACGACACCTTTATAAAGAGGAAGGGCTTCGTGGAAACCTGAACCCTTCCCTCCTTTACCTTGAGGGTTGGCAACGTGAATCAACCCTCTCATAATGAGCCTAATGCTATTCAACTCCGGAAAAGAGGTTGACTGCAGGCTTATGACTTAATCACTGACGCAACCAAGCCCCTTGGGGACGGCTCAATATAGAAGGATCATTTGAGTTAATAAGCATTGCAGTACCCTTACCATCCGAATATCGGGAAGCATTAGCATGTTTTCTTCTTATCACAATGTATATCATTTTACCCATGATCTAAGGGGTAACTGATTATGCCAGGCTTCAGTTGTGCCAAACTAAATAAACCCTTCTTCAAGGTACTTCAAAAGTCCATAGTCCTGTAAGCGTGATATTCACCCCTTGAGGGAAGAATAACTAATCTTCAGAAAGGAGATTTTCATACTAAAGAAACAGTAGATTTAGTTAAGGAGTACATATCCCAGATTGTCTTTCAGTAACCTTAGATCGTGACTGCACCAATTTTCCTAAATAAAAGTTCAATATAACTTATTACGGGTGTTAATGAAAATATCGTTAACATAAACTATACGAAACTACACTAAACTCAGCTATACTCCCCCTAAATCTTTGTTTCAAATGATTCTAATGACCCATTCTAGATATATATAACTTCCATAAGACTATAATGACTAGCATAATTCAATATAAACAAGAGTATAACTAAATAATTCAAATAATAATTTAATAAATGTCAAACCAATCAATAAACAATCAATCATTGTTCATACTAATCGAATCCAAACAAATCGAAAATTATTTACAAATTTTTAAAGTCATACAAAAGCATATCAATTCGATTCAAAAAAATTCATACATCTCTTGGAACTTCCACCCATCCATCCGCACCGAAGATTGAATCCTTTTTGGTGACTTCCTAGTCTTCATTATTTTGGTGAGAGGTGCTCCAGTGATGTTGTTGTCTTCATCTCTGGAAAAAGAAGAGATTAACCAACAAACGGCATCAGAGTGACCATCTTTATCTGACTTAATTCTAGATGGCACTGATTACGAGGTATTATAGATAGGATATTCTTGAACGAATTGAGGGTTTCTTCAAAATTCTCACTTAGACTGTGAATTGGATTGGCCATTATTTTGATAATTTAGAGAAGGAGTGCTTAGAGAATGAAGAGAGAAATAAAACTAAGTTTTTCTGGAAGGAAAAGGTATTATAGAGTATGGAATTCGTTTGAAATGAGAGACAAAAGGTAGTTATTTCAAAAATTCAAATCTGAAACAATTTGAATTTCCTGACAATTATATGTCGACATGCCCATTTATACATGTCGACATACCGATGTTTGTTTTGGGTATTTTGAATTTTTGCACACTTTTTGAATATATTATATTATTGCTTAATTTTAATGATTTTCGGAGATTTAAAGTTTGTTTTGTTAGAAAATAATAATCATTCATTATTACTAAATGATTATAATCAAACAATACATGAAATTTAAAGCTATAAAGATGAAATATGAAAGGAAATACAAGCTACTACGGAAAGATAACACAAAATAAGCTTAGATTTTAGCAGAATATGAGGAGGAAGATGATATTCCAAGCTTTCTTCCTATTCTGCGAAAGAACTTGTTCATTTTAGAAGACATCTTATTGAGTGTCTTCTTGGTCTTATTTTGATTGTAGACCAATTTGACTTGATTTTGGACAAGTAATTCTTTGAATAGTGGTTCTACTATTAGTTAGACAATCTACACTTTCCAAAGAGGATTCTTTTTCTTCGTCAATTTCCATTGGATTTTCTTCTTGTTCCATTCGAGCTTGTTTATGGGCAAATGTTTCATAAGGCTTAAAAGTGAGTGGTATTTGGATATGGGATATATTTCCCAATATAAAAACATTCCTTGGCACAAATTCCTCTCCTTTGAGTTCCACTCGAAAATATTCAAAGATATAGGTAAGATAAATTCCATGATAGAGGGTATTTTCTTTGGTAAACATCTCATTGGGCTTGAATTCTTTCAAAATCACATCAGCCCCATTTATATCATAATTGCAAAAAATGGAAAAAAGAGTCTTTTGAACCTTAAGGGTAGGGTTATTGAAATTTCCGCAATGCGGAGTGAGAGTATGTTGAAGTAGGAGGTTGATAATTCTTGCTTTTGTGTGGAAAAAGCAATTTTTAAAATTCATATGTTCATCACTTTCAAAAACTTGATGAAACATTTCCAAATCTTGTTCATCAATTTCAAATTCCAAAAAATCTGAGCTTGTACTCTTACAATTTAAAATGGTTCCCAAAATATCACAATCCAAAATAATTTGAGTGACTTTTATGCTACTTTAAACTTGATTTTCATTTCCTTCGTAAAAGCCACGATTCAAATTCACATAAAACGTTTTTACTAGAATTAGGTAACATACTTTATCCTTATTCCGAGAATCTATCAAGCTTAAACTTCATTTTTTTTCAAAAAGAGAACGAAGATCATAAGCAGGAAAATCGACAAAGATAGCAAAAATTGCAGTATTGACTTTTCCATTAGTAACATAGTAAATATAGGCTTGAAAAGCTTCCGGATCATTATAGAGATGACGTTTGAGAGTTTTGGTCAATCTCATGTTTTTTGGTGTGCTTAAGGAAGCCAGTAGAATGTAGATATGAAGAGAATAGAATGAAGAAAGTTGTTTTGAATTTTGAATGAAAGGTAGAGAAAATACAATTTAACATATAAATAAATAGAGAGTAAATGGTCACATCTTTCTGTGTAAAAGGACACCTTTTCAGACATTGGGATTTGGTGAAAAAATGGATGGAAGTCAGAAAGTTTAAATTTTTGAAATTCAAAATTTGAATTTCACTTTCTGGTGCATATGTCAACATTCCAATACATGTATGTCAACATATGCATGCCAATTCACATTTCAAGTTGCTTTTTGAATTCATTTTACTATCTTAATATTTTATATTTTATATTTAGTTACATCCTGATATGATATTAATCTTAAAAAAATTAAGATTAATAATTATTATATTATTATTATTTTGAATTTCAAATTTAGAATTTAGAATTTAAATTTCAAATTCGGGTTTTAGAATTGAAAATTCAAACATGGCAAGCAAACAAGCATCCATTCAACCAATTCAATCAAAAACTATTAATTAAGGCATACTTGGTTTTTAGATCCATTTCTTCGTTATTTTCTAAATTCAGAATCACTGTGAAGAACATATTTGAATTTCCAGTTTTTGGCTTTTCATCACTTGATGATGAATCTGAGTCATATAAAGTTGTTGCGTATGCCTTTTTCCTCTTATTTGATGAATTTTTATCTGTTCGTTGATTTGATTTATCATGATATGGACACAATCTTTTTATATGGCCTAGTTTGTTGCAGTTGTAGCATCTATCGTCATTTCTTCCCAAACATCCTTGATTATTTCTCCAAAAATTATTTCTCCTTTTATATCACTGAAATTTTCTGAAATTTCTTGTCATTAATGCAATTTCTTCATCATCCTCACTGCTTGAATCAAAATCGCCAGTTGTTGCTTTGAATGCTATAGATTTCTTTTCTTTTGGCCTATTCACCTTTCTTTTCTGTAACTGTACTTCGAATGACATCAGATTTCCTATTAACTCCTCAAATTTTCATTTCACTAATATTATTTGCCTCTTTAATTGCCAGTGTTTTCTGATCCCATTCTAGAGTTAAAGAATAGAGATTTTTCTGACTTGATCTTCCTCAGAATAAGATTTTCTCAAAGCGATTAGTGAATGCACAATTTCCTAACACCTGCAGTACATATCGGAGACAGATTCATTCTGATTCATTTTAAATAACTTACATTGAAATCTTTGTCTGTTTAACTTTATTGTTTCCTTCATGAGTAACTTGCAATGTTTTCAACATATCATGAGCAAATTTACATACTGACACTCTATTAAATTCATTTCTATCTAATGAATAGAATAACATATTCATAGCCTTAGAATTACTTTGTGCAACAACCTTTTGTTCATTAGTCCATTGTGCAAAATTAGTAGTGGGTTCAACATATTCAGTCTGTGTGATATTCCAAGCGTCTAATCCTATAGATTGCAAATATATTTTCATCCTACATGCCCAGTATGAATAATTACTGCCATTTAAATAATGGTGGTCTAACTGTAGACCAACCCTCTACAAATGAACTACTACTATTAGCAATTCCAATGTTACTTACCACTTAATATTTCCATAATTCGGATGATGAAATTTTGAAAATACATGCTCTAATACCAATTGTTAGGGATGAGAATCATGGATCTTAAGACAAAACAATGCTAGAGGGGGTGAATAGTGTTTCAAAGAGATTACGGAGAACATAAGCAATTAACGATTATCCAAACAACTGTATGAACCCAGAATAAATATCACAATAGAAATAATCACAGATGCAAATATAAACAGAAATAAAATGCAGAAAAGGAAAGAACACACCGGATTTTATACTGGTTCAGATTACTCCTATGTCCAGTCCTACGCAACGCTGGATTGCGCTAAGTTTTATTACTACTAGTATCAACTTTACAACACCCTTGATTTTATGGCTACAAAGTTAACACGGATTTCACACCCTTGATTTCATGGCTACAAGGTTCACACTGACTCAACACCATTTATTTCACGGTTAAAAGGTTCACACTGCTCTCTTTCCTTGATTTACAGGCTACAAGGAACACACCCTTTCCTTAACAATTACAAATAGCCCTAGAACCCTTGAATAGCACTTCCAAACAGAGAGTATTTGATAGAGATTGAGAATATAAAGAGAATGATATAGTTTGTATTGAAAACGACAGAGTATAAGTATATAAATCAAGAAATTAATTTAGAATAATGGTGGTAAGAGTAGGGATGAAGAAGGAGAAGAATATTTGGTTAAAAATTCAAAACTGACCCCTTTATATAGAGTTCCAAAGGTTGCAACAGTCAGGAAATGTTTCAAATAATGAAATGATACTTTCTTTGAAATTTAAAATTGTGACGGTTATATGTCGACATGTCCATTATTGTATGCCGACATATATAGGGTTTTTGAGTTTTAAAACACTTTTAAAGTGTTTAAATTACTATATATATTCTAGAAATTCTTGAAACAAAACTAGTGTTTCAAATCAATTTTGTGAAGTGTAAAAAACATAGTAATATATAATATAAATATATTTATAAAATTATATAATATGAATCTATAAAATTATATATTATAAGCATATATATTATAAAAGTTTATAAACTATAAACTATATAATAAACATATATATATATATTTGAAATCATAATTAAGAATCTTAATAATTTGAAATCATTTAGAAAGAATTTTGAAATATTTTGAAATCAATTTGAAAAGAAATTTGAAAACAGAATTGGAAAGTGCTAACTTGAGTTTTACATATTATCTTTACTCTATTACTTAGATATTCTTGAGCTCTTGAAATCTTGATGTCTTGGTTCTCATTAGTCTTGAATCTTGAAATATTGAATCTCTGAAACTGTAGAGTCTTCTATATCACTTGTATGTAATTCCTGCATATATATCTATATGTGTCCTGGATAAAAGGTGCTAGTATATATTTTATAATCAATAATGTTAATAAGTGAAACAATGCTGTTTGTCATCAAAATTCCGTTCTCCAACAAATTGACCACATACCATATCATTTATTGTACATTATGTGAACATATCATCAACATCATTATTAACTGAGCACGAAAACACGATATTTGGTGTTCGTAACCATGATACTTGGCAAAGGAATGATATTATAGTCTGCATATAGGAGTGAAAGTGAAATTCTTACATGATGTAAATTTGTAACCATGATGCATTCAACCATGTCATGCTAAGGAATTGGACAATGTCATCATTTTTGAACTTGATTTCAAAGTCCTCGTCATTCTTATATAAATCCTTATTCAATGCACAGAAGAGTCGTGCTCCTCGTTCTGTCCATGCATTATTTCCATTATTCCTGTATCATAAATTTTAGTATCAATATATACAACACATATAATAAAAACACATGCAGATTCAAATAATAGAAGCAATCAATATGCAAGTAAACAATCAGTACATTTGACAATTTTTTAGTTAATGTGTATTCATAGTTTACATCACTTCCATAATTGAATTGAATTGTAACAACTTTTGCAGAAATAAAGCTGCATTCGAATTGAATTGTAACAAGATGATATGGGTATTATATACTCATAATACAAGTATTTGGACCGGACCCATGTTCACACTAAATAGCTAATAAACTCTGTTTTGTTAATAACCATGTTCAAAGTTCTTTGAACGCATAGTCAAGCCGTTTATCAAGGAGAAAACACAACGTATTGGAACCAAGAAGACATGGGAGAAGATAAATGAAACAGAAAAACATCAGGGTATAACATATAAACAAAAGGATATATCTAAGAACATTTTATAAATACACGCCTACTGTAATGTTGTCAATAGATGTAGCGATGTAGCAGTATAGATGATTCTGACCTCGAACTACATATATTTGGTAGGATCACAAGTTAATAATATGAGCAACTATGGAAAAACATGTAAATAAATGATATCATGTTGATTCTTGTCTTGTTTGTAAACTTATGCGAAAACTGAGCAAAGCTGCGACGATAAGATTCTGTGTGCACCTGTTATTATGGCAATTACATTGCATGATGACTTGTAAAGCACGCCGATAAAAGGGAAGAATGCAGGAAAAAACACATGGAGAAAAGAAAGTTCGACAAACATGCGAGATAGAGGTTTTAAAAAATGTTCCCACGGTTCAACCGCCATACAATTGCTCAGTAAATTGAATGAATAACAAGCCCTACCTATTATTATCCATGACAAGATTAACTATCCCTGCCCAAACCTACTGCATTGATTTCCGGAGTTATTAGAAACTTTGAGTTTTATTAATTTTGGTAATTTTTTGGTATAAACAAATCAGTAACAATTAATATTGAGTCTGGTCAAACATGATACATAACATAATTGATGGTCAAAATGACTCGCCAATTATTTTAACAAACAAATTTTGTTTCATTAGATGTACAAAATGATTATGGAATAAAATAGCACATCCCAGTTGTTAAGTAGCATGCACTTGACTGTTGATTTATAGATTATTTAATATATTATAGCTTTACTAAAAAAATCAAAATGAAAGTTAAAGAAGAAATATGTACTATGAGCTAAAATTTTGTTTCCAAAAGTGTCCATATAAATTTTCTTGTTCATATTACCTGTTATCTTCATTGTTATACTTATTAGTTATGGCCTTGAATTGCAATACACTACATATGCCATATATAAAATCCTTGTTTGATGATTTAAAGCCTGGACATCAGTATTTAGGCACTTCTGGGTCTTGTTAACAAGTAAATATATATAACTTGCTTAGCAAAAGAAAGGTGTAAAAACGGTACTGAACCTAAATATGCCAGTGATAGGTTCAACATAATTGAAGTAGCTTATGCCAGTGTTATGAAGACCCGACCGGGTCGTCGGTCGGACCGTCAAAACTGACAACCGTCGGCCACCACGGCCCGGAGGTCTTCACAACCGAAATCTGCTTCGAACTGTCCAAAATCGCGTCACTCTAGAGAGAACCGCGGTTTCCAAGTATAGCAGCTAATTAATTTGTGGAAATTTTTATTTTGGGACTAAAAATGGGTTCTACAAGAAGAAGGAAAAAGGAGGCAAGGTACAAAATGAGAGATTGACACGGTTTTTACACTAGAACCCTTGTTTTTTTGTATTTTTCTTCCAACTGGCAATTGTTTGACTCCAAGATTTACACATATTTTGAATTTAGCCTAATATTTTTTTGTATATTGAAAATATACTGTATTTTAAAATGTGCGGTTTTTAACGGTTCAACTGGTTCGACCTTCAAAACCTTAAACCTTGAGGTGTCATGGTTTGACTTGCGGTTTGGTTCTGATAACATTATCTTATATGCTCCTTGAAATTCATATATCTATATATAAGGCTAAAGTGAAACAATGGTTTGCAACAACATTTATATATATGGTGGATATGTTGTTACATATACAACTAGAAATGCATCTGAAAAAAAGGAAAGAGTGACTCTAACTGCTACGGTTAGCAGCAAAATGTGTCCTGTGTCGTTGCTATTAGCAACAAGGAAAGCTGCTGCCTGGTGTAAACGGAGTTATAACGAGTAAACTCAAAATTCATGTTGTGTTATAGTTCTCGTAAATGGTTTTACATGTCCATCCTTCCTTTTTTTTAACATTTATATTCCTGTAAACATTGGGAATGAGACAAATCTGATCTGAACACTTGTATTTACAGCTAGAAAATAAATGAAATCTATAGTTGCAACTAGAAAATAAACAACATATTTCCATTCTTTAAGCAATTCAAATTATGTCATGAGTCCAACATGGTAAAGATAGCACACTTGTCTTATTTATGTATGCGACTGACATTCGAACTTGAAGTTACGTATAGGTGCATTTCTTTATCATTATGCAATTAATGATAAAGAATGAAACCATATTAATATGATCTAAGTATGGTTGACATATACTTGGCATATACTGTATGTCAGTATTCATACAAGTAAAAGTATATGTAATAGTGCAGTTGTGCAGGAAAAGCTAAAATTACTAACAAATTTTTTTAAACTAACACAAAATCTAAAACAATATGCCCAATATTTATGGACTGAAGATAACAACAAAAAACAAACAAGTAATACCTTATTGTGTCGGCCTGGCTACAAATCTGCATCTGCTGTTGTGGCCAGTTTTCATAACTAGTATACATTGTTGTGGCCTCCTCCAATTTTCATAACTAGTATAAAAATCTGCACTAAACCCATAAAATGTGTGTTATAGATCTGATTTATTAAGTGTGAAATCTTCTCGCATATATTAAGCATTAGGAAGCTTTTGATTATGTGAATGGCAACAAAAATAATAATAAAATGATTTTATTTAGACTATGAGTGAAATGGAATACACACATCACCTAAGCTAATTACTACAACAAATATGTCTATTCATAGCGTTGCAAAACGCTGTTATAGCCTTTAACAGCGTTTTGATGAACGTTGTGTACCAACACGTTGTTATAGGTCCCTGGATATACCAAAGCATTTTCAAAAATGTTGTAGAAAATTGAAATATTATAGCATTTCAAATGGTGTTATCCTTATGTTTATACGGTGTTTTAAATTGTTTCAGAAATATTGCTATTGCATGACCCAAACTTTCCCCGTCTCCGAAGAGAAGAGAAAGAATGGATTGTTTAAAAACATGACAAATCAGAACATAAACAGAAGAACATTTCATTGCTTATTACAACAATTTACATCATAGTACAAGAATATACAGAGTATGAACAAATAGTATACATTTGATAAATATTAGAGATTTACAAATTACGATGCAGCGGAAAATAATACAAAACACAACAGAAAGGGATAAATGGATATAGAGCTTTCTGAATATCGTTCCAGCTGTAAACCAGGATCCTGTGAATATAAATCAGCAAAACCAAAACTACTAGCTGCCCGTATGGAAAATAGGGGCACTCAGAGTTTAGGTTAAAACAATAAACTCCAAGTCAGTCACGTGACTGGTGTGAGAACTAAAACAGTTATTTAAAACTTTACTTTAAAATGGAGTAAATCAAGGGACCACGCCGTATTACACGGAACGAGTTTCCTCCCAAGAATACTAGTGCATAAAACAAACAATGCAATGGTTTTTGGAAAAATGAAGCTATTATAAGACTCAGGTCCCATCACACAATGCAACGCAGGCCGGAGGATAGAGTTTTACCTTATAATAGCCAAACATGCTTGGTACGTTTAAAACAAAGCATTTTGATACTATTATAGTGTAGAGTGTATGAAATCAACTTTAAATATAAATGTATCAATCATAGACGGCATAATGCCCCATCCCACTGTGTCGCCAATACTAGGCTCTACAATCAAAACCAAAATGTCACGTATTGGAAATTGGATTTCCGTCATGAGTCAAGGCAAGGGATGTACTCCTTGCTGGCTTCGAGACACTCTAGCAAATGCCTCAGGATCTCCCGTAGTAAACCCTTGGATCCTCCAAGGCCGATCCCCCCATACGTTTGAGGATTAGTATTCCTGAACACACGTTTCTCGGTCCTATAGGACCTATATCCATCGGCTCCGTAGTAACCGATATATCCAAGGCGCCTCGCTATCCATCATCCACATAGGTAAAAATATAATCATGTCTGGGCTTGCAAAACCCTGACACCACCCATAGCTAGAAAGAAACGTCATGTCCTCCTTATGTCCCTTATCCCGATTTTGACTCATACCGAGGTGTAAGGCTCGCGAATTAATGCTATACACAAAGCTATGCTATATTAAAGTCGTGCTTTGATCATCAACCACAAGGCTCTGCTTTTCAACAGGAGCCTTGATCATTTGCATCTCAGCATGCCACACTGACAATTCACGCCATGCAACAGATGTTTATCGATATAACCTCTGAGCTCGTACGTCTCAGAGAAGGGTGTTAAGCAAGAGAATAAATTCTCCACCACCAAACAGATATATATTTAACAGAGATCAATCAACACAGAATAAAATCCAATGTCAGACACACATCCATTTACAAGTTTGTTCTAGGTCTGAACGAAACCGGAGGCACCTTATTCCTCGTCCCATATGTCCAGTACAAGAGAGAGGTCCATGCATATCCGGTCGATCTCCAAGTACATCTGGACGATCACCACTTGTTACCTTGTCTTGGGTGTACCACCCAATCAAGACATCAGTAATCATCCAAACGATGTGAAAACCTCCGGTCTTCAACCACCGTCTTCATCTTCGACTTATCGTCGAATCAGTTATTCCGAATGGGTACAAACCCGGCCTTTCCGAATAACTCGCGTATATAATAAACAAGTGCTATAAAAACGCAACATACGCCTCATTCCAATTCTGAATATTCTTTTATTTAAATATTCATATCCTTTGGGAAAGGTTCCCATTAATTTTATCAAAGATAAATTCTTTAATCTTCCTTTGGATATTAATTTAAACCATATTAAGGTTTTCCAAATTAGTCTGGATTAACTCACCTTGCCGAAGTAATCTTTTGTTTAATTTCCAAATCCCAACCTATTCATCCCATGGAGCAAAACAGGTCATACCCCATATCCAACACCACGGTGTTATCGGTAAATTTAATTACCATTTCCCATTCAAATCTAATTAAAGATTTAACTATCGCTAGGAGCAAAACTGGTGATACTCCATTCTTTATCATTTCCCAAATTTGATAATTTAAATTATCAATTCCCATTTCAATCTAATTAAAGATTCATTAAAACTCCACTTAGTTTTAATCTTCCCAAAAATCAATATTAATGATTATTTAACTTTGGAAACACAAACATGTCACATCGACAATCTACACTGTACTATTGATTTCTGCCGATATATAACCTTTGAGCTCGTCTGTCTCAGAGAAGGGTGTTAAGCAAGAGAATAAATTCTCCGCCACCAAACAGATATATATTTAGCAGATATCAACCATACAGTTCGAAATATAATGTTAGACATGTAATCCTGTCTTTAACTGGGTTAAAGAACTAATGTCATTTAAAAACACATTTCATAATATACCCAAATCACATTCCATTAATTATGGAATCTTCATGGAAAAACAAATCAATATATAATCGATATCAATTTCCGTATCCTACTAATAATATAGAAGGAATAATGGCAAAGCGTTTTGAATTCCATATGTATTAACAGTCTTCCTCCACAGAAGTTCACTTCGATTATTATCAAATCGAATTCAATTCAATTCCAATTTAATATATTAAATTGGAAAACTTTACTTTGGAAAATTCCCGTTAAATCTTAATAAAAAGATTTATAAATTCCAAATCTCATTTCACTATAAATCGGGTTATAGAACGAAGGTCGTTAAAAACACAGCAAACAATAAACCCGATTCACATTCCATTTTATTCCAATTAATTGTTAATTGACTGGAAACACTAATAATCTTAATTAAAAGTTTTATTCTTTTCACATTGGGCTTAAGAATAGTGTTAATGAAGAAACCATTCACGACAAACCCAAAATCCAATTCAATATTAAATACAAGGCTCTGAATAGAAATTATATCGGCTTATATTCAATATAAAATTCTGAAATCAACAAATAACGTATTAGGAATAACGATATATATATCTTCCAAATTCCTCCACAGTATCCGTATAGTCACGGAATCCAATATCAAAATATTCCGATGATAATTTCGATTCAAATCCATTCCAATTCATATATTGGAAATTCTGGTTATTTTTAAAACCATTTAATATCCAATTTACTTATTTAAAAATATTGGATTTATAATTCTAGTTCATAACTAGTTCATTTCGATAAAAATATATTTTTTATCTTTTCAAATATGGAAATTTTCATCCTAATTCTTTCCAAATCATTTATTATGATTTTACACAAATTATTGATATTTTTGATAATTTTATCAAGGCCCGTACAGTCGATTTCCATAAATGGTCATCGAACTGCACTTACAACGACCTTTTCTAAATTTGATTTGGGCATAATTCCAAATCCAACCGTTAGATTTCAAATCTCTTGTATTCGTTGGAAAGCTCTTTTCGATACGAACCCAACATTTCCGGTTTTAGGAGAATCTGACGGTCGGATCTCCCGTAATGTCCATTCAAAGTCAATTTTCAAAATTCGAGAACTGCCGCGGCACGGCGCATTCTATTTAGGCCATTAAATATAATATATATATATATATATATATATATTATGTTCCGTCGATTTCCATTTAAAACGTATTTTATAAATCGTTTTAAATTCGTTTTCAAAACGATTTCAATTTCCTATTAAATTTTACATCAAAATTGAATATTCTATATCGTTAATATATAAATGATAATATTTTCAAAACATTAGATTTTGAAATCACTTCCTTTTCGATATTCATTATAAAAATGAATAAAATCGATATACATATCGTTCACGTCAAAATGACGTCAATTTAATCAACACGACTTTATATTCTTAAATATTTTCATGTCCATCCTAAATCGGACATCAAAATCACATTTTGATCCACTACAGAATGTTATTTTAACATATTATTTATTCATTACTTGCCATTTTAAAATATTCTTTAATTTAAAATATTCGTTCTTTCCGAATTGGAATCAGATAGAGTCAATTACCATATAATTTTATTTATACGGATTTCATACACACATGTACACAACAATAATCAAACACGGTCAACCATCATCCAGAGTGCATTACACAACTGCATAAGCGTTAAATATAAATAACTAACGCATACAACAGCTGGTTAACCCATCGATTGGCATACAACTTAATATTGGGATTAGTGTATGTCTAATATCATCTCAATACCTGTGTGGGGTTTTCAAAAAACAAACACTGATTATTATTTGTGCAGTTGGGCGATGTGTAAATATATCGTCCCAATCAATATCAGTCAAATGTATGTACATAAACAAATCATACGATTTGTGAATGAATATTTATTTTATCCATATACATGTTAAAAATTATATTTTTAACTATAAAATATTTATTTCATCTCATTAATATTTTATACAGTTCATTTATACAATAAAAATGATAATTTTATTGTTTTAATATTTTTAGAAAATTTCGGCAGCATAACGGCGTGATACTAGAACCGAAATAAGGTCTATCTTTATCTCTCGCCTAATAATAGCTTGCGTCATGTACAAACCAATTCTAATCAATTCATTTCACCCAAACAACCAAATTCAAACAAATAATCCAATCAACCAAACAACCAAACAAACATGGTTTCAAACAATGGTGTCGGGTGCTACTAAGCACCGTCTGCATCCTAGTATATATTTTTAACTAGAAAATAAATTAAAGTGAGAAGTTCTCACCTTTGGGATCCACTCCTCCAGTTTTATTTTTGAAGTTCTGAACCGTTTGGATTTGTCCGAAATTCCAACGCAGTCCTTTCCACGCTGTTCATAATAAAAATCACATTTTTAATATGATTTTTATATATTAAAAATCATATTTTTATTTGTTCACTTTCAATATAAAAATCATGTCTTTATTTGTTCACTTTCAATAAAAATCATTTTTTTATTTGTTCACTTTCAATATAAAAATCATATTTTTATTTGTTCACTTTCATTATAAAAATCATATTTTTATTTATTCACTTTCAATATAAAAATCATATTCAATATAAAAATCATATTTTTATTTAATATCGTTCATATAAAAATCACATCTCCATGTAAATAAAAATCGTATCTTCATGTAAATAAAAATCGAATCTATGTAAATAAAAATCGAATCTTTATATAATTAAAAATCTAATCTTTTCGCTTCTAAAAAATATAATCTTTTCATTTATAAAAATGCAATCTTCTCATTTATAAAAACCAAATCTTTTATTATTAAAAATCTAAACGTTTTCATTTTCAAAAATCTATCTTTTACTATTTAAAAAAATTCTACACCTTTTTTTTATTTTCAAAAATCAAATCTTAATGTAAATAAAAATCGAATTGTAATTTGGCTTTTCATAAAAAAACTGATTTTTAATTTTTAAAACTAATTTCCTAGAACATAAATAAACAAATGAAATCAAAACAAGAACACATGGTCGGGGATGGGGCGCGCCAGGGTCTAGAGGTGGTGGCGGTAGTTTGGCATTGGCGGTGGGCCCACAGGCGTAGTGGCGGTGGTTTCTCTTCGGGCTTGGGGCTGTTTGCGGGCGGAGGCGTGGGTTTAGAGGGAGGAGAAAGGGAGGGGGTCGGAGGCGAGAGGGCGGCGGTGCTCCTCCGGCGTAGAGCAACGCGGCGAACTGAGGACGTCTGAGGTTAGGGCTACAGCGGCTTCCATATTTCTTTTTTTTTCTTCTAATTTCAATTCTGACGTGGAGAAGGAGATAAAGGGGGGCCTATTATATAATAATTTGATTAATTAATTTATTTTCTCCTAGAATGTTGACTTTTCACTCGAACCCCAAATCGAACCCAACGACCTTTGTTCCTAGCGTATTACCCCCATTCTGGACATATTGGGATATGTTTCGTAACCCAATTTGGCTGGTTCGACCAGTTTCCGTTAAATTTAAAATATATATCAATATATTTTAAATTCAAACGCACATTTTAATTTACCAGGGCCACATACTGACTTCAAAAATTCCAAAAAAATAAATCTGGCTATATTTTGACGATACGGCCCTAAAAAAACTATTTTCATCGAATTTGAAGACTGTTTGAAAAATGGTCATTTTCCAGTCGATTAAATTCAAACTGAATTAACCAAACACGTTTAAATTCACCATGCTCGCATATTGATTCCAAAAAATATGAAAATTGGAATCTTGCATTAATTTGACATTCTGGATCCAACAAAAGAGGTCTCGTCGAAAACGGAGGTCATTTGCAAAATCTCCACTTTTAAGGGCTGTATTTCCATAGCGGCTATTCCGAATTTTCAACTGGTCATAACTTTTTATTCCCGCTATGAAATTTGGATTTTTCACATTCGTTAGAAAGATATTTTCAAATAGATTCAAATATTTTTTGTTTCAATACAATCTGATTTATTTTGAATCATGTACATTCATTTGAAATTTGAAATCGAATTTTCAAACTACCGTGCCATTTCCAATTCCTTTTATAATTAAAATAAATATTAATATACTAACTTTGATTTAAATAAATTTATATGTTCTAATTCTATTCAAAATAAATTTCTAGTCGTTATTATTTAAAATAAATCATTTTAAATATTCAGAATTCATTAAAATTGCCAAAATAAATTTTTTAAATTGGTTCTGATTTTCCGGAATGTTACAATCTCCCCCACTAAAAATCTTTTCATCCTCAAAAAGGAACGGAGCTGAAAGTTGTTTAACTAACCAACTCAACTTTCAGTTTGGCTTTCTTTCTTCAACTTTTCAGTTTCTAAGAATTTTCCAATTCTTCAAAAATTTGGCTAACACCCTAAATTTTTGAATTTTTTTTCCATAACATCCTTTGTACGTGGAGGCATTTAAAATCTCAACTAGCTATGCAGGGCCCTCATCATCCAAAAAGAAAAAGAAAAAGCCAACCGGCTAGCCAATCGGCTCATAAAATCATCCAAACCCAATAAATTAGTAAATATGTACCTATTTGTCGGGCATACAATTTTATTCCTCTTCTTAGCTTCCCGGCTATGACCTGTTCAATACATATGCATGTACATGTATATGCATGAAATTCCAACCAATTTTCAATTCAGCTCAATATTTGATACAATTTGGCTTAATGGTTCAAAATTTTAATTAATCAAACCAATAATCAAACAACACAACCAGCAATCAACTAGTTGATTATCTTTTCAAATTCATGATTTTTATATATATAAAAATCCATTTTTGATGCCAAATCACAACAATAGACCCCTATCTAGTTTTGGTTCTCACACCAGTCAATTGGAATCATATAGATATCCCACTTTCGAAACTCGAACATAAATGCTGATGATGTGATTGCTATCATCAGAACCATGCCCGGGCGACTAGAGTGTGATTCTATATCTATCCAGTATATTTGAGGCTTCACATACACATTTGCAAGGCGTATATACAAAATCTCCATATACTAGATTGTCCAAATCAATTTAAAATAGATATCCAAATACGTTGAATAAAGTTTAACTTTTCAAAACAATATTTGTTTTTAATTTTTATTTTAAAACAACACTCTTCACACTTGTTTTAGGATACTACTGATCCCATCTCTAACGAGTCATTCTTATTGGATATTACTAATCCAATATCTGATGAATTCTTTCGTTTGGTTCTAATGTGCCTTATTCTCGAGCTCTGTAAACCAAGGCTCCGACACCAAACTGACACGACCCGAACTTCCCCAGTCTCCAAAAAGAGAAGAGAAAAAACGGATTGTCTTAGAACACGACAAATCAGAACACAAACAGAAGAACATTTCATTTCTTATTACAACAATTTACATCAGAGTACAAGAATATACATAGTATAAACAAATAATATACATTTTATAAATATCAGAGATTTACAAATTACAATGCAGCGGAAAATAATACAAAACACAACCGAAAGAGATAAACGGATACAGAGCTTTCCGAATATCGTTCCAACTGTAAACCAGAATCCTATGTATATAAATCTGAAAAACCAAAACTACTAGCTCCCGTGTGGAAAATAGGGCACCCAGAGTTTAGGTTAAAACAATAAAATCCAGGTCAGTCATGTGACTAGTGTAAGAACTAAAATAGTTATTTAAAACTTTACTTTAAAATGGAGCAAATCAAGTGACCACGCTGTATAACACGGAACGGGTTTCCTGCCAAGAATACTAGTGCATAAAACAAACAAACAACGCAATGCTTTTTGGAAAAATGAAGCTATTATAAGACTTAGGTCCCATCACACAATACAACGCAGGCCGGAGGATAGAGTTTTACCTTATAATAGACAAACATGCTTGGTACATTTGAAACAAATCATTTTGATACTATTATAGTGTAAAGTGTATAAACATCAAATATAAATGTATCAATCGTAGACGGCATAGTGCCCAATCCCACTATGTCGCCAATACTAGGCTCTACAATCAGAACCAGAATGTCACGTATTGGAAATTGGATTTCCGTCATGAGTCGAGGCAAGGGATGTACTCCTCGCTGGCTTCGAGACACTCTAGCAAATGCCTCAGGATCTCCCATAGTATACCCTTGGATCCTCCAAGGTCGGTCCTCCCTTACGTTTGAGGATTAGTATTCCTGAACACGTTTCCCGGTCCTATAGGACCTATATCCATTGGCTCCGTAGTAACCGATATATCTGAGGTGCCTCGCTATTCATCATCCACATAGGTAAAGATATAATCATGTCTGGGCTTGCAAAACTCTGACATCACCCATAGCTAGAAAGAAACGTCATGTCCTCCTTGGGTCCCTTGTCCCGTTTTTGACTCATACCGAGATGTGAGGCTCGCGAATTAACGCTATACACAAAGCTATCCTATATTAGAGTCGTGCTTTGATCATCAACCACAAGACTCTGCTTTTCAACTGGAGCCTTGATCATTTGCATCTCAGCATGCCACACTGACAATTCACGCCATGCAACTGATGTCTATCGATATATAACCTCTGAGCTCGTACATTTCGGAGAAGGGTGTTAAGCAAGAGAATAAATTCTCCACCACCAAACTGATATATATTTAATAGAGATCAATCAACACAGAATAAAATCCAATGTCAAACACACATCCATTTACAAGTTCGTTCTGGGTCTGAACGAAACCGGAGGCACCTTTTTCCCCATCCCATATGACCAATACATGAGAGAGGTCCTGGCATATCCGGTCGATCTCCAAGTACGTCTGGACGATCACCACTTATTACCTTGTCTTGGGTGTATCGCCCAATCAAGACATCAGTAATCATCCAAACATGTGAAGACCCCCGGTATTCAACCACCGTCTTCATCTTCGACTTATCATCGAATCAGTTATTCAAAATGGGTACAAACCCGGCCTTTCCGAATAACTCGCGTATATAATAAACAAGTGCTATAAAAACACAACATACGCTTCATTCCAATTCTGAATATTCTTTTATTTAAGTATTCATATCCTTTGGGAAAGGTTCCCATTAATTTTATCAAAGATAAATTATTTAAATTTATTCTTTAATCTTCCTTTGGATATCAATTTAAACCATATTAAGGTTTTCCAAACTAGTCGGGATTAACACACCTTACTGAAGTAATCATTTGTTTAATTTCTCAATCCCAACCTATTCATCCCATGGAGCAAAATTGGTCATACCCCATATCTAACACCACGGTGTTATCGGTAAATTTAATTACCATTTCCCGTTCAAATATAATTAAAGATTTAACTATCGCTAGGAGAAAAACTGGTGATACTCCATTCTCGGTCATTTCCCAAATTTGATAATTTAAATTATCAATTCCCATTTCAATCTAATTAAAGATTCATTAAAACTCCACTTAGTTTTAATCTTCCCAAAAATCAATATTAATGATTATTTAACTTTGGAAACACAAACATGTCGCATCGACAATCTACACCGTACTATTGATTTCTGCCGATATATAACCTTTGAGATCGTACGTCACAGAGAAGGGTGTTAAGCAAGAGAATAAATTCTCCGCCTCCAAATAGATATATATGTAGCAGAGATCAACCATACAGTTCGAAATACAATGTTAGACGTGTAATCATGTCTTTAACTGGGTTAAAGAACTAATGTCATTTAAAAACACAGTTCACAATAAACCCAAATCACATTCCATTAATTATGGAATTTTCACGGAAAAACAAATCAATATATAATCAATATCAATTTCTTTATCCTACTAATAATATAAATGGAATAACGGCAAAGCCTTTTAAATTCCATATGTATTAACAATCTTCCTCCACAGAAGTTCACTTCGATTATTATCAAATCTAATTCCATTCAATTCCAATTTAATATATTAAATTGGAAAACTTTACTTTGGAAAATTCCCATTAAATCTTAATAAAAAGATTTATAAATTCCAAATCTCATTTCACTGTAAATCGGGTTAAAGAACGAAAGTCGTTAAAAACACAGCTAACAATAAACCCGATTCACATTCCATTTTATTCCAATTAAATGTTAATTAACTGGAAACACGAATAAACTTAATTAAAAGATTTATTCTTTTCACACTGGGCTTAAGAACAGTGTTAATGAAGACACCATTCACGATAAACCCAAAATCCAATTCAATATTAAATACAAGGCTCTGAATAGAAATTATATCGGCTTATATTCAATACCAAATTCTGAAATCAACAAATATCGTGTTAGGAATAATGATATATATATATATATATATATATATATATATATCTTCCAAATTCCTGCACAATATCTGTATAATCACATAATCCAATATCAAAATATTCCGATGATAATTTCGATTCAAATCCATTCCAATTCATATATTGGAAATTCTGGTTATTTTTAAAACCATTTCAAATCCAATTTATTTATTTAAAAATATTGGATTTATAATTCCAGTTCATAACTAGTTCTTTTCGATAAAAATATATTTTTATCTTTTAAAATATGGAAATTTTCATCCTAATTCTTTCCAAATCATTTATTATGATTTTACACAAACTATTGATATTTTTGATAATTTTATCAAGGCCCGTATAGTCGATTTCCATAAACAGTCATCGAACTGCACTTACAGCGACCTTTTCTAAATTTGATTTGGACATAATTCCAAATCCAACAATTAGATTTCAAATCTATTGTATTTGTTGGAAAGCTTTTTTCGATACGAACCCAACATTTCCGGTTTTAGGAGAATCCGACGGTCGGATCTCCCGTAATGTCCATTCAAAGTCAATTGTCGAAATTCGCGAACTGTTGTGGCTCGGCGCATTCAATTTAGGCCATTAAATATAATACAATATAATATATATATATATATATATTATATATGTTTCGTCGATTTCCATTTAAAACGTATTTTATAAATCGTTTTAAATTCGTTTTCAAAACGATTTCAATTTCCTATTAAATTTTATATCAAAATTGAATATTCTATATCGTTAATATATAAATGGTAATATTTTCAAAACATCAGATTTTGAAATCACTTCCTTTTCGATATTCATTATAAAAATGAATGAAATCGATATAAATTTTGTTCACGTCAAAATGGCATCAACTTAATCAACACGGCTTTATATACTTAAATATTTTTGTATCCATCCTAAATCGGACATCAAAATCACATTTTGATCCATTACTGAATATATTTTAACATATTATTTATTCATTGCTTGCCATTTTAAAATATTTTTTAATTTAAAATATTCATTCTTTCCAAATTGGAATCAGACACAGTCAATTACCATATAATTTTATTTATATGGATTTCATACACACCTGTACACAACAATAATCAAACATAGTCAACCATCATTCAGAGTGCATTACACAACTGCATAAGCGTTAAATATAAATAATTAACGCTTACAACAGCTTCTCAACCCATCGATTGACATACAACTTAATATTGGGATTAGTGTATGTCCAATATCATCCCAATCGTGTGGGGTTTTCAAACAACAAACACTGATTATTATTTGTGCAGTTGGACGATGTGTAAAATGTATCGTCCCAATCAATACCAGTCAAATGTGTGTACATAAACAAATCGTCCGATTTGTAAATAAATATTTATTTTATTCATATGCATGTTAAAAATTATATTTTTAACTATAAAATATTTATTTCATCTCATTAATATTTTATACAGTTCATTTATACAATAAAAAAAGATATTTTTATTGTTTTAGTATTTTTAGAAACTTTCGGCAGCATAACGGCGCGATACTCAAACCGGAATAAGGTCCAGCCTTACTCCTCGCCTAATAATGGCTCGCGCCATGTACAAACCAATTCTAATCAATTCATTTCACCCAAACAACCAAATTCAAACAAATAATTTAATCAACCAAACAAACATGGTTTCAAACAAAGGTGTAGGGTGCTACTAAACACCGTCTGCATCCTAGTACATATTTTTAACTAGAAAATAAATTAAAGTGAGAAGTTCTCACCTTTGGGATCCACTCCTCCAGTTTTATTTTTGAACTTCTGAACCGTTTGGATTTGTCCGAAATTCCAACGCAATCATTTCCACGCTGTTCATAATAAAAATCACATTTTTAATATGATGTTTATATATTAAAAATCATATTTTTATCTGTTCACTTTCAATATAAAAATCATATCTTTATTTGTATATAAAAATCAAATTTTTATTTGTTCACTTTGAATATAAAAATCATATTTTTATTTATTCACTTTCAATATAAAAATCATATTTTTATTTGTTCACTTTCAATATAATAATCATATTTTTATTTAATAACGTTCATATAAAAATCACATGTCCATGTAAATAAAAATCGCATCTTCATGTAAATAAAAATCGAATCTTTATATAAATAAAAATCGAATCATTATATAATTAAAAATCTAATCTTTTCGCTTCTAAAAATATAATCTTTTCATTTATAAAAATGTAATCTTCTCATTTATAAAAATCAAATATTTTTATTATTAAAAATCTAAACCTTTTCATTTTAAAAAATCTATCTTTTTCTATTTAAAAAAAATCTAAACCTTTTTTATTTTCAAAAGTCGAATCTTCATGTAAATAAAAATCGAATTTTTATTTGGCTTTTCATAAAAAAACTGATTCATAATTTTTAAAACTAATTTCCTAGAATATAAATAAACAAATGAAATCAAAACAAGCTCACATGGTTGGGGATGGGGCGCCCCAGGGTCTGGAGGTGGTGGCAATAGTCTGGCGTCGGTGGTGGGCCTACAGGCGCGGTGGCGGCGGGTTCTCTTCGGGCTTGTGGCTGTTTGCAAGCGAAGGCATGGGTTTAGAGGGAGGAAAAAGAGAGGGGGTCGGAGGCGAGAGGGCGGCGGTGCTCCTCTGGCGTGGAGCGGCGCGGCAAACTGAGGGCGTCTGGGGTTAGGGCTACAGCGGCTTCGGGCTTCTTCTTTTTTCTTCTAATTTCAATTCTAACGCGGAGAAGGAGATAAAGGGGGGCATATTATTTAATAATTTAATTAGTTTATTTATTTTCTCCAAGAATGTTGACTTTTCACCCGGACCCCAAATCGAACCCAACGACTGTCGTCCCTAGCGTATAACCCCTATTCCGGACATAATGGAATATGTTTCGTAGCCCAATTCGGCTGTTTCGATTAGTTTCCATTAAATTTAATATATAAATCAATATATTTTAAATTCAAACACACATTTTAATTTACCAGGGACACATACTGACTCCAAAAATTCCAGAAAAATAAATCTGGCTATGTTTTGACGATACGGCCCTAACAAAACTAATTTCGTCGAATTTGGAGACCGTTTGAAAAAACAGTTATTTTCCAGTCGATTAAATTCAAACTAAATTGACCAAACACGTTTAAATTCACCACGCTCGCATATTGATTCCAAAAATTACGAAAATTGGAATCTAGCAATAATTTGACATTCCGAATCCAACAAAAGTGGCCTCGTCGAAAACGGAGGTCGTTTGCAAAATCTCCATTTTTAAGGGCTATATTTCCATAGCGACTATTCTGAATTTTCAACTGGACATAACTTTTCATTCCCGCTATGAAATTTGAATTTTTCACATCAGTTGGAAAGATATTTTCAAACAGATTCGAATATATTTTCAAACAGATTCAAATATTTTTGGTTTCACTAAAATCTGGTTTATTTTAAATCTTGTATATTCATTCGAAATTTGAAGTCGAGTTTTCAAACTACCGCGCCATTTCCAATTCCTTTTATAATTAAAATAAATATTTATATTCTAACTTCGATTTAAATAAATTTATACGTTCTAATACTATTCAAAATAAATTTCTAATCGTTATTATTTAAAATAAATCATTTTAAATATTCGAAATTCGTTAAAATTGTCGAAATAAAAATTTTAAATTGGTTCTGATTTTCTGGATTGTTACAGCTATCTTCCCTTTTCTGCAACGTTTAGCCACATATCACAGCGTTTTGCCACATATCACAGCTTCTCTAGAAGTTTACATGTTCTTTACTATTACAGCGTTTTGCTACATATCACAACGTTTTTTGCATCTATCACAACGTTTACATGTTGTAGTATCAAAATATTTATGCACAAATATATCAACATGTAAATATATATCAACCAACTAATTATATAATATTAATACAATATCCATACACAAAGACATCATCAATAAACAAACTTTACATAATTTCCATAAAAAAAATACCATAAACTAAATTTACACAATATCAGTCGAACAAAGTCACGATATCTATAAATAAAACAAAATTTCCATAAAACAAGTTTGCGCTGAATACCAACAAAATGAACATCTAAAAGTTACCGCTTTCTCCGTAATCAGATACCACAAGCGGTCTTATTGTTGAGGGATCTTCAGAAGCGCCAAACGATATTCTGATTATAGCCGAATGCACAACGATGCCCATCTCCAATACCTATACACATGTGTTCATGTTAGCATTTGGTCATGCTTACACATTAACAAGAAAATAATGCTCGACAACAAGAAAAAAGAATACAAGGAGAAAGTTAAAGATAACAACATAGCATATTTGGTAATATTTTATAATAGTTAGTTAATTTTTATAATGCTTAGTTAATTTTTTATTATTGCTATTATTATTATAGAATACTTGGTAATATTTTATATTTTTATATACTTAATTAACTTTTATAAACTACTTCGTTTTTATAAAATTAGTAAACTTAGTTAAAATTTTATACTATTTAGTAAATTCTAATAATACCTAGTTAATTTTTAATTATTGCTATAATTATTATAGAATATTTGGTAATATTTTATATTTTTATATACTTAGTTAACTTTTATAAACTAAACTTCTAAATTTTTATAAAATTAGTAAACTTAGTTAATTTTTATAATACTTAGATAATTTTTATAATAGTTAGTTAATTTTTATAATAGTTGGCTAATTTTTTATAAAATTAGTAAACTTAATTAATTTTTATAATATTTAGCTAATTTTTATAATAGTTAGTTAATTTTTATAATAGTTAGATAATTTTTGTAAAATTAGTAAACTTAATTAATTTTTTATAATAGTTAGTTAATTTTTATAATGCTTAGTTAATTTTTATAATACTTAGTTAATTTTATAATACTTAGTTAATACTTAGTTAATTTTTATAATGCTTAGTTAATTTTTATAAAATTAGTAAAAAAGGTTAATTTTTTATAAAAAATAGTTAATTTTTATAATGCATAGTTAATTTTTAATTATTGCTATTATTATTATAGAATACTTGGTAATATTTTATATTTTCATATACTTAGTTAACTTTTATAAACTACTTCTTCGTTTTTATAAAATTATAAACTTAGTTAAAATTTTATACTATTTAGTTAATTCTAATAGTACTTAGTTAACTTTTAAGTATTGTTATAATTATTATAGAATACTTGGTAATATTTTATATACTTAGTTAACTTTTATAAACTAAACTTCTTATTTTTTATAAAATTAGTAAACTTAGTTAATTTTTATAATACTTAGTTAATTTTTATAATACGTAGATGACTTTTATAATAGTTAGTTAATTTTTTATAAAATTAGTAAACTTAGTTAATTTTTATACTACTTAGTTAATTTTTATAATAGTTAGTTAATTTTTATAATAGTTAAATAGTTTTTATAAAATTAGTAAACTTAATTAATTTTTTATAATAGTTAATTTTTATATACTTAATTAACTTTTATAAACTAAACTTCCTTAATTTTTATAAAATTAGTAAACTTAGTTAATTTTTTGTTACAGTTAGTCACCTTTTATAATACTTAGTTAATTCTTAATTATTTTTATTATTATTATTATAGAATACTTGGTAATATTTTATATTTTTATACACTTAATTAACTTTTATAAACTAAACTTTTTAATTTTTATAAAATTAGCAAACTTAGTTAATTTTTAATAATATTTAGTTAATTTTCATAAGTTTATTACATTGTCGAGGAACGAACGTACATGTTAACGGTTGTGCTCTATACTTGATTTAGAATATAATGGATGCAGCCAGATACCAACAAAATAGTTTTCTGTATGGTGAGTGGAATCATAGGTAATGCATATGTATTACATAATGGGTTTAAAGATGACAGAAAATAAGCTAGAATTATACTAATATCTTACCTGGCCTTTTGTGGACAAACAACCCATAACCACACAAGATCGATGCTTCCAAGGTCTCCAACAAAACAGTTTAAGAAAATCCCTTAGACCATGGCGTGTTGCCAGTTCTCCCACATCCTAGTTAAAAAAAACAAGGGTTCTAGAACTGAATAAAGAAAACTTAAATACCACCGAATAAAGAAAATTTGCCCACATCTATATCTTAAGTACCACTGAATAAAGTAAACTCTGCTAAATACTTAGTTGAGTTTGCTAAGTACTTCAGAACTGCCAAAAACTTTCCTTATAAATTCCCATATACCGAAGCAGTATACCTACAATTTCCTTATAAGCAAAGTTGCTAAGTACTTAAAAATACTACCCATGGAAACATATACCGGAGCAATATACCTATAATTTCCCATAAATTCGTAACTCGAGTATCTACATGAGATTCTTCTCTGGTTGGCCCATTTCCTTTGATATTTCAAAATCAGATAGCTTTAGGTAACAGTTCTGCAACCAACACATACAACATAACAATAACCATATTTCTTTTTTAGACATTCATTAGGCAATTATTTACATTGATAGTTTACTTTATGCAATAAGCACTGGTATTATCAGTTTACAGAATTAAAACATGTTAAAAACTTGAGCATGGTACCATTTCCACAAGTGCGAACAACACAAGCCATCTTAATAAGTTTCTCTTGGTTCATCTGTATCCCATCAAATAAATAGACAATGCAAGTTAATTTAATACACACACAATTACTTTTTAGCAGTGATACAGAAAAATGCAACATCACAGAGGCCAAAGATAAGGAATAAATAAGGTCAAGGACTATTGAGGAGAAACAAGTAGTTGTTAAATGAACTTACATTTGTAACATATGAGGCAGCAATCACTCATAAAGTCTGATACAACTTGATCAGCTAATTTCAGTATTTTTGAAACTTCTACAGTTCAACAGTTCTGAGCGTAAGCAGTAACTATTGGTCATCTCCTAACTATACTTTGCACCTTAGGAATCAAGAATGAGAGTAACTTCAAGCGCAAATGAATGCACCAAATTATATCAATTGAACAGGTTCGTAGTTAAATTCGTAAGAAAAAAATCGTTTTTTTTTTTTCGATAAACTACCTAGGCTAATTGAGCACTTAATCAGCCATTTATAGCATTAAATGTTTAAACAGAAAGACTATTGAAAAAGCAAGCATGAGAAAAAAAAAGGTAACTTAATTGATTTATACGAATTCCCTAATGACGAATTATAATAAGATGAACATGGACCAATAAAAAAATTCCTTAAACAAGAATAAAATGTATTACTATTTATGAAAATACTGATTTACACACAATAATAAGTAAAATAATTATGCAACCAATGAACAAGTGAAATATTAATAGAGATTTTATGAAATTAAGAACAGATAGAAATCTGCTGCGAGAAAGGTTGAACTCATTGTGCATAAGAACAACTTGTTTGACTTGCGGTTCTTTCCTTGTACTTACAGGGATATGCCAATCTGTCTGAGAGTGTTCCTAATAAAAAACACTGAAACAATTATAAGAACAGGCTTGAGCAAGGGTTTTAAGCGTGCATTGTATTTCAGAAAAAATAATATAAACGAAGTGAAGACACCAGCTATAAACAAAAGCTTTAAACATATATGTATATGAACTTCTTATCCAGCAACTTCATCATCCAACACAGCCTTAAAGTCACTATAAATAACTTGCTTATCCCAAGAAAGAAAAAAAATGCAAGCCTCCAGCTATCTCCTATTAGCGTCGTCACCTGCATATTCCATGTTTGTGGTTCAAGGCCAGTTGCTTCTGTTCAATTATCGAAGTACATGCATAAAATACTTGGTACATCATATATTGTCAAAGAAATAGATAGCTAAAAAGGAAATCTATGTTATGATCCAATTTCAAAGCAAAGAGTTAGTAAATACTGTGTTATAGCCAAGATTCGAGATTTCGGCTGGCTTGTCGGAATTCCATCAGTTTCGTTTAGGTTTATCGATGACTGATCCGGAATCTCCCCCAAAACCTGATTCTTCTGAAACCGGAAAAAATGTAACAATATGATTATATTACAAGCGAGAAAAAATGTAGTGTTCTTTGAAATAATGTACTTGCGAGAATTCAGGTTGTTCATGACCCACTGAACCAATAAACCAAAAGGCTAACCTAAAATGAGCTAAACTTAATAGTGCATGCAATCTATTTGATGAGTAATTTCATAAGATGTTGAGCATTAATGAGTCAAGCAATTCCTTGAAGAAGTATATAATTCTACTAAAGCCAGATTTACACTTAAAAATAACAAATGATTTACAACCAAGCTCTAAAAATACATAATGATATGTCATGCTCATAAGTGACAGTATAAGACTAACTATGGATTGGTAAACCATTGGTCGTGAATATCATATAAGTTCAACAGAAAGCATTATCTTAGACTACAAAATGATGTTTGGACATCGGCATCCTTTAATTTATATGCAAATTGATCGTTAATCAAATGTTACTGCAGAATTGATTTCAGTACCACTTCTATGTTACCTGCAGGCTTTTATATATAAATTGATAGTGAATATTAATTATGTTACCTGCAGACTTACTACACAATATCAAAATTGTGTACCTAGTAGAAGCTGTCATATGACTTGAATAATATTTAAAATCTTACATAAATTACTAGTGCACTACATCCTCACATTGGAACCCAACCCAATTAGAGAATTTCCATCTAAATCTCAAGCAATAATTGTTACGTAGGACCACAGACAGCAGCACAAACTTATGCTCAGTTTACTTGATATGGCTTCCATCTTGAAAAAGTTTATAATTACAGTGAGCTTTCTAAGGACAGTTGTTTCTCGTTTCATCCAAATAAAAACAATTAGTAAAAGTCATAAAACTCAAAATCTGTAAAAATCTACAAATTTATCAAAGCTAATATTTTGGTTCAATTATGAGTTCAAGACCAACCTCAGACTTCTTTCTTGCATGTAAACGAACACCAAAAGTGTTATCACATGACATAGATACATATATCACATGAAAACATAATTATTGTAGTTCTATAATTTTAGGCCGAAATAAAATATAAAATGGAAGTACAGCTAGTTTATAATGCAAACCATAATAGAAAGTTGTACTTCTTAAAGCACACAATAATTTCCACCAAATTTAATTTGGGCTTGCAAGCACGGCCAAGAACATACAAAGTAATCCAACATGTAATGTGACACAAATGAGACACTTTGTGGCAGGTTTAGCCTAATAAACACTCATTTACCTATATGAAAATCTTGCATTTTTTAAGTCATCAACTATTTCGTTCTAACAATATTTTTTTGGTCTTAACACAGAATGTAAATTTCCATTTGTGTACAAGAAGCTGCCAGATAATCAAGGACAGATAGCATGACAAATTACCATTTAACATCAATGTAAAAATACAGCAAAACATAGTCTGCTTTAAGGAATAACAGCATAATAGATCAAATAAAACCAAACCTTGAAGGGATATTTGTCAATACACGCTCCTTTTACCAAATAGACATACTCTGCCTTACTACTATAGAATAGAAACTCCATGATAACTTAACATTCAGAGGTTGAGCTCAAACCATCCGAAGCATTCTGAATTTTCAAGCATAAAGTGTCTGTGAATTACGAAGAAAAAAGCGTGAAAAATCATCCGGTCCTTTAACAACATCCCATTCAACTTCCCATTTCTTCCTCTCGACCTTGATCAATATAGCAATTGCTACATCAAGTTCTCTTCCAAACCTAATGGGCAGTAGTCTAAAGACTAAACTTTAGTTTTTCCATCTACGGTTAGAGTGCATTTGGTAAACCTACACATGATTTTGCATGCATGAAAACTAGCTCAAATAAAAAAATCGATCAGAACGAGAAGGGCAGAAAAAGATAGGAACAGGAAAAGAATGTATCATCGGTTCATACACACACCCATTCAGCTTATTAGTACTTTATTCAAAAATTAATGAAACTATTGTATAATTATTATTCATTTAATCATGATTTTGCTGTTACACTGTGAATAACGCAATTAACGACAACATCTTAAACAAACAAAATAGAAAAACATCATAAATTACGCAAAAAGGCGAAATATTAGGATGAACAGAACATACCGCAAGAGTTTGTTGTTTTCTCGTCTCCCTTGAAGCTACTAGGTAGAATCGGACGAGATTAGGGCGGCAGGGGTTTGAGGCAGTTGAAGGAGAAGAACGGCGTCGGCTTAGTGGATTCGACGAACGATGAAGCGATAGAAAAATCTGAAGAAAGCGGAGGCAATTTGGGGGTAGGATAGATTTGGGAAGGAGGGAGAAATTTGGAAAAGAGGGAGTGATTTGTTCTCGAGGAGCCCTTTTTTAATTTTCAGGGAAATAGGAAAGGAGCGGCCAAAGGAGGCAAACGAAAAACAAAGGCGGGAAAAAATTACACAGCGACTTAACGACTTATATTACATGATTTGTAAGTTCTGTGGTATGAATAGACAGCATATGATCTTAAACATTGTAATTAGGAGTTGTTAAAAACCATTTTTCTTGTACTGTAATGACATTTCATATAATTAAAACTTGTCATTTTTAACTCATAAAATTATCATTTTGTCATCCATTACTCTTCTCCATTTATACCAATTAAGCTAGCACCTAAAGTTTAAAACATACGGTGAGTTACTTTGTTAGTTGCACTTCATCGGGTATCATGTATACTTATAATGTTTTGTTTTCATATAGGAAAAGGATCTATATCCATTTTCTTATAAATCCTCACCCAACTCCACTTTCGTATTTAGATAAGAAATTTATGTCCTATACATCCAACCTATTACATAACTTTTTGTGCATTACTTATCAAGATTACGTATAATTAATACTACTTGATGCCACTTGGTGCTAGTACCAATTCATGTCAAAAAATTATTTATGCAGCAAAGATCATAAAACTGGGAATTAAAAAAACTACAATGAAAACCTGAAATAGTGGAAAGCTCAAATTTGCAATATGTAGCAAAATAAGAGTAATAAAGCTACAAAATCAACTAAAACTGCAAACTCTGAAGAAAGATTTGAAGCATTTTTCACAATGATCATAAGCTTACGTTGGAATTTCTTTAGGGAATTAAAGAATACGGAATTGGGGATTCGAGATTACCTGAAGTTTAGCAAACGCTTGATTACGACTGACTTTTGGAAACAAAAATTGGATTGAATTCAGGTTTTAAATCCCCCCTATTGTTTTAGAAAATTGCACGAGTGTTTTCATTTTCCCTCCACGATACGTGCGTGCTTTGGTGGATTTTTTATTTTCTTTCCTCGAGAATTTTAATAGAGCAGTACTTTGCATTTGTTTTAATAGGGAAGACGCAAATAATTTATTCTCTCGCTTGTTTGCATCCGATTATATAATGAACAAATGCAAATAGCTATAATAAATTTTCATCACCACCCTACCGCGTCAGTTCATAGACAACAACTAATGCAAAGGTTGGAGTAATATTTGCTTTTCTTTATTTCCGTCTGTTTTCGGTTAGGAACAGATGCAAATTTTAATATTTGCATCTGTCGTTTATACAACAGACGCAAAAGACAAGTTTTTTACTAGTGTGTAAGTTCCATAAGGACATTCAGTTTGTTACGCGCTGCGATTGAAATTCCCGACCACTAATAATGAAGTAGAATACAAGGCTCTAATTGTCGGGTTATGGATAGCTAAAGAATTGAATCTCCGAACTCTCCAAATATTTAGTAACTCGTAGCTTGTTGTGATGTGTCAGGTCCGAAGAGAGTTTCAAGCAAAAGGACGAAATCTAGCTCCACATTTGTCAAAAGAAAGGGAACTTCTCAATGATTTCGAGTACTACACCATCGCTCACATTCCAAGGGTAGAAATATAAAGGCCGATTCACTTGCAAAGTATGCTAGTTCAGGTGATGCACGACTTTTGGGGTTGCGGCCGATGGAAGTCCTTAATAATCCGGGCACCAATGACATGGAAGTGGAATATGTTATGGAAACTATCGAAGGACTAGAGTCATGGATGACCTCTATAAAAGAATATCTGAGTAACGTAACACTTTCGGCAGATCAGACAGAATAAAAAAGGTTGCTTAGAAAGGCTCTAAGGTTCATTGTTCAATACGGAAAGTTGTATACAAGAGGATATTCTATGCCATTGTTACGATGTGTAACCTGTGAGGAAGCAAAAAAGAATCCTAGCTAATGAACATGAGGGTGAATGTGGGGACCATTCTGGTGTTCAAATCTGGCGAAGAAGATACACCAGTATGGTTACTTAGGGCCTAAAATAAACAGGTGTTGACATGATTTTTGGTCGAAGCTGTCACACGTCAAGTTTGTGGTTAGCAACGCGCTCAAGCGTTAATAACATCATCAGAAAAAGAAAAGTGATTTTGTCGAAGTCGCGACGTGTTCGGAAAAAAGAATTGGAAATGGCGTCGATTCGTAAAATTATCGTCGAACGACTCAAAAAAGCTGGCACGGTCAAAATACGTGATCGACACAGTCCGATCAACTCAAAATAGTTGAGCGCGTCGGTCCGATCATATGGCAAAACTCGTCGCGCAAAATTATATGCTTCTTGCAAAAAGTAGTGTCGCACACTCAAAAACAGATGGTTGGCACGCATCGATCATGAAAAATGACTTGCACGATGCACAATGTCAAAATCTAGTAAATTGGTTAAAGTAAATCTAGCGCATCAAAAAGGTATGATCGGCACGAACGTTGGTCGATCAGTCTGGTAAAAGTGGTAAACTTGGTAGATTTGGCACGTTGGAAATAACCTGATCAACACAGAAGATCAATCCATTTTTACGTATGTGCATTAGTGTTCAGAGGCTTGGCAAACCACCACTTTGCATCACATTTAATTTGGATGTGACTTTTTCGTGATCGCATCAGTGTGATGCGAGGTTGGCACGATGCGTGCACGGGGAAGGATCCGGTGCGATTTGGCAAAATTAAGGAGGCGGCTTCGGATCTGGCAAATTCTTGAATATGAAAAGGAGGTGATCGCATCGGGCTGATGTGATATTTCCATGATGCGAAGTCGAGGATTTTGGATGCAATAAAGTCAATACGATGAGAAGATCTGGAAAAAGCCAAATCGCTTGGCACAACAGAAGTGACATGCGTATCACCTAATTTGATGGATCTGCACGTGTTGATCACCATTTTTGGTGATGCAAGATTTGCAAAGGCTTGGACACGATTTTTTGGATTTACTAAGGATGTGATGCCATTTTTCGTATTTGACCGTGATGTAGGATTCAATTTTCTTGATGTGGGCTATGTACGATGTGATTTTCTGATAGTATGGTCCCCAAATCTCATTTACCACTACCTAACCCACTACCTATAAATGCCCCCAAGCTTGGCATTCATATGGATTATTTTGGCTTGGATTTTTGGACTTCTTGAAGTTATAAAGCATACCCGTTTAAGTCCATATTTGGAATTGGTTGGTTGGCATGGAATTCAACCATATATTCTTCTCCACTTCTTGAAGAGTGTGTCCGAAGTGGAGAGCTGGCATGGTATGTTCGAACTTAGGATGCGGTGTATGAACAGGCACAACCCCCAAATAAATCAAGATAGGTCTAGGACCAGCAATTGTCTCGATAGCATCGTTATCAACCGAACCTCTCACTAACTCTGATGTCTTGGATGCAAGTCTCCCTGACATCAATATCGTACGACTTGTGGATTACGGTCTTCTGCGGCTTCTGGATAAATGGCTCTCAAATAATGGGCTTCCTACTAATGGCTTTCTTACTTCTAATTTTCTGGCTTTCTGATTTCTTGATCCCCCATAGCATTGGCTCTCTTGGCTTTCTCTAATTATGGATATTCAAGCTCTGGCCCCTTAGATATATCTCTTTTGGCTCTGTTGAATGTAAATGGTTGAGTCAACCTACCCATGCACGAGAGCTATTATAATCTCTAAGCATGCTCTTCTGTCGACAAAAAATCATCTAGTTATCAGTAAAATGGATTTTTTTGACATTTCTTGGTCGTTTTACTAAAGTAAGGCAGCCTTGAACCCATCTACAGCTCTTGGTCGTCTTCCCTCATTTAAGATCGCCCTAAGAAAATCTGATTTCAGAACTAGGATGGCTAAGCTCGCTTACCCATGTATGGGACCAAATGTCCCTAGGAATGCTCTTCGCGAGCAATAAACTGTCCAGTCCCCTTCACGAATGAACTTGAAATAAATGACGGCTAAGTTTGTATACCCATGTACAGGACCAAATGTCCTTAAGCATGCTCTTTACAGACGACGAACCGTTAAGTTATCCTTTCGATTTTACTAAAAACTCCAACGTTTTATAACTTTAATAAGTTTACCTCGGAAAGCCAGTGCTTATGGAATATGAAACCTGAAATCAGATTACAAACTTTAAATTTTATTTATTTATGACCTTGGGTCATCTTGCCTCGATAAGATCGCCTCTGGAAAATAACATGCCTTGGTCGTCTTGCCAAAACAAGATCGCCTTGGACCAAAATTACATGCCTTGGTCGTCTTGCCGAAGCAGGACCACCTCAGACCCAAACTACATGCCATGGTCATCTTGCCAAAGCAAGATCTCTTTGGACCAAAATAACATCCCTTGGTCGTCTTCTCTTCATAGGATCGTCTTAGAAAAATATAATGGCCTGTGGCGGACCCGTTGGTGACATGGCAAGATCGCTCACTACTAACCGTATGAACTTTCTGATTATACAGGTTATAGGGCTCCTCAAGTCCGATGAATATTCTGGCTATTCAGGTTATCTCCAAACGATCCAAATTGATCGCAGACTTTTAACGGATTTCTAACTAATACGATCCCAAGTGATCGTGGATTTCTAATTAATATGGTACAAACCGATCTTTGGCCTCATCCAAGTTCATGCTTCTTGGTTTCCGCCTCATGGGTAATACAATCCGAAGTGATCGTGGGTTTCTGGATTTTGGTCTTCTCGCAAAACACATCTTTCTTCCACAAGCAAGGCATTTTGGAGGGGACAAAATGTTTACATGATTTTTGGTTGAAGCTGTCACATGTCAAGTTTTTGGTCAGCGACGCGCTCAAGTATCAATAACATCGTCAGAAAACACAAAGCGATTTGGTCTAACTCGCGACGTGTTTGGAAAAAAGGAATGGAAATGGCATCAATCCGTAAAATCGTCGTTGATGGACTCGGAAAAGTTGGCACAGTAAAAATACGTGATCAACACAGTTGGATCAGTTGAATATGGTTAAGCGTGTTGATCCGATCATGTGGAAAAACTCACTATGCAAAAATATATGGCCTGGAAAAAAGAAGTGGCGCGCACCAGAAAACATCTGATCGATACGCGTCGATTACGAAAAATGGCTTGCTCGACTCACGACAACAAAATCTGGTAAATAGGGTAAAGTTGATTTGGCCTGTCAAAAAGGCCTGATTGACATGTACCTTGGTCGATTAGTCTGGTCATTCTGGTAAAAGTGATAAACTTGGTAGATTTGGCACGTGGGAAATCACATGATCGACACAGTAGATCACTCCATTTTCACATGTGCGCATCGGTGGTCAAAGGATTGGCAAACCACCAAACTTCGCATTGCATCAGGTTTGGATGCGATTTTTCGGTGATCCCATCGGTGTGATGCGAGGTTGGCACGATACGCACACAAGGGAGGATACACTATGATTTGGCAAAATAAGGGAGGCAGCTTTGGATCTGACAAATTCTTAGATGCGAAAAAAGATGATCGCATTAGGCTGATGCGATATTTCCACGATGCAGAGTCAAGGATTTTGGATACAGTAAAGTGGATACGATGCGAAGGTTTGGCAAAAGCCAAATCACTTGGCATGGCAGAAGTGACATGCAGATCACCCAATTTTAATGGATCCTCATGTGTTGATCACCATTTTTGGTGATGCGAGATTTGCAAAGGGTTGGATGCGATTTTTTGGATTTACTAAGGATGTGATGCGACTTTTCGTATTCGACTGTGATGTAGGATGCGATTTTCTGACAGTGGTCCCCAAATCTTAACTACGCCTACCTAACCCACTACCATAAATACCCCCGAGCTTGGCATTCATATGGATCTTATTTTCGCTTGGATTTTTGGACTTCTTGAAGCTATCAAGCACCATTAATGACTTCCACCTTCTTCTCCATGGCTATTGCTTATAATATAGACCCCTAAAATGTTGCACAAACATTTTCCATCAACTCTTGGACATTTACAAGAATAATTACACTGCTTTTGGACTATTTTGAACATTTTTGGATTTATTGGACAATGAAGCTATTTTCTGTACATAGTTAACCAAGTCAACGCATTTTCTACTCGATGAAAAAGGACATTTAGGTCAAAGTTTAGATTTAACAATTATTTTGTTGTTCTATTGTAATGTTTTGTACATAAATATTGTCCGAACTTGTACAACTTTGTAATTAGAAATTATATGAGGAATAATTACTATAAAGTGGATGTAGGCGCTAGTGCCGAACCACTATACAAAGTTGTGTTCTCCCGCATTACTTTATTTTGGATTTGAATCACTATGTTCATAATATACATTCGAGGGTTGGTGTGGGCTGAATAAAGCGACAATTCCCTACGTCAACAACACAGATGCCTCAAATTTTGCCCGAAAGTATGATAAATGTCATAGATTCACTAAGATCCCAAGAGTCCTGCCATCCGAATTGACACAGAAGGCCATCCCATGGTCATTTGTAATATGAGGCATCAATTTGATTAGACTACTACCAATAGCCAAAGCAGGGACCAAATATGCAATAGTTGTTTTAGACTATTTCACTAAGTGGGTTGAAGCGGAACTTCTGACCACAATCACTACTAAAAAGATTATTAGCTTTGTGACTAAAAACACCATTTACATGTTTGGCATTCCACAAAAGATAATCATAAAAAACAGGACATAATTCGAGAGTGAAGAGTTTCCAAGCTTCTGTAAGTGTTATCAAATTTAGAAAAGCTTCGCAGTCGTGGCTCATCCGCAGGCAAACGGGAAAGTGTCAACAATTAACAAAATCATCAAATCTACCATCAAAAAGTGGTTGATAAAAGCTAAAGGCGGATGGGTAGATAGTTACAACTTGTACTATGGGCTTACCGAACAATTCACCAATCTATGACTGTGCACACGCCATTTTCTTTGGCATTTGGTTCAGAGACGATGATACCAGTGGAGTTAGAAGTCCCGACTCATTGGAGGATCCATTTCAATCAAGCCGAAAATGAGCAGTTGTTGTTGGAAGCCCTTTATCAACTTAATGAATGAAGGGAGGAAGAAGAACTTAGGCTAGTAGCACATCAGAGAAGAGTGGCAATACATTTCAACTCTAAAGTCCTCCATCATACTTTCGAAGCTAGTGATTTCGTCTTGAAAATGATAATGACCAACACTGGAGTATTCGGACCAAACTGGGATGGGCCATATGTAATCGGGAAGAAGCTATTCGATGGCACGTTCAAATTAACCACAATGGATGGAATACCGATTTCCCGGGCCTTGAATAGCGACCACTTGCGCCCCTATTTTTCTTAAAAATATTGTTTGGAAGTTGTAAAGCTTTTGTTGCTTTTGTTTTTCATGCTAAGAATTAGTCATCGCTTATGTCGGGGCATTGTATCCAAACTTATGTTATTTCTGATTATCAATAAAACATACTTCTGAATAATTGTGACTATGTGCTTGTGAAATTTTTTCTTTTAGTTTGAAATTGTAAAACACTAAAGTCAATTTAAATTTGCAGGAACCAAGTCTGTTAACGCGAAAACGATTTACTAAAAATGTCACGACCCTCGACAAAGCTACCCTCAAAGATGATCCGAGCACGAAAAAGAAAGTTAGCAAAAGTGCGACAAGAAACCAGATCCGTGAGGTCAATCTCAAAGAGGTCACTAATGATTGCATGATGAAAATCTTGCTCCAATGAGTCGCATAATATACATCGTGATGAGTCTGGCCTCGGGAAATGCGTTCAGTACAAGTTCGTCTCGAACTTGGAAAAGGCATGTGACTATCGATAATCACCGGACGGATAAAAACCTCGCTCCTATGAGGCTCTCAATATACATAGTGATGAGTCTGGGCTCGAGAAACGCCACCATCATAAGCTGGTCCTGACCTCAGAAATAGGCATGTGACGATCAACAAACATTATAGATAAAAACCTCCCTCCTATGAAGTGCTCGATATACATCGTGATGAGTCCAGCCTCGGGAAATGCGACCGACACAAGCTGATCTTGACAACGGGAAAAGGCACATGAAGATTGATTAACATCGGATGGACAAAAAAATCTCTTCTATAAGGCACTCGATAAACATCGTGATGAGTCCGGTCTCGGGAAACACGACCGACACAGGCTGGTCCCGACCCCAGAAAAAGGTGCCCAATGATCGATAAACATTGAGTGGATAAAAACCTCGCTCCAATGAGGAACTTGATAATAATCGTGAAGAGTACGGCTTCAAGAAAAATCACCAACCTAAGTTGGTCCCGTCCCCGAAGAAAGGCACACGACGACCAATAAACATTAAATGGATAAATGACCCCGCCCTACGGGGGGAACTCAGTTGAACGTCAAATAAATATGGCTCAGGAAAACACCAATGATATTTGAGTGGTTACAAAACCCAAAAATCCAACAATCAGATGATTGATGAAATTGAACAATGCACAAAGGAAATTAAGACACGGGTTCACCCTAGTGTTCGCGATGACCCATGGTGTGGAAGCAATACTACTTAAGATAGGGACATCCCAACACTACGATGAACTAAAGGCATATAATAAAAAGGAAAATGGGCTATGGTAAAGTAGAATGCGAAAAATAAGAAAGTACACCAAGAAACATCACATAACAAATGATACAAGGTTGTACGACAAGTAAACTAGGTTTTATTAACAAGTTGTCATTTACAAGATCATGTCAAACCATAAAAGAGGCGAGGGTTGGTACTCGCACAACCATGATCAACAAAGACAAAATACAAAAGCCAAAGCGCTAATCCTTTTTCTTCCCACATTTCAAAGTTTCACTTGATTAAATCATTGGCTTAGTAGACCTTACTGGCGGAGCGATAGTGGAAGCCGAAGAAGCAAAAATCACAGGGTTTCCCTCATCATCAGTAATGGGGGCGGCCTTTGACTTCTTGCGCGCACTGCGTTTCCCGCCACATTTAACCTTAAACTGTATATTTCTCCCTGAAGAAGGATCCTTGTACTCAGCAACTAAACCACCTTTTGTGGTCTCTCTCTCCTCAATAAGGTCTCTGTCACCTTTATAGGAAACCGCCGGGTCATCTAGGCCTTGTAAGTCAGCGGTCTTCTCACATAGTGATCTCGGATGAGAGGCAAGAGTAGAAGTCGAGGCAAGGGTAATGGGGTAGCAATTGTCCGAGGAGCAGTGACTACTGGGGCAGATCTTGTCCTTATAAGTAGCGAGGAAGTAGAAATTGCAGTAGTCCTTGTGGTGCTAGCAGCAGGAGGAAAAGAGTTCGGTAATCCCAATCCTATATCAAATGAAAATTGAGCGTTTCAATCATCGAACTTGTATATGGAAGGTAAGTGATCCCCTATGTCAGAGATGATATCAGCATTACCTATCTCCAAGGATACCCGTGCTGCAATCTCAAAGCCTTTGTCACCTTGACTGTTGCCTTCGTCACTCGATAAGTTCTCCTCAGCATTTATGTCATCAGTAGCTATGGTAAAGGGGGCAGTCGCTCGAGTAGAAAAATCGACAAGGGCCACGGTAACAAAAGTGGCTTCAGTAGAAGTATCTATGACGCCAGTGGTAGCCTCAACAGGGGCAGTTTTGGCAAGAGAAAGATCCTCGGGGCAATGGAGCCACCCAAACAAGTCTAGGGATCAGGGCGAGATTCGTCAGAAGGCGTAACTCTCTCGACAACAATAATTTCCCTTTGACGTCTCAACTCTTCTTGTCCTTTGGCAAGAGCAGCCCGAGATTCATCATCCAAATAGAAAGCCAAGAGCTCCTCTTCTACGTAATCCTATCAACAATTGTTCGTCTCAAAACCCCCTCCCATACCTCGGCCAAAGTGCAGGGATACCTCTCCTTCGAAAACACAGAACTACCTTTGCCCGTAACACAAAGAACATAAGACAAAAACATATTCGCATTGAGAGTGTTCGTTGTGCTGGCATAGGTACCCTCAATGGCTTATTTTTCTTGCCTAGCCTGATCATGCTCTTACCACATCAAATCACACTCTCGTTGGGCCCTGGCAAGTTGGACCTTAAATTTCACATTTCTCAGTAGACTCATTATCGACTGCTACAGTGAGATTTGCCGCATGCTTGCGGTAATCCTTAATGGTCCATCTCTCCAAGTCCAATAAATCTTTGTCCCATTTTTGTGCAGCATGGGCATCGCATAGCTGAGAATTTATTAAGGCCTCTTTTTGTTGGTGAGGTTGAACTGCAGCCGCTAGCTCTTCTTCAGATTTCCTTTCGGCAACCTCAATTTCCTCTTAAGAAGTAACAATGCTCCCAATTTCTACATCTCTCTCTTTAATAACGTTCTCCCATTCGACCCGATCGCTTTCCATTGTCCTCATAATTCAACCTATTAACTCTTTGGAGTTCCAAAACCAGTTTCTTAAAATTAGAGGGTTTCTCCACATCATTCTTAAAAACCTCAATATTCTTCAACATTTCCTCTTCGTCAATTGTGGTAATATCCAAATCAAAGCGCACTTCGCCTAAGAACCACCATGGAAATCTTTGCTCTAGTCGACTGGTTGCCTTCGAAAGTGAGTAAGGAGGCCTCCTTAAGATTTTATAAATGTCGGTCTCAGTCGAGGTGGTGACATGAGGGTTGGAACCAGAAGGAGAAACAGAGGTAAGAGCGGTAGATGTCATAGCGAGAGAAACTAAGCTTTAGTTAGTTTTGGCATGCTTGGACATTTCTTTAGAGTTGCATCTTTCTTCTTATCGCCCCTTTTGCGCTTCTTATGTTTATCTTCTTCATGGCTATGACGCCGGGCGCGATGTTTCCAATCTCTTTTCTCCTATTCCTCACGATCCCTTTTGTCACACTCTTCCCGATCCTTATGAGCATACTCCTTGTGAACTTTTCTCTCCTTCATCTCTTCCTCCATCTTACAATGCCTTGGATAAAAGCGGCCTGAGTCACTAAAACCCCTAGAGGCACGATGTTGGAAATCATCATAGTACTCATGTTGGAGGCTCATAGCGGAACCTACAAGAAAAAGAAGTTCGAATTAGTGGCAGAGTCGAAAACAACAATAGGAGAACAGAGAACTAATGTTAAGTATGTGTGATGAAATGTGCATGTCGGTGTCATATAAACCCAATTCCTCTACGAACCGGTCGGTGCAGAAGGAATCATAGGAGTCTCAAAGAACATAGGAATAAGTTTTGGAGCACAAAAAGCAAAAGATGGGGTCAAAGGAGTGGCTAAATTAAACATCGCAGAAGTGCCCAAACTAGATGTCGTAGGAGTAATCGGTGTGGGTTCATCCTCGGAAATTTTGGAAGGTGTCATGCATAAGTCACCAAAAATGTCCTGACCATTCCCATCCAAAGTTTGTGCAGGGGAAGTTTTGGTCAAAGGAGTTTGAGCATCATCAATAGTTGTTTCAACAGAGTCGGCATCAGACTCATTGCTGGTGGATTCTCCACCAGAAGAGTTTGCAAATCAAGGGTCGTATTCACTAGTTCCTACGCTAGTTTCACTATCGCCAAAAAACTCTCCCTCCTCTATATCTATATCAGGATCCGCAAGTGCTTCTCTTTCGAGTTATATAAATTCTCTCTCATCGCCTTCTTTGACGGGTAACATTCTAACAAGGTGCCTTATTCCTTAACATCTCGCTAACCCGATCCTTTAGTAGCAAGAGCATCTTCAAGAGGAATTCCCTCCACTTTGTCCTCTCTGTTTGTTGGGTAGATGGGTCATCGATCATAACACGGGCATAGGTCGAAACCTATCGAGGAATAACTGACCTATAAGCCTCCAACATGCCGAATTGAAAAAGGAATTCGTCTTAAAGCAGGAAATCCTTCAGCCTCCCATCCTTATCAATGGCTTTTAAAGATTCAAATTGGGCAAGTGCTTGGAATCCTCAACTTGGGAGGGAAAAGTTGTAAAGGTAAAAGAGAAAAGGGAAGTTGAGTCAAAATGTGCTAGACTTATGAATTCAATAAGGAAAGTTACCTTAGCTCGAACACTTACCTACTCTCGTCTGAAACTTATTGAACCCCGTCGAACATTTGGCATAGAAGAACAGATTCATAAAAGGAGGAATCTTGTCTTGTAAATCAGGATCAGTTTTCGATTTCTAGTGGCCTCGACGAAAATCAAGGATGGACGGTCTTTTATCCCCTTCAAAAGACAAAGGTAACAAATTTCCTCAAATAAGGGCACGCTATAAAGTTCTCATGAAAAGCATGTATAAACCAGTGAGCACAGCATATCCGTTCGGATGCAATTGGTAAGGCTAAGCTCCTAGTTCCTCAAGGACTAACTGTAGGAAAGGATTAAAAGGTGGAACAACACTATAAGAGTACATGTAATGATGACAGGAAATAAACCCGGCAGAGGGAGGATCAACCACTTCGTTCTTCTCAAACAGTCGGACATCCTCTTCTAGAATGCCAAATTGTATGTAGATGTGTTGAAGCATCCTATGGGTCACCATAGAGAGGCATCTCTCCGGCGGGTTTCGGATGAGTCTGAGAACATGGCAGGTTCGATCTATTACAGGCCTCATTGCAATGATAGCTCTTTTAGGGGGCACATGTGAAGAGACTCATGTTTGCACAGATGATGAGTGCACGCTGGAGGTAGATCGAATTTGAATCTAAGAAGAATTACTTTCTCTGGATTATAGGTGTTCTAAAGGTCGAGAGGCCATTCGACACAATGAACTTTGTGTTCAGAATAATCAGGTATGCATGTCCTATAAATGTATAATTTCTGTGCGATGGAGTGGCGCTTGGAGTTCAAAGCCGGTGTGTGTTGGTTATCGAATCTCGAATGTCACCTATGTGCAAGTGTAGAGTCTCATTTCCATGAGCCATATCCAGCAGAGTGTAAATTCTAAAGTAGAACAAATTCATGGAAATGGACCTCTTAAGCGCAAAAGAACTTTCAACGCTTCATTTTCTTTGACCGGACTAATTCGTTGTCGGCTTGAGCGATTGGCAACGAATTCATCGTCTAAATTAGCATAAAAAGCTCTTTTGTTACAGGTTCACGTGATGTGCCCACATGCCAAAAACTTCTTTGAAGTGTCAATCTATATCACACAATTTTCAATCATTCGGGTTAAGTCAAGACAATAGTGTTAGGGATTGCGGAATGGATCGTTAAGGCAAAACTAACACTAAAGGGGGTGAATAGTGTTTTTAAAAATTTAACAAAATCTTAAACGTATATGATATACTATATGAATCAAACACCACAGAAATAATCACATACACGTAATCAAACACAAAGATAAACAAAAATAAAATGCAGAAAAGGAAAGAACACACTAGATTTTATGCTGGATCGGAACTGCTCCTACGTCCACTCTCACACAATGCTGGATTGCGCAGAGTTTTGTTACTAAACCAATATCCAATTACAATCCTCTCCTTGATTTCAAGACTACAATGGATACCACTGATTCCACACACACTGAATCAAGTATAATCTCCTTGATTTCATGGCTACAAGGCTAACACCGATTCCGCTCTCCTTGGTTTCACGACTACAAGGGTAACACTGCTTACATACACTTCCCAAAAGATTACAATAGCCCTATAAATCTTCAATAGCACTTTGATTCAGAGAGTAATGAGCAGAAAGTGAGAAGAGAAGAATTTTTATGTAAATAGAATTGAATTCGGCAGAGGATAAGTGTAGAAATCATAAAAATGAGAAGATATAATGGTGTAAAGAAAGGAGATGAAGATGGAGAAGAAGAAATATTAAAAATTCGAAATCAGACCCTATTTATAAGATTTGAAAGTTTGCAACATTTCTAGAGTGTCACAAATAGTGAAAATTCATTTCCTTTCAATTTTCAAAAAGTGACAGTTACATGTCGACATAGGGCAAAATGTATGTCGACTTATCCTTGTTCAAAATTTATTTTTGAGCATTTTTCAAGTGTTTTGATATATATATAATTATGGAAATTCTTCAATTAAAACATAGTGTTGTAAATGAATATTTTAAAGTAGAAAATCATATAAAAACATAAACATAAACATAAACTATATAAGCATATTTACAAAATTATTAAGTTTAAAACTATATAAATATAAAGTATATAATATATAAAACTAAATTTTAAAAAACAAAAGTAAAGAAAATAGAATAGAGAAGATAGAGATTGAAGAAAGAATTTAAAAACAGAAATTGAAATCAGAAATTAAAAACAGAATTTGAATTTGAACCTGGAGTGCTATTCAGAGTCTTACATAAACCAGACTCTATTACTATATTTGTCTTGAAATCTTGAACTCTTGAAATCTTGATTACTCATGAGTTTTGAATCATCTCTGAATTCTGAATCTCTTAAATCTTTAAACTGTACAATCTTCAATAATAATTCATGTACATAAATCCTGCATATGTACATATATTCTAGATAAAAGTGTTAGTATATATTTTATAATCAATTAATATTGAAATAAGGTTGTTGTCATCAAAACACCATTCTTCAACCATCTCCCCCTTTTTGATAATGACAACCTTAGTTTATAAAATATCATACATGTTCATACTTATTGATGATGATCCTTCTAATACTCCTTCTGTCTATATGAATCTTATAAACTAATTCTATATTTTATAATTTCTCCCCCTTTGGCATTATCAAAAAGAAATTCTAAAACTACAACCCCTAAATCTTATAGCTATCTAAATAATTCCTAAGTCAAAGTAGAATACTCCCCCTAAGTCCTAAATTTATCTATATAGTATTCCCCTTAATGTTCCTTATATACCCCCTTAATCTTTTCCTATATAACAAAGTGATAGAAAACTTATAAAACAAGCAATATATTTAACCATTGTTTACAAACGATAATAAATTTACATATTATACATCAAATTAACGAAAAGGAACGAAAATATACGACATGAATCGAATCAAAATCTATATTCTACTTGTCCTTAACTATAGGAGATTTGTGGGTAGGGCAATTTGGGTAATGGAGACAAAATTCTCCATTTCTTCCAAGCATATTTCCGTTGTGATCATATAGGACTTCACCCACGCAAATGACTTGATCCTCCTCGTTTGAGACTTCTTGTTGTTCCTCCTCGGGTTCCTCTTCCTCCTTTATCTCTTCTTCCTCTTCTTGTAGTTCCTCCTCTTCTTCCATAGGTTCATTATCATCTTCGATGATAATCGGATTAGTCTAACTAGCCGTTATAAAATTAACAAGACTCCTTATCACATTTCCTTGCCTATTTCGCTCTTGGCTCATCTTAATTTGAAGTACTTGTAATTCAGCGAGAATTTGCAGAGTGAATTCCATCTTTTTTTCAATTTTGATGACACATAATAGCGTAGAACATTGAAAAGGACCTTCGGATGATCCAGCGAATGAATCGGGATTGATTTGGGTGTTTAAATTGGTGGAGGCCATTGTTTATTTTATTTTAGAGTTTTTAAAGAAGTGAGAAATGAAAATGAAGAAAAAAAAGTCGAAGTAGTGAATTTAAATGATTATTGTAACTAACTTTTGGTAGGAAATAATTTTAAAATTTTGGCAGTTATATGCCGACATATACATAAATGTATGTCGATATACTTGTCTTTTAAATTTTATTTTTCCGATTTTTAATGTAATTTATATATATATATATATATTAGCATATTTAATTATTCTAACTCACTTAATGAACAAATGGCTAATTCTCTTCTAAATTTAGTAAATGTTGCTTTGTTTAAAGACTCTGTTAATATATCTTCTATTAGTTTATCTGTTTCTATAAATTCGAGCGAAATTTTCACTTTACTTATGTTATCTCTTAGAAAATGATGTCATATATCGATAAGTTTGGTTCTTAAATGATGAGTTGGATTTTAAGAAATATTTGTAGAACTCGTATTATTGCAGTATGTCGGTGATTTCTTTATATTTAATGCAAAATCATTTAGAGTTTGTTGCGTATATATTACTTGTGAACAAGCTAAAGAAGCAGAGATATATTCTGCTTCAGTTGTTGACAAGGATACGGTATTTTGCTTCGTACTAAACCGTGAGACTAGTGAATGTCCTGAGAAGTGACATGTTCCACTAGTACTTTTACGATCGGATTTACATCCCGCATAGTCAGCGTCACAATAAGAAACTAAGTCCAATGAGTCATCCTTAGGATAAAATAATCCAAAGTCTGTTGTATGCTTTACATACCTTAGAATACGTTTTACGGCTTTTAAATGTGTTTCCTTAGGTTGCGATTGGTATCTTGCACAGAGACATACATTATGCATTATGTCTGATCTACTAGCAGCTGTATATAGCAACGATCTTATCATTCCTCTATATAGTTTAGTCAACGTCTTTAGATGTATCATCTTTACTTAATGCTATATTAGTCACCATCGGTGTTGGTCTCTCATTAATTGTTGTTAGATTATATTTATTAATTAGATCTCTTGCATATTTTTCTTGATTAATAAATATTACGTTCTTTAATTGACGAATTTGTAATCCTAAGAAGAATGGTAGTTCTCCCATATGGCTCATCTCGAATTCTTGGGTCATAATATCTGAAAATTCTTTATTCATCTTATCGTTCGTTGATCCGAAAATTATATCATCAATTTATATTTGTACTAATTGTATATCTCTACTATTTTTCTTAATAAACAAGTTATTCTATAATTTTCCTATTTCAAAATTGGACTGTAACAAATAATTTCTTAATATGTCATACTAAGCCCTAGGAGCCGGTTTTAATCCATATAACGCTTTCTTTAACTTATATACGTGATTTGGTAATTTTCGTCTTCAAATATAGGTGGTTGCTCTACATATATGTCTTCTTTAAAAAATCCATTTAGAAAAGCACTTTTGACATCCATTTGATATAATTTGAAATTGTTATGGTTTGCAAAAGCTAGTAAAATCCTAATGGCTTCTAATCTTGCTACGAGGGCAAAAGTTTCATCGTAAACTACTCCTTCTTGAGTATAACCTTGTGCTACTAGACGTGCCTCATTTCTTACGATCTCACCATGTTCATTCATTTTTTTTATAAACCCATTTGGTTCCTATTATAGTCTTATCCTCAGGTCTATGAACAAGTTCCCATACATCATTCCTAGTAAACCGAGTCAGTTCTTCTTGCATAGCAAGTATCCATGAATCATCGGAAGACGCTTCCTTTGGATTCTTAGGTTCAATAGTTGAAATAAATGCAGTATTACTCATATTATTTAATTGATTACGGGTTCTAACAACGAATTCAATATCTCTTAAGATATTTTCTACAGGATGATCTCTAAGTAATCTAATTCTTTTACTTGGTTGATTATCTTCATGATTTATTTCATTAAGTTCATTTTCACATTCATCTTCATTGTTTTGAGTTATACTTTTTAAATTTTCGTCGAAAGATATGTTTAAGGTTTGTTCTATAGTATTGGTTCTAGTATTGAAAACTCTATATTCTTTACTTCTTTCTGAATATCTGATAAATATTTCTTTATCGGATTTCGAGTCAAATTTTTCTAAAGTATTAAGTATAAAACATTTGCTTCCAAATATTTTGAAATATGACACTTTGGTTTCTTATTATACAAAAGTTCATAAGGAGTTTTATGAGTTAATGGTCTAATTGATATTCTATTTAAAATATAGCAAGCTTTTGCAACTGCCTCAGCCCAAAAATTTCTTGGTAAATTACTATCAGATAACATAGTTCTCGCATGCTCTTGTATCGTCCTACTTTACGTTCAACTACTCCATTTTGTTAAGGAGTTCTAGGAATAGAAAAATCAAGGATTATTCCCTTTTTGTTACAATATTTTTTAAAATTTTCATTTTTGAATTCTCCGCCATGGTCACTATGTATTGTTTTGATTTTTAGTGATAATAAGTTTTGAATTCTTTTAGAAAAAGTTTTAAAGTGATCAAAAGCATCACTTTTATTTTGAAGAAACAAAGTCCAAGTAAATCTAGAAAAATTATTCAGCCCCTATTTATAAGATTTGAAAGGTTGCAACGTTTCTGAAGCGTCACAAATAGTGAAAAGACGTTTCCTTTCAATTTTCAAAAAATGGCAGTTATATGTCAACATAGGGCAAAATGTATGTCGACATATCCTTGTTCAAAATTGATCTTTGAGCATTTTTCAAGTGTTTTGATATACACACACACACACACACACATATATATATATATATATATAATTCAGGAAATTCTTGTATTAAAACATAATGTTGTGAATGAATATTATAAAGTAGAAAATCATATAAAAACATAAATATAAACTATATTAACATATTTATAAAATTATAGAGTTTAAAACTATATACATGTAAAGTATATAATATATAAAACTTATAAACTATAAAACTTAAGTTTAAAGAAGAAAAGTAAAGAAAATAGGATAGAGAAGATAGGGAATGAAGAAAGAATTTGAAAACGGAAATTAAAAAACAAAATTTGAATTTGAACCTGAAGTGCTATTCAGAGTCTTACATAAACTTGACTCTATTACTATATTTGTCTTGAACTCTTGAAATCTTAATTACACAAGTGTCTCGAATCATCTCTGAATTCCAAGCCTCTTAAATCTTTAAAGCGTACAGTCTTCAATAATAATTCCTGTATATAAATCCTGCATATGTGTGTGTATATATATATATTCTAGATAAAAGTGCTAGTATATATTTTATAATCAATTAATATTGAAATAAGGTTGTTGTCATCAAAACTACATTCTCCAACAAATAGTTATACATTCAAGGACGATTTGGACCCGTGACTGTAATGTTTCAAGTTATTAAAGTTTGTGTTTCTGCAAGGCATATGTGTTTGTTCTGGAAAGTTAATTCGGTTAGAAATGAAAATTAACCATTAAATATTGAAAAGAGAACTGCTCATCAAAATTGGAAATTTCAGTTTGGAGCGATTTGTATGTTCAATTCAATCCAGTTACCAGTTCATGCATGTGTTGCCCCAAATGTCGATCTAAGTCCATGGTGTGTATTTAGATCAGTTCAAAGGTCCTGTGTAATCCAAAGGAAAATAACCAGGCATAATCATTCGAACTTCGTCATTGCCCCGACCACATTATACATCCTCAAAGACTTAAATTTAACACCCACCTAACACAATACCAAGACTAAAGAAAATTCCTAGGTTTCAGATGATAGTACACTAACTAGGACTTGTTAAAAATAGCAAGAAATCAGAACCTAGGAATTGTAGCTTGTCTAAAAGCAATTGAATATGGGTGGAATTGAGTGCGGTGGCGGCGAAGGAATCATATTTAGCTAGGTTGCAGGATCTCAATTGAATTCGAACGAGTTTAGGTCGGATTTGGATCCGAGGTGGTGGCAGCAGTTCGGAGGCGAGTTTAAGATGCTCTGGTGGTTGGCATTGGTGCCCGATCGTCAAAGGCAGGTGCAGAATTGGAAGCATCGACAGTGGTCTGTGAGAAGGATCGGAACCCTAGGAAGCTACAGAAAAATGAAGTAATACAATAAAGGTAGGATTAGACCATATATAAAGTGGTAAAAGATAGCAGAAAAATCTATTAAGTATAAGGACTGATACCGGTCCATCACCCATGGACTGGTGTCGATCCATCATTGCTTGTCGAAAATTCGAAACTCCCGTTCCAGCTGCGTGCATATGTAGTTCAGAGTTCAAGGCAAGAATTCGAAGTGAAGATAACTTAGTTTGATGCATAATGTGAACTCTAAATCCAATAGTGCCAAGTCACCAAACCCCAATCAACAACGATCTCTTAGGAAGTTTGATTTTTCAACTCCAGATAATTTCATCATACAGTATATAAGATCATTATTCCAGAGCACATCATGTTCTCAACACGAATGTACTTTAGGGAGGCAAATGTTAACCTGATTATGAACCGGAAGACACATGCGCAAAATCTAAGTAATAAGCAAGATCATCTAACCCTAGAAACGGATGAAACTTCACAAGTAGAGCCTTGGAAGTAAAAAAAAATGCATCCACCAAAATTCTGGCACTAAATGCACTACGTGCATGGACGGGTACCGGCCAATGCCCAATAGACTGTTACTGTTCCATGCTACTAGGACACATGGGAATGTAACCCATACCGGTGTTCTTAGAATCTTATCTAGCGACTATACATTAAAGTTCAGGTTAACCAATTAAAGATTGTTACAAGTCACTCAACGGATTGAAGGCAAATCATATTCGTCTAACTGTCAAAGCTCGAGAAATAACTAGAAAAATCCAATTGAAGTAAATTCCTACCAGAAGACCAAGAATAACATGAAGAGGGTAGTCATCAAATCCAAAGCATAAAATAAACTATCTTTATGGAGCGGTACCGGTCCATATCCCATGGACCAATAACGATACATGTAGTTTGATTATTTTAAGTCGTAACATCTAGGAGATGATCTGCACGTGATTCCGAGGCTTTCTACATGTCAGCATGGCCCAAGTCCAACTGCAACCCCTATAAATACCCCTATACTCCAACTTGAAAGGGGATTATTTCCTTGCCCTGCCAAAGCTCTATCAAAGTGGACCTTTATCTCTAGCAGCCATAGTTTATCTTTAACAGCAAGGCTTCATCTCTAGAGACAACTATCTTAGGTCACCTAAGTAGATTATTGAGATCTTCTCTAATAATCTTCAGTCCTTGTGATTCATTGTAGTCCCCTACTGTGTAGAGCATTGTAATCATATATAATTTTTGTAATTGGCTTGGCAAGGTTCATAATAAAAGTGTTCAAAATGGACATAGGCTTGATCTCCAACTGAACCACTATAAAATTGTCCTTCTTCTTCTTCTTCCCCGCTTTCCCTTTTTTCATTTATTTTTACTGTTATATTCAGTTTTCCCTATCGAGGGATGGTGCTTACGCAATAAATTAGGTGTTACTGCCATTTGGAGGGATTCACCAATTCTCAGTCGGATACATCCTTGTTTGTTTATATCAATGGACCCCTTATAATGTTTCTACTTATCTATGTAGATGACATACTAATTACCATAAATTCTTCATCTCTCATTGATAAGTTCATAGTGACTCTCGCTCAACGATTTTATCTTAAGGACCTTTGTTTTCCTTAGCTACTTCCCTGGTGTTGAAACATTAATAACTTCTGATGGCTTGTTTTTTATCACAACAGAAATACATAAGCCATCTCTTATGTTGCACACAGATGTTGGACTCGGTGAAAGTATCAAGCCCAATAAGTACCACAAAATATCTTCAACTTAAATATGGAAGTCCGCCAATTTGGACTTCCACCACTTTGATGCTTATTCCCAAGTGCGAAAATCCTCATATCTGCTCGAATTTTCGCCCGACCAGCTTATGAAATTTCACCAATAAGGTTATCTCTAAGGTCCTAGTCTTAAGACTAGCACCATTTCTCGAGCATTTTATTTCTTCCTCTCATGTTGGTTTTCTAAAAGGACGTTTGATCACTGACAACGTCCTTTTAGCCTAGGACTGATCTCCCAGATCGATAGAAAGATTTGGGATTCTAATGTGGTCGTTAAGTTGGATATGGCAAAGGCCTATGATCGCACATCTTGGTTCTTCGTCATCAAGTTCCTGGGGGCTTTTGGTTTCCCAGAACTCCCCATTGATCTTATTTGGCGACTGATCTCCAACTACTGGTTTTTCGTTCTCATTAATGGATAGATCAATGATTTTTTTAGTGTTGGTAGGCATCTTCGGCAGAGAGACCCCTCTCTCCTTCTCTGTTCGTCATCGCTATCGGGGCTTTTGTACGTGGTCCGCATTCACTTACGATAGCTGGGCAAAATCATAGGTTTGGCATCCCTCGGGGCTGCCCTCTTGTATCTTCCTTATCCTTCGTTGACGAAATCATCATTTTTACTAACGGTATTTGTCGCTCTAGTTATCGCCTTATTTGTCTCATCCAGTAGTGCGAGAGATGTTCAAGGCAACTCATTAACTCTACAAAAATTTTCTTTGTCCCCGCGAAAGATCTGTCTTCAACTAGATCTTCTTGGATCGAGACCTTCACTGGGTTCAAGGCTGCCTCTCTTCTGTTACCTTATCATGGTATAGTACTGTATTGAGGCAGGAAGCTTAATGCCTTTTTTTGATCCCCCAAACTGACAAAGCTAATGGTAAGATCATCCGTTGGAATGCGACTCTTCTTTCTCAGAAAGGTAAACTTATTCTCATAAAGTCTGTTTTAGACTCAATAGGATCACATGTCTTTGCTGCTATGACTCATACTTCTTCCGTTTCTACCGCTCTTTAGCATCATCCTTTTTCTGGGGGAACAAGGACAATGCTAATCGACACCAATAGATTTCGTGGAACTTCATCTGTCGTCCCAAAAATGAGGGAGGTCTGGACCTCCATAACCGTAAGGACATGTGCACTGCCTTCGTTTGCAAATAGTAGGCGAGGTTTGGAGTGAACGACTCTGTTTGGGCGACGTTCCTTCACGCTAAGTACCATGGGTTATCGAGCATGTATTACACTAATGTCCCGCCATATGCTGGAGAGACGTGGAAACTGATGCAATCCATGAAGGAATTATCAAATTCACATGGCGGTAGAACCGATTGGGACAGAAGTCCCTTCTCCATTAAGGCGCTTGGAATTTGGTGAGAACACCGACTCTACATCTTCAGCTTTCCTCTTTCATATGGGATGTACGACTTCCTCCTAAGGTCTCTTTATTTATGTGAAGAAACCTGCATAAAGGGTTACCAATAAACGAGAATCTTCAAGATTGGCTTCCCAATTGTTTCCCGTTGTAGGTGCTGCTGTTCTGGTTTTTTGGAAACCATTGTTCATTTGTTTTTCCTTGGATCTTATACCAAATATGTCTAGAATTACTTCGGGAATTTGGTAAGTTTCCGAGGTAACGCCTCTTCGCTTGTAGATTTACTAAGAATCTGGTGGACCGACATCTCAGGTAAATCTATTCGCTCAATCCTCTTTCATCTGATCACATGTCTTGTCTGCTGGCATATCTAGTGCTCGCGAAATAAGGCATTATTTGACAAAGTGCCAATGGATCCTTCTACCATTATTTTGAGGGTAAGGAACAGTGTTTTTCTTACGTTCTGAGGTAGGCCTTTCAAGGGTGCAATTGGCTCCCATTCCAGGAGATTGGCTGGTAATTTCGGTGTTACCTCGGTGTCGACTACTCCCAGAGTGGGAATTGGTTGATACCGTTGTTTCTTCGCTCACCCCCTTCTTTTTTCTTTTGTCTTCTCTTTCATCATACCCCCACCTACGGATCTTATGCGGTTTGCTAGTTCTGCGGGGCCTGGATTTATAGGTTTTGGGAACTTCATCTTTAAGGGTTTCTTGGTTGACGGAGTTGCTACTTTACAGCTAGGATTTCTGGAGCTTGTGAATTGGAGCTTTAGGTGCTCTTGAATGGTTATTCTGGGATGCACCTGTGGCCCTCAGCGTCAGGCCTTCCTTTCGTCCTTGAACTTTTTCTGTGTTTCGTATAGCTGTGGAGACTTCAGAGCCGTCCTTGACTTTGGCATCTAATCTGTGTAGCCTCGTCATCATGAGCTGTGTTCTTATGCCTCATCATCATGAGTTGTTTTGTATTTGTTTTGTTGTTTGTCTTGTATCTTTTGTTTGTGTGTATGCACAATTTTTGTATCTTATTCTACAGAAACTATTTTTATGTGCCGTTGGAGAGTGGTTTGATTCTCCCTTTTGTTATATTACATATATTTATCGCAAAAAAAAAATGGAATGGATTATTGTAAAACTGTTAGCGCACTTCAATATTTATCCATGACATGCCCAAATATACCATTTTATAGTAACAAACTATCACAATTCATGCATCAACCTATAATGGAATAGTGGGCTGCTGTCAAAAGAGTACTTCGATATCTGAAAGGAACTTCAAGTTATGCCTTTTTTATTGACAAATCATCACCTCTTAATTTACACGCATTTGGTCATGTGGATTGGGCTAGAGATATCGATGATTGTGCTTTTACTTCGGCCTATATTGTATTCTTAGGTGCTACACCAATTAGTTGGAGCTTGAGAGAACAAAAAACCATTGATTGTTCCTCAACTGAAGCTTGATATAGATAGGTAGAATCTTCTGCTGCTAAGTTAAAGTGGATTCAAAATTTGCTACCTGAATTGATGTCAGTTCGACAGTGCTAATGCAATATGTCATGTACAATACTTTTGAAAGTCTATGATAGGATCTTATAAGTATCTAAAATATAACAAGTATTAATATTCTATAGTAGTGAGCAGAAATGATAAGATAAGAGATAATCACACCGATATTTTATCCTGGTTCGGACCTCGTCCTACGTTCAGTCCCGAAGCTCCCCTTCGGCCTTTCAACTATCAACAAAACTGCCATCGCTTCGCCGGAGGAATAAGCTTACAGAAGATAAGTATTCTAGACAATCTTGTGTTCTTTACAACACTGATTTTGACTAACTTGTACAAACTGCTCCTATAATCTCCTTGAGTTGATATGAGTGTTGAATATCTAGACATAATATAAGTGTTTTAATGCTTGACTGAATTCTTTAGAGAGAATTAGAAAATAGAGAGCTTTTCAGAAAATATAGAATAGACCTAGAAAGAATAGGTGATTAGAAAACTTGAATTTTTGATCTATTTATAATGAACAAAGAGTTTTCATGAAAGGTTATAATCTTTGAATAAAAGCCTTTATTTGAAGCTGGATATCTTTTGGAAAAATATCATTTTTGAGAAGAAGAGTAAAAGTTGTAATTATTCAAACTGAAAAGTTGCCTCTTCAAATTATATGTCGTGTGACAGGACAGAGGTCTGCCTATCTCTATCAGACGTCTGTCCATGTATCTTAATATAGTTCAGATACATAGACAAGTGTATGTCCTAAAGAAGACAGATGTCTGTGTGTGCAGGGAAAATAACTCGAGGCTTTCTTCAAATGTCTGTCATATATATGACAGACGTCTTTGATGAGTTTGGAAAGTTTTCCCTGCTTCTAGTGACAGACGTATGTTGTATATATGACAGACGTCTGACACTGCACAGACATGGTTTTTCTTTTATGATCTTTCATACTTTGTTAAGGAGATTGTACATCAAATTTAAACTACATAATCAATACATCATATGTATATATATTTAACTTGAATGTCCTTGTCATCTTGAATCTTTTTCTTGAGATGATTCCTGCATAAATATGTATATACTTTTGTATAGTGTGTATAGTGTGTCATCATCAAAACCGAGGATCTAGCATTCTCCCCCTTTTTGACGATGACAACTATACAGTTCTAAAGCTCCTCTTGAATTAATGATCCATGTTTCTCCACCTTTAGCATTATCAAAAAATAAAATAGGAAACCAAACCATGGATATACCAAAGCTAAAAACATCAATCATACAGAGGTATGAAAATAAACCATAAAGTGTCATGCAAAGTAGAGTTATAAGTACAGACCAGAAAGTGAAATATTACTAACTAGATAGCAAGAAAATATAAACTTATGCTTTTGCAAAATATCCCCGTAAGTCCGATGCTTCATTACCGTATTGTCCCCACTATGAGTTGTCATTATAAATGACATCCTCTTGAATAGAAGGACCATCAAGTGTGTGCTGAGTATAAAGGATTGCATCGTCTGGTTCCCACTCAGATTCTTCTTCCGCCTCATATGTAGCTGCGGGTTCCTTTCCAGGTGCATGTTCTTCAGAGTGAGATGATTCATATTGAGCACTAGGACCTGTTGTTATGTATTGGATAATGGGTCCATTTAGAGGAGGAGTATGTGATGCGGAGGATGAATTAGAAGAGAACCTTCCACGTATTATGCGAATAATTTTGCCAAGCGAGTGAACTACTTTTTTTAAAGTCTTTTCAACTTTAGTCATTCGGGTTGAAAAAGATCGTTCTAGCCATGTGACTTTCTTGCCTAATACTTGTTGATTTAGAGAAAGTATTCGTTGGTTTTGTAAAGTAACATCCTGTACATTTTCTATGTGCTCGGTCATTACCCTTGCTTCTTGTATTTCCATATCAAAGTAGTATTCAGTAGGTTCACTTGGTTCGGGTTGTTGTCGTTGTCGTCGCTGGGGAGGTTGAATTGGTTGTTAAGGATGTGCTTGATGTTCTTGCCACTGGTCGAATGAAATTATTTCTTGTGGCCGATCGCGTAATTTCATTAATGCGGCAAAGCGAATTCCACTATCTTCAATTTTTACTTTCGGATATGATGGAAGATATAGATTAATGTTTTGTGATCAAAAGATGCGCATAAGATAAGCTCCATAAGGAATTGTTCACTTTGTTGGAGTCTAGAAATCGTGAATTTTCTCAAATATATATTGAGCCCAATTCACACGTGTGTGTCCGAAAATAGCATATAACGTCTTGTGGTCATTTAAGTATACTTGTTCATAACTTCCTAGTCGTGCTAAGATAGTATTGATATGCATGTGATTGATAATGCGTGGTCTAGAGCGGAATTGTGATGGAGTCATTTTAGTAAAATTGTCTTGCCATATTACACGATCTTTTGGTTTATAACGCATATCCGGAATGTCTTGTAGACGAGTACTAGTAGAAGATGTGTTTAAAATCTGTCCTAGCATCTCGACATTAAACTTAACCAATTGACCATATACCAAAGACCAAATCCAATTTTTCGGGTCTGATGGAGACCATACTGATGGCAAGCATAGATTAACGAAAAACAAGTAGATCGCAAGAGAATCAATCATACCTTATTGTCTTCGTATTCGATTAAATGGGAAAGCTTAGCTCTAGTTAAGATGGTGTTGACATCGTATTGTCTCAAAAGAGAAATAGGATAGAAGGATCCAGGATGAATTGCCTTTTTATTCATTGCTTCCAGTACTATTGGACCATCTTTAGCCTTCATCCATCCTTCGATTTGTTGGTCAGTGGCATAGTTTGGGGTTTCTTGAGGTTGTTGAGAAGAAAAACCTTCGATAGTTTTCTTTCATTTGTTGGTAGATTTCTTGGGAGCCATTGATTTATGAAATTGAGAGTTTTTAGAATTTGGGATTTAGGGTTAGGTTTAGGAGGAAGAGGATAATGGTAAAAGTTATAGGGTAAAAAAGTTAAAACATATATATATATATATATATATGTATATATATATATATAGTGTGTGTGTGTTTGCTAAAAAACGGTTTCAGATGCTCAACAGACGTCTGTTGAGAAAGAATTCAGATTTCTGTTACTACAGGAGTAATATCCCAAGGACTTCCACAGATGTCTGGGTAAAGTGGTTCAGACGTCTGTGCTGAAACCATTTGAATATTTCATTTTGTAATATGGCCAGACGCCTGTGGGTTATTTTGTCAAACGTCTGGTACTACAGGGTTTTGTATCCCGAGAGGTTCTATAGACGTCTGATTAATTTTGTTCAGACGTTTGTGAAGAACTATGAATAATTTGTTTCTGAGTTGTTGGTCAGACGTATGTGGTAATTCCGTCAGATGTCTGGTGAAACAATATTCAGTTTATATGGAGAAACAAACATTTTATTCATGATTGAAATAAACATTTATATTAATGCATTATCACAATGCATCGTATTATTTCAAATATAAAATATAAAATTAATATGAATAATAATAATTTTATTCACTACTACAAAAGTGGGCATATTCGACACTAATTTGTGTGCGTTGCATGAAAAGTGTGGCGAAAGCTATGCTTTCTTTGATCTTCTTCAACAATATTCATATGTTGTTTCATTAGACGTGAATGCACTGTTGCGGTGGTAATTCTAGTGTTTTGACGTGCAACACCAGTTAAAAGCGAAGCATTACGTATATATACAATCCAGCTCAGCGATCCACGTTATCAGCATAAACCTGTAAATAACCGTAGATGATGATTTAATCCAACAGTTCAAACCAATCCCTGCTTTCTATCTTAGACATTACCCCATCATCCAATTAGTGATAGCCACCTCGCATTATTCTCCCGCTGTGTGAAATTTTAGCGGCAATTTTTGCCCCTTTCACATGAAATACGATGTCATCTTCTTCCTTCGCTTCAACCTCAAATTGATAACACCAATTTTTCCCCAAATTTTATTTCCTCCCTCCAAATTTCATAACAATATTACCTCCTGCGACATTTAATCAGAGTAATGACTGAGAAACAAATGCAGTCGACATCGGATTTCGACAACTAAACTCTACACATGGATTTATCAAATCAGTCTTTGAATCTGGATATTAAGGTGGTAAACTTTATAAATATTTGTTTCTCTGAATCTGGATTTATCAACACATAATTTTATTTTTTAGGAAAAAATGAAAGTATTCTTTTTATTAAGTTGAATTTATTAGGGTATTTCTTTGGCGTTGCTTGACTAATTCGATTTTCTTAATGGTGTCGATTTTCCTTTTCACACATCTAAGATCAAATTTTCTAATGATACCGCAGTTGAACTATGCAGTAAGTACAATCGTCAATGTTATATTCTTTTATCATGTTCTTTTACTCCAATTTTTTTAGTGCTGGCTGCTATAAAATTTTTAAGGCAATACTTTTCGATTTAAAATTCATGGTGTTGCACTAATCTTTGCATTGCTCAAAGTCATGGCACAAAATATTTCTTGGGGACTAAAGGCGTTTTTCGTATTAACTTCTATGGACTTGTATCCTTGTTATTAGTAGAATAATAGAATTTATTTTGTTTATCTGATATGCTTTAGAAACCAGATTCAGGTCAGATGCTCAGGTTAAAATTAAAAAAGAATCTAATTTTTTTTTCTTGAAAAAAAGTCATAGATTTCTGTTGCACAAACATTCATCATGGCTCAAAACTATAGAGTCAGAGTGACTGTATCTCAAAATGATTGTAGAATTTCAATAACTGTTTTGATCTTGGAAGAATTTCAAAAAAGAATTTATTCATTGATGCACTTTAGTATGTTTAATGTTTTAAAACGTTGATAAAATACAACAAATGATCAAGGGATTTGAATTTTGATCAAGTTGGTGTACATTTGTTTTGGTTTTAAAGAAGAACAAATAAATAGCATGAATTGAAATATGTAGTTAAGATTGTATAGATTCTCAAGTTTAGTTTAAATTGACAACATTTAACGCTTACAATTTAAATCATTCCGTACAATGCTAACGACTTCTGCATGCTGAAAGTGTTGAGCTATATAACCCTGATATACACACACATACCAAGTTAATATCAATGATACATGGACATAAATGAGTATACTGCTAGTATATTTAAATAAGGAAGCATTAACTTGATTAACTTAATAGGTTTAAGGTCATGCAATAAGTGAATTCTCACACCAGACACATAGTCTGACCTATTTTGATTGCTTACAATTATTTGGGTGTCTCATTCTTTATGAGGCAGCTCAGTGGTTGTGTACAGGAAAATGGTGCATGAATTTGCAAGTTGTTGGGAAGAGGATTACTGACATTAAGTGTTAAAGCATTGTAGGATGCAACAATATGAGATTAACTAAAATGTTTTGATTTAAATAGCTTGTTGTAATTAAAGCAATTGTTCAAATGAATTTTTGTTTTCCGTGGAAATGAATGATAATTAAAGTTGCTGAATTTATATTGTGTGTTGCTAGTGGAAGAGAGAATAGCATATAAGTATTATCTACATGTGCTCTCATTCTTATGCATCAAGTTATAGGTAGGCATTTTTATATGTAGATGAGGTAAGATAAAATAGGATATCCACATATTTGTTTTTACTAATAAACAGAGTATGGATGATTTAGTTATTAGGGGACTTAAGTTAATGAATTAAGATTCATTAGAATTGCTCTTTTTGATGTATGGTTTGGGTTAGATCTGAAATTATGTTGGGTATCTGTTTAAAGTATAAATACCTGAATGTATATTGTTTTAGGATTTTCTAAAGTGAACTAGTGACAAAAAGGATTTGAATGCAACAGGAATTGTAATTTTAAATCCTATAAGCATATTTCAAAGCATGTCTATGATGCAACATGGTAATAATAACATGAGTGAATATAACAGTGTTAAAATTAGTTGAGACAAGTATTAAAGTATCTGGCCATTGTGTGTATATATATAGGAATTGATAAGACTAAACATGGCCCAACATTTGCTGTATTTCTATGCAAAAAGTACTAAAATGACTATATTTATAAGAATAGGATACATTCCTGACTATATTCATGCTATATTATAAGTATTAAACATTGATACACAATAAACACAACTTTGGTTTGGTTTCACTGGTAATGTATAAATAGTAAAGATTTCTGTTAATTGTGGTATGAACTAAGGTATGCATAATATCAACACAACTAAATATAAAGGTTTGATAGGGATTATGCCATTGTCATCCATACTGAAATACACCTATATTAATAAGATGGAAATTCCATGAATTGTGTCATGATTCACATATAAATGTGTACGAACCAAAAATGACATCAGGAGAGCTAATGCAATATGTTTATAAAGGAAGCGAAGCAGTTATTTTTGATGCAATATAATTGTTCAGTATAGCAGTATGTTGGTCATATGTCCCCCCTATTATATTGTTTGGAAGTGTGGCAACTGAGATATCTTAGTAGCAGAAATACTTCAACTAAGGTCAATCATTATACTTGCAGGAAGTGCGCAAAGCTATAGTTTTATCTATGCCACCTTTAGCTGAAACATGTACTGTTGTCATTGCATCTACGCTTGATGTTAGCGGAGCTATTCGTTGAGCTCTTTACTGCCTCCTTGCTAGTAAATTTCCACTTTAAAGTATTAGGTATTGTTAGCATATTACCTCTTTTGAATGGACCACTGTAAATAAATGGAGTACAATTGAACTAACTTTGTTTTAATTGCACATGCTAGCATCAAGCGTAGGACTAGTATTCTTCAAAGGGGGTTATCAGATACATCCCCTGTAGTGTACCAAGAATGTCTGAAAATGCTGAAGGATGAATGGCTTATGAAATGCAATTGATTCACAAAAAATGAAAGCGCAAATAGAGTAAAAGATAGACTATGGAAGAAAAAGGGTCTTCAGAATGAGGATATGATACTAGTGCATTCAAGTAGGTACGCACATTTGCTTGTTTGAAAATATTTTGGTTGTTTACCAGTACGGTTTTGCTTGTACAAGTGAAGGATGATATAAATGGCCACAACGTGCATGTTTGCGAGAAATAATAGTACAAAGTAATATATGAATAGAATAAAACTAACACAGATTAAGGATTCATTACTGTATAGTGGAGCGAGCTTATTAATTCACAACTATCATCATTATACTTATATGTAAGCGTATCACTCCAGAATATAATACTACTACATCCTTGTAGTAATTATGAACCATATTTAGCCTAAGTTGATTTTCTTTGTATTAAATGCTTAAGTTCATATTTTCCAAAGAGTTGGTAATTTTAAATATTGATCGATAGCAAACATCTTCATAACACAAGAAATTATTATCTGTAGCCTAAAAAATAAGATAAATATAAATATATGTTAAAGGAATAAAGTAAATGCAAACGAACTAGTCTCTTCGTCTGATCCGATTATGATAACTAAATGTATGATGTTTCCAATGTTAATAATGTATATTTTTTAAATGTAGAAAATAAGGAAATATGAATATATATATATATATATATGTGGTTGATGATTGATCGATATAATTTCCATTTGGAAATAATATCGTTGTGTGTACACAGACATGTTTTCATTTGATAGTTAAATCACAGACTATTAATGTTTTGACCATTTTAACGTTGTTAATATGGAGAGACCGGTTGGATTATTATCCAAATAACCACTCTGTATTGGCATAAGCGTTGCGAATCATATATGCCAAAGATAATTGAAGACGGAGTAAAATGCAAGGGCTGTTGTATAAATCTTAGATAAAAATTGCCTAAGATGGATATACTGAATAGTGCCTTCGGTTTGTCCAGTCCCAGGACAACTTTTATGGACGAAGGTCTGACAGAGTTTATCTAATAGATTGCGTAAGTTGATCTCTTCAAACGTATTCACGTTTGGTGGCAGAGGACTTCATTTCTCTTAGCTGTATACCCATGGTATTTTTGGGGAAATCAATTTGTGATTTGGCGGGTATGACGATGTGACATTCTAAGTGAATGAAGATGTGGCATGTAAAAGATAAGCGTAGCTTCTAGCCTCACAACCGGGAAATGACAGAAATCGGGCAGGCAGCATGGCTATGTAGGTCGCGCCTATTAGGGTGTATAATCAACTAATCTAGGGTTTCATTTACTTCTAAAAATCTATTGTTGATGCTGTCCCAATCGGGAAACGGTTGTTGATCCCAACCGTTGGTGATATACATTCGACACACTCAAGCGAAATGAGTGGTCGGTCATGTGTGGCCGGGTTGCAAGATGTTCTTGTTGAACCCAGTGTATTCCTCTCTAGAGGTACACTAGCGAAACGTGGTTCCATACCTTGTCATAGTTGGAAATCCATAATCCAATACGTGCTTGCGGTTTTGATTGTATACTATATATGTAGAACTTGAGATGAAAGCGTTTCTGCTAGACGATTATTATATTGTGGTTGATAGACACTATTAAAATATCAATGAGTTTTGATATAAAGATTTTTTTTTTGGATTCTCAGAAGGGAAAAACCCGTTCCGTTATACGGCGTGGTCTTATGAGATATCGTTTACTTGTTCAAACTGTTTTAAACTGTTTTACTCATACCAGTCTCATGACAGATCCGGAGTTTATTTCGTTTTGTTTCCCTAAACTCTTGGGTGCCCAATTTTGTACGGGCAGTCGAAGTAGTCAGGATTTTACAGGTATACTTGAAGAGCTTGGGTAGGAGGCTTCAGGATTGTATAGCTATAGTTATTTCCGCTGTGTTGTAAGTGTTGTACTTTGATAACGATGTGTATTCAAGTACAAATTTATATTTCAAAGTTATGTTATATATATTATATGTTACTCGTTCCACTGTGAGATTCGTGTTACTCTGATGTTGTGTTCTTCTTCTTCTTCTATTCTAAGTTTCTATCTTATCTATTCTCACCCTCTAATTTCTTTCATTAACTACAAGTATTTTTCGATGTTTGGTTAGTCATCATTGAGTTTATGACGATAACCAAAGACAACAAAAACCGGGTCGTTACAGTTGGTATCAGAGCTGAAGGTTAAGTGAATTACCTTGGCTCTGTGGCGTGACTCGGTAGAGATGGGGTTAGTAATACCCTAGATTGAGTTTGAGTGTACATATACGAGAGCCTATTTGTTAGTCAATATAAAATGGTTTTATATTATGGAGATTTATTGATTGAGTGGCTTATGAATTTCTAGTTGATCAGTTTGATCTACTGTATCGGTAGGAGCTTCTAAACACTCGAATACGATAAATCGACATGGTATGTTTTGAAAACGGATAAACGAAATAATTTTACCCAAATTATATTTTTATATCAAAAATTGATATTGAAATGGATCAAATATATTGGATATATTGGTTGTTATTATAAACGAGTAAGATTATAAAAGTGAAACGGTTATGTAAATAACCAATTAAGATTCGTATAAGTGTTACGAATGAGTTAAATCTGAAATTTAATCAGAATTGAAATTTCAAACCCTAGAAATTTGGAAAAGTGTTGTAAATGGATTTGGAATTAAATATATGAGAATTTTAAAATCCTGGGAGATTTTAAATTGTTTTGAGCATGGTATTTTGAATTACATTTCAAAGTGGAAAGGCTTAGAAATGGTTTTGAAAGTGATATAGTATTGAACTCCCTTCGGTCGCTGGAAAATAAATTCCGATGTTGATCCGGACATCATCGGTGTTCATTTTCTAGTTGTAAGTAATGGATTACTACCAAAGAGATTGTTTTTGAAATTGTTTAGAAAAACAAGTTGTTTGAAATCCTGCAAAGGAAAGTTTGATTTTTCAGAAAAATAAAGCTGTTTAAAACTACCAGGAAAAAGATTGTTTGATTTAAAACCAAATTGAATTGGAATTTACAAAAGCAAATTGGAGTTGAATTGGATTAGAAGGATATCGAGAAATTTGGATTTGTGGGATAGAAATTCGAAATGAGATTCGGTTTGGGTAAAAGCGAATGGTTGTGATAAAAACAAAAACTGATTGGAAATTGTTTGAGACGACGTTGGCATACGTGGACTGATAACAGGTGAAAGTGATAGAGTTGATATGCCCAACAAAAAGGTACAAGTTTATATTTGATATAAGCATGAGATTTATGAGCCGAACTGGCAAGCTGCTTGGCTGTTTGATTTTCTTTTGGGTTGGAGATGGCCCAGAGAGGCGAGTTGTGGTTGTACCGATTAACCAGTACAAAGGAGGTGCTGGCGAATTTTTTCTGAAAAGTTAAGGCGTTAGAAAATTTTCAGGATTTTTGAAAATTTTCGTTGATAAGAATTAATTAATATTTTAATTAAAATAAATTGGTTCAGTTGGAATCTAAGTTAAGAAGTGAACAAATAAGTTCTAATCAGTTAGTAGGGTTTGTTTTCTACCTTAGCAATTTCGAGGACGAAATTATTTTAAGTGGGGAAGAATGTAACGACCTGTATTTTTCGGTCGAATAATTAATTTATTTAATTATTTACATAATGGTGGTTATTTAAAATGACCAGAATTAAATAATATTGAATATTTAATTAAAATAAAAAATATAATAATATATTAAATTTCGGAAATAGTCAGAAATAGTGGAATTCACATTATGGTGTGAATTGGATCATCTGTGGTATTTAATTCAGTTTAGAATTGAATTAGAATAACGAATATATTATTTGAATGAAGTTTGAACGTAGAATTTATAATATAATTAAAATCGAGCTCGCAATGGCACTACAGTTCGTAAATTGGCGATTCGAACTTCAACTGAATGCACAGGGTTCGTTTTTCTGCGAAGCAAGAAACGTGTGGAGCTGGTGGAGTATATTTTTCTAATGGAAGAGAAAAATCTGGATTTCGCCGTGTAGATTTTTATTTATGTCCAAATCAAATTTCAGAAAAAGTCACTATGGAATTCCTTTGAAATTTATAAATATTTATTTATATTTTAAAAAGGAATTTCATTATAAATTGAGTATCGACTTATTCTGAAAGTGAATATCGAGTTAGAAATTCATATAGGAATATTCTAAAGCTGTATGGTATTCTACTATGAATATATATATATATATATGAAAATATTTATTTTTAAATATTAAATTTAATTGTTTTTAAAATATATTTATATATTTAAAAGGGTTATTTAGGGCTTTAAAAATAGCCAGTTTTGCAAACGACCACAGAATTCGACGAAACTAATTTTGTTGGATCCACAATGTTAAATTATAGTTAGATTTCAATTTCCGTTATTTTTGAAGTCAGTATGTGGTTGTACCAATTTTTAAAGTGAAAAACAGTCAGTATTTCGACGGTTAAAAATAAGCTATGTCAGCATACGGAGTTGGAATTCGACGAAACCAGTTTCATTGGGTCCATAATGTCAAACTGTAGCTGCAGGTCCAGTTTCGTGATTTTTGGATATCGTATGTGATCGCAGGAATTTTAGAGGACGAGTTAGAGCAGTAGCCGACTAAAAATAAAATCATATAAAATCCGATAAATGCCAAAATACATATAGTTGAAATCAGTGAAGCAAGGGCTTCAAACCCATAACCTTCGTTTCCAGCTCAACGCGATTTCTGGAACTCCGAAGTCCTACAACGAACACTAGGGTTTTGCTAAATCGAGAATAAGAAGCATTGATTCAAGTATTAGAGGTTGTTTTTGAGTTTATTGAGGAGAGTAGCTTCAATTGTGGTTTTTGGGGATTTTTCTGGAATTCCGTCGAAGGTTGTACTGGAGTCATCGCGAGGAGTAGCCGACGCGATTGCCATTGAGGCGTCGAGTTAAGTACTGAGGAGTTGAGGTCGGAGCACGTGCGATGGGGAGAAGGACAATGGATTCGGTTTTTGACTTCGATGTAGTGGAGGAGGAGGTATTGGAGTGGGAAGAAGCGGCAATGTACAGTAAAGCTCGCATTATTTTCTGTTTGGAGGAGATGAAGACAGCAGGCTGGTAAGTGGGAAAAAACGGGTTCGGGCTTGAAGGGAGTGGGCCGGATTTTTGATTAAGGGGTAATGGGCCATATGAATAAGTTAAGCCCAATTGAAAGTATTTAAGTTTTATTTAAATTTAAATAACTGTATTACTTGTATAATTAATAACTTATTCATACGTGATCGAAACTCAGCGAAACAAGATCCGACAGGATCGTATGGACGGGAGCAACACAATGGAACTGACTGGAAGTCCATCAAAGCTCGTTATAATTTATAGTAAAATAAATTGTCCGTCGGAATCAAGCGATGGTTATCGTTATTAACGATGATCGTCCAATGTGAGTAAAACTCACCAACCCTGAATAGTTCTATTTTTATAACGTATATTTAGAACTGATAAATGATGACTGATTGCTGTGTGTTAACTGTTTGGTTGAATTGTTTGTGTATTGATTGAAATCATAGATAACGATATATATATATAGTAAATCGAATATTGATTATGTTTAACAGAATATTTTATATTCATGTTGTTTAACATCTGTGATGCAGGGAAACAGGTTGGAGGAACCCAACTGGGTTCCTCAATATTTATAATACTATTCTGTTCATATATTGCAATATATGATGTGATATATAATCTGTTGTCGATTATGTGTGCTTGGACGATATTGGTCAACATGATTTGATATGTTAAATAACCAAGCATACCAGAATGTTGAAAAGGGAATTTCAAAGTGAATATTGAAAATAAACTATTTATAAAATCAAAGGATTTTATAAAAGGGAAATTATTTATAAAATAAATATAAATATTTTATAAAAGGAAATAGAATAAAGAAAATAAATAGAAAAAAGGGATATTTATTTAGAAGGTAAATAGAATTATAAAAGGAATATTTATTGGTAAAATAAACAGGATTTATAAAAAAGGAAGTTGACGAGATATAAAAGAGTCAATCGAATTTACTTATTCGAAGTCGAGTTAATCGAATATGGTTAGTCGAATAGAGTTAGTCAAACATAGTTATTCAAGATAAGTCACCATTTTTCACGACTGCTAGCGTAATTCGCAGGGCTACAGATAGGCTACGGCGGTCGGATGTTTCATGAGGGAATCAGGCGTAACCATTGTGATCACTGCGATCTAGAGTTGAGCGAATGGAGTTAAATCGAATATTAGTTATTCGAATAAGAGTTAAGAAACTAGAGTAAATAAAATATTAGTTATTCGAAATAGAGTTATTCAATTAGAGTTAATCGGAATGGAGTTAAATAGTAATTGGAAACTGACTAGAGATTAATAAGTTGAATGGTTTCATGAGTATCGATCTGATGTTGGTTTTGGCCTTCGGGGTTTATGCTTAGGAAGTTGTTCTCTTGTTAGTTTATAGTTAGAGTCTGATAGATGTGGAAAAATAGTGATACGTAAATAAGCTATGGAAATGTTTTCAATGTTAATAACGTATATTTTCTAAATGTAGAAAATAAGGAAATTTGAATATATATATATATATATATATATATGGTTGATGATTGATCGATATAATTTCCATTTGGAAATAATATCGTTGTGTGTACACAGACATGTTTTCATTTGATAGTTAAATCACAGACTATCAATGTTTTGACCATTTTAACGTTGTTAATATGGAGAGACCGGTTGGATTATTATCCAAAGAACCACTCTGTATTGGCATAAGCATTGCGAATCATATATGCCAAAGATAATTGAAGACGGATTAAAGTGCAAAGGCTGTTGTATAAATCTTAGATAATAATTGCCTAAGATGGATATGCTGAATAGTGGCTTCGGTTTGTCCAGTCCCAGGACAACTTGTATAGACGAAGGTCTGACAAAGTATATCTAATAGATTGCGTAAGTTGATCTCTTCAAACGTGTTCATGTTTGGTGGCGGAGGAATTCGTTTCTCTTAGCGGTATACCCGTCGTATTTTTGGGCAAATCAATTTGTGATTTGGCGGGTATGACGATGTGACATTCTAAGTGAATGAAGATGTGGCATGTAAAAGATAAGCGTAGCTTCTATCCTCACAACCGGGAAATGACAGAAATCTGGCAGGCAGCATGGCTATGTAGGTCGCACCTATTAGGGTGTATAATCACATGATCTAGAGTTTCATTTACTTCTAAAAATCTATTGTTGATGCTGTCCCATTCGGGAAACGGTTGCTGATCCCAACCGTTGGTGATATATATTCGATACACTCAAGCGAAATGAGTGGTCGGTCATGTGTGGTCGAGTTGCAAGATGTTCTTGTTGAACCCAGTGTATTCCTCTCTAGAGGTACACTAGCGAAACGTGGTTCCATAGCTTGTCATAGTTGGAAATCCATTACCCAATACGTGCTTGCAGTTTGATTGTATACTATATATGTAGAACTTGAGATGAAAGCGTTTCTGCTAGATGATTATTATATTGTGGTTGATAGACACTATTATAATATCAATGAGTTTTGATATAAAGATTTTTTTTTGGATTCTCATAAGGGAAAACCCGTTCCGTTATATAGCGTGGTCTTATGAGATATCGTTTACTTGTTCAAACTGTTTTACTCATACCAGTCCCATGACTGACCCGGAGTTTATTTTGTTTTGTTTCCCTAAACTCTTGGGTGCCCAATTTTGTACGGGCAGTCAAAGTAATCAGGATTTTATAGGTATACTTGAAGAGCTTGGAGCAGGAGGCTTCAGGATTGTATAGCTATAATTATTTCCGCTGTGTTGTAAGTGCTGTACTTTGATAATGATGTGTATTCAAGTACAAATTTATATTTCAAAGTTATGTTATATATATTATATGTTATTCGTTCCGCTGTGAGATTCGTATTACTCTGATGTTGTGTTCTTCTTCTTCTTCTATTCTAAGTTTCAATCTTATCTATTATCACCCTCTAATTTCTTTCATTAACTACAAGTATTTTTCGATGTTTGGTTAGTCGTCATTGAGTTTATGACGAAAACCAAAGACAACAAAAACTGGGTCGTTACACTTCAACTCTTGTAATACATCTATGATTTATGAATGGAGAAGTCTAAGACTTAAACATCTTGTGATATGATAATCTTGTTGTTCCATTTATGATGAAACATGGAGTTAACACCGACCTTTCGTATGAAAGAGTTGTTCACGACACCTTTATAAAGAGGAAGGGCTCCGTGGAAACCTGAAGCCTTCCCTCCTTTACCCTAAGGGTTGGCAACGTGAATCAACCCGCTCATAATGAGCCTAATGCTATTCAACTCCAGAAAATAGGTTGACTGCAGGCTTATGACTTGATCACTGACGCAACCAAGCCCCTTCGGGACGGCTCATTATAGAAGGATCATTTGAGTTAATAATCATTGCAGTACCCTTACCATCTGAATATTGGCAAGCATTAGCATGTTTTATTCTTATCACAATGTATATCATTTTACCCATGATCTAAGGGGTAACTAATTACGCCAGGATTCAGTTGTGCCAAACTAAATAAACCCTTCTTCAAGGTACTTCAAAAGTCCATAGTCTTGTAAGCGTGATATCCACCCCTTGAGGGAAGAATAACTAATCTTCAGAAAGGAGATTTTCATACTAAAGAAACAGTAGATTTAGTTAAGGAGTACAGATCCCAGATTGTCTTCCAGTAACCTTAGATTGTGACTGCACCAATTTTCCTAAATATATGTTAAACATAACTTATTCCGGGTGTTAATGGAAAATATCGTTAACATAAACTATACGAAACTACACTAAACTCAACTATACTCCTCCTAAATCTTTGTTGCAAATGATTCTAATGACCCATTCTAGATATACATAACTTCCATAAGACTATAATGACTAGCATAATTCAATATAAACAAGAGTATAACTAAATAATTCAAACAATAATTTAATAAATGTCAAACCAATCAATAAACAATCAATCATTGTTCATACTAATCGAATCCAAACAAATCGAAAATTATTTACAAATTTTTAAAGTTATGCAAAAGCATATCAATTCGATTCAAACGAATTCATACATCTCTTGGAACTTCCACCCATCCATCCGCACCGAAGATTGAATCCTTTTTGATGACTTCCTAGTCTTCATTATTTTGGTGATAGGTACTCCAGTGATGTTGTTGTGTTCATCTCTGGAAAAAGAAGAGATTAACCAACAAATGGCATCATAGTGACCATCTTTATCAGACTTAATTCAAGATGGCAATGATTACGAGGTATTATAGATAGGATATTCTTGAACGAATTGAGGGTTTCTTCAAAATTCTCACTTAGACTGTGAATTGGATTGGCCATTATTTTGATAATTTAGAGAAGGAGTGCTTAGCGAATGAAGACAGAAATAAAACTAAGTTTTTCTGGAAGGAAAAGGTATTATAGAGTATGGAATTCGTTTGAAATGAGAGACATAAGGTAGTTATTTCAAAAATTCAAATCTGAAACAATTTGAATTTCCTGACAATTATATGTCGACATACCGATGTTTGTTTTGAGTATTTTGAATTTTCGCACACTTTTTGAATATATTATATTATTGCTTAGTTTTAATGTTTTTACAGAGATTTAAAGTTTGTTTTGTTAGAAAATAATAATCATTCATTACTACTAAATGATTACAATCAAACAATACATGAAATTTAAAGCTATAAGGACGAAATATGAAAATATGAAAGGAAATACAAGCTACTACGGAAAGATAACACAAAATAATAAGCTTAGATTTTAGCAGATTATGAGGAGGAAGATGATATTCCAAGCTTTCTTCCTATTCTACGAAAGAACTTGTTCATTTTAGAAGACATCTTATTGAGTGTCTTCTTGGTCTTATTTCGATTCTAGGTCAATTTGACTTGATTTTGGACAAGTAATTCTTTGAATAGTGGTTCTACTATTAGTTAGACAATCTACACTTTCCAAAGAGGATTCTTTTTCTTCGTCAATTTCCATTGGATTTTCTTCTTGTTCCATTCGAGCATGTTTATCGGTAAATGTTTCATAAGGCTTAAAAGTGAGTGGTATTTGGATGTGGGATATATTTCCCAATATAAAAACATTCCTTGGCACAATTTGAGTTCCACTCGAAAATATTCAAAGATATAGGTAAGATAAATTCCATGATAGAGAGTATTTTCTTTGGTAAACATCTCATTGGGCTTGAATTCTTTCAAAATCACATCAGCCCCATTAATATCATAATTGCCAAAGATGGAGAAAAGAGTCTTTTAGACCTTAAGGGTAGGGTTATTGAAATTTCCGCAATGTGGAGCGAGAGTATGTTGAAGTAGGAGGTTGATAATTCTTGCTTTTGTGCGGAAAAAGCAATTTTAAAATCCATATGTTCATCGCTTTCAAAAATTTGATGAAACGTTTCCAAATATTGTTCATCAATTTCAAATTCCGAAAAATCTGAGCCCGTACTCTTACAATTTAAAATGGTTCCCAAAATATCACAATCCAAAATAATTTGAGTGACTTTTATGTTACTTTAAACTTGATTTTCATTTCCTTCGTAAAAGCCACAATTCAAATTCACATAAAACATTTTTACTAGATTTGGGTAACATACTTTATCCTTATTCCGAGAATCTATCAAGCTTAAACTTCATTTTTTTTCAAAAAGAGAACGAAGTTCATAAGTAGGAAAATCTACAAAGATAGCAAAAATTGCAGTATTGACTTTTCCATTAGTAACATAGTAAAATAGGCTTGAATAGCTTCCGGATCATTATAAAGATGACGTTTGAGAGTTTTGGTCAATCTCGTGTTTTTTGGTGGGCTTAAGGAAGCTAGTAGAATGTAGATATGAAGAGAATAGAATGAAGAAAGTTGTTTTGAATTTTGAATGAAAGGTAGAGAGAATACAATTTAACAGATAAATAAATAGAGAGTAAAGGGACACATCTTTCTGTGTAGAAGGACACCTTTTCAGACATTGAGAGTTGGTGAAAAGATGGATGGGAGTCAGAAAGTTTAAACTTTTGAAATTCAAAATTTGAATTTCACTTTCTGGTGCATATGTCAACATTCCAATACATGTATGTCAACATATGTATGCCAATTCACATTTCAAGTTGCTTTTTGAATTCGTTTTACTATCTTAATATTTTATATTTTATATTTAGTTACTTCCTGATATGATATTATTCTTAAAAAAATTAAGATTAATTATTATTATTTTATTATTATTTTGAATTTCAAATTTTGAATTTTGAATTTTGAATTTCAAATTTAGAATTTTGAATTTAAATTTCAAATTCGGGTTTTAGAATTGAAAATTCAAACATGGCAAGCAAACAAGCATCCATTCAACCAATTCAATCAAAAACTATTAATTAAGGCATACCTGGTTTTTAGATCCATTTCTTTGTTATTTTCTAAATTCTGAATCACTGTGACACTACAACAAAAACACCATATTACAACTTTAATTTTACAACGGTGCATAAAGCACTGTTGTAATAGATCCTTTTTTACAACGGTGCAAAACGCACTGTTGTAATAAATGTTTTTTACAACGGTAAAATAATCACTGTTGTAAAGAACACATATATTACCATATCACAACTTTAATTTTACAACGGTGCATTAAGCACCGTTGTAATAGATTCTTTTTTACAACGGAGCAATAATCACTGTTGTAAAGAACATATATACTACCATATTACAACTTTAATTTTACAACGGTGCAAAAGCACCGTTGTAATAGATCAAGTCTGAGCTCTTTAGCTCTCCAATGGTTCCTTTAGGATTCATTTTCACTTCAAGGATCCAGAAACAAAGAGCTTCCCGCATCCTTTTGGGCAACAGAACTATTGTTGATTTTTTAAAATTCGCAATAGGTAAATTTGAACAAAAAAAAAAAAGAAATAGTACGTGCTTCTAATTTTGTTTCAATTGGGCTACCTTTGCGAGATGGTCCCTTTTCAACGCTCGAGGCTGATTCGAATTTAGTTGCTTAAATAAAGAACTATAGTTTCCATGGTTAGCGTTTGGAATTCAATTCGGTTGGTCAACTCATGTTAATTTCCTTTGAATTTCGAACGTTATACCGCCAAGTGGACACCTAGGAATTGAATGTACCTACCTGTTTTAAACACAAGTTTCCCTGTATAGAATGGTTTTGCGATGTTCCTTCTATTTACAATCTCGAAATTGAGGGTTTTCTTATTTAAAACAGAGTCTTATTCTTCCATGCCATCATTTTCTATTCATACGGGGGCCTCAACTACCATCATTTTCTGGTCCTATTTAAATTGCTCTAAGACTTATCACTGACCCACGAGAGGGGTACCCCATAGTCGTCAAAGTGGAAATGCCTCATAGTATATGTCTGCAATTCAAAAACCCATAAGAGAATTTAGAGCTACCATCGAGAGACAAGTATGCCAATAGGCCGCCACCTAGCTATACCTCTTGTCATCTCTTTATGTACTCGACTCGTGTCGTATCTCCATTTAGTGGATTTTTGTAAACAGTTCTAAGCATAATGTTAACAATAAAAATTAAATACAAATATATAATAATTATTAACTAAGACTAAATAATTATTATTAATTTGAAATGTGGCACAATTCAAAGCATAATGTTGAAAACTTAGTGATTTCACACCCCTACACTTAACAATTTCCATGTTTCAATTATTCTTCCCACTGGTTGAAACGTTGTGCCTTTTGACATCGGTTCACAAACATTTCAATCGTATTCCATCGTATGCCTTTTCCATCCGTTCACATTTCCTTTTCCATCGTTTCATAGTATTCCTTTTCCATCGTATTCCACCGAAACCCTAATTCCCCTTTCGATAATCAGGCCACTGCTGCTCAATCGCCGCTGCTCGATCGCCGCTCTTGCCTTCGGTCTCAATCGCCGCTGCTCGATCGTCGCTCTTGCCTGCTCAATCGTGATTGTAATTTTCTTCTTTCTTCTCAGAATATTTTGCTTCAATCCACTTTGTATTCAGGTTTACGTTGCTTTGTTTTGAAGAAAATAAAGGATGCATGCTCGTTTTTTTTCTTTTCAATTTCCCCTGAATTGAAACCATGCTAGCTACGCTACCCTGTTGATAAAACTTAAACACATTTGATTCATCTCGTGCCCTGCTGTTACACTATTAAAATCTGAAGTGGAGATGTGTATTTGGGAACACATATACTTTGTATACACCTAGTTTATTTAGTGTACATTTAATGAATAGCTTTCGGCCATTTATCCTTACCTCGACTGTGTTACAAAACTGGAAACCCTGTTCTTGCACCTTGAGTATGTGAGTTTTGAACATGTTGTACCTTATCTGAAACTGTATGTTAGTAGATATACAAACCAAAAATGTTTGCACAGATGTGCCCCCACTTATAGTTTTAGAAGTAAACCTGAAAGGAAGTTTCCCTTGCTAGTGATAAATAATTGCTAAGTGATAAATAAATTACATTTCAATTACCAGCTTGAGCGAAATATACTCTGATTAAATCCATAGTTGCCTATGTTATACTTGTAATATTTTTCTTAAACCATGAGTCTTTCTTTAAATTCTTGAAATAATAAATGGGTTCTTTTGTTGTCTAAAATTGCTTACTGTTTTCCTGGCAATATTTTTTCTTGCCGTGAGTTGCCCCCTTTGAAATAAATAATTGGTTGAATTCCTGGGAATAAAATGCAAGATGCCATGCGAGATGAAATTCTCCATGCTCATGTCATTGCCGAGTCTACTTGTGCACATTAAAATTTTCCAGTCTTCTTGCATTCCAGTTACTGATGTGTCATTCCATTCTCTATTATGAACATGCCTGATTCATGCAAATAAATACATGTTGCCATGTGTGATGGTCTTTTATTTGTGTTTATTTTGATGATATATATATTATTATGCAAATACGTTGTTTTAGAGGGTGGGTCGAAGTATGATAGGTGATGCATACACACTTGCCTGCTCAATCGTGATTGTAATTTTCTTCTTTCTTCTCAGAATATTTTGCTTCATTATTCCTGCTCATATATAAAAAGCTAAAATTGATAAACAAAATAAATAATAAATATATTAGATAGGCAGTGTGTTGGTTTGTATGCTGATCTGGCGGAGCAGTTTTGGTTTAGTTCCTTGGAGCTGGTCATCTTGGTGGTGATAGGGTGATCAATGGGTTGGAGCACCTTTGTCATGCTCTTGTTAATTGTTGTATTTTTTAAGAATATGTTTATTTTTGCACTCTTATAAGTAGACTGGTTAAAGAAAAAAAGCGCACACTAAAATATTTTTACAACCATTAACAGACTATGATTGTAAAAGCAGTTTTGAAATCGGAAAAATCATTTGTGAACGACATCCACATAGTGGTATAAATCAATAGCGAGAATAAGTATAAAACGATGAGTATGTTTGGTGGTCACAAGCGCTGAACTCTGGTAAAAAAAATCTCTTCTTCCTTCCATTTTAAGTGTAGTGTTGCTGAGTAGGCAATAAAATTTCCATTGTCAGTATTAAGATTGATTTATATAACGAATTATATAAATTGACATAGAAAATCATGAAAATTTTGAGTCAAACTTATAAATCTCTTTCTGTATCAGTCTGAGGCAGATGCGTTGTCCTACCGTTAACGGCTAAACTGTCAGCAGCTTTCGTACTCTGCTCACCTGGAGTAGTCTAAGACATAATTTGTGATTTAATTATATGTTTTGATAGGACCGCTATTTTTTAAGCGAAATTTTTGCAGTTACATTATTCAAAGGAAATAGTGCTTATTAAATCAAATAACATTCAAACTCTGTCGTAGAAACAAACAATCATACATACCTATACACAATGTTATGCTTTCACTAAAAAATCAAGCATGTAGAAGAGCGTATTGAAACTGTAGTGCTCTTACGTTTTCAGTAAAATCATATATATATATATATATTTTATAGTAACACACCATAGTTAAACTTGGACTACAACTTTTTTAGCAGATCATTAAGCAAGGATGTGGATAAAATATAGTAACATGAAATTGGGGTTTACATGAAACATGTATAACTGTAGATTACATGTTAGTGCCAACATGATCATGTATAAACATATTGTGTTATATTCATGCACTTATTCATTGCTTAACTGGTCTTATAACTCTTTTATCGCTACTTGTCAGTTTTTATCGCTACTTGTCAGTTTTTATTGCTATTGAAAATTGACTTAAATTTTTTATTTTTTAGAGCACAAAATTTGCAAACAAAAGAGCAAAAAAGCAAAGTTTAGCTGCACTTGCAGCTGTTCGTGCTGCTGATGAAAGACCGGTTGGGATTAGAATCAACGAACACCCAGATGGACCACTTCCGTTGCTTCGTGATTTAAATATTGCTATAAGAAGATCTCCTCGAAAACATGTTGAATACCCAATACGCACTACTCGCAAACCTGGAAGCAACCTTGGCCACACTACAAAAGGGATGCAGCCCCTCCTCCTTCCAGTAGCATCCCCGTCGACACTACAAACCAGATTCAGCCCCCTCCTTCCAGTAACAGCCCCTTCGACAATACAAACCCAGCACAACCCCCTTTCCGTCAACTACACTTCCAGGAAACTTCAGCCAACGATGATTCCAGTCCAAACGAAATTCAAACTGATTCTACTGAAGGTCAATGATTGACGCAAGCAAGAAGAAAGAGAGGCAGAACGATGATGAAATCATTAGCTATGATACCGGATGAGAAGCCGGAAGTTGAATTTAATGAACGCGGACAAGAAATAGGTGCTAATTCCAAACATTTGTCGTCATATATTGGTACTCTAGTAAGGGAGATGGTGCCTTTTACCATTAGCACATGGAGGAACGTCGGTGACGATTTGAGGGATGATCTGTGGACTTGTATAGAGGTACGTACTGATATTTGACTTGTATACCATATGTTGGCGATAACATGAGCAAGTGAATAATAAATTCTGGCTTTCAGTTGTATTTAATTTTACTGATTCTATGTTATTTATGTTAGAGTACTTATATGTCTCAATATTAAAAGCAACATATTATATACCTGCTATAGTTCTCTTTATAATGACATATGCATTATGCACATTGCATTTTGCAATACTGTTACATATTATATGTCTCAATATTCAAAGCAACATATTATATACCTGCTGTGGTACAACATTGCATTTTGCAATACTGTTAGAGACTAATCTGCGGGTTTTTTTTTGTGTGTGTGTGTGTGTGCAGTCAAGATTCAAGGTAGATATGGTGTATAAGGATTACTTGTTAATGATAATAGGACAGCGGTGGAAGGAGTCGAAATCAAGGTTAGTTGCAGCTATCAAAAAAGCATCTCAAAATCCCGACTCTACCGATACTTTAGCAGGCATAAAACCGTTAAATATAAAGAGCGATGACGAGTGGAATGCTTTTGTAACTGAAAAATTGTCAGAAAAGTTTGAGGTGGTTATTTTTGTCTTACTGATTTTAACTATTAAATATATTACATCTTCCTATATCATATTTATTGAATTGATCTTATAAGCAACAAGCCAAAGATTCAAAAGTATTAAAGAAAAGAATAAAGTTCCACACACCATGAGCAGAAAAGGTTATACAAGATTGGAAGAAGAAATGGTAAAAAAATATTGTTAAAGCAACTATTATTTGTTATCACTTGAACATTCTAAAGCTGTTAAGCTATTTTTGCAGAAAAACGAAAAGTCAACATCTACTATCACTAGAGACGAATTGTGGTGCAAAGGCCACACTAGAAAAGATGGAAAACCTCCGAATTCAATTGCTGCCGAATGCATAGTAAGAATAAGTTCAAATATACAATATCAGAAACTGTTGCTATTGTTAAAGTAGTTTTAATTTAATTTCTGAATATTGGTTGTTTTTGAATTTGTAGTCTAAGATAAACGAGCATCATAATGCCGCAAGTCAGGATTCTCATGGAGCAACATCAGTTACTCAAGATGGCGTGTCGAAGCTTTTTGGTCAGGAGCATGGAGGACGTGTAAGAGGGCTTGGTTTTGGGGTTGTACCATCTCAGCTTCGTATTCGGGGTAGCTCATCAGGTGAAGTACATGCATTGCGAAACCAAGTTAGTGGATTGGAGACCAAAGTACTGCAGCTTACTTCGATGTTGATGGTAAGTGTTAATTAGAAATTTATTTTAACGGCGATTTTTCTTGTTTTCCTGTTAATTAGAAACCAAGTTATTGTCGGTTTCCGGTTCCGTTCCGGATATTTCGGAATTTCCGGTAAATTTCCGGTTTGATAATTCCGGTGCAGTTTTTTATAAATATGCAAATAAACATTACTAATCAAGATTTAAAATTTTGTTTTCGGATTTATTTTCGGTTATACACAGAATATGTGTTTTGATATAAAGATGTACATAACAAAGATGTTTTATAAATACACAAATAAACATGCATCAAAAATTCTGCATTAAAAATTGTGTGTCCTTTTAAAAGAAAATGCTTGCCAATTTGCTAAAGACTGCAATCAATATGTATGGCTCCAGTCAATACTTTAGATGACATCTCGATTAAAGATCAGATTTGTATGAAGTTTCCTGTTTCATATCACATAATGAACGGTTGCCTGAAATTTTGAGATCTAAAAGCATAATGCAATATATAGGCAAGGTTTGCAATTTTTTTCTCATAATGTGTATCATGTATTCAATAGAATGTTTAAATGTTTGTTCTTGGACATAACCCATTATGTCTCTACAATTGCAAAAAATAAAAATAAAAAAAGAGAGCAAAGCAAAATGCCTTTTTTTTGGGCACCAACTTGACTAGTTATTTTTTGATGTGCTTAATTCTACTAATAGAGTGGCTGAGCTTTTTTGTATTGTGCATAATTTCGTGTTTCATTACCATTTGTGAGCGAACCAAACAATGTTTCATTTGGATTCTTTAATGAGACCATTAATTATTTTGTAGGAAATACAAGTTACCGAAAAATCATATAGGAGTGTGAATTTTTTTTTAGTAAAAATTATTATTACGTATGTTGATTATTATTTATAAAAAGCTTTGAAATAATACAGACTCACGTAATCCTTTCGACTTTTGCACATAAATTTGGATGTTCTTAAAATTTGATCTGTGTTTAGCATATTACTTATCATTAGAAAACCCACGAAGTTTGTCGTTTAATGATGAATATGATTTTTCGTTTTGGCTTTCTGAAAAGATCTATCACACTCCTAAGATTGAAGGAAATAAGTTTGTGAAATTAGATACTCAACTTGTAAATACCATGAATTCCTTGTGTATATAATATGACAAGATTAAGGTCCTATAGTTTCATTAATAATACGGATACAAAAATTCAATGAAATTGAAGGTGGCTCCTGATTAGGATGCTCCTTCTTGCACGCGACCTAAATTCGTCTTCTCTCTTGTTCGTTCTTGTGTGGCTGCGGTTTATCCTCGTTCTTTCTCATGGCTCGACACAAGTTTCAGCATGTTATAGACATCGGAGCCTTTTGGGGTCTTCTTGGTTTGAACGGATTAGCAGGTCAAATGTCGGTTAGGTTTTATTCTGAACGATGCAGAAGCTAAGTGGATATAATGGGTAATATTACAGGTTGTGTGTGTATAGTAGGTCATGTAATATTACGGGTTATTGATATAAACCGCAGGCAACCAAAATGAGACTGATGTTTGATTATAAACCATTATATTGTTACATGAGTGAATATTAATTAAATATGCCAAAGTTATAAAAACAGGGAATTTAGTCCCCTGTTAATCTGCTATTATTCAAAATCTGATATTGTCATGAGTAGGACAATATGAATTGAAATTGAATGTTAAATTATTAAAATATTAAATAATTAAATGGTTGCATATTTATTTGTATATTTATTAAAAAAGGTACCGAAATTGACAAATCGGAAATAAACCGGAATTTCCGGAACGGGATCGAAATTTTAAATTTTCTATGTGACCGGAACGGAATCGAAAACCGGGATTTCGAACCTTAGCCCAAATTTCATTATTTTATCCAAAATTGATCTCCCTCTCAACAGATTTTTTTTCCTGGTTTCTCCTTTATCCAAAATTCATCCTGTTTTATAAATACTCTAATTTATGTGGTAATTGTATAGCTGTTTTTAGCTGGCAGTCCGACTTTCCCATTAGTTTCATGCAAGCAATATACAATGAACCATACCTGTAGTAAACCATCATGTGAAAGGGAAATGAACTATTCTCAAATTTACGGCTTCCCAATTGTGCTAGTTTAATATGACCATAATCATATTTTGTGCTAATTTTATATGACCTATGTATATGCAATCTTTACAGGATCTAAAAGAAAAGCAAGCTAATGCGGGAAATCCAGCAACTCCTGATCCTAATACGCCTTAGGTACCCTTTTTTATTGGTATAATTGATAAAAAGATGTAACATTTCATGATCTACGTGATTGGAATATTGTTGTTAAAATGCGTCAACTTTTTTTTGACAATGCAAGTTTAATTCTTTGGTACAATGTTTGGTGAACATCGAAATGCTTTTATCGGAACTGTGAAATTTTAGGGTGATTTTAAGGACAGTAAATGGAGGGGGGTTGGGTACTGTTAAACTAAATTCCCGCGCATTAGAAGCTGAAGAAAATTTTAACTTAAACTAAATTCAATTTGGAATAACCTTTGTGTTTATACTGTTATCTAAAACATGCTAAAATTGGGGTACTTTATTTTTTAAAGTGAGGTGTTCATCTTTTATTATTATATTATTGTATTCATACAACAGTAAAGGAAATTTCTCATTTCTAGATCTTACTTCACATAGTTAATCACTTCCAGTCATATATAAGTGTAGTCAACTAATAATCTATCAAAGTACCAATATCTATACCCACACTAGATTAAATTCAGAGAGTTTGCACAGAGTTTATTCACAAAAGATCCATTGTTTTCCTTCACGTTTCAGCTGTTATTTTACTAGTTTGAAAATACCTTGTGCTCTGATTTAATCAGTTTATTCATCCATGATCTCTAGATTGCTAACAAAGAATTCTATATTTGAAAAAAAATGAATGAACCTGTATATAGAAGTATAACCAAGCATCAAACACACAATACTGTCGTGAAAAATTTACACAACATTTATAAAAGAAAGGAGGCATTCATTCAACATTTACTCAGGTATGGAATGCTCATTCAAGGTTTATAAATAGAAGAAATATTTACTGTATCCAAACAACAAGCGATTTAACTTATATTAGAATATTACTTATGGGTGATTTACTCACATAAGTGCTTACTGTCTTTTGTATTTAGTTCCATGTTTTTATTTGCCTCACTTTCTGTTTTTAGTTTCCAGTTCAGATTTTCTAGATTTTTTTTGTTTACAGTCACACCGTGGAAGCAATAACTTGGCAGTTCAACTGTCTAAACAAAATGGAAAGCATGCACCTGAAAATGAAAAGCAATCAGCTGAAAATGAAAAGCATCCATCTGAAATTGACGGGAGCAAAATAGAAAAACAGTCTAAACAGAAAAATCCAGGCAGAAAAACAGCAGTGCAAGCTGATGAAAATGAGGGCAGAAAGTGTAAGATATTGAATTGGAAAAAACAAGTAGTTGCGGAAGGAAGATTGGCATCCACTGATCCAGAAGCTTTGGTACACTTTAAAAAACTTGGATCGCAAGGTTGGAAAGTTTGGATTGATGCGGCGGTGGATCTAGAAGCATTCTTGTGGAAGCCGAATTCCACAATGACTACTATTGGAGAAGCTGTTGGATCAACTGTGGCCTGGAATAAAAATTACGTTGCCTTCAGCTAGAGTGCTTTCGTAGGGTATGCTTTTGTAGACATTCAATCTTTCTTATATATATATTGGGTTAAATCATGCATGTATTATGAAACGGTTTTGTTTTTGGTGACGGGTTAAGTTGGTGATGTACTACGTACTTGTGTTTTCTGTTGATCGAATATTATGTTAAGTAATATATATGAATGATTCCGTGTACTAATATTTGTTGCATTGAAATGTGAATCATTAATATATATGAATTTGTTTTACTAGTCAGGTCCATGTAAATTACAACAGAAAAAAAAGTTGTAATAAGTCATGTTACAATGGTGAGAAAATGTTGTAAAAAGAAATTCACAACGGTGTAAAAATGTTGTAATATCAATGAAATCACAACGGTGTAGACATGTTGTTATATAAATGAACACAACATATTACAATATCTACAGCAACAGGGATAAAAGTTGTAATATAGTTTATTACAACGGTGACAAAAGTTGTTATACGTATACTCTAACTTTACTATGGTATATACGACAACGGAGAATTATAGTTGTAATAAATTTTATTACAACGGTATAAAACTGTTGTTAGATAACCCTTTTACAACGGTGTTGCAACGGTGCAGAAAAGTTGTAAAAGAAACTAATATATTACCACGTCTGCATACACGATGGTGGAGGCACCATTGTAAAATGATATTACAACGGTGTTGCACCGTTGTAATAGGGTGAATTTGTTGTAGTGTGAAGAACATATTTGAATTTCTAGTTTCTAGCTTTTCATCGCATGATGATGAATCTGAGTCATATAAAGTTGTTGCATATGCCTTTTTCCTCTAATTTGACGAATTTTTATCTGTTCGTTGATTTGATTTATCAGGATATGGACACAATCTTTTTATATGACCTAGTTTGTTGCAGTTGTAGCATCTATCATCATTTCTTCCCAAACATCCTTAATTATTTCTCTAAAAATTATTTCTCCTTTTATATCTCAGAAATTTTCTAAAATTTCTTGTCATTAATGCAATTTCTTCATCATCCTCACTGCTTGAATCAAAATCGCCAGTTGTTGCTTTGAATGCTACAGATTTCTTTTCTTTTAGCCTATTCACCTTTCTTTTCTGTAACTGTACTTCGAATGACATCAGATTTCCTATTAACTCCTCAAATTTTCATTTCACTAATATTATTGGCCTCTTCAATTGCCAGTGTTTTCTGATCCCATTCTAGAGTTAAAGAATAGAGATTTTTCTGACTTGTTCTTCCACAGAATAAGTTTTTCTTAAAGCCATTAGTGAATGCGCGATTTCCTAACACCTGCAGTACATATCGGAGACAGATTCATTCTGATTCATTTTAAATAACTTACATTGAAATCTTTGTCTGTTTAACTTTATTGTTTCCTTCATGAGTAACTTGCAATGTTTTCCACATATCATGAGCAAATTTACAAACTGACACTCTATTAAATTCATTTCCATCTAATGAATAGAATAGCATATTCATAGCCTTAGAATTACTTTGTGCAGCAACCTTTTGTTCATTAGTCCATTGTGCAAATTTAGTAGTAGGTTCAACATATTCAGTCTGTGTGATATTCCAAGCGTCTAATCCTATAGATTGCAAATATATTTTCATCCTACATGCCCAGTATGAATAATTACTACCATTTAAATAATGGTGGTCTAACTGTAGACCGACCCTCTACAAATGAACTACTACTATTAGCAATTCCAATGTTGCTTGCCACTTAATATTTCCATGATTCAGATGATGAAATTTTTAAAACCTATGCTCTAATACCAATTGTTAGGGATGAGAATCATGGATCTTAATACAAAACAATGCTAGAGGGGGGGTGAATAGTGTTTTAAAGAGATAACGGAGAACATAAACAATTAATGATTATTCAAACAACTGTATGAACCCAGAATAAATATCACAATAGAAATAATCACAGATGCAAATATAAACAGAAATAAAATGCAGAAAAGGAAAGAACACACCGGATTTTATACTGGTTCAGATTACTCCTATGTCCAGTCCTACGCAACGCTGGATTGCACAAAGTTTTATTACTATAAGTATCAACTTTACAACACCCTTGATTTTACGGCTACAAAGTTAACACGGATTTCACACCCTTGATTTCATGGCTACAAGGTTCACACTAACTCAACACCCTTTATTTCGCAGCTAAAAGGTTCACACCGCTCTCTTTCCTTGATTTACAGGCTACAAGGAACACACCCTTTCCTTAACAATTACAAACAGCCCTAGAACCCTTGAACAGCACTTCCAAACAGAGAGTATTTGATAGAGATTGAGAAGAGAAAGTGAATGATATAGTTTGTATTGAAAACGACAGAGTATAAGTATATAAATCAAGAAATTAATTTAGAATAATGGTGGTAAGAGTAGGGCTGAAGAAGGAGAAGAATATTTGGTTAAAAATTCAAAAATGACCCCTTTATATGGAGTTCCAAAGGTTGCAACAGTCAGGAAATGTTTCAAATAATGAAAAGATACTTTCTTTGAAATTTAAAATTGTGACGGTTATATGTCGACATGTCCATTATTGTATGTCGACATATATAGGGTTTTTGAGTTTTAAAACACTTTTAAAGTGTTTAAATTATTATATATATTCTAGAAATTCTTGAATCAAAACTAGTGTTTTAAATCAATTTTGTAAAGTGTAAAAAACATAGTAATATATAATATAAATATATTTATAAAATTATATAATATGAATCTATAAAATTATATATTATAAGCATATATATTATAAAAGTTTATAAACTGTAAACTATATAATAAACATATATATATATATATATATATATATTTGAAATCATAATTAAGAATCTTAATAATTTGAAATCATTTAGAAAGAAGATTGAAATAATTTTGAAATCAATTTGAAAAGAAATTTGAAAACAGAATTGGAAAGTGCAAACTTGAGTTTTACATATTATCTTTACTCTATTACTTAGATATTCTTGAGCTCTTGAAATCTTGATGTCTTGGTTCTCATTAGTCTTGAATCTTGAAATATTGAATCTCTTAAACTGTATAGTCTTATATATCACTTGTATGTAATTACTGCATATATATATATATATATATGTATGTATTCTGGATAAAAGATGCTAGTAAATATTTTATAATCAATAATGTTAATAAGTGAAACAATGTTGTTTGTCATCAAAATTCCGTTCTCCAACAAATTGACCACATACCATATCATTTATTGTACATTATGTGAATATATCTTCAACATCAATATTAACTGAGCACGAAAACACGATATTTGGTGTTTGTAACCATGATACTTGGAAAAGGAATGATATTATAGTCTGCATATAGGAGTGAAATTCTTACATGATGTAAATTTGTAACCATGATTCATTCAACCACGTCATGCTAAGGAATTGAACAATGTCATCATTTCTGAAATTGATTTCAAAGTCCTCGTCATTCTTATATAAATCCTTATTCAATGCACAGAAGAGCCCTGCTCCTCGTTCTGTCCATGCATTATTTCCATTATTCCTATATCATAAATTTTAGTATCAACATATACAACACATATAATAAAAACACATGCAGATTCATATAATAGAAGCAATCGATATGCAAGTAAACAATCAGTACATTTGACATTTTTTTAGTTAATGTGTATACATAGTTTACATCACTTCCATAATTGAATTAAATTGTAACAACTTTTGCAGAAATAAAGCTGCATTCGAATTGAATTGTAACAAGTTGATATGGGTAGTATATGCTCATAATACAAGTATTTGGACCAGACCCATGTTCACACTAAATAGCTAATAAACTCTGTTTTGTTAATAACCATGTTCAAAGTTCTTTGAACGCAGAGTCAAGCCATTTATTAAGGAGAAAACACAACGTATTGGAACCGAGAAGACATGGGAGAAGATAAATGAAACAGAAAAACATCAGGGTATAACATATAAACAAAAGGATACATCTAAGAACATTTTATAAATACACGCCTACTGCAATGTTGTCAACAGATGTAGCAATGTAGCAATATAGATGATTCTGACCTCGAACTACATATATTTTGTAGGATCACAAGTTAATAATATGAGCAACTATGGAAAAACAGGTAAACAAATGATATCATGTTGATTCTTGTCTTGTTTGAAAACTTATGCGAAAATTGAGCAAAGCTGCGACGATAAGATTCTGTATGCACCTGTTATTATGGCAACTACATTGCATGATGACTTGTAAAGCACGCCGATAAAAGGGAAGAATGCAGGAAAAAACACATGGAGAAAAGAAAGTTCGATAAACATGCGAGATAGAGGTTTTGAAAAATGTTCACACGGTTCAACCGCCAAACAATTGCTCAGTAAATTGAATGAATGACAAGCCCTACCTATTTTTGTTCATGACAAGATTAACTATTCCGCCCAAACCTACTGCATTGATTTCTGGAGTTATTAGAAACTTTGAGTTTTGTTAATTTTGGTAATTTTTTGGTATAAATAAATCAGTAACAATTAATATTGAGTCTGGTCAAACATGATACATAACATAATTGATTGTCAAAATGACTCGCCAATTATTTTAACAAATAAATTTTGTTTCATTAGATGTACAAAGTGATTATGGAATAAAATAGCATATCCTAGCTGTTAAGTAGCATGCACTTGACTGTTGATTTATAGATTATTTAATATATTATAGCTTTACTAAAAAATTTAAGATGAAAGTTAAAGAAGAAATATGTACTATGAGCTAAAATTTTGTTTCCAAAAGTGTCCATATAAATTTTCTTGTTCATATTACCTGTTATCTTCATTGTTATACTTATTAGTTATGGCCTTGAATTGCAATACACTACATATGCCATATATAAAATCCTTGTTTGATGATTTAAAGCCTGGACATCAGTATTTAGGCACTTCTGGGTCTTGTTAACAAGTAAATATATATAACTTGCTTAGCAAAAGAAAGGTGTAAAAATGGTACTGAACCTAAATATGCCAGTGATAGGTTCAACATAATTGAAGTAGCTTATGCCAGTGTTATGAAGACCCGACCGGGCCGTCGGTCGGACCGTCAAAACTGACAACCGTCGGCCACCACGGCCCGGAGGTCTTCACAACCGAAATCTGCTTCGAACTGTCCCGAATCGCGTCATTCCAGAGAGAACCGCGGTTTCCAAGTATAGCAGCTAATTAATTTGAGGGTTTAAGTTGTGGAAATTTTGATTTTGGGACTAAAAATGGGTTCTACAAGAAGAAGGAGGCAAGGTAAAAAATGAGAGATTGACACGGTTTTTACACTAGAACCCTTGTTTTTTTTTTCTTCCAACTGGCAATTGTTTGTCTCCAAACTTTACACATATTTTGAATTTAGCCTAATATTTTTCTGTATATTGCAAATATACTATATTTTAAAGTGTGCGGTTTTTAACGGTTCAACTGGTTCGACCTTCAAAACATAAAACCTTGAGGTGTCATGGTTTGACTTGCGGTTTGGTTCTGATAACAAACGAAATAATGGTTTGCAACAACATTTATATATATGTATAAGGTTGAAGTGAAACAATGGTTTGCAACAACATTTATATATATGGTGGATATGTTGTTACATATACAACTAGAAATGCATCTGAAAAAAAGGAAAGAGCGACTCTAACTGCTACGGTTAGCAGCAAAATGGGTCATGTGTTGTTGCTATTAGCAACAAGGCAAGCTGCTGCCTGGTATAAACGGAGTTATAACGAGTAAACTCAAAATTCATGTTGTGTTATAGTTCACGTAAATGGTTTTACATGTCCATCCTTCCTTTTTTTTTTAACATTTATATTCCTATAAACATTGGGAATGAGACAAATCTGATCTGAGCACTTGTATTTACAGCTAGAAAATAAATGAAATCTATAGTTACAACTAGAAAATAAACAAAATATTTCCATTCTTTAAGCAATTCAAATTATGTCATGAGTCCAACATGGTAAAGATAGCACACTTATCTTATCTATGTATGCGATTGACATTCGAACTTGAAGTTACGTATAGGTGCATTTCTTTATCATTATGCAACTAATGATAAAGAATTAAACCACATTAATATGAACTAAGTATGGTTGACATATACTTGGCATATACTGTATGTAAGTATTCGTACAAGTAAAAGTATATGTAATAGTGTAGTTGTGCAGGAAAAGCTAAAATTACTAACAAAATTTTTTAAACTAAAACAAAATCTGAAACAATATGCCAAATATTTATGGACTGAAGATAACAACAAAAAACAAACAAGTAATACCTTATTGTGTCAGCTTAGATACAAATCTGCATCTGCTATTGTGGCCAGTTTTCATAATTAGTACACATTATTGTGGCCTCCTCAATTTTCATAACTAGTATAAAAATCTGCATTAAACCCATAAAATGTGTGTTATAGATCTGATATATTAAGTGTGAAATCTTCTCGCATATATTAAGCATTAGGAAGCTTTTGATTATGTGAATGGCAACAAAAATAATAATAAAATGATTTTATTTAGACTATGAGTGAAATGGAATACCACACATCACCTAAGCTAATTACTACAGCAAATATGTCTATTCATAGCGTTGTAAAACGCTGTTATAGCCTTTAACAGCGTTTTGATGAACGTTGTCTACCAACACGCTGTTATAGGTCCCTGGATATACCAAAGCATTTTCAAAAATGTGGTAGAAAATTGACATATTACAGCGTTTCAAATGGTGTTATCCTTATATTTATACAGTGTTTTATATTGTTTTAGAAATGTTGCTATTGACACGACCCAAACTTTCCCGGTCTCCAAAGAGAAGAGAAAGAATGGATTGTCTGAGAACACGACAAATCAGAACACAAACAGAAGAATATTTCATTGCTTATTACAACAATTTACATCGGAGTATGAACAAAAAATATACATTTGATAAATATTAGAGATTTACAAATTACAATACAGCGGAAAATAATACAAAACACAACAGAAAGGGATAAATGGATGCAGAGCTTTTCGAATATCGTTCCAGCTGTAAACCAGGATCCTGTGAATATAAATCTGCAAAACCAAAACTACTAGCTGCCCGTGTGGAGAATAGAGGCACTCAGAGTTAAGGTTAAAACAATAAACTTCAGGTCAGTCATGTGACTGGTGTGAGAACTAAAACAGTTATTTAAAACTTTACTTTAAAATGGAGTAAATCAAGAGACCACGCCGTATAACACGGAAAGGGTTTCCTCCCAAGAATACTAGTGCATAAAACAAACAATGCAATGCTTTTTGGAAAAATGAAGCTATTATAAGACTCAGGTCCCATCACACAACGCAACGTAGGCCGAAGGATAGAGTTTTACCTTATAATAGCCAAACATGCTTGGTACGTTTAAAACAAATCATTTTGATACTATTATAGTGTAAAGTGTATGAAATCAACTTCAAATATAAATGTATCAATTATTGACGGCATAGTGCCCCATCCCACTGTGTCGCCAATACTAGGCTCTATAATCAAAACCAAAATGTCACGTATTGGAAATTGGATTTCCGTCATGAGTCGAGGCAAGGGATGTACTCCTTTCTAGCTTCGAGTCACTCTAGCAAATGCCTCAGGATCTCCCGCAGTAAACCCTTGGATCCTCCAAGGCCGGTCCCCCCTTACGTTTAAGCATTAGTATTCCTGAACACACGTTTCCCGGTCCTATAGGACCTATATCCATCAGCTCCGTAGTAACCGATATATCCGAGGCGCCTAGCAATCCATCATCCACATAGGTAAAAATATAATCATGTTTGGGCTTGCAAAACCCTGACACCACCCATAGCTAGAAAGAAACGTCATGTCCTCCTTGTGTCCCTTATCCCGTTTTTGACTCATACCGAGGTGTAAGGCTCGCGAATTAATGCTATACACAAAGCTATGCTATATTAAAGTCGTGCTTTGATCATCAACCACAAGACTCTGCTTTTCAACAGGAGCCTTGATCATTTGCATCTCAGCATGCCACACTGACAATTCACGCCATGCAACTGATGTCTATCGATATAACCTCTAAGCTCGTACGTCTCAGAGAAGGGTGTTAAGCAAGAGAATAAATTCTCCACCACCAAACAGATATATATTTAATAGAGATCAATCAACAGAGAGTAAAATCCAATGTCAGACACACATCTTTTTACAAGTTCCTTCTAGGTATGAACGAAACCGGAGGCACCTTATTCTTCATCCCATATGTCCAATACAAGAGAGAGGTCCTCGCATATCCGTACGATCTCCAAGTACGTCTGGACGATCACCACTTATTACCTTGTCTTGGGTGTACCACCCAATCAAGACATCAGTAGTTATCCAAATGATGTGAAGACCTCCGATCTTCAACCACCATCTTTATCTTCGACTTATCGTCGAATCAGTTATTCCGAATGGGTACAAACCCGACCATTCCGAATAACTCGCGTATATAATAAACAAGTGCTATAAAAACGCAACATACGCCTCATTCCAATTCTGAATATTCTTTTATTTAAATATTCATATCCTTTGGGAAAGGTTCCCATTAATTTTATCAAAGATAAATTCTTTAAATTTATTCTTTAATCTTCCTTTGGATATTAATTTAAACCATATTAAGGTTTTCCAAACTAGTCGGGATTAACGCACCTTGCCAAATAATCTTTTGTTTAATTTCCAAATCCCAACCTATTCATCCCATGGAGCAAAACTGGTTATAGCCCATATCTAACACCACGGTGTTATCGGTAAATTTAATTAACATTTCCCATTCAAATCTAATTAAAGATTTAACTATCGCTAGGAGCAAAACTGGTGATACTCCATTCTCGATCATTTCCCAAATTTGATAATTTAAATTATCAATTCCCATTTCAATCTAATTAAAGATTCATTAAAACTCCACTTAGTTTTAATCTTCCCAAAACTCAATATTAATGATTATTTAACTTTGGAAACACAAACATGTCGCATCGACAATCTACACTGTACTATTGATTTCTGCCGATATATAACCTTTGAGCTCGTACGTCTCAGAGAAGGGTGTTAAGCAAGAGAATAAATTCTCCACCACCAAAGAGATATATATTTAGCAGAGATCAACCATACAGTTCGAAATATAATGTTAGACATGTAATCCTGTCTTTAACTGGGTTAAAGAACTAATGTCATTTAAAAACACAGTTTATAATAAACCCAAATCACATTCCATTAATTATGGAACCTTCATGAAAAAACAAACCAATATATAATCGATATCAATTTCCGTATCCTACTAATAATATAAATGCATTAACGGCAAAGCCTTTTAAATTCCATATGTATTACCAGCCTTCCTCCACAGAAGTTCACTTCGATTATTATCAAATCGAATTTCATTCAATTCCAATTTAATATATTAAAGTGGAAAACTTTACTTTGGAAAATTCCCGTTAAATCTTAATAAAAAAGTTTTATAAATTCCAAATCTCATTTCACTGTAAATCGGGTTATAGAACGAAGGTCGTTAAAAACACAGCTAACGATAAACCCGATTCACATTCCATTTTATTCCAATTAATTGTTAATTAACTGGAAACACTAATAATCTTAATTAAAAGTTTTATTCTTTTCACATTGGGCTTAAGAACAGTGTTAATGAAGACACCATTCACGACAAACCCAAAATCCAATTCAATATTAAATACAAGGCTCTGAATATAAATTATATCGGCTTATATTCAATATCAAATTCTGAAATCAACAAATAACGTATTAGGAATAACGATATATATATCTCCCAAATTCCTCCACAGTATCCGTATAATCACGGAATCTAATATCAAAATATTCCGATGATAATTTCGATTCAAATCCATTCCAATTCATATAATGGAAATTCTGATTATTTTTAAAACCATTTCAAATCTAATTTATTTATTTAAAAATATTGGATTTATAATTCTAGTTCATAACTAGTTCATTTCGATAAAAATATACTTTTTATCTTTTCAAATATGGAAATTTTCATCCTAATTCTTTCCAAATCATTTATTATGATTTTACATAAATTATTGATATTTTTGATAATTTTATGAAGGCCCGTACAGTCGATTTCCATAAACGGTCATCGAACTGCACTTACAACGACCTTTTCTAAATTTGATTTGGGCATAGTTTCAAATCCAACCATTAGATTTCAAATCTCTTGTATTCGTTGGAAAGCTCTTTTCGATACGAACCCAATGTTTCCGGTTTTAGGAGAATCCGATGGTCGGATCTCCCGTAATGTCCATTCAAAGTCAATTGTCGAAATTCGCATACTGCCGCGGCGTGGCGCATTCTATTTAGGACATTAAATATATGTATAATATATACAAATTACATATGTTTCGTCGATTTCCATTTAAAACTTATTTTATAAATCGTTTTAAATTCGTTTTCAAAACGATTTCAACTTCCTATTAAATTTTAAATCAAAATTGAATATTTTATATCGTTAATATATAAATGATAATATTTTCAAAATATTAGATTTTGAAATCACTTCCTTTTCGATATTCATTATAAAAATGAATAAAATCGATATACATATCTTTCACGTCAAAATGGCGTCAATTTAATCAACACGGCTTTATATACTTAAATATTTTCGTGTTCATCCTAAATCGGACATCAAAATCACATTTTGATCCACTACTGAATGTTATTTTAACATATTATTTATTCATTACTCGCCATTTTAAAATATTCTTTAATTTAAAATATTCGTTTTTTCCGAATTGGAATCAGACACAGTCAATTACCATATAATTTTATTTATATAGATTTCATACACATATGTACACAATAATAATCAAACACGATCAACCATCATCCAGAGTGCATTACACAACTGCATAAGCGTTAAATATAAATAACTAACGCTTACAACAACTTGTCAACCCATCGATTGACGTACAACTTAATATTGGGATTAGTGTATGTCCAATATCATCCCAATACTCGTGTGGGGTTTTCAAAAAACAAACAATGATTATTATTTGTGCAGTTGGGCGATGTGTAAATATACCGTCCCAATCAATATCAGTCAAATGTATGTACATAAACAAATCGTCCGATTTGTAAATGAATATTTATTTTATTCATATACGTGTTAAAAATTATATTTTTAACTATAAAATATTTATTTCATCTCATTAATATTTTATACAGTTCATTTATAAAATAAAAATGATATTTTTATTGTTTTAATATTTTTAGAAAATTTCAGCAGCATAACGGCGTGATAGTAGAACCGGAATAAGGTCTAGCCTTATCCCTTGCATAATAATAGCTCGTGCCATGTACAAACCAATTCTAATCAATTCATTTCACCCAATCAACCAAATTCAAACAAATAATCCAATCAACCAAACAAACATGGTTTCAAACAAAGGTGTCGGGTGCTACTAAGCACCGTCTGCATCCTAGTATATATTTTTAACTAGAAAATAAATTAAAGTGAGAAGTTCTCATCTTTGGGATCCACTCCTCCAGTTTTATTTTTGAACTTCTGAACTGTTTGGATTTGTCCGAAATTCCAACGCAGTCTTTTCCACGCTGTTCATAATAAAAATCACATTTTTAATATGATTTTATATATTAAAAATCATATTTTTATTTGTTCACTTTCAATATAAAAATCATATCTTTATTTTTTCACTTTCAATATAAAAATCATATTTTTATTTGCTCACTTTCAATATAAAAATCATATTTTTATTTGTTCACTTTCAATATAAAAATCATATTTTTATTTATCCACTTTCAATATAAAAATCATAATCAATATAAAAATCATGTTTTTATTTAATATCGTTCATATAAAAATCACATCTCCATGTAAATAAAAATCGTATCTTCATATAAATAAAAATCGAATCTATGTAAATAAAAATCGAATCTTTATATAATTAAAAATCTAATCTTTTCGCTTCTAAAAATATAATCTTTTCATTTATAAAAATCAGATCTTTTATTATTAAAAATCTAAACGTTTTCATTTTCAAAAATCTATCTTTTCCTATTTAAAAAAATTCTAAATCTTTTTTTTTATTTTCAAAAATCAAATCTTAATGTAAATAAAAATCGAATTGTAATTTGGCTTTTCATAAAAAAGCAGATTTTTAATTTTTAAAACTAATTTCCTAGAACATAAATAAACAAATGAAATCAAAACAAGCTCACATGGTCAGGGATGGGGCGCGCCAGGGTCTAGAGGTGGTGGCGGTAGTTTGGCGTTGGCGGCGGGCCCACAGGCGCAGTGGCGTCGGGTTCTCTTCGGGCTTGCGGCTGTTTGCGGGCGGAGGCGTGGGTTTAGAGGGAGGAGAAAGGGAGGGGGTCAGAGGCGAGAGGGCGGCGGTGCTCCTCCGGCATAGAGCAACGCGGCTAACTGAGGACGTCCGAGGTTAGGGCTACAACGGCTTCCATATTTCTTTTTTTTCTTCTAATTTCAATTCTGACGTGGAGAAGGAGATAAAGGGGGCCTATTATATAATAATTTAATTAATTTATTTATTTTCTCCAAGAATGTTGACTTTTCACTCGAACCCCAAATCGAACCCAACGACCGTCGTCCCTAGCGTATTGCCCCATTCCGGACACAATGGGATATGTTTCGTAACGCAATTTGGCTGTTTCGATCAGTTTCCGTTAAACTTAAAATATAAATCAATATATTTTAAATTCAAACGCACATTTTAATTTACCAGGGCCACATACTAACTCCAAAAATTCCATAAAAATAAATCTGACTATGTTTTGACGATACGGCCCTAACAAAACTAATTTCGTCGAATTTGAAGACCGTTTGAAAAATGGTCATTTTCCAGTCGATTAAATTCAAACTGAATTGACCAAACACGTTTAAATTCACCATGCTCACATATTGATTCCAAAAATTATGAAAATTGGAGTCTTGCAATAATTTAATATTCCGGATCCAACAAAAGTGGCCTCATCGAAAACGGAGGTCGTATGCAAAATCTCCACTTTTAATGGCTATATTTCCATAGCGGCTATTCCGAATTTTCAACTGGTCATAACTTTTTATTCCCGCTATGAAATTTGGATTTTTCACATTCGGTGGAAAGATATTTTCAAATAGATTCAAATATTTTTGTTTCAATACAATCCGATTTATTTTGAATCTTTTTCATTCATTTGAAATTTGAAATCGAATTTTCAAACTACCGTGCCATTTCCAATTCCTTTTATAATTAAAATAAATATTAATATTCTAACTTCGATTTAAATAAATTTATACGTTCTAATTCTATTCAAAATAAATTTCTAGTCGTTATTATTTAAAATAAATCATTTTAAATATTCAAAATTCATTAAAATTGCCAAAATAAAATTTTTAAATTGGTTCTGATTTTCCGGATTGTTACCATCTCCCCTACTTAAAATCTATTCATCCTCGAAAAGGAACGGAGTTTAAAGTTGTTTAACTAACCAACTCAACTTTCAGTTCGGCTTTCTTTCTTCAACTTTTCAGTTTCTAAGAATTTTCCAATTCTTAAAAAATTTGGCTAACACCCTAAATTTTTGAAAAATTTCGCCATAACCTCCTTTGTACGGGGAGACATTTAATGTAACACCCCACCTCCGTTAAGGTCACTCACAAAGGGAATGCCTTAACTTTGGTGGAGCATTTTAGTAAACAGAACAGAAACTTACAAGACAGATAAAACAGTACTTGAAAATTTTTAACTTTATTACAGCGGAAACAGAAATCAATATGGTTACATCCTTTCAAATCTCAGAATTCAAGTACAAAATATCAGTCTTGTACAAAATCCTTCAAAATGCATGGTTTAAAATCATAATCCCCATAGAACGGAAGCTATACAGAGCTAAGCCATACTTTAAGCACTTCAAGCAAAGAGAAATCTGGATCAAGCTAAATTATTCCCTCCTTGGATAACCTGGGGGGAGAAACGGAAGAAAGGAGGCGAAACAACAAGGGTCAGACAAAAAGTCTGGCAAGTCCAGTGACTTTCAGCATATGAACAGATAATAATAATATGACAAGAACATAAAACTAGATGAGAGATAACTGTAACAGGTGTAGCAGATATAACAGAAGAACAGAACGACATAAACTATTGCTTTACACTTCTCTGCACTAATACTAGTATAACAGAATTAGGTGTCACCGTAATGTCTAAACTGAAACAGGAACGGGTACAGAATAATTTAACAGAAACAGAATGTAGAATTAGGTGTACACTAGTAATGGGCCTTTACCACCCGAACAGACGGTACCACGCAGAAACAGACAGGTGTTACCACCCAACAGAAACAGACGGTACCAACAGAAACAGACAGAACTAAGTGTACCCTAAAACCCTACCCCAAGCGATCGGCTCCCTAATACATAAATATCCTGTGTCGGCCGCACAGTAGGGTGTATCACTCCCTAAAGTGACAACCAATTGGCACAGACCTATTTACAGATGTCACGGCGTCTTACATCCTCAGAGGCAGACCGGGATCCATGCACGCACATGACCCGGTTGGAACGCACCATCAACACCCCTCGCCATTATCAGAATGAACCGCTTATAATTAGTTCAGTAAGCGTGCCCGGACCCTACCTACTGTTGGGTCAAAGTTTTGATACCAGAAAGGGTTACTGACTAATATGGGTCCCAAACAACAGATGACACAAGTAATTCCCCTCCTAACCTTGTGTCCCCAGACTAACAGATTTCATATTAACTTGTTTAGAAGTTCAGACATACAGAGTTTAGATCAACTAGTTCGTAGATCAAACAAACAAGTTAACCGGTTTTCAGACTAACGGATCAGATGTTTGGATTAACAAGCTTATAGATTAACTGGTTACAGATTAACAGACTTACAGATTAACTGGTTACAGATTATCTAACTTTGGACTGGGCCTACGGAATCGCGAAACGGGTTTATCAGACTCATTGGTCCAATTGGTTTAACCTTACCCGACACGTTTTAGACATCATAATTATCTTAGATTTTCATTACTTAAATATTAATGCCCAAACCTCTCACATTAGACTGACAGTTTGCGGCTACTGGTTAGGCCGGTTGGTTCCGGGCAGGTTTCTGTCGCAAACTGAGTCTAACCTCGGGGTTTCAAGCACGTTATGACTAACTTCTCACATTAGAACCTATTGTTTGCAACCACTGGAATATGCCGGGCGGTTCCGGGCAGAATTACGCCGCAAACTCATTCTAACCTCGAGTTAGCCATGTTTATCTTTGCGGTCAATTAATTAATGATTTCCCATTTATACCCATGCCTAATATACATGTCAATTATTCATAACTATAGCCAATTCAGATTATGTCAATAGCGGACTAATTATATCAACTCAACAAATATAGCAGATAACAGATTTCTCAGACTAGACGACTTAGCAGATTAAGCAAACTAGCAGATTTAGCATTTTCAACAGACTTAGCAGATGACAGATTTGGCATATGCACAAATCTAGCAGACTAGGTAGTAGAGCAGAACTAGCAGATTAATATAACAGAACTAGCAGATTAGGCAATGTAACAAAACTAACAAATTAGGCAAATATAACAAATTTACTCATTTCTTAAAGTTTCACAAATATATCTTGCCCAATTATAAATCTTGTCTAAGTTCACATGCATAAATAATAGTCGTGATGCACAATATAATCATATACCCCATGTTTGCATTACATTTACATAGCATAGATTATGGTCATAATTTACCATATATCATATGTTTCAATTTTTATTAAACTTGCATAATACAGAAGATCCATATATAAATTATACCAAATATAGTTATCGACTACTATGCAAGTCATATGTTCCAAAGATCCCTTACTTAGTTGTTTATTTACATTAATAGATACCCTACTCTCATGTAAATCTTTATACCTAAGCCATATTCTTTTTATCACAAATCATATGTTCAATATCCATTTATGTTATAAATACAACATGTCCAGTCATATGTCTCAAATTTATGTTCTAACTACAATCCATGTTCTTTCCTCGAATCAGTCACCTGTTGGTCATACCCAATTTATGCATCATTCATTTTACTGTCCCAAACAATTTAGCGTAGGTTAATCTCTTATGAGATTGGCTCAGGCTCGTGGTAGTCTGGCTATAAAACAGAAAGAGGAAAGAGATACAAAATAAGATAGATCCAAACAGAACAGAACAGATATAACCTCAGATTCAGATTTATAATTCATGTCATAATCAGAATTAACTTTTATAGCGGAGAATAACTGTACTTGCCTTGGTTGGATTAAAGAAAGAACTTTAGTTGTTGCAGAATTGTTGCAGAAGCTTTAATCTCTAATTTGAATTGAGTTGCTTAGGTTGATGTTGATTATCTTCTAGTTTTGATTCCAGCAGAGTAGCGATGCCATTTTTATTTTTATTTAGAACAGAGGCAGAGAAGAAGCAGAATAGAATTGTGTGTAGAGGAGGCTAGGTCTTAGGGTGTATTTATAGGTGTAGTTAGTTGTTTTAGGCCTTTAGATAAACCCTAGGATAGATTAGAGTCGTCAGATTTCGTCACAGCCCCGAAAACCCAGCCCAAAAACCCATTCAGGTGCACCTAGGTCGCCTAGGCTCGACCAGGGAGGTCGACCCCCAGGTCGACCCTAGGGTCGACACCCATGTCGACCTGGTGGGCAGGTCGACCCCCAGGTTGACACCCATGTCGACCTGGTGGGCAGGTCGACCCCTAGGTCGACCTGGTCGGGCGGGAATTTTTCCCGCCCAGCCTGTTTGGGCTGAACTTTTCGAAATTTGAATTTTCTGAATCTGTTTTTAATTTTCTGAAACTTCCGATGGCCATAACTTCTTCATACGAAGTCCAATTCACGTAAATTCGGACTCTATTTCGACCAGAATTCCGAGACGAACACAATGGCGCAACCCGTTTCCCACAATTCTCACATCTGAGATTAGTTATTCTTTAATTTGTGGATATTAATATTAACAGAATTACGGGTTGTTACATTTAAAATCTCAACTACTAGCAGGGCCCTCATCATCCAAAAAGAAAAAGCCAATCGGCTCATAAAATCATCCAAACCCAATAAATTAGTAAACATGTACCTATTTGTCGGGTATACAATTTTATTCCTCTTCTTAGCTTCCCTGCTATGATCTGTTCAATACATATGCATGTACATGTATATGTATATGCATGCAATTCCAACCAATTTTCAATTCAGCTCCATATCTGATACAATTTGGCTTAATGGTTCAAAATTTTAATTAATCAAACCAATAATCAAACAACACAACCATCAATCAATTAGTTGATTATCTTTTCAAATTCATGATTTTTATATGTATAAAAATCCATTTTTGATGCCAAATCACAACAGTAGACCCCTATCTAGTTTTGGTTCTCACACCAGTCAATTGGAATCATATAGATATCCCACTTTCAAAACTCGAACATAAATGCTAATTATGCGATTGCTATCATCAGAACCATGCCCAGGCGACTAGAGTGTGATTCTATATCTATCTAGTATATTTGAGGCTTCGTATACATGTTTGCAAGGCGTATATACAAAATCTCCATATACTAGATTGTCCAAATTAATTTAAAATATATATCCAAATACGTTGAATAAGGTTTAACTTTTCAAAACAATATTTGTTTTTAATTTTTATTTTAAAACAACACTCTTCACACTTGTTCTAGGATACTACTGATTCCATCTCTAACGAGTCATTCTTATTGGATATTACTAATCCAATATCTGATGAATTCTTTCATTTGGTTCTAATGTGCCTTGTTCTCGAGCTCTATAAACCAAGGCTCTGACACCAAACTAACACGAACCGAACTTCCCCGGTCTCCAAAAAGAGAAGAGAAAGAATGGATTGTCTTAGAACACGACAAATCAGAACACAAATAGAAGAACATTTCATTTCTTATTACAACAATTTATATAGAGTACAAGAATATACAGAGTATAAACAAATAATATACATTTGATAAATAACAGAGATTTACAAATTACAATGCAGCGGAAAATAATACAAAACACAACCGAAAGAGATAAACAAATACAGAGCTTTCTGAATATCGTTCCAGCTGTAAACCAGGATCATATGAATATAAATCTGCAAAACCAAAACTACTACCTCCCCTGTGGAAAATAGGGCATCCGGAGTTTAGGTTGAAACAATAAAATCCAGATCAGTCATGTGATTGGTGTAAGAACTAAAACAGTTATTTAAAAATTTACTTTAAAATGGAGTAAATCAAGGGACCACGCCGTATAACACGAAACGGGTTTCCTCCCAAGAATACCAGTGCATAAAACAAACAACGCAATGCTTTTTGGAAAAATGAAGCTATTATAAGACTTAGGTCCCATCACACAATGCAACGCAGGCCGGAGGATAGAGTTTTACCTTATAATAGACAAACATGGTTGGTACGTTTGAAACAAATCATTTTGATACTGTTATAGTGTATGAAATCAACTTCAAATATAAATGTATCAATCATAGATGGCATAGTGCCCAATCGCACTATGTTGCCAATACTAGGCTCTACAATCAAAACCAAAATGTCACGTATTGGAAATTGGATTTCCGTCATGAGTCGAGGCAAGGGATGTACTCCTCACCGGCTTCGAGACACTCTAGCAAATACCTCAGGATCTCCAGCAGTATACCCTTGGAAACCCCAAGGTCGGTCCTCCCTTACTTTTGAGGATTAGTATTCCTAAACACATGTTTCTCGGTCTTATAGGACCTATATCCATTGGCTCCGTAGTAACCGATATATCCGAGGCGCCTCGCTATTCATCATCCACATAGGTAAAAATATAATCATGTTTGGGCTTGCAAAACCCTGACACCACCCATAGCTTGAAAGAAACGTCATGTCCTTCTTGGGTCCCTTGTCCCGTTTTTGACTCATACCGAGGTGTGAGGCTCGCGAATTAACGTTATACACAAAGCTATGCTATATTAAAGCCGTGCTTTGATCATCAACCACAAGACTCTGCTTTTCAACAGGAGCCTTGATCATTTACATCTCAGCATGCCACACTGACAATTCACGCCATGCAACTGATGTCTATTGGTATATAACATCTGAGCTCGTACGTCTCAGAGAAGGGTGTTAAGCAAAAGAATAAATTCTCCGCCACCAAACAAATATATATTTAATAGAGATCAATCAACACAGAATAAAATCCAATGTCAGACACACATACATTTACAAGTTCGTTATGGGTCTGAATGAAACCGGAGGCACCTTATTCCTTGTCCCATATGACCAATACATGAGAGAGGTCCTGACATATCCGGTCGATCTCCAAGTACGTCTGAACGATCACCACTTATTACCTTGTCTTGGGTGTACCTCCCAATCAAGACATCAGTAATCATCCAAACGATGTGAAGACCTACGGTCTTCAACCACCGTCTTCATCTTTGACTTATCGTCGAATCAGTTATTCAAAATGGGTACAAACCCGGCCTTTCCGAATAACTCGCGTATATAATAAACAAGTGCTATAAAAACACAACATACGCCTCATTCCAATTCTGAATATTCTTTTATTTAAATATTCATATCCTTTGGAAAGGTTTCCATTAATTTTATCAAAGATAAATTCTTTAAATTTATTCTTTAATCTTCCTTTGGATATCAATTTAAACCATATTAAGGTGTTCCCAACTAGTCGGGATTAACACACCTTACCGAAGTAATCATTTGTTTAATTTCCCAATCCCAACCTATTCATCCCATGGAGCAAAACTGGCCATACCCCATATCTAACACCATGGTGTTATCGGTAAATTTAATTACCATTTCCCGTTCAAATATAATTATTGATTTAACTCTCGCTAGGAGCAAAACTGGTGATACTTCATTCTCGATCATTTCCCAAATTTGATAATTTAAATTATCAATTCCCATTTCAATCTAATTAAAGATTCATTAAAACTCCACTTAGTTTTAATCTTCCCAAAAATCAATATTAATGATTATTTAACTTTGGAAACACAAACATGTCGCATCGACAATCTACACCGTACTATTGATTTCCGCCGATATATAACCTTTGAGCTCGTACGTCTCAGGGAAGGGTGTTAAGCAAGAGAATAAATTCTCCGCCTCCAAATAGATATATATGTAGCAGAGATCAACCATACAGTTCGAAATACAATGTTAGACATGTAATCCTGTCTTTTACTGGGTTGAAGAACTAATGTCATTTAAAAACACAGTTCACAATAAACCCAAATCACATTCCATTAATTATGGAATCTTCACGGAAAAACAAATCAATATATAATCGATATCAATTTCTGTATACTAATAATATAAATGGAATAACGACAAAGCCTTTTAAACTCCATATGTATTAACAGTCTTCCTCCACAGAAGTTCTCTTTTATTATTATCAAATCTAATTCCATTCAATTCCAATTTAATATATTAAATTGGAAAATTTTACTTTGAAAAATTCCCATTAAATCTTAATAAAAAGATTTATAAATTCCAAATCTCATTTCACTGTAAATCGGGTTAAAGAACAAAAGTCGTTAAAAACACAGCTAACAATAAACCCGATTCATATTCCATTTTATTCCAATCAAATGTTAATTAACTGGAAACACTAATAATCTTAATTAAAAGATTTATTCTTTTCACACTGGGCTTAAGAATAGTGTTAATGAAGGCACCATTCACGACAAACCCAAAATCCAATTCAATATTAAATACAAGGCTCTGAATAGAAATTATATCGGCTTATATTCAATACCACATTCTGAAATCAACAAATACTGTGTTAGGAATAACGATATATATATATATATATATATATACATATCTTCCAAATTCCTCCACAATATCCATATAATCACATAATCCAATATCAAAATTTTCCGATGATAATTTCGATTCAAATCCATTCCAATTCATATATTGGAAATTCTGGTTATTTTTAAAACCATTACAAATCCAATTTATTTATTTAAAAATATTGGATTTATAATTCTAGTTCATAACTAATTCTTTTAAATAAAAATATATTTTTATCTTTTCAAATATGGAAATTTTCATCCTAATTCTTTCCAAATCATTTATTATGATTTTACACAAATTATTGATATTTTTGATAATTTTATTTAGGCCCGTACAGTCGATTTCCATAAACAGTCATCGAACTATACTTACAGCGAGCTTTTCTAAATTTGATTTGGACATAATTCCAAATCCAACCGTTAGATTTCAAATCTCTTGTATTCATTGGAAAGCTCTTTTCGATATGAACCCAACGGTTCCGGTTTTAGGAGAATCCGATGGTCGAATCTCCCGTAATGTCCAATCGAAGTCAATGGTCAAAATTCGCGAACTGCCGCGGCGCGGCGCGTTCTGTTCAGGCCATTAAATATATATAAAATATATTATATATAGTTCGTCGATTTCCATTTAAAACGTATTTTATAAATCGTTTTAAATTCGTTTTCAAAACGATTTCAACTTCCTATTAAATTTTAAATCAAAATTGAATATTCCATATCATTAATATATAAATGATAATATTTTCAAAACATTAGATATCGAAATCACTTCCTTTTCGACATTCATTATAAAAATGAATAAAATCGATATAAATTTTGTTCACGTCATAATGGCATCAACTTAATCAACACGGCTTTATATACTTAAATATTTTCGTATCCATCCTAAATCGGACATCAAAATCACATTTTGATCCATTACTGTATATTATTTTAACATATTATTTATTCAATACTCGCCATTTTAAAATATTCTTTAATTTAAAATATTCGTTCTTTCCGAATTGGAATCAGACACAGTCAATTACCATATAATTTTATTTATATGGATTTCATACACACCTGTACACAACAATAATCAAACATAGCGAACCATCATCCAAAGTGCATTACACAACTGCATAAGCGTTAAATATAAATAATTAACGCTTACAACAGCTTGTCAACCCATCGATTGGCATACAACTAATATTGGGATCAGTGTATGTTCAATATCATCCCAATACCCGTGTGGGGTTTTCAAAAAACAAACACTGATTATTATTTGTGCAGTTGGGCGATGTGTAAAATGTATCGTCCCAATCAATATCAGTCAAATGTGTGTACATAAACAAATCGTCCGATTTGTAAATGAATATTTATTTTATTCGTATGCATGTTAAAAATTATATTTTTAACTATAAAATATTTATTTCATCTCATTAATATTTTATACAGTTCAATTATATAATAAAAATGATATTTTTATTGTTTTAGTATTTTTAGAAAATTTCGGCAGCATAACGGCGCGATATTCGAACCGGAATAAGGTACAACCTTATTCCTCGCCTAATAATGGCTCGCGCCATGTACAAACCAATTCTAATCAATTCATTTCACCCAAACAACCAAATTCGAACAAATAATCCAATCAACCAAACAAACATGGTTTCAAACAAAGGTGTAGGGTGCTACTAAACACCGTCTGCATCCTAGTATATATTTTTAACTAGAAAATAAACTAAAGTGAGAAGTTCTCACCTTTGGGATCCACTCCTCCAGTTCTATTTTTGAACTTCTGAACCGTTTGGATTTGTCCGAAATTCCAACGCAGTCCTTTCCACGCTGTTAATAAAAATCACATTTTTAATATGATGTTTATATATTAAAAATCATATTTCTATTTGTTCACTTCCAATATAAAAATCATATCTTTATTTTTTTCACTTTCAATATAAAAATCATATTTTTATTTGTTCACTTTCAATATAAAAATCATATTTTTATTTATTCACTTTCAATATAAAAATCATATTTTTATTTGTTCACTTTCAATATAAAAATCATATTTTTATTTAATATAGTTCATATAAAAATCACATCTCCATGTAAATAAAAATCGCATCTTCATGTAAATAAAAATCGAATCTTTATATAAATAAAAATCGAATCTTTATATAATTAAAAATCTAATCTTTTTGCTTCTAAAAATATAATCTTTTCATTTATAAAAATGTTATCTTCTCATTTATAAAAATCAAATATTTTTATTATTAAAAATCTAAACCTTTTCATTTTCAAAAATCTATCTTTTTCTATTTAAAAAAAAAATCTATACCTTTTTTTTTCTTTCAAAAATCGAATCTTCATGTAAATAAAAATCGAATTTTTATTTGGTTTTCATAAAAAAACTGATTTTTAATTTTTAAAACGAATTTCCTAGAATATAAATAAACAAATGAAATTAAAACAAGCTCACATGGTTGGGGATGGGGCGCGCCAGGGTCTGGAGGTGGTGGCAGTAGTCTGGCGTCGGTGGTGGGCCCACAGGCGCGGTGGCGGCGGGTTCTCTTCGGGCTTGGGGCTGTTTGCGAGCGGAGACATGGGTTTAGAGGGAGGAAAAAGGGAGTGGGACGGAGGCGAAAGGGCGGCGGTGCTCCTCTGGCGTGGAGCGACGCGGCAAATTATGGGTGTCGGGGGTTAGGGCTACAGCGGCTTCGGGTTTCTTTTTTTTCCTTCTAATTTCAATTCTAACATGGAGAAGGAGACAAAGGGGGGCCTATTATATAATAATTTAATTAGTTTATTTATTTTCTCCAAGAATGTTGACTTTTCACCCGAACCCCAAATTGAACCCAACGACTGTCGTCCTCAGCGTATAACCCCCATTCCGGACACAATGGAATATGTTTCGTAGCTCAATTCGGCTGTTTCGATCAATTTCCGTTAAATTTAATATATAAATCAATAAATTTTAAATTCAAACACACATTTTAATTTACCAGGGACACATACTGACTCCAAAAATTCCAGAAAAATAAATCTGGCTATGTTTTGACGATACGGTCCTAACAAAACTAATTTCGTCGAATTTGGAGACCGTTTGGTAAAACGGTTATTTTCCAGTCGATTAAATTCAAATTGAATTGACCAAACACGTTTAAATTCGCCACGCTCACATATTGATTCTAAAAATTACGAAAATTGGAATCTAGCAATAATTTGACATTCCGAATCCAACAAAAGTGGCCTCGTCGAAAACAGAGGTCGTTTGCAAAATCTCCATTTTTAAGGGCTATATTTTCATAGCGACTGTTCTGAATTTTCAACTGGACATAACTTTTTATTCCCGCTATTAAATTTGGATTTTTCACATTCGTTGGAAAAATATTTTCAAACAGATTCAAATATATTTTCAAACAGATTCAAATATTTTTGGCTTCACTAAAATCCGGTTTATTTTAAATCCTGTGTATTCATTTGAAATTTGAAGTCGAATTTTCAAACTACCGCGTCATTAACAATTCCTTTTATAATTAAAATAAATATTTATATTCTAACATCGATTTAAATAAATTTATACATTCTAATTCTATTCAAAATAAATTTCTAATCGTTATTATTTAAAGTAAATCATTTTGAATATTCAAAATTCGTTAAAATTACCAAAATAAAAATTTTAAATTGGTTCTGATTTTCTGGATTGTTACAGCTACCTTCCCTTTTCTACAACGTTTAGCCACATATCACAGCATTTCTCAAAGTTTACAAGTTCTTTACTATCACACATTTTGCCACATATCACAGCTTCTCTGGAAGTTTACATGTTCTTTACTATTACAGCGTTTTGCCACATATCACAATGTTTTTTGCATCTATGACAACGATTACATATTGTAGTATCAAAATATTTATGCACAAACATATCAACAACATGTAAATATATATCAACCAACTAATTATATAATATTAATACAATATCCATACACAAAGACATCATCAATAAACAAACTTTACATAATTTCCATAAAAAAATACCATAAACTAAATTTACACAATATCAGTCGAACAAAGTCACGATATCTATAAATAAAACAAAATTTCCATAAAACAAGTTTGCGCTGAATACCAACAAAATGAACATCTAAAAGTTACCGCTTTCTCCGTAATCAGATACAACAAGCAGTCTTATTGTTGAGGGATCTTCAGAAGCGCCAAACGATATTCTAATTATAGCCGAATGCACAACGATGCCCATCTCCAATACCTATACACATGTGTTCATGTCAGCATTTGGTCATGCTTACACATTAACAAGAAAACAATGCTCGACAACAAGAAAAAAGAATACAAGGAGAAAGTTAAAGATAACAACATAGCATATTCGGTAATATTTTATAATAGTTAGTTAATTTTTATAATGCTTAGTTAATTTTTTATTATTGCTATTATTATTATAGAATACTTGATAATATTTTATATTTTTATATTCTTAGTTGACTTTTATAAACTACTTCTTCGTTTTTATAAAATTAGTAAACTTAGTTAAAATTTTATACTATTTAGTAAATTCTAGTAGTACCTAGTTAATTTTTAATTATTGCTATAATTATTATAAAATATTTGGTAATATTTTATATTTTTATATACTTAATTAACTTTTATAAACTAAACTTCTAAATTTTTATAAAATTAGTAAACTTAGTTAATTTTATAATAGTTAGTTAATTTTTATGATAGTTGGCTAATTTTTTATAAAATTAGTAAACTTAGTTAATTTTTATAATACTTAGCTAATTTTTATAATAGTTAGTTAATTTTTATAATAGTTAGATAATTTTTATAAAATTAGTAAACTTAATTAATTTTTTATAATAGTTAGTTAATTTTTATAATGCTTAGTTAATTTTTATAATACTTAGTTAATTTTATAATACTTAGTTAATTTTTATAAAATTAGTAAAAAAGTTAATTTTTTATAAAAGTTAGTTAATTTTTATAATGCTTAGTTAATTTTTAATTATTGCTATTATTATTATTATAGAATACTTGTTAATATTTTATATTTTTATATACTTAGTTAACATTTATAAACTACTTCTTCGTTTTTATAAAATTATAAACTTAGTTAAAATTTTATACTATTTAGTTAATTCTAATAGTACTTAGTTAACTTTTAAGTATTGCTATAATTATTATAGAATACTTGGTAATTTTTTATATACTTAGTTAACTTTTATAAACTAAACTTCTTAATTTTTATAAAATTAGTAAACTTAGTTAATTTTTATAATACGTAGATAACTTTTATAATAGTTAGTTAATTTTTTATAAAATTAGTAAACTTAGTTAATTTTTATACTACTTAGTTAATTTTTATAATAGTTAGTTAATTTTTATAATAGTTAGATGGTTTTATAAAATTAGTAAACTTAATTATTATTTTATAATAGTTAGTTAATTTTTATATACTTAGTTAACTTTTATAAACTCAACTTCCTTAATTTTTATAAAATTAGTAAACTTAGTTAATTTTTTGTTACAGTTAGTCACCTTTTATAATACTTAGTTAATTATTAATTATTATTATAGAATACTTGGTAATATTTTATATTTTTATGTACTTTGTTAACTTTTATAAACTAAACTTTTTAAATTTTATAAAATTAGCAAACTTAGTTAATTTTTATAATAGTTGTTTAATTTTCATAAGTTTATTACATTGTCGAGGAACGAACGTACATGTTAACGGTTGTGCTCTATACTTGATTTAGAATATAATAGATGCAGCCAGATACCAAGAAAATAGTTTTCTTTATGGTGAGTGGAATTATAGGTAATGCATATGTATTACATAATGGGTTTAAAGATGACAAAAAATAAGCTAGAATTATACCGATATCTTACCTGGCCTTTTGTGGACAAACAACCCATAACCACACAAGATCGATGCTTCCAAGGTCTCCGACAAAACAATTTAAGAAAATCCCTTAGACCATGGCGTGTTGCCAGTTCTCCCACATCCTGGTTAAAAAAAAACGAGGGTTCTAGAACTGAATAAAGAAAACTTAAGTACCACCGAATAAAGAAAAATTGCCCACATCTAGATCTTAAGTACCACCGAATAAAGAAAACTCTGCTAAATACTTAGATGAGTTTGCTAAGTACTTCAGAACTGCCAAAAACTTTCCTTATAAATTCCCATATACAGAAGCAGTATACCTACAATTTCCTTATAAGCAAAATTTGCTAAGTACTTAGAAATACTACCCATGGAAACATATACCGGAGCAATATACCTATAATTTCCCATAAATTCGTAACTCGAGTATCTACATTAGATTCTTCTCTGGTTGGCCCATTTCCTTTGACATTTCAAAATCAGATAGCTTTAGGTAACAGTTCTGCAGCCAACACATACAACATAAACATTAACCATATTTCTTTTTTAGACATTCATTAGGCAATTATTTACATTGATAGTTTACTTTATGCAATAAGCACTGGTATTATCAGTTTACAGAATTAAAACATGTTAAAAACTTGAGCATGGTACCCTTTCCACAAGTGCGAACAACACAAGCCATCTTAATAAGTTTCTCTTGGTTCATCTGTATCCCATCAAATAAATAGACAATCCAAGTTAATCTAATACACACACAATTACTTTTTAGCAGTGATACAGAAAAATGCAAGATCACAGAGGCCAAAGATAAGGAATAAATAAGGTCAAGGACTATTGAGGAGAAACAAGTAGTTGTTAAATGAACTTACATTTATAACATATGAGGCCGCAATCACTCATAAAGTCTGATACAACTTGATCAGCTAATTTCAGCATTATTGAAACTTCTACCATTCAACAGTTCTGAGCATAAGCAGTAACTATTGGCCATCTCCTAACTATACTTTGCACCTTAGGAATCAAGAATGAGAGTAACTGTCTATCGAGCGCAAATGAATGCACCAAATTATATGAATTGAACAGGTTCGTAGTTAAATTCGTAAGAAAAAAATCATTTTTTTTCTCTGATAAACTACCTAGGCTAATTGAGCACTTAATCAGCCATTTACAGCATTAAATGTTTAAACAGAAAGACTATGGAAAAGGCAAGCATGGAAAAAAAAGTAACTTAATTGATTTATACGAATTCCCTAGTGACGAATTATAATAAGATGAACATAGACCAATAAAAAAATTCCTTAAACAAGAATAAAATGTATGACTATTTATGAAAATACTGATTTACACACAGTAATAAGTAAAATAATTATGCAACCGATGAAAAAGTGAAATATTAATAGAGATTTTATGAAATTAAGAACAGATAGAAACCTGCTGCGAGAAAGGTTGAACTCATTGTGCATAAGAACAACAACTTGTTTGACTTGTTGTTCTTTCCTTGTACTTACAGGGATATGCCAATCTGTCTGAGAGTGTTCCTAATAAAAAACACTGAAACAATTATAAGAACAGGCTTGAGCAAGGGTTTTAAGCGTGCATTGTATTCTTGAAAAAATTGTTGTGAAAACTGCGTCTTTGCGGAAGCGACCATGATCTTATTCACCCAATTACTTAAAGATAATTTCTATGGAAACAAACACAGATATGAAATCACACGCACAAACACAAGATATTCCACCCAACCACCCTCTTTATTGATTCTCAAAACGAATTTTGTTTACACACACTGGTTCAACAACCAACAATAAACAAACTACAAGAATCAATAACCCTATTGAGAAAGGGAAAGAATATCTAGATTACTAACACTCTTTGTTGGAGAAGGAGAACAATGAAGAACGACGGCTAAGCCTTGGATTAACTGGAGGCACCAATCATCTCTAGGGCACCAAGCCCTAGAGGCACGCAGCCGCCACTCTATTCGGTCATACCATGCCTTTAATCCAACCCTAGATGTTGCTTTTATAGAAGAATAGAAGCCCTAGGCAAATACCCAATTTACCCCTTCAATACTTGCAGAATAAGTCACAGGAAGACCAAGTCAAGCCATAGAAAAACCCGCTCAGACGTCTGACCAAATTATGTCAGACGTCTGTCCCTGCCCTCGGGTTCCAGACTCTGACAACTCAGACGTCTGAAAGCATGGCTCAGACGTATGAGCTGAAGCTCGACACCAAACTGCTCCTCCTTGTCTTCTCTCTGCCGCTGCTCCATCTCCTCTAACGCCTAGCACATTCATATCTCGTCTTCATCAACATATGTGATTTCATGTCTCAAATCACAACATTCCACCTTGATATGAAATCGCATCACATCAAGTCAACCGACTTCCATGGACATGTGAAATCACCATCACAATGCTCCACCTTAATCTGAAATCATATCAACACTCCAACAATCACCCAACAAGTCATCTAGCTCTTTCAACGACACCTTCTCTCAATTAAAACCAACCTCGATTTCCAGGCAACGAGATACACCCCACCTGTTCCGAGTACAGTTACTCAATTGATTTCAAGGCAACAATCACACCCAGTCGATTTGAAAGGACTACGACCATACCTCAATTACAGACACAACTCACCGTCTGCAAAAGATGCATCTACCACCTGAGCTGCACCGTGCATCAACCTACGATCTAAAAATGCTTGTATTTCCTCAACGACACCCGTCAACCACTTGACCTGAGCTCCTACTTCAATCATCTCGAATCCCTCGAGCATCATCAACATGAAGACCCCCGTCGAACACATCAGCAGTGACCAAATTAACTTCTCCACCTTGCCGTGGACTAGGTTCTTCAACCGTCACTCGCCTGCCACATCGATACTCGTCTACCACTTGACCCGAGCTCCTTCCTCGATCACTCCTGATCGCTCGAGCATCATCAACGTGAAGACCCCTGTCGAAAACATGAACCGAATAACCATGGTACAGGCAAATCAAACCAATTGCCAACATCTTCGTCTTCTTCCATTTTCCCCCATCCACATCTGAGGGTTCCTCTTCATCTCCATCAACTAAACAATTGAGGCCTTCAAAGCCCCATTCAAAATTAGTCATCACCAACAGCGCCATCATATCCGACGAAAAAAAAAATCGTTTTTTTCAACAAAAAATCAATTTTTTTTTATTTTTTTAACAAAAAACAATTTTTTCCAATCCAAAATCACTCTAAGCTTTGCGGTAATCTCTGATACCAACTATTGTGAAAACTGCGCCTTTGCGGAAGCGACCAGGATTTTATTCACCCAATTACTTAAAAATGATTTTTATGGAAACAAACACAGATATGAAATCACACGTGCAAACACAAGATATTCCACCCAACCACCCTCTTTATTGATTCACAAAAGCAAATTTTGTTTACACTCAATGGATTAAAACCAACAATAAATAAAATTACAAGAATCAATAACCTTATTGAGAAAGGGAAAAAATATCTAGATAACTAATACTCTTTGTTGAAGAAGAAGAACAATGAAGAACGACGGCTAAGCCTTGAATTAATTGAGAGACACCAATCCTCTCTAGGGCACCAAGCCCTAGAAACACGCAGCCGCCACTCTATTCGGTCATCCATTAATCCAACTCAATGTGCTGCTTTTATAGAAGAATAGAAGGCCTAAAAAAAATATCCAATTTTCCTCTTAGAGATATATTAGGAATATATCCCCTCAATACTTGCAGATAACACACAGGAAGACCGGGTCAAAATCCAGCAATAAATCCGCTTAAATGCCAAACTGCTTCTTCTAACCTTCTTTCTGTTGCTGCACCATCTTCTCTACCGCCAAGCACATCCACATCTCGTCTCTATCAACATATGTGATTTTATGTCACAAATCACAACAAAAATAATATAAACGAAGTGAAGACACCAGCTCTAAACAAAAGCTTCAAACATACTCCCTCCAGTTCATATTAGATGACGTTTTGTCATTCCACACATAGATTAAGAAAAAAAAATGACATATTTATCCTTTAATTATTCCTCTTAAGCATATTAAATGCTTAATGATGTCCTCCCTTTTTATTGGAAAAAACATTGTCCAACTAGCTTTTTAAGTTTTGAATGGACCACGTCATTTGCAATTACACTTACCAATGATGCTTTGTAACCTTTCAACCAGAACAACCCATGCAAAGGTAATTAATGAGCAGTTTTTAATTAGGGGTAAAAAAGTGAATAAGGTGCTACTTTTCTCCAAACGTCATGTATTATGCAAAAGCTTCCAAACATTACAACGTGAACTAATATGAACTGGAGGAAGTATATGTATATGAACTTCTTATCCAGCAACTTCATCATCCAACGCAGCCTTAAAGTCACTATAAATAACTTGCTTATCCCAAGAAAGAAAAAAAAATGCAAGCCTCCAGCTATCTCTTATTAGCGTCGTCACCTGCATATTCCATGTTTGTAGTTCAAGGCTAGTTGCTTCTGTTCAATTATAGAAGTACATGCATAAAATACTTGTTACATCATATATTGTCAAATAAATAGATAACTAAAAAGGAAATCTATGTTATGATCCAATTTCAAAGCAAAGAGTTAGTAAAAACTGTGTTATAGCCAAGATTCGAGATTTTGGCTGGCTCGTCGGAATTCCATCAGTTTCGTTTAGGTTTAGCGATGACTGATCCGGAATCTCCCCCAAAACCTGATTCTTCGGAAACCGGGAAAAATGTAACAATATGATTATATTACAAGCGAGAAAAAATGTAGTGTTCTTTGAAATAATGTCCTTGCGAGAATTCAGGTTGTTGATGATCCACTGAACCAATAAACCAAAAGGCTAACCTAAAATGAGCTAAACTTAATAGTGCATGCAATCTATTTGATGAGTAATTTCATAAGATGTTGAGCATTAATGAGTCAAGCTATTCCTTGAAGAAGTATATAATTCTACTAAAACCAGATTTACACTTAAAAATAACAAATGATTTACAACCAAGCTTTAAAAATACATAACGATATGTCATGCTCATAACTGACAGTATAAGACTAACTATGGATTGGTAAACCATTAGTCGTGAATATCATATAAGTTCAACAGAAAGCATTATCTTAGACTACAAAATGATGTTTGGACATCGGCATCCTTTAATTTATATGCAAATTGATCGTTAATCAAATGTTACTGTAGAATTGATTTCAGTACCACTTCTATGTTACCTGCAGGCTTTATATATAAATTGATAGTGAATATTAATTATGTTACATGCAGACTTACTACACAGTATCAAAATTGTGTACCTAGTAGAAGCTGTCATATGACATGAATAATATTTAAAATCTTACCTAAATTACTAGTGCACTACATCCTCACATTGGAACCCAACCCAATTAGAGAATTTCCACCTAAATCTCAAGCAATAATTATTACGTAGGACCACAGACAGCAGCACAAACTTATGCTCAGTTTACTTGATATGGCTTCCATCTTGAAAAAGTTTATAATTACCGTGAGCTTTCTAAGGACAGTTGTTTCTCGTTTCATCCAAATAAAAACAATTAGTAAAAGTCATACAACTCAAAATCTGTAAAAACCTACAAATTTATCGAAGCTAATATTTTGGTTCAATTATGAGTTCAAGACCAACCTCAGACTTCTTTCTTGCATGTAAACGAACACCAAAAGTGTTATCACATGAAATAGATACATATATCACATGAAAACATAATTATCGTAGTTCTATAATTTTAGGCCGAAATAAAATATAAAATGGAAGTACAGCTAGTTTATAATGCAAACCATAATAGAAAGTTGTACTTCTTTAAGCACACAATAATTTCCACCAAATTTAATTTGGGCTTGCAAGCACGGCCAAGAACATACAAAGTAATCCAACATGTAATGTGACACAAATGAGACAGTTTGTGGCAGGTTTAGCCTAATAAACACTCATTTACCTATATGAAAATCTTGCATTTTTTAAGTCATCAACTGTTTCGTTCTAACAATATTTTTTTGGTCTTAACACAGAATGTAAATTTCCATTTGTGTACAAGAAGCTGCCAGATAATCAAGGACAGATAGCATGACAAATTACCATTTAACATCAATGTAAAAGATACAGCAAAACATAGTCTGCTTTAAGGAATAACAGCAAAATAGATAAAATAAAACCAAACCTTGAAGGGATATTTGTCAATACACGCTCCTTTTACCAAATAGACATACTCTGCCCTACTACCATAGAATAGAAACTCCATGATAACTTAGCATTCAGAGGTTGAGCTCAAACCATCTGAAGCATTCCGAATTTTCAAGCATAAAGTGTCTGTGAATTACGAAGAAAAAAGTGTGAAAAAGCATCCGGTCCTTTAACAACATCCTATTCAACTTCCCATTTCTTCCTCTCGACCTTGATCAATATAGCAATTGCTACATCAAGTTCTCTTCCAAACCTAATGGGCAGTAGCCTAAAGACTAAACTTTAGTTTTTCCATCTATGGTTAGAGTGCATTTGGTAAACCTACACATGATTTTTCATGCATGAAAACTAGCTCAAATAAAAAAATCCATCAGAACGAGAAGGGCAGAAAAAGATAGGAAAAGGAAAAGAATGTATCACCGGTTCATACACATACCCATTTCAGCTTATTATTACTTTATTCAAAAATTAATGAAACTATTATATAATTATTATTCATTTAATCATGATTTTGCTGTTACACTATGAATAACGCAATCAACGACAACATCTTAAACAAACAAAATAGAAAAACATCATAAATAACGCAAAAAGGCGAAATATTAGGATGAGCAGAACATACCGCAAGAGTTTGTCGTTTTCTCGTCTCCCTTGAAGCTACTAGGTAGAATCGGACGAGATTAGGGCGGCAGGGGTTTGAGGCAGTTGAAGGAGAAGAACGGCATCGACTTAGTGGATTCGACGAACGATGAAGCGATAGAAAAATCTGAAGAAAGCGGAGGCAATTTGGGGGTAGGATAGATTTGGGAAGTAGGGAGAAATTTGGGAAAGAGGGAGCGGTTTGTTCTCGAGGAGCCCTTTTTTAATTTTCAGGGAAATAGGAAAGGAGCGGCCAAAGGAGGCAAACGAAAAACAAAGGCGGGAAAAAATTACACAGCGACTTAACGACTTATATTACATGATTTGTAAGTTCTGTGGTATAAATAGACAGTATATGATCTTAAACATTGTAATTAGGAGTTGTTAAAAACCATTTTTCTTGTACGTTAATGACATTTCATATAATTAAAACTTGTCATTTTTAACTCATAAAATTATCATTTTGTCATCCATTACTCTTCTACATCTATACGAATTAAGCTAGCACCTAAAGTTTAAAACATCCGGTGAGTTACTTTGTTAGTTGCACTTCATCGGGTATCATGTCTACTTATAATGTTTTGTTTTTATATAGGAAAAGGATCTATATCCATTTTCTTATAAATCCTCACCCAACTCCACTTTCGTATTTAGATAAGAAATTTATGTCCTATACATCCAACCTATTACATAACTTTTTGTGCATTACTTATCACGATTGCTTATAATTAATACTACTTGATGCCACTTGGTGCTAGTATCAATTCATGTCAAAAAATTATTTATGCAGCAAAGATCATAAAACTGGGAATTAAAAAAACTACAATGAAAACTTAAAATAGTGGAAAGCTCAAATTTGCAATATGTAGCAAAATAAGAGTAATAAAGCTACAAAATTAACTAAAAGTGCAAACTATGAAGAAAGACCTGAAGCAATTTTCACCATGATCATAAGCTTACGTTGGAATTTCTTTAGGGAATTAAAGAATACAGAATTGGAGATTCGAGATTACCTGAATTTAACAAACGCTTGATTACGACCGACTTTAGGAAACAAAAATTGGATTGAATTCAGGTTTTAAATCCCCCCTATTGTTTTAGAAAATTACACGAGTGTTTTCATTTTCCCTCCACGATACGTGCGTGCTTTGGTGGATTTTTTATTTTCTTTCCTCGAGAATTTTAATAGAGCAGTACTTTGCATCTGTTTTAATAGGGAAGACGCAAATAATTTATTCTCTCGCTTGTTTGCGTCCGATTATATAATGAACAAATGCAAATAGCTATAATAAATTTTCATCACCACCCTACCGCGTCAGTTCATAGACAACAACTAATGCAAAGGTTGGAGTAATATTTGCTTTTCTTTATTTCCGTCTGTTTTCGGTTAGGAACAGATGCAAATTTTAATATTTGCATCTGTCGTTTATACAACAGACGCAAAAGACAAGGTTTTTACTAGTGTGTAAGTTCCATAAGGACATTCAGTTTGTTACGCACTGCGATTGACATTCCCGACCACTAATAATGAAGTAGAATACAAGGCTCTAATTGTCGGGTTATGAATAGCTAAAGAATTGAATCTCCGAACTCTCCAAATATTTAGTAACTCGTAGCTTGTTGTGATGTGTCAGGTCCGAAGAGAGTTTCAAGCAAAAGGACGAAATCTAGCTCCACATTTGTCAAAAGAAAGGGAACTTCTCAATGATTTCGAGTACTACACCATTGCTCACATTCCAAGGGTAGAAATATAAAGGCCGATTCACTTGCGAAGTATGCTAGTTCAGGTGATGCACGACTTTTGGGGTTGCTACCGATGGAAGTCCTCAATAATCCGAGCACTAATGACATAGAAGTGGAATATGTTATGGAAACTATCGAAGGACTAGAGTCATGGATGACCCCTATAAAAGAATATCTGAGTAACGTAACACTTTCGGCAGATCAGACAGAACAAAAAAGGTTGCTTAGAAAGGCTCTAAGGTTCATTATTCAATACGGAAAGTTGTATACAAGCGGATATTCTATGCCATTGTTACGATGTGTGACCTGTTAGGAAGAAAAAAAGAATCCTAGCTAATGAACATGAGGGTGAATGTGGGGACCATTCTGGTATTCAAATCTGGCCAAGAAGATACTCCAATATGGTTACTTAGGGCCTGAAATAAACGGGTGTTGACATGATTTTTGTTCGAAGCTGTCACACGTCAAGTTTCCGGTTAGCAACGCGCTCAAGCATTAATAACATCGTTAGAAAGCGAAAAGTGATTTTGGCGAAGTCCCGACGTGTTCTGAAAAAAGATTGGAAATGGTGTCTATTCGTAAAATCATCGTCGAACGACTCAAAAAAGCTGGCACAGTCAAAATACGTGATCGACACAATCCGATCAGCTCAAAATAGTTGAGCGCGTCGATCCGATCACATGGCAAAACTCGTTGTGCAAAATTATATGCTTCTTGCAAAAAGTAGTGTCGCACACTCAAAAACAGCTGGTTGACACGCGTCGATCACGAAAAATGACTTGCACGATGCACAATGTCAAAATCTAGTAAGTTGGCTAAAGTAAATTTGGCACATCAAAAAGGTATGATTGGCACGTACCTTGGTCGATCAGTTTGGTAAATGTGGTAAACTTGGTAGATTTGGAACGTTGGAAATAACCTGATCAACAGGGCAGATCACTCCATTTTTACGTATGTGCATTAGTGTTCAGAGGCTTGGCAAACCACCACTTCCCATCACATTTAATTTGGATGCGATTTTTTCGTGATTGCGTCAGTGTGATGCGAGGTAGGCCCGATGCGCACACGGGGAAGGATCCGGTGCGATTTGGAAAAATCGAGGAGGCGGCTTCAGATCTGGAAAATTCTTGAATATGAAAAGGAGGTGATCGCATCGGGCTGATGTGATATTTCCATGATGCGGAGTCGAGGATTTTGGATGCAATAAAGTCGATACAATGAGAAGATCTGGAAAATGCCAAATCGCTTGGCACAACAGAAATGACATGCGTATTACCCAATTTGATGGATCCGTACGTGTTGATCACCATTTTTGGTGATGCGAGATTTTGCAAAGGCTTGGACGCGATTTTTTGGATTTACTAAGGATGTGATGCCATTTTTCGTATCCGACCGTGATGTAGGATTCGATTTTCTTGATGTGGGCTACGTACGATGTGATTTTCTGATAGTATGGTCCCCAAATCTCATTTACCCCTACCTAACCAACTACCTATAAATACCCCCAAGCTTTGCATTCATACGGATTATTTTGGCTTGGATTTTTGGACTTCTTGAATTTCTAAAGCACCATTAATGGCTCCCATCTTCTTCTCCATGACTATCGGACGTAGCATGGAACACTAAAACATTGCACAAATATTTTCCATAAATTTTTGGACATTTACGAGGATAATGACACTACTTTTGGACTATTTTGGACATTTTTGGATTGCTTGGAAATTGCAGCTATTTTATGGATATAGTTGACCAAGTGAACGCATTTTCTGCTCGACGAAAATGAAGGACATTTTAGTCAAAGTTTAGAATTGACAATTATTTTGTTATTTTACTGTAACGCTTTGCACTTAAATATTGTCCGAACTTGTACAACTTTGTAATTGGAAATTATATGATGAATGATTATTATGAAGTGGACGTAGGTGGTAGTTTCGAACCACTATAAAAAGTTGTGCTCTCCTGTATTACTTTATTTTGGATTTGAATCACTTTGTTCATATTACACATACACTCAAGGGTTGGCGTGTGCTGAATAAAGTGACAGTTCCGCACGTCAACCCTTTGACGTGCCAGGAAAGGGGCGCATCGCTTTGACTTCTGCTTTGGGTTAGATTCTCGGATTTTTCTTTGGATTTCATCTTTTGTTTCAGTTTTTGGCTTCGACTTTGTTACTCTCTTTTCATCATGGTTAAGTGCATGAAGCTGGATGTTATCGCTGAAGCTTAAGGCACAGAAGGTGGAGAAGTCAAGAATTTCTTCGACTGGAGTTCCATCGAACTACGTCACTTGAGAAGACGTCGATGGAATGATTAAGTACTTAGCTACGGATTTTAATGCTTGACTTGAGCGATAGGAAAATGCTTTTAACGCCTTTCTTTCCTGGATTGAGGACAGGATAAGAAGTGCTTCGAGGCCGACTAGCCATGCAGATATTATTCGAACGAGTACCAACGTTCCTCAACCACCGACTCAGAACTTGGGGGAAACCCCGCAAACTAACCAGTAGGCCAATGCCGATCCTCGGACTGGTGTCGGCCCCGCTACACTCGGGTCGGTCCCGCTACACTCGGGGGCACCACTAATCCCAAAATCGCTCCGGCCTGTAACACTTTGGTTGGTCAAGTTATGGGTTCCTCTATTATAAATGTTGCTCATTCATCGGTGTGTGCAACTTAGAATGGTAGTGCTCCCATGGATACGGGAATGAGGATAGAACCTGATATGGCCCCTCAGGTTGGAATTCAACCATATATTCTTCTCGCCAACCAAATGATTCCTAATATGGACTTAAACACGGGGGCACCAGTGTTTCTTTGGATAATCTTAATCATTTTCTTGCTTTGGCAATGGGTCTCAAATCGCGGATGTCATCCGTCGATTCACTCGAGGTGGTGCCTCTTCTTCAGGACTGGATTGCATGACTTGCAATCCGTTTTCTTTGGATATCAAGAACTCTCGCAACCCATCGGATTTCAAGCTACCAATGTTGGAACCTTATGATAGTCGGAAGGATTCGACTGCTCACTTGATGAGATACATACGTCACATGGAAGTTCTCTCCACTTTAGAAGGCGTCATGGAAAAGTGCTTCCCACTTTACTTGACTGATATTGCTCTTATTTGGTTCAGGCAGCTGGAGATGGACTCCATTACTCTTGGAATTCTTTTTTTGTGAAATTTGTGGAATAGTTAAGAGTCAACATTGCTTATCCAAAAGACATAATGATTCTCAATGGCATTAAGCAAAAGTCCGGCGAGACTATGTGTAAATACTTGAAATGATTTAATGCTGCAGTGGCTTCGATCAATAGACCAGACCCATCTATGGTACTAAGGGTCAATGTACCTAGTGTTTTGGACAAATCTAACTTCAAGACTTCACTACACCGAGACCCAATGAGGGTCTCAGAGAATTTTATTTTGAAGCTGAAAGATTCCTTCGGGAGGAGGATGCGAGGACTAACAAGAAGGTTCTCGAGGCTAATGCTACTAAGGGCGGAAAACCATCCGACTATAAAAAGGTTAAGGATTCTACTACTACTAAGCAATCTCCTTCGGGGAATGTATCGTAATATGGCTTGCACGACCTCGATGGTCATAACACAAATGAACAGCACATCTCAGCAATGTGATTGAAGAGTGTGTCAGAAGTGGAGAGCTGGCACGGTATGTTCGAACTTAGGATGTGGTGCAAGAACAAGCACAACCCCCCAAATAAATTAAGATAGGTATGGGACCAGCAATTGTCTTGATAGCATCGTTATCAACCGAACCTCTCACTAAATCTGATGTCTTGGATGCAAGTCTCCCCAGCATAAATATCGTACGACTTGTGGATTATGGTCTTCTGCGGATTCTAGATTAGTGGCTCTCAAATAATGGGCTTCCTACTAATGGCTTTCTTGCTTCTAATTTTCTGGCTTTCTGATTTCTTGATCCCCCATTGCATTGGCTCTCTTGGCTTTCTCTAATTATGGATATTCAGGCTCTGGCCCCTAGATATATCTCTTTTGGCTCTATTGAATGTAAATGGTTGAGTCGACCTACCCATGCACGAGAGCTGTTATAATCTTTAAGCATGCTCTTCTGGCGACAAAACATCATTTGGTTATTAGTAAAATGGATTTTTTGACATTTCTTGGTCGTTTTACTAATGTAAGGCAGCCTTGAACCCATCTACAGCTCTTGGTCGTCTTCCCTCATTTAAGATCGCCCTAAGAAAAGTTTGATTTCAGAACTAGGATGGCTAAGCTCGCTTACCTATGTATGGGACCAAATATCCCTAGGAATGCTCTTCGCGAGCAATAAACCGTCCGGTCCCCTTCACGTTGAACGTGAAATAAATGACGGCTAAGTTTGTATACCCATGTAGGGGACCAAATATACTTAAGCATGCTCTTTATAGACGACGAACCGTTAAGTTTTCCTTTCGATTTTACTAAAAACTCCAATGTTTTATAACTTTAATAAGTTTACCTCGGAAAGCCAATGCTTATGGAGTATGAAACCTGAAATCAAATTACAAACGTTAAATTTTATTTATTTATGACCTTGGGTCATCTTGCCTCGACAAGATCGCCTCTGGAAAATAATATGCCTTGGTCGTCTTGCCAAAACAAAATCGCCTTGGACCAAAATTACATGCCTTGGTCGTCTTGCCAAAGCAGGACCACCTCAGACCCAAACTACATGCCTTGGTCATCTTACCAAAGCAAGATCTCCTTGGACAATAACATCCCTTGGTCGTCTTCTCTTGATAGGATCGTCTTGGAAAATATAATGGCCTGTGACAGACCCATTGGTGACATGGAAAGATCACTCACTACTGACCATATGAATTTTCTGATTATACAGGTTATAGGGCTCCTCAAGTCCAACGAATATTCTGGCTATTCTGGTTATCCCCAAACGATCCAAATTGATCGTAGTCTTTTAACGGATTTCTAACTAATACGATCCCAAATGATCGTGGATTTCTAAATAATATGGTACAAACCGATCGTTGGCTTTCATCTAAGTTCATGCTTCTTGGTTTCCTCCTCATGGGTAATACAATCCGAAGTGATCGTAGGTTTCTGGATTTTTGGTCTTCTCGCAAAACACATCTTTCTTCCACAAGCAAAACATTTTGGAGGGGACAAAATGTTTACATGATTTTTTGTCGAAGCTGCCACATGTCAAGTTTTTGGTTAGCGCCGCGCTCAAGCATCAATAACATCATTAGAAAACACAAAGCGATTTGGTCTAATTCGCGACATGTTTGGAAAAAAGGAATGGAAATGGCATCAATCCGTAAAATCTTCGTTGATAGACTCGAAAAAGTTGGCGCAGTAAAAATACATGATCAACACAGTTGGATCAGTTGAATATGGTTGAGCGTGTCGATCCGATCACGTGGAAAAACTCATTGCGCAAAAATATATGGTCTGGCAAAAAGCAGTGGCGTGCACCAAAAAACATCTAATCGATATGCGTTGATCACGAAAAATAGCTTGCTCGACTCACGGTATCAAAATCTGGTAAATTGGGTAAAGTTTATCTGGCCCGTCAAAAAGGCCTGATTGACATGTACCATGGTCGATTAGTCTGGTCATTCTGGTAAAAGTGGTAAACTTAGATTTGGCACATTGGAAATCACATGATCGACATGGTAGATCACTCCATTTTCATGTGTGCGCATCGGTGGTCAAAGGATTGGCAAACCACCACTTCGCATTGCATCAGGTTTGGATGCGATTTTTCGGTGATCCCATCAGTGTGACGCGAGGTTGGCATGATGCGCACACAGGGAAGGATACACTATGATTTGGCAAAATCAGGGAGGCGGCTTCGGATCTGGCAAATTCTTAGATGCGAAAAAAGGTGATCGCATTGGGCTGATGCGATATTTCCACGATGCAGAGTCGAGGATTTTGGGTGCAGTAATGTGGATATGATGCGAAGGTCTAGCAAAAGCCAAATCACTTGGCACGACAGAAGTGGCATGCAGATCACCCAATTTTAATGGATCGGCACGTGTTGATCACCATTTTTGGTGATGCGAGATTTGCAAAGGGTTGGATGCGATTTTTTGGATTCACCAAGGATGTGATGCAACTTTTCGTATTCGACTGTGATGTAGGATGCATTTTCTTGATATGGGTTATGTAGGATGCGATTTTCTGACAGTTGTCCCCAAATCTTACCTACGCCTACCTAACCTACTACCATAAATACCCCCAAGCTTGGCATTCATATGGATCTTATTTTGGCTTGGATTTTTGGACTTCTTGAAGCTTTCAAGCACTATTAATGACTTCCATCTTCTTCTCCATGGCTATTGCTCATAATATAGACCACTAAAATGTTGCACAAACGTTTTCCATCAACTCTTGGACATTTACAAGAATAATTACACTGCTTTTGGACTATTTTAAACATTTTTGGATTTCTTGTACATTGAAGCTATTTTCTGTACATAGTTAACCAAGTCAACGCATTTTTCGCTCTATGAAAAAGAAGAACATTTAAGTCAATGTTTAGAATTAACAATTACTTTGTTATTCTATTTTAATGTTTTGCACATAAATATTGTCCGAACTTGTACAACTTTGTAATTAGAAATTATATGAGGAATGATTACTATGAAGTGGATGTAGGCGTTAGTGCCGAACCACTATACAAAGTTGTGCTCTCCTGCTTTACTTTATTTTGGATTTGAATTACTGTGTTCATAATACGAATACACTCGAGGATTGGTGTGGGTTGTATAAAGCGACAATTCCCCACGTCAACAACATGGATGCCTTAAATTTTGCCCGAAAGTATGATAAATGTCATAGATTCGCTAAGATCCCGAGAGTCCTGCCATCTGAATTGACACAGAAGGCCAGCACATGGATGCCTCAAATTTTGCCAAAAAGTATGATAAATGTCATAGATTCGCCAAGATCCCAAGAGTCCTACCATCCGAATTGACACAGAAGGCCAGCTCATAATCATTTGTAATATGAGGCATCGATTTGATTGGACTACTACCAATAGCCAAAGCAGGGACCAAATATGTGATAGTTGTTTTAGACTATTTCACTAAGTGGGTTGAAGCAGAACTCCTGACCACAATCACTACTAAAAATATTATTAGCTTTGTGACTAAAAACACCATTTACAAGTTTGGCGTTCCACAAAAGATAATCATAAAAAAGGGAAACAATTCGAGAATAAAGAGTTTTCAAGCTTCTATAAGTGTTACCAAATTCAGAAAAGCTTCGCAGCTGTGGCTTATCCGCAGGCAAACGGCAAGTGTCAACAGTTAAAAAAATCATCAAATCTACCATCAAAAAGTGGTTGATAAAAGCTAAAGGCAGATGGGTAGATAGTTACAACTTGTGCTATGGGCTTACCAAACAACTCACAAATCTACGACAGTGCACACGCCATTTTCTTTGGCATTTGGTTCGGAGACGATGATACCAGTGTAGTTAGAAGTCTTGACTCATTGGAGGATCCATTTCAATCAAGCCGAAAATGAGCAGTTGTTGTTGGAAGCCCTTTATCAACTTAATGAATGAAGGGAGTTAAAGAACTTAGGCTAGTAGCACATCAGAGAAGAATGGTGAGACATTTCAACTCTAAAGTCCGCCATCATACATTTGAAGCCAGTAATTTCATCTTGAAAATGATAGTGACCAACACTGGAGTATTCAGACCAAACTTGGATGGGCCATATGTAATCGGGAAGAAGCTATTCGATGGAGCGTTCAAATTAACCACAATGGATGGAATACGGATTTCTTGGGCCTTGAATAGTGACCACTTGCGTCCCTATTTTGCTTAAAAATATTGTTTGGAAGTTGTAATGCTTTCGTTGCTTTTGTTTTTCATGCTAAGAATTAGTCATCGCTTATGCCGGGGCATTGTATCCAAACTTATGCTATTTCTGATTATCAATAAAACATACTTCTGAATAATTGTGACTATGTACTTGTGAAATTTTGTATTTTAGTTTGAAATTGCAAAACACTAAAGTCAATTTAAATTTGCAGGAAACAAGGCTGTTAACGCGAAAACGATTTACTAAAACGTCACGACCCTCGACAAAGCTACCCTCGAAGGTGATCCGAGCACGAAAAAGAAAGTTAGCAAAAGTGCAACAAGAAACCAGATTCGTGAGGTCAAGCTCAAAGAGGTCACTAATGATTGCACGATGAAAATATTGCCCCAATGAGTTGCATAATATACATCGTGATGAGTCTAGCCTTGGGAAATGCATTCAGTACAAGTTGGTCTCGAACTTGGAAAAGGCACGTGACTATCGATAAACATTGGATGGATAAAAACCTCGCTCCTATGAGGCGCTCAATATACATAGTGATGAGTCCAGGCTCGAGAAATGCCACCAGAATAAGATGATCTCAACCTCAGAAATAGGCATGTGACATCAACAGACATTTTATAGATAAAAACCTCGCTCCTATGAGGCACTCAACATACATCGTGATGAGTCCGGCCTCGGGAAATGCGACTGGCACAAGCTGGTCCCGACCACGGGAAAGGCACATGACGATCGATAAACATCGGACGGAAAAAAATCTTCTATAAGGCACTCGATAAACATCGTGATGAGTCCGGCCTCGGGAAACGCGACCGACATAGGCTGGTCCCGACCCCATAAAAAGGTACGCAATAATCGATAAACATTGAGTGGATAAAAAACCTCGCTCCAATGAGGAACTTGATAATAATCGTGAAGAGTCCGGCGTCAAGAAACGTCACCAACCTAAGTTGGTCCCATCCCCGAAGAAAGGCACACGACGACCAATAAACATTAAATGGATAAATAACCCCGCCCTACGGGGGCAACTCAGTTGAACGCCAAATAAATATGGCTCAGGAAAACACCAATGATCTTTGAGTGATTACAAAACCCAAAAATCCAACAATCAGATGATTGATGAAATTGAACAATGCACAAAGGAAATTAAGACACTGGTTCACCCTAGTGTTCACGACGACCCATGGTGCGGAATCAATACTACTTACAATGACCTTGAATGGCATCAAGATAAAGCACACCATAGGGCTATCCCAACACTACGATGAACTAAAGGCATATAATAAAAAGGAAAATGGGTTGTAGTAAAGTAGAATGTGAAAAAATAAGGAAGTACACCGAGAAACATCACATAACAAATGATACAAGGTTGTACGACAAGTAAACTAGGTTTTATTAATAAGTTGTCATTTACAAGATCATGTCAAACAATAAAAGAGGCGAGGGTTGGTACTCACACAACCACGGTCAATAAAGACAAAATACAAAAGCCAAAGCACTAATCCTTTTTCTTCCCACATTTCAAACTTTCGCTTGATTAAATCATTGGCTTAGTAGACCTTACTGGAGGAGCGATAGTGGAAGCCGAAGAAGCAAGAATCACAGGGTTTCCCTCATCATCAGTAACGGGGGCGGCCTTTGACTTCTTGCGCGCACTGCGTTTCCCGCCACATTTATCCTTAAACTGTTTATCGCTCCCTGAAGAAGGATCCTTGTACTCAGCAACTAAACCACCCTTTGTGGTCCTTCTCTGCTCAATAAGGTCTCTGCCACCTTTAGAGGAAACTGCCAGATCATCTAGGCCTTATAAGTCAGCGGTCTTCTCACATTGTGTTCTCGGATGAGTGGCAAGAGTAGAAGTCGAGGCAAGGGTAATGGGGTAGCAAATGTCTGAGGAGTAGTGACTACTGGGGCAGATCCTGTCGTAATAAGCAGCGAGGAAGTAGAAATTGCAGTTGTCCCTGTGATGCTAGCAGCAGGAGGAAAAGAGTTCGGTAATCCCAATCCTATATCAAATGAAAATTGAGCGATTCAATCATCGAACTCGTATATGGAAGGTAAGTGATCCCCTATGTCAGAGATGATATCAGCATTACCTATCTCCAAGGATACCCGTGCTGCAATCTCAAAGCCTTGGTCACCTTGACTATTGCCTTCGTCACTTGATAAGTTCTCCTCAGCATTTACGTCATCAGTAGCTATGGTAAAGGGGGCAGTCGCTCGAGTAGAAAAATCGACAAGGGCCACGGTAGCAAAAGTGGCTTCAGTAGAAGTAGCAATGACGCCAGTGCATGGTAGCCTCGACGGGGGCAGCTTTGGCAAGAGAAAGATCCTCGGGGCAATGGAGGCACCCAAAGTAGTCTAGGGATCAGGGCGAGATTCGTCAGAAGGCGTAACTCTCTTGACAACAATAATTTCCCTTTGACATCTCAAGTCTTCTTGCCCTTTGGCAAGAGCAACCCAAGATTCATCGTCCAAATAGAAAGCCAAGAGCTCCTCTTCTACGTAATCCCATCAACAACTATTCATATCAAAACCCCCTCCCATACCTCGGCCAAAGTGTAGGGATACCTCTCCTTCGAAAACACAGAATTACCTTTGCCCGTAACACAAAGAATATAAAACTCAAACATATTCACATTGAGAGTGTTCATTGTGCTGACATAGGTACCCTAAATGGCTTATTTTTCTTGCCTGACCTGATCACGCTCTTACCACATCAAATCACACTCTCGTTGGTCCCTGGCATGTTGGACCTTCAATTTCACATTTTTCAATAGACTCATTATCGACTGCTACAGTGAGATTTGCCACATGCTTACGGTAATCCTCAATGGTCCTTCTCTCCAAGTCCAATAAATCTTTGGCCCATTTATGTGCAGCATGGGTATCAAATAGCAGAGAATTTATTAAAGCCTCTTTTTGTTGGTGAGATTGAACCGCAGCCGCTAGCTCTTCTTCAGATTTCCTTTCGGCATCCTCAATTTCCTCATAAGAAGTAACAATGTGCCAAATTTCTCTATCTCTCTCTTCAATAACGTTCTCCTATTCGGCCCGATCACTTTCCATTGTGAGTCGATCCTCACAATTCAACCTATTAGCTCTTTGGAGTTGCAAAACCAGTTTCTTCAAATTAGAGGGTTTCTCCACATCATTCTTAAAAACCTCAATATTCATCAACATTTCCTCTTTGTCAATTGTGGTAATATCCAAGTCAAAGCGCACTTCGCCTAAGTACCATCATGGAAATCTCTGCGCTAGTCGACTGATTGCCTTCAAAAGTGAGTAAGGAGGCCTCTTGAAGATCTTATAAATGTCGGTCTCAGTCAAGGTGGTGACATGAGGGTTGGAACATTAAGGAGAAATAGAGGTAAGAGCGGTAGATATCATATCAAGAGGAACTGAGCTTTAGTTAGTTTTGGCATGCTTGGACATTTCTTTAGAGTGGCGTCTTTGTTCTTATCGTCCCTTTCACGCTTCTTATGTCTATCTTCTTCATGGCTACGACCCCGGGCGCGATGTTTGCGATCTCTTTTCTCTTATTCCTCATGATCCCTCTTGTCACACTCTTACCTATCCTTATGAGCATACTCTTTGTGAAATTTTCTCTCCTTCATCTCTTCCTCCATCTTACAATGCCTTGGATAAAAGCGGCCCGAGTCACTAAAACCCTAGAGGCACGATGTTGGAAATCGTCATAGTACTCATGTTGGCGGCTCATAGCGGAACTTACAAGAAAAAGAAGTTCAAATTAGTGGCAGAGTCGAGAACAAGGATAGGAGAACATAAGAACTAATGTTAAGTATGTGTGATGAAAGGTGCATGTGGGTGTCATATAAACCCGACTCCCCTACGAACCGGTCGGTGCAGAAGGAATCATAGGGGTCTCAAAGAACATAGGAATAAGTTTTGGAGCACACAAAGCAAAAGATGGGGTCAAAGGAGTGGCTAAATTAAACATCGCATAAGTGCCCAAACTAGATGTCGTAGGAATAATCAGTGGGGGCAACCTCGAAAATTTTGGCGGGTGTCATGCATAAGTCACCCAAGTCACCAAAAATGTCCTGACCATTCCCATCCAAAGTTTGTGTAGGGGAAGTTTTGGTCAAAGGAGTTTGAGCATCACCAACAGTTGTTTCAACAGAGTCGGCATCAGACTCATCGCTGGTGGATTCTCCACTAGAAGAGTTTGCAAATCAAGGATCGTATTCACTAGTTCCTACGCTAGTTTCACTATCGCTAAAAAACTCTCCCTCCTGTATATCTATATCAGGATCCGCAAGTTCCTCTCTTTCGCGTTATATAAATTCTCTCCCATCGCCTTCTTTGACGGGTGACATTCTATACAAGGTGCCTTATTCCTTAACATCTCGCTGACCCGATCCTTTAGTAGCAAGAGCATCTTCAAAAGGAGTTCCCTCCACTTTGTCCTCTCTTTTTGTTGGGTAGATGGGTCATCGATCATAACACGGGCATAGGTCGAAACCTATCGAGGTATAACTGACTTATAAGCCTCCAACATGCGAATTGAAGAAGGAATTCATCTTAAAGCAGGAAATCCTTTTGCCTCCCATCCTCATCAACAACTTTTAAAGATTTGGTTTGGGCATGTGCTTGGAATCCTCTACTTGGGAGCGCAAAGCTATAAAGGTAAAATAGAAAAAGGAAGTTGAGTCAAAATGCCCTAGACTTATGAATTCAATAAGGAAAGTGACCTTAGCTTGAACACTTACCTACTCTCGTCTGAAACTTATTGAACCCGTCAACCATTTGGCATAGAAGAACAAATTCATAAAATGAGGAATCTTGTCTTGTAAATCAGGATCAGTTTCTAATTCTAGTAGCCTCGACGAAAATCAAGGATGGACGGTCTTTTATCCCCTTCAAAAGACAAAGGTAACAAATTTCCTCAAATAAGGGCACGCTATAAAGTTCTCATGAAAAACATGTATAAACCAGTGAGCACAGCATATCCATTTAGATGCAATTGGTAAGGCTAAGATCCTAGTTCCTCAAGGACTAACTGCAGGAAAGGATTAAAAGGTGGAACAGCGCCATAAGAGCACATGTAATGATGACATGCAATAAACCCGGTAGGGGGAGGATCAACTACTTCGTTCTTCTCAAACAGTCGGACATCCTCTTCTAGAATGCCAAATTGTATGCAGATGTATTGAAGCATCCTATGGGTCACCACAGAGGGCCATCTCTCCAACAGGTTTTGGATGAGTCTGAGAACATGACGAGTTCGATCTATTACAGGCCCCATTGCAATGATAGCTATTTTAGGGGGCACATGTGAAGAGACTCATGTTTGCATAGATGATGAGTGCACGTTGAAGGTAGATCGAAATAAATCTAAGAAGAATTACTTTCTCTAGATTATAGGTGTTTTAAAGGTCGAGAGGCCATTCGACATAGGGCAAAATGTATATCGACGTAGGAAAAAATATATATCGACGTATCCTTGTTCAAAATTTATTTTTGAGCATTTTTCAAGTGTTTTGATATATATATATATATATATATAATTCTGGAAATTCTTCAATTAAAACATAGTGTTGTGAATGAATATTTTAAAGTAGAAAATCATATAAAAGCATAAATATAAACTACATAAACATATTTATAAAATTATTGAGTTTAAAACTATATAAATATAAAGTATATAATATATAAAACTAAAGTTTAAAAAATAAAAGTAAAGAAAATAGAATAGAGAAGATAGAGATTGAAGAAAGATTTAAAAACAGAAATTGAAATCAGAAATTAAAAAACAGAATTTGAATTTGAATTTGAACCTGGAGTGCTATTCAGAGTGTTACATAAACTAGACTCTATTACTATATTTGTAATGAAATCTTGAACTCTTGAAATCTTGATTTCTCATGAGTTTTGAATCATCTTTGAATTCTGAATCTCTTAAATCTTTAAACTATACAATCTTCAATAATAATTCCTGTACATAAATCCTGCATATGTACATATATTCTAGATAAAAGTGTTAGTATATATTTTATAATCAATTAATATTGAAATAAGGTTGTTGTCATCAAAACACCATTCTCCAACAATCTCCCCCTTTTCGATAATGACAACCTTAGTTTATAAAATATCATACATGTTCATACTTATTGATGATGATCCTTCTAATACTCCTCCTGTCTATATGAATCTTATAAACTAATTCTATATTTTATAATTTCTCCCCCTTTGGTATTATCAAAAAGAGATTCTAAAACTACTTCCCCTAAATCTTATAGCTATCTAAATGTTTCCTAAGTCAAAGTAGAATACTCCCCCTAAGTCCTAAATTTATCTATATAGTATTCCCCTTAATGTTCCTTATATACCCTCCCTTAATCTTTTCTTATATAACAAAGTGATAGGAAACTTATAAAACAAGCATTATATTTAACCATTGTTTACAAACGATATTAAATTTACATATTATACATCGAATTAACGAAAAGGAACGAAAATATATGACTGGAATCGAATCAAAATCTATATTCTACTTGTCCTTAACTATAGGAGATTTGTGGGTAGGGCAATTTGGGTAATGGAGACAAAATTCTCCATTTCTTCCAAGCATATTTCCGTTATGATCGTATAGGACTTCACCTATGCAAATGACTTGATCCTCCTCGTTTGAGACTTCTTGTTGTTCCTCCTCGTGTTCCTCTTCCTCCATTATATCTTCTTCCTCTTCTTGTGGTTCCTCCTCTTCTTCCATAGGTTCATTATCATCTTCGATGATAATCGGATTAGTCTGACTAGCCGTTATAAAATTAAGAAGACTACTTATCACTTTTCCTTGCCTATTTTGCTCTTGGATCATCTTAATTTGAAGTACTTGTATTTCAGCGAGAATTTGCAGAGTGAATTCCATCTTTTCTTCAATTTTGATGACACATAATAGCGTAGAACATTGAAAAGGACCTCCAGATGATCCAGCGGATGAATCGGGATTGATTTGGGTGTTTAAATTGGTGGAGGCACTGTTTATTTTAATTTAGAGTTTTTACAGAAGTGAGAAATGAAAATGAAGAAAAAAGTCGAAGTAGAGAATTTAAATAATTATTGTAACTAACTTTTGGCAGGAATTAATTTTAAAATTTTGGCAGTTATATGCCGACATATACATAAATGTATGTCGACATACTTGTCTTTTAAATTTTATTTTTCCGATTTTTAATGTAATTTATATATATATTAGCTTACTTAATTTTTCAAACTCACTTAATAAACAAATGGATAATTCACTTCTAAATTTAGTAAATGTTTCTTTGTTTAGTGATTCTATTAATATATCTTCTATTTGTTTATCTTTTTCTATAAATTCGAGTATAATTTTCACTTTACTTATGTTATCTCTTAGAAAATGATGTCATATATCGATAAGTTTGGTTCTTGAATGATGAGTTGGATTTTAAGAAATATTTGTAGAACTCGTATTATTGCAGTATGTCGGTGATTTATTTATATTTAATCCAAAATCATTTAGAGTTTGTTGCGTATATATTACTTGTGAACAAGCCAAAGCAGCAGAGATATATCCTGCTTCAGTTTTTGTCAAGGATACAGTATTTTGCTTCTTACTAAACCGCGAGACTAGCGAATGTCCTGAGAAGTGACATGTTCCACTAGTATTTTTACGATCGTATTTACATCCCATGTAGTCAGCGTCACAATAAGAAACTAAGTCGAATGAGTCATCCTTAGGATAAAATAATCCAAAGTCTGTTGTAAGCTTTACATACCTTAGAATATGTTTACGGCTTTTAAATGTGTTTCCTTAGGTTGCGATTGATATCTTGCACAGAGACATACACTATGCGTTATATCTGGTCTACTAGCAGCTATATAAGTAACGATCTTATCATTCCTCTATATAGTTTTTGATCAAAGTCTTTAGATGTATCATCTTTACTTAATGCCATATTAGTCGCCATCGGTGTTGGTCTCTCATTAGTTGTTGTTAGATTATATTTATTAATTAGATCTCTTGTATATTTTCTTGATTAATAAATATTCCATTCTTTAATTAACGAATTTGTAATCCTAAGAAGAATGTTAGTTCTCCAATATGGCTCATCTCGAATTCTTGGGTCATAATATCTGAAAATTCTTTATTCATCTTATCGTTTGTTGATCCGAAAATTATATCATCAATGTATATTTGTAATAATTTTATATCTCTACTATTTTTCTTAATAAACAAGCTATTCTCTAATTTTCCTATTACAAAATTGGATTGTAACAAATAATTTCTTAATCTATCATACCAAGCCATAGGACTTGTTTTAATCCATATAACGCTTTCTTTAACTTATATACGTGATTTGGTAGTTTTCATCTCCAAATATAGGTGGTTTCTCTACATATATGTCTTCTTTAAAAAATCCATTTAAAAAAGCACTTTTGACATCCATTTGATATAATTTGAAATTATAATGGTTTGCAATAGCTAGTAAAATTCTAATGGCTTCTAATCTTGCTATAGGGGCAGAAGTTTCATCGTAATCTATTCCTTCTTCTTGAGTATAACCTTGTGCTACTAGACATGCCTTATTTCTTATGATCTCACCATGTTCATTCATTTTGTTTTTATAAACCCATTTGGTTCCTATTATAGTCTTATCCTCAGGTCTAGGAACAAGTTCCCATACATCATTCCTAGTAAATTGGGTCAGTTCTTCTTGCATAGCAAGTATCCATGAATTATTGGAAGATGCTTCCTTTGGATTCTTAGGTTCAATAGTTGAAATAAATGCAGTATTACTCATATTATTCAATTGATTACGGGTTCTATCAACGAATTCAATATCTCTTAAGATATTTTCTACAGGATGATCTCTAAGTAATCTAATTCTTTTATTTGGTTGATTATCTTCACGATTTATTTCATCTTCATTGTTTTGAGTTATACTTTTATAATTTTCGTCGAAAGATACGTTTAAGGTTTCTTCTATGGTATTGGTTCTAGTATTGAAAACTCTATATGCTTCACTTCTTTTGAATATCCGATAAATATTCCTTTATCGGATTTTGAGTCAAATTTGTCTAAAGTATTAAGTATAAACGATTTACTTTCAAATATTTTGAAATATGACACTTTTGGTTTCTTATTATATAAAAGGTCATAAGAAGTTTTATGAGTTAAAGGTCTAATTGATATTCTATTTAAAATATAGCAAGCTTTTGCAACTGCCTCAGCTGTAACACCCGACCTCCATTAAGGTCACTCACAAAGGGAATGCCTTAACTTCAGTGGAGCGTTTTAAGCGAATATAGAACAGAAAATCACAACAAGACAGGCATAAAGCAGTACTTGAAAATTAAAACTTTATTTCACTGCAGCGGATAAACCCATATGTTTGATTACATCATCAAAACCATAAACGAAAGTCAAGTACATCATATCCATCTTGATAAAACAAAGTACATAAACTGAAAGACATAATCCACAACATTAAAATAGCCATAAATAAAGAGAAGCTGAACTTTACTTCAGCGGTCCAAGAAATCTTCTAAAAGTAGTCCAAGATCAAGCTCCACTGGTGCTAGTTCCAACCTGAGCACCTTGGGGAGGGGGGGGGGAGATGGAAAAAGGGGGGTCAGACATAAAGTCTGGCGAGTGCGATAATTCTAACAATATAATTAACAAAGTAACTAGGCTAAGGCATAAGTTGGAAAATAGGGAAATGACCATGAACCATTGAGTATGACAGAGTAAACAAGTAAACAAGATGAATTACGATATCGTTAAAGCGCACCTAGACTACTATAGGATGATTACTGAACTACACCAACACCATGGGATAATTCCTAAACTGCACCACCACTAGTCACCCTAAGGTTGATCCCGCCTACAGACTTAATAATGATATTGGTAGTTTCGTGCACCCCTAGCTGCCTTCATAGGTGTCTTCTACCCCTTTCTCCACTAGGTGTACCCACTACCCCCAAGTGATCGGCTCCCTAACTCGTAGATACCCGTGCTGGCCCCCTAGTGGGGTGTATCACTCCCCAAAGTGGCAACCCGATACCACAAATAATGCACGGCTTATACCTACACGATGCTACAACGTCTTACCTACCAGCCCGGGTCCACACACGCATATGAACCCGTTGGACTTGCGTTGCCACCGCTAACCCGGTTTGGCCTCTTACAGTCAAGCCTAGTATGCGTGTCCCGTCCTCGACTTGGGTCGAGCCCACAAAGATACGTATGGGTTACTGGTTGAAACGGGCCCCCATTACTTGACACAAGCTATCCACCTAAGCTTTGTCCCCTCTAGTACATCCCACTTAACCCACTTTTTATTCATGTTTCAATTACATGTTTCAATTTTGGTAAAGTGTTTCTAATCGTATTTCCAAATGCCACCCAAGGCACCTACTAGATTCCACATGCCACCCAAGGCACCCACTTAACCCCCTCATGTCCCACTACATGCTTATCCGGTTAAGTGTTTCTTAATTCATTAAGACCGTAACCTCATAAAGACCTCTCACATTAGACTGGCATTTGTGGCAGCTGGATTTGTCGGGCGGGTCCGGGCAGTCTTACACCACAAAAGAGCCTAACCTCGTGTCTTTACAATTGTTACGTATTTAGTTTATGCCTAAGACCTCTCACATTAGACTGACATTTGTGGCAGCTGGATTTTCCAGGCGGGTCCGGGCAGTCTTACACCACAAAAGAGTCTAACCTCGTGTCTTAGACGATTAATTACTCCTAATTAATCACCACCAATTTGAATTACTTTCCCTATTCAAATTATCTATCAATTCCAAATTTAGCGATGTCCATAATTGACTCAATTATGTCCATCCATTTATGGTATGTAAAATCATACCAATTTTACCACAATTTTATTTTATGCCTTTTAAGGCATTTATGCCAATTAAACATTTTTAATATTATCCCCCTTTTCCCCACGTAGTACGTTTGTTCGTTTAACGTAAAAATATACGTTAGACTCGAATAGTCTAACTCATGAAATAAAAGAAAACATCACAATATATACACATAATTAAAACATAGATCTAACATAGGGGTGAACTTGCATATGTGAATGATGTTCTACATCTAAACTTGCATAGGCCAAAATTACAACTTACATAAACAACATATGTCATGGATCAAATCTAAAGGTGTGAACTTGATGAGATAATGGCCACAAACTTGCATAAACATCATGTATAACATAGATCCAAATCTAAAAGTGTGAACTTGATGAAATAATGGCCACAAACTTGCATAGACAACATATGTCATAAACCTATATCTAAAGGGGTTAAACTTGCATAGGTAATAACATAACATGATTCATGTCCAACTCATAAATTCACATATGTGATTTATACATCGCAACAATGGTGTGAACTAACATGTAAAGTATCATGTCATAGCCTAATCTTTCAATTTAATTCTCACATAAACTAGGTGCCATAATCATGTAAGGTCACATGTAATTCTACCCAAACTTGTATATGGTTCATTTTTGAATCAACATCTAAACTTTCCTACATATGATTTATCATATGAATCAATATCACAAACTAGCATAAGAAACATGACGATTTGATTATATATAAAATTACAACATGGATGATAGTAACATAACTTTGCATCACAACATAACATCATAGATATTTCAATCATAATCCTACAACATAATTACAACATGCAATCAATACTTCATATCACATCCATACAATCCGCGTTATAACTTAATCTAATTAAATTACTAATTATTTTGCTAAAACTATCGAACTCACAACTCAAAAGCGGTCTTGAGTTCTGAATTCTGATTTCTGGAGTTGAATTAGCGCTCCTTTGATGAAGAATCGCTGTTAGGGTTGAATAGTTCTGATTTGGTTGTTGTTCTTCCTCTTTAATTTGGTGGCAGCTGCTCTAGGGTTCAAGACAACAGCATGACGGCCATAGGTTTAGTTTTAATTCTGATTTAGGGTTTGAGTCTATGGGTCTTTTTTATAGAGTTATGAATTAATTTAAGCTGTCGGATGTTCTAAGGGTTAATCAAAACCATTCAATCATGATAGGGTGATGAGTCAGCCCTAATGACCCAGCAAGGAGTCAGAATGGACTCAACAACACGGGTCAGTCTGAACCAGAAAGTTGTGCAGGCTCCAGCCTCGGCCTGGGCGCACTTGGCAGGTGCGCCAGTATTAATATGTACTGGCGCACTTCCCAAGTGCACCAGTGCATTTTTTCTCTTTACTTTGCCACCAAATTTCGTTCGTCCATAACTCTTTCATCCGGTACTCGTTTCCCGCAAACTCGGACTCTATCTCCACTAGAATTCCGAGACGAACACAGTGGCGCAACCCAATCCCCATAATTCTCACGTCTGAGATTTATTATTCTTTAATTTAGTTAATTCGATTATTCAAAAATCTGGGGTACATTCTCCCCTCCTTAAAGGATTTCGCCCCCGAAATCTCCAAGTTAAGGAGAATGTATATCCTACCATCCAAACAACCATCTACTCAACCATCAAACACGGGCATCCATTGTCCTTATAAAATTTCTAATGCTGTATGAACATATGCAAGAAGTGTGTGTATATATTCCTTATCTAATGCAAAATCACGCGGTCTACTGAATCAGTTGACCTCCTTAATGCAAACTAAGATAGTGCCATGCGTCCATTATGTATGCGAAAGAACCTTATCGATACATATCATTTCTACATGTGTGCATAACCATTCACCAAAATGCAACATCCATATGATGGTACAACCATTCTTCATCCAATACTTAAATATGTACAAACATTTATATGCAATATACAATATGATGTGACTGAGCCGATCTAGTGCCTAAAGTGTGTGTATATGCATCCACGAGCAACCACTAGAAAACACTTGCATCCACGTGCATCCATCATCCATAACATGTCTCAAACACATGTTTCAACCATAGGACTATCCTATCTAAAGGTCAAAGATACTAGCGAGAGGACGTACTAAAGATAAGATAAGTACAAGGTAAGCGATAAAGGAGAAATTAAAAGACATACCCTCGAAAAGAAAAGGGTACAATGAACGCATCTTCGCTTTCGTCTCCCAAGTAGCCTTGCTCTCATCATCTCCCCATTGCACTCTGACTAGTTTGACCTCTCGATTTCTCAATTTCTTAATCTCCGACACAAGAATGCACGTAGGAGCTCGTCGAATCGTCGCATCACGCTCGATCTCCACCTCTCTAAGCAAGCTCGGCTCTATCACTTCCGCGGTCTCGTGCAAGCACTTCCTCAAATGTGATATATGGAATACCTCGTGTACTCCACTAAGTCTCTCGGGCAACTCCACTCTATACGCCATCTGCCTATCTTGCGCCGTCTTCATCCTCCTTCGAATCAGATCGATCTTCTCCGAAGTCTCTCTAATCATATCGGGCCCAAGCAAGATCTTATCTGTAGACTCCCACCAACATGTAGGCGAACAACACGGCCGTCCATAAAGAGCCTCGAACGGTGCCATGCCAATACTAGACTGAAAGCTGCTATTATATGCGAACTCTACCAATGGAAGATGTTCCTCCCATGTACCTCCGAAATCTAAAACACACAACCTCAACAAGTCCTCTAGAATATGATTCACCCTCTTGGTCTGGCCGTCCGTCTGAGGATGATATGCGGTGCTCAAACATAACTGAGTCCCTACCGCCTCTTGTAAGCTTCTCCAAAATTCGCTAGTGTAAATAGGATCGCGGTCGCTCACTATGCTATAAGGAACACCGTGCAAACGAATTATCTTTCGAATGTATACAGAGGCTAACCATGGAGCAGTCCTCTTACTCTTCACGGGAATGAAATGGGCGCTCTTAGTAAGTCTGTCTACCACGACCCAAATCCCCGTATTACCCTTCCTTGATCTTGGTAATCCGTCAACAAAGTCCATCGAAACACTTTCCCACTTCCATTGTGGGACCTCCAATGGGTGTAGCAATCCACCGGGCTTCTTTTGCTCTGCTTTTACTTGTTGGCACACCAAGCATCTAGCGACATACTCGGCCACATCCCCTTCATACCGGCCCAAAAGTAAACTCGTCTCATGTCCATGTACATCTTGTCCCCGCCGGGATGGATGGTCATCTTCGAACGATGGGCATCATCAAGAATGTTCTTCCTTAGGTCATCGTCTTTTGGTACACAAAGTCTATCGTCCCTACGCAACCAACCCTTATCGTCTAGGGTATACCTACGGAGATGGCTTGATGACTCCCCTCTTTTGAGCTTCTCTACTAACTCAATCAACTGTGGGTCATCTCGCTGTGCCTCGCCAATCCGTCCCAAAAGCGTAGGTCTGACCTCTAAGAATTCTAGCTAACTGGGTACAAAATCATTGGACGGTCTAAAGTCAAAGGTAGAGATAATCTCTAAGCTACTTCGCTCGACAAACAAAGGGCTCCATGTCAACTTGTTCCTACTCAAAGCATCTGCCACAACGTTGCCCTTGTCAGGGGTATATGCTATCTCAAAATCGTAGGACGCCAAGAACTCCATCCACCCTAACATATCACCCTTCCCTAGAGACCACATGCCCTAAATTCCTCACTTCTTTCCTCCAAAAATGGTATCTTGGAGAACTTTAGCTTTAAGCTGGTGCACTTGTAGGGTCCCTAAGCTTTCCCTAAGATGTAGGGCATGCTCTTCTCTGCTTCTAGAGAAAACCAGGATATTATCCCATGCAAAATCATCACAACTATCCATCTCTCACGCAGACCATCCTAGTCGAACTCGACATCCCCCAAGTGCAAGCCCCAAAGGCCTAAACCAATATCAGAAAAACACCCAAGGGATACCTCCTTCGAATTCAGACGACCTACGTGAGATGATACTAGTAAGACGGCCAACCAATTGAACACTTGACCGACTCTGGCTGTCCTTGCCAGTCTTGCTCCAAAACCACCGCTGATTACATAACTGGCTTTGCTTAATCTATTAAGCATATACGAAAACTTATTTTGCGCCTATGGGTAAACCCCGCACTTTATCAACGACGTCTCCATACTTACGGACCACACAAACAGACTCCCAATCATCGTTGGATGCGTCAGAAGATTCTAGGCAGCTAAGCATCACTGAACCCCTAGGGTCACATGAAATATGAGGGTCTTTCCATAATGAATCAATAGTCTAACTACCCTCCTTTCGCAATCTAGGATGGCACCCCGTCTGGCTAGCCAATCCACCCCTAGAATCAAACAACAACCCATGAAACCAAGGATGAAGGCGTTGCTTTCAAATCCAACGCCCAAGATAGACACTCTCAAATCCCGACAAACCCTTGAAGGATGAGCCGAACCACCAACATGATTTGAGACTAGGATGGGATCCTTAATTAGACTAGTATTTAGGTGCAGTGTTTCAACTAAAAAAGCAGATACTAACGAGTATGAAGCGCCAAAATCAAACAAAGTTCAAACAGGATGATAAAGAAAACCAAATTTCAACCTAGACGGTCCTACCCCCATCAGGTATACCAGCCGTGAGGGAATACAGCTACCCTCCAGAAGATCCTGTACTTTGTCCTTGCCTCTTTGGACAATCCTAAGGTGTCCTATTTCTCCAAAACCACTAGCCTTCTTCTTCACACCCTCCATTCGTGACCTCCCACTAAGATGAGGTTTCGTCCTTTGTTAACCAAACAGCTATTTGAACCTTCCTCCCATCGTCTATCTTAAAGGTACCAACAAGCCCTCCACTTCCTTAACTTCTAGCCCGACAAACGTCTAAGCCCCTTGAAGTAGTTCTCCGTCCTTCGTACGGAAGTCCTTATTTATCTTAGAAAAAGCATCTATACGCAGAGGGGGAAAAATCAAAAAGAGAAAGAGGAAGAGATTCAAAACGGAGAATCGAAGGAAGACTATATGGCTCTTGGGGATTATGTTCTTAAAATAAACCTTTCTTTCAAAAATACTCTTATATAAACATATTTTTGAAAGTATTCTTTATAAAAATTCTTTTGAAAAATAGTTTTTCAAAATATCTTATCTGTTCTGGTAACCTTTAGCTCTGATACCACGTGTAACACCCCACCTCCATTAAGGTCACTCACAAAGGGAATGCCTTAACTTCAGTGGAGCGTTTTAAGTGAATATAGAACAGAAAATCACAACAAGACATATATAAAGCAGTACTTGAAAATTAAAACTTTATTTCATTGCAACGGATAAACCCATATGTTTGATTACATCATAAAAACCATAAACCAAAGTCAAGTACATCATATCCATCTTGATAAAACAAAGTACATAAACTGAGAGACATAATCCCCAACATTAAAATAGCCATAAATAAAGAGAAGTTGAACTTTACTTCAGCGGTCCAAGAAATCTACTAAAAGCAGTCCAAGATCAAGCTCCATTGGTGCTAGTTCCAACCTGAGCACCTGGGGGAGGGGAAGGAAAGAGATGGAAAAAGGGGGTCAGACATAAAGTCTGGCGAGTGCGATAATTCTAACAATATAATTAACAAAGTAACTAGGCTAAGGCATAAGTTGGAAAATAGGGAAATGACCATGAACCATTGAGTATGACAGAGTAAACAAGGAAACAAGTTGAATTACGATATCGTTAAAGCGCACCTAGACTACTATAGGATGATTACTGAACTACACCAACACCATGGGATAATTCCTAAACTGCACCGCCACTAGAATACTGCACCACCACTAGTCACCCTAAGGTTGATCCCGCCTACAGACTTAATAATGATATTGGTAGTTTCGTGCACCCCTAGCTGCCTTCATAGGTGTCGTCTGCCCCTATTTCCACTAGGTGTACCCACTACCCCCAAGCGATCGACTCCCTAACTCGTAGATACCCGTGCTGGCCCCACAGTGGGGTGTATCACTCCCCAAAGTGGCAACCCGATACCGCAAATAATGCACGGCTTATACCTACACGATGCTACAACGTCTTACCTACCAGCCCGGGTCCACACACGCATATGAACCCGTTGGACTTGCGTTGCCACCGTTAACCCGGTTTGGCCTCTTACAGTCAAGCCCAGTATGCGTGTCCCGTCCTCGACTTGGGTCGAGCCCACAAAGATACGTATGGGTTACTGGTTGAAACGGGCCCCCATTACTTGACACAAGCAATCCACCTAAGCTTGGTCCCCTCTAGTACATCCCACTTAACCCACTTCTTATTCATGTTTCAATTACATGTTTCAATTTTGGTTAAGTGTTTCTAATCGTATTTCCAAATGCCACCCAAGGCAGCCACTAGATTCCACATGCCACCCAAGGCACCCACTTAACCCCCTCATGTCCCACTACATGCTTATCTGGTTAAGTGTTTCTTAATTCATAAAGACCGTAACCTCATAAAGACCTCTCACATTAGACTGGAATTTGTGGCAGCTGGATTTGCCGGGCGGGTCCGGGCAGTCTTACACCACAAAAGAGCCTAACCTCATGTCTTTACAATTGTTACGTATTTAGTTTATGCCTAAGACCTCTCACATTAGACTGGCATTTGTGGCAGCTGGATTTGCCGGGCGGGTCCGGGCAGTCTTACACCACAAAAGAGTCTAACCTCGTGTCTTAGACGATTAATTACTCTTAATTAATCACCCCCAATTTGAATTACTTTCCCTATTCAAATTATTTATCAATTCCAAATTTAGCGATGTCCATAATTGACTCAATTATGTCCATCCATTTATGGTATGTAAAATCATACCAATTTTACCACAATTTTATTTTATGCCTTTTAAGGCATTTATGCCAATTAAACATTTTTAATATTACCCCCTTTTTCCCCACGTAGTACGTTTGTTCGTTTAACGTAAAAATATACGTTAGACTCGAATAGTCTAACTCATGAAATAAAAGAAAACATCACAATATATACACATAATTAAAACATAGATCTAACATAGGGGTGAACTTGCATATGTGAATGATGTTCTACATCTAAACTTGCATAGGCCAAAATTACAACTTACATAAACAACATATGTCATGGATCAAATCTAAAGGTGTGAACTTGATGAGATAATGGCCACAAACTTGCATAAACATCATGTATAACATAGATCCAAATCTAAAAGTGTGAACTTGATGAAATAATGGCCACAAACTTGCATAGACAACATATGTCATAAACCTATATCTAAAGGGGTTAAACTTGCATAGGTAATAACATAACATGATTCATGTCCAACTCATAAATTCACATATGTGATTTATACATCGCAACAATGGTGTGAACTAACATGTAAAGTATCATGTCATAGCCTAATCTTTCAATTTAATTCTCACATAAACTAGGTGCCATAATCATGTAAGGTCACATGTAATTCTACCCAAACTTGTATATGGTTCATGTTTGAATCAACATCTAAACTTTCCTACATATGATTTATCATATGAATCAATATCACAAACTAGCATAAGAAACATGACGATTTGATTATATATAAAATTACAACATGGATGATAGTAACATAACTTTGCATCACAACATAACATCATAGATATTTCAATCATAATCCTACAACATAATTACAACATGCAATCAATACTTCATATCACATCCATACAATCCGCGTTATAACTTAATCTAATTAAATTACTAATTATTTTGCTAAAACTATCGAACTCACAACTCAAAAGCAGTCTTGAGTTCTGAATTCTGATTTCTGGAGTTGAATTAGCGCTCCTTTGATGAAGAATCGTTGTTAGGGTTGAATAGTTCTGATTTGGTTGTTGTTCTTCCTCTTTAATTTGGTGGCGGCTGCTCTAGGGTTCAAGACAACAACATGACGGCCATAGGTTTAGTTTTAATTCTGATTTAGGGTTTGAGTCTATGGGTCTTTTTTATAGAGTTATGAATTAATTTAAGCTATCGGATGTTCTTAGGGTTAATCAAAACCATTCAATCATGATAGGGTGATGGGTCAGCCCTAATGACTCAGCAAGGAGTCAGAATGGACTCAACAGCACGGGTCAGCCTAAACCAGAAAGCTGTGCAGGCTCCAGCCTCGGCCTGGGCGCACTTGGCAGGTGCGCCAATGTTAATATGTACTGGCGCACTTCCCAAGTACGCCAGTGCATTTTTTTCTCTTTACTTTGCCATCAAACTTCGTTCGTCCATAACTCTTTCATCCGGTACTCATTTCCGGCATACTCGGACTCTATCTCCACTAGAATTCCGAGACGAACACAATGGCACAACCCAATCCCCATAATTCTCACGTCTGAGATTTATTATTCTTTAATTTAGTTAATTCGATTATTCAAAAATCTGAGGTGTTACATCAGCCCCAAAATTTCTTGGTAAATTACTATCAGAAAATATAGTTCTCGCGCGCTCTTGTATCGTCCTACTTTACGTTCTACTACTCCATTTTGTTGAGGAGTTCTAGGAATAGAAAAATTATGGGTTATTCCCTTTTATTACAATATTTTTTTAAAATTTTATTTTTGAATTCTCTGCCATGGTCAATATGTATTGTTTTGATTTTTAGTGATAATAAGTTTTGAATTCTTTTAGAAAAAGTTTTAAAGTGATCAAAAGCATCACTTTTATTTTGAAGAAACAAAGTCCAAGTAAATCTAGAAAAATCATTGACAATTACGTAAAATATCTATTTTGATTTATCAAGAGATGGACCAAATAAATCCATGTGAATTAACTCTAATGGTTTCGGGGTAGTAATTTCCTCTTTTAATTTAAATGAACTTCTCTTTAATATTTTCGAATTGACAAGCGTCGCATAAGTTATTAACTTTAAATTTCATTTTGGGTAATCCTCTAACTGAATCTAATTTAGAAATCCTAGAGATGTGTTTAAAGTTTATATGAGCAAATCCCTTATTCCAGATCCAGGGGTCACTTGTATTAGCCATAAGACATAAATTATCGCTGGAGATTTTCATACTCAATATATAGATTTTTTTTCTTTCTATCTCCTTCGAATATTACTTTTGAATTCCTATCTTCTATAAAACATTTATCCTTTTTAAAGTTTATTTTATAACCCTTATAGGAAAGTTGACATATACTTAGCAAGTTGTGTTTTAGATTCCTAACTAATAAAACATCAGAAATAGTAGGAGTTTCAGAATTACCGACATTGCCCACCCTAATAATGTATCCTTTAGATTTATCTCCAAAGTTCACCATTCCACCATTCTTCATATGTCAGATTATTGAGTAATTAAGAATTTCTCGTTGTATGTCTCGAACAACCACTATCCAGTATCCATTTGTCCTTTTTAATTTCCGCCAAATGATTTCCAGAATTTGAATTCTCAAAATCCATGTAACACACCAGTTCAGAATTTGAATTTCCAACAGCCACCTTTTCAGAGTTTGATTTTTCAATAGCCACCATTTTAGGATTTTAATTACTAAAAACCACTTCATCCATCTTTTCAACTTTTGAATTTTCAAAAGCCAAAAAACACATCTTTTCCTGTATTGAACAATAATTCAGTAGATCACAAAAAATTTCAACACAATTATATGCAAACTCTTTCAACATTGATAGAATGCATGAATTGACACTAGTGTTAACAAATATTTCAAAATTTGCCATTTAAAAGTTTCAAAAATCAGATTATGGACTTTTTGAAAGACCTTGCTCTAATACCATTTGTTAGGGATTGCGGAATGGACCATTAAGGCAAAACTAACATTAGAGGGGAGTGAATAGTGTTTTTGAATAATTAAACAAAATCTAAAACTTATATGATGTACTATATGAATCAAACACCACAGAAACAATCACAGACACAGAATCAAACACAAACACAAACACAAACACAAAGATAAACAAAAATAAAATGCAGAAAAGGAAAGAACACACCGGATTTTATACTGGTTCCGAATTTCTCCTACGTCCAGTCCCACACAACGCTGGATTTCATAGAGTTTTATTATTATATCAATATCCAATTACAATCCCTTCCTTGATTTCACGGCTACAAGGGATACAACTGATTCCACACACACTTGATCAAATATACTCTCCTTGATTTCACGGCTATTAGGGTAACACCGATTCCACTCTCCTTGATTTCACGGCTACAAGGGTAACACTAAATGCATATATTTCCCAAATGATTACAATAGCCGTATAACTCTTCAATAACACTTTGATTTAGAGAGTAATGAGTAGAGAGAGAGAAGAGAAGAAGCTTTATGTAAATAGAATTGAATTCGGCAAAGTATAAGTGTAGAAATAATAAAAATGAGAAGATATAATTGTGTAAAGAAAGGAGATGAAGATGGAGAAGAAGAATTATAAAAAAAAATCGACATCAGCCCCTATTTATAAGATTTGAAAGGTTGCAACGTTTTTGAAGTGTCACAAATAGTGAAAAGACATTTCCTTTCAATTTTCAAAAAATGACAGTTATATGTCGACATAGGGCAAAATGTATGTCGACATATCCTTGTTCAAAATCGATCTTTGAGCATTTTTCAAGTGTTTTGGTGTATATATATATATATACATATACATATATATTTATATATATAATTCTGGAAATTCTTGTATTAAAACATAATGTTGTAAATGAATATTATAAAGTAGAAAATCATATAAAAACATAAATATAAACTATATAAACATATTTATAAAATTATAGAGTTTAAAACTATATAAATGTAAAGTATATAATATATAAAACCTGTAAACTATAAAACTTAAGTTTAAAGAACAAAAATAAAGAAAATAGAATAGTGAAGATAGAGAATGAAGAAAGAATTTGAAAATGGAAATCAGAAATTGAAAAATAAAATTTGAATTTGAATTTGAACCTGGAGTGCTATTCAGAGTCTTACATAAATTTGACTCTATTACTGTATTGGTCTTGAACTCTTGAAATCTTAATTACACAGGAGTATTGAACCATCTCTGAATTCTAAGTCTCTTAAATCTTTAAAGCGTACAGTCTTCAATAATAATTCCTGTATATAAATCCTTCATATGTGTGTGTATATATATATTCTAGATAAAAGTGCTAGTATATATCTTATATTCAATTAATATTGAAATAAGGTTGTTGTCATCAAAACTACATTCTCTAACAAATAGTTATACATTCAAGGACGATTTGGACCTGTGACTGTAATGTTTCAAGTTATTAAAGTTTGTATTTCTGCAAGGCATATGTGTTTGTTCAGGAAAGTTAATTCGGTTAGAAATGAAAATTAACCATTAAATATTGAAAGAGAACTGCTCATCAAAATTGGAAATTTTAGTTCGAAGCGATTTGTGTGTCCAATTCAATCCACTTAATAGTTCGTGCATGTGCTGCCCCAAATGTCGATCTAAGTCCATGGTGTGTATTCAGATCAGTTCAAAGGTCATATGTAATCCAAAGGAAAATAACCAGGCATAATCATTCGAACCTCGTCATTGCCCCGACCACATCATACATCCTCAAAGACTTAAATTCAACACCTACCTAACACAATACCAAGACTAAAGAAAATTCCTAGGTTTCAAATGATACCACACTAACTAGAACTTGTTAAAAATAGCAAGAAATCAGAACCTAAGAATTGTATCTTGTCTAGAAGCAAACAAATATGGGTGGAATTGAGTGCGGTGGTGGCAATGGAATCAGATTTAACTAGGTTGTAGGATTTCAATTGAATTCGAACGGGTTTAGGTCGGAGTTGGATCTGAGGTGGTGGCAGCAGTTTGGAGGCGAGTTTAAGATGCTCTGGTGGTCGACATTGGTGCTGGACCGTCAAAGGGAGGTGCATAATTGGAAGCATCGGCAGTGGTCTGTGAGAAGGATCGAAGCCCTAGGAAGCTACAGCAAAATGAAGTAATAAAATAAAGGTAGGATTAGACCATATATAAAGTGGTAAAAGGCAGCAGAAAAATCTATTAAGTACAAGGACCGATACCGGTCCATCACCCATGGACTGGTGTTGAATCCATCATTGCTTGTCGAAAATTCGAAGCTCCCATTCCAGTTGTGTGCATATGTAGTTCAGAGTACAAGGCAAGAATTCGAAGTGAAGATAACTTAGTTTGATGCATAATGTGAACTCTAAATCCAATAGTGCCAAGTCACCAAACCCCAATCAACAACGATCTCTTAGGAAGTTTGATTTTTCAACTCCAGATAATTTCGTCATACAGTATGTAAGATCATCATTCCAGAGCACATCGTGTTCTCAACACGAATGTACTTTAGGGAGGCAAATGTTAACCCGATTATGAACCGGAAGACACATGCGCAAAATCCAAGTAATAAGCAAGATCATCTAACCCCAGAAACAGATGAAACTTCACAAGTAGAGCCTTGGAAGTAAAAAAAAAAGCATCCACCAAAATGCTGGCACTAAATGCACTAAGTGCATGGACGGGTACCGGCCAATGCCTAATGGACCGTTACTGATCCATGGTACTAGGACACATGGGAATGTAACCCATACCAGTGTTCTTAGAATCTTATCTAGCGACTATACATGTAACGACCCGCCCCGCACTAGCCGACATTTCCTCCAAAAGTGCGCTATACACATGCCCAACTGGCACGGAACGGTCGCCAAAGAAAGAAAAGAAGAGAATGAACAAACAAGGAACCTGTAGATTGTCTCACAGCGCATGGAATCAAAATATAATAATAACATAATCTTGACATAAAACAGGCGAGACAGTGCATAAACTGAAAACTAAACCAACATAGCAGCGGAAATCCAAATACAGCTTATTACAACTTTCCAAATTTACTGTCTCTAAAATAAAAGAAAGGTAAAGTAGAAGATGCACGACTAATGCCCAAGCAGTGATCTTCAACAACACAGGGAGAATACAATATATATCATACGTGGAAACCTCCTGCTCGTCTCCAGATCAGTTACCCGTGCATACCCAGCTAACCTGTCTCTAGTCTGCTCGTGTGAGCACCCAGAGTAATAAGAAGAGACATAAAACTCTGGGTCAAACAAAAAGTCTGGTATGAGCGATAAGCAACAAAACAAAACAATAACAGGTATAATCCAATCATACCTGAACCTGGACCTGCAACCAAAGAGTTAGCACTACATACTGTACAACCCTCTAAGGTGCCATTAACATATGGTGTAAGGAATATGGGGTGGGGGTGTGCATGTCATAGTGATGGCAAACAATCAAGCATAACAACCATCCTCACATCTCTCACTCGGTGCGTAAAGCATACGATATCCACTACCTTGGTCACCTAATTCTTTGGGCCATGACGGAGTCTAACCCCGTACGACTATCACTACAAGCCCACTATCCGTCTCTCAGCGGTGAATCAAAGTTATGAATACCGACAACCCCTTTGCACACGTCTCGCAGCAGAGTCCAATCATGAAGTGAACTCATTTGTTCTCAACTGGATCCTGAGCTCTAACTTCCATTTGGACTACCTTTGCATCTCGGGTTATTGGTCATCACCGGATCGGTTCGGATTCCCTCTTAACAATTGGTTCGGTTCGAGTTCAGCTCTTCAATGCAGTTCGGAACAGGTTCCCTCTTCAATGCGGTTCGGAACGGGTTCCCTCTTCAATGCGGTTCGGATCCGATTCGGTCCGGTTCGGGTACTTTCCCGCACTTTTCCTGCAACTTCCAAAGACTGTTTATACGCCACTCGACGGCGTTTTCGACCACTCTAACTATTTTAGAAAATCACAAAGCATACCATACAGTCATAGCAACAAATAGAAGTGACCACAAACACGAAAACAACAATATGACAAGGTTAAACGGATCAAAAATAGCCAAAATCCCATATTTTCCCTTAAGCAAGTTTAAGCAAAACTAATGGTATGATTAGCAAAACTTAACCAAACTAAACCAAATTTCTAACAGAGGTCTAAAACATCATTTTAGAATTTATAAATATTTTTCCAGAATTTATTAGTGTATAAATTCGCTAATCTTCACTAATTACTCTTAATTAACCGTAATTAGTGCAAAACTATGCAAATCACTCACCTTAGCCACAAATAAAACATCAAAACTGAAATGAATCTCTGTTTCGCGCTGTTCCCAATGTAACACAGCAGCTCTAACCTTGCTTTGGTGCTTTCTCTCCTTAATTTGATGTAGTTTAAGCCAAATCTTGATTAGAGATGTATTTAGATGTTGGAGGCCATTGTTAGCTTGAAGAGAGAGTTTGTGGCAGCTGGAAAATGAGTGAAAAACCGAAATCCTAACCCTAGCAGCCCTCAAATTCCTCTAATCCCGAAATCCCCCATTGGGCCTAGCTATTAATCACCCGGTTAAGCCTAATTAAGCTGTTTTTCACTATTTGAAACTTGTTTCAGCCATATCTCCCAAACGGTGAGTCCGTTTGGCTAATGTGACCACTCTACGGAATTGTAAACCATCAAACGAATCTAATGGAAGTGGTTTCAGGTCAAAATTCCTTTCCAGTCAAAAGTTATGGCCAAAACAGTATCAGCAAGGGGCAAAATGGTCATTTAAAAATCGGCAAAAATCATGAACATGGGAAATGACCCCAATAGTCGTCTCCCAAAGTTACATGACCATACGACTCCGTATGTGAAAGAAATAAATATTCTACGATCCTCCGATGCATAGAATGCAGGTTGTTACATTCTCCCCCCCTTAAGAAATTTCGTCCCCGACCTTGACCCAAAACACACAAAGGATCCCACATGCCTACCAGCCATATACAACAATCAAACATGCAAAACAAACAGAACCAATCTGTCCTAACATGCGGTTTACTAACAAGGGAAGAATCATTGCCGCTAAAATCTTACCAGGCAAAGAGCTTTGGATACGACTCTCTTATGTCATCCTTTACTTCCCAAATATAGTCGTTCTCTTGCCATCGATTCCCATCTCTATCCTAGAGATAATTTCAAATAGGTTGGGATCGTCCCTCTGACTGGAACCGATCCACTTAATCTAGATCGATCTAATCGTCAAGTTTACTAGCGTTTCTGAATCCAATTCACACTTAGGTCTGAAGTCATATCTCGTGATATACTCTAGTTGCTTCCACACCCAGAAAAATAGGCTCTAAGCTGGCATGTCTCCTACCCAATGCATCAGCTACCGCACCCAGTCCGGTACTATGGCATCCGTCTATACTGTCATCTTCTTAGGTAATCCAACCCTATACATCAAATTACCAACTACATTCCAAATGTCCTTCGTAGTCTAACCCGAATCTTACCTGCATCCATACTGCATGTCCAACGTATATTCACTTCTTTGAGGCAAACTAGATCCATCCAATGACCTTAGGCACTACGCCTATATCTGTACTGTATGTCTAACGTACATTCACCTTCTAAAGGTGAACTAGACTCATCTAATGAACCGAGGTACCCTACCCATATTCGTACTGCATGTCCAACGTACATTCACCTTCTAAAGGGGAACTAGACTCATCCAATGAATCTAGGTACTCTACCTACGAGTCCAAGTCCAACTGAAACTCCTATATCCGTTGAATCTCCAAGACAACGGACGCTCCACAATGCCCAAACATACTTCCAGTCTAACGTAAAGTATCTTACACCCGTCATATCACCATGATCAACTAACTTATCCTATTTCTATTCAACGGGATCCTACAGGTGATAGTCTACTCAAGAGAAGAAAGGTAGGAACAACACAACAACCATAGCATCCATCAAACAAATCCTATCTATCACCTGCTAAAGCCATGAATACGTCGATACCTGTATGTCTGGTCCAACCACATCAATATCTAATGGAAGCCCTGCCTCCAAACGGACTACCGTACGTCCAACGTACGTTTATCCTCCAAGGATAACTAGATCATATCCAACGGATCCAAGGTAAGTGGGCGTCCCCATATACCCCTGCTTTTAGTCCGCCTGAAACACTCGAGTCCCACCAAAGTCTATCCATTATCTTGCTGCCCTCTCGAGTCCAACTCGAGCCAATCCAATTCCTTGCAGCCTTCTCGAGTCCAACTCGAGTCAATCTATCACCCATAAACTCAGACCCAGTCTTGAGTATCCATTACCTACAAACCCTAGTCCAACGTGAGTCGTCTCCCTATTCGTTGCAGCTCCAAGATCAACGAATACTTATTTTCCTTTACGAGTTCAAGTCCAACTTGAATCGTCCTAACCTTCTTTGCATCTTCCATGGTCAACGAACACATCCTATTTCTTCAAAGTTCTACTATCCAAAGAGAACATCAGCATAGGGTCCTAAACAATCCATAACTTTGCATCGTTCTCGAGTCCCAGTTGAGCCATCTCACAACCCTATCGAGTCTAACTCGGGGCATTCTATACCATTGAACAGTCTTATCATGTCACGGCTGCCCATCATTCCTCGAGTAAACCAAGATATCATCCAATGAAGAATCGCAACAACTATTTATCTCTCACGCAAACCATCTTAGTCGAACTCGACATTCCCCAAGCACAAGCCCCAAAGGCCTAAACCAATATCAGACAAGCACCCAAGGAACATCTCCTCCGAATTCGGACAACCCACGTGAAGTGATACTAGCAAATCAACTAAGCATTGGAGCACTCATTTGCCTCCCAGAGACAACTAGAACTTATTACAACGATAACCTCTCAGCTTCCTTAACTCCAGTTACTATTACCATCACTAGGTAGGTACCCAATACCATCCTATTCCTTTTGAGTAGATCGACTCCCCAAAAATAATTCTAAACCCAGTAAAGCCCAAAACGAAGTAATCACAAACAAACATACATCCATGACTCGATAAGACCACGTTACGGCAAATCATAATAAGGCTAGTCGAACCACCAACCGGGCTCGTCACTACTAAAGGTCTATCGACTATCTCGCATTTGTCAAACAATACTTGAACATAAACATCTTAAATAGAAAGCATACCTCGAATAACGACACCTTTTTCCTTCTGCGCTGCAGTTGGGGCATTCGACGAAGAAGAAACAACATTGATAGCATATGCTTTCACGATCTGCTTCTCCCTAGGAGATTGTGGACATTCATTCTTGTGATGTCCCGCTTGGCCGCAATTAAAGCACTTCCTTTCCCCAGGCTTCTCTCGACAATCTCTGGCATAGTGGCCCTTCTTGCCACAACTAAAGCACTCGCCATCGTTCTTATTTTTCTTTTTCTGACCATCCTTAGCTTGGTCCTGTTTCCTCTTATTCTGGGAATTTTCTTTGCCTCCACCACTTGCTGGCGGTTTTGGCTCCTCTGTAGGTGTAACAGCAATCTCGGTCCCTGGCTTAGGGTAAAGACTCTCTGATCTTAACGCTTTCCCCACAATCGATTCAAACGTCTCATCGATGTGGTTAATAAACCTTTCCCCCAAGTATCCATCCAAGCCAGTTATGAACTTCTCGTTCTTCTTCTCGACAGTATCTATAAGGGATAATCCATATTTCGACAAAGTGTCGAATTCGGCAATATACTCCGAGACAGCTCTGCCATTCTGCTTGAGTTCCAAGAATCTCTTAAACAACACTGACTTCTGAGCAGCTGGAATGAACTTATCGCTAAAGCGAACCTTAAACTGATCCCAAGTAATCTGATCCTCTGGAGTAGCTGCCTTTATAGCATTCCACCAATTCATTGCCCGTCCTTGCAGTTGACGGGATGCTAGCCTTCTCTTCGTCGCATCCTCGATACCCAAGTCTTCGAAGATACGCTCGCAGCAATCTAACCAATCCTGAACATCCATAGCCGACTTCGTTCCGTGGAACGGCTTCCCACCAAGACTAGTATAATCCTTATTCAGCTTGGCAAAATCGGCCTTAGGCGCCTGCACTACTGGACCACCACCGTTACCAGCATTGGGAGCTGCCCTCTGCACATCCCTAAGCATCTCTCTCATGAGGTCAGTAAACATTGTCCTCATGTCAGCAGCATTCCCATTATTAGCTCCCCTACCGGCACCTCTCGCTTATCGGCTCATCATTCATTCTGTAAAGAGAAAACGATTAACCATCTCCATAGTGGTGCTAGTGCAGTGCGACTTTATCCTCAGCTATACTAATAGTATATATATAGCTTTTAAAAACCAAAATAATCACAAATACGCGCTCTCATATACGTATACTATCTCTCCCTGATGACTTTCCAAGGTTAACTACGCAACCTAGAGCTCTGATACCAAATGTAACGACCCGCCCCGCACTAGCCGGCATTTCCTCCAAAAGTGCGCTGTACACATGCCCAACTGGCACGGAACGGTCGCCAAAGAAACAAAAGAAGAGAATGAACTAACAAGGAACCTGTAGAATGTCTCACAACGCATGGAATCAAAATATAATAATAAAATAATCTTGACATAAAACAGGCGAGACAGTGCATAAGCTGAAAACTAAACCAACATAGCAGCGGAAATCCAAATACAGCTTATTACAACTTTCCAAATTTACTGTCTATAAAATAAAAGAAAGGTAAAGTAGAAGATGCACGACTAATGCCCAAGCAGTGATCTTCAACAACACAGGGAGAATACAATATATATCATACGTGGAAGCCTCCTGCTCGTCTCCAGATCAGTTACCCGTGCATACCCAGCTAACCTGTCTCTAGTCTGCTCGTGTGAGCACCCAAAGTAATAAGAAGAGACATAAAACTCTGGGTCAGACAAAAAGTCTAGTATGAGCGATAAGCAACAAAACAAAACAATAACAGGTATAATCCAATCATACCTGAACCTGGACCTGCAACCAAAGAGTTAGCACTACATACTGTACAACCCTCTAAGGTGCCATTAACATATGGTGTAAGGAATACGGGGGTGGGGGTGTGCATGTCATAGTGATGGCAAACAATCAAGCATAACAACCATCCTCACATCTCTCACTCGGTGCGTAAAACATACGATATCCACTACCTTGGTCACCTAATTCTTTGGGCCATGACGGAGTCTAACCCCGTACGACTGTCACTACAAGCCCACTATCCGTCTCTCAGTGGTGAATCAAATTATGAATACCGACAACCCCTTTGCACACGTCTCGCAGCAGAGTCCAATCATGAAGTGAACTCATTTGTTCCCAACTGGATCCTGAGCTCTAACTTCCATTTGGACTACCTTTGCATCTCGGGTTATTGGTCATCATCGGATCGGTTCGGATTCCGTCTTAACAATTGGTTCGGAAGGGTTCCCTCTTCAATGTGGTTCGGAACGGGTTCCCTCTTCAATGCGGTTCGGAACGGGTTCCCTCTTCAATGCGGTTCGGATCCGATCCGGTTCGGGTACTTTCCCGCACTTTTCTTGCAACTTCCAGCGATTGTTTATACGCCACTCGACGGCGTTTTCGACCACTCTAACTATTTTAGACAATCACAAAGCATACCATACAGTCATAGCAACAAATAGAAGTGACCAAAAACACCAAAACAACAATATGACAAGGTTAAACGGATCAAAAATAGCCAAAATCCCATATTTTCCCTTAAGCATGTTTAAGCAAAACTAATGGTATGATTAGCAAAACTTAACCAAACTAAACCAAATTTCTAACAGAGGTCTAAAACATCATTTTAGAATTTATAAATATTTTTCTAGAATTCATTAGTGTGTAAATTCGCTAATCTTCACTAATTACCCTTAATTAACCGTAATTAGTGCAAAACTATGCAAATCACCTTAGCCACAAATAAAACCTCAAAACTGAAATGAATCTCTGTTTGGCGTTGTTCCCAATGTAACACAGCAGCTCTAACCTTGCTTTGGTGCTTTCTCTCCTTAATTTGATGTAGTTTAAGCCAAAACTTGATTAGAGATGTATTTAGATGTTGGAGGCCATTGTTAGGTTGAAGAGAGAGTTTGTTGCGGCTGGAAAATGAGTGAAAAACCGAAATCCTAACCCTAGCAACCCTCAAATACCTCTAATCCCGAAATCCCCCATTGGGCCTAGCTGTTAATCACCCGGTTAAGCCCAATTAAGTTGTTTTTCACTATCTGAAACTTGTTTCAGCCATATCTCCCAAATGGTGAGTCCGTTTGGTTAATGTGACCACTCTACGGAATTGTAAACCATCAAACGAATCCAATGGAAGTTGTTTCAGGTCAAAATTTCTTTCCAGTCAAAAGTTATGGCCAAAACAGTATCAGCAAGGGGGCAAAACAGTCATTTAAAAATCGGCAAAAATCGTGAACATGGGAAATGACCCCAATGGTCGTCTCCCAAAGTTACATGACCATACGACTCTGTATGTGAAAGAAATAATTATTCTACGATCCTCCGATACGTAGAATGCGGGTTGTTACAATACATGAAATTTCAGGTTAACCAATTAAAGATTGTTATAAGTCACTCAACGGATTGAAGGCAATTCATATTCGTCCAACTGTCAAAGCTCGAGACATGACTAGAAAAATCCAATTGAAGTAAATTCGTACCCGAAGACTAAGAATAACATGAAGAGGGTAGTCATCAAATCCAAAGCGTAAAATAACTATCTTTATGAACCGGTACCGATCCATATCCTATGGACCAATAACAATACATATAGTTTGATTATTTTAAGTCGTAACTTCTAGGAGATGATCTGTACGTGATTCCGAGGCTTTCTACATGTCAGCTTGGCCCAAGTCCAACTACTACCCCTATAAATACCCCTATACTCCAGCTTGAAAGGGGATTATTTCCTTGCCCTGCCAAATATCTGTCAAAGTGGACCTTTATCTCTAGCAGCCATAGTTTATCTTTAACAGCAAGACTTCATCTCTAGAGACAACTATCTTAGGTCACCTAAGTAGATTATTGAGATCTTCTCTAATAATCTTCAGTCCTTGTGATTCATTGTAGTCCCCTACTATGTAGAGCGTTGTAATCATATATAATTCTTTGTAATTGGCTTGGCAAGGATCATAATAAAAGTGTTCAAAGTGGACATAGGCTTGATCTTCAACTGAACCACTATAAAATTGTGCTTCTTCTTCCCTGCTTTCCCTTTTTTTCATTTATTTTTACTGTTATATTCTGTTTTCCCTATCGAGGGATGGTGCTTACGCAATAAATTAGGTGTTAACGCCATTTGGAGGGATTCACTAATTCTCAGTCGGATACATCCTTGTTTGTTTATATCAATGGACCCCTTATATTGTTTCTACTTGTCTATGTAGATGATATACTAATTACCAGAAATACTTCATCTCTCATTGATAAGTTCATAGCAACTCTCGCTCAATGATTTTATCTTAAGGACCTTTGTTTTCCTTAGCTACTTCCCTGGTGTTGAAACATTAATAACTTCTGATGGCTTGTTTTTTATGACAACAAAAATACATAAGCGATCTCTTACGTCGCACAAAGATGTTGGACTCGATGAAAGCATCAAGCCCAATGAGTACCACAAAATATCTTCAACTTAAATATAGAAGTCCGCCAGTTTGGAATCACACCACTTTGATGCTTATTCCCAAGTGCGAAAATCCTCGTATCTGCTCGAATTTTCCCCCGACCAGCTCGTGCAATTTCACCAATAAGATATCTTTAAGGTCCTAGCCTTGAGACTAGCACCGTTTCTCGAGTGTATTATTTCTTCCTCTCATGCTGGTTTTGTAAAAGGACGTTTAATCACTGACAACGTCCTTTTAGCCTAGGACTGGTCTCCCAGATCGATAGAAAGATTTTGGATTCTAATGTGGTAATTAAGTTGGATATGGCAAAGGCCTACGATCGCACATCTTGGTTCTTCGTCATCAAGTTCCTGAGAGCTTTTGGTTTCCCAAAACCCCACATCAATCTTATTTGCGACTCATCTCCAACTACTGGTTTTTCGTTCTCATTAATGGATAGATCAACGATTTTTTCAAGGCGGGTAGGCATCTTCGACAGAGAGACCCCTCTCTCCTTCTCTGTTCGTCATCGCTATCGGGTCTTTTGTACGTGGTCTGCATTCACTTACGATAGCTGGGAAAAATAATAGGTTTGGCATCCCTCGGGGCTGCCCTCTTGTATCTTCCTTATCCTTCGTTGACGACATCATCATTTTTACTAATGGTATTCGTCGCTCTAGTTATCGCCTTATTTGTCTCATCCAGTAGTACGAGAGATGTTCGAGGCAACTCATTAATTCTACTAAAATTTTCTTCGTCCCCGCGAATGATTTGTCTTCAACTAGATCTTCTTGGATCGAGACCTTCACTGGGTTCAAGGCTGCCTCTCTTCCCTTACCTTATCTTGGTATAGTACTGTATCGAGGTAGGAAGCTTAATGCCTTTTTTGACCCCATAACTAACAAAGCCAATGGTAAGATCATCCGTTGGAATGCTACTCTTCTTCCTCAGAAAGGTAGACTTATTCTCATAAAGTCTGTTTTAGACTCAGTAGGATCACATGTCTTTGCTGCTATGACTCATACTTCTTCCATTTCTACAGCTCATTAGCATCGTCCTTTTTTTGGGGAAACAAGGACAATGCTAATCGACACCAATAGATTTCGTGGAACTTCATCTGTCGTCTCAAACATGAGGGAGGTTTGGACCTCCATAACCCTAAGGACATGTGCATTGCCTTCATTTGCAAACAGTAGGCGAGGTTTGGAGCAAACGACTCCCTTTGGGCGACGTTCCTTCACGCTAAGTACCATGGGTTATCGAGCATGTATTACATTAGTGTCCCGTCATACGCTGTAGAGACGTGGAAACTAGTGCAATCCGTGAAGGAATTATCAAATTCACATGGTGGTGGAACCGATTGGGACAGAAGTCCCTTCTCCATTAAGGCGCTTGGAATTCGGTGAGAAAACCTGCTCTACATCTTCACCTTTCCTCTTTTATATGGGTTGTACGACTTCCTCCTAAGGTCTCTTTGTTTATGTGAAGAAACCTGCATGAAGGGTTACCAATAAACGAGAATCTTCAAGATTGGCTTCCCAATCGTTTCCCATTGTAGGTGTTGCTGTTCTGGTTTTTTGGAAACCATTGTTCATTTGTTTTTCCTTGGATCTTATACCAAATCTGTCTGGAATTACTTCGGGAATTTGATAAGTTTTCGAGGTAATGCCTCTTTGCTTGTAAATTTACTAAGAATCTGGGGGACCGACATCTCAGGTAAATCTATTCGCTCAATCCTCTTTCATCTGATCACATGTCTTATCTGCTGGCATATCTAGTGCTCGCGGAATAAGGCAATATTTGACGAAGTGACAATGGAACCTCCTACCATTATTTTGAGGGTAAGGAACAGTGTTTTTCTTACGTTCTAAGGTAGGCCTTTCAAGGGTGCAATTGGCTCCCGTTCCAGGAGATTGGCTGGTAATTTCGGTGTTACCTCGGTGTCGACTACTCCCAGAGTGGGAATTGGTTGATACCACTGTTTCTTGGCTCACCCCCTTCTTTTTTCTTTTGTCTTCTCTTTCATCATACCCCCACCTACGGATCTTATGCGGTTTGCTAGTTCTGTAGGGCCTGGATTTATAGGTTTTGGGAGCTTCATCTTTAAGGGTTTCTTGGTTGATGGAGTTGTGACTTTACAGCTGGGATTTCTAGAGCTTGTGAACTGGAGCTTTAGGAGATCTTGATAGGTGATTCTGGGATGCGCCTGTGGCCCTCAGTGTCAGGCCTTCCTTTCGTCCTTGAACTTTGTCTGTGTTCCGTATAGCTGTGGAGACTTCAGAGTCGTCCTTGACTTTGGCATCTAATATGTGTAGCCTCGTCATCATGAGCTGTCTTCTTATGCCTCGTCATCATGAGTTGTTTTGTATTTGTATTTGTGTTGTTGTTTGCCTTGTATCTTTTGTTTGTGTGTATGCACGGTTTCTGTATCTTATTCTACAGAAACTGTTTTTGTGTGCCGTGGAGAATGGTTTGATTCTCCCTTTTGTTATATTACATACATTTATTGCAAAAAAAATTGGAATAGATTATTGTAAAACAGAAAGTGCACTTCAATATTTATCCATGACATGCCCAGATATACCATTTTATAGTAACAAACTATCACAATTCATGCATCAACCTATAATGGAATAGTGGGTTGCTGTCAAAAGAGTACTTCGATATCTGAAAGGAACTTCAAGTTATGCCATTCTTATTGACAAATCATCACCTCTTAATTTACATGCATTTGGTCATGTGGATTGGGCTAGAGATATCGATGATTGTGCTTTTACTTCGGCCTATATTGTATTCTTAGGTGCTACACCAATTAGTTGGAGCTTTAAAGAACAAAAAACCGTTGATTGTTCCTCAACTAAAGCTTGATATAGATAGGCAGCATCTTCTGCTACTAAGTTAAAGTGCATTCAAAATTTGCTACTTGAATTGATGTCAGTTCGACAGTGCTAATACAATATATCATGTACAATACTTTTGAAAGTCTATGATAAGATCTTATAAGTATCTAAGATATAACAAGTATTAATATTCTATAGTAGTGAGAAGAAATGATAAGATAAGAGATAATCACACCGATATTTTATCCAAGTTCGGACCTCTCATCCTACATCCAGTCCCGAAGCTCCCCTTCGGCCTTTCAACTATTAACAAAACTGCTATCGCTTCGCCCAGAGGAATAGGCTTACAGAAGATAAGTATTCTTGACAATCTTATGTTCTTTACAACACTGATTTTGACTAACTTGTACAAATTGCTCCTATAATCTCCTTGAGTTGATATGAGTGTTGAATATATAGAGATAATATAAGTGTTTTAATGCTTGACTGAATTCTTTAGAGAGAATTAGAAAGTAGAGTGCTTTCCAGAAAATATAGAATAGATCTAGAAAGAATAGATGATTAGAAAACTTGAATCTTTGATCTATTTATAATGAACAAAGAGTTTTCATGAAAGGTTATAATCTTTGAATAAAACCCTTTATTTGAAGTAGGATATCTTAAAAAAAAAACGTTTTTGAGAAGAAGAGTAAAAGTTGTAATTATTCAAACTGAAAAGACACCTCTTCAAATTATATGTCGTGTGCCAGGACATACGTTTGTCTATCTTGATTAGACGTCTGTCCATGTATCTTAACATAGTTCAGATACATAGAAAATGTATGTCCTAAAGAAGATAGATGTTTGTGCGTGTAGGGAAAATAACCCGAGGCTTTCTTCAGATGTCAGTCATATATATGACAGACGTCTGTGATGAGTTAGGAAAGTTTTCCCTGCTTTTAGTGACAGACGTCTGTTGTATATATGACAGACGTCTGATACTGCAAAGATGTGGTTTTTCTTTTATGTTGTTTCATACTTTGTCAAGGAGATTGTACATCAAATCTAAACTACATAATCAATACATCATATGTATATATATTTAACTTGAACGTCCTTGTCATCTTGAATCTTTTCCTTAAGTTGATTCCTGCATAAATATGTATATACTTTTGAATAATGTGTCGTCATCAAAACTGAGGATCTAACATTCTCCCCCTTTTTGATGATGACAACTATACAGTTCTAAATCTCCCCTTGAATTAACGATCGATGTTTCTCCCCTTTTGGCATTATCAAAAAATAAAATAGGAAACCAAACCATGGATATACCAAAGCTAAAAACGTCAATCATACAAAGATACGAAATTAAACCATAAAGTGTCATGCGAAATAGAGTTATAAGTACAAACCAGAATGCGAAATATTACTAACTAGATCGCAAGAAAATATAAACTTAACCTTTTGCGAAATATCCCCGTAAGTCCGATGCTTCATTACCGTATTGTCCCCACTATGAGTTGTCATTATAAATGACATCCTCTTAAATAGAAAGACCGTGAAATGTGTGTGCTGACTATAAAGGATTGGATCGTCTGGTTCCCATTCAGTTTCTTCTTCCGCCTCATGTGTAGCTGCAGGTTCCTTTCCAGGTGCATGTTCTTCAGGGTGAGATGATTCATGTTGAGCACTAGGACCTGTTGGTATGTATTGAATAATGGGTCCACTCAGAGGAGGAGTAGGTGATGCGGAGGATGAATTAGAAGAGGACCTTCCACGTACTTTGCGAATAATTTTGCCAAGCAAATGAACTACTTTTTCTAAAGTCTTTTCAACTTTAGTCATTCGGGTTGAAAAAGATCGTTCCATCCATGTGACTTCCTTGCCTAATACTTGTCGATTTAGAGAAAGTATTCGTTGGTTTTGTAAAGTAATATAATGTACATTTTCGCTGTGTTCGGCCATTACCCATGCTTCTTATATTTCCATATCAAAGTAGTATTCAGTAGGTTCACTTGGTTCGGGTTGTTGTCATTGTCGTCGCTGGGGAGGTTGAATTGGTTGTTAAGGATGTGCTTGATGTTCTTGCCACTGGTCAAATGAATTTTTTTCTTGTGGCCGATCGCGTAATTTAATTAATGCGGCAAAGAGAATTCCACTATCCTCAATTTTTACTTCCAGATATGGCAAAAGATATAGATTAATGTTTTGTGATCAAAAGATGCGCATAAGATAAGCTCCATAAGGAATTGTTTGCTTTGTTGGAGTCCAGAAATCGTGAATTTGCTCAAATATGTAGTGAACCCAATTCACACGGGTGTGTCCGAAAATAGCATATAACGCCTTGTGGTCATTTTGGTATACTTGTTCATGACTTCCTAGTCGTGGTAAGACAGTATTGATATGCATGCGATTGATAATGCGTGGTCTGGAGCGGAATTGTGATGGAGTCATTTTAGTAAAATTGTCTTGCCATATTACACGATCTCTTGGTTTATAATGCTTATCTGGAATGTCTTGTAGACGAGTACCAGTAGAATATGTGTTTAAAATTTGTCCTAGCATCTCGACACTAAAATTAACCAATTAACCATATACCAAAGACCAAATCCAATTTTCCGGGTCTGATGGAGACCATGCTGATGGCAAACATAGATTAATGAAAAAAAAGTAGATCGCAAGAGAATCAATCATATCTTTATTGTCTTCATATTTGATTAGATGGGTAAGCTTAGATCTAGTTAAGATGGTGTTGACATCGTATTGTCTGAAAAGAGAAATAGGATAGAAGGATCCAGGATGAATTGTGTTTTTATTCATTGCTTCCAGTGCTTTTGGACCATCTTTAGCCTTCATCCATCCTTCGATTTGTTGGTCAGTGGCATAGTTTGGGGTTTCTTGAGGTTGTTGAGAAGAAGAACCTTCGATAGTCTTCTTTTGTTTGTTGGTAGATTTCTTGGGAGCCATTGATTTACGAAATTGAGAGTTTTTAGAATTGGGGATTTAGGGTTAGGTTTAGGATGAAGAGGATAAAGGTAAAAGTGATAGGGTAAAAAAGTTAAAACATATATATATATATATATATATATATATATATATATATAGTGCGTGTGTGTGGTAAAAACGGTTTCAGAAGCTCAACATATGTCTGTTGAGAAAGAATTCAGACGTCTGTTACTAGAGGAGTAATATCCCGAGGACTTCCACAGATGTCTTTGCTGAAACCATTTGAATAATTCATTTTGTAATATGGCCAGACGTCTATGGGTTATTTTGTCAAACGTCCGGTACTACAGGGTTTTGTATCCAAGAGAGGTTCTACAGACGTCTGATTAATTTTGATCGGACGTCTGTGAAGAACTATGAATAATTTGTTTCTGAGTTGTTGGTCAGACGTATGTGGTAATTCCGTCAGATGTCTGGTGAAACAATATTCAGTTTATATGGAGAAACAAACATTTTATTCATGATTGAAATAAACATTTATATTAATGCATTATCACAATGCATCGTATTATTTCAAACATAAAATATAAAATTAATATGAATAAAAATAATTTTATTCACTACTACAAAAGTGGGCATATTCGACACTAATTTGTGTGCGTTGCATGAAAAGTGTGGCGAAAGCTATGCTTTCTTTGATCTTCTTCAACAATATTCATATGTTGTTCCATTAGACGTGAATGCACTGTTGCGGTGGTAATTCTAGTGTTTTGACATGCAACACCAGTTAAAAGCGTAACATTACATATATATATACAATCCCGCTCAATGATCCACGTTATCAGCATAAACCTGTAAATAACCGTAGATGATGATTTAATCCAACAGTTCAAACCAATCCCTGCTCTCTATCTTAGACATTACCCCATCATCCAATTAGTGACAACCACCTCGCATTATTCTCCCGCTGTGTGAAATTTTAGCAGCAATTTTTGCCCCCATCACATGAAATATGATGTCATCTTCTTACTTCGCTTCAACCTCAATTTGATAACACCAATTTTTCCCCAAATTTTATTTCCTCCCTCCAAACATCATAATAATATTTCCTCCCGCGACGTTCAATCAGAGTAATGACCGAGGAGCAGATGCAGTCGACATCGGATTTCAACAACTAAACTCTACACATGGATTTATCAAATCAGTCTCTGAATCTGGATATTAAGGTGGTAAACTTTATAAATATTTGTTTCCCTGAATCTGGATTTATCAACACATATTTTTATTTGCTGGGAAAAAATGAAAGCATTTTGTTTATTAAGTTGAATTTAACAGGGTATTTCTTTGATGTTGCTTAACTTATTAGATTTTCTTAATGGTGTCGATTTTCCTTTTCACACATCTAAGATCAAATTTTCTCATGATACCGCAGTTGAACTATGCAGTAAGTACAATTGTCAATGTTATATTGTTTTACCATGTTCTTTTACTCCAATTTTTTTAGTGCTGGCTGCTAGAAATTTTTTAAGGCAATACTTTCCGATTTAAAATTCATGGTGCTGCACTAATCTTTGCATTGCTCAAAGTCATGGCACTAAATATTGCTTGGGGACTGAAGGCGTTCTTCATATTAGCTTCTGTGGATTTGTATCCTTGTTATTAGTAGAATAATAGAATTTATTTTGTTTATCTAATATGCTTTAGAAACCAGATTCAGGTCAGATGCTCAGGTTAAAATTAAAAAAGAATCTATTTTTTTTGTTGAAAAAAAAGTCATAGATTTCTGTTGCACAAACATTCATCGTGGCTCAAAACTATAGAGCCACAGTGACTGTATCTCGAAAATGACTATAGAATTTCAATAACTATTTTGATCTTGGAGGAATTTCAAAAAAGAATCTATTCATTGATGCACTTTAGTATGTTTAATGTTTTAAAACGTTGATAAAATACATCAAATGATCAGGGGATTTTACTTTTGATCAAGTTGGTGTACATTTGTTTTGGTTTTGAAGCAGAACAAATAAACAACATGAATTGAAATATGTAGTTAAAATTGTATAGATTCTCAAGTTTAGTTTAAATTGACAAAATTTAACGCTTACAATTTAAATCATTCCGTACAATGCCAGCGACTTCTGAATGCTGCAAGTGTTGAGCTAAATAACCCTGATATACACACACACATACCCAGTTAATATCAATGTTACATGGACATAAAGGAGTATATTGCCAATATATTTAAATAAGGAACCATTATCTTGATTAACTTAATAGGTTTAAGGTCATGCAATAAGTGAATTCTCACACCAGACACATAGTCTGACCTATTTTGATCGCCTTACAATTATTTGGGTGTTTCATTCTTTATGAGGCAGCTCAATGGTTGTTTATAGGAAAACGGTGCATGAATTTGCAAGTTGTTGGGAAGAGGATTACTGACATTAAGTGTTAAAGCATTGTAGGATGCAACAATATGAGATTAACTAAAATGTTTTGATTTAAATAGCTTGTTGTAATTGAAGCAATTATTCAAATGAATTTCTGTTTTCCGTGGAAATGAATGATAATTAAAGTTGTTGAATTTATATTGTGTGTTGCTAGTGGAAGAGAGAGAATAGCATATAAGTATTATCTACATGTGCTCTCATTCTTATGCATCAAGTTATAGGTAGGCATTTTTATATGTAGATGAGGTGAGATACAATAGGATATTCACGTATTTGTTTTTACTAATAAACAGAGTATGGATGATATAGTTATTAGGGGACTTAAGCTAATGAATTAAGATTCATTAGAATTGCTCTATTTGATGTATGGTTTGGGTTAGATCTGAAATTATGTTGGGTATCTATTTAAAGTATAAATACCTGAATGTATATTGTTTTAGGATTTTCTAAAGTGAACTAGTGACAAAAATGATTTGAATGCAACAGGAATTATAATTTTAAATCCTATAAGCATTTTTCAAAGCATGTCTATGATGCAAGATGGTAATAATAACATGAGTGAATATAACAGTGTTAAAAATTACTTGAGACAAGTATTAAAGTATCTGGCCATTATGTGTATATATATATATAGGAATTGATAAGACCAAACATGGCCCAACGTTTGTTGTATTTCTATGAAAAAGTACTAAAATGACTGTATTTATAAGAATAGGATACATTCCTGACTATATTCCTGCTATATTATAAGTATTAAACATTGGTATATAATAAACATAACTTTGGCTTGGTTTCACTGGTAATGCATAAATAGAAAAGATTTCTGTTAATTGTGGTATGAACTAAGGTATGTATAATATCAACACAACTAAATATAAAGGTTTGACAGAGATTATGCCATTGTCATCCATACCGAAGTACACCTATATTAATAAGATGGAAATTCCATGAAATTGCGTCATGATTCACATGTAAATGCGTGTGAACCAAAAATGACATCAGGAGAGCTAATGCAATATGTTTATAAAGGAAGCGAAGCGGTAATTTTTGACGCAATATAATTGTTTAGTATAGAAGTATGTTGGTCATCTGTCCTCCCCTATTATATTGTTTGGAAGTGTGGCAATTGAGATATCTTAGTAGCAGAAATACTTCAACTAAGGTCAATCATTATACTTGCAGGAAGTGCGCAAAGCTATAGTTTTATCTATGCCACCTTCAGCTGAAACATGTACTGTTGTCATTGCATCTACACTTGATGTTAGCGAACCTGTTCCTAGAGCTTCTTACTGCCTCCTTGCTAGTAAATTTCTACTTCAAAGTATCAGGTATTATTAGCATATTACCTCTTTTGAATGGACCACTGTAAATAAATGGAGTACAATTGAACTAACTTTGTTTTAATTGCACATGCTAGCACCAAGCTTAGGACCACTATTCTTCAAAGGGGGTTATCAGATTGATCCCTTGTAGTGTACCATAAATGTCTGAAAATGCTGAAGGATGAATGGCTTATGAAATGCAATTGATTCATAAAAAATGAAAGCGCAAATAGAGTAAAAGATAGACTATGGAAGAAAAAGGGTCTTCATAATGGGGATATGGCTACTAGTGCAATCAAGCAGGTACGCACATTTGCTTATTTGAAAATATTTTGGTTGTTTACTAGTACGGTTTTGCTTGTACAAGTGAAGGATGATATAAATGGCCATAACGTGCATGTTTGCGAGCAATAATAGTACAAAGTAATATATGAATAGAATAAAACTAACACAGATGAAGGATTCATTACTGTATAGTGGAGTGAGTAGATAAAATTTCAGCTTATTAATTCACAACTATCATCATTATACTTATATGTAAGCATATCACTCCAGAATATACTACTACTACATCCTTGCAGTAATTATGAACCATATTTAACTAAGTTGATTTTCTTTGTATTAAATGCTTAAGTTCATATTTTCCAAAGAGTTGGTAATTTTAAATATTGATCGACAGCTAACAACTTCATAACACAAGAAATTATTATCTGTAGCCTAAAAAATAAGATAAATCCAAATATATGTAAAAGGAATAAAGTAAATGCAAATGAACTAGTCTCTTCGTATGATCCAATTATGATAACTAAATGTATGACGTTTGTATTTGTAGCTCAGCATATACTACGTCAACATGGATAGAAAAGAACATACTTGAAGCAACACCAAGAAGCAACCTGAAACCAGTGACTTTGAAGCTAGAAGGGAAATCCAATTTGAAGATGTTGTTTAGTATGCAGAATATTTTGGTTTTTTGAATATGGTGATGAAAGTTTTGGGTGGATTTATTGTATATAAAATGTTTTGGATAGGTTTATTGCATGTACAAAGCTGGTACGATAGAATTTGTAATTACAGCATTGTGTTTGCCTTCTTCCAATGTAGCGTTTGTCTTCTTTACTATTGCAATTGATTTTTTTTCTTCTGTTGTTGCATTATAGGATAGTGGTGTTGCATTACATAATGCAGTGTTGTTGCATTAAATAAAATATTATTAATTCCACAATGGTATGGCACGTGGGACCCACAATTTACGTGGTGCCATGTGGATTGATGACGTGGCATGTGACACATGGGCAGCTGATGTGGAGAGCTGACGTTGCATGTGACACATTGGCAGTTGACGTGGAACGTCCATGTGAACCCCACTACCATGACCTAAAAGCCAGGCTCTGGCTTCTACTTAAGGCAACGCTGTATGTTGTTGCATTACATGCATATACTGTTGCAATGGGGTTATAATGCAACACTTTCTTTCCGTGACTGTAGATGGGCAAAAGCGTTGCATTAGATGGCTAATGCAACGGCCGCGGATGTCACGCCCCCTTGGTGTTGCCTATTTGAAAAAATGGCCTACGGTAATGCTTTTTGATCTACGGCCACAGAAAAATAGTGTCGAATATGCCCACTTTTGTAGTATAGATTTTTACGAATATCTTCTTCGAGTCTTCAACTTTTGATTTGATTTAATGGTTTGGTGAAAATGGTGGTCTCTTCGGGGATGTCGATGGATTTATTGGATTGTCTGCTGTACGAAAGGATGAAGACGGATCAAGTGGATTGACAGGTTTCAGGAGAGGTTCTGAAACATTTTTTATTTTGGAACCTCAAAACTTCAATGCAACTTGTCGTAGGGAGCTTAACTGAGAAGAAGTAACTTTTTGTTCATATAGAGCTCTTTTTGAAGGCGTAGTTGTTGTTCTTGAAAGTGATGAATATCATCAATCTTTCGTTTAGTATCAGGTGATGTAAACAGAGCTCTCTTAGCTCATTTTGGATCTGGTGTGAAACCAGTCCGATAATCCACCCATTTATACATGGCTCATGTCTGGATACTGGAGTCGGAACATGTGGTGTGTCTGCTGAACTATTAGTGGTGATAGTAATGTTGAGAGAGGAAGTAGAATTATTCAACATTTTGATTGTTTTTATTATGTTGGAATAAATTTTCTTTTGAATGGGTTATTTATAGGTAGTAATTTACTAATTTTCATTCCTTAAAATAAGCATTAGTTATCTTAAAACCAACCAAAAAATAGAGTAAAGAGAAAAATAAAGCATATATTTAGAAAATCCAAGATCATAAATCTGAAAGAGAACAAATGCCTAACTCTCTACGTAAATTTATGAAAGTAGTTTCATTTAAAGGTTTTGTGAATATATCCGCAATTTGTTTATTAGTATTTACAAATTCTAAAGTAATATTGCCTTTTCCAACATGATCTCATAAAAAATGATGTCTGATATCAATGTGCTTAGTTCGAGAATGATTAATAGGATTTTTGGATAAATTAATAGCGCTAGTGTTATCGCAATATACTGGTGAATTAGTAATTAATTTTCCAAAATCTCTTAAGGTTTTTGCATATAAATCACATGAGCACATGCAAGAGCAGCATATATATATATATATATATATATATATATATATATATATATATATATATATATATATATATATATATATTCTGCTTCGCATGTTGATAGTGAGACTGAATTTTGCTTCTTACTGAACCATGATACTAGAGATTATCCGATAAAATGACATATGCCACTCGTGCATTTTCTATCCGACTTGCATCCTCCGAAATCTGCATCACTATATGATATGAGTTCAAAAGAACTACCAGTTGGATAAAATAAGCCGTAATCTTTTGTGTTTGTTAAGTACCTCGAAATTCGTTTTACTGCTCTATAGTGTTATTCTTTTGGTTGAGCTTGAAAACGTGCACATTGACAAACACTCATCATGATGTCCGGTCTACTAGCAGTTAAATATAAAAGAGAGCCTATAATACTACGATATTGTTTTTGATCAAAATCTTTTCCGTTTTCATCTTTTTCTAAATGCGAAGTTGTGCTCATGGGTGTTGTTTTTCCTGATGTATTTTCCATGTTAAATCGTTTTAAAAGATTATTACAATATTTTTCTTGATTTATAAAAATTCCATTTTTACGTTGTTTTATTTGTAATCCAAGAAAGAAGTTTAATTCTCCCATATGTGACATTTCGAATTCATTTTTCATTATTTTAGAAAACTCATTACAAAGATTTTCATTTGTTGATCCGAAAATAATGTCATCAACATATATTTGAACTACTAGAATATCATTTTGAATTCTTTTTATGAAAAGAGTCGTATCTATTTTTTCGATTTCAAAACTAGAATTTACTAAGTGTGATTTCAATCGTTCATACCAAGCACGCGGTACTTGTTTTAGCGTATAAGGCCTTTTTTAATTTGTAAATATGGTTGGGAAATTGTTCATGTATAAAAAGTGGAGGTTGTTCAACATAAACTTGTTCCTTTATATAACCATTTAAAAAGGCGCTTTTAACATCCATTTGAAACAGTTTTATATTATGATGAACTGCAAAAGCTAATAGAGTATGAATTGCTTTAAGACGTTCTGCTGGGGCAAAGGTTTCTTCATAATCGATCCCTTCTTCTTGGTAGTATCCTTGTGCAACTAATCGAGCTTTGTTACGGATTATATTTCCAGTTTCATCGGATTTATTTCTGTAGACCCATTTTGTTCCTACTACCGATTGTTCTGTTGGTCTAGGTACCAATTCCCAAACTTTATTTCTTTCAAATTGATTAAGTTCTTCTTGCACGGCTAATATCCATGATTCATCATTAGCTGCTTCCTTATAGTTCTTAGGTTCCAATGATGAAATAAAAGTCTTATGACTCATTTGATTAAGTTGATGTCTAGTAGATACTCTTGAATTTATGTCTCCAATAATATAATTTGTTGGATGATCTTTTAAAATACGAGGGGGTGACCTTAAAGCAGTTGCTGGTTCATCACTATTTGGATTTGTATTATTTGTAAATTCATTTTCATCTTCATCAGTAGATTTAATATTTTGGATGTTTTCGTCAAATGAAACATGTAGACTCTCTTCAATTGTATTAATTCTTTTGTTAAAAATTCTATAAGCCTTACTTTGATCAGAATATCCAATAAAAATCCCTTTATCGGCTTTTGGATCAAATTTTTCTAGATTGTCTTTTGTGTTTAATATAAAACGTTTTGATCCAAAGGTTCTAAAATATGATACATTTGGTTTCTTCCCATAAAGCATTTCATAATAAGTATTTTTTGTCAAAGGTCGAAGGGTTACTCTATTTAAAACATAACAAGCTATAGCTATTGCTTGAGCCCAAAATTGTTTTGGTAAGCCACTGCTATTTAAAAGTGTTCTGGCATATTCTTGTAAAGTTCTATTCTTCCTTTCTACAACACCGTTTTGCTATGTTGTTCGTGGTATTGAAAAATTATGACTAATCCCTTTCTTGTTACAAAAATCATTGAATAGTTCATCTTCAAATTCTCCTCCATGATCACTACGAATCATTTTAATTTTTAAATCGAATAAATTCATTATTCGTTTAGCAAAAATTTTGAATAGTCCGAAAGTATCACTTTTATGTTTTAAAAATAGAGTCCATGTGCATCTTGAAAAATCATCTACAATTACAAAGACATATTTATTATGGTTTAAGGAACAGGTTTGGGTAGGGCCAAATAAATTTAAATGTAGTAATTCTAGAGGTTGACTTGAAGAAATCTTATTTTTTTTATTTGAACGAACTCTTTATAAGTTTACCAATTTGACAAGCATCACAAAGATTTTTTTCCTTAAATTAATTTTTGGCAAACCTTTAACTAGTTCCTTTTAAGATAGTTTATTTATATTTTTGAAATTTACATGACACAATTATTTATGCCATATCCACAGATCTTCATGATTAATAGTTAGACATAAATTTGTGTTTTGTTTTGACTTCATGTTTAAAATGTATATGTTTTTATTTCTAATTCCTTCAAAAATTAAATTTTTACATTCGTCAAAATTTTTACATTTATCTTTTGCAAAACTTATTTGAAAACCTTTGTCACAAAGTTGACTAATACTTAAAAGATTATGTTTCAAATTTCTAACTAATAATACATTAGAAATAATAGGAGAGTCAGATATACCAGAATTTATGACTTCACCAATGTCAATGACATATCCTTTTGAATTGTCTCCGAAGGTAACTGTGCCACCATCCATGTATTTAATATTTGATAACATGTTCATATTTCATGTCATGTGCTTGGAGTAGCCACTATCCAAAATTCATTTCTCCTTTGGTCTTGATTTGGGTACCCACAAGATAGAAAAAATTATTGGTACTCACTTCCTCCGTTAGGGTCCTAAATGTTAGGTGGGGAAGGTAGTCAAACCCATGTGGGTTTGGGACCTTTAAACACATAGTTTGAATTATATATTACATTTTTCAAGAAACTTTTAATATGTTTCTGTCTAATGAGTTTGTTATTAGTTTTAGGAATCCATATTTTTAATTATTTAGATAATTCCACCTTTTTAGTTTCTATTGTCTCCTCTTTATATATTTCTATTATTTTATGAGTATTCTTCCTCTTGGTCTTTTTATAAAGAAAAATATGATTTTTGAAGAAATTTTCCTTTTTGAAACCTAAACCATTTCTATTTCCTAATGGTTTTGAGCTTTTGATTAAATTTTCTAAATTTTGCTTACCTTTATTGATTTTGGAAACATTTGTAGTGATCTTTTCTAATTCACTTTTGAGTTTTAAATTTTCAGATAGTGAAATTTCTAGATCACTATTCAAATTATTATATTTTTCTGAAATATCCTTATTTTCTAGTTTAACTTTTCCTAATTCACTAGATAAAGAATCATTTTCTAAAGATAATTTGTCATATTTAAGTTGTGCATTTTCTAGCTCTTCTTCTGAAATAGTTTTCTCATCTTTTAATAATCCAATCTCAATTTCCATTTTATTTATATTAGTAATATATTCCTTATTCAACCTTTTTTGTTCTCTAAATTTATCGTCTAACTCAATATTTATTTCTAAGATTTCATTATAGGTAAGTTCAGGACGTACCTCGTCAATATCGACCATAAAACATACATTTGCTTGCTCTGAATCACTATCGCTGTCACTTTTCTAACGAAGATGAATCTAAATCATCCCATGTAACTTGAAATGCTCTTCTTTTCTTCTTAAACTTCTCGATCTTTTGTTTCTTCTTATCATTCTTTGGATAATCCTTCTTTATGTGACCAAATTCATCACAATTGAAGCACTTAACCAAGGTCTGATTTGAGCTTGGTTTTGTCATTTTTTTGAATTTCTTGAATTTGTTATAGTTCTTTGCTATGAATACTATCTCTTCTTCATCCAAATCTGAATCTTCATTATTTGCCGGAAAAGCTATATTTTTCTTTTCCATATTTTGCTCTTTTCTAACATGCAAGTTAGCTTCATTGGACAATAGATTTCCTATTAGTTCCTCAACTTTGAGTTGAGAAAGATCATTTGCCTCTTCTATGGCTAAATTTTTTCTCTCCCACTCATTAGTTTATGAATTTAGGATACTGAAACTAGATCGAAATCAGTAAATTTAACTTCAAGAGCCATTAAATCATGTTGAATAGTTTGAAACCTAGTATACATATCACTAATAGTTTCACCTGTTTTCATTTTAAAAGATGAAAACTGATTTTGTAAGATCGAAATTTTAGTTTGTTTGACTTTTGTGGTACCTTCATGAGTGATCTGTAAGGTTCTCCTTATGTCATAAGCAGTAGTACACATCATAACACGTGAAAATTCATGTTTATCTAATGCACAAAATAATACATTCATGGCTTTAAGCTGCTGCTTTTTGAACATCGGTCCATGTACTTAATTCATTAGTTGGTGCTTCATATTTGTAACGGCCGGGAATTTCGCTCGATCCGAATAGATCGTTAAACCGATCTAGACCGTTTGAAAAAAATCACGAAAATGCTCAGATAAGGTCTAAAAATGCGATTTTGGCGCACCTTTTCTTCTCGCACGCTCACATGCTAACTCAAAAAATCAAGCCCTCTTGGATTTAACCATTATTAGACGATACGAATCCATAAAAAAAGTAGAATCGAATTCCGAGGTCGTATCAATAATGTTCCTTTGTAAAATGACTGCTCGTTTTACCCTGTACTGTTTTAGCTCGCACGGCCGCATACTGGCTCCGTTCGACGCGCCCTTTGGAACATAACAATAATTTGTCATTATGAATCCATAAAAATTTATCTCGTCGAATTCTGAGCTCGTATGCAAAATTTCACTTTTTAAGGGCTATGTATTGTTAACCGAACAACTCCAGCCCATAGCCACTATTCCGGATATCGGAATATATCGAAGCTTATACTTTTCGGAGTTCTAAACGGCATTTTGAACTCAATGGAAGTGATTTCGAGTCCAAATTCATCCGTATGCAAAATTTGACTTTTTGGGCCATGTATAATTTACATAGCGACTATTCTGAATTTTCAACTGGGCATAACTTTTGATTCCCGCTATGAAATTTCGATTTTTCCGATTCGTTGGAAAGATATTTTCAACTAGATTCTAATATTTTTGGTTTCGCCAAAATCCGGTTTATTTTGCACTCGGTATGTTCAATTGAAATTTGAAATCGAATTATCGAACTACCACGCCATTTTCAATTCCTTTTTATAATTTAAAATAAATATTTATATTCTAACGACGATGTATATAAATATATACGTTCGAATCATATTCAAAATAAATTTCTCGTTGTTATTATTTAAAATAATTCATTTTAAATATTCAAAATTCATTAAAATTGCCAAAATAAAAATTTTAAACTGGCTCAGAATTTCCGGGTTGTTACAGTATTTCTTTTGAGTAGCAGCCCATATTTCTAAACCATTAGCTTCCATGAAAATTCTCTTACGTGTTGACCAATATGCATAATTTGACCCATTAAATAGTGGTGGACGTTGTGTAGATTGACCTTCTTGAAAAATGCTATTAACAATATTACTTGCCATATTAGACTCAATGATACAAATACAAGTTACTGTTATTTGTAATAGCATTGCTCTGATACCAATTGAAAGTCTATGATAGGATCTTATAAGTATCTAAGATATAGCAAGTATTAATATTCTATAGTAGTGACCAGAAATGATAAGAGATAATAACACCGATATTTTATCCCGGTTCGGACCTTCCGTCCTATGTCCAGTCCTGAAGCTCCCCTTCGGCCCTTCAACTATCAACAAAACTGCCATCGCTTCGCCCGGAGGAATAGACTTACAGAAGATAAGTATTCTTGACAATCTTGTGTTCTTTACAATACTGATTTTGGCTTGTACAAATTGCTCCTATAATCTCCTTGATTTGATATGAGTGTTGAATACTAGAGATTATAGAAGTGTTTTAATGCTTGGCTGAGTTCTATAGAGAGGAATAGAAAATAGAGAGCTTTTCAGAAAATATAGAATAGATCTAGAAATAATAGGTGATTAGAAAAATTGAATCTTTGATCTATTTATAATGATCAAAGAGTTTTCATGAAAGGTTATAATCTTTGAATAAAACCCTTTATTTGAAGCAGGATATCTTTTGGGAAAAAACGTTTTAGATAAGATGAGTAAAAGTTGTAATTATTCAATCTGAAAAGATGCCTCTTCAAATTATATGTTGTGTGCCAGGACAGACATCTATCTTGACCAGACGTCAATCCATGTATCTTAACATAGTTTAGATACATAGACGGATGTCTGTCTTAAAGAAGACAGACGTGTGTGTGTGTGCAGGGAAAATAATCTGAGGTTTTCTTCAGACGTCTGATCAAGCAGGGAAAATGTTAGAGTTACAGACGTCTATGCTGAGTCAGGAAAGTTTTCCCTGCTTCTAGTGACAGACGTCTGTTGTATATATGACAAATGTTTGACATTGCACAGACATGGTTTTTCTTTTATGCTCTTTCATATTTTGTCAAGGAGATTGTACATCAAATCTAAAGTTCAGAATCAATACATCATACATATATTGATTCCTGCATAAATATGTATATACTTTTGTATAGTGTGTATAGTGTGTCGTCATCAAAACTGAGGATCTAACAGCTTTCTCCAGTGCTAATGTAATTTGTAACTCTAAGATGACATTGTGAAGTGCAATGTTTAGTTTTGGACATTGCACATCACAATGTGAAATATTACACCTATATAATTATTGGTGAATTAAATGATCTTTTTCGATCTTCTACAAATGATAAAGCGACACGTATGTAGAAAAAGACATCTTTTGATATTTGCGTTGAATAAAAATTATAAATGTCATTGTCATAAATATAAACATTACGGACACATAAACTTTACATGACATTATCCGTGAAATGGGTTGAAGAAACTCGGATCTCAGCCGCACAATTATTAATTGTAGAAACTCGACTAATACTTAAATTTTATTAGGTAATATTATTTAGTACCAACGAATCAAAAATCAGCATTCATCTGAATAGGCCATTTGCACCTTTTCCAACCTCCTTACGTTGGATGCGTCGGGAAATATACAACTAAAATTTATCAAATAAATAACAGTAATGCTTTGTTTCCCTCAATTATCAGGATTTTACGCAATAGAACGTGGACTCTTGAAAAAAAAGAAATTGTTCTGTGATGAAATCCAGTTAAATAAATTGTTGAAGACATCCAATTTCTAGCCTTGTGTAAGTTTAGTTGTCCATTCAAAATATGTATGAAGTCACACACCAAATCTTTAAATGAAAGTTATTTATGTTATATAATAATTACTACTGTTGTATATACTATATACGTTAATTGTAGTTATAAATGCAAAAGTGATATAGAGATAGAGACATAAGCTATAGTACCAGTAAAGCACTAAAAACCGAAAATTTGCAGGATCAGATCACGTAACGTTAGATACACTTTTAGGGCTTCAAGAAATGTTTCATTGGAAGTTTGATGGTGAATCAAATCCAAGCCAAAATGACGTTTCAGATCAGCATATGTAGATATATGGAGATATCGATCGTTTGTCTACAACAACATTATGTCGATAATGAAAGATTTTACTATTGTTAGTGTATCTCTTGATACGGATCAAACCGAGTTAACCAATTAAAGCAGTTCATTTTGGTCGATTCGATTCGATTTTAAAATCAAATCGGTTTATAAAATATGTTTTATTGATTATCAGTTTAACGGAATTAGCCGAACTTTTAATTTATTATCTAATTTTACGGTGTTGTAGTACTTTAAATAATTAGTTTTATGATAAAATACAAAAGCATTTATTGTGAATATGTCAAATTTTGTTATAAACATGATCGGTAATTAGTCCACTAAAAACATTTTTATTATAAAATATCAGATTAGTCCATTGAAAACTAGAAAATTACACTTCACCAAACGTGGTTATTAAATTATAATAAATTCATCGATATATTAAATCAATGATGCTTAAAAGTTGGTCGCTGCTTAGTCATCGAAAAATTGTCGGTAGATTACATTATCGCTGTTGGAATTTTTTAATTTTTGCACAAAGAAGGCAAAATGTTAGCGCTATGCTATTGTAAACATGGACTTTAGGACGACAAATTATAGGCTGAATCTCAGCAGTTTTCTGCATTGATCTAGTATGTGAGCTGGATCATGGAGGTGGTACAATAGCTTCATCACGATAAGAGTGCTTGGGGAGAATCTCCAGTGTGAGAACATAGAAGAAACACCAAGGAGAGCACTTTTAGGATGAATCAGGAGAACAGGGTATGCAATTTTGCAGTGGAACTTTCTAGCCGAGCACACAATATTAAGTTTTACTAGTACTACCGCACAACGGTGAAAAAACCGACCGTTTAACTAAATCATTTAAAATATTCCATTTTTACAAAAATTTCAATCAAACATATAACAAAATATTAGTTTCACAACGAAAATAAAAGTAAAATTATCATGAAAAATGTCTAATAAAGAATAATTAAGTATAGAGATTGTTACACATGTAAAACTGTAATATATATAAAACTATATAATAATTAAAAACGATGAACAATAAATAAATAATAGATACAATGGAAAAAAGGAGAGGGAAAACTGATAGCATAAACACGCAAAAGATAAATAATCGATAGAAACTCAAAACTAAGAGAAATCGGCAACATAAACATTGCAAAAGATCTATCGTGGTAATTGATAACCATAGAAGGATTTTGCTGCATACAAAGATTGAAATGCTTTCCTTTTGCCACAAAACGACAACAAACAATATACCGTCTTTTCTTAAGAAAGACACTTGTGCAACTTATACAGCGTTACGCATTTGAATACAATTCCAAACTAAAGAACCTTGGGCAAAGTAGCAGCACAATTATAGGCAAAGTAGCAGCACAATTATAGGAAGGAGAGATGATAGTGTAACTTGCTGCCCAACATCATTTTGCCAACCTGAAGTGCATTGAGTGGCCTCATTCAGCATCCAATAGTATTGAGCTAAGCATCCATTAGTGTAAATCTAAGCAATGGAAACGTGGCAATTTTTTTGCTCCAACATGAAGAAGCATTCATATAGGATTAATAACTTCACTATTGAGCCAGTGATTCCAGCAAATGCTCCATAGAATTGGTAAAGTTTCTTTAAAAGAATGATAATCTGAACTATGCGACACTTGTTTTAGCAGGATTTATGCACAGGAGAAAATTGTCAGCCAAGAGGGAATCAAACTAAACAAAGGCACAGTATCATAACACAATAATACACAGATAACTAAATTGTTGATGTTTTTTCTCATTATAATAACAGACAAATAAACATGGGATGAAGAAGAAGAACAAAATATTTCCATTCGAAAACAACAGACAAATAAACATGGGATGAAACAAAATAAGAGAACAAAATATATTTGCATGTATGTGTTTGCATGTTTGCCTATACCTACTTGTGTACTTGAGAGAGTGAAACCTCCTGTTGCATTGCATAAAATGTTTGAACTAGGTGGAAGCCTCTTTATGTTCACACTATATCAGCATATCAAGCCTCTGATCAGTACTATCCCATCAAAAAATAACTCAAACATAAGCTATTTGATATCATTGAAGTAAGAATACAAATCTCGTATTCATAATAGTATCTTCGACAGTAAATAATTGATTGAAACCTATAAGGACAAAGCAAGATGAAAATTTATTACAAAACAGACTTGCAAATATATTTATGATATTATTTAATACTATTTGTTACCTTTAGTAATAAGGAAATCCTTCAACCAATGCTCCATATTTTTTTTAAGCATTTTAATGAGGTGAAGTAATATTACCTTTCTATTGACATACATACTTTCAACCATTTATCCGAAAAGTTTCGATGGGATATATCCTAATAAATTGTTGCACCTTAACATTCACAATATGCCTTACTATTTGACTTATCACTTTCCACTCTATAAGAGTTGCACAAATTGAGAGGAGAAAAACGTTTGTTCCTATCCGGTTATATAAGCCTTCAGCTTTACTGCAAAAAACAATTACATTGTTACCATGCTTTCATTGATTATTGATTCACACTGCTAGTATAATGGACCTGGGTTAACATTTTCCTATGTAAAAGGTAATGCAAACATAATTTATTTTATAACATACATCTAAGAGCAGATAAGAGCACAGACTAAATAGACATGTACTACACAAAACAGACCCCATAAAAAAGTGGTAAAGGAGGACAAAAATTTATGTTTAACATTTGCAAATTACTATTTTTTGGACATTATCTAATACTTTTTACTATTGTACGACATCTGAAAAAACATTTCAGAAAATTTTCAGCTATTAAAATTACAGACAAGTTGGAATCCTTAACATTGCCATGATTTGAAAAATAATATGTCAAAACTCAACCACATATTATGGCTTCCCTACTACGGTTGATACAAGATCATGCAATAATCACCAGCATTAGATCTAGTAATCAACCTTTAACCCATGGTTAATGTTAGCAAAGTCCTTAAAACATAGTCAAAAACAGTTGAACCTTGGACCAAATGGATGGCTCTAAGCAACTAAAGTTTTCCTACTTTGATTATTCACCATAATAGAAAAGCGTCCCTCCTATGGAATATGGCATAAACAAACAACAAACTGAAAAATGTAAAATTAACAGAACTGACCATCTTCCTATGCTCGGAACCTAGCAATCGACTCATGATACTTGATCATCTTTATATACCTCATCTCCACAACACAACCCTTTCCACTGATCTGCTGCATTCCTATTTCAGTATTTCCTACCTTTCATACTGACCCGAAAACATGGTAAGGCATAGGCTATAAAGGAGAATAATCCCCGTTTTTACTCTTCCAGTTACATCAGGCAACCCCACAGTCTTAATTGTCTCTCCACCCAATCTTGAAACTCTTGAAATCAACCCATTATTCACACCCGGATCCAGAGCGCACTTCTCCAGTGAAACCCTCAATCGATATAACAGACACGGACCTTTGTGTTTTGAGTTCGGTATAAGCTTCGAAACAAATCCAGTTTCGTATAGAGAAATAATTTGTAATTGTCAAACTTCTCTCTGTAAAATCGTGATTTGAGAGGAGAAAAATTCACATGAAAAAATTGCGAGATGCGAGAAAAATTAGAGAGAAACAAAAGGAGCGCAAAACAGAAAAGAAGAACAGAAGCAGCGAGAACGCGTGAAGAGATTTTTGTGGCGAAATTCATTGGGATGGACAAACTGATTTAGCCTCTTACAGTAGGGAAACCTCCCTAACGGTCGGTTTGATTATAAACATGGTTTATGCTATGTTTACACTCATTGATTTATCATCATTTTTGGGTAATTAACGAGTTCCTCCTATAGGCAAAATGGTTGCTGATCATCTACAGGGACACTATCACTTGAATAAATTTTGTTGTGACAAACTTAATATATTATTGGTGCACAAACAAAAACAAACTAAAAAAACGATTTGTAGGTGAATTAACAGCTCCAATCACCTAAACTGTTTGCATGTTTTAGACATAAGAACTTCGTCGATCACTCTGTCCAAATTGGCAAAAGCAGCTCCTCCGACCACTGTAGCTTTCTCTGCACTCTCCTTATACCTCATCACATTCCTTCTAATCTTCGTTCCTTCATCACCTTCCATCGCCTCTTTTATTCTCATCTCTACCTCATGCCTCTTCACATCTGCACTAATCTCCAATCCAATCATCCATTCCTTACATGCGTATCTACAGTTCGTCTGTTGGTCTCCAAAGGATGGCCAACAAATCATAGGAATCCCACAACTTATGCTCTCCATCATCGAGTTCCATCCACAATGCGTCAAAAAGACTCCAACTGACGGATGCATTAATACTTGTTGTTGTGGACACCAGCTTATTATCAATCCCTTTTTGTTCGCTTCCACTAGCAATTCTTCTGGCAAAGCACTTGAATCTTTTGTTAATAAATCTGGCCTGATGACCCACAAAAACTGGCAGTTGCTGTTGATCAATCCCCATGCAAATTCAACCAACTGATCCTTAGTTACAATTGCTAGACTTCCAAAATTCACGTACACAATTGTACTAGTTGCCTTTTTGTTTAACCATTCCAAACAGCTGTTGTCATTCGCCCAAAAGCTAGAACCCACAGTGTCTGCAGACTCCATTAATATATTTTTGCACATCATGTCCAAAGGGCCTATTGCATATACAGCAGGGAACACAACTGACATTTCATCCAAGGTGGCTCCTTCTAATTCCTCAAAAGTGTGTATTAATATTGCAGTTGCTTTCAGGGAGTCTTGTAATTCTTCTTTTGCCAAGTTCATGAATACATGGTTAAGGTTTGCAGCATGTATAGAACTTGTAAAGTCCCTTAAACGCATATTCTTCAAGCCAAGGATACCATCAACTGGAGTGTCAAGGTATCCATTTGTTAGATCATCTTCATCTGATAAGAAACAATATCAGTGTATAAGATTAATTATTGTGCTCGTACTCCATAGAAATAGGAATGTAATCATGCAGTATGAATATATACATACTTTTAAGAGGCACTATGCCTCTAGCAATCAATTCCTTGAGGGCAAAGGAAGCCATGAATCCACATGCGCTAAAACAGCAGTAGGACAAATTAGGCAGACCGAAATCTGCAGAGACGTCTAAGGTAAAGCTCATGTAGGTATCTCACACTATGCAAGTGACTTCTGGTTCTTCGGCTGATTCTTTTAAATTCTTCAAAAGATCTCTGAAAGGGCCGGACAATCTGAACCGATCTATTTGAGTTGTGTTGGACATATCTTCAATAGTGACCATGCTTTCAGAGGCAGACAAACCATCTGGTATTGTCTTGAACTGAAAATCAGGGAGATCCTTAAGTGAAGAAGGACCCGAAAACTTAAGGATTCGATCGTAGCTAGTTTGGGTATGAACAAAAGTTATGTGGAAACCTTTGAAACGGAGGAGTTTTGCAAATTTTAGCATGGAGTTTATGTGGCCTTGGGCGGGGGCTGGTATGCATACAGCATGATTATTAACTTCTCTTTTGTTAAAACCCATATTTTATTGTTACTTTAATTGTCCAGTACAAAAGTATAGCCTTAACATGAAGCAAATAAAAAAGAGAGAAGGAGGAAAAAAAGGGAGGAAAAGAGGGAGTAGAGAAGAAAAATGCTGAGCTTAAAATATTCTGCAATGCACCACGAGGTCCCAAATTTTTATTACTTAATATGTTATAAAATGTGCACAGGAATAAAGATGCCAAATGTGAATAAGACAATACAATAAATTAGGTGAGAAGATAACACATAAATTCAATGTTTTCATAACCGAAAGGTGAATCAATCCATGGGGCTCATGGTTTGAGGTTTCAAAGGTCCAACTGGTCGCATCGCTGAGAACTGCATATGTACTTTTATTAGAATTTTATAAATATAAACATATTTAAACCAGGTTGCGTAATAAAATACAATAACCAGAAGTTGTATGACAAAATATCATTGCGAATAAATATATATGTAGACCAAGTTTCATAACAAAACAAACACTACTTCTGATTTAGGTATCAAGGTTGGAGGGTTAAACCGGGTTTTAAAGACTGAAACAAATGTTGGAGGGTTGAACCATGGTTTGTGCTTAACGAAGGCCCGAATGTTGAATGAGTTCTCGGTCTTCGTGGCCCCAGTCCAAGGTTACTCGCGGTTCAATCGCGGCAGGGTCGGCTCTTAAAACTATGCATAAATCCATCTGCAATTAGTGCTTATTGTTTTACCTAATAATTCTTGCTGCTGGTGTATTCATAATGTAAGGGTCTCTCAAACCTGTTTGTAAAGTTACAGGTTAAATTAAAAATGTGCATGCTTGATTGCATCAAGTTTGACGTTTGATTACGAGATAAATGACAATTATTTACAAGTACAATTGTACAAAGAAAAATGCATAGGCCTTTTGGTTAAAACTTTGCAGTTACGTACGAAATAAATGTAGAAAATTTTGAATTTAGAAATTTTATTTGTATGCACCATGCATATTAGTTAATCCACTTTAAATCGTAGAATTACTAATGAGCGGTCCATGCTATGTACACGGACAATGATATACCCATTTGCTTATCTTATAGTAAGAATATGAGAATCAAACGTTTCATGTTACACAATGCAGTGCAGCGCTAGTTCTTATGTTCTTATGTAGTAGTATTGGTGTAGTGTACAATTTACCATAGAAAAGCGTATTATATAATGTGTGTGATTAATACTTTCTAATTCAACCAAATTGGATGTGTCAAAAGAGAAAGTAGTTGTCAAAAAATACATCATCTTGATCAACTACATCAAAATGTGAAGCTAACAACCATTTCAACATATAAACACTTTAGTCCAAAGCGAAATAGGAACACCAAACAGTCTTTGGTAAAAACAAATGATCACATAATCACTTAAATTATCATCATTGCTATCCCAACTATCCCATTGGGTAGTCAAAGTCATTGAAGAGGATCAAACCGAAGGCAGACCACACTGTTAAATAAAATAAAGTGTGTTGTTAAGGGCACCTCGTTTTCATTTTACTAATATCATTACTAGAAATGACCATAAAATTTTATACTACTACTAATACCAAACTTTTTAATATGCTACCAATACGTTATTTTTATTCACATTTGTATGGCGAACAACCGCCGATCAACATTGTTTTCCGCGGCAATCAATCACTGATCAACAGTAATTCGACGATGAATGACCGTGGAAAACGGTGTTGGTCGGCGGTTGTTCGCCGTGCAAAACATTTTTATACGGTGGTTGATTGCCGTATAAATTGTGTGTGTTATTAGGAAGGATATAAAATTTATTGTACTTATTATTTTTATTCGTGGGATTAGAAAGTAAAAACGGTGTGCCTTAGTATCACACTAATAAATATATCAAGTAGTTAGGCAAGCAAAAGTTTTAAACAACACATGAATTACATGTTAATAGGTTATAACCAAATACAAATAATCAAATTTTAATCTAAATATTATCATAAGCAGATAGATTTTTGTTACAGAAATGCAGTAAAATTTCAGCTTGAAACATTTGCTTGTTTGTCAACAGAGTAGTGTTGTATTTCCGTGCTTTTTTCTTGGATCCGTTCTGCATGTTATCATCATTGTAATAGTTGCATTTGTTTACCATATAAATATACAATTTGGCATACTTAATAGATCTTTTGCCCTATTGCCAATACAATTATCTAATTCAGTAAAATACAGAACAGGAGTACGAAACTAAAAAGAACAGATTTAATAAACTAACCATTAATTTTCATTAATACATAATTGGGTTGAATACCAATGATCTGGCCATTCAAAGAACAAACAACTTGACGGAATGTAATTTAGAGAAGAATACATGTACAAATTATATATTGACTGTACATAGTAATAAACCATCTTTCAAAAACTCACATTAATTTGAATAGCATAGCATCAAAGATTAAATTAAATATTGAAAGATTGAACTTCAAATCCATTACTTAAATTTAAAAAAGGCATCTCCATCTTGTTGACCCGTGTACTCTGCTCTTGTTGAATCAATTTATCAACACCATGCATGGTAACGATTTTAACATACTCTATTAAAGAATAATTTTTTGTTAAAGAACATGCTCATGTCCGGATTTAGATATGAAATACCATATTATACAAAATCCCAGCCCACAGTATGAAAAGTTCTAAAATAATATTTTCCATAAACCACCCATTAAAAAAAAATAAAAATAAAAATGATAATCTGTAAGAATAACTCGTCCATAAGTTGAAAATAAAACTCAAACGCTGTGTTGGATAACACTATGTTATTTCAATCACGTTTAAGTTTTCTTTGTTACCTTGCACAGTGCTATCTAATGCTTCTCCACGTTCAAAAATAGAAAACGAATAAAACAGTCAGCATTAATTAATGTGTTTAGCTTATGTGTCACACATGCAGTATCAACCTAAAAAAATTATTCAGACCTTGTTTTGGTAAGACAAACCATTTTGTGCTCTATAGAGAAAGAGAATGGTTGGGACTAAAATTATCAAAATATGCTTATTTAACCTTGCCACACATAGACTTAATTCATGTATCAAAGTTGGTACACATTACTAAGGGTAAAAGGATGCCATGATAATCCAATTGTATTGATGGTGCTTTTGCTGTAATGAAGGGTATCCCATTTTTTTTATTTTGGTAGTGTCCAGAAGATTTGATTTTCAAATCAAACTGAAATACACACCTAACATATATTTGTGACAGAATATCAAGGTCTGCACAAAATTAAACATACCAATGATTGAGGTGTAAGGTACCGTTCGCGTGGGCGTAAATACCCCGTTTCGTGTTTGGCCGCGTCTGATGCGTCCAAAAAATAGGGTATTTGCCAAATAACCCAGCTGGGTGGAAAAAAAAAATCAGTTTATACTGCCATAAAATCAGTTTCCAATTCATATTGTAATACAGTTAGTGAAAATGGATGAAAACATTTCAAATTCGCAAGACAATCCTTATTAAGAATAAATATTGCCCAATTTATCATACCAATTTGGGATATCTACATGGTTCAATTGAATATCCGATAGCCAATTCTAAATAGCAAATCATGGATAAAAAGCCAAATCAATTGTAAATAAATGAATGAAAATTGGAATAAGAAGAAGCAAAAAAGCTTAATTTTCCGATAACAATAGAGGGGATCAAGTAGGGTTTGTAATATGTAGACAATCACCACCAATGCAACGACGATTGATTAAAGCATGTTGTTTTCGTTGAATCGTCGATTTGATTTCCACTGGATTCAAAGTGTTGTCCAAAATTTTACATGCCGAATATATTAATCTCATATCTTTATAGTAGTTGACATATTTAGTATCATATATTCATTTAAAATTTATAATCCTCTAACAACTTTGGTTATGCACCAGTATCTGAATTAAGAGTCACTGTTGCAAAATATAAATCATGCACATTAAACTTGAACGATGTTCATTTAAAAGCAACATGTTTAATGATAGATCACTAAGTTAGCACTTTCGGAATATATAAATTTGACATATGACAAATGTGTGTAGACATACTCAGGGAAAATGACCCTACTTTCCAAAGAGCCCGAGTTTGCTTAGTGGTGTCACCAAACACTCGGGTCCTATTGGTGGAATTCAGAAGGCCCCATATGAGGTCCTCTTATTTTCACCAATAGGACAGAAGTGTCACGTTGACATCACAAAAAGTGGTGTCAACAAACTACTACTGCTTTCCAAATAAATGAATGTACTTGTAAGTACGAACAGCATGCTTACCAACGTATTCTATTTTCTGTTCTTCTGTAGTTGAAACTGAATTATATACAGTTATTTTCTATGTGCATATTCATTGTCGCATTATCACTTTGTACTTGAATGTTTGAATTGTGCTTCTTTATGATTTTGTAATTGTCACTTTGTGCTTGTATCTACTGTTTTATCACTTTTTACATTTTACATGTGCATTTATTCAATTGTTTTACCATTTTATACATGAAATCTGTTTCAGCAAGGACTTCTTTTCATAACTACAAACTGTTTGATAATTCGAAGTTTGAACTGATACTAAAATATACAGTTGCTTGGCACATTAAAAATAAAAAATATTTACCAATTAATCTTTTTTGCTTCAGCATATAGAAGTTTAACAACTCATGGCATCACACTCAACATGTAACGTGCGTTAAATTCTTTCACAACAACATTCCTGTAGTTAATATACACTAAGTAGCACATTTTTTTTGAAAAGAATTAAGTAGCAAATACTCGTAATGAAAAACATTTGCAAGTAATGAAACAATGCAAAAATGGTATATTTGAAGCAGTTACGGTCAGGGGCGGAGCCATGCCCAGGCTGGCCTGGGCACGTGCCCCCTCCCCCCCCCCCCCAAAGGAAAAAAAACTAAAAAAAAAGAAAAAAAAAACGAGATTCCTGCTGCTAAACGGAAAAGAAGAGCAAACGCATAAAAAACCCTAAGCCGTCTGCTGCGGTGTCCCTCCGAAGTCCAGCGAGATCCTCCAAACTCCAGTGACCTGCCTGCTGCGGGATTTCTCCAAGGTCCAGCGAGATTCCTTCGAGCTCCAGGTCGCCTCCAACCTCCACCTCCAGCGAGCCGCCTCCAAACTCCACCACCAGCGAGCCGCCTCCATCTTCCGTTCTAGACTCGGGTGGTAAGTGTAGTGGAGGAATTTTGATTCAAGACCGCTCAAATCAAAAATCCCCAACGCCGCGGAAAACGAGATCGTGGTAATAGTGCAAAAACAACCAATCGAACAATCTCAATCTTATCCAAGTCAATCACAATCACCAAATAATGGAAATAATAGAGCAATAACGAGAAACTAAATCACACAGGGATTTATAGTGGTTCCACCAACGTCTTGTCAGTGTACGTCCACTTTGAGAGAGAAACATTTATTAATATCAATAGAAGAGTACAAGAGATTGATTACAATAATCAAATTTACTAGAAAATTTTGATTTTGTGGAGAAAAGAATTGAAGAAGATTAGGATTGCCAAAACCCTAATTAGAATAAATCTTGATCTAATCTCTTGATTTGTTATATCTCCTTTTGGATTTGATGTAGCTTATATAGGCATAGAGAAGTATATGGAAATTCCCAAAATTTCCTCTAGATCCGAAATATTCTCCAGATCCAAAATATCCTCCAGATCCAAAATATTCTCCAGATCCAAAATATCCTCCAGATCCAAAATATTCTCCAGATCCAAAATATTCTCTACAATAGTATCGCATACTTCAACACTCCACCTCGATACTATATCCATCTACATCACAACCTTCAACGCACCCAAGCATTTCCTTCTATCCGAAATAATTCAACATGCCATTCTTTTTTTGAGTAAAAATTACGTTGTTTTCTTTTCTAAAGTTAGAAATTTCATCAAAAAATGGTTTCTCCATGAAAAAAGTGATTAATTGTTTAAAAATGGTTAGGGTTTAACGAACAGTAAAATGTAATTAGGGTAAAATATTAATAGGACATTTTTCTCTATATTTTATAAATTGTTAAGGGGACTATGTTAAATGATCCCCCCTTAGTAAAAAGAATTTAAAAAACAAAAACAAAAAATGACCCTTCCATTTTAAGAGATTTAAAAAAGCACTATCTCATTGAAAGGTTCCATACATCGGTCTTTTCTCAACGTCCTCCCCTTAACCGTTTTGGAGTGGCGTTAACAATACTCTATTCTTTATGAAAAAATTTATGATAATCCGATAACAGGATGTTGAAATTAAAGTCCCTGATATGTCTATGTTAGGAGCAGGAATTTAGTGTTGTTTAAGTATAATGATAATAAATAAGTACAATGATAACAAATAATTTTGAGTAGTTAATATGCATTAAATACATAAAATATAAACTAATAACTTAATAAAATAATAAATTTGTATATAATTTATTATGCTAACATATGTTTTAAAAAAACCTACAATTTTGACAAAAAAATGGAATGGATATTTTTTAATACAGATGACATCGAATCTGCATATATATCCATTTTCTCGAACATCAAATATTTATCCCTGTTTCAAATACGGATGCAGACAGGTTTCAAAATCTACAGATATTCATTTATAGCCCTACTTCGAAGCTCTTATTCATTTCAAGGAAGAAGGTACGTTGGTAAGAGTTGACGGTAAAAACTGTCGTAACACCCAAAGATTCTCCGTTACTTAGAGAATTACGTTTCGCATGAAAAATTAAGTGCAGAAAGCAATAAACAACACAGTAGATTTATAGTGGTTCGGTCCCGTGAGGGGCCTACGCCCACTTTGGAAGAGTTCACTGATATTTTATTGACAATAACAAGTTACAAGCTTATATCTATTCCATGGCGTCCATTTACAAACATTTCCAAGTATTTTGGAGTTGTCATTGTCATATATGAATATTGGGAAAAGGTAACTTTTATGCTTCTTCTTACTCAAAGCAACGATGCCATTAAAGAGGCACTTGGAACTCTCAAGAGGTGACAAATCAGCCAATTTCCAACCCCTTTGAAGTGTCAGCTTAGGGGTATTTATAGTGGAGTAGTTAGGTGGGAATAGTTAGGATTTAGGGACCACAACAGTACAATTTTGTATCCCTGGAGACCTACACTTGCAGTTCGACCCCCTCTCCCTGAAACAGGCGGAAACTCGTACCCCTTATGAGGGATACGAAATTCGTATCCCACGGGATACGAATTAACGTATCCCATGGGGATAAGGTTAATTCGTATCCTCGGGAGATACGAATCTTTCGTGTCCCCTATGGGGTACGAGTTCGTACCCCTTCGGGATACGATAGTGGAAGTCGAACCTTTAAGTAGTGTGGGATCTGAAGTGCACAGTGTTGGAAGGGACCCGAATATTAGTGGAGGCCAAGGGAGTTGAACTTTTTGGTGAGAGGAGGTATTCGAACCAAGGGGGTTCGAAGGTGCCAGAGGAGAGGGATACGAAACGAAGGGTTTCGAAACATTGAATGGCGAGGGACCCGAAGTTTCAGGTGCCAAGGGGTACGAAAATTAGTGGTTGGAGTCCCCTATTTGGAGGGTACGAAAATGTGGATAAAGCATAGTTTTGAGTAGTTGTGAGGCTCCTTCTCGCATGACTTTTTCCAAGCTTGTTTCCTTAGCTTCTTGGCGACACTTCGGGCCGTAATGTCACACAATTTATTGGGCCGAGCGTGTCTGGTGTACTTTTGGGAACCGGATGAAAAAGCCGGTTAACATTTTTCCTCCAAAGTACGTCTTGTCTTGACATGATGTGCTTTAAGTTGGAAGAAAAATATTTGTTGAATCGTCTAATTCCTGTTAACTCATGAATTTAAATGTTAGTTGTCGACGCTCGTTTACATCGCAACGTAAACGAGTTGTGGTCGATATGATGTCGCGTATACGCTCACACGTTTTTACGTAGCTTCACGTGATGTGACTTAGAGTGTGAAAACTAATAGAAAGTGGGCACACTTATGAATAAACGTACATACATATATGCACAAACATATGCGTATACGTTATTGTACATACACATATCCGTTACAATTATGTGTGTATATATATATATGCATGTATATATTTATATATGCATATATATATACACACACATATATACATTTATTATTATTTTCTCTTTTTCTAAAAAAAACGTGCTCGTACCCATGTCAGAGGTATGAAATTTTCATATCCCACGTAGGGGTACAGGAATTCGTATCTCGGTGGGATACAAAATTTCGTATCCCTGAATGGGATACGAATCATCATTGGACCAATCCCAGACCCTCTCCATTCGTATAAATTCTAACAATCCCCTCCCTTCTTTCTTCTTTTGCCCCGCTAACTTCATGAGTTAAGGAATTCGAACCCCAAATTTTGACTATCCCGAATAATCGAAAAGCAGGTGAGGTTGGGAACCGATGGGCTCAGTTAAACGGAGATGATGTTAGAGGCGGACCCAGCACTGACACATGAGGTGATCACGAGGGTGACTCTCGAGACAAACCGAAGATGGCTGCCCTCTTGAACTCCAAACCGAAGTTCGAGAATTCGAGGCAGAGCTTCAGATTGAGCTTGAGGTCTACCCTTCGTATAGATATTCGTGTTGAGCGAATGGGTTCAAAACCAAAGGTCGAGGGAGATTTGGTGAGGAAGGGGAAGCATGAGTTTGGAGAAGGAGAAGGAGAGGAGAGTTGAAAATTCGAAGGGGCATGAGATAAAATAATCGAGAGGAGGGGCGAAATCTCGGGTTCTAAGGAGGTGAAACTCGTATCCCCTTAGTTAAGGATACAAAATTTCGCACCCTATGTTAGGATACGAATTTCCTCTATCGTCCTGGCAATTTCGATCTCTGTTTGCGTTGTGTTTCCTTCGAGACTTCGAATCTCCGACTCTCTGCCTTCGGATTCGCATCATTTCCGTAATGTTGGCATGACTGAGCTGACGCCTGAGCTAACAGCCGCTTAGTTGACGATTCAATCCAGCACATAGGTTTAAAGCATACAACTTGACTTTGACTAAACTGTCGAACTGTTGAACATGTTTTTCATCGACTCTAGTCGTAGCTTAATCGTAGCTTGATGCGAATCCAATGACGTTGGTTGACTGTGACGATGGTTACAGTCTCGGTGACTTGTGATCGTCAATGTGTCCCAAGTTTCTAAATTACAATCGTATTAACATGGCACTGCACAACACTGAATGCACCTGTTAGTTTACACCAACACGAGGGGTACAGGTTGTACAATGCGACGTCTAACACAAGTATGTTGAAAGCATAGATAGCAATGGATACAAGATCGAAAACACGGAAGATTTCAAATGCCGAGGCTTCACAGCATTCACCGTCCCCGTCTAGTTCAATTTGTGATGCCAGCTTGAAGGGCAGGGAGTTTAAGACCTCTGGAGAATCCACTCCTTCTAGACAATAGGTTTACCGAGAGCATCTGATAGCGGGGTGCAACCAGACGGACAACAACTGCCTGTCGAGCATAAAGAGGCAGAACACATAGATATCGTCGAGGGAAGCATGTTGGTGGTGCCGGATATGTTGGTGGACGCGATTATACTTGAGAACCTGTTTGATTCTGTGCCAACGCATATGAACGAGACGACGGTGAGGCGCATGGCGACGCGGTTCAATATTCTCCAAAGAGATGTCCTCGTGCCCGGAAAGGATGGTAGGGCTTAAGCACCATCGGAAGGGTAGACTGCTTGGAACAGGCAGACATGCATTTCTAGGTGCGTGTCCACATCTAATAATTTCATTCGGGATATACTGCACTATTTTTTCCTTACGCCATCATAGCTCCATCCAAATGCGTATGCTTCCCTTTTAGGTACTCGCGTTCTCTATAGAGAGTACCTGCAGTTAGAACCCACCGGAGATGACATCCAGTATTTGTTTCAGTTGAAGATGAGAGCCAATGTTTCATCGTCTTGATATTTCTTGGAAGCTCTGCCCAGCACCAAGTTCTTTAATGGGAAATGGCCCAAGTTGACCGTATATAAGCATGACTTGTTTTTTGTGCACTGTCCTATCAGATTTGTGAGCAGATGGTTGGAAGGAAGTAAGCATTTCCCCTTGTTTTGGGCTTTAAAATTGCGGTTTTGATAACTTAAGTCTAACTTCACTCTTGTATGATAGGAAATCCCGATGCACCACAAACATTGTGTACCAACAACGTCTTGAGTCTTTTTTGGCCATCCCGGCTAAGGCTCGCTTTACCGACAGTTTTCTAGATCAAGACCGACTTCGTCATGCAGGATTGCTTCCTGCCGATCGTGAGATAATTAGACCAGTCGTCGCAGGAGGTGTGAAGAAGACAGAGGCTCGGAAAGAAGCAGGCTCTCCGAGCCGGAAAAGGAAAGCGTCCCCTTTTGGTTCTAAGCCGCACAAGGCAGCCAAGATTCAGGAGGATGCCGGTAGGGGAGAGACTAGCGATGAGGAGGTAGTTGCTAGGGACGATGGCCCGTCGGCCGCTCATGTCCTACTTACGGTAGGTGAGGAAAGGATAGAAATGTCAACTAGGTCGTAGTCTCTAGTGACTCCATCTGGGACCACTGTCTAGCTTGAGAAAGAGGGTCAGTTTGACGAGCCTAATAAAATCCCACTCGAAATGTTTCCCTGGCCTAGCGCCACAAGTATGGAGGAACTAGCTTTAGCCGTGGGGGAGATCACTTCTTCGAGCGGACCACCATTTGGTCTGTTGTGAGAACACTTAGGATACATATTCATAAACATTGCATGACACAACATTTGTTTGTGTGCACACGATGATCAATGCTGACTTTGGATCTGTTTATTTGGAAGGTGACATGACTCGAGGGGGAGAGGCCAAGGTTATGGATATGGGAGCCGCCAACCCTCGAGGGGTAGATTCATCTCTGAATTCAGGAAAAGTACCAGTTTGTTTGAGGATCCCCTGCTCCCTCGTGACCATAGCAGCGGGTATCATCCCAGGGAGCGATCTTGGTGTTATGATTCACCTCCTCCGTACACCAGGTCATCGGGGACAAACACAGGGCATGTTTCCACTAGCGCTGGGCGTCCTTCTTCGATGACTGCCCATTACATTCCGCCTGCTCCGCCTGTTGCTTCATCCAAGGAGAGAGAATTTTCACATACCAGCAGGAATAAGTAAGTACTCCCAAGGCAGAAGGAGCTAATGCCTGTGCCACCAAGAGCTCCAGAACTTAGTGCAGAAGAGAGGAAAGCCCTGCTAAAAGAGAAATTTCCTAAAAATTATTTCGACGAACTTATGTGGCTTCTGATCTTAATCTGATTCCTCAGGAGGACAAAGAGATGATGTGGCAGCATGTGTACTTTGTTTATTATCAGTGTAATGAGTATTATAAGTACTCAGGGCATCTCTTGTAACTTATTAAGAGCAAGAATGTGGAGATTTCCAACTTAAAGCAGGAGGCCACGGACAAGCAGCCGACTATCTGTAATCGGGAAGATTCTTTGCGTAAAACACATTTTTTGTTCTGCATCTATTCCTACGTATTCGAGTAGCATAATCGTATGCTAACTCTCTTTTGCTAAAACAGGTGAGCTGAGGGATAAGTACGATAAGCAGGTGAAGAATTCATATCGCGCTGCTTCATCTTTTAAAAAACTATGGCCTCGGTTTCGACGAAGAATGTGCTACTAAAGAAGGAAAAAGCGGAGCTGGAGGAAGTGAAAATTCATTTGGCTATGGAGAATGAGAAAGTACACCAGCTCCAGAAGGAGAACGAGGCTTTAGAACTTGAGAATAAGAGGCTAAAAGCTGAGAATGAGGGGGTCCAGAGGTTGCAAAGGGAGAATAATAAGCTGAGGAGGAAACTGGAGGTGGCTAAGGAGGAGAAAGAGAAAGCCAAGGCCAGTAATAGAGACATTCTGAGCTTGCTAGAGGGGCTAGAGCTCGAGCACCAAAGAGAGGTAGATAGGCTTAGGGAAGAGATTAAGGACACCGAGGCGAGGGTGGAGGAATCACTGGAGGAGCCTATCCGAGGCATGTATGTGAAGGCGTTAAGGTCCGAGGAATTTTTTGGGTTAGTGTTTATCCTCGAGAGATGGCTCAGGCATGGGAGAGGTTGGTTTCGTTTGAGGCTCAGTTGCGACAGGTGGCGACAGTAGAAGAGAATCAGCTTATAAGGAAGCTTTTGATCGAGGCTGAGCGCAAGATTTTGGAGGAAGGGATAACGTTGTTATGGGAGGATGCCGAGAGGGAGAGTTGGAGAAGCGTACCGCTGAAATAGGAAAGTTTGTGCCCATTGAGAGTGTGATTGTCACTTAGGAATTTGCAGAGGGAAGCACTTACCGGCCACCTGTGCCACCACCCGCCATGACTAGCGGTCCCCCAGTCCCAGCTCATGTCTCAGCTGAGTATGACCCCGAACATCTAGGGTTGGGATTGGTGGGATCCACCTTTACCGCGATAACAAGTACCCTTCCAATATTACTCACACCATACCTTTCTGGAGGTAAAGTTTCATTATCGCGAAAACCCGAAGAGGACAAGAGAACTAAATCCTCAAAAACTAAATAGTTGCGTTTTTTGTTGTGCAACCTCCCTTGGAGCAGAAGTGACACTAGGCTTTGCCCCCATGCTTCATCAAATGTCTAAGTGTGGATTGGGGTTACGGGGAATATAGTTTGGAGACGTAGGATAACACGTGGATACATTTTCGGACGTGGATTTAGCATCCAGTTTTTATAAGGGTCTTCTTGAGGAAGAAGAGGTGGTGGATGGTCAAAGTGCTCAAGTGGCGGGTGCAGCTGATGCGAGTGTGCACACAATGCATGATATGGTGGAAGCCCAGAAAGCTCAGATGGTGGCGAAGTCTGCGGAGCAGGAGGATAAGAGGAAACAAGATAAGGCTGCCATATAGGAGGCACAGGCCAAGGCTAGGAAGGAGCCGAGGAGAAAGCTGTTGTTGTAGTGGCGAAGAAGAAGGCTGACGCTAAGGCAGAGAAGGAGAGGGCTGCAGAAGAGGCCAGAAAAAAGAATGTTGCTGATGAGGCCGAGAAAGAGAGAGCCGTTGAGGAGGCTAGGAATAAGAAAGCTACCGACGATGCTAATAAAAGGGATAAGGAGGCCTTTAAGAAGCTTCAGGCGGATGCGGCTACATAGGTCAAGGCCAAGAACCTAGCTGATCATATGGCCGCTAAAGATGCCAAGAAGGAAGCAAAGTCAAAGGCGACGAAGACTAAGGTTGTGCTAGACCTCACTTCTGACATCGCACCTAAGCCTTTGCAATGTATTCCACCTGTAGAGGTCACAGTAATTACGAGTGGCGAGGATGATGGTTGACAGCGCACATCGGTGTCTCATGAGTCCAACACCTTGTGAAGGGAAGAGGAGGGAAAGGAAGGAGCGGTTCTGGAAGAAAGAGGTCCATAACTGGTGGCAGTAGTGACCCGCCTAGTGCCGAATCTGTCTAGAAAAAGAAAAGGAGAAAGAAGAAGGATGAGTAATCTTAGTGATTATTACAAATATCATAGACGTTTTGGTTATGTAGTCTAATAGCATATGCGATGTGGCCCTCGTTTTTGGATTTTGGAGGCATGGTGTGGTTCTTATGTACACCATGTTGTTAGAAAGATATTTAAATATGTAGTTTGCTTTTGTTATGTGAATGAAAGTATTAGTTAACTTTTCTTACATCGCATTTCATGTCAAGTGTTCGAATGTTCGTCTTACGCTTTCTAGTTTCCTATGCTTGCACAAGCGCACTTATTGTTACACTTAAGCAAACATGATTGGAGATTCCGCACTGTGGGTGCCCCTAGTCGTGCATAGGTCATACGCTGGCTCCACTCTCGGGTTTTCCTTTGGTCAGGAGTCTCGAGTGATTTGGAGTTCAGGTCAGGTGCCTTCTCTCTTGGACCTCTCGGAGGTCGTTGGTCCTAAGTCATGAGATGGCATAGACATTGTGTGACATCCCATGTCCGTTAATGTCACTCTTTATTAGAATGCATTAAGTTCCGTGAAGCTTTATAGGTAAACTAAAATAGAATCTCACAAGAAATATATGCAAAATAGCAACGGAATTTTAAAACATTATTTTTCAACAGAAAACAACGTGGTCCAAAAATCCTGTTACAACATTAGTCTAAAAAATTGAAAACAAACTACACCAAATAAAAGTATCTACCTTGTACTAAAACCATCAAAGTACAGTAATATAAAATCATAGTCCCCAAAAATAGCCATAACAGAGTAGGCAAGTAGTCAAAACGGTACATCTAAGCAGCTCCAAGCAGAAACAGAAGAGAGAGATTACTTATAAAGCCTGAGCGTTCCCACCCTGAGAGCCTGGGGGTCAAGAAAGAGAGCGAAAAGGAAACAAAACGGGTCAGACATAAAGTCTGGCAAGTCCAGTGACTTTTAGCATATAAATAAGTAAAAGCATCATGACAGGCATATAAACTGGATGAAAGATAATAGTATCATATAATAGGTATAACAGACTGAACAGGATAAGCAGTATGAACTGAACATATTACGCTTCTCAAATACTTTTCTCTGCACCAATACTAGTATAACAGATATGATCCCAACAGAAACATAATGGTAGACTTAGGTGTACTTCTAGTAATGGGTTTTACCCCCAAACAGTAATAACAAGTACCCAAACAGAAACAACGGGCGTTACCCCAACCAGAAACAACAGGCACCTAAATAGGAAGGACTAGATGTACCCTAACTACTACCCCCAATCGATTGGCTCTGTATCCCGTAAATACCCTATGTCAGCCCCTTAGTTGGATGTATCACTTCCTAAAGTGGCAACCCCCAAAAGGACACAGACCTATTTACTGGTGTTATAGCGGGTTATTTTCCCAAGCAAGTCGGACCCATGAACGCACATGACCTCGTTGGAACGTGCTATAAGAACACCTCCACCGATATGAACCTCTTATAATCAGCTCAGTAAGCGTGCCCTGACCCCTACCTAGTTCGGGGTCCCCCTTTTGATACCAGAATAGGTTATTGACTGATATGGGTCCCACACAACAGATGGCACAAGCCACCCCCTAGGCTTGTATCCCCAACTACTAGGATTTTGATAGTTTATGCCTAATAGATTAACAAGCCCGCATAACCTCAACAGATAAAACAGGTTAAGTTTATCGGGTTCGTATAAACCCCCATAGATTTAACAGATTTACTTAACACCCATAGAATCAAACAAGTTTACTTAACCCCCACTATTTAATAAGTTCATATAACCCCTACATATTTAAATAGGTTAAGTATTACAGGTTAACAGGTTCATATAATCCCATAGATCTAAACAAGTTTCACATGTTTTTTACAGTTTCATTACATATTCCGCTTAATCTATAAATTAAGCCTACATATTTACATGCCCCAACCCTCAAGTCATAATCCACAGTATAAGATATGCCCTAAAGTTTAGTCTTACATCACAGTATAGGTTATGCCCCCAAATCTAAGTCATGATTCATAATATAACATATGCCCCAATTTATCTTTCCCAACCATTCCCAATTTCGTTCGTTCGCATATTTCAGCGATGGGCCTAGGCTTAAAGGTAGCGTAGGCTATAAAAATAAAAAGGGAAAGAGGGAGAGAGAAGAACAAAAATATGAATAATAACAGAATAGGCATATGATAAAAGAAATAGGCATATAAGAAATAGTCATATAAGAACTGAACAATAGATCAGGTGTACATGTAATGGAAGATCTATTTAGGTACAAATTAGATTCTTAACAGGCATAGGTTTAGATCCAGATTTATAAACATGTCAAGATTACTTGTTAAATGTTTATATCTAAAAATAACATGAACTCACTAAGACTGGATCTAAAGAACAGAGAATAACAAGCAGATGTTGCAGAAGAATTTCTTGAATACATATAAGCTGTTGTTGAAGGAAATAGGCTAATTCAATCCAAGCAGAGGCAGCATCTCGTTGTCTCCATTGTTTTTTATGTGTAAAAATAATAGAAATGATACCCTATTTACAGCCTAAAGCCAACGAATCTCGCTCAGAAACAGGTCCAGGTTTAGAAAATGAACCTGGATGGATCTGGGGTGGGTCGACCCCCTTGGGGTGCGGGTCAACCCCGAATGGGCCAGAATCCTGCGTTAACTTCCCGCTTGATTTTTGAACAGTTTTGAATTTTCTGGACTCATTCAGTGTATATATATATTTTATATGTATACAAACTTCTAAGCTTAATAACTTCTTCGTACGATGTCCGTTTTTCGCAAACTCGAAGTCTATCCTAAGCAGAATTCCAAGGCGAATGCAATGATGTAGTCCGTTTTACTTAATTCCCCATATTTAATTAAGTATTCTTTAGTTTATCATCATAGTATTCTTTAGAATTACGGGGAGTTACATTCTCCCCTACTTAAATGATTTCGTCTCCGAAATCTCCAAGTTAAGAAGAATGTATATCCTAACATCCATCAGTCATCTACTCATCCATCAATCATCTACTCATCCATCAATCACAGGCATCCGTTTTTCTTGTTTGCATGCTAAATAATCACTGGACTTACCAGACTCATGTCTGACCCATTTTCTTTCGTCTTCTTTTCTTCTGTTTCCCCCCAGGTCCGCAGGGAGGGAATAATTCAGCTTAGATCGGATCATTTCCAGCTTCAAGAGAGTAGATGTATTGCTTGGAATCTTTTTCCTTGGGCTATGGCTTTGGATACTCTCTTATTGGAGATTTATGCTGCCTTACTATTGTTTTAATGCTTCTTTATGTTTTAATTTCTTTATGTTTTAATTCAAGACAGAGATTATGTTGCAATAATTTGGAAGTTGGTTTGAGACAGTTGTTGTAATGTTTTAACTGAATCACATACTTATGAAATAAATTTAGTTTTTCCGCTGTTTATATGTCTGTCTTGTTAATTATCTGTATCTTTTACCTATAATGCTGCGTCGAAGTTAAGGCATTCCGTTTTGTGAGTGACCTTAACGGAGGTGGGGTGTTTCAATTTCTGTCCTCGCATTTTTGGCGTGACTAACTTCCTTTTTGGCTGACATGTGACTTAAATCGTCTAAGTTTCCACAAAATACATTTTAAGCTTTTGGAAAACATTGTTTGAATTTTTTTTTACCCTTTTTAATTTTTAACTGATTTACTTTCTTTTATTTCGGTTTTTGCGAAAACGTAAAATTTGGATACGACAAATTGTGCATATTTGAACGTCTGTTTTACATAATGGACGATTTGAATGGCGCAAAGTGCACGTTAATGAAATTTAGATTTTTCATGCGAATCTCCAATGGAACGTAAAGCGTTGTTGGAAAGGAATTTTCAAAATAAAAACAAGAAAATTTTAAGTGGAAATTTACTTTTATAAACAATTTCGATTTTTGGTCACATGAACAGCGTAAGGAAGATGTTTGGATGCTTTATGTGCGCGTTTCAACGGTGCAATAGGACCAATGATACAATAAAAAACGTTAACGATAACAAGGAAAAGGCTGTTTTTGCCTTGGAAACATTGTTTCCAAACCTTTCCAAAGATGCACGTAGGTTATATGTTAACTCGTTTTACGTTTTAGAGATTATTTTAAGCCTCCTTTACAGTCAACAGGTGGAAAATTTCGTAGTATTTTGGGTAGCTGAGGTGAAAATTCCACTATAGGGCGAGAAATGGAATATTTGTAAGCGGGAAAATGTTAAAATTGTTTGCTTTGATTTCCTTTTTCTGGTTTAGAAGAAATTAAATAGGAAACGATTAGATTACGTGATGTTTTGGATGGTAAGGTTTGGATGCAAAATTTGCATCCTCACACATTTATTCATAATTGTGTGAAGGTAATGGACGAAAAAGAGTTTTCAAAATTAGCATTCATATAGAACTGCCAGTATATTTAGCATGTTTTGCATCATATTTTCAAAAGTATTTCAAAAATTTAATGCAAACATATAGGAGGATCCGATTTAGAATCATCTTGCATTCATATTTTATGGTTAAATTGCATTATGTATACCATGCACGTATATATATGATTGCAAAGTGGATGTACACAAATGGGTTGTGTGGAATAGGACTATAAGTGTTAGAATTTCGGGACGAAGTTCTTTTTATGAAGGGAATAATGTAACAATTCGGAATTTTCGCAATATAAATTTATTAATAGAATTTATAAAATATGAATTTTTGCAAACGATAGAATTTGACCACGAAACTTAAACCGATGCGTTCGTCTTGGAATTCTAGTCAACTTTCATGTTTGGAGTTTCGCGAATGGAGTCCATATGAAAAAGTTACGGGCGAAATACGAAAATGGACAGGAAATAATTAAATCAAAATAATTAAATATAACATACCTTATTTAACTAGCTGACCTGGTCATTTGACGACCCAGGCGGTCTACCGCTACGGTCGACCCACTGGGCGTCAAAACGCCTAGTGATAGCTAGGTTTTATAGGTTTAATTTATAACATATATAAAACGGATGGACATATATAAATTAAAACGAATCCAATTAAAACACCCCACCTCCGTTAAGGTCACTCACAAAGGGAATGCCTTAACTTCGGTGGAACGTTTTAGGTAAAAGATGAAGATAAATTACAAGACAGACAAATAAAGCAGCGAAAAATAAAGTCATTTTATAAACAATGTGGTTTAGTCAAGCTTTTACAACAATTGTCTCAATCATACTTAAAAGTAATACATAGAACTTCTATCTTGATTCAAAAACTTCCAAGTATAAAAGAAGCATAAAAATAACAATGATATTCCCCAATAAAGCATGAACCAGCCATAACAGTGGAAGAGAGAGTCCAAAGCAATACATCGACTATCTTCGTGCTGGGAAAGAAAACTGAGCAAAGTGGTAACATTTCTTCCCTGTGAACCTAGGAGGGGACGGAAGAAAAGAGGCAAAACAATCTAGGTTCGACATAAGTCTGGTAAGTCCAGTGACTTTCAGTATGTAAACAGGTAAAAGTAACATGACATGAATAAACTGAATATAAGACAATACTGTGATAACCGGGATATCATGATAACATTAGATTAACATATGATATGATAAGGCAAGATAAACTGAATGCGCTTCTACTCTTTCTCTGCTACGCTACTACCTTGTTATTCTGATTTTTATATCTCTCCACCGCCTAACTAGTGTCCCAACTAGTAATCTTTGTAAAATGATAATAGTACAACGTGATCCCAATCCCCGCAATTATGGTAGCCTTCAGGTGTACATTTAGTATGAGGATCTTACCTCAATCAGCTTAATTGCCATGAAGATGTTAGATGTACCCTTACTACCCTATCGATCGACTCCTTACTCGTATTAATTTTCCTTGTGTCTGTGTCAATCGGCCCTCTTTTGCATGTAGATACCCTGTGCTAGTCCCACCGTAAGGTGTATCAGTCCCTATGATAACAACCCGACACGATTCAAGATGCACAGTGTATAACTACTGGTACCCAGTGCCTGTTCTTTTCCACTACGAAGTACGTCCATGCCCGTAATCCGTCGGAACCTACACTGACGTACCCCCTGCTGCTATTTTGACCGCTTATAATCAACCCAGTAATCGTGCCCCACCCTACCTAGTTTCAGGGTACCTTGATACATCTATGTGGGTTACTGCTGAAATGGGTCCCCGTTACTAGGGTTTCTTACTGGTTAAGTATATGGGCCTATATTTACTAATATTACCCACCAACCCGATATGTACTTAACCCTCTCACTGATTCAAACATGTTTACTTAATGGTTAAGTTTGTGGGCCTATATTTACTAATATTATCCACCAACCCGATATGTACTTAACCCTCCCACTGATTCAAACATGTTTACTTAATGGTTAAGTTTGTGGGCCAATATTTACTAATATTACCCACCAACCCGATATGTACTTAACCCTCCCACTGATTCAAACATGTATACTTAATGGTTAAGTTTGTGGGCCTATATTTACTAATATTACCCACCAACCCGATATGTACTTGACCCTCCCACACATTATGTCATATTGGTTAAGTGTTGTCCCTTCATGTTAACTTAACCCACCCACTCATCATGTCATGTTGGTTAAGTGTTTCTTATTAACCCTTCTCACTCGTCGTGTTGGATTGGTTAAGTGTTTCCTATTAACTTGACCCCGTTCATTCATCATGTTATATTGGTTAAGTATTTCCCATTAACTTAACCCCATTCGTTCATCAAGTTACATTGGTTAAGTGTTTCTTATTAACTTAACCCCACACGTTCATCATGTTGTATTGGTTAAGTGTCATCAGTCAATTCAAGTTAACTTAACCCGCCCACTTGTCATGTTATATTGGTTAAGTGTTGCCTTCTTGTGTTAACTTAACCCTCCCCATTCATCATGTTATGTTGGTTAAGTGTTGCTCTCTTGTTTTAACTTAACCCTTCCACGCATCCTGTTATATTGGTTAAGTGTTGCTCTCTTTTTTTAACTTAACCTACCCATTCATCTTGTCATATTGGTTACGTGTTTCTTATTAACTTAACCCTACTCATTCATCATGTCATATTGGTTAAGTGTTCCTCATTAACTTAACCCTACCCACCTAACACGTTTTAGGTATCATATTCATCTTTGATCAACATTAATTAATTATTAATGCATAGACCTCTCAATTAGGTCGATAGCTTGCGGCCGCTGGATGTGCCGAGCGGTTCCGGGCAGACTTCTGACACAAGCCAGACCTAACCTCGTGTCTAAGCATTTCTTAGTTATGCCTACGACCTCTCACATTAGACTGACCATTTGCGGTTTTTGGTTAGGCCGGTTGGTTCCAGACAGGTTTCCGCCGCAAATGGAGTCTAACCTCGTGTCTCGGCATGTTTATCTTAGCCAATTGGTTCATTTACAGATTATTCCAACTTCAGGCTAGTTATGTCAATTTATTCATCTACATCATAGGCTTTCCAATTGCAATATTCACTTTCAACAGATTTCAGCATATTAGTCAGTTTAACAAATTAAACATCACTTAAAGTTCCATTAACATATCTCGCCTAATCATAAATTAAGCCTATAAACTTACATGCCCAAAATCATGGTCATAATTCACAATATAACACATGCTCTAAGGTTTAGTCATATTGCACCATACAGAATATTCTCCAAAAACCCCCAATCATGATTTGCAATATAAACTATGCCAAATTATAGCCTTTAATTACAGTGCATGCCAATTACCCAAAATACCAATTTAGGTGTGTTCACATTTAACAGTTATCCCTATCTTACTACAGGTTTTCATGCCTAAGCCATATATCATTATACACAATAATCTCCTTTTTCCAAGTCGTAAACTATCATATATATATATGCCCCAATTTTTGTCTTACACCACAACATGTACTATGCCTTACATGTTTACAGTTCAATTTACGCCCCAAATCCCAAGTCATATGTCCAATATACTTTATGCCTCAAATCTCAAGTCATATGTTCGATACACTTTATGTTTTAAATACAACATACGTTATGTCCTCAAATCAGTTAGAAATCAGTTATGCCCAATTATACATTATTTAATATTTTTCCCAATTTTAGCGCTGGCCATGTCCAAATCATATATTATGTCCAATTTTTCCCAACGTACGTTCATCTCTAATGAGATTTGGCTCAAGCTCGCAGTAGCCTAGCTATAAAAACAAAAAGGGAAGAAGGAAAGAAGAGGTAAAGAATGGACATAATAATATCAATGAGATAGATCCAATGGATATAGAAAGACAGATAGAAATAGGCATAATCTCAGATTCAGATTTATTACAATGTCGGAATCACAATTAAATTTTATTTCTGAAAGTAACATGAACTCACAAATTACAGAACGGTCTTGAATTCTGGGATCTGATTTCTGAATTTGATTAGCTATTCCTTTGATGTAGACTTTGATTGTTAACTTAAAAACTCTAATTTGATTGATTAAGGTGGATGCTAGGTCACTTCATGTTTTAGCAGCATATAAACGTCTATGAATTCGTGTGGAGAAAACAATTGGTTTAAGGGTCATTTTATAGGTGTATAGGGAGATTTAGAGCCTTCAGATCAGTCTAGAAGTCATCAGAATCGTCCAGAGCAGAAAACCATGTCACACAGGGAATCAGAAAGCGACACGTGGCGAAACACGTCATCGGCCAGATCTGGGCCAACAGGAGTTTCGACTCCCCTATAGGGGGGTCGACACCTATGTCGACTCCCCTTGGGGGAGGGGGGTCGACACCTCTAAGCGGGAAATTTCCCGCTTAGCCTGCTTTCACCCAAATTTGAGATTTGAACCCTGTTTTGACTTCTGGAATTATTTTATATGTATATATATACTTCCTTGGGCGTATGCAAACTTCTAAGGCTTATAACTTCTTCATACAATGTCCGATTTACGCAAACTCGGACTCTATCTCAAGCAAAATTCCAAGACGAACGCAATGGAATAACCCATTTCCCTTAATTACTACTTTTAAAATTAAGTATTCTTTAATTTTTTAATTTAATATTCTCAGAAAATACAGGGTGTTACATTCTCCCCTCCTTAAAGGATTTCGTCCCCGAAATCTCTAAGTTAAGAAGAATGCATATCCTACCATCCAACATCCATCTACTCAACTATTCAATCACAGGCGTCCATTGCCCTAATTAGATTTCTAATGCTTTCATGATCATATGCATAGTGTGTGTACATGTCCTTATCTAATGCAAAATCAGGCGGTCTACCGATTCAGTTGACCTCCCTAATGCGAATTATGTCAGTGCCATGAGTCCATCATGTATGTAATTATTCCTAATCATACTTTATAACTTCTACATGAGTGAACAATCATTCATACAAATGCAACATCCATATGATAACACATCAAGTTTCAATTCATATATATAAAAATTCACTCATGCGTATGCAATATGAAAGTGACTGAGCCGATCTAGTGCCTAATGTGTGTATATGCATCCACGAGCAACCACTAGCAAACACTTACATCCACCAAACATAACATGACTCAAACAGATGTTTACATCCATTGGCTTCTACCTAAGGATCGAGGATAGGATCGAGAGGATATACTTAAAAGATAAAGACTAGCAAATAAACTTTACAGAATAAGAGAGATCAAGGATATGCCCTCAAAAAGGGTATGATGCGCGTATCTAGTCTTCAGTCTTCTAAGTCGCATCTTCTTGAGCTTCATTCCATACTGCTGTGACTGTCTTAACTTTACGATTTGCGTAGCTACTTAATTTCTGTTTCCAGAATATGCGTTGGAACTCATTTCACCGTCGCCTCCCATTCCACCTTTTCTTCTTATAGTACTTGGCACTACAACTTCTGTCGTGTCATGCTAACATTCCCAGAACTATCTCTTGAAAATAAACAGATGCTAACCATGTTACCAAGTGTATATACTAAGATGATTGGATTCTTCTTCATCAATCTAGTAAGTGGGGCCGATACCTTCATAAAGTCCTTAATTAACTTCCTATATTAGCCCGCTAGTCCAAGAAAGCTTCTTACTTCTATTGCATTCCTTGGGACCTTCCAGTCTTGCACCGCAACTATTTTTTGCGGGATCTACTGCTATCCCTTCTTTGGGCGCCGCATGTCCTAGAAACCCTACTTCTTCTCTCCAAAAATGACATTTTTGGAGAACTTCGCCTTAAGTTGATGCGCTTGGAGGGTTTCCGAGGCTTCCCTTAGATGCAAAGCATGTTATTCCTCATTCCAAAATATCATCTATGCACAAGCGAAGTGAACCATCCATCTTTGTAATGAAAACGACTGGAGCACCCCATTCAGAAATACTACGCCTTATGAACCCTTTTTCAAGTAACTCTTTTACTTGTTTACCGAGCTCTTCCTTTCCCTTGGATTCATGTGTCGTACATGTAATGCAACTGGCTTTGTATTGTCAACTAGATATATGCGGAAGTCTATCTCGCGTTTTAGGGGATAAAACCCTAACTTGATCAAAAACATCTGCGTACTCATGGACTACTCTAACGGATCGCAAATCGTCGATAGATGCATCAAGTGATTCTAGGTAGCCAAGAAAAACTGATCCCTTAGGATCGCACGAAATCTTGAGGGTATTCCCGAGGCAAGTCGATAATCTAACTACCCTCCTTTCACAATTACTAGCTAACCAATCCATGTCTAGAATCAACCCATAGCCCATGAAACCCGAAAACATAAGCATTACACTTAAACTCAATACTTAATATAGTTATTCTCGAATCCTTACAAACCAAAGATAAACGAGTCGAACCACCAACCGGATTTGAGACAATAATGGGATCATCTATTATACAAGTACTAAGGTGCAGAGACTCAACTATGGAAGCAGATATAAACGATTGTGAAGCGCTAAAATCAAAAAGATTACTAATAGGATGATCAAAAGAAAACTAAAATTTTCAACCGAAGCTTTATTACCTCTCTCTCAGGTACGCTGGCAGTGAGAGCATGCACTTGCCCTCCGGAAAATCCTGTCCTTTATTCTTGCCCTTGTCCTTAATTATATGACCCGTTATACCATAATAACAATACTTCCTCTTGTTTTAGATTTTTCTACTCTTTCCTCCTTCGTGAACCAAGTCCATATCCATGAGTTTCTCATCCTTGGATTGTGCTCCTTAGCCAAACTCCCTCATTCTCATCTTTGCCATCCTTGTGTAACTTGTTGACAATTCTCTTGAAAGCTGCCTCCATCGCACGGAAATCCCTACAAAGCTTGAAAGAAAATTAGCCGCAGGTGAAACTATTGCGGCTATAGATGGAAGTTGGGCACTTCTTTGCCCTTTGACATATGTCGTAGTCTCATCAAGCCTATGGAACCATGCCGCGATGACGTTAACTCCCAGAAAGCCAGGAGCCCCGGAGACTCAAGAAAGAAGGAAACAAGGATTCAAATAGAGGATCAAAAGATAATGCATATGGCTTTGGGGAATATGCCTTTAAAACAAAACATTTCTTTTGAAAATGCTTCTTTTAATACAGTTTTGAAAATAATTTTTTTAATCTTTTATCTGATTCGGTAACCTTCAGCTCTGATACCAAGCGAAACACGCCACCTCCCTTAAGGTCATTCACGAAGGGAATGCCTTAACTTCAGTGGAGCATTTTAGGTAAAAGATGCAGATAAATTACAAGACAGACAAATAAAGCAGCGGAAAATAAAGTCATTTCATAAACAATGTGGTTCAGTCAAGATTTTACAACAATTGTCTCAATCATACTTAAAAGTAATACATAGAACTTTTGTCTTGATTCAAAAACTTCCAAGTATAAAAGAAGCATAAAAATAATAGTGATATTCCCCAATAAAGCATGTACCAGCCATAGCAGTGGAAGAGGGAGTCCAAAGCAAAACATTGACTATCTCCATGCTTGGAAAGAAAACTGAGCTAAGTGGTAACATTTCCTCCCTGTGAACCTAGGGGGGACGGAAGAAAAGAGGCGAAACAAACTAGGTCAGACATAAATCTGGTAAGTCCAGAGACTTTCAATATGTAAACAGGTAAAGGTAACATGACATGAATAAACTGAATATAAGACAATACTGTGATAACCATGATATCATGATAACATAAGATTAGCATATGATATGATAAGGCAAGATAAAATGAATGTGCTTCTACTCTTTCTCTGCTTCGCTACTACCTTGTTATTCTGTTTTTTATATCTCTCCACCGCCTAACTAATGTCCCAACTAGTAATCTGTGTAAAATGATAATATTACAATGTGATCCCAATCCCCGCAATTATGGTAGCCTTCAAGTGTACATCTAGTATGAGGATCTTACCTTAATCATCCTAATTGCCATGAAGATGTTAGATGTACCCTTACTACCCTATCGATCGGTTCCTTACTGTATTAATTTTCCTTGTGTCTGTGTCAATCTGCCCTCTCTTGCGTGTAGATACCCTGTGCTGGTCCCACCATAAGGTGTATCAGTCCCTATGATAGCAACCCGACACGATTCAAGATGCACATTGTATAACTACTAGTACCCAGTGCCTGTTTTTTTCCACTCCGGAGTACGTGCACGCCCGTACTCCGTCGAAACCTACACAGACGTACCCCCTACCGCTATTTTGACCGCTTATAATCAGCCAAGTAATCATGCACCACCCTACCTAGTTTCAGGGTACCTTGATACATCTATGTGGGTTACTGCTGAAATGGGTCCCCGTTACTAGTGTTTCGTAATGGTTAAGTTTATGGGCCTATATTTACTAATATTACCCACCAATCTGATATGTACTTAACCCTCCCACTGAATCAAACATATTTACTTAATGGTTAAGTTTGTGGGCCTATATTTACTAATATTACCCACCAACCCAATATGTACTTAACCCTCCCACTGATTCAAACATGTTTACTTAATAGTTAAGTTTGTGGGCCTATATTCACTAATATTACCCACCAACTCGATATGTACTTAACCATCCCACTGATTCAAATATGTTTACTTAATGGTTAAGTTTGTGGGCCTATATTTACTAATATTACCCACCAACCCGATATGTACCTAATCGTCCCACACATTATGTCATATTGGTTAACTGTTGTCTCTTCATGTTAACTTAACCCACCCACTCATCATGTCATGTTGGTTAAGTGTTTCTTATTAACCCTTCTCACTCGTCATGTTGGATTGGTTAAGTGTTTCCTATTAACTTAACCCCTTTCATTCATCATGTTATATTGGTTAAGTATTTCCATTAACTTAACCCCATTTGTTCATCAAGTTACATTGGTTAAGTGTTTCTTATTAACTTAACCCCACGTGTTCATCATGCTATATTGGTTAAGTGTCATCAGTCAATTCAAGTTAACTTAACCCACACATTTGTCGTGTTACATTGGTTAAGTGTTGCCTTCTTGTGTTAACTTAACCCTCCCCATTCATCATGTTATATTGGTTAAGTGTTGCTATCTTGTTTTAGCTTAACCCTTCCATGCATCCTGTTATATTGGTTAAGTGTTGCTCTCTTGTTTTAACTTAACCTTACCCATTCATCATGTCATATTGGTTAATTTTTTCTTATTAACTTAACCCTACTCATTCATCATGTCATATTGGTTAAGTATTCCTCATTAACTTAACCCTACCTACCTAACACGTTTTAGGTATCATATTCATCTTTGATCAGCATTAATTAATTATTAATGCACAGACCTCTCACATTAGATCGATAGCTTGCGGCCGCTGGATGTGTCGGGCGGCTCCAAGCAGACTTCTGACACAAGCCAGACCTAACCTCGTGTCTAAGCATTTCTTAGTTATGCCTACGACCTCTCACATTAGATTGACCGTTTGCGGTTACTAGTTAGGCCGGTTGGTACCGGGCAGGTTTCCACCGCAAATGGAGTCTAACCTCGTGTCTCGGCATGTTTATCTTAGCCAATTGGTTCATTTACATATTATTCCAACTTCAGGCTAGTTATGTCAATTTATTCATCTACATCATAGGCTTTTCAATTGCAGTATTCACATTCAACAGATTTCATCATATTAGTCAGTTTAACAAATTAAACATCACTAAAAGTTCCATTAACATATCTTGCCTAATCATAAATTAAGTCTATGAACTTACATGCCCAAAATCATGGCCATAACTCACAATATAACACATGCCCTAAGGTTTAGTCATATTGCACCGTACATAATATTCTCCAAAAACCCCCAATCATGATTCACAGTATAAACTATGCCAAATTATAGCCTTTAATTACAGTGCATGCCAATTACCCAAAATCCCAATTTAGGCGTGTTCACATTTAATAGTTATCCCTATCTTACTATAGGTTTTCATGCCTAAGCTGTACATCACTATACACAATAATCTCCTTCTTCCAAGTCATAAACTATCATATATATATATGCCCCAATTTTAGGTCTTACACCATAACATGTACTATGCCTTACATGTTTACAGTTTAATTTACGCCCCAAATCCCAAGTCATATGTCCAATATACTTTATGCCTCAAATCTCAAGTCATATGTTCGATAGACTTTATGTTTTAAATGCAACATGTGTTATGTCCTCAAATCAGTTACAAATCAGTTATTCCCAATTATACACAATTTAATACTTTTCCCAATTTTAACGCTGGCCATGTCCAAATCATATATTATGTCCAAGTTTTCCCAACGTACGTTCATCTCTTATGAGATTTAGCTCAGGCTCGTAGTAGCCTGGCTATAAAAACAAAAAGGGAAGAAGGAAAGAAGAGGTAAAGAATGGACATAATAATATCAATGAGATAGATCCAATGGATATAAAAAGACAGATAGAAATAGGCATAATCTCAGATTCAGATTAATTACAATGTCAGAATCACAATTAAATTTTATTTATGAAAGTAACATGAACTCACAAATTACAGAATGATCTTGAATTCTGGGATCTAATTTCTGAATTTGATTAGCTATTCCTTTGATGTATTGTAACAACTCGTATTTCGATAACATGTTAGAACGAGAATCAAGGCAGAATTTAATTTTAAATTCTGAACCAAGTAAAACGGGCTATGCCATTGCGTTTGTCTCGGAAAAATACGCGAAATAGAGTCCGAGTTTTCGAGAATCGGAGTCCGTATGACCAAGTTATGGTCCGTCGAAGTTTTCAGGGTTTCCAAGTTTGAAAATCACTAGGAAGTTCAAGTTTTGGGGTAGGCGGGAATTTTCCCCGCCAAAGCCCATGTCGACAGGGGAGTCGACAGGGCTGTCGACACCCCTGGACCCCAAGTCGACAGGGCTGTCGACTGGGTCCAAAAACACAACTCCGTGTTTTGTGGCCTGGTGCACCTGGATGCAGTCTTGGTCTGGTCTGATGGGCCTGTGACGATTTCTGTGGTCTAGATTAATCCTAGATCTAATCCTAGGACCTAAAACTATCCTAATCTCTATAAAAAGACCCTAAACCTAACCTAAATCCCTAAAAATCAAACCTAGCAACTAAGTGCTGCCAAAATCAATCTTGATCATGGCCTCCATCTCAAATCCCTAGAGCCTATGCACTCAAATCAAGTTCAAATCAAAAGGTGCAAGCTTACTACACCAAATGAAGGCCAAATCAACGTTACTATGCGAGTTCCATGATGATTCTTCTACAAAGGAGGCACCTTTCTTAGCCAAGATGGTTCATGCTCCTTTCCCTAGGCCTAACTAAGTAAGTTCTAGCTACTTTTAGATGGAAACGGTAGTTTTGATAATGACATGGGATAAAATGAGGCTAAGCATGATTATGCGAACCTATATGAACCTTACCTTGCCTCTTGTGTTCATGTTTATGATTTTAGGCCATGTGAGTGACTTAATCATACCTCTCATGCTATGCATAACCTATTTTAACTTGCAAGTTTGGATCTTTATGCATGAAATGCTAGCATGAACCTTTAGAAACTATTTTACTTGTGAAACATTGGCTAAGACAAGATTTTGGGGCTTATGCATGTTTATGAACCCAAACCCATTATGTTAACATGCAAGTTTGTGGCCAAATCCTTTATGAGATTATGCATGCTCGTGGCCAATCCCCTCTTTTAAGTTGTGCATGTTTATGGCCAAACCCCTTTTGATAATATGCATGTTTGTGGCCAAATTACCTTATGACACTATGCATGTTTATGGCCAACCCCTTTATGATGTTATGCATGTGGAAGCCAATCCCTTTTTGGCATCATGCATGTTTTGAGACAAATATGTGACATAGTATTCTTACTATGTTGACTCGCTTTGCTCGCGTTGGGAAAACACGATTTTTGGGTAGTTAGATAAACATGAACATGTCGCGAAATCTTAACTTGAATATGAAATGTGTTTATACTTGAAAATATGACTTGAAAGATAACGTGGAAGTTGGCATGTAAGTATGCATAAAAACATGAGCTTGGGAATTTACCTATTAAGTTAGGTCTACCCTTTGGGAATTTACCTATTAAGTTAGGTCTACCCAAATGCTTGAAAACCTGTAACATGTTTTGGAAACATGATGAACTTAGATAATATGAGTGTGGCCAACTCGAGGTTGGGTTGAGTTTGCAACGTAAAACTACCCGGAACCGACCGGCCTAACTAGTAGTTGCAAACAATAGGACCCAATGTGAGAAGTTGGTCATGTCGCGCTTAAGACCCGAGGTTAGACTAGGTTGTGGTGTAAATCTACCCGGACCCGCCCGGCTTAACTAGTAACCACAACAAGGTCTAATGTGAGAGGTTAAGAGTGCATTAATTAAATTAATGCCACATGATAAGGTTAAGTAAATTTGACTAATGACACTTAACCGATATGACACGAATGGGTAGGTTAAGTGGGACCGGGCTTGATTTCCTTAATGACACTTAACCATGCAAGATGATTAGGAGATGGGGTTAAGTAATTTACACTTAACTAATCCGACTGGGTAATTAGATGAGGTTAAGTAATTAAGACTTAACTAACCTAACCACGGTAATTAGATGGGGTTAAGTAATCCACACTTAACTAATCTAAACACGGTAATTTGATGGGGTTAAGTTAAACAGTTAACCAATTTAAACTTGGTAATTCAATGAGGTTAAGTAACCAATACTTAACCAACTTAACGTGATAATTTAATGGGGTTAAGCAACTTATACTTAACCAATTATACATGAAGATTTGATGTGGTTAAGTGACCTAAACTTAACCAATCTAACTCGTTAATTTGACGTGGTTAAGTGAACTAAACTTAAGCAATCTAACTCGTTAATTGGATGTGGTTAAGTGACCTATACTTAACCAATCTAACGTGAAAACATGATAAGGCTAAGCCACGAATCACTTGAATACGCTTGACCGATTTGACTCGGTAATTTGACAAGGTCAAGTTAATTTATATAATTAACCAATCTAAAATGATAATTAGACGAGGTTAAGTTATGGATTACTTGATATACTTAGCCAACTTGACACATGGTTTGTAGGGTTAAGTCTTGGACTTGGATACTTAGCCAAATTTGACATGGTTTGTAGACGGGCTAAGTTATGAACTTAAGTGACACTTAACCCATTAGATAAACCCTAATTCGGAGGATTAGGTAAATAACCATAGTTAACAAGGGTAATGGGAATAAGGCTAAGTGGTAAACCTTAGTTAAGGAAAACTAAGTAATAATTCTTAGTCAAAGAAATCTGGACCACTTCTTAGATAGATGAGTAACCCGATACGGTAGGTCATCGTTTAAGTATACGCGTAGGAGCAGACTATCTGATTTAGATAAAGGCTCCAGCGAACTGGGTAACGAAGCAGCGGCTTCAGGGAACGTGAGGATATTCTTGGTATCCCTCTGTGAGGTCGCAGATGATCATCCTGGGCTCACAAGAGGTTGAGGTCTGCGGTAGAAGAACCAAGAATATGCCTTGGTTGCTATGCGAGCGACCTAAAGACTGGGGTGGATAGCAGTGAGTCGACGGATACATAAGGTGCCCGAGATAGCAAGTTCGCCGATCATCTACCATCTTGAGTCAAGCGTGTACGTACGGAAAGGCAGGGAACACCCAACAGACCATAATTGCTATCTAATTATGGGTGAGGTAGGCCGTAGGATGTGGGCTGGCCGGAGTGTAGTTCTCATGCAAGATTTTCTCTTGTGTTGCCTTTCACTAGTTGAGGGAGGGGTCTCGTGGGACCATAGCCACGTGTAGAAAAGCAGACCTTAGCATCTGCATCGGCAGATAAATCTAAAGCTCCCGACCGAGTCCTGTATTTCTTGTTTTGGCCGGTGACAGGACTCGGATGGCACGATGTGATACATGTGCATCCAGTTATAGAAAAACGATTCACGATGAATGCGTGGGAAAAAGGGCGCGGTTGAGGGTTAGCGTAATCCCTAGTGGCCTAGGTGGTTTAACCCAAACCGAAATACGAAAGCGTGCAATAGGTAAGCGTAATCCCTAGTGGTGCTAGGTGGCGTAAGTCCTAGTAGTTCAAACGATGATTCATATGGAAGAGCCTAGCTAGAACAAGGGTGACAGTCCAAACGATTTCAAGGATAGTACGACATGAGGAAGCCCGAACGAGGTACGACAAAGGACCGAACTTATATACATGGAAAGAAACATATGATTTGAGTAACCTATATTTGCGATATATTAGGTTGACATGGACCATTACACGACTTTGAGCAAGGGACATTCATGGTTAACACATGACGCGGGTAGGGATACTAGTACGAGAGGTGCAGAGCAAATATACATGTTAGAACACGGAAGAATATACATAATAGATACCGTGGGATGTTAGACGGGTAGATACCTTGGGATAATGTACTCGATAGAAATCTGACGATGTGATACCTTGACTTATCATAACACCGTAGTTTATCATGATACCTTAGTTTACCTTGCCGCAGTAGTTCAACCGGCTACCCTGGATTATCTATCTTGTAGTTATCCTTATGTTTACTTTCAGTTTATGCATGTCATGTTACCTTTACCTGTTTTTATACTGGAAGTAGATAGGACTTACTCAGTCTTTTTGACTGACCAGTTTTGTTTCGCCTCTTTTCTTCCGTTCCCCCCCAGGTTTCAGGGAGGAAACAATGCTGTTTAGTTCGGACTTCTTCTGCTTGAAGGTCACCATGGATGGCTTGGACTTCTCTTGGCTATGGCTACTTTACTGTTTTTACTTGGGGAATAATTTATGAAAATGTCTTTATGCTTCTTTACTATTGCAAGACAGGTTTTGATGTACTCTGATGTAAAAGGCTTTAGACCTTATTTATTCATGTTATGAAGGTTTGATTTTACTTCCGCTATTTTTATATGTTCTGTCTTGTGATATTTCTGTGCATGTTTACCAATAATGCCCCTCTAAAGCTAGTGCATTCCTTTGCGAGTGACTCTAGCGGAGGCGGGGTGTTACATTTGGTATCAGAGCAGAAGGTTACCAGACTGGGCAAAAGTTTTTAAAGACCTTCTGAAAACTATTTGAAAATCGTTTACGAAGAAGCATTTTTCAAGGAATTTTTCTTTTAAAAAGAAAAAGGCTATTCCCCAAGGGCCATTAGCATTATCCTTGTTTCCTTGATTGAATCTCTTTTCCTTTCTTTCCTCCATCTGTAGTCACAGTGGTTTTGACTGCGACTAGTCTTCCTAGCTGCGTAAGTGTTTCCCGTACGATGGAGGTGGTTCTCGAGAGACCGTTGCAGAGTTATGTATGAAAGGATAGTAAGAACAAGGATAAAGGATACGAGCTCAGGGATAAGCGACATGTTGGTATGGCTGAGTCCTAAAAGGAGGGAGAAAGATGAACAATGAAACCCATGACGAGAGAGTACCTTTGGCATGGTGAAACGGGACGGATAGTTAAGTATCATGGAACAGGGACAAGATCATTCGGAGGGCAATAGTATGCTCCCATCTCTAGGGTACCTCAGAAGGAGGGTAACGATCTTGTTAAAGGTTTAGCTTTTCTTCTCTATCATCTTGTCGGGACTTTGTTTTGATCACCGCATCTTTTTAAGTCCGCTTCGATAGTTGAGCCTCTGCACCTTAAGTACTAGCGTAATAGAGAATCCCATTTTTGTCTCAAAGTCCTATTGGAGAATCAGTCCATTTATACATGACTTGTTTGGATTTGGGAATGTCTATGCCAAGTGTTGAGTTTGGAAATAATGCTTATGTTTATAAGCTAGGGATGGATTCTAGGGATGCAGTGGTTATCCAGTAAGGGGTGCCATTCTCGGTTTTGGAAAGAGGGTAGTTAGATTCTCGACTCATCTTGGTGATACCCTCGAAGTCTCGTGTAACCTTTTGGGTTCTGTCATGGTTAGTTACCTAGAATCCCAGGATGTAGTTGTTGGTAGTCCGTTTGAATAGAATTCGCCGCTAAGGCGGATGGTTCGTTTCGATTATGCATGAGTTATGGGAATCACCCTAGTAAGGACTCTTGGCAATTTGGATTGGCATCGGAAGACGAGATCCAGAATTCACTAGTGGATTTTGGAGAGCTGGCTTGAGTACGTGGATATGGTTGAGCCAAGTATACTAGGGAAAGAATAAGTGCAAGTGGAACGAGAGGCGACAGTGAAATGAGTTTCACTCGCACCTTGGAAATAGGAATCAAGGAGCTACGAAATCATGAAGTCAAAGGCAGTCAAGGCACGATGGAACTAAGCTCAAGGTAATGTGACTCAGGAGACTGAAGACTAAATACGTGCATGATATCTCTTTTGGGGAATATATCCTCGATCCCTGTTTTTCTGTTGAGCTTGCTTGTAGGCTATCTTTTATGGATATCCTCTCGGTCCTGTCTCTGTTACAAACTCCGTACGGAGTTTGTTTTGGTTATCTTCTCGACCCAGTTTCAGGGAATCTTAGGTAGAACCCTATGGATGTAAACATGTATTTGAAACATGTTATGGTTGATATGGTTGCAAATGGTTGCAAGTGGTTGCTTGTGGATGCGCGAATTTACATTAGATATTAGCTCGACTCGGTCACATTTCACATTGCATATGCACGAGTATTTATACTTGTTTATAGATGAAATTGAATGTGTTATCATGCGGATGTTGCATATGGGTGAATGATTGTGCACACATGTAGTATCTATATGACTAGGACTATTTGCATACATGTTGGATTCATGGCACTATACATATTATTGCATTAGAAAGATTATCCAGGCCTGATCATTAGCATTAGCTAAGGAACATGTACACACACGTTTTGCATATATTCATACAATATTAGAAATCATTTAAGGACAATGGTTGCTTGTGGATGATGTTTTGAGTAGATGGATGATGGATGGTAGGATATGTTCTTCCTAACTTGGAGATTTCGGGGACGAAATCCTAAAAGGTGGGGAGAATGTAACAACTCGTATTTCGATAACATGTTAGAACGAGAATCAAGGCAGAATTTAATTTTAAATTCTGAATCAAGTAAAACGGGATATGCCATTGCGTTCGTCTCGGAAAAATACGCGAAATAGAGTCCGAGTTTTCGAGAATCGGAGTCCGTATGACCAAGTTATGGTCCGTCGAAGTTTTCAGGGTTTCCAAGTTTGAAAATCACTAGGAAGTTCAAGTTTTGGGGTAGGCGGGAATTTTCCCTGCCAAAGCCCATGTCGATAGGGGAGTCGACAGGGCTGTCGACACCCCTGGACCCCAAGTCGACAGGGCTGTCGACTTGGGTGTCGACTGGGTCCAAAAACACAACTCCGTGTTTTATGGCCTGGTGCACCTGGATGCAGTCTTGGTCTGGTCTGATGGGCCTGTGACGATTTCTGTGGTCTAGATTAATCCTAGATCTAATCCTAGGGCCTAAAACTATCCTAATCTCTATAAAAAGACCCTAAACCTAACCTAAATCCCTAAAAATCAAACCTAGCAACTAAGTGCTTCCAAAATCAATCTTGATCATGGCCTCCATCTCAAATCCCTAGAGCCTATGCACTCAAATCAAGTTCAAATCAAAAGGTGCAAGCTTGCTACACCAAATGAAGGCCAAATCAACGTTACTATGCGAGTTCCATGACGATTCTTCTACAAAGGAGGCACCTTTCTTAGCCAAGATGGTTCATGCTCCTTTCCCTAGGCCTAACTAAGTAAGTTCTAGCTACTTTTAGATGGAAACAGTAGTTTTGATAATGACATGGGATAAAATGAGGCTAAGCATGATTATGCGAACCTATATGAACCTTACCTTGCCTCTTGTGTTCATGTTTATGATTTTAGGCCATGTGAGTGACTTAATCATGCCTCTCATGCTATGCATAACCTAGTTTAACTTGCAAGTTTGGATCTTTATGCATGAAATGCTAGCATGAACCTTTAGAAACTATTTTACTTGTGAAACATTGGCTAAGACAAGATTTTGGGGCTTATGCATGTTTATGAACCCAAACCCCTTATGTTAACATGCAAGTTTGTGGCCAAATCCTTTATGAGATTATGCATGCTCGTGGCCAATCCCCTCTTTTAAGTTGTGCATGTTTATGGCCAAACCCCTTTTGGTAATATGCATGTTTGTGGCCAAATTACCTTATGACACTATGCATGTTTATGGCCAACCCCTTTATGATGTTATGCATGTGGAAGCCAAGCCCTTTTTGGCATCATGCATGTTTTGAGACAAATATGTGACATAGTATTCTTACTATGTTGACTCGCTTTGCTCGCGTTGGGAAAACACGATTTTTGGGTAGTTAGATAAACATGAACATGTCGCGAAATCTTAACTTGAATATGACATGTGTTTATACTTGAAAATATGACTTGAAAGATAACGTGGAAGTTGGCATGTAAGTATGCATAAAAACATGAGCTTGGGAATTTACCTATTAAGTTAGGTCTACCCTTTGGGAATTTACCTATTAAGTTAGGTCTACCCAAATGCTTGAAAACCTGTAACATGTTTTGGAAACATGATGAACTTAGATAATATGAGTGTGGCCAACTCGAGGTTGGGTTGAGTTTGCAACGTAAAACTACCCGGAACCGACCGGCCTAACTAGTAGTTGCAAACAATAGGACCCAATGTGAGAAGTTGGTCATGTCGCGCTTAAGACCCGAGGTTAGACTAGGTTGTGGTGTAAATCTACCCGGACCCGCCCGGCTTAACTAGTAACCACAACAAGGTCTAATGTGAGAGGTTAAGAGTGCATTAATTAAATTAATGCCACATGATAAGGTTAAGTAAATTTGACTAATGACACTTAACCGATATGACACGAATGGGTAGGTTAAGTGGGACCGGGCTTGATTTCCTTAATGACACTTAACCATGCAAGATGATTAGGAGATGGGGTTAAGTAATTTACACTTAACTAATCCGACTGGGTAATTAGATGAGGTTAAGTAATTAAGACTTAACTAACCTAACCACGGTAATTAGATGGGGTTAAGTAATCCACACTTAACTAATCTAAACACGGTAATTCGATGGGGTTAAGTTAAACAGTTAACCAATTTAAACTTGGTAATTCAATGAGGTTAAGTAACCAATACTTAACCAACTTAACGTGATAATTTAATGGGGTTAAGCAACTTATACTTAACCAATTATACATGAAGATTTGATGTGGTTAAGTGACCTAAATTTAACCAATCTAACTCGTTAATTTGATGTGGTTAAGTGAACTAAACTTAACCAATCTAACTCGTTAATTGGATGTGGTTAAGTGACCTATACTTAACCAATCTAACGTGAAAACATGATAAGGCTAAGCCACGAATCACTTGAATACGCTTGACCGATTTGACTCGGTAATTTGACAAGGTCAAGTTAATTTATATAATTAACCAATCTAAAATGATAATTAGACGAGGTTAAGTTATGGATTACTTGATATACTTAGCCAACTTGACACATGGTTTGTAGGGTTAAGTCTTGGACTTGGATACTTAGCCAAATTTGACATGGTTTGTAGACGGGCTAAGTTATGAACTTAAGTGACACTTAACCCATTAGATAAACCCTAATTCGGAGGATTAGGTAAATAACCATAGTTAACAAGGGTAATGGGAATAAGGCTAAGTGGTAAACCTTAGTTAAGGAAAACTAAGTAATAATTCTTAGTCAAAGAAATCTGGACCACTTCTTAGATAGATGAGTAACCCGATACGGTAGGTCATCGTTTAAGTATACGCGTAGGAGCAGGCTATCTGATTTAGATAAAGGCTCCAGCGAACTGGGTAACGAAGCAGCGGCTTCAGGGAACGTGAGGATATTCTTGGTATCCCTCTGTGAGGTCGCAGATGATCATCCTGGGCTCACAAGAGGTTGAGGTCTGCGGTAGAAGAACCAAGAATATGCCTTGGTTGCTATGCGAGCGACCTAAAGACTGGGGTGGATAGCAGTGAGTCGACGGATACATAAGGTGCCCGAGATAGCAAGTTCGCCGATCATCTACCATCTTGAGTCAAGCGTGTACGTACGGAAAGGCAGGGAACACCCAACAGACCATAATTGCTATCTAATTATGGGTGAGGTAGGCCGTAGGATGTGGGCTGGCCGGAGTGTAGTTCTCATGCAAGATTTTCTCTTGTGTTGCCTTTCACTAGTTGAGGGAGGGGTCTCGTGGGACCATAGCCACGTGTAGAAAAGCAGACCTTAGCATCTGCATCGGCAGATAAATCTAAAGCTCCCGACCGAGTCCTGTATTTCTTGTTTTGGCCGGTGACAGGACTCGGATGGCACGATGTGATACATGTGCATCCAGTTATAGAAAAACGATTCACGATGAATGCGTGGGAAAAAGGGCGCGGTTGAGGGTTAGCGTAATCCCTAGTGGCCTAGGTGGTTTAACCCAAACCGAAATACGAAAGCGTGCAATAGGTAAGCGTAATCCCTAGTGGTGCTAGGTGGCGTAAGTCCTAGTAGTTCAAACGATGATTCATATGGAAGAGCCTAGCTAGAACAAGGGTGACAGTCCAAACGATTTCAAGGATAGTACGACATGAGGAAGCCCGAACGAGGTACGGCAAAGGACCGAACTTATATACATGGAAAGAAACATATGATTTGAGTAACCTATATATGCGATATATTAGGTTGACATGGACCATTACACGACTTTGAGCAAGGGACATTCATGGTTAACACATGACGCGGGTAGGGATACTAGTACGAGAGGTGCAGAGCAAATATACATGTTAGAACACGGAAGAATATACATAATAGATACCGTGGGATGTTAGACGGGTAGATACCTTGGGATAATGTACTCGATAGAAATCTGACGATGTGATACCTTGACTTATCATAACACCGTAGTTTATCATGATACCTTAGTTTACCTTGCCGCAGTAGTTCAACCGGCTACCCTGGATTATCTATCTTGTAGTTATCCTTATGTTTACTTTCAGTTTATGCATGTCATGTTACCTTTATCTGTTTTTATACTGGAAGTAGATAGGACTTACTCAGTCTTTTTGACTGACCCGTTTTGTTTCGCCTCTTTTCTTCCGTTTCCCCCCCAGGTTTCAGGGAGGAAACAATGCTGTTTAGTTCGGACTTCTTCTGCTTGAAGGTCACCATGGATGGCTTGGACTTCTCTTGGCTATGGCTACTTTACTGTTTTTACTTGGGGAATAATTTATGAAAATGTCTTTATGCTTCTTTACTATTGCAAGACAGGTTTTGATGTACTCTGATGTAAAAGGCTTTAGACCTTATTTATTCATGTTATGAAGGTTTGATTTTACTTCCGCTATTTTTATATGTTCTGTCTTGTGATATTTCTGTGCATGTTTACCAATAATGCCCCTCTAAAGCTAGTGCATTCCTTTGCGAGTGACTCTAGCGGAGGCGGGGTGTTACATGTATACTTTGATTGTTAACTTGAAAACTCTAATTTGATTGATGAAGGTGGAGGCTAGGTCACTTCAGGTTTTAGCAGCATATAAACGCCTATGAATTCGTGTAGAGAAAACAATAGGTTTAGGGGTCTTTTTATAGATGTATAGGGAGATTTAGAGCCTTCAGATCAGTCTAGAAGTCATCAGAATCGTCCAAAGTAGAATACCACGTCGCACAGCGAATCAGAAAGCAACACGTGGCGAAACACGTCATCGGCCAGATCTGGGCCAACAGGGGTCGACTCCCCTATAGGGGGGGGTCGACACCTATGTCGACTCGCCGTGGGAGGGGGGTCGACACCTCTGAGCGGGAAATTTCCCGCTCAGCCTGCTTTGACCCAAATTCGAGATTTGAACCCTGTTTTGACTTCTGGAATTATTTTATATGTATATATATACACTTCCTTGGGCGTATACAAACTTCTAAGGCTTAGAACTTCTTCATACGGTGTACGATTTACGCAAACTCGGACTCTATCTCAAGCAGAATTCCGAGACGAACGCAATGGCATAAGCTGTTTCCCTTAATTTCTACTTTTAAAATTAAGTATTCTTTAATTTGTTAATTTAATATTCTCAGAAAATACGGGGTGTTACACTAATGGTTCAAGGCCAATTCCACTCCTATAAAGGGGTAAGGACTCATTATTTTCCAAACAAATCTGTGGGCAGCAGCGAAGCTCTGCCATTTTCCTCCATCTTCGAACTTAATTTCTTAATCAAAAATATATTATATACAACAAATCAAACCAAATCACACAAGATTGAGAGGATTATCAGATCCAATGGAAAAGAATGCAAATTAGCACTCAATAATAGATTCTCCCCTCTTTTCCTATTTTCTTATATCTCTACAGATCTGGAAATTTCCCTTTTTAGATAAATTGTAGGTTTATAGGAATTGTAGGCCTAAACAGTTCAAACTTTTGATTTGGATGCTTGCAGTTGAGTGGAAAATTTATATATACATTTATAATAATGTATTTATCTCGTTTGTAATAGATCTCATTTTTATACCTATTTCTATTAGATCTTTTCATTAAATTTCTATAATTAGATTGACACCCATCTGATCTGATTGTAAAAATTATTAAAACTTTTGAATTGTGTATTGTGGTTATGCATAGTATTAATTGTAGTATTCTTAAAATTGTTTACACATATTCCAACAGTTATATTGTAAAATATATTGCAGCTGTTGTGAAGCACCGTAGATTTGGAAATCAGTTGCATTAAACACCATTTATATGTAGTTACATTCCAGATCTCTAATTCAGTGTTGAATAATAAATTATGCGAATTTGGATAAAAGGATTCAACTTGTAAATTATGCGATTGTAATATTAAAAGAAATATACCTGTTTGTATTCAATATTGTTGGGTTTTTTCTTAATTGTTGTAAGTATGCTGTTTTTTCTTTTGAATAAAAAGGCATTATTTTGATATCACAAGAGGCATGACAAATAATCAATACGGGAAGTGGCACAAATTTACGTATATATATATATATATATATATATATATATATTTGTGTGTAATTTGCATAAACTATTCCAAATTATATATTTACATATATTTCTTGTGATTTTGAAATATGTCAATTCTACTAATTATGCATAATTTACAATAATTATGGCTAAAGATCTTTTTGTAAGATTTGGAACCTTTTGACAATATTGAGTGTAAAAAGGAATGTTTGGTTGCCAATTAAACCTAATCATTAAATTTAAAATAATAATAATAATAATTACGTTGACCGTACGAAAACATAAAAATAGGTATATACATATTATCCGTCCAAAGCAGCGTAAAATGATAAAAATATATATTGTGTTGAATGTTTGGATAAGGTTCAATTATGGAATTATATGTAAATGTAATCTATATTGAATTAATATATTTTTGGTGACCATTTGTAGCAATCCGTATAATTAATTGCTATAAATAAGACCAAAAATCAATAAACAACAATTGTAACCAAAGTAGATTGGGGGAAGTAAGTATAATAAGATAATGGTTACAATTCCTAAATTAATTAGGATTAATGTTGTATAACCCAAATTAGGAAATCCGAATTATAACCGCATTTAGACATGAGGTTAAGCTCAACTTGTGGCATAAGTCTGCCAGGAACCGATGACAAATCCAACATCCATAGGTAGTCAACTTAATGTGAGGGGTTTATGTATAAATATAAATGTACTAAGGCACGAGGTTAAGTTCAACTTGTGGTAGAAGTCTGCTCGGAACCGACCGACAAATCCAACATCCACAATTAGTCAACTTAATGTGAGAGGCCTAATGCATATGTATATATATATATATATAACTATCAACAAATAAATAAATGAATGAATAAGAATAGTAATTGTTTGCTGGGGTACAACAATTAGATACCTTGGGATTGTTTAATTGTTGCCTTAGGAAAATATGACCGTTACGGTTATAAAGGGCAATAAACAAAGAAATAAAAGAAAATGGGTGTCATAAGGGGATTAATCGATATTGATTGTCAGTTAAGTACTAAGTTCAATTAAGGAAGTAATCAAATAAATATCCTAGGGTAACAGAGGATATAACCTTCCATATTTATATTAATGAATATAGAACATACAATTAAAAATAGAGTTGGACGTAGTTAGTTAATAATGTGGAAATATTATTAACCATAAGAATCCGTGACGATAATAAATCGCGTGAAGAGTAACTAAACTAAAAGGGCATAATAATGTAGCCCACTTTATCCCAATAGGGAAACGTATTAAGGGATAATGAGGGTACATACTTAATAACCATCGCGTGTAGTCCGCTTCTTGGGTATTAAGTGGCTGGGGTTGAAGAGTCCACCTTGGGATAGGTCTTTTAATATAGGGGTCTTAAATGGCATGTGTGCGTATTGTTTACCCATACCTTGAAACCTAAAACGTCAGATATGACTACCTACCATACGGGAAGTAGTAAGCGACTAAGGGGGTTATCCAACAAGGTCAGCTAGTAGGTATAACGAGCGATAAAATACCATTTCTCACCTTATGTGGGGCAACAATATATGTGTGAATGACGGAAGCCTTAACTAGTAGGGCCAGTAGCTAGTGCTCTTTAGTTTGCAAAAATACGGAACAAGTTATCGAGAGGTATTAATTCACCAATAAGTCCGCCGACCAATGAGTCCACCTAGGTTCTTAAGTGATCGGGAGAATCCACCCTGTCTATCATTGATAGTGAGACGGAAATTAATAAAGGGAAAGTGGATGGAAAGGTGAATATGTATGTGAGAACTCAGTAGTTAGGGGCTCACTTCTCAATCTAATGATGAATTAAATTATAATTTAAAGGGCTTCCTAAGTATATGCGTAAACGTTCTATCTCGGTACTATATCTTGGAACACCATTTTGGGAAGAGTAGTAGAATCGTGTGTAAACGTCTACAAGGTTAGGCTAGAATCACTAACCTTGATAGGCATACATCTTGGGTTGAATCAAACGGGCATCTATGTTTTATAATATGTGTTGTACATTTCCTGTTCACCGAAATCTTTTTTTTCTGACCCTCTCCTCATTACAACCACCCAGGTTTTCTAGAGAAGGTTGAGTTCCTATAGGTGTTTAAGATTGGCTTTCGGCTCTTGCTCTCTCTCATGCTCGGTATTGGCAAAGTGACAAACTTTAAAAAAAAAGGTAGTTACTTGATTTAATAATGGTTTATCCTATTTTGTTTCTGCTATGAGTTATCTTACAGTACCCTGATTATGCTAATGCTCGTTTATTGCAAGTACCAGATTTACACGCTCCATTCTCGGCTGTGTTTGAGTTTTGTTTTTTGTCGAAATTTGGGTGTAGAAAAGTGTGGGGTGTTACAGGCGGTCCGCGCGTATATTTGGTGGTGAAGCATTACTTCCCTCCTCACAACAAAACAAACATTTGGGTGCCCCAATGCCCCAATCTCCTTGTAACACCCCGAATTTTCTGTTAACAATAAATTAACAAATTAAAGTATAATTAATTCTAAATGAAAGAATTAAGGGAAACGGGTTACGCCATTGCGTTCATCTCGGAATTCTGCTTGAGATAGAGGCCGGGTTTGCATAAATCGGACTCCGTATGAAGAAGTTGTGGTCTTCAGAAGTTTCAGAATTCAATTTAAAATTCAAACAGCCCGAAACAAGTTCAAAATTTGAAAACTGGACCAGAATTGAGCTGGGTGGGAAAAATTCCCGCCCAGGACCCAGGTCGACAAGGGGGTACCCAGGTCGACCAGGTGGTCGACCTGCCTAGTCGACCTGGTGAGGTCTTGGCTGGCCTGGTCGGGTTCTGATCAATTTTCTGAGTTCTGGTGTGTCACTAGGGCTGATGTGTCACTATCTGGTTGGCTCTCCTCGATGTTAATGGTCTAGATTCATCTATGATCATCTGACGACTCTAATTAGTTTGAAATTCTTTATAAACAACTTAAGTCTCCAACCTAAATTCAGACAAAAATTAGAGCCAGAGCCGCCATGCTGTCGGGAGAAAACTTAGAGGAGCCTCCACTTGAGGTAAGCTAAGAGACGAACAAATCTAATTCAATTAAAATCAAAACAACATTTATCTACCCAAAGGAAAGCATCTCAATTCTAGAACTCAGAATCCAGAACTCAAATTCGTCATTCGTTGTAAGTTTAGTTATGTTTTGGGATGCGAATCAAAATTAATGTCATGCCTTGGAAACAAATTGATAATAAAACAATGTTTATTATGTTATATGTGGAATTGAATGATATTGATCTATGTCTTTGGTTCTATTTCATTATCATGTTGAATTGGGAATTAATGGATAAGTCTATTCATATGTATATGAACTTGGAGTATAACCTGTTATGACAAGTTGTGTAGTTTATCATGTTATGCAAGTTTCAGGTTGTAAAATCATATCACATATGTAACCAAATGTTAGATCTACATGTTTATGTGTATATGTTAAACCTATGTCATATTTCAAGTTCACACTTATTCATATGTTCGTGATTGATTTGCAAGTTCACATATATGTAAGTTGATTTGGTCTACGTTGCAAATTCACATGTATGTATGTTGATTTAGTCTACGTTGCAAGTTCACACCTATGTGTTAAAAATTATACATACTTTATGGATATGACATAATTTTGTCATATACTAGTTTGTGTTTGAGATTATGCCTAGATCTAAACATGTTTGGGCTTATGTTGACTAAATCATATGCTAATTCAAGTGACACCTGTTTAGTTAGATTCCCCTTTCAATGCAAGTTCACATGACAAGTTGAAACCCATGGTTTATGATTATTAGATCTTAAAGTTGCAAGTTCATATGTCACACACCCTTATTGTTATTTAGAATATTTCATGTTTATCGCTTTCCCCTATTATGTTGATAAGTTGGGCTGAAATATCGAGACCAACACTCATTAAAATCTTGCGAAGTACAAACGGGGGATATCGTTGGGGTTAGACATAAAAATATATGAAATTGGCATGTTTGGCACATGCCAATAATTGGTGACACTTAAACGGTACAAGTTATATACCTAAAAATGATGAACTTGGAAAGTGGGCCATAACATTTAATTGTTAACAAATTTACATATAAGAATAAAAAGAATAAATATGTAAATTTAGAAAATACGAGTATGCTTAACCTGAGGTTGGATTGAGTTGTGATTTAAACCTGCCCGGACCCGCCCGGCTTTCCAGTAATCACAACAATACCTATCCAATGTGGGAGGTTAAGGCATTGAGCCCTATAAGGACCCGAGGTTAGACTGAGTTACGGTGTAAACCTGCCCGGAACCGACCGGCACATCCAGTAACTGTAACAATACCTGTCTAATGTGAGTGGTTAGTGCTTTAACTAATTAATGCTAAGGACAGACAAGTCAGGATGGTATGGTTAAGTTAACTAAAACACTAAACCAATACAACATGTTAATTAAACTGATGGGTGGGGTTAGGTAAATACAGACACTTAACCACTTAACATGTTTGACTAGAAAACCCTAGTAATAGGGACTCATTTCAGCAGTAACCCAATTAGGTATCATGGTACCCTGAAACTAGGCAGGGTGGGGCACGATTACTGGGCTGCTTGTAAGCGCTCAAAAGCGACGGCGGTTGGTGCAGCAGTGTAGGTTCTAACAGAGTGCGGACGTGCACACACTTTGGAGCAGAAAACAGGGCACTAGGTACCAGTAGCATAACCTATGCATTCTAAAATTGTGTCGGGCCGCCACCATGGGACCTGATACACCCCATGGTGGGACCAGCATAGGTGTCTACAATCATGTGGGGCTGTATGACACAGGAAGAAAACGTTGCGAGTAAGAGCCGATCGAATAAGGGATCACCTTGTCATGAACGCATGGTGCTAGTTAGGCTAGTAAGTAGGTGCAGAGAAGTAATGGTGAGTGCGTTTAGTATGGTTAGTATTTCCTTCCATATCTTGTCTTATATTCTGGTATTATCCTGTTCTCAGTTTATGCGAGTCATGATCTTTTTATTGTTCTCATGCTAGAATTATAACTAGACTTACCAGACTTATGTCTGACCCATTTTCCTTTCGCTTTCTTTTCTTCCGTCCCCCCCCCCTCAGGTCCACAGGGAGGAAACACCTCAGCTTAGCCAGATTTTTCATCCACCTTGAAGAGAGAGAATGTATTGCTTGGATCTCTTTCGTTTGGGCTATGACCTTGGACATTCTATGGGGATTTATGCAGTTTTAACTATGTTTCATGCTTCTTTAAGTTTTAAATCAAGACAGTATTATGGTTGTAATAATTGGAAGTTTGTTTTGAGGCAATTATGGAAATGTTTTGTATGAACACGTATTTATGATATGAAAGTCCGTTTGTTTTCCGCTGTTTATATATATGTGTTTATATCTGTCTTGTGTTTTATCTGTGACTTTTACTTATAAACCTCCACCGAAGTTAAGGTATTCCCTTTGTGAGTGACCTTAACGGAGGTGGGGTGTTTCACTTGGTATCAGAGCACAGGTTTACCAGATTAGATAAAGGTTTTTCAAACTATTTTCAAAAAAGAAGTTTAAAGAAGCATTTTTTCCCAAGAAAAAGCGTTGTTTTTAAATGGCATAATTCCCCAAAGCCATATGCACTATCTCTCTATCCTTTTGTCTTGAATCTTTCCCTTTTGTTTCAGCATGTCTGGAGATCTTAACCTTCCAAAAGGGGTACCGATACCTGGCTGGTTCCGAAGGTACCTAGAGGCTAGGGCCAATGACGCGGGCCCAGCAGACATTCCTCCTCCCACAGTGGCAGCGGTTCCTCCTCCTCCTCCTCATGGAAATGCTTTCGCAAAGACGTGTAGAGACTTCAAGGCTATGGGTGGAAAGGACTTTTATGGAACTGAATCCTTTGTGGTAGCAAGGAACTGGCTGAAGGATACCGAAGATTTGTTCGTCATCTTCGAAGTTGACGATAGGCAAAAGATACAGCTAGCATTGTGGTTGCTTAAAGACGAAGCTTCTTATTGGTGGGAAGTTACCCATGTTGAGAGGCCAATGGAAACTTTGGAAGATTTCAGGATGAGGTTTGAGATGAAATTCCTCTCCCAAGCTGAAAGAAGCCTGCAGATGGAGAAGTTCCTAACTCTTAAACAAGGAAGTATGACGATCAAGGAGTACGTCAATCAATTTAATCAGCTGGCCAGATTTGGGCTGGATTTAGTAAACACCCAACACAAGAAGGCCCTTCGCTTCGTCAAAGGTCTGAATGAGCCTCTACACGGCCTTGCTATGACCCATATATCCATGGGAGCGACTTATGAAAGCTTGGTGGACATGGCGTTGCTACACGAGGAAGATAAAGGAAAGAAAGAGGCAAAGGTGGAAGTGCCTCAAGAAAAGAAAGAGGGTTTACAGGCTAAGAAAACAGACTTCAAGAAGGGCGGGAAGAACAACAATTCCCGTGAAAAGAGAAAGTGTAATTTATGTGGCATTGTTGGACATATAGTGAAAGTCTGCAGAAAGAAGAAGGCGAAGATAAATGGTGGTTGTTTCCATTGCGGTGAGACTGGACACATGGCTAAGGACTACCCAAAGAAGCGGGGGTAGGGACAGAGGACTGGATCCACTTCAGGGGGACAGGTTCACGCGCTGGTGGCACCTCCGCAGGAACGAGGTAGAAATATTTCTGTAGAAAGCTTAGTTTATCTCTATGATCATCCAGTTCGCACTCTTTTTGATTCTGGTGCATCACACTCCTTTATTTCATCTACTTTAGTAGAATCTCTGCACCTAAACACTAGTATGGTAGAAGATCCCTTGGTTGTTTCAAATCCAATTGGGGGCTCAGCTTAGTTGTCAATGGTTTTTTTGGATTTGAAAATCTCTATTCTAAGTGTTGAGTTTAGATGTAGTGCCTTTGTTTTGGGTTTCTCGAGATGTGGATTGATCTTAGACATGGACTGGTTATCCAGTAATGGTGTCATTCTTGATTGTGAGAAGAGAGTGGTTAGACTCTTGACTCGGCTCGATAACACTCTAGAAATTTCTTGTAATCCCTTGAATGCTGTTATGCTTAGTTATCTAGAGTCGCTTGACGCTTCTGTTGAGAATTTGCAGTCGGTTAGAGTGGTCCGTGAATATCCGGATGTCTTTGAAGAGGTGAAGGGCTTACCTCCGAGGCAGGAAATAGACTTCCGCATATATCATGTTGATAATGCAAAGCCCATAGCTTTACCTGTTAGACACATGGCTCCAAAGGAGAGAAAGGAGCTCAGTAGGCAAGTTAAAGAGCTTCTCGAGAAGGGGTTTATAAGGTGGAGTATCTCGGAATGGGGTGCTCCAGTGGTGTTTGCCACCAAAGAAGATGGCTCACTACGTTTTTGTGTGGACTATAGGGAGCTAAACAAGCTGACTAAGAAGAATAGACACCCGCTTCCCAGAATAGACGATTTGTTTGATCAGCTTGTAGGTGCGTCAGTCTTCTCCCAACTTGATCTGGCTACTGGGTTCCATCAGCTAAGGGTAGCTGAAGATAACATTGATAAAACGACGTTCAGAACCCCAGACGGTTTCTTCGAGTGGCTTGTCATGCCTTTCGGCTTGACAAACGCACTCGCTTATTTCTTAGACCTAATGAGCAGGGTGTTCAGAGAATTCCTCAATAAGTTCGTGGTGGTCTTCGTAGACGATATTTTGATCTTCTCAAAGAATGAGGAAGAACATGCTCAGCATCTGAAGGAGATCATGGAAACTCTTCGAGTTCATCAGCTGAAAGCCAAATTCTCCAAGTGCCACTTTTGGAGGGAAGAAGTAAGGTTTCTTGGACATGTAGTGTCCAAAGAGGGGTTAGCTGTGGATCCCGCGAAAGTGGTGGAGGTGCAAGATTGGAAGGCACCAAGAAATGCAACCGAAGTCCGAAGCTTTCTCGGGCTAGCAGGTTTTTACCGAAAGTTCATTAGAGATTTCGCGAAAATCTCAGCTCCACTCACAAGGCTAACAAAGAAGAATCTAGCGCTTGCTTGGGATTTGGATTGTGATATTGCTTTCCAATGCTTAAAAAGGGCTCTTACAACCGCCCCAGTTCTGACTTTGCCTGATGGAAGCAAGACATTCACAGTATACACGGATTCTTGTGGTACGGAACTAGGTGCTGTTCTGATGCAAGAAGGGAAGGCAGTAGCTTATGGTGGAAGACAATTGAAAGTTCATGAAAAGAACTACCCAACCCACGATCTTGAGTTGGCCGCCATCGTCTTTGCGCTTAAGTCTTGGCGCCATTATCTCCTAGGTAAGAAGTTCGAATTATATACTGACCATAAATCGTTGAAGTATCTTTTCTTGCAGAAAGATATTAACTTGAGGCAGCAAAGGTGGATGGAGTTCCTTGCCTCGTATGATTTTGAGATTTCCTATACTCCTGGCAAGGGCAACGTAGTAGCATACGCCTTGAGTAGAAAGAAGCTGACCTTAAGCCCTCTCTTTGTATAAAGGCAAAGCTTGGAGTATATAGCCAATTTTGACTTTAGGCCCTCCTCTGATTTTGTACCTGGTTTGTTGGCATCACAAGATGTACGGCCCACTCTTTTAGACTCAATAGGGGCCGCACAACATGAAGACCCTCAGCTTGTTGATGTGATGGATAAGCTAATTAAGGGTGAAACTTCCAGTCACCTCAATAGGTAATCCATCGATGATAAGGGTTGGCTGAGGCGGGATGGAAGACTATGCGTCCCACAAGCAAGGGATTTACTAAAGATGGTTCTCGAGGAAGCACACCATTCCAAGATGACAATACACCCAGGTGGAGAAAAGATGTACAAGGACGTAAAGAGAGTTTTCTTTTGGAGCGGCATGAAGAAAGATGTGGCAGATTTTGTTTCTAAGTGCATGATATGCCAACAGGTCAAGGCGGAACAAAAGAAGCCTGGGGGACTGCTTCATCCTCTAGAAGTCCCGCATTGGAAGTGGGATAGCATTTCAATGGACTTCATTGATGGGTTGCCTAGGTCAAGAAGGGGCAATACTAGCATTTGGGTAATTGTGGATAGGCTCACAAAAAGCGCCCACTTTATACCTGTCAAGAGTAGAAAGACTGCCTCATCTCTAGCATCTCTTTATCTCAAGAAAATAGTTCGACTCCATGGAATACCCTCCAGCATAGTAAGTGACCGAGACCCTATCTTTACAAGCGAGTTTTGGCCGAGTCTGCAAGAAGCTGTAGGCACACAGTTATGCCTGAGCACGGCCTATCACCCCTAAACCGATGGTCAGACGGAAAGGGTGAACAGAGTATTAGAAGATCTTTTGAGACTGTGCGTTCTTGACTTTGGAGGGACATGGGAGGATCATCTTCCTTTAGTGGAATTTGCCTACAACAACAGCTACCAAGCCACCATCGGCATGGCGCCCTTCGAAGCTTTGTATGGAAGACCGTGATGATCACCAACTTGTTGGTGGGAGTCTACAGACAAGCTTATACTTGGGCCAGACATGATTAGAGAGGCTTCAGAAAAAGTGGACTTGATACGAAGGAGAATGAAGACTGCCCAAGATAGACAGAAATCCTACGCAGACAAAAGAAGAACCGACCTTGAGTTTGAGGTTGGGGACTGGGTTTTCCTTAAGGTATCTCCTTTAAGGAACGTCGTTCGCTTTGGATCTGTAGGAAAGCTAGCGCCAAGGTTTGTAGGACCGTTCCCTATCATCGAGAAGATTGGGAAGATGGCTTATAGAGTAGAGCTGCCCGAAAGGTTGGCTAGAATTCACAATGTCTTTCACGTTTCTCATCTCCGGAAATGTTTACATGAGTCTGCGGAAGTGGTGGGGCCAAGCATTCTAGAAGAAGTTGAAATAGAACGAGAAACAACTGTGAGGAGAGTTCCAACTCGAATCGTAGGAACTGAAATTAAAAAGCTACGCAACCATGAAGTCAAGCTTGTTAAAGTTCAATGGAGCGATGCCGAGGAAGACGCGACTTGGGAAACTGAGGACAGAATACGCGCTGCCTACCCTTTTCTTTTTTAGGGTACATCTTTGATCTCTCTTTTTCCATAAGTTTATGCTTGTATCTACCTTTTAGTGTATCTTCTCGGTCCTTTTTCCCCTAACTCCTTAGGTAGAAACTAATGGATGTAAACATGTATTTGAAACATGTTATGATTGATGGCTGCAAGTGGTTGCTGGTGATTGCTCGTGGATGCATATACACACACCCTAGGTATTAGATCGGCCTAGTCACTTCCATATTGCATATGCATATATGTATTCATATTTGTATGGGGTTAAAACTTGATATGTTGTCATATGGATGTCGCATTTGTATGAATAGTTGCGCACTCATGTAGAGGGAAAAATTTGCGTACATAATGGATTCATGACACTTAAATGATTCACATAAAGGAGGTCAACTGAATCAGTAGACCGCCTAATTTTGCATTAGATAAGGACATATACACACACTATGCATATGATCATGAAGCATTAGAAGTCTTTTAAGGACAATGGACGCCTTTGTTTGTTGGTTGAGTAGACGGACGATTAGATGTTAGGATATACGTTCTTCTAGACTTGAAGATTTCGGGGATGAAATCCTTTAAGGAAGGGAGAATGTAACACCCCAAATTTTCTGTTAATAATAAATTAACAAATTAAAGTATAATTAATTCTAAAAGAAAGAATTAAGGGAAACGGGTTACGCCATTAAGTTCATCTCAGAACTCTGCTTGTGATAGAGTCCGAGTTTGCATAAATCGGACTCCGTATGAAGAAGTTGTGGTCTTCAGAAGTTTCAGAATTCAATTTAAAATTCAAACAGCCCGAAACAAGTTCAAAATTCGAAAACTGGACCAAAATTGGGCTGGGCGGGAAAATTCCCGCGCTGGACCCAGGTCGTCCAGGGGGTCGACCTGGGGGTCGACCAGGGGGTCGACCTGGGGCTCGACCTGGGGCTCGACCAGGGGGTCGACCTGGGGCTCGACCAGGGGGTCGACCTGGGTACCCAGGTCGACCAGGTGGTCGACCTGCCCAGTCGACCTGGTCAGGTCTTGGCTGGCCTGGTCGGGTTCTGAGTGATTTTCTGAGTTCTGGTGTGTCACTAGGGCTGATTTGTCACTTTCTGGTTGGCTCTCCTCGATGTGAATGGTCTAGATTCATTTATGATCATCTGACGGCACTAATTAGTTTGAAATTCCATATAAACGACTTAAGTCTCCAACCTAAATTCACACAAAAAATAGAGCCAGAGCCGCCATGCTGTCGGGAGAAAACTGAGAGGAGCCTCCACTTGAGGAAATCTAAGATACGAACAAATCGAATTCAATTAAAATCAAAACAAGGTTTATCTACCCAAAGGAAAGCATCTCAATTCCAGAACTCAGAATCCAGAACTCAAGTTCGTCGTTCGTTGTAAGTTTAGTTATGTTTTGGGATGCGAATCAAAATTAATTTCATGCCTTGGAAATAAATTGATAATAAAACAATGTTTATGATGTTATATGTGGAATTGAATGATATTGATCTATGTCTGTGGTTCTATTTTATTATCATGTTGAATTGGGAATTAATGGATAAGTCTATTCATATGTATATGAACTTGGAGTATAACCTGTTATGACAAGTTGTGTAGTTTATCATGTTATGCAAGTTTCAGGTTGTAAAATCATATCACATATGTGACCAAATTTTAGATCTACATGTTTATGTGTATATGTTAAACCTATGTCATATTTCAAGTTCACACTTATTCATATGTTCGTGATTGATTTGCAAGTTCACATATATGTAAGTTGATTTGGTCTATGTTGCAAATTCACATGTATGTATGTTGATTTAGTCTACGTTGCAAGTTCACACCTATGTGTTAAAAATTATACATACTTTATGGATATGACATAATTTTGTCATATACTAGTTTTTGTTTGTGATTATGCCTAGATCTAAACATGTTTGGGCTTATGTTGTCTAAATCATATGCTAATTCAAGTGACACCTGTTTAGTTAGATTCCCCTTTCAATGCAAGTTCACATGACAAGTTGAAACCCATGGTTTATGATTATTAGACCTTAAAGTTGCAAGTTCATATGTCACCCACCCTTATTGTTATTTAGAATATTTCATGTTTATCGCTTTCCCCTTTTATGTTGATAAGTTGGGCTGAAATATCGAGCCCGACACTCATTAAAATCTTGTGAAGTACAAACGGGGGATATCGTTGGGGTTAGACATAAAAATATATGAAATTGGCATGTTTGGCACATGCCAATAATTGGTGACACTTAAACGGTATAAGTCATATACCTAAAAATGATGAACTTGGAAAGTGGGCCATAACATTTAATTGTTAACAAATTTACATATAAGAATAAAAAGAATAAATATGTAAATTTAGAAAATACGAGTATGCTTAACCCGAGGTTAGATTGAGTTGTGATGTAAACCTGCCCGGACCCGCCCGGACCCGCCCGGCTGTCCAGTAATCACAACAATACATATCCAATGTGGGAGGTTAAGGCATTGAGCCCAATAAGGACCCGAGGTCAGACTGAGTTACGGTGTAAACCTGCCCGGAACCGACCGGCACATCCAGTAACTGTAACAATACCTGTCTAGTGTGAGTGGTTGGTGCTTTAACTAATTAAAGCTAAGGACAGACAAGTCAGGATGGTAGGGTTAAGTTAAATAAAACACTTAACCAATTCAACATGTTAATTAAACTGATGGGTGGGGTTAGGTAAATACTGACACTTAACCACTTAACATGTTTGACTAGAAAACCCTAGTAACGGGGACCCATTTTAGCAGTAACCCAATTAGGTATCATGGTACCCTGAAACTAGGCAGGGTGGGGCACGATTACTGGGCTGATTGTAAGCGGTCAAAAGCGACGGCGGTTGGTGCAGCAGTGTAGGTTCTAACGGAGTGCGGGCGTGCACACACTTCGGAGCAGACAAACAGGGCACTGGGCACCAGTAGTATAACCTATGCATTCTAGAATTGTGTCGGGCCGCCACCATGGGACTTGATACACACCATGGTCGGACCAACATAGGTGTCTACGATCATGTGGGGTCGTATGACACAGGAAGAAAACATTGCGAGTAAGAGCCGATCGAATAAGGGATCACCTTGTCATGAACACATGGTGCTAGTTAGGCTAGTAAGTAGGTGCAGAGAAGTAATGGTGAGTGCGTTTAGTATGGTTAGTATTTCCTGCCATATCTTGTCTTATATTCTAGTATTGTCTTGTTCTCAGTTTATGCAAGTCATGATCTTTTTATTGTTCTCATGCTAGAATTATAACTAGACTTACCAGACTTATGTCTGACCCATTTTCCTTTCGCTTTCTTTTCTTCCGTTCCCCCCCCAAGGTCCACAGGGAGGAAACACCTCAGCTTAGCCAGATTTTTCATCCAGCTTGAAGAGAGAGAATGTATTGCTTGGATCTCTTTCGTTTGGGCTATGGCTTTGGACATTCTATGGGGATTTATGCAGTTTTAACTATGTTTCATGCTTCTTTAAGTTTTAAATCAAGACAGTATTATGGTTGTAATAATTGGATGTTTGTTTTGAGGCAATTATGGAAATGTTTTGTATGAACACGTATTTATGATATGAAAGTCCGTTTGTTTTCCGCTGTTTATATATATGTGTTTATATCTGTCTTGTGTTTTATCTGTGACTTTTACTTATAAACCTCCACCGAAGTTAAGGTATTCCCTTTGTGAGTGACCTTAACGGAGGTGGGGTGTTTCACTCCTTATGAGGAATACCCTTATCTACTAGGATAACTTTTCCAATTTGGTAATGTGGGACAAGTGTATTTCATTTACACTAGGAATTCTAGCACCTTTCTCCACACACCTTTGTGGACACTACTCCAAGCACATGAAATAATAAATGGATTGTTGATTACCTTGCATCATATTACATCTAATCTTCAAAATTTGTCCATGCATCCTGAATATGATGAAATGAAGATACTATCATTGGTGATGGTAATCAAGTTCATGTCACTCGTATGGGTTCTTTTAAACTAGCTTTCTCTGACGCTAGTTTACAAGTAAACAGTGTTTTTGTGTTCACAAAAAAATCTTGTTTTAGTTTCTCAATTTTGTAATCATAATAACACTTTCATTGATTTTTTTCTTACTGATTTGTTGTTACGGATCAAAGCACGTCGACATCAATTCTTCAACGGCCAATAAAGGACATGTGTATAGGTATCCTTCTTTCTTTAGCATTGGTAAACCAGTTTATGCACACTATACGATGAAGTCTTCTTTAAGTCAGTGGCATCACTGTCTTGGGCGTCCATCATTTAATATTCTTAGAAGCTTGTTTGTGTCTGGTTATTTTTTACCAACTTATAATTTTACGATTGTTCATAGTAATTCATGTTATTGTAGTAAAAGCCAAAGACATCCATTTAGTGTTTCATCCACTTCATGTAATAAACCTCTCGTAATTTTATTTACTGTTGTCTAGGTTCCTTATTCTATTGATATTTTGATCAATATCATTATTATGTCATGTTTATCGATTATTATACAAAAGAAGTGCAAGCTCATGTCATGCACACGGTTTTCATGACATGGTTTTGGCAGTTCATTTTCTGAATTTTAAGTTGTATGAAATTAGAAATACATGTTTATGGATTGTAATTCCTTTGATTAACTTTTTTATTGAACACAATTGATAAAGTTTTATTTTTATTTTTTCTAAATAATCTAAATCATAGCAATAGAAAATCGATATTTTGAGCCAATAATTTTATAAATGATCAATAAAATCAAAATTCAATTGTTTCTAATTTAGATTACATTAACTAAGCATATACACCAAATAAATTACAAATGTAAACAATAGGATTTAATATAATTTTACCTTATGTTGATTATATCAATATAAGCACATATATAATTTGTTTTTAAATAGAAATTCTAAACCTACAATAGAGAAACTATATTCAAATTGAAATATTGTTAAAATTAGGTTCAAATAAATTGCATCCATTCTTTGCATCATTACATTTTTTGATATTATGCATGATAATAAAATTTGAGAAATTTTTACAGTAGATTCTATCGAGTTAAATCCCAGCAAACCCCACTTAATTATGGTGCATAATGCTCATGGACCACTATGCTTTTTGAATTTACTCCCTATGAATAGTATATTCGCATTAATCTCTGCTAATTTTTGTAATTATAAGGTAAATTCTACACTATACACATATTTATAAAATGATTTATTTATTAGTAAGAAAAGTAAAAAAGAACTATTTCTATAGTTCTTAAAAATTAAAATTAAACCTCAGGTTTGGCATTAGAACTAAAAAGTATAACAAAATCTACAATTGTTTACATCATATTAACTAAAAAAGAAATAATAAAGTAACATGAACTTTTCATCAAGATCGACTGAAACAGTAGTATAAGTATTCTTTTTAGAGGCATCCATATTATTTTTCCGTAAAAATGTAATAGTGAAAGCATGAAGTTGGAAAACAATCACTTCATAACATTAGTAAAATCCTAAATAATTCAAGATGATGAAGTTAAAAACAATTCATAAACTCAATCAGATTCTAGCTAGGCTGAAAATTTTGAAGTAGTTAATTAAAATTGTTTGGAAAGAATTTTTAATTTTATTTAGATTGGGATTAAAATTGTTTTTGAATCATACCATACATATGAAATAAAAAGAGGAAGAGGCAGTATTATGGGAAAATGATATGGAAGTTAAAGGAATAGTAGCCGATAAATGTTGTAACCCAAAAATGGCCACAACACCAAAGGTATCTTCACAATACTTCACCAAAAAGGTTAGAGATATGAAAACGGAATCACAATCACAAAATAAACGATAAAAAGTAAAGAACACAAAGTTTTAGAGTGGATGGCGATGTAGATTTACCACTTCTCAGACACATGAGTGATTTTTGATGATTCCATGGCGGTTTTGTGATAGATCTAGACTTTAGAGAGGATTGACGGATATTAGAGAAGCTTGAATCGTACTTGAGCAACTTCTAATGGAGTTTTGAGAAGATTAGATCCATTTGTTGTTGCATGAACGTAGATTGAGTTGGAGAAGCCATTAATGGAGCTTGGAGTGTTTGAGAGTGGTGGAGAAATGATTTGGACAGCCATTCGGATGAAAAAATCAGTCCCTTGAATGGTTGAGAAGTGGGGTATTTAGAGGTGTAGTTTGAAGGAAATGACAGAGTTGTAATTTAAATGTGAAAGATATGGGTCGTTTGCATATGTATTTACGGAAATGCCACTGGACAGCTATACACAGCTGTAGCCAGCTGTAAGACCGACCGATAAAGTGATGCAGGACCGATAAAATAGTGCACGACCCGCATTTGTGTGCGACCAGACTATGTCAATGAGAGACCCACACATTAATACGTATGAAATGAAGTGATGATCAACCAAGACTGCTCGTCCCAAGCAATGAAATGAAGTGCTCGACCTCATATGGCACTGCTGCTCAACCGAACAGAGCTCACTGCTCGAGCAGGACTGCACGACCAGGATACCTCGTGATGCGCGACCGGCGTGCTCGACCAATTGACATGGAAACTGCTTTGCCCGCGGCACTGAAGTGGCTTTCAACAATGCACGACCCGCCAGTTTCATGAGGTGCTCATTGTCCTGTTTGCCTGACTGTTTTATTTATACACATTTACACTTCTCTTGTGTCCATCCGTTCTGAGAATGGAACTAATTTATGCTAAACTATTTCCAAACATGCTGACGTGTCCATAGTATAAATGATCTGGACGTGTCCATAGTATAAACGACCTATAGTATGTCACGTCATGGGTTTATATAGAAGTCCCATGCAATGTTAACTTTGCTGTTATATGAACAAAGAAGCCACCACGTCATGTTCAGGAAATTTATATACGTATGATGTATATATATTCACTTCAATATGATTCACGTGAGCAGCCTATACAATTGTAATGTTAAGGTACCCATACTAACACTCCATGTGACGTGTCAGGTGTTATGTGGCCATCAGAGGCGGCCCAAAGCCCATGCAACCTATGCATTTGTCTAGGGCATCAAGGAGCGACGGGACATCAAAAAATTACGGCTTCTTCTCAATTTCTCATCTCGCGATCGATTTTCGCCATCTACTCGCCTCGAGCTCGCGGTCGCCGTCAGTCACTGCCCTCCCCTCTCGCCGCAGCTAGTGCTCTCCGCCATCTCGCGATCTGATTGCACGATCCTCGGATTCAGTTCAAGGATCCACCGATTGGTCCGATTAAGGTAATAGGCGTATAGCCCTAATTTAACTTTTCCTTAAAATCTTGTTGAAGTAATTTGAAGGGGAGGGGGAATTACATCAGAAGCAAGGCAAAAAAAATTATCTGATGATAAATTTTGGTTGAAATGGCTCTGAAAAAAAAATCAAAGGAGATAAAAACAAGTATTCTGAGTTGAAAATTAAAACCATCTGATGTATCGATTGTGCCCCCTTATCAGCAATTATTAATGTCACGCCTAACACTTGCCCAATAGCTTTGAATAAATACAGTATTCTGAGTTGAAGACGGTGTCAATTCCAGTTAATGAGGCATTATTTCTCTTCTATACGGACAAACACAAAGTAATTATAATGTAACGTCTTGTTTCAAGTTTCAACTAATCACAAACATAAGTTTTCATGCTGATGCTGGCAATAGTTATGAGAAAATAATGCCCCCAATATGATAATATATCTGAATTTTGAACTGTATTGTCATTGAACTGGTTGAACCGCAATACATTGTTTAATACACAATGTGAAGGAGGATAATCACATTTCTTAATGAAAAAGGGGAATGGCGTCGTACTGTGGTGTTCTTTGCATTTTAGAGTTCTCTTTTATGGTGGACTTATTCCATCACAAATACTTTTTTTTTTCTGCTGCTTGCAGTCTTTTGATTTTGATTCAACGGTTCACTTTTTTTTTTTTTGGTAAACAGGCAAGCACATTTTTTGCTGAAGAAGAAAGATTCAAGTTTTGAAGACCAAAAAATGTAAGGCTTTAAACTTATAATTAAAAGTTTATTATTGATTGCAAAATAGACAAATTCATTTATCATTGTTGATTTAATTATCTGCGTTTTACAAATTAATTTTTTATTTAATAAATATACATTGATTACATAACTTATTGTTCATTAAACAATAATTATATTGTTAATTTTGCGAAACTGTCGTACACACAATTAATCAATTAAAATTTGTAAGTTATGCTTTATGAAAAATTGAAATTTATAAATCTTGTAAATGTATAATGCTAGTATTTATACATTAACAATATTATGGTCAATTAAAAATTCATATAGGAATCGAAAACAGCCTTCCGGATTTCAAAATAGGAAGAGAAAGCAACGTAAAGACGATGAAGCAAAATTGTTGGTCGGTTCTATTTCGAAATTATTTGAAGCAAGGAATAAAAGATCTCAAACTTCAAATTCAAGTCAAGATGAAGAAGCTACATTGGAGAATGAGAACAATGATTTTAATATCGATATTCATGAAGACAAAGAGCCTATAAATGAAATTGTTGAAGTAGAGATCGAAGACCAACATATGGAGGAGACGAATGATGTGAATGTTGGTGCTATTGATGAAGGTGTTGATGATATAGCTACACTTGATCTTGAGAAGGATGTTGATATAAATTATGATCCAGGTTTATGGGGAAAAATTATCGACGCAAAACGAATTATGCTAATTCAACGTGGTCCCATTAAAATTCTAAAAGAAAATGATGCTTTTCCAAGAAATAAAGTTAATGGCAGACACTTTACTTCTAAATATTATATTGGTGGCTATCCACGTGTAGAAGAACATGAACGAAAGTGGCTTGTGTATTCAAATGAGTGCAATAAAGTTTATTGCTTCTGTTGCAAGCTATTTAAGAACACACAAAAAACATCCAAACTGGCCGATGAAGGGATTGACGATTGGCAAAATTTATCCACTAAGCTAAGAGAGCATGAAAGTAACCCATTGCACAACGTAAATGTTATTAAATGGGTCGATTTGCATACAGGACTTCAACAGAAAGCGACAATTGATAAAGCTATGGAAGCTCAAATTGATCAAGAGAAACAACATTGGAAAAAAGTACTTGTGCGGATAATTGGTGTTGTCAAAACACTTTCTAGGAATAACTTACCATTTCGTGGATCAAACGAAAAGATTTATGAGAAGAATAATGGACTTTTTTGTCAGCTTATTGAATTCATAGCTGAATTTGATCCAATTATGGAAGAACATCTTAGACGGGTGAAGAATAATGAAATTAATAATCATTATCTTAGCCATAAAATTCAAAATGAATTAATAAGTTTGTTGGCTGATAAGATCAAAGCGACAATGCTTATGAAAATAAAGAAAGCAAAGTACTTCTCTGTTATCCTTGATTGTACTCCCGATTTGAGCCATAAAGAGCAAATGTCCATTGTCATTAGAGCCGTGAATGTTGATGATGCAAATGATATCAAAGTGGAAGAATATTTACTTGGTTTCATTACGGTTGATGATACATCCGGATTTGGCCTTTTTAAAGAACTTGAAAATATTTTGGTTGATCTCAAACTTAATATTAATGACGTGAGAGGTCAAGGATACGATAATGGTTCAAACATGAAAGGTATCATTTTAAATTAAAATTTATCTTATGTTCGATTCGGATTATTGATTATCAATTATAATATGATATCTTTAATTAAATCATGTGTAGGTAAACATCAAGGTGTACAAAAAAGATTACTTGATGTCAATCCTAGAGCTTTCTACATCTCATGCGGGTGTCATAGCCTTAACCTTGCTCTATGTGATATGGCAAAATCATGTACGAAAGCTAGAATTTTTTTTGCATATGTGCAAAAAAATTATACACTGTTTTCTAGTTCAATTCAACGATGGGAAATACTTCGAAGCTATGTGAAGGGTTTGACTCCCAAACCATTATCAGCAACTCGTTGGGAAAGCCACATTGAAAGTGTTAAAGCAATAAGAACTCAAACTTCTGAGCTAAGGGATGCTTTAATTGATATTGCAAATAATTCGAAAGATGATGCTGTTATGATGGAGGCTAAAGGATTGTGCCAAAATGCATTGGAAAATTTCGAGTTCTTAATTAGTTTGAGTATTTGGTACACAATATTAGAAAACATTAATCTAGTAAGAAAAATACTTCAACGGGAGGAGATTGATATTGAAGATGCAATTACAAAAATTGAAGGGCTTTTAGAATTTTTTGAAAAATTTAGAGAAGAAGGATTTGAAATCATGATGAAGGAGGCAAAAGAAATTGCAGATGAAGTTGGAATTGATCCAAAGTTTCTTGAAAAGAGAGTCGTGCAAAGAAAAAAACAATTTGATGAAGATATGGTTGAGAATGATAATCGACAATCTCTTGAAGAAAATTTTAGAGTTTCCTATTTTCTTCACATAATAGACCAAGCTTTGACTTCACTTAAAGATCGATTTGAGCAATTCAAGCTTTATGAAGAAACTTTTGGCTTTTTGTTAAACTTAAGATTCAAAAATATGGATGATGAAGAATTGAAGAAAAATTGCATGAAATTAGAAGGTTTTTTGGAACACAATGAAGAACAAGATATTTGTGGTAAAGAGTTATTCTTTGAGCTTCGACAATTAAAAAGAATTCTACCATCGAAGATAACTAGATCAATTGATATTCTTAATTTCTTGAAATCTTATAGTGATGTTAGTGGATTTTTAAATGCTTGGATTGCTTATCGAATTCTGTTAACTATTCCAGTCACAGTTGCTTCAGCGTAAAGAAGTTTTTCAAAATTGAAGTTGATAAAAACGTATCTTCGAACCACTATGTCACAAGAGAGATTAAGTGGATTAGCAATTATTTCAATTGAAAATGAGTATTTGGATAAGCTTAGTTATGACGAGATAATAGACGAGTTTGCTTCGAAGAATGCACGAAGAAGTTGCTTCCGTTAGTGCGTATTAATTTGTTATGATATTATATTAGATTTTTGTTTAGATGCTATCGAAATGACTAGTTAAACAATGTTTTGTGATCTATTTAAATTTTGTTATGAAAAATGTGTTTGATTGTTTTTTTTTTTTAAATGGGGCATCAAAAATGAAAGAATAAACAGTTCGTCTAGGGCATTTGTTACCCTTGGGCCGGCTCTGGTGACCGGTCCAGAATATTTTATTCAAGTTGTATCCGCTTCGTGCCCGACTCATCTAAAAAGTGTGCGTTCAACTTGATCACTTCATTTAGACAGTTGACGCATTAATTTCTGAACCGTATTAACAACGGGGTTAACATTTGCCCATCGAAGCTTGTATTTTGTGAAAAATGTTAGCTTTGAAATGAACGTTGTTGCCATAATCCGTGTCAAGCGTACTACTGGACGGTCTCATTCATTGTTACTGGATCAGAATGAATTCTAACCAATGGATCAACATAAAACAACACTAATGGGCTATGACACTCTTCTCTTAATGGGTTAGTAAAGCCCTGATGTCGAATCCGGTTGCATCCACATCTGGTGCCAAATTTTTTGGAGCTCTATTTCGTTTGAAAAACACTAGTACAAAATATGCCTGTTGCCTCGCCTCATTTGCTTCGGTTATGCTCACAACTGAAGCAAATAATGTTTCTTACTTCGGTTCTTTCAACAATGGAAGCCACCACACTGAACCAAATACATTATTTTCTTTTGTTTTGTTCACAACCGAAGCAACTAGCATCATTTGCTTCGGTTGTATCAACAGCCGAAGCAAACGCACCGAAGCAAACGCACCAAAACAAACAGTCTTATTTGCTTTTGATGTGCTTACAACTGAAGCAAAATACTATTATTTGCATCAGTTCCTTAGGAACCGAAGCAAATACACTGAAGCAAATACCGTTACGTACACCAAATCCTTAGGAAACAAAGAAAACACTAAAGCAACTGAAATTAATTTAATCAAAGAAAATGCCATATCAATAATCTTAAACAACATCTTATATATGTCATTATTTGAAATTTATTATAATTAATGGTTACCGATAAATAATTTATAATTAAAAATTGTTATAAATAATCAATGATTATTATTTTTTATTTAATAATTATTATAATTAATTACAATAGTTAATAAATAATAGTTAAAATTTGTTGATTGCATTTAAATATATATATATAAATGTTTGATGTTTAATAAAAATTTAATAGGCTATATTTAATAATTAATTTTTTATAATTATTAGTTAATAAATACTATTAAATAAACAATAGTATTAAACGAATAATTAAGACTAAAAATTAATAGCTAGTAATAATATTTAACACTTATGATGTAGTATTTAGTATTTAGTAATTAATTTTAAAGTGTTACTAATAATGACTATTAAAAAATTAATAAATCATGAATAATTCAGAAATATATTAATAATCCATAATCAATAAGAAATATTAATAACTGAGAAGTGACATTTAACATTCAACATTTTATAATTATAGTTAATAATTATATTACTATATAAAAATTCTACAATTTTGAAACTAATAAATAATAATTTATATGTAATTACTAATAGTTAATAATTATTTATTTTTAATAACTAATGACTTTTAATTAGCAAATTGAAAAAACCAATGTTAACTAATTGTATTTTTGCAGATTTTGTCTAAACGTTGTAAATATCAATTTAATATAATAAAAGTGGTTTTGCTCGTGTGTTGTTAAATCTTTGAGGAAACGATAACAATAGGAAAAGACTAAACTAATGTAACAAATGAATGTTTTAAATATTTCATAATTCATTAATTATTAATAATTGGTAAATTACAATTTTTTTACATTTAACAATTAGTAAAAAAAATTAATAATTAATATTAAATATAAATTAGAGCCAAGGAAAATTATTAATAGTATTATATAATTATTCTCACATCTTTTGCTTGTAATAATGCTTAGTAATAAGTAAATTTTAATGATCATTTTTTGACAATTAGTAATTATAAATTTGTTTTAAATGATTAATTCATAAATATTAAGACTAATATCGAATAATTAATTAGTACAAAGAATTTAATAACTAAAAAACAGTGCTTATCATTTATCATTTGATAATTAATAACTATATTTAATAATAATAAATTAAAATTAAAATTAAATTTTTTCTGAAATAAAAAAGAATATTTGATAGTTGATACAAATATGCCACTAGGAGTATTTGAAAAATATTCATCCTCTATGAAATTATATATCCATTTTTACTTTTAGAGTATATTTCATTCTTAAACTCTAAACAGTTACAAATAAATTAAATAATTTTAAATCCACCCATTATTTTCGGTCGTTAGATTTCAGCACAACCCTACGGCTACCCTTCTTTACGTCAAACCCTACATGTAATCCCCCCATTCACCCAATTTCAATAGCCGTGTCCTTTATTCTCTCTTATCCGATCACCTAAAAACTTCTTTTTCCAAAAAGCGTTGCGATTTCCATAAATTGATCCGCCGATTAGTCTGATTTCTCTCTCATCTGTTCTAAGTAGCTCATCCAATGCCTTGGGTCCATCTTCCACCATCCCTACTACCTTTGGTTATTTATTGTCTTCTTCCAAACAAGTGAAAAACATAACGCCGAAAACTGTTTTATTGGGTTTATGAGGCAGCTGAGCTCCCATCTGGATTTATTTGTCCAATTGATTCTAGCGGTAGTGATTTAAATCGTTATGTTGGTTCGAATTGAATGGGCCAGGTAAATATAGAACTTCATATCTTTTTAATGTGCATGCAGATGATATGTAATTATGAGGCAATAGTTCTGTAACGAGAAGAACTATTCATGGAGTGTTTGCTGCATTCATATTGTAAGGGGAAGAACTATTCATGGAGTGTTTGCTGCATTCATATTATTAGCTTGTTTTGGTCTATATTTTGTTATTTTAATTGTAATACTTGCCATGTTTTCTAACTTGAGATATAGTCTATTTTACTAATGAAAATTGGAAAAATATATAATTGAACATGCCAAGTTTCATGTAATTTGCTCAAATTATTGCTCACGGTTCTTTGCATTACGGTGTTTGTTTGCTAGTCTGCCTTTCCTTTTTCTAGATGTATTCTATAATGGTTTATTGTAGGTGCTTTGTCTACCAACAGATTGGTCACGGTACTTGGAGCATTAGGTACCTTTTTACGCTTTTTTCTCGATCAGGTACCAGCTTTTGTTCTTTTGTTTACACAACCGATTTCATTTAATTAGTGCAAGTTTTTTCTTCTAATATTTTATAATATGTAAAATATTACTGTATAGTTTGTCTCCAGTCCCGTTTTTGTAGGAGTTTTCTTATGTTCTCTTATAACTTTAGAGGGAAAGCCTTCTCAAGTGATGTCGAAACATATAAGGGTAAAAGGAATGAAATTTTCTTATCACTTTTTAATGTTTTATTTGAACACTGAATTTACTCTTCGTATTAATCCCATAATTGGAAATTCAGAAATGGTTTCTGGTACTAGCAGAAAATTATAGCTTTGTATTCCATTTCAGTTTCTTGACTTTCAGTTTTTTTCCCAGATATACCACGTAAATTGCTTTTATCTTAGTTTACTCTTTTATGCTACAAGAAAACTATTATTCATTTGTTACAGCATGAATGGATTTTCATGCTTTGGCAATTGCCAGTGATGTTACCCACAGGTTACTCGTTGTAAATTTTGTGGCCCTTGCATGGAATGTGAATCTTTCATACAAAGCTTACAAGGAAATTAATATAAAATATGTTTTTTTTTCTTATTTCTCCTCTACAATCAACTTTGCTGGGTTTTTATTTTATTTTATGTATTGTATGTACGATGGCCATGAGAATAACAACACTTGCTGATTGGAATTACCTAGGCAACTGATTACACAACAACAAATTATTAAAATGGGTGCAAATTGTTATTGTAAAGGTCTAATTTAAAATAGAAACAGAATGTAAATGGTCTGACGAAGATAAAATATCCATATTTATGGTGGTTACACTAATTTAATATTTGCACTTATACTTATTTTTTTGTTTGTTTTAGCATAGAAGTTGTAGAACCAAATTAGTACGTTGAACGTTGCAATGTGGATTGAACATATTTTAACCATTTGGGTTTTGAACTGAAATGCAAATCCAATTGTAAGTTTTAATTTGTAAGAGAATTTAAATCACGAGATTTTGTTATTTTGATAACAATATATGTCAGTAATGCAAGCGAGCGTAAAATTAATATTATTATAACAAAAAAATGTATTGTGCAGGTGGCATAACTATATTGAAGCAGTTTGTATTATGTTTTGCAGTGGGTGATGCGTTTTGTAAATACTACAACGTCTTCATCTTTTTTACCCTGTGATTTTGCTGGTAAGTTAAATTTTTGGTTTGTATTTAGTTCTTTCTTGTAAATTATAGATACATCCCATTTCGTGCAACTTCTATTTCCATCTTGTTGTATTAAGACCAGAATATTAATAATATCAATAAATTATATTGTTTTCTATTATGTTGTGGTCTTAAATGTATGGATTATTAACACTATTAATGAAATATTATATTCTTTTGTGTATTCTATTGTATTGTCCAATTTATATTGCTATTTGGTCTGACTAACTGCAAGCGATAATTATTTGTTTTGATATATATATATATATATATATATATATATATATATTGCTGTGTATTTGAGAATTATAGTGATTTATAAGGAGGTATTTTTTTGGCAAAGGGGTTTCCTTGCTTCTGTTGTAACCACAACAGAAGCAACAAGTCAATTTTTTAGCAAATGATGCAGTTTTTTGCTCCGGTTATTGTAACAATCGAAGCAAAAAAGTAACGTTTGCTTTGCTTCGGTTGAACAACTGAAACAACGGATTTTGGCCTATTGCGTCATTTGCATTTGTTTCGGTTGTTGAACTGAAGCAACAGAAGGTAAACAACTGAAGCAAATGACCTGTTTTGTAGTAGTGACAGCTAGTTATGCCCATTGATTTGCACATAATCTTTGACGCTTCAGTTTGATGCATCTCGAATAAAAGCATTTTGGAAGAGTTTTGTATGCTTTTTATCTCGGCTTGTCAGATCCTTCAATCCCCAACTTGCCAAATTCTCAAAGTCGAGCACTTAAGAGCATGCTGGTAATGATTTAACCTCGAACATGCTTTTTCAGTGTTATGCCCTGTTCTGTAATAACTGAAAAACATTGTATGTTTTTGGGTGAATATTTTGTTATCGACTACCCACATCGACAACAAATTAGTCGGTTAAAAATTAAGCTATAGCAAATTTTTGTTTTGAATTGAATGAAGTATTTTCACAGAATTGTTTTATTATTCAATGATTTATAATTTGCTAAATATTATCTGTACAAACACGACATTCTAATTCGAATTCGCGGTGACGCTTAAGATCAACTAGTCGACATAATTCGACTTTAGATTTCAAGCGCAGTTGTTTTAGCGACATATATGATGGTATACGACATTTCACATTTGAGAAATACGTATCTATGATTTAATTCCTGCTACTTTTGGAGGAATCTTTGGCATTCGTGCCCCTGTCTAGGAAGTCGTCATTAGTTTTTACTATGGGATAGACTTTTACCGCTCAGTGAACATCTGCTTTGTCGGTCAGTTCTGACATCGGAGACTCCATTGGATGCCCCTGCTAAGGAGAGCTCGTTTATAACCTAACGTTCGTATTCTCCTGCCGAGTGAATCGACATTATAGACTTTACTGAGGATAGTTGATTTCTGCTGGGGAGATGTCACTTTCTCCATGGAAAGGGTTTTTGTTTGTTGCATAGTTTCGCAAAGTGAACTCCCGCAAGGTTTGGGTGAGGTTGCATCGCTTCGCGTAACGAACTCCCAAGCATCATCTCGCATAGCGAGCTCCCGCGCTTTGTTTCGCATAACGAATTCACATGACCTTTGGGTGAGGTTGCATCGCTTCATGTAACAAACTCCCATGCATCGTCTCGCATGGCGATCTCTCCCGCTTCGTTTCGCACAACGAATTCCCGCTAGCTTTGGGTGAGATCTCATCTCTTCGCGTAATGAATTCCCACGCATCGTCTCACATAGCGATCTCATGCACTTTGTTTCACACAACGAATTCCTGCTTCCTTTGGGTGAGGTCGCATCGCTTCGGGTAACGAACTCCCGTGCATCGTCTCGCATAGCGACATTTCGCATAACGAATTCCCGCTCCTTTTGGGTGAGGTCGCATCGCTTAGCGTAACGAACTCCCATGCATCGTCTCGCATAGCGAGCTCGCACGCTTCATTTCGCACAACGAATTCCTGCTCCCTTTGGGTGAGGTCGCATCGCTTTATGTAACGAACTCTCGTGCATCATCTCGCATAGCAAGCTCCTGCTCTTCGTTTCGCACAACGAATTCCCACTCTCTTTGGGGTTTTGGATTCGTGTTTGTTTGCTACTCTCTTCGTCGTTTGACTCGGTGTTATCGGGGTTGTCTCACTTGGCCGAATTTGAAGGAAGCAAACGCCTATGGGGTAGCCTACAATGAGAAAACCGTCTTTAGCAAATTCTGTATATTTTGCAAGTAAGAGATCTATACAAGCAGATAAGACCTCATCCGTAAAGTCACTACGCCATAGATGACCTACGGCAACCCCAGAGAAGTGACGCAGTAGATGCCAAAAAGTGTTGCTATAGGCAAAAAATGACCTGTGGCAACACTTTTTTGGGGTTGCCTTTTGCCGCGTTGCCTTAGAGTCAAAGGCAACACCTTTGCGACTCTGTGGTAACATCACTACAGGTGTTGCCACAGGTACCACTACAACAAAAAATACCCTTTCACAACTGCCAAAAACAGTTGTAATATGTCTAGTACAGCTGGCAATCGTAATAAAGTCAACCTTTTTTACAACTATTTCTAGCAGTTGTTAAAATCTGTTTTACAATTGCTGAAAGTAATTACACCTCAACTGTTATTAATCAAAGATTTCATAATATTATAATTATAACCGCTATTTCACTAACAACAAACATAATAACTCACATTAAGAAGAAGAAAACAATTCAAGTTTACACCATTTGTGAATTAGTAACTTCATTACAGAAAATAGCTGAATTCATTACATATGTCAATAAAAGTACATACATTTATTGCAAAAGTTACATCTGAACCATATAACACTACACACCTTATCTAGATGATATTTCAGTGCAACTTTACGTTACGCTTTCTTGATATCTGTAGCAGAACTTGAGACTTCGATTCCCCTAAGTATGACCCTGAAGAATCCCAAACTCAGCTAATAAATGGATCAAACTTGTCATATACATGTAGCGTAGATTTACCTAGCCACTAATAACAAAGTTCGAAGCAAAGTTTCCCTTCTTGAAATTGCCTGCAAAGAGAAGCAACCATTAGAACATGGAAAACTAATGTTTGTAATAAATACGTCTATCATGTTTTTGCCTGTTTATCTTTGTTACCACACCTATAAATATTGATCTACAACAGACCAACCTTTGCATAACCAGCATCAAAAGCTATTGCAAGACTGCAATCTGCTATGGCTTCAGTAATTTGTCCAAGTGCCTGAAATGCTACAATGTGATTGCAAAACAAACTACAGTAAAAGGACAACATTCTATATAGACATAGCATAAAGTAAAAGGACAAGATTATGTGAATCAACTACAATCCAGTTCATACTTATTCAAGCAGTAAAAAAAGGAATGAGAAAGGGGAAAAAAATAAACTTGCAGGAGGGATGTGGGGGTCATATACTTGTATGCGAGTGGCTATTGAGTGTGCACCTGTCTTTTTTGTTTGTGCTCTCCCCTTGTTCCTGCTCAAAAAATAAGGATGTACTCCATGTTGCATAAACTAAAAGTAGGTACCTACATGCACATAATCTAATGCACAGGGCAAACAAATCATCTGCACCTCAACTGGCTTATACTCCCCACCTCCCCCCACACAATTTGGACAATGATAACATGCTAAAATCAATTTGTGATTACCATGCGTAGCACATGGTAAACATCCGTGGAACATTTATTTTTGACACAGAAAACAGCAGACAACTTCGTTACTACATGTTTACCAGTAAAAAGAGAACGCAGGCTTCCACAAAACTGACAAAAAGTAAAGATTATGTAAGCGAAAAGGCTTCCCCAAACGTACGATTATTTGTGTGATCATTCCAGGGATCAATCAATCAAGTAGAATTACTAAGTGGAAGTTGGCTTAATGCATGAGCAAGAATCTTCATGCTTTACACTTAGCCAAGCTTTTAGGCTAAGTATCAACTAATACAAGTCATTATGCCTCTAGTATATCTCTTCCAGCCTTTACTGAATATCACAAATTGAGCAAATGATAACGTGCTAAAATCAATTTTTAATCAAGGGTATAACATGAAGAATTTGAATACACCAATCTATTAACACCTTTAAAAGTTTGATACCTAATTTATATACCTCTGACAACCTGTGAAGTGAATATTTTTCATGATGTGTGCTGCTTCTCAAGGGCTATGGAGACCTATCCAAATGATAAATTCATCAACATCATATTCTAATATATATTTTCTCTTATGCGTGAAACTAAGGTATTGACATGTGATATTTAGTAAAATTTTCCCTTTTCTGCTATACAAAAACAACCACCCCCAGCACAATCTCCACGCAAACTATCACCACATACCAAATTGGCAAATATAGATCACTCCCCAATTACCAAATTGTACTGCCAAGTACATTCCCAACCTGGCAAATACAGATCACTCCCCAATTGCCAAACTGTACTGTCGAATTTGAATCTACTGGTATTCCAATCTAAATCCAAACTAAACTTTGAATTTGAAGTATTTCCAAGTTGAACTGTCAACTACTTGAACTGAGCATGTCAGATTTTACAAAAACTGAACCTACAGTACCCAAATTAATCGATTTCTACCAATTTCGTTAAACAAGATTAAAAATACTAACCTGACCTATGACCTGCCTTTCAGCGTTGAAGAACGCGGCTGTAGTAGGTTTCACGATTTTCGATTTGATGATTTGTTTCTCCGATTTCATGATTTTTCCGAATCTAACGAGTCAGCGATTGCCACTATAGCCTAATTTGGGGCTCCGCGATTGCCACTACAGCCTCCAAGCAGTAGCCAAACTCCCGGATCTTGAATCTAACGGGTCCGCGATTACTCATCTGAGGCGAAACCCTAATTTTTGTTTAGTCCATTATGAAGAAAGCGAAAAGTATTTGTTTTTGTTAAGTGAAAAGGAACAAAGGCTTTCAGCGGGAAAATGAAAATTTGGAGGCAAATTAAACGAGGTGAGATGGTGAGGAAAATCATATTCACGCGGATTGATAATACAGGCCGTTGGATCGAATTCACGTGGATTACTAATTTTATTAATTTGAATATATATGTAGCTTCTGCAACACAATTTGATATCAATACTAACACGTTGAAGCGTGCGTTGCAATAGACAAAAAACAGTATAGCAATGGCAACGTTGTAGCTAGCAACACCATGGGTTTTCGTTGCGATAGGCAATCTATGGCGTAGTGAGTTATTGTTCATTACAATGGATGTAAAACATTACAGACTTTTACAAGAAACTCAAACAAAGTAAAAAAGCAAAGTAAAGGCAAAGAAGATCGCTTATTTCTGAGCCACTGATATTAGAACACCACCAATGGTTATCAGTTGATGATCGACCTTGCATTGGTTTGAGCAGAAGCTCAGTTGTTTAGACCGGACTGGCCGTTTGATGCCCCTTGCCCCTGGGTAGTTGCAGAAGGATTTGCAGCTTGGGGATCCTTCACATATTGTTTTAGACAATTCTTCCTAATCATCTCTTCGATCAATGATTTCAGATGCCTACATTCATTGGTATTGTGGCCTGGCTAATTGTGGAGCCAGCAGAATTTCCCAAATTTGGTTAGATGGTCGCTCATCTTTATTGGTCGAGGCTCCGGGTAATCCTTTGCATCCTTCGTGGCAAGGTAAATATTTTCAGGAGTGTCATTCAGAGGAGTTAGTTTTGACAAATCATGAAGGCGAAACTTCTTATGAGCTTTGTTGTTGTTCCAATCATTGGTTTGCTTCTGCCCCTAAGTTCTCTGTTGATTAGCTTGAGCATTAACACTCTTTTTTATCTTTGGCAATGCTGCTTGTGCCAATAGGAGGAGGATCATTGTCCACCCTCATGTACTCTTCTGCTTTTTTATAGAACTTGTCAAGCGTATTGTGTTCCTTCATCTTTATCCATCTCCCAAATTCGCTTCTCTTTTCTATAGCGTCGAGTAAAACCACGAGGATTATGCGAGGCTTTGGATTCCTCACTTTGGACAATGCAACATTGAACCAATTGAGAAAAGCTTTAACAGATTCCCCAGGATTTTGCTTCATTGCTGAAAGTGTTATAGCATCTTTGGCTTTGGTAGCATACCGGCGGACCTACTACTTGAACTTTTTGGTCAAGTCTGAGAATCAATCTACGGACTTTGGTGGCAGCTTTGTGAACCATAATGACGCAGCTCCTTCTAAGCAGAGAGGAAAGTATAGGCATCTCATCTTGTCTATTACCTTTGTCGCACTCATATGCCACTTGTATTTGAACAGAAAGTAGTTAGGATCAACGAGGTTGTTGTACGGAGGCAAAGTTGGAGTGAACTTCTTCGGACACTCTGTTTCTTAGATTCTATCAGTAAACGGAGTCTAATCGGGAGAGAAATCCCATTCTCTTTCATCGTCATTGCAAGCTTGATTATTTTTCATGATTTGTTTTTTCATATTCGAGATGTATTCTTCAGTGTTATGCCGCAATGAAGGCTAAGTTCTTTACCAAATGTTCGCCTAGGCAAACGATCTTGATTAGAAAACTTTGGTCCTTTACCTTCCCGGCGAGGAAGTTCCCCCTTAGTGGGACTAGTAACCCTTCGAGTATTTCCCTCGGAATGATTCATAGCTTTTGGCTTTAATTCTTCGATATTAGCTTCGTCTTTGTCGCTCAACCATTCATTATCGTCTTCCATAATGTCGTTGCGGTTATGATCAGAAGCGGATGAATTGTCATTTTCTTCGAGATCAACATGGATCTTTTGACCAAGTGGATTTCGTCGAGCATTGAGAACTGCATTTAACTTTTCCATCAAAGGCTTGGTAGAACTATCCATTCGTTGGTTTAAACTGGCAATAGCGGCGTCCAACTCATTTCTAGTCACACCGGCTCCACCTACCGAGTTTTCGCCAACTTCAAAACGGTTAGTAAGTGGTGTAGCTTTGTTGTTAGCAATGTTGTCGGTTTCTCCAACGGTCTTACTAGCGGTTTTATTAGATTTATCAATTATCTCGGACAAGGCTTTGAACTTCGTAGAGAGCTCGTCAATTGGCCTAGATCTTAGATCTAGAGAATCTATAGTAGAAGCTGACTCAAAACTTCAACGGAAGGCTGTTAAACTTGAGGGAAGTGCGAACGTGGCCCCGTAGTGGGCGCCAAATGTTGTCACCAAAAAATGGCCACAACACCAAAGGTATCTTCACAACACTTCACCAAAATGGTTAGAATATGAAAATGGAGCCACAATGAAAAAATAAATGGTAAAAAGTAAAGAATACAAAGTTTTAGAGTGGTTCGGCTTTAAAAGTAGCCTACATCCGTGATAGAGTTGCTTCTCATTATCACTTTTAGGTTCACAAAGTACATGTTCTCTCTCATTATATCCATTCTCTTCTCACAAATATATCTCTTCAATCTACTCAAATTAGCCAAGGAATTTGTTGGAATTCTCTAAGTGTAGTGGATGGTGATGTAGATCTACCACTTCTCATACACATGAGTGATTTTTGATGATTTCATGACGATTTAGTGTTAGATCTAGGCTTTAGAGAGGATTGATGGATATTAGAGAAGCTTGAATCGAACATGAGCAACTTCTAATGCAGTTTTGAGAAGATTTGATCCATTTGTTATTGCATAAAGTTAGGTTGAGTTGGAGAAGCCATTAGTGGAGTTTGGAGTGTTGGAGAGTGGTGGAAAAATGATTTGGACAGCTCTTTGGGATGGAAAAATCAGTCTCTTAAATAGTTGAGAAGTGGGGTATTAATAGGTGTAGTTTGGAGATAGTGACAGAGTTGTAATTTAAATGTGTAGGGTATGGGTCGTTCGCACGTGTATTTACGGAAATGCCACTGGACAGATGTACACAGTTGTAGCCAGTTGTAATTAAGACCGACCAATAAAGTGACGCATGACCGGGAAAGTAGTACGTGACTAGTATTTATGTGACCAGACTGTTAATGAGCGACCCACATATTAGTACGTGGGTGACCCCATGAAATAGTGTGACCAGGATGGAACTAATTTATGCTAAACTATTTCCAAACATGCTGACGTGTCCATAGTATAAACGATCTGGATGTGTCAGGAGTATAAACGATCCGTAGTATGTAACATCTTCGGTTTATACAGAAGTCCCATGCAATGTAACTTTGTTGTTATATAAACAAAGAAGCCGCCACGTCATGTTCAGGAAATTTATATATGTATGATGTATATATTCACTTCAGTATGATTCATGTGACCAGCCTATACAATTGTAATGTTAATGTACCCATACTAACACTCCATGCTGACATGTCAGGTGTTATGTGGTTATATAACCATTGCCATGTTACGGATAATCTATGTATTGAATGTAGCTTCATCATGACCGACCCATGTATGCAGTTCAGATCCATATACTAAAGTTGACTGACCCGTTATATTAGAGTAGCACCAATCCAAGGTGAACGACTCCTTCTTTCTTGTGCACCCGTTCCAGAATATTTTATTCAAGTCGTAAATCGCTTCGTGTCCAACTCATCTGAAAAGTGTGTGTTCGACTCCATCACTCCATTTTGACAGCTGATGCATTAATTTATGAACCGCGTTAACAACGGGGTTAACGATAAATGCCTTCATTTATGTAATATTAATGAAATAATGAATAAATGATTGTTGTATATGGAGATAAGAATAAAAAAGATCTAAATTTTTGTGTAGTTATATTACATGAAAGAAAAGCACAACATTCAAACATTTATGTTATAACTATGTATTCTGAGCATGAACAATATCTTTATTTTTTAGTAGATAAGTTGGTGAATAGCACATTATTGAACATTTATACTAATTTTTTATGTTATAAAGCACCAATTCAGAATCAAACTTCTAACCAAGTTTCAAAGTTCCATACTCCATTTTATATAAAAGTTTATTATTTTAGTATTCTTTTACTTCATATATAATGCTATTACTACATTTATTTTCTTATATAATTGCATAGGTTAAAATGGAAAGAATGAATATTATAAATGTTGAAATTAATGATTCAAATATTTGTAGAGAAGGAAAGAAATTGATTGATTGTCAATCAATTAATTGGCTCATATATGGGAAGATATAAGAAGAAGTTTATGGAAGAAAAATAAAAGGCCAATCAATCAATTAATGAAGAATCAATTTACTTAGGGAAAGAAATTGGGACCATAATTGCACCATCCATTTATGCTCCAATCAAATCAAGGAAAATATTATTTATTTTCCCTTCATGTCCAAGCAATCTAGAAACTTCTCTTCTTTATCCCCAAGAAATCTCTCTATATAAATAGGGGTCATGTTATTGTATGAAGTAAGAAAACCACCATTAGTCTTCTCTCTATTGTAATCTTTTGTGCTCATTTCTTCATTGAGAAATAAAAGTTGTTGGGTCTCCGTGGACATAGGCAAAGCTGAACCACATTAAAAATTGGTGTGCTCTTTCCTTTATTTTCTATTTTTGTTCTCTCTATAATTTGTGCCACTTGTTTTTATTTTTGGCGTTGTTGAAATTGTTGACAGACTAGATCATTAGGTTTATTTGTATTCCACTGCCCAGATCTCTGATTTTGCACTACAGATTGGTATTAGAGCTAGTTATCCTGTTCAAAGACTTTTTAACCATGTCAAATTCCACAAAGAATAACGGTGGTAGAAGCGCTACAAATTATGGAGTCGCTAGATTTGATGGAAAGGGGGATTTTGGCACATGGAAGATGAAGATGGAAGCGGTGTAGAAGAAAGAGAGGACATTTAAGGTTGTCTCAAATGCAGAGAAATTGAAGAAATTATCACCTGAAGAGTTAGAAGAATTGGAAGAGGATGCTCTTACTACCATCCAGCTTAGCCTTTCTGATGAAGTACTTAGAGAGTTTTCTCATGTGAAAACTACTAAGGAATAGTGGGATGCTCTTCAGAGAAAGTTCTAGGACAAGTCTCTCACCAACCGCATCATCTTACAACAACAACTTTATAATTTCAAAATGAGGCCCGAAACAGATGTATTTGCTCATATAGATGCCCTCAACACACTTGTCATGAATCTTCGAGCAACTGATGTAAAGATTGAGGATGAGGCGCAAGCTGTTATTCTTTTATGTTCTTTACCCGCAGAGCATAACACTTTTATTAACTCTATGATCTATGGACGTTCGTCTATTTGCTTGGAGGATGTGAAGACAAATTTGCATAACGAGATGTTGAGAGGAAAGTTAGCAAGCATGAGCACGGAGAATGATTCTGAAAGCCTTATTGCACAGAGAGGAAGAAGTCAAAGTGGACCCAAATATGCTGGAGATAGAGCTAAGTCCAGATCTCAGTCAAGAGGGGCCCGGAAGGGAGTTTGTCATTATTGCAGAAAGCCTGGACATTATATTGCAAGTTGCCCCAAGTTGGAGAATAAAAACAAAGTTGTTCCCCAGAAGGCTTCAGCATCTACAGCGGAGACATCAGATTCAGATAATGATCCTGGCATTTTTACAGTTTCCGCCTCTCCTATGAAGAGTACTTTGTGGATTATTGACTCGGGAGCATCCTATCACATGACACCTGATAGGCACTCCTTTTCCACTTATCGTCAGCTTGATGGTGGAGAGGTTCTCATGAGAAATAATGCTTCTTGTCGCATGATTGGTATTGGAACAGTAAAAATCAGGATATTTGATGGTGTTGTTCGTACTTTATGTGATGTCAGGCATGTGCCTGATTTAAGGCGTAGTTTGATCTCCATTGGAGCATTGTGCAAAATTGGCTTAAATTGTGTAATAGAAAAATATTCATTAAAAATTACAAATGGCTCATTGATAGTATTGAAAGGGGTAAAAGCTGGAAATCTATATTTGCTGAAGGGTTCAACTGCTGTTGCAGAGTCTTCTTCGGTTATTGATCCAGTTGATTCCGATTCTACCAGATTGTGGCATTTTCGTATGGGCCACATTGGAGAGCGCAGTCTAGAAGTATTGAAAAAGCGAGGCTTGATTGACGGTGTTCATCATTCAAAACTTGACTTTTGTGAAGGATGTGTACTTGGAAAGCAAACAAAGGTTTCTTTTGGTATTGCAGAGCATAAGTCTAAAGATGTTTTAGAGTATGTTCATACTGATGTTTGGGGCCCCGCACCATGCCTATCTTATGGAGGAGCCAGGTACTTCGTTTCATTTGTTGATGATTTTTCTAGAGAAGTATGGGTTTACTTTATGAAGTCCAAAGATGAAACTTTTGATAGGTTTCAAAGTTGGAAATCTCTTGTTGAGAAGCAGTCTGGAAAGAAAGTGAAGGTTCTTTGTTCAGATAATGGTGGTGAATTCACTTCTAAAAAATTCCTCAAATTTTGTGAGTCCGAGGGAACCAAAAGACATTACACCACACCAGGAGATCCTCAGTCTAATGGGGTTACAGAGAGAATGAATCGGACTTTGTTGGAAAGAACTCATTGCTTACGGCTGACGACGGGATTAAATAAGAGATTTTGGATGGAAGCATTATCTACGGCGGTTTTCCTTATCAACCGCACACCTTCTACCGCCGTAGATATGAAGATTCCTGAAGAAGTATGGAAGGGAGGGCCTATATCATATTCCTTTCTCAGAGTGTTTGGCTGTCCAGCTTATGTGCATGAGAGCAAAGAGAAGTTGGATCCAAGATCGCGCAAGTGTATTTTTCTTGGATATAAGAAAGGAATTAAGGGGTACAGGATGTGGTGTCCTACTACCCAGAAGATTGTTACTAGCAGGCATGTTACATTTGATGAGAAGGCTATGTTGAAGGTGGAGCCTTCTTCTTTAGTTAATGATGATGTTGAGAGGACAAATTCAGAATACCAAACACAAGGCAGATCATTAGACTTCCATACGAGTAAAAATGGTGATTCCAATGACACCGTGGTTGATAGGGAAGAGACAGAAGATCAACCTCAAGGTGGATCTCAAATTCACACTCGACCAACGAGAGAGAAGAAAAGACCTACATGGCTCGATGATTTTGTGGGATTAAGCATTGAAGATATTGACATTGATGACATGGCAGCTTATGCATTAAGCATATTTCATGATGAACCAAGAGACTACAGAGATGCCATTAGTTCAGTTGATAGCTCCAGTTGGCTAGTAGCAATAGAGGAAGAGATTGAGTCTTTGCACAAAAATCACACTTGGGATTTAGTGCCACTTCCTTCCGGCAAGAGAGCAATTGGATGTAAATGGATCTATAAGGTGAAAGATGACGGCAATGGTGACTTGAGGTACAAAGCAAGATTAGTGACGAAGGGGTATGTTCAGAAGAAAGATGTGGAGTTTCATGATATTTTTTCTCCAGTTGTTAGACACACTTCCATTCGCATTCTTTTGGCATTAGTTGCTCACTTCGACATGGAGTTGGAACAACTAAATGTCAAGACAGCATTCTTGCATGGTGATCTTGAGGAGGGCATTTACCTACAGCAGCCAGAGGGGTTCATTGATAGCAGCAGGCCAGTTCATGTTTGTAAACTTAACAAATCTCTTTATGGCTTAAAACCGTCTCCTAGACAGTGGTATAATAAATTTGATAAGTTTATGATCTCACATGGTTACTCTAGAAGCTTTAAGGACCAATGTGTCTATTTAAAAAAATGTAATGATGACATCATCTATTTGTTACTTTATGTTGATGATATGTTGATAGCTTCTAAGAGCATGTCTAAAATTTCGGAGTTGAAGATGGAGCTCAGTAAGGAATTTGAGATGAAAGATTTGGGAAAGGCACAGAGAATTTTGGGGATGGGGATTCAGAGGGATAGAAAGCAAAGAGTTTTGAGGCTCACTCAAACTCAATACATCGAGAAAGTCCTATCTCGATTCGGCATGGAGAATGCTAAACCGGTGGCTACTCCATTAGGCTCTCAATTCAAGCTATCTAGAGATATATGTCCCACATCGGATGAAGACAAATGGGATATGCGTAATATTCCTTATTTTTGTGCGGTTGAAGCCTTATGTATGCTATGGTATGCACAAGGCCTGATTTAGCTCATGCAGTTGGAGTTGTCAGTTTATATATGTCTAACCCAGGTAAAGAGCATTGGCAAGCAGTGAAGTGGATACTCATATATCTTCGTGGCACTTCTTCAGTTGGCTTGTTATATGGTGGAGTAGATGGAGACATCTCTCTTAGAGGATACAGTGATTCAGATTACGCTGGGGATAGAGATGGACGAGAGTCAGTGTCGGGCTATGTTTTTACACTTGGCATAGGCCCGATCTCGTGGAGATCAAAGTTGCAGTCTATCGTAGCTTTGTCGACTACCAAAGTAGAGTTGATATCTATTGTGGAAGCAACAAAGGATTCTACTTACTTTAGTTATTGGATGATCTTTCAATGGCACAGCAGACAGTGGAGCTATTTTCTGACGGTCAGAGCGCGATTCATATTGTTGAGAACCAAGCTTATAGTTCACGGACGAAGCACATTGACGTTAGAGGCTTCTTTCTCATGCTTGAGGAAGAACGAAGCAAGATCAAATTATTAAAGGTGGATACTTCGAATAATCCTTCAGATATGATGACCAAGTCACTCCCAAAGGACAAGTTTAAGCATTGCTCAAACTTGATCAGTTTGCTTCCTGTTACTTGAGCGCTATGAGGCGCTGGGCCCAAAAACTTCTACGTTGATTGTTGAAGATGAGATAATGAAGAAAGATTGCCATATTTGAATCAAGGTGGAGTGTTGAAATTAATGATTCAAATATTTGTAGAGAAGGAAAGAAATTGATTGATTGTCAATCAATTAGTTGGCTCATATATGGGAAGATATAAGAAGAAGTTTGTGGAAGAAAAATAAAAGGTCAATCAATCAATTAATGAAGAATCAATTTACTTAGGGAAAGATATTGGGACCATAATTGCACCATCCATTTATGCTCCAATCAAATCAAGGAAAATATTATTTGTTTTCCCTTCATGTCCAAGCAATCTAGAAACTTCTCTTCTTTATCCCCAAGAAATCTCTCTATATAAATAGGGGTCATGTTATTGTATGAAGCAAGAAAACCACCATTAGTCTTCTTCTCTATTGTAATCTTTTGTACTCATTTCTTCATTGAGAAATAAAAGTTGTTGGATCTCCGTGGACGTAGGCAAAGCCGAACCACGTTAAAAATTGGTGTGCTCTTTCCTTTATTTTCTATTTTTGTTCTCTCTATAATTTGTGCCACTTGTTTCTATTTTTGGCATTGTTGAAATTGTTGACAGACTAGATCATTGGGTTTATTTATATTCCGCTGCCCAGATCTCTGATTTTGCACTACAACAAAAGTGTAGTTGATACCTATGCAGTAATAAACCAATTGTTCGATACAAAATAAATGACCTAAACGAAATGGAAAATCCAACCAAACACAAAATTTAAGCGAAAGTCAACAATTATACAAAACTTAAGAATATAAGAAAGTTTCCAGCTTTACCTTTAACATAAGTTACAAATCCATAGGAGATTCTACGCTCTCGACTACTTATAAAATCTATTGCAAATGAAGAGAATATATTCATAATCTTACAAAAAAAATCGAACCTTAAACTGTGAATAAGAAATTAGAAAAAATCCTACAAAATAGACATCAAATTAAATAAAAATAAAATAAAAATATAGCTTTTTAATTAAGCTCGATCGACCAATTGTTATTTTATCGGAGGTCTTCAAATTATTTTTCCTACAAAGTAATAAAATCAAAAATAACTTTAGGAATATTATCGCTGTAAATTATGAATAAAATCGTAAATAAGTTGAATATGAAGCAAAAAATTAATAACCAATTCAATTAATTTTTTGTTAGAATAAATAAAGAAGGAAATTAACTAAAATAATACAAAAGGAATATTTAGTTAGGTTAGGACTATAATTTTTAATTGTAGTATTCATGGAGAACTGTAAAAGAAAAAGCGACAATATTGTGAGAAAATGTTATGGAAGTGAAAGAATTAAAAATGATAAATGTGCAGATTGATATTTCTTTTAAAATGTACAACAGATAGATAACCTATAAAACATTAGTGAGTCTATTAGATTCTTTTAAGAAAAAATTTAGCAAAAGTTTTCAAATTAAGCGAACATCAAATGACCTCAACGAAATGTCGAATCCTACCAGACAAAAAAGTTAAACGAAAGTCAACAATTATATAAAACTTAAGAATATACTATAGTTTCCAGCTTCACCTTTAATATGAATTACAAATCTATGGGGGATTCTATGTTATCAACTACTATTGAATCAATTACAAATAAAGAGAATATATTCATAATCTTACAAACAAAAAAATTTAACCTTAAAGTGTGAATAAGAAATTAGAACAAAAACTACAAAATGAACACCAAATTAAATAAAAAGAAAATATAAACCTTGCTTTTTAATTATGCCTGATCGAACCAGCTACTAATTTCTCAGAGGTCTTCAAATTATTTTTCCAAAAAAGTAATAAAATTTAAAATAAGTTTAGGAATACAATTGCCGTAAAATATGAATAAAATCATAAATAAATTGAATATGATGCAAAAAACGATTAACTAATTCAATCAGTTTTTTGTTTGAATAAATCAAGAAAGAGATTAATTAAAATAATTCAAAAAGAATTTTTAGCTTGATTTAGGTTAGGATTTTAAAAAATAACTGTAGCATGCATGGAGAACTAAAAAAGAAAAAGAGACGATATTGTGAGAAAATGAAATGGAAGTGAAAAAAAAAACTGACTAACGTGCACATTGATATTTCTATTAAAATGTACATTAGGAAGATAAACTACAAAACACTGGTGTGTCTAAGAGAATTCTTTTAGAAAATAACTGCAATAAGCCAAAGTATTAACAAATTTAAGACAATTAAACTACCATGACACATAGCAACACATGGGATTTTTGATAAAACTGAAAGGTCTTTAGATGAATATTGTGCTTCCATATAATACTAGGACGAATTTGTGCTTCAAACACGGTAATTGACCATGGTTGTAAAAGAAGCGGAAATAACATTTATATAGAACTATCAACTGTTATAGAAATATTCCAAAGCTTGTTATTATATAAATTGTTCAAAGGTTGCCATCACAATTTATATAAAAGAATGATGATAAGTTACATAATGGTACAAAGATGTCATGGTTATAAGGTGGAAGTAATTGAATCAAACATCAAAATTAAAAAAAATTATCCAAATAAAAATCATGCTTTGGAATATAAAAGCAACTCCAACAGCTCGATATTCAAGTTCTGAATTTCCAAGAATGCACACTTTCCTAACCCAACAGACATTCCAAATCTGAATATTAAGGATAACACTTAGGTACCAATTCTGAATTCGGAATCGGTCCCGGCATCGAGAAAATCGGTGCTCTATAGTAATGTGCCCATTTTTTTAACGTTCTACATTCCTTTCTCCCCATGGCTACAAATCTAGTTGTTTACGCCTCAAACGTTCATAATACAATTACAATGGTTGTATTTTCAATTATATATTAACAACTTCTATACACTCTAGATCACAACACATTTTATCTTCCTTTCTATCTACTAATCTTGAAGCAACTAAAGCTTAATATTGTCTTCACCTTTTAGAGAACTTTCACATCCGACGATTGTCGGAAGCCAGTTTTATGAAAACAACACCGAGAATGACCTTGCAACTCCTCCAAGCAAACAGTCAACTCTTCTGTGGACAAGCGAGGAGAACTACGATCTATGCAACATTTACTGCAATTTTTCATAGGATTCAGTTACAAGGAATGACCATCAGCCGTTAAGTTATGAAAAAAATGAAGATTTCATTCAGTGAAAAGCATCCTTAAGGCATATGAACGGTGTTGGAGGTTCAGGCTAAACTCGGCAAAATAATTCGTCAAATGTCGTTTTATGAATCACAAGTTTATAAAATAAAGAAAGTCAATCCCAGTAGCAAGGGAGGCGAGGAACAAGTGGTAAGTTTTCTTTAATACGTAAGTAAGTTGTTGAATAATTGTTATTTATGAATCATATTCATTTTTTCTTATTAGAAATGAATGACAAACAAGAAGTTCATGAAGCATTTGCTAGAGAAAATGGGACGAAAAGACCACATTATTATCAGTTTTTTAATTGTTATGATCTGCTTACTAGCCAAGCGAAATGGAACTCCAATCTTGCTAAGAGCCTGTGCGATGTTTAAACTTCTACAAAGGGAGAGAACAAAGCTTCAAAATCTACTTATTCATCTAGTCCTGGAGAGTCATCGGCGAAACTTTCTTCATGTCTAGGTGAAAACCATCTTGATGAGTTCAATCAAACAATTGATGAAGATTTTATACCGCAGCGAGTCAAAGCTGCAAAAAGAAAGTGCAAATTTGACATTGTCCTTGAAGGAAAAGTCAACGCCTACTATCAAGTGCACGAGCACTAACATCAAGATAGAACTGAAAAATGCTAAGAAAAAAATAGAGGTAATAAGAAATTTGCTAATTCAAACGGAGGAGTTAGCATTTAGACAACACCAACAGGCCACGGAACAACAAATTGAAGAGAGAGAATTATGGTCAAAGATTTGACTGGAATGGATGCCTACGAGAAGAAATGTTGGATGGGACTTAAACAACGGATTCTTATATTAAAGTTTCCTCAATTGTAGATCATTTGTTTTTCAATTTCCTTAGTACTAGCTACTTATAGTTCTTAATGTGGTAACTTTATAATTCCCATTGTGCAATGCATGTTTTATTTGTTTTGCTACTTTTCCCATTATCTATTAACCTTAGATGTTTTAATACTAGTTGATTATCACTTAAAAATACAATAGAATGCTTATGTTTAAAAAAGCACTAATTCATAAATACTGCATAATTTCATACAATCATAAAATAAAACACAAGTTCAGACAAGCACACATCAACATAAATCCATTATAATAAGTAATTATCCCCATAGTGGTTCCATATATGATCCATAAGATCTTTCGGCGACCTATTATGGAGTTATGCGTCTCTAAACGAAAGCTGGTGGTCAAAATGAATGTTGAATTCCTCTTTTATTATATGTATGTTGTCTCGGAATACATCGGGTAGTTGCGAAGCACCTTCGTATTTGTAGCGTCGTTGCCCCTCATTCATATCTCTTTCATCTTCAATGATCATGTTGTGTAGAACAATGCAGGAAAACATAATTGTAGACATTTTTTTCCTAAACAACAAACGACGTGGATTATTAATCATTGGAAATCTAGACTGTAAAATGCCAAAAGATCATTCTACATTTTTTTCTTTGTTCGTCTTGCATCACCACAAATTTTGCTTGTTTAGGTGTTAACGGATTTGGACATGTTTTACCAATGGTGCTCCATTTCAGGTAAAGCCCATTACCTAGGTAATAGGCGTGATTGTAAGTATTTTGCCCAACGGTAAATGTTACTGGAGGTACCTGAACTTGAGCTAGATCATTAAACATATGAGAACTTTCCATAACATTTAATTCAATATTCGAACCGGGCATTCCGAAGAAAGCATGTGATACCCACAAATTTTATGATGCTACGACTTCTAAAATATGGTTGGTCGTCTTTCCTTGTCGTTGTATGAAACTTGAAATGCCTTAGGGAAATTCTTCCATTCCCAACACATACAGTCTGGACTTCCCAACATGTCCGACCATCCCTGCTTTCATGCATTTCTTGATGCACACTATATCGACTTCATTCGAAGACCGCAAGTACTCTACCCTGTAGACATGCACCACATCCTAACGAAATTTTTATAGTGTTTCAAGTGTCATGCTCTCTACAAAGTAATGGGGCACTCTCAAATGTAAAAAAATATCCTAACCCCAGACTTCATTCTCTGGATCAAACAAAGGCCACACATTCCTTTGCTCGGCCACCACTAAGTAAAACGCAATGTGGAAGAATAAAGGCCTCTCAACAAAGTAAAGAAATGCTATAAAATAACCTCAACTCGAAGTATTAGGACTTAATTCATTTTCTCTGTGAAACCAAAAGTAGGAGCCGCCACTTCTTTAATTACTTCAAACAATTAAATAGAAAGTTTTACTCAATGGTTTCAGCCGATTTTAGATCCGTTGAGATCGTGTATTAGTGAGCATCGCTGGGGTAGCCATCATTTTTCGTTCGATTAATTTTTGGGGCATTGAAATTTTCCAGCGCTGGTAAGGCAACAAATCGGAATCTAATTTGTGAGGCCTGAGGTTGTGTTGGTGGCGTAGTCGAGTTCGTGGAGGTGAGGCGCAGCTGTTAGTGGCATCGATATGGGCTCCGGCGGTCTCGAGTCAAAAGCGACGATGGAGGCAGATGGTTCGAGCTACAGATCGCGATTCGGGTAGGGGCGTCGAGTTTGAAAGGGTGGACACAGTCGGGTGGAGTTTGAGGTAGTGAGTTCACTGGAGGTGTTAGTGGCGTTGGTGGATAGCTAGAGTGGCGGTGGTTGATGGTCAAAGGGAAGGTCAAAATTGTATTGGGAAGTAGCGGTTTACTGGGATCGGGTTTTTGCAAGTGGCACCGGAGTTCATCTGGCGGTGACTGGCGGGTGGAGAATGGGGAGGCGAGGCTATTGGTGGTGGTTGTGCCCTGAGTTAGTGACCGAGGTAGAGGAGGGGAGCAGTCAAAGGTGTGGTCAACGTTGATAGTTGGAGTTCCTATAGCGGGATCGTATAATCAGAATTGGGAAAGAAAGGGATTGAGAGGTCATGTGAGAGAGGGTGGGGGCAATTTAAAGTAATTAAGTTTATTTAATTATCGTTTAATCTTTTATAACTTGTAAACGCGATAATTGGTTCATACGATATCAGAATCAGACGAAACGAGATCCGTTGGGATCATATGGACGGTGGCTACACAATGGAACTGACTGGAAGTGAATTGGGGATCGTTACAATTTATTGCAAAATAAATTGTCTGTCTGAATCAGCAGACGCAAATCGTTATTTAACGGTTAACGCGAAATGTGAGTAAATCTCACTAACTTTACCAGTGTATATTTTTATAAATATAATCTAGTGATGATAATTGATGATTGATTGTTGTGTGTTGACTATTTGAAGAATTGCTAAATGATTAGTTGAAATTTTAGATAACGATATATACATAAATCGTTAACTAAATATTGGTTCTGTTTACCAGAATATTTCATACTGAAATGATATCGACGTTGATTATATTGTTTAACATCCGCGATGCAGGGAAACAGGTTGGAGGGATCCAACTGGATTCCTCAACATTTATTTTACTGTTATTCATATATTGTGATATATGATGTGATATATAATCTGTTGTAGATTATGTGTGTTTGGATAATATTTATCATTGTTATATGGTATGTTAAATACCATAAGAAATACCAGAATGATAAAAGGGAATTTTCAAAACGTGTATTGAAAACGAAATGTTTATAAAATCAAAGGATTTTGTAAAGAGAATATTTATAACATCAAAGGATATTATAAAATGATTTATTTAGAAAATAAACAAATAGAAAAAGAAATATTTGTAAAACAAATAGAAAAAGAAATAGATGGAAAATAAAAGGGATTACTTATGAAATCAATGGATTTTATATATGAAAGGAAAAGGATTTTATAAAAGAACATATTTTTATAAAATCAAAGAACAAATATGAAAGGATTTTATAAAAGAACATATTTTTTATAAAATCAAAGAACAAATATGAAAGGAAATTATTTGTAAAACAAATATAAAAGAAGATATTTGTAAAACATTTACAAATAGAATTGAAAAGGCAATATTTGTAAAACATTTACAAATAGATTATAAAATCGAAATATTTATTTATGAAATAAATAAAATTATAACAGATGTTATCCACTAAAATCGATATGTATAACTGATGGGTTATTGACGAATCTATACGGGTCGGTTCAGTAACGATTAAGAAGGGGTCGGTTCTCATAAAGCTCCTAGTCGGTCAAAGTCCTTCAGCTTCGAGAAGGGTCGGTTATAATGGACGAAATCCCTGGTTGTTCTTTTTCTCTTAAAAGCCCTGGTCGTCCTTTTCCTCACAGACTCCTGGTCGTTCTTCTCCCTAAGTCGACCCCATATTTCAGAGGCCAACTCTGCTATGTTCACAAACATCTGGTCGGTCAGGCTCCAGATGCTGATCGGTCGGTTCTCATCCAACCTGGTCGCTCCAAATGTAGAAGACAACTGATCGTTCTTTCCTTTGTACCAGCCTAATCAGCTCGCATGTCCAGAATGATGCACCATCCTGTTCGCTCATCACCTGGTCGGTCCGCATTTCCAGAAGATAGCTCCATTCTTGCTTCTCCTACTCTGGTTGGTCCGCTTTTTGTTTCAACCTCCTGGTCGTTCATTTGCATCTGGTCGGTCCGCTCCGCATCTAAGCCTCCTGGTCGTCTTTCCCTTCAACGAGGGCTCCTGGTCGGTCAAAACAGTATAAAACAGCTTGACAGCTGGTGACAACTGGCAGTGGCATTCTTGTAAATACCCAAAAATACCGACCAGAACCCTGAATACAAGATTTCAGCCACTCCTTCGCCTATAAATATCACCCTACCTCCATCATTTGGGGGGGGGGGGACTTTTCTGGAAAGACGTGGAGGTGCTGCTAAATTGCTTTGTGGACTTCTTCAAGCGTTCCAACATCTATTCTTTATAATCCAACAAAGATCAATGGAGCATGGAATCATGGCTTCCACAAATGATATATGATAGAGCTTAAGGTCGAAGATCCATGGAAAAAGCTTGGTAATAAGGAGATTTCCTCGCTGTCCAAGATATTTCTCCACCATTTTCAGCAATTCAAATGGAAGGATATGTGTGGGAGAAAGTTTGGTTGAATGTATGAGTTATCTTACCTTGTAAACAACTTATTGATAATAAAATTCTCTCTTAAGAGTGGACGTAGACCTCCTCAAAGGTCGAACCACTATAAACTCTTGTCTTCTTTCTATATTTTGATGTTTTCATGTGTTAGATATGGCCTCACATAATAAAAAAGGTATTCTTACGTCTTGCCTTTGAAAAGGTGACATGCTTCCTAAGCATCCCGCCTCCGATTAGGTAACGCGTTAAGCAATACTTTGGTTGTTTTGCCAAATTTTGGTGTAAACAATTAGGCGCCCACTGTGGGGCATATCTACTTTCTAACATCAAATATATTGTGAAGATCTTGGAGTTTTTGAGCCTAGTCTCAAAATAGACCGCTCGAATCTACGAGTTGGGCCTTCTGACGAACTCTCCTAAAAGTTCAAGCTACTTTCTGAAATAATGCCGCCAAAAGCAAATAAGGAAGTAAGGGCTAGAGCATCTAACGAGGGAAATCGAGAGGAATCCCCCGCCGTTAACCGGTTTGAAGTAGGCGAAACATCGAATGGAGGAGTGAATGTCACAAGAGGCGAAGCCGTCGCGGGTCTGACACAACAACAGGAATTAGCTAACAAAGCGATAATGGCAAGGCTAGATTCACTCTTTGCTCTTCAAACCGCTACAGCAAAGGTAGCCACAAGGACTACTCATGCAGAGGGTACCGGATCTTCTTCCTCTAGTCCGAACCGAGAAAAATCTATCCAACAGATCCCTGAACCTAATAAAGGGAAGCATGAGAATTCAAAGCATGTTGATCGGAACCATAACGCGGGGATTACTTCTCGTCAAGCGGCCAATTCTGCCAAAAGGGCACTTTTTAATGATGAAAGACCAGGACCCAGGAGTCACAACTATGATGGCTTTCTTAGGCAAGCTGCCGGTTAAGACAAAAGTGTCCGCCCCGCAGATAGCCTCCATGAGAAGGAATGCCTCCTGAAAATGGTCCAACAGCTTATGAAAGAAAGCAAATCTCGAAACGATAGTGAGGCTGATTGGGAGTTCGTGCCATCAAAAACCCCTCTCACTGAGAGAATCAAAAAGGCCACCTTCCCACGGAAATTCAAGCCACCTACAATCCAAGCCTACAATGGGACAGGCGACCCCAATGTGTTTTTGTTTCGATACGACCAACACATGGATGGGGCCCAAGCAACCGATGAGCTTAAGTGTTTGTACTATCCAGTGTACTTGGAAGGAGTAGCATCATTATGGTTCACTAAATTGCCTCCCAGATCTATTGATAATTTTTTCACACTAGCAAGATGTTTTCAAGACCAATTCCGCCTCCAAACAACGAAGGTTAGAGATATTATGTCCCTCAACGAGTTGGAACAAGCCCCGGGTGAAACGATTAGATCTTTTCTAAGTCGTTTTAATGCTGCTGCTGCTGAAGTAGGGACCCACGAGCCAAGGCTAATTCTAATGGCCTTGAAGGGGGCATAGATAAACATTCTGAATTTGGAAGGTGGTTAAAGAGAAAAAAGCCCAACACATTAGAGAAATTCTATGACAAAGCCGAGGAATACATGATTCTTGAAGATGATCCCATTTACTCTGTTGACAAGACCAAAACTAATGTGGTTCTGGAGAAAAAAGAAGCTTCAACAAAAACCGATCAGATAAATTCAGGTTGGGGGCAAAAAAGAGGAAACGGTAATGATGCCAAGAACGATAAGGATTTTAAAAAGTGACGCTTCTTCAAGCCTACGGACCTTACTCCGTTGAATGATATGCTTGAGCACATATACATGGCAACTAAAGCTACGAAGGATTATCCGAGCCTGAAACCAATAAAGGTGTCCGAAGAAGCTGCAAATTCAGGGAGGTTTTGCCGATTTCATAATCGACCAAGTCATGACACAAATGAGTGTCGGCACTTGAGGAATCTAATTGAAGAGTTGATAAGAAAGAACCGTCTTCAGGAGTACGTGAAACGTTCGTCGGATACTGAGCCTACTCAAGGGCAGCAGATTCATCCAAGTCAAGACGGAAGAACACCTGCAAATGGGTCTCGACCTGTTATCAACACAATCAGTGGTGGACCTCATCCTGCAGGAGATACCTGGGAGGATATTGTCAGGTATACAAATGAACTAGGCAATGCTTCAAAAGAAAATGGATTTGAAGTTTGCAGTAACTCACTTCGTTGGAAAATACCAAAAACATCATGGGAAGATGTGGTATTTCGAGATCGGGATTCCAGTGGAATATTGACTCCAACCATTGACCCAATGGTGATCACTATTTTCTTGGGTCCAGCAATAGTGAAGAAGGTACTGATTGATAATGGGGCATCTGTAAATGTCCTGTTTTACAATACTTTCTCTAAAATGGGGTTGTCCATGGATAATGTGCGAGCAAGTAAAAATAAAATACACGGTTTCACTGGTGTACCAACTCAGCCTATTGGTGTAATCGATCTCCTCGTAGAGCTTGGTGAGGGGAAGAAGCAAGTTTCCATGATGCAGTCTTTTGTGATAATAGACTCGCTGTCAGGGTATAATGCATTTTTGGGAAGACCAGCACTGGCTGCTTTCAAGATAGCTCTTACTCCATGGTGTTTGACGATGAAGTTCCCAACTGCAAACGGAGTGGGAGTAATCAAAGGAGATCCTCAAGAGTCGAGAGACTGCTATATGGCAGAGTTGATTGAAGCTCGCAAGTATGACATCAAGAAGGATGTGGAGACTCCTCTCTGCATCCATGAAGCCCCTTTATAGCAATTAATGACCTCCCCCTGTGCTGGAAAATACAACGACATGCAAGAAGATATGGATCCGCGAACAACCAGTGCAGGGGAGGAAAGGGCAGCACCGGCTGAAGCTACCATTTCTATACAGGTCCATGATAACGATCCAGATAAGGTGGTAAAGATAGGCTCTCAGTTGGATCCTTTGCTGCGAAAAGAATTGATTGTATTTCTAAAGACGAATTTGGATGTCTTTGCTTGGAACCATTCAGATATGTGTGGAATATTTCCAAAAGTGATTGTGCATAAGCTGAACATTGATCCTAGCATACATCCTGTGAAACAAAAAAGACGGATGCAAGGCCCTGAGAGGTCTAAGGCTTTAGAGGATGAAGTGGATAGGCTATTAAAGAACAACTTCATTCGCGAGTCCACCTATCCTAAATGGGTGTCCAACCCAGTTCTTGTAAAAAAGTCAAACGGCAAATGGCGGGTTTGTGTTGATTATTCTGATCTAAACAAAGCGTGCCCAAAAGACAGTTTCCCCCTACCTCGAATTGATCAGCTTGTCGATGCAACGGTCGGGCATGAACTACTGTCTTTCATGGACGCATATTCAGGCTATAGTAAGATCATGATGCATGAGCCAGACTAGGATAGTACTAGTTTCATAATTAATCGCGGTTTGTATTGTTATAAGGTATTGCCGTTTGGTTTGAAAAATGCAGGTGCCACGTATCAACGTCTGGTGAATTCGATGTTCAAAGGGCAAATTGGAAAAACCATGGAGGTCTATGTTGATGACATGTTGCTAAAATCCAAGGAAGCAAAAAGTCATATGGAAGACCTCGACGAAATGTTTCAAATCCTAAGGCGGTACCGCATGAAGCTAAATCCACTCAAATGTTCATTTGGTGTAGCTTCAGGAAAGTTTCTTGGCTTCATGATCAACGCCCAGGGCATTGAGGCAAACCCAACACAAGTGGTTGCCTTGCGAGAATTGCGAGCTCCGCGGACTAAAAAGGAACTCCAAAGTTTGAATGGCAAGGTGGCAGCCTTAAGCCGCTTTATTTCAAAGGCAACGGACAGGTGCATTCCCCTCTTTGATGCATTGAAAAAGGAAAGGAAGAATTTCCAGTGGACTCCTGAATGCCAGCAAGCATTTGAGGATCTTATCAAGCACATGGAATCACCTCCGATGCTGTCAAAACCAAAAGATGGAGAAAGTCTGTTCCTATATCTTGCAGTATCATCCCATGCTCTAAGAGCAGCCCTCGTCAAGGAAGAAAATAAAATTCAGTGGCCGGTATACTACGTCAGCAAAAGGTTTACCGGGGCAGAGATGAATTATCCGAAGATCGAAAAGCTTGCATATGCTCTGCTTATTGCATCACAGAAGCTCAGGCCTTATTTCCAATCTCACTCTATCAAGGTCCTTACGGATCAACCTTTGAAACAAGTGTTGTTCCGTCCAGAAACCTCAGGGAGATTACTAAAATGGAATATTGAGCTCAGTCAGTACGATGTCACTTATCACCCCAGGAAAGCAATAAATGGGAAAGCCCTAGCTGATTTTATTGCCGAGTTCACTGATAGAGGAGAGGAAATGGAAGAAACCAATGAGTTGGTCGCCAGATGGAAGCTTTTCATTGATGGTGCTAGGAATGAATACTGTGCTGGGGCAGGAATCGTGTTTGAAACTCCAGAAGGACGACAGATATGCTGTGCTCTACGATTCGAATTCCCAGTCACAAACAATGAGGCCGAGTATGAAGCTTTGCTTGGGGGATTGAGAGTTGCGAAAGAGTTAAGCCTAAGGAGTTTGTTGATCTTCAGCGATTCACAGCTGATGGTTTCTCAAATCAAAGGTGAATTTGAAACCAAGAGCGGAAATCTTCCAACGTATCTACGCAAAGTCAAAGAGTTTCTTGACAATCTAGAGTACTATTCTATCTGTCATATCCCTTGAGGAGAAAATTGGAAAGCCGATTCTTTATCAAAGCTGGCTAGTACCGGAGATCCTCAAATCTTCGGCCTAGTTCCAGTTGAAGTTTTATCTAGTTCTAGTGTTGAAGAATCTGATATAGATTGGGTTATAGAGACAGCTGACGAGCCATACTCGTGGATGACCCCCATCAAGAATTATATACTCCATGGGACACTTCCTGAAAACCCGAAGGATCGCAAGAATTTGCTCTGAAAGTCCCGTTTGTATCTCGTTTAGGATGGTCACTTATACAGGAGAGGATATTCAACACCTTTGCTACGATGTGTAACAAAGGAGGAATCCAAAGCAATTCTGGCAGAATTACATGGAGGAGATTGTGGCGGACATGTAGGTGGACAAACTCTAGCCAAAAAAGTTCTTCGATATGGCTACTTCTGGCCAGAGGTAAATCTCGACTCTATGATCTTTGCCAAAAAATGTGACCAATGCCAGAAATTTGCAAAGATTCCGAGAGCTCCATCGACTGAGTTGATACAAATGTTGAGTCCTTGGCCATTCGCTGTCTGGGGTATAGATTTGATTGGAGTATTGCCTACTGCAAAATCCGGTTTCAAGTACGCCATAGTTGCTGTGGACTATTTCACTAAATGGGCGGAAGCTGAGCCACTAGCAACCATCACATCAAGAAAAGTGATCAATTTTGTTTTGAAAAACATCATATGCAGATTTGGAATTCCGTAGAAGATCATCACCGACAATGGCACGCAATTTGAAAGCGATGAGTTCAAAGACTTTTGCGACAAATATCACATTCAGAAAAGCTTCGCAGCAGTTGCCCACCCGCAGGCCAACGGGCAAGTTGAAGCAATCAACAAAATCCTGAAATCCACCATTAAGAAGTGTCTCGAGAAAGCTAAGGGTAACTGGATTGAAGAACTGCCGCTTGCACTATGGGCTTATCGTACGACTCATAAAACTGTGACGGGGCATACTCCGTTCTCTCTGGCATTTGGATCGGAAGCAATGATACCTGTGGAGTTAGAGGTTCCTACTCACTGCAGAATTCACTTTAACCAGAAAGGGAATGAAAAGTTATAGCTTGAAGCCCTCGATTTACTCGAAGAAAAAAGGACTTAATCGGAGCTTAGGATAGTCGCCCATCAAAGGAGAATTGCCCGACACTTCAATCAAAAGGTCAGGCATAGAACATTCGAAGTGGGCGACTTAGTGTTAAAGAAGATCATGATCGCAACAGGAGTTTTTGGCCCCAACTAGGAAGGCCCATTTGTCATCGATCAAAAGCTCCTCGACGGCACCTTCAAGCTCAGGACTATAGACGGAATAGAAGTCCCAAGGGCCTGGAACAGTGATCATCTCCGGCGTTATTTCAAATAACTCTTTTGGCTCATATTCCTTTGTGTTTTTCTATGAATATAACGGATACTTTGTATGAAATTACATGAATTTGAGTAAAACAACTCTTTTGACTCCTGTCTAAGTTGTACGTCGCATACCTTTGATTATATACTCAAAGATGCTCAGTTATGATTTCCGATTACAGGACATAGTTAAAAGAAAAAATTCGCTGGCCCATTCCCCGATGAAAGCCTGGTGCTAGTTTATAGCATAGTCCAAAAGGACAAATTAAGCACATGGATCCATAATGCACTCCCGTCGAAATACGGTAAGTGAGGAATGTCTCCATAAGATAAAAAAGAAGAACAAAATGCCAAGGCCAGCCGGCGGGAGAAACCAATGGAGTAAAATCAAAGAAGACTCGCTAAAATTCCACCAAAGGAGTATCATTTGAGAGGATCGACATAGGGTTATGGATTTATAACCGAGGCATCTCGATCAACTCAAAGGTCCAACAAAATCAATACCCACTCCGTGGAACTAGGCAAACTGAGTCTTTAACCCAAAACCTCTCCGGGGGTACTCAGTCAAATAACTTAAAGTCAGTACAAATCTGACCACGTTATTACCAAACTGAGTCTTAAACCCAAAACCTCTCCGGGGGTGCTGAATCAAATAACTTAAAGTCAGTACAAATCTGACCACGTTATTACCAAACTGAGTCTTTAACCCAAAACCTCTCTGGGGGTACTCAGTCAAATAACTTAAAGTCAGTACAAATCTGACCACTTTATTACCAAACTGAGTCTTTAACCCAAAACCTCTCCGGGGTACTCAGTCAAATAACTTAAAGTCAGTAAAAATCTGACCACGTTATTACCAAACTGAGTCTTTAACCCAAAAACTCTCTGGGGGTACTCAGTCAAATAACTTAAAGTCAGTACAAATCTGACCACGTTATTACCAAACTAATTCTTTAACCCAAAACCTCTTCGGGGGTACTCAGTCAAATAACTTAAAGTTAGTACAAATCTGACCACGTTATTACCAAACTGAGTCTTTAACCCAAACCCTCTCCGGGGGTGCTCAGCCAAATAACTTAAAGTCAGACAAAATTTGACCATGTTATTGCCAAGCCGAGTCTTCAACAAAAAACATCTTCGAGAGGTGTCCACTCATTTCTCAATATTTAGCCCGCCTAAATGCAAAAAATGGGGAATTCCAAATAATACATGTAAAGTTCGTATGAAGAATAAAAAGCTCCAAATGTCACAGTGCAATGACAGACGCTTTTAAATTCGGGTTACAACTTAAATCATCTAATGCTTAAGTTCATTGCCATGCTTAAGTTCATTGCCATTATATTAGGATTGAAACAATCCATTGGTACGGGGGCATATCACATATCATATCACAAAAGTGACTATTTGATTCCTTATGTACCAAAGGATCACTACAACCATATATAGTTGAAAAATCCGTAAACAAGCAAAATGTGTAAAGTGAAATGTGCAAGCGTGATGTACAAACCAAAATGTGCGGAAAAAACGTAATAGCAAGGTTAAAAGCACAAAGGCGTAACACAGAAGCACATCACATACACATACCAAAGCAAAACCACCAGCATCATAAGTACACGCATAGAGTACTAGCAAAAGACAGTCTAGAAGTCAAAGGCGAGGGCTGGTACTCGCTTACTACAAACCAGTCTAAATTAAAAAGTTCAAAAGGTAGAGATCATCAAACAAAGAGTGCTACACAATCGGGTGCTTCCTAGGCCTCCCGACCTTCCTCTTCGCTGGGACAGAACCTGAAGAGGAAGCGCCAGAAGCATGCCTCTTGTCAAAAGGACCTGCCAATTCAATATCACCTTTTGGAAAAGCAGCAATGATGGTATCTCGAGCTCGTAAATCTTGAATCAATTTCATCTTGTCCCCTTCCAAGATAGCAATTCGCTCAAGATTGTCCCTATGAAGTTTATCCAAATCTCCGGCCATAGTGTACCAATCTTGAAGTTTCTGAGCGGTTTGATCCTTCAGCATGACCATTTGTTTGTTAAATTGCTCCAAAGCATCCTCCATTCTGCTCAGTAATCTTGATTTAACAACGTTCATATCACTGGATATAATATGACGATCAGAAGAAGAGACACCTACATTGGAAGTAACTCCTTGTAAATTCCAATCGGGAAGGCGTCGAGAAAATTTAGCATCATGTACTCCTGGGGAATAAGAAGGCCGAATAAGTAGAGGGGAGTTCACGGAAGGCTGGACAGTTGTGTCGGCGTCCCTATCAAAATATTTCTTCACAAACTCCTCTTGAGACATATCCATCCTGCACAAGAATTTCACAAACTTGTGATCAACAATCAAATTCAAGTGTCGTTGGTGCTATGAGCTAAAACTAGTCGGTCGTGCTTGGTTAAACAAGGCTGGTCGGTTACATATGATAAAGTTGGAGCTTATCCAAGACTGGTCGCTTTAAAACAAAACTGATAAGACACTTGGTCGCTCTAAAACTAGTAAAAATCTGGTCATACTAAAATGAATAAAAGCTCCGGTCGCCCAAAGATAACCCCTGTTTGGTCGGTAAAAACACCCCTGGGCTGGTCATTCTATGATTAATTCGCAAGCAATCACAACCTGGTCGGTCATGATTCAAATCCGTCTGGGTCGGTCCTATCAGGTAAAGTTGATTCAATCTTGAGCAAGCTTGTTCTTGGGTGCACTACAGGTTGGTCAAGCAAAATAAAGCCGAGCTGGTCGGTCTATACACTGATTAATCAATTTAAACTAGTCGGTTAAACCAAATTGGCTAGAAGGATTATGTAAAGCAGCATCAGATCGACCCAACCTAGTTATTTAAAAAATCGACCAGACTGATCATACATTTAAAAGTTAGCATGATTATTCAGCGCGAATGCATAATGAAAACATAATGAGATAATGGTTTAAGCAAAAAATTATATATGTATCATCCATTCAGGCATTTACACAAACAAATTGTGATCATTATGGAAATAGTACAAAGATTGTTCATTTCACAATCATCATCCACAAACTTGAGTTGAATGAATCAGTTACTACATTACTGTTAGACATCCTAATATACAAAGGGTTTCGTATTCAAGGATTCTACAATCAAGTTGCAATCATACATCAAAACTAGTCCGAATACAGTTCAACCCCAAAGAATCCAGCCAAGTTCAAAAGACAACGTTGATCATTCTCGAATTAACAAAGAAATAGAGACATATACTTGCGAATCAAATCAACTAATTGAAGAAGTTTGGGTCGAACTTCCAGGCTACGGCGAGGTGTAGATTCGAGCAACCGAGAGTCGAATACTTGTCAGAATTTTGAAGTAAGAAGGAATCAGAGAAATGAATTGAAGTTAGTAAATTTTTCTTCAAGAAGGTGCCGCCATTAAAATAAGAAATTTTTCAGAGTTGGAAAAGTAGGGAATACCAAGGGACCAAAGAGAAAATATATAGTCATGACGACCCAGCCCATCCTGAAATAACCGACCCAAAGGAAATCCAGTCCATATAAAAACCGACCCCTGCGAATAAATTTTGAAAACCGACCCTGGTTAAACCTGGTCAATCCATCAGCATATCGAGCAATATTTCGAAGTCCATAATCTTTTCGTACAAAATATTATGAAACTTCGAGGTGCAAAATGTTATCCACTAAAATCGATATGTATAACTGATGGGTTATTGACGAATCTATACGGGTCGGTTTAGTAACGATTAAGAAGGGGTCGGTTCTCATAAAGCTCCTAGTCGGTCAAAGTCCCTCAGCTTCGAGAAGGGTCGGTTATAATGGACAAAATCCCTGGTCGTTCTTTTTCTCTTAAAAGCCCTGGTCGTCCTTTTCCTCACAGACTCCTGGTCGTTCTTCTCCTTAAGTCGACCCCATATTTCAGAGGCCAACTCTGCTATGTTCACAAACATCTGGTCGGTCAGGCTCTAGATGCTGATCGGTTGGTTCTCATCCAACCTGGTCGCTCCAAATGCAGAAGACAACTGGTCGTTCTTTCCTCCGTACCAGCCTAATCAGCTCGCATGTCCAGAATGATGCGCCATCTTGTTCCCTCATCACCTGGTCGGTCCGCATTTCCAGAAGACAGCTCCATTCTTGCTTCTCCTGCTCTGGTTGGTCCGCTTTTTGGTTTCAATCTCCTGGTCGTTAGTTTGCATCTGGTCGGTCCGCTCCGCATCTAAGCCTCCTGGTCGTCTTTCCCTTCAACGAGGGCTCCTGGTCGGTCAAAACAGTATAAAACAGCTTGACAGCTGGTGACAACTGGCAGTGGCATTCTTGTAAATACCCAAAAATACCGACCAGAACCCTGAATACAAGATTTCAGCCACTCCTCCATCATTTGGGGGGGGGGGGCTTTTCTGGAAAGACGTGGAGGTGCTACTAAATTGCTTTGTGGACTTCTTCAAGCGTTCCAACATCTATTCTTCATAATCCAACAAAGATCAATGGAGCATGGAATCATGGCTTCCACAAATGATATATGATAGAGCTTAAGGTCGAAGATCCATGGCAAAAGCATGGTAATAAGGAGATTTCCTCGCTGTCCAAGATATTTCTCCACCATTTTCAGCAATTCAAATGGAAGGATGTGTGTGGGAGAAAGTTTGGTTGATTGTATGAGTGATCTTACCTTGTAAACAACTTGTTGATAATAAAATTCTCTCTTAAGAGTGGACGAAGACCTCCTCAAAGGTCGAACCACTATAAACTCTTGTCTTCTTTCTATATTTTGATGTTTTCATGTGTTAGATATGGCCTCACATAATAAAAAAAGGTATTCTTACGTCTTGCCTTTGAAAAGGTGACATGCTTCCTAAGCATCCCGCCTCCGATTAGGTAACGCGTTAAGCAATACTTTGGTTGTTTTGCCAAATTTTGGTGAAAACAACGGAAATATTTATTTAGAAAATAAATAGATTAGAAAAGGAAATACTTGAAAAATGAAAGAAGTGTATAAAAAGAGAATTTTACACTAGGAAAGTTTAGACCCGTGCTTCGCACACGGGTATGACAGAATATGAATTTAAAGTGAATTTTTAAGAGAAATCTATTTTAACAGATAAAGTAAGAAGATAAATTTATAAATAAGGTTTTATAAATTAATTAAAATATTTATCATTGGATAAATAAAATATATAAGTCAGGACTTATATAGAGTAGTAAGAATCGATTTCAACATCGATATTTGAAACTGAAATTGGACGAAGAGTAAATTGGATAGAGTTAATTTGTTAAAGTTAACCAGTTAGAGTTAACCAATTAGAATTAAATAGAATAGAGTTAATATATTTAGAGTTAATTGATTAGAGTTAGAGTTAATCGAATTAGAGTACATCAAAGAGGTGTAAATCGAATATAATTTATTCGAAAGAAGGTTATCGAATATAGTTTATTCGAAGTGAGTTAATCGAATATTAGTTATTCGAAGGAGTTAATCAAATAGAGATTACTCGAAGGAGAGTTATACGTAAAATTCGATTATATCGAATTCGGGAAAGTATTATTTACTTTCCGGTTTTTAATCAAGATTTGTTTATTTATAAATAAATTAGTTATCGTCTTATTTAGTCAAAAAAATAATTTAAGTTAGATTTCTAAGTTAGATATTTGAAATGTAGGGTTTGTAACGTTAGCGTTATAATAAATGTTTTTTATAAAAGAAGTAGATTCATAATCTGATCCGAGAATTTGCTTAAGCAAATGATTGTAGAAATTGGAGTGGTGAGCTTTGTCTATGGCAAGGTTAAGAACGTTGTTCAGTTAAGGTATGAGAGGCAATTATACCCCAACTTGATTGACTTCCTTACTTAACTAAGAAACAGTTGAGGTTCGATAGCGAAGAAGTTAAAGATATGGTTAAGTAAATAAGGGATTAGTGGATTGAGGGGACATAACGATGTTTTATACAACGTTCATTTGAAATCCACATAAATGAATTTTGGAAACGTTTTCCAAACATAACCAAAGATGTTTTCTAAACATAGAAAATGAAATATTTTGTTAATAAGAAATTAAGTAATAGAGTTAAGCAAGATTAGAAACAGACTAGAGATTAGTAAATTGAATGGTTTTCTAAGGGTTTATCTGATGTTGGTTTCGACCTTCGGGATTGATACTTAGGGAATTGCTCTCATACTAGTTGGCAGTCAGAGACTGATAGTTGTGGAAGAATAGTGACTCGTAAATAAGCTATGGAAATGTTTTCAAGTGTTAATAACATATATTTTCTAAACAAAGAAAATAAGGGAATATGGATATATATATGTTCGATTATTTGATTGATAGTTCCATTTGGAAATAAGATCATTGTGTGCACACGAACATTTTTCATTTGATAGTTAAATCACCGACTATCAAAGTTTTTGACCATTTTAACGTTGTTAATATGGAGAGACCGATTGGATTATTATCTGAAGAACGACTCCGTATTGGCATTAGCGTTGCGATCAAACATGATGAAGATAATTGAAGATAGAGTTATGCAAGCGTTGTTCTGTTTACAGAATAGTACCTTCGGTTTGTCCAGTCCCAGGACAACCTGTATGGAAGAATGTCTGACAGAGTATATTAAATAGATCGTGTAAGTTGATCTCTTCAAACGTATTTACGTTTGGTGGTGGAGGAATTCGTTTCTCTTAGCTTTATACCCGTGATATTTTTGAGGAAATCAATTTGTGATTTGGCGGGTATGGTGATGTGACATTCAAAATAAATGGAGGAGTGATATGTTAAAAGATACGTTTTGACCTCGAGCCTCATCAACTGGGAAATGACAGAAATCGGGCAGGCGGCATGGCTAAGTGGGCCGCACCCAATTAGGGTATATTGTCACCATCTAGAGAATATTCATATTTGTACTTCTTTCAATTCTGTATCTCCCAGGAACGGTTATGTTGGAATACTAACCGAGGGGTGGCGATATATTCGATACATTCAAGAGAAATGAATGGTCGGTCATGTGTGGCCGAGTTGCAAGATGTTCTTGTTGAACTCCAGTGTATCGCTCCTTGAGTACACTGATTGGAAGGTGGTTCCATACCTTGTCAGAGTTGGAAATCCGTTACCCAATAAGAGCCCGCGGTTTTGATTGTACATTATATTGTAGAACGTGAGATGAAAGCGTTTCTGCTAGATTGTTATTTACTTGATTTAGACATTATTATAATATCAGACAAGTATCGTTATAAAATAATTTGGGTTATCATAAGGTAAAAACCATTCGTGTTTATGCTTGGATCCGTCTTACGATTATCCTTTGTTTCAAAAGAATTTTGAAAAGTTAAACAAATGATTTGAGTTTACTCACACCAGTCACATGACTGACCCAGAGTTTATTTTCTTTTGTTTTCCCTAAACTCTTGGGTGCCCAATTTTTGTACGGGCAGTCAAGTAGTCGGGATTTACAAATACTTGAAGAGCTGGAGCAGGAGGCTTCAGGATATCTATAGCTATTGTTATTTACGCTGTGTTGTAAGTGTTATACTTTAATAATGGTATTGTATAAAATACTATTTTATTTCAAAGTTATGTTATGAAATATATTTATTCATTCCGCTGTGAGATTCGTGTTTACTCTAATGTTGTATGATCTTCTTCTTCTTCTATTCTAAGTTTCTGTCTTATCTATTCTTACTCTCTAATTTCTTTCTATTAGTTTTCTGGTTTCCACTACAAATGTGGGTTGGACTTGTGTTATTCGGTCAGTTCAAATTGTACCGGAAATTTCGGGACACTACAGTTGGTATCAGAGCATACGGTTAAGTTATTACGTTGGCTCTATGGCATAACTCAATAGAGATGGTGTTAGTAATACCCTAGATTGAGTCTGAGTGTATATATATGAGCGCGTACTTGTTATTTAATATAAAAATGGTTTTATATTGTGGAGCTTTATTGGTTGTGTGGCTTATGAATTCTGGTCGATGGTGGGGCACCACAATATCGATAAGGGTTTCTAAACACTCGAATACGATGGGTCGACACGATATGTTTTGAAAGGAGGGTAAATGAAATAATTTTACCCAAAGTATATTTTGATATAGGGAAGATATATATATTGGAATTATAATATATTGGTTGTTATTATAATCCAGTAAGATTATAAATTAAACGGTTATGTAAATAACCAATCAGAATTCATATAAGTGAAATATATGGAATCGAAATGAATTAAATTTGAATTTAAATCAGAATTGGAATTAAAAGTGGAGAAGTGTTTGTAAATGAACCTGGGTTAAATATATGTGAATTTTAAAATCCTGGGAGATTTTAATTTATGTTATAGGTGTTAAAAATGGTATTTTGAAATGAATTTCAAAATGGAAGTGTTTAGATATGGTTTTGAAAGTGATATAGTATTGAACTCACTTCCATAACTGGAAATAGATTCCGATGATGATCATGACATCCTCGGTATTCATTTTCGAGTTGTAAGTGATGGATTACCACCAAAGATATTGTTTTTGAATTGTTTTGAGAAAACAAGTTGTTTTGATTTCAAAAAGCGAATATTTGGTTTTTGTTTTGGAAAAGGTAAGTTATTTAAAATTCCCAAGGATAGATTGTTTGATTTAAAAACAAATTAAATAAAAATTGTGAAAGCAAATTTGAAATTGAAATAAAGGCAGTTCAGTGGTAATTGAATTGAATTGGATTAGAATGGTAGTTGAGATTGATAATGGAATATTGGTTTGGATAAACGAATGGTTGTGTTGGAGATAAAAGTGATTTGAGTTTGATTGGGATGACATTGGTATATGCTGAATTAACAGCAAATGGAAAGGAAATATTGATATGCCCGACAAAAAAGGTACAAGTTTATATTTATATATGGGTTTGGATTTTGATGAGCCGAATTGGCAGGCCGCTTGGCTGTTTGATTTTCTTTTGGGTTGGAGAAGGCCTAGAGAGGCGAGTTGTTGTACCGATTGACCAGTACAAAGAAGGTGCTGGCGAAATCTTTCGAAAATTTCGGGCATTAGAAAATTTTCAGGATTTTTGAAAATTTTCGTTGATAAGAATTAGTTAATATTTAATTGAAATTAAATTGGTTCAGTTGAAACTGAAGTTAAGAAGTGAATAAATAAGTTCTAACCAGTCAATAGGGTTTGTTTTCTACCTTAGCAATTTCGAGGACAAAATTATTTTAAGGGGGGAAGAATGTAACATCCCGTATTTTTACAGTGTAATAATTAATTTATTTAATTATTTAAAATAGTGTTTAGAGATTTAAAGGGTCGTTTAAATTAAATAATTTTGAATATTCAATTAATATAATAATTAAATAATATATTTAATTCTGAAATAATCAGAATTAGCTAAAATGGCAAAACGGTGTGAATTGGGCAGTTCAAAATAAATAATTCAGTTTAAAATTGAATTACGATAACGAATATATATTTAATTAACGAGGTTTGAACGTATAAATTATATTATAATTATAATCGAGCTTGAAATGGCGCGGTAGTTCGTAATTTTGCGATTCGAACTTTAATTGAATATTCAGAATCCATTTTAAATCGGATTTCTGTGAAACAAGAAACATTTGAGTTTGTTAACGATATTTTTCTAATGGAAGAGAAAAATCGAGATTTCGTCTTTGAATTTGTAAGTTATGTCTATATCAAGTTTTAAGAAAAACAGCGGCATAATCGTTTTTAACCATAACGGTTACTTTAATATATTTAAATATTGGTTTCAAATTTGGACAAACCCTTTGAGATGTAGTTATAATTCAATTTTTAGAATTTTACTGAAATTTTTAATTAATTAAATACGCAACTTTTTTGTGACGGCCCACCCCGCACCAACCGACATTTACTCCAAAAGTGCGCTGTACACATGTCTAGTTAGCACGGGACGGATCGTCAGAAGAAAAGAGAAGAAGGAAATGAAATAATCAAGGAACCTGTAGAATGTCTCACAGCGCATAGGATAAAATATAATAACAACATACTTGACATAAAACAGGTGAGACAGTGCATAAGTTGAAAATAAACTAACATAGCAGCGGAAAATCCAAATACAGCTTATGATCCGAAGCCAACATTATTACAACTTTTCTAACTGTCTCCAAAAAAAACAAAAGCAAGATAAAGGAGGTACACTACTAATGCCCAAGTAGCGACCACCAACGACACAGGGAGAATATCTATATATCATACGTGGAAGCCTCCTGCTCGCCTCCGAATCAGCTACTCGCGCATCACCAGCTAACCTGTCTCTAGTTTGCTCGTGTGAGCACCCAGAGTAATAAGAAGAGACATAAAACTCTGGGTCAGACAAAAAGTCTGGTATGAGCGATAAGCAACAAAACATAACAATAACAGGTATAATCCAATCATACCTGAACCTGGACCTGCAACCAAAGAGTTAGCACTACATACTGTACAACACTCTAAGGTGCCATTTCAAATGGTGTAAAGATAACGGGGGTGAGGGTGTGCATGTCATAGTGATGTCAAACAATCAAGCATAGCAATCATCCTCACATCCTTCACTTAGTGCGTAAAGCATATGATATCCACTACTTTTGGTCGCCTAATACTTTGGGCCATGACGGAATCCAATCCCGTGTAACTATCACTACAAGCCCACTATCCATCTCTCAGTGGTGAACCAAAGTTATGAATACCGACAACCCCTTTGCACACGTCCCGCAGCAAAGCCCAACTCATGAAGTGAACTCATTGGTTCCCAACTGGATCCTGAGCTCTAACTTCCATTTGGACTACCTTTACATCTCGGGTTATTGGTTTCCTCCTGTTCGGGTCGGTCGGTTAAGAACCTTTCATTCTGGTCGGTTTTCATCATCTCTACCCTGGTCGGTCGGTATTGCCCCCTGGTCGGTCGAACACTTCACCATTCCTGGTCGGTCGTACTTCACCATCCCTGGTCGGTCGAACACTTCACCATTCCTGGTCGGTTGTACTTCACCATCCCTGGTCGGTCGGTTTTTCATCATCGTATGGGGTCGGTCGAACATCGCATAGTGGTCGGTCTTGCCTAGCCTAGTCGATCTCCGTAGTCGGTCGAACACTTCATACAGGGTCGGTCGTGAGCTCGGGTCGGTCGGTCAAAACCTTCCCCTGGTCGGTCTAACTCGACCCAAAGAAAACCTGCACCATTTCAGCAAGCTATTTTCGCCTCTCGACGGCGTTTTCAACCATTCCAACTATTCTAAACAATCATAAAGCATACCATACAGTCATAGCAACATGTATAAACATCCACAAACAACAAAACAACAATATGGTATGTTAAAACGGATCAAACATAACCAAAAACCCCATATTTTCCCTTAATCCCTCTTAATCACGTTTAAGCAAATCTAATGATAGGATTAACAAAACTTAACCAAATCAGCCAAATTTTCTAACAGAGGCCTAAAATAATATTTAGTAATTTATAAATATTTTTCCAGATTTTTAACATGCATAAATTCGCTAATTTCCACTAACCACCCCTTAATCACCCAAATTCCGGGATTTGCAAAATTAGTCGAAATTAACCCAAATTCATATCAGAGGCATAAAATGATGTTTTAGAATTTTAGGAATTTTTCTAGATTTTTCTGAGCCATAATTTCGCTAATCTTCGCTAATTACCATAATTAGCCATAATCAGTGAAAAAAACAATGCAAATCACTCACCTTAGCCACAAACAAACTTTAGATCTGAAATAATCTTTGATTTGGATCCAATCCCTATGTGTTTCAGCAACTCTCTCTGATTTGGTGCTACCCTCCCTTGATTTGATGTAGTTTTGCTTAATCTTCGATTAGAAAGTGATTAGAGACGATTTGGGATGAAATTAGAAGGTGGAGGCCATGGCTAGGGTGAAAGACATGTTTGTGGCGGCTGGAAAATGAAATAAAATTCGTTTTCCTATTGTTTTCAGCCTCCCCATAACCCTAATCCCGAAATGGGTTATGGGCCTTCTTGCTAATCACCTCAATTAGGTCCGGTTAAGTTGTTTTTCACCTTCTAAACCTTGTTTCAGCTATATCTCCCAAACGTTAAGTCCGTTTCTCACATGTGACCACTCTACGGAAAGTTAAACCATCAAACGAATCTAATGGAAGTGGTTTCAGGTCAAAATTCCTTTCCAATCAAAAGTTATGGCCGAAACAAGATCAGTTAGGGGCAAAATGGTCATTTAAAAATCGGTAAAAATCATGAACATGAGAAATAACCCCAATAGTCGTCCCTCAACTCTACATGACCATACGATTTCGTATGAGAAAGAAATAAATATTCTACGATCATTCGATGCGTAGAATACGGGTTGTTACATTCTCCCCCCTTAAGAAATTTCACCCCCGAAATTCCCTAACCAAAACACACAAAGGGTCCCGCATGCCTATCAACCATAAAACAACAATCAACATGCCAAACAAGTCTATCCTAGCATGCGGTTTACTAACAAGGGAAGAAAATATCGCTACCAAAACCTTACTAGGCAAAGAGTTCTGGATACTTCTTCCTTATATCCTCCTCTGTTTCCCAAGTATAGTTTTTTTTCATTCTCACCGCACTGGACTTTGACTAGTTTCACCGCCCTCCTTTGAAGTTGCTTCGTATCGTTCCCAACAATACGCATAGGCTTGCGGTTCTCAACCGCCTCGGGTTCAACCTCGCTATCATCCAACTGATCTGGTGAAATAGCCACATTAGGGTCTTGCACAAACTTCCTTAACTGGGAAACATGAAATACGTTGTGAACTCCCGCCATCTTGGCAGGTAGCTCTACTTCATAAGCCAAATTCCCAACTTGTTCGAGAACTGGGAATGGACCAACAAATCTTGGTGCTAACTTACCTCTCCAACCAATCCGAATCACATTCTCAATGGAGAGATCTTGACGAACACATTCCAAATCTCTTCGTCTCTTATCGAGATAAGTCTTCTGCCTATCTTGGGTGGCCTTCATTCTCTAATATACAATTCACTCAAATACCATCATGACCTGACCTAGTCCTTGGTAAACTATCAATATAATCCATTTGAGACTTGTTCTCAATGGTTGTGACAAACCACTAAGCTTCCTTTGCTCAGCTTTAACTAACTGACAATTCATGCATTTGGACATAAACTTCCCAACGTCTTTCTTTATCCTTTCCCAGTAGTAAATCTACTCTATGTCTCAATACATCTTGTTACCACTGGGATGTATAGTCAATTTCGGGTGATGATATGCTCTAAGCACTTCATCTCTCAGTCCATCTACGTTGGATACAACTAGTCCCTTATTCTTTCGAAGCCACCCTTCTCGATCAAATCCTTACTTGATCATTCTCTTTCCATCGATACCCATCTCTACCCTAGAGATGGTTTCCAATAGATTAGGATCGTCCTTCTAACTGGAACCAATCCACTCAATCAAAATCGATCTAATCGTCAAGCTTACTAGTGTTTCTGAATCCAATTCACTCTTGGGCTTGAAATCATATCCTGTGATATACTTTAGTTGCTTCCATCCTAGAAACAAAACCCCTAAACTGGCATGTCTCCTACTCAATGCAACTATTACCGCACCCAAATCCTTTACTATGATCACTCTGCCCCATGGAGTCATGGCGACTCCACTGCACTGATCCATAGCCACTAGTCCTTTGCTATGTCCACTCTGCCCCCATGAAGTCATAACAACTCCACTGCACTGGCTCATAGCCTTACTATTCCTTTACTATGTCCACTTTTCCCCTCGAGTCATGACGACTCTACTGCACTGGCTCATAGTCCTACTACAATCACTTTGTTCCCCATCGCTGGAACCCTACAAGTGATAGTCTACTCAAGGGAAGAAAAATAGGAACAACATAGCAACCATAACATCCATCAAACAAGTCCTACCTATCACTTGCTAAATTCATAAACACATCGACACCTACATGACTGGTCTGACCAATCCCAGTATGTTGATTCTAGTATGTCTGGTCCAACCAACAACAATAACTAATGGAAGCCCAGCCTCCAAACATACACCAATGCCTACTTGACTGGTCCAACCAATCCCAGGCCAATGGAAGCCCCGCCTCCCCATGGACTACCGTACGTCCAACGTACGTTTATCCTCCAAGGATAACTAGATCACGTCCAACGGATCCAAGGTAACGGGCGTCCCCAGATACCCCTGCTTTTAGTCCGCCTAAAATACTTGAGTCCAACCCAAGTCTATCCATTGTCTTGCTGCCCTCTCGAGTCCAACTCAAGCCGAATCCAATTCCTTGCAGCCTTTTCGAGTCCAACTCGAGTCAATCTATAACTCAGACCCAGTCTTGAGTATCCATTACCGACAAACTCTAGTCCAACGTGAGTCATCGTCTCCTTATTCGTTGCATCTCCAAGATCAACGAACACCCATTTTCGTTTTACGAGTTCAAGTCCAACTTGAATCGCCCTAATCTTCGTTGTATCCTCCATGATCAACGAACACATCCTATTCCTTCAAAGTCCTACTATCCAAAGAGAACATCAACATAGGGTTCTAAACAATCCATTACTTTGCATCTTTCTCGAGTCCCAGTCGAGCAATCGCATAACCCTATCGAGTCTAATTCTGGGCAGTCTATACCATTGAACAGTCTTATCATGTTCTGTCTGCCCATCACTCCTCGAGTAAACCAAGATATCATCCAATGAAAAATCACAACAACTATTTACCCCTCACGCAAACCATCCTAGTCGAAATCGACATTCCCCAAGCACATGCCCCAAAGGCCTAAACCAATATCAGATAAGCACCCAAGGAACATCTCCTCCGAGTTCGGACAACCCACATGAGGTGATACTAGCAAAACAATCTAGCACTGGAGCACTCATTTTCCTCTCAGTGACAACTAGGACTTAATACGACGATAACCTCTCAGCTTCCCCGACTCCAGTTACTATCGCCATCACTAGGTAGGTACCTAATACCACCCTATTCTTTTAGAGTAAATCGACTCCCCAAAATAATGCTAAACCCAGTAAAGCCCAAAACAAAGCAATCACAAGGAAACATACATCCATGACTCGATAAGACCAAACCACAACAAATCATACTAAGATCAGTCGAACCACCTATCGGGTTCGTCACAATTAGAGGTCTATCGACTATATCGGGTTTGTCAAACAATACCCGAACAGAAACATCTTAAATAGAAAGCATACCTTTTATAACGACACGCTTTCCCTTCTGCGCCGCACTTGGAGTTTTCGAAGAAGAAGGAACAGCGTTGATAGCATACGCTTTCACAATCTGCTTCTCCCTAGGAGGTTGTGGACAATCATCCTTGTGATGTCCCGCCTGGCCGTAGTTAAAGCACTTCCTTTCCCCAGGCTTTTCTCGACAATCTCTGGCATAGTGGCCCTTCTTGCCACAACTAAAGCATTCGCCATCTTTCTTATTTTTCTTATTCTGACCATCCTTGGTCGGGTTCTGCTTCCTCTTGCTCTGAGAATTCTTCTTGCCTTCACCGCCTGCTTGCGGCTTTGGCTCCTCTGTAGATGCAATAACAACTTCGGTCTTCGACTTAGGGAAAAGGCTCTCTGACCTTAATGCCTTTCCTACAATAGATTCGAACGTCTCATCGATATGGTTTATAAGTATTTCCCCCAAGTACCCATCCAAGCCAGTTATGAATTTCTCGTTCTTCTTTTCGACTGTATCGATAAGGGACCATCCATATTTCGATAAAGTTTCGAATTCAGCGATATACTCCGAGACTGCTCTACCATTCTGCTTAAGCTCCACGAACTTCCTGAACAGTTCTGATTTATGAGCAGCTGGAATAAACTTATCACAAAAGCGAGTCTTAAACTGATTCCAAGTAACTTGATCTTCTGGAGTAGCTGTTCTAATGGCATTCCACCAATTCATCGCTCGCCCTTGCAGTTGACGAGACGCTAGCCTTCTCTTCATCGCATCCTCGATACCCAAGTCGTCAAAGATACGATCACAGCTATCCAACCAATCCTGAACATCTGTGGCCGACTCCGTTCCGTGGAACGGCTTCCCTCCAAGGTTAGTGTAATCCTTGCACAACTTGGCGAAATCGACCCTAGGCGCCTGCACTACTGGACCACCACCATTTCCGGGATTGGGAACTGCCCCTTGCACCTCCCTAAGCATGTCTCTCATGAGGTCAGTAAACATCGCCCTCATGTCAGCAACATTCCCATTATTGGCTCCCCTACCAGCACCTCTTGCATATTGGCTCATCGTCAATCTGTAAAAGGGGAAATGATTAACGACCCCATAGTGGTGCTAGTGCAGTACGACTTCATTCTTATACTACTAATAGTATATATATAGCTTTTGAAAACCAAAGTAATCACAAATACGCGCTCTCATATACGTACTATCTCTCCCTAGTGTCTTTCCCTAGGTTAACTACGCAACCTAGAGCTCTGATACCAAATGTGACGGCCCGCCCCGCACCAACCGACATTTACTCCAAAAGTGCGCTGTACACATGTCCAGTTAGCACGGGACGAATCGTCAGAAGAAAAGGGAAGAAGGAAATGAACTAATCAAGTAACCTGTAGAATGTCTCACAGCGCATAGGATAAAATATAATAACAAAATACTTGACATAAAACAGGTGAGACAGTGCATAAGCTGAAAATAAACTAACATAGCAGCGGAAAATCCAAATACATCTTATGATCCAAAGCCAACATAATTACAACTTTTCTAACTGTCTCCAAAAACACAAAAGCAAGATAAAGAAGGTACACTACTAATGCCCAAGTAGCGACCACCAACGACACAGGGAGAATATCTATATTTCATACGTGGAAACCTCTTGCTCGCCTCCGAATCAGCTACTCGCGCATCACCAACTAACTTGTCTCTAGTCTGCTCGTGTCAGCACCCATAGTAATAAGAAGAGACATAAAAATCTGGGTCAGACAAAAAGTCTGGTATGAGCGATAAGAAACAAAACATAACAATAACAGGTATAATCCAATCATACCTGAACCTGGACCAGCAACCAAAGAGTTAGCACTAGATATTGTACAACACTCTAAGGTGCCATTTCAAATGGTGTAAAGATAATGGGGGTAGGGGTGTGCATTTCATAGTGATGTCAAACAATCAAGCATAGCAATCATCCTCACATCCTTCACTCAGTGCGTAAAGCATACGATATCCACTACTTTTGGTCGCCTAATACTTTGGGCCATGACGGAATCCAATCCCATGTAACTATCACTACAAGCCCACTATCCATCTCTCAGTGGTGAACCAAAGTTATGAATACTGACAACCCCTTTGCACACGTCCTGCAGCAAAGCCCAACTCATGAAGTGAACTCATTGGTTCCCAACTGGATCCTGAGCTCTAACTTCCATTTGGACTACCTTTGCATCTCGGGTTATTGGTTTCCTCCTGTTCGGGTCGGTCGGTCAAGAACCTTTCATTCTGGTCGGTTTTCATCATCTCTACCCTGGTCGGTCGGTATTGCCCCCTGGTCGGTCGAACACTTCACCATTCCTGGTTGGTCATAATTCACCATCCCTGGTCGGTCGAACACTTCACCATTCCTGGTCGGTTGTACTTCACCATCCCTGGTCGGTCGGTATTTCGTCATCGTATGGGGTCGGTCGAACATCGCATAGTGGTCGGTCTTGCCCAGCCTGGTCGATCTCCATAGTCTGTCGAACACTTCATACAGGGTCGGTCGTGAGCTCGGGTCGGTCGGTCAAAACCTTCCCCTGGTCGGTCTAACTCGACCCAAAGAAAACCTGCATCATTTCAGCAAGCTATTTTCGCCTCTCGACGGCGTTTTCAACCATTCCAACTATTCTAAACAATCATAAAGCATACCAAACAGTCATAGAAACATGTATAAACATCCACAACCAGCAAAACAACAATATGGTATGTTAAAAACAGATCAAACATAGCCAAAACCCCCATATTTTCCCTTAATCCCTCTTAATCATGTTTAAGCAAATCTAATGATAGGATTAACAAAACTTAACCAAATCAGCCAAATTTTCTAACAGAGGCCTAAAGTAATATTTAGCAATTTATAAATATTTTTCCAGATTTTTAACATGCATAAATTCGCTAATTTCCACTAACCACCCCTTAATCCCCTAAATTCCGGGATTTGCAAAATTAGTCGAAATTAACCCAAATTCATATCAGAGGCATAAAATGATGTTTTAGAATTTTAGGAATTTTTCTAGATTTTTCTGAGCTATAATTTCGCTAATCTTCGCTAATTACCATAATTAGCCGTAATTAGTGAAAAAAACAATGCAAATCACTCATCTTATCCACAAACAAACTTTAGATCTGAAATAATCTCTGATTTGGATCCAATCCCTATGTGTTCCAGAAGCTCTCTATCTGATTTGGTGCTACCCTCCCTTGATTTGATGTAGTTTTGCTTAATCTTCGATTAGAAAATTATTAGAGACGATTTGGGATGAAATTAGAAGGTGGAGGCCATGGCTAGGGTGAAAGACATGTTTGTGGCGGCTGGAAAATGAAATAAAATTCGTTTTCCTACTGTTTTCAGCCTCCCCATTACTCTAATCCCGAAATGGGTTATGGGCCTTCTTGCTAATCACCTCAATTAGGCCCGGTTAAGCTGTTTTTCACCTTCTAAACCTTGTTTCAACCATATCTCCCAAACGGTAAGTCCGTTTCTCACATGTGACCACTCTACGGAAAGGTAAACCATCAAACGAATCTAATGGAAGTGGTTTCGGGTCAAAGTTCCTTTCCAATCAAAAGTTATGGCCGAAACAAGATCAGCTAGGGGCAAAATGGTCATTTAAAAATCGGTAAAAATCATGAACATGAGAAATAACCCCAATAGTCGTCCCCCAACTCTACATGACCATACGACTTCGTATGAGAAAGAAATAAATATTCTACGATCCTTCGATGCGTAGAATGCGGGTTGTTACATTTTTATTTAGAGTATTTTGCACCCTATATCAATATTTTGGGGTTTCATAATATGAGTTAACCTACCGATATTTTTATATTTTTGGGATCACGGCACATTACTCGATTTAATGATATTTTCATATCCGTCCGGGGAAAAACAAAGTTCCATATAATGGGGTACTCTGAAACGTAAAACAAATATCCTAACCCCAAACTTCATTCTCTGGATCATACAAAGGCCATGCATTCCTTTGTTCATCCACCACTATAGTAAAACGCAACGTGGAAGAATAAAGGACTCTCAACAAAGTAAAGAAATCCGATAAAACAACCTCAACTCCAAGTATTAGGATCTAATTCATTTTCTCCTTGAAACCAGAAGTGGGAGCCGCCACTTCTTTAATTACTTCAAACAATTAAATAGCAAGTTTTACTCAATGGTTTCAGTTGATTTTAGATCTGTTGAGATCGTGTATTAGAGAGTATCGCTTGGGTAGCCATCATTTTTTGTTCGATTGATTTTCGGGGCGTTGGAATTTTCCAGCGCTGGTAAGGAAACAAATCGAAATCTTATTTGTGAGGCCGGAGGTTGTGTTGGTGGCGTAGTCGCGTTCGTGGAGGTGAGGCGCAGCGGTTAGTGGCATCGATATGGGCTCCAGCGGTCTCGAGTCAAAAGAGACGGTGGAGGTAGATGGTTCGAGCTACAGATCGCGATTCGGGTAGGGGCGTCGAGTTTGAAAGGGTAGACACAGTCGGGTGGAGTTTGAGGTAGTGAGTTCACTGGAGGTGTCGGGTGGCGCTGGTGGATAGCTGGAGTGGTGGTTGATGGTCAAAGGGAAGGTCAAAATTGGATTGGGAAGTAGCGATTTACTGGGATCTGGTTTTTGAAAGTAGCACCGAAGTTCATCTGGCGGTGACCGGCGGGAGGAGAATGGGGAGGCGAGGCCATTGGTGGTGGTTGTGCCCTGAGTTAGTGACCGAGGTGGAGGACGGGAGCAGTCAAAGGTGCGGTCAATGTTGATAGTTGGAGTTCCTGTAGCGGGATTGTAAAATCTGAATTGGGAAAGAAAGGGATTGAGGGGTCACGTGAGAGAGGGTGAGGGCAATTTAAAGTAATTAAGTTTAGTTAATTATCATTTAATCTTTTATAACTTATTAACGCGATAATTGTTCATACGATATCAGAATAAAACGAAACGAGATCCGTTGGGATCGTATGGACGGTGGCTACACAATGGAACTGACTGGAAGTGAATGGGTTCGTTACAATTAATTGCAAAATAAATTGTCCGTCTGAATCAACAGACGCTAATCGTTATTTAATGGTTAACGAGAAATGTGAGTAAATCTCATAACTCTGCCAGTGTATATTTTTATAAATATAATCTAGTGATGATAAATGATGATTGATTGCTGTGTGTTGATTGTTTGATTGAATTGCTGAATGATTGGTTAAAATTATAGATAACGATATATACATAAATCATTAACTAAATATTGATTATGTTTACCAGAATATTTCATACTGAAATGATATCGATGTTGATTATATTGTTTAACATTTGTGATGGAGGTAAACAGATTGGAGGGATCCAACTGGATTCCTCAACATTTATTTTACTGTTATTCATATATTGTGATATAATCTGTTGTAGGTTATGTGTGTTTGGATAATATTTATCATTGTTATATGGTATGTTAAATACCATAAGAAATACCAGAATGATAAAAGGAAATTTTCAAAACGTATATTGAAAATGAAATGTTTATAAAATCAAAGGATTTTGTAAAGAGAATATTTATAACATCAAAGGATATTATAAAAGGATTTATTTAGAAAATAAACAAATAGAAAAAGAAATATTTGTAAAACAAGTAGAAAAAGAAATAGTTGGAAAGTAAAAGGGATTACTTATGAAATCAATGGATTTTATATATGAAAGGAAAAGGATTTTATAAAAGAACGTATTTTTATAAAATAAAAGAACAAATATGAAAGGATTTTATAAAAGAACATATTTTTTATAAAATCAAAGAACAAATATGAAAGGAAAATATTTGTAAAACAAATAGAAAAGAAGATATTTGTAAAACATTCCAAATAGAATTGAAAAGGGAATATTTGTAAAACATTTACAAATAGATTATAAAAATGGAAATATTTATTTATGAAATAAATAAAATTATAAAGGAAATGTTTATTTAGAAAATAAATAGATTATAAAATGAAATACTTGAAAAATGAAAGAAGTGTATAAAAAGAGAATTTTATACTCGGAAAGTTTAGACCCGTGCTTCGCACACGGGTATGACAGAATATGAATTTAAAGTGAATATTTAAGAGAAATTTGTTTTAACAGATAAAGTAAGAAGATAAATTTATAAATAAGGTTTTATAAATTAAGCAAAATATTTATCATTGGATAAATAGAATATATAAGTCAAGGCTTATATAGAGTAGTAAGAATCGATTTCAACATTGATATTTGAAACTGAAATTGGACGAAGAGTAAATTGGATAGAGTTAACCAGTTAGAGTTAACCAGTTAGAGTTAACCAATTAGAATTAATTAGAATAGAGCTAATAAAGTTAGAGTTAAATGATTAGAGTTAGAGGAAATCGAATTAGAGTAAATCAAAGAGGAGTAAATCGAATATAATTTATTCGAAAGAAGGTTATCGAATATAGTTTACTCGAAGTGAGTTAAACGAATATTAGTTATTCGAAGGAGTTAATCGAATAGAGATTACTCGAAGGAGAGTTATACGTCGAATTTGATTAGATCGAATTCGGGAAAGTATTATTTACTTTCCGGTTTTTAATCAAGATTTGTTTGTTTATAAATAAAGTAGTTATCGGTTTATTTATTCAAAATAAGAATTTAAGTTAGATTTCTAAGTAGATATTTCAAAAGTAGGGTTTGTAACGTTAGCATTATAATAAATGTTTTCCATAAGAGAAGTAGATTCATAATCTGAATCTGAGAATTTGCGTAAGCAAATGGTTGTAGAAATTGGAGCGGTGAGCTTTGTCTATGGCAAGGTTAAGAACGTTGTCCAGTTAAAGTCTGAGAGGCAATTATACCCCAACTTGATTGACTTCCTTACTTAACTAAGAAATAGTTGAGGTTCGATAGCGAAGGAGTTAAAGATACGGTCAAGTAAATAAGAGATTAATGGATTGAGGGGACATAACGATGTTTTATACAACGTTCATTTGAAATCCACATAAATGAGTTTTGGAAACGTTTTTCCAAATGTAACCAAAGATGTTTTCTAAACATAGAAAATGAAATATTTTGTTAATATGAAATTAAGTAATAGAATTAAGCAAGATTAGAAATAGACTAGAGATTAGTAAATTGAATAGTTTTCCAAGGGTCTATCTGATGTTGGTTTCGACCTTCGGGATTGATACCTAGGGAATTTCTCTCATACTAGTTTACAATCAGAGACTGATAGTTGTAGAAGAATAGTGATACGTAAATAAGTTATGGAAATGTTTTCCAGTGTTAATAACATATATATTGTAAACATAGAAAATAAGGGAATATGGATATATATATATATATATGTATGTTTGATGATTTGATCGATAATTCCATTTGGAAATAAGATCGTTGTGTGCACACGGACATTTTTAATTTGATATTTAGATCACCGACTATCAAAGTTTTTGACCATTTTAATGTTGTTAATATGGAGAGACCGGTTGGATTATTATCCGAAGAACCACTCTGTATTGGCATTAGCACTGCAATCAAACATGATGAAGATAATTGAAGACGGAGTCATGCATGGGTTGTCCTATTTACAGAATAGTGCCTTCGGTTTGTCCAGTCCTAGGACAACTTGTATGGAAGAATGTCTGACAGAGTATATTAAATAGATCGCGTAAGTTGATCTCTTCAAACGTATTTACGTTTGGTGGCGGAGCAATTCGTTTCTCTTAGCTTTATACCCGTGATATTTTTGAGGAAATCAATTTGTGATTTGTCGGGTATGGCAATGTGACATTCGAAGTAAATGGAGGAGTGATCTGTTAAAAGATACGTTTTGGCCTCGAGCCTCATCAATAGGGAAATGACATAAATCGGGCAGGCAGCATGGCTAAGTAGGCCGCACCCAATTAGGGTATATTGTCACCATCTAGAGAATATTCATATTTGTACTTCTTTCAACTCTGTATCTCCCGGGAACGGTTATGTTGGAATACTAACCGAGGGGTGGCAATATATTCGATACATTCAAGAGAAATGAATGGTCGGTCATGTGTGGCCGAGTTGCAAGATGTTCTTGTTGAACTCCAGTGTATCGCTTCTGGAGTACACTGATCAAAAATTGGTTCCATACCTTGTTAGAGTTGGAAATCCATTACCCAATAAGAGCCCGCGGTTTTGATTGTACATTATATATGTAGAACGTGATATGAAAGCGTTTCTGCTATATTGTTATTTATTTGATCTAGACATTATTATAATATCAGACAAGTATCGTTTTAAAATAATTGGGGTTATCGTAAGGTAAAAACCATCCGTTTTTATGCATGGATCGGTCTTACGATTTTCCTTTGTTTCAAAAGGATTTTGAAAAGTTAAACAAATGATTTGAGTTTACTCACACCAGTCACATGACTGACCTAGAGTTTATTTTGTTTTGTTTTCCCTAAACTCTTGGGTGCCCAATTTTTGTACGGGCAGTCAAGTAGTCGGGATTTACAGATACTTAAAGAGCTGGAGCAGGAGGCTTCCGGATATATATAGCTATTGTTATTTTCGCTGTGTTGTAAGTGTTATACTTTAATAATGGTACTGTATACAGATATTGTTTTATTTCAAAGTTATGTTATGAAATATATTTATTCGTTCCGCTGTGAGATTCTTGTTTACTCTGATGTTGTATGTTCTTCTTCTTCTTCTATTCTACGTTTCTATCTTATCTATTCTCACCCTCTAATTTCTTTCTATTAGTTTTCTAGTTTCCAGTGCAAATGTGGGTTGGACTTGTGTTATTCGGTCAGCTCAAATTGTACCGGAAATTTCGGGAAACTACAGTTAGTGTGTAGCTTTATCATTTTGTGTATGGATTTATCATCTAGTGTGCAGCATTATCGTTACGTGTGTAGCTCTATCGTTATGCATGTTGCTATGTTGATAAGTTTGTAGCTGTATCATTAAGTGTGTAGCTTTATTATGTGCAACTTTATAGTTATGTGTGTCACTTTATCGTTACATGTGTCGCTTTGTCATTACATGTGTAGTTTTACTAATTATTGTGTAGTTTTATTATTAAGTGTGTATCATTACCTAAACAAAAAAAAAATTCAACAATTAATTAATTATAGATTCCTAATAAATCGCGGTTAGTTGGATTGAAACTCACTGGGTCGACCACTTTTGAGTTATAAAATTATAATTGACTTGATAATACATTCATAACAATCACATTACATTACAAAAACGTACTACACAAATTTGTAAAACATACTACATAAACTTTCATAACAAAGAAATAACATAGACAAATACCATAAGCCTACTCATAGCCATACCGCATAAGCCAACTATAGAGAAGTTTATATACTTCATGACCAACAAATTCCATTCCATATTCTAATAAGTAACAAGAATCAAAAGTAGATTTATTTACTTGAAATATGTCTTCATCTTCAACAATCTCGATAATCTCACGGTATCGATCATAAGCTTTTGCAAAACAATGATGAGCTTTATGGCAACTAACGACCATCTATTAGGGCAGTTAGGATGGTTGTTATTAAATTCTTTCACCATCACCCATAACCCTTCATGGTTTAGACCCCCTCCTCTTTGCAACATTAACTCATATCTGTGACCAAATTCAATATATGCTTTCATGAGAATAAGTAACTCCATAGAAGAAAAATTAGTGGTCGACATATTTAAGTAGTAAGTTATATTCAGTTCTACAGAAGAAGACATGCATTTACAAGCTTTACAAAACAAAAATTTACTAACTCTCAACTATCCCATCACATTCGGTGAGTATAATGCCAACCATGTAGCCACGATATGTATAGAAAGTGACTACAGTGTCCTATCGCATTCGATGTCAGACCAACCTACGAGCTAATTAAAGAAAGCGGCTGTAGCAAAAGTTACAACATAATTTTACTACTACTACTTTATAAAAAGTAACATAGAGAAATTACAAGTCCATTGAATTTTGAAGATATTTGACACACACAGATAATTTTACATAATTCTTCGTTCATACGTAGTTAACACACATAGATATAGCGTTGGAAATAGTAAATTACATATTAAACAGTAGCATCCAGCAAGCATTTCATTTTTAATCTCAACATTTAACATCTTTAACCTGTCATTTTCAGCTTGCATTTCAAGTGCGTATTGTACCCCTTTTTCCGTGAGCGGTGGATCGAGCCAAGTAAAAAAATTACAATTATGCATCACTTGGCGTGTCCGTGTATCAATAAACGCTTTGCAGCCGTAAAAGCGATGTCCTACATTCGTCCGAATTTTAGAAACAATAGCATTACATTCGACCGTGCAATAACACAACATTAAACGACCCATCACACTAGAGCTTGAACTATTGGGGTTTTCACGAGCAAGCACAATTATTAGCTTGGCATGGTATGATTATGGAAGTGGTTGTGGATTTTGTACTTCAACAATTCGTTGCATAGCATAGACTAGTTCACTCCGAACCTCTTCATCCGCCTCTTGTATTTGCGTATCCGAAATGAATCCAACCACTTCGTCTTTCTTTTTGTTCCATTCGTACTCCTCAAATATTTTTGCCATAGTTTCATCATTAATTTCCCAATCGCTAATTGAACCTACACGAAATCATTAATACAAAAAGGTTGGGAAAATGCATATTGTGCACTGATTTCTTGCCTTAACAACTTGGATGAATGGGTTTGCACATGTTAACGATATTTTTCGTCAACACCCAAGATAGGTCTAAGGAAGTGGACCTAAGGATATGTAACACCCCGTATTTTCCATGAATATTAAAGTAACAAATTAAACAATACTTAATTGTAAAAGAAGAATTAAGGGAAACGGGTTATGCCATTGCATTCGTCTCGGAATTCTGCTTGAGATAGAGCCCGAGTTTGCGTAAATTGGACTTCGTATGAAGAAGTTATGGAGTTCAGAAAATTTCAAGTTTAAACAAAAATTAAATTAAAATAATAATTAAGAGTCAAAACGGTTCAAAATTCGAAAATTAAGTCAGAGCGGCCTGAGCGGGTGTCGACCCCCCAGGGGGAGTCGACATAGGTATCGACCCCCCTATAGGGGATTCGACATAGGTGTCGACCCCCCTATAGTGGAGTCGACATAGGTGTCGACCCCCCCTTAGGGAGTCGACCCCTTTTTGATCCTGTTCTAGTGACGATTTCTGAGTCATTAGGGCATATGTGGCAATTTCTGGTTGGATCTCTTTGATGTGAATGGCCCTGTACTCCTAGGTTGATCTAATGGCTCATATTAATCTAAACTTCTATATAATCACCTCAACCCTAGACCTCATAATTTCATTCCATGAAGCCGTCATGTCGTCCATCTCCAAACTAGCATAGCCACCATTCTTCTCCAAACTAGAAATCAAGTTAGAAAGCTCCAAACCAAATCCAAATTAGAGAATCAAACGTCTACATCAAAGGATTAGCTTTACAAATTCAGAAATCAGATCCCAGAATATAAGACCATTCTTTTCTGTAAGTTCACATTATTTTCAGATGTGAATACCTGATTGTAATCATGATATGTAATAAAATGAATCAAGATCTATGCCTGATTTTAAGATAATCTTTTCAGATTTATCCCTATCTTCTATAGAATCTATGTCTTTGCATGCCTTAGCGGTTATTTTGTTGATTAAATCAGGCCTATCTTTGTTGTACATCTGGTTTGTAATCCTTTTGGGTTCATGATGTTATTCTTATTCCTACGATAATGATTGTATCAGTTTAGTCAAGAATCTATCTTTGTTGGATCTGAATTTCCTATATTAGGTCTATTGTTACATGCCTATTTTTATGCCTATTCTTATTTTATGCTCCTTCTCTCTCTTCCCCTGTTTCCTTTTTCTTTTATGAACCTGGGTTACCTTCAAACCTAGGCTGAAATCGCGAAATACAAACGATTGGAATATGAGGGATATTTCGGTATAACCTATTTTGGTGAAATAATTGGGCATACAATATTCGGTGAAATTGTTGGTATAACTTGTAAATGATATTGGGGCATTATCATTATAACTGCAAGTTTGGGTTAATTGGCATGTAAATCAAGTTTTGGGGCATAATTGTTATTGTTGCGAACTTGGGGTAAATTGAAATACTAAATCAAGATTGGGCGTAAACTATAAATTGAAATATTAAATCTAGATTGGGCATAACTATTGGTTATGACGCCGAACATAATGTATATTCTGATTTTGGGGCATGACTATTATTGCAATTTTGAGAAGATTGGGTGTAGCCTATTTTAATTAATAACTGGTAATCGAATTTGTTGGGCATAACCTGAGAATTGAAACATGACTAGTTTTGTGAAATTGGGATAATTAGCATATAAAATCTAGGCTTGGACATGTATGGTAAATATGTAAATTGGCTAAAAGATAAACAGACCTAACCCGAGGTTAGATTGAGTTGCGGTGTAAAACTGCCCAGAACCGCCGGGCACATCCAGTAACCGCAACAACATAGATCTAATGTTAGAGGTTAGCGTATTTAGCCCAAAACCCGAGGTTAGAATGAGTTTGTGGTAGAAGTCTGCTCAGAACCGCCCGGCACATCCAGCAACCGCAAACAACAGTTCAAATGTGAGAGGTTAAGGCATTAATGAATAAATTAATGCTAATAAATAGACATGCTCAGAATGGTAAGTTTAAGTAACATTTGAATAAACGACACTTAACCGTTATAACATGTAAATTAGACAAGTGGGTGGGGTTAAGTAAATTTAGAACACTTAACCGTTATAACATGTTAATTAGACAAGTGGGTGGGGTTAAGTAAATTTAGAACACTTAATCGTTATAACATGTTAATTAGACAAGTGGATGGGGTTTATGTAAATTTAGAACACTTAACCGTTAAAACATGTTAATTAGACAAGTGAGCAGGGTTAAGTTAACCAATATAACATGATGACTGAACAAGGTTAAGTTAATAGGAAACACTTAACCAATACAACATGATGTGTGGTAGGGTTAAGTTAACACAAGGGGGAAACACTTAACCAATATAATATGATGTGTGGTATGGTCAAGTAACACAAGAAGGCAACACCTAACCAAGGTAACATGACAAGTGGGTGAGTTAAGTTAACTCGACTGGACTGACGACACTTAACCAATGCAACATGATGAATGGGAGGGTTGAGTTAACTTGAATTGATTGATGACACTTAACCAATATTTCAAAGTGCATAGGGTTAAGGAAAGCTTAACCAATGAAACATATGGACTTGATAAGGGGAAGAGTTAAGTAAATCTTGGGTAAGTGGGCAATATTAATATATATAGGCCCACAAACTTAACCGTTATATAAACGTGCGTGAATCAATGGGAAGGTTAAGTAACATATGAATAGGCAAAACTTAACCAGTGCAACATGTTAATTAAGCAAATGGGTGGGGTTAAGTTTAATTGGAAGCACTTAATCATTATAACATGTTGATTAGGAAACCCTAGTAACGGGGACCCATTTCAGCAGTAACCCACATAGATGTATCATGGTACCCTGAACTAGGTAGGGTAGGGCACGATTACTAGGCTAATTAAAAGCGGTCAAAATAGCGACATGTGGTTCAGTAGTGTAGGTCTCGACGAAGTACGGGCGTGCACGTGCTCCGGAGCGGGAAAAGCAGGCACTGGGCGTTAGTAGTATACACTGTGCATCTTGAATTTGTGTCGGGTTGCCACCATAGGAATTGATACACCCCATAGTGGGACCAGCGCAGGTATCTACATACAAACGAAGCCCACTGACACAAGTAATGAATACATACGAGTTAGGGAGCCGATCGATAGGGTAGTAAGAGTACAATTAACATATCCATGGCAATTAGGCTGATTGAGGCAAGATCCTCATACTAGATGTACACCTGAAGGCTACCGCAATTACGAGGTTGGGATCACCTTATTATTTAACACAAGATACTAGTTGGGACACTAGTAGGGAATACAAATCATTCTATAAAAGACACTAGTTAGGATGCTAGTTGGGTGTCGAGAAAATAGGAAATCAGAGAAAGAACCGAAGCACATTCAGTGTATCTTGCCTTGTCATATCGAACAATGCGGTGTAGGAAATATCTTAATAATTAGAAGCGCAACCATCATATCATGTTTATCTTATGTACCTTGTCATATCTAGCGCTCATCATTTGTTGTCTTGCTATGCTTATTGTCATGGTTATGTCTTGTATCTAGTTTATTCATGTCATGACACTTTTACCTATCCACATGCTGAAAATCACTGGACTTATGTCTGACCTAGTTTGTTTAACCTATTTTCTTCCGTTCCCCCCCACCAGATTCACAGGAAGGGAATATTACCACTTAGCTCAGTTTTCTTCCCAAGCTCGAAGATAGTCGATATATAGCTCTGAACTCTCTTTTTCCACTGCTATGGCTGGCTCATGCTTTATTGGGGAATATCATGGTCATTTTATGCTTCTTTATTTTGTTAAACAAGACAGATGCTTTGTTCTGATGGGTATTGGTGTTTTGGTGTTGAAAAACAATCTTTGTACAAGCTGTTTTACCAAGTTGTTGTTTTATCAATAAAGCAAAGTTTAATTTATTTTACGCTGTATAAATTTTGTCTGTTTTGCAATTTATCTGTTCTATACACTTATGATGCTCCACTGAAGTTAATGCATTCCCTGTGAGAGTGACCTTAACGGAGGTGGGGTGTTACACGTGGTATCAGAGCTGAAGGTTACTAGAACAGATAAAAAAAGGATTTTGAAAACTGTTTCCAAAAGTATTTTTATAAAGAAATATTTACAAAAACATGTTTTAAAGAAGCGTTCTTTTAGAGAAAATTATTGTTTTTGAAAGGCATATTCCCCAAATCCATAGACACTATCTTTCAGTTCTCTATTTGAATCTCTTCTTCCTTTTTTTCCGCCATAGTCTCGTAGACGTGCGATAAGTCGAGGGCGAAGTAGTGCCCAACCTCCATCTGTAGTCGTAGTAGCTTCACCTGCGGCTAATCTTCTTTCAAGCTTTGTAGGTTGTCGTGCGATGGAGGTAGTTTCGAGAAACTTGTTAACAAGCTACACAAGGATAGTAAGGATGAGAATAAGAGAGTTTGGGCCAAGGAGCACAAGCCCAAGGATAAGAAGCTGGTTGATATGGCTTAATCCACGCAGAAGGAGAAAGGTGAAAAGAAAGAGGCCAAAGTGGAAGAATTACAAAAAAGGGGTTGGAATATAAGGAGGGTGGAAGAAATAATAGATCCCGCGATAAGAGCAAGTGTCTTTTCTATGGTATAGCGAGTTATTTAATTGTAGGAAGAGGAAGACAAGTGGTGAAGCAGGGCATCTTATCAAGGATTGCCCGAAGGATAAGGGCAAGGGTAGAGGACAGGACCTACTTCTGGAGGACAGGTTCGTGCTCTCATGGCTGCAGGACAGGATAGAGATAGAAACATTTTTGTTGAAAGTTTGATTTTCTTTTTTTTTCGAACTTTGTTTGACTCTAGCACTTCACATTCTTTTCTATCTGCTTCCATAGTTGGGTCTCTGCACCTTAGTACTAGTAGGGTAGAGGATCCCATTATTGTCTCAAATCCAATTGGTGATTCGGCTCATTTTTGGTTTGTAAGGATTTGAGAATAGCTATATTAAATATTAAGTGTTATGCTTATGTTTTTGGTTTCATGGGCTATGGGTTGATTCTAGGCATGGACTGGTTAGCCAGAAATTGTGAAAGGAAGGTAGTTGATTTTTCACTTGCCTCAGGAATACCCTCGAGATTTTGTGTGTTCCTAAGGGATCAGTTTGGCTTAGCTACCTAGAATCACTTGATTAAGTTAGGGGTTTGTCCCTCAAGATTTGCGATCTGTTAGAATAGTCCATGAGTACGCAGACGTTTTTGATTAAGTTAGGGGTTTGTCTCCTAAAACGCGAGATAGACTTTCCGCATATATTTAGTTGACAATGCAAAGCCAATTGCAATACCTGTACGACACATGACTCCAAGGGAAAAGCGGATGGTTCACTTCGCTAGTGCATAGATGATATTTTGGTTTTCTCGAAGAGTGGGGAAGAACATGCTTTGTATCTATAGGAAATCTTGAATACCCTCCAAGCGCATCAGCTTAAGGCTAAGTCCTCCAAATGCCATTTTTGGAGCAAAGAAGTGAGATTCTTAGGACACATGGTCTCTAAGGAAGGGATAGCGGTGGATCCTTAAAAGGTAAGGTCGTAGCGGATGCCTTAATTAGAAAAGGTTGACTTCAAGTCTTTTTTATGTAGAAAGGAAAAGTTCAGAATACATATCAGCCTTTGATTTTAAAACCTTCGGTTAAGTTAGTAGTTGGCATCGCTAGGAGTAAGACCTACGCTTTTGGATCAAATAGGGACTTCACAAAAGACTCTCAGATAATTGACGCAATGGATAAGTTAATTAGAGAAGAGACCCTTAGTCACCTAGAATCAGTTTTGCTTAGCTACCTAGAATCACTTGATACGTATGGAGTTGATAAGGGGAAGGGTTAAGTAAATCTTAGGTAAGTGGGCAATATTAATATATATAGGCCCACAAACTTAACCGCTATATAAACGTGCATGAATCAGTGGGAAGGTTAAGTAACATATGAATAGGCAAAACTTAACCAGTATAACATGTTAATTAAGAAATGGGTGGGGTTAAGTTTAATTGGGAGCACTTAACCATTATAACATGTTGATTAGGAAACCCTAGTAATGGGGACCCATTTCAGTAGTAACCCACATAGATGTATCATGTTACCCTAAACTAGGCAGGGTGGGGCACGATTGCTGGGCTGATTATAAGCGGTCAAAATAGCGGTGTGGGGTGCAGTAGTGTAGGTCTCGACAGAGTATCGGCGTGCACGTGCTCTGGAGCGAGAAAAGCAGGCACTAGGCGTCAGTAGTATACACTGTGCATCTTGAATTTATGTTGGGTGGCCACCATAGGAATTGATACACCCAATAGTGGGACCGACGCAGGTATCTACATACAAGCGAAGCCCAGTGACACAAGTAATGAATACATATGAGTTAGGGAGCCGATCGATAGGGTAGTAAGAGTACATCTAACATATCCATGGCAATTAGGCTGATTGAGGTAAGATCCTCATACTAGATGTACACCTGAAGGCTACCACAATTATGGGGTTGGGATCACCTTATTATTTAACATAGGATACTAGTTGGGACACTAGTAGGGAATACAAATCATTCTATAAAAGACACTAGTTAGGATGCTAGTTGGGTGGTGCAGAGAAAATAGGAAATCAGAGAAAGAACTGAAGCACATTCGGTGTATCTTGCCTTGTCATATCGAACAGTGCGGTGTAGGAAATATCTTAATAATTAGAAGCGCAACCATCATATCATGTTTATCTTGTGTACCTTGTCATATCTAGCGCTCATCATTTGTTTTCTTGCTATGCTTATTATCATGGTTATGTCTTGTATCCAGTTTATTCATGTTATGACGCTTTTACCTATCTACATGCTGAAATCACTGGACTTACCAGACTTATGTTTGACTTAGTTTGTTTTGCCTATTTTCTTCTGTTTCCCCCCTCACCCCCCCTCCGGTTCACAAGGAGGGAATATTACCACTTAGCTAGGTTTTCTTCCTAAGCTCGAAGATAGTCGATGTATAGCTCTGAACTCTCTTTTTCCACTGCTAAGGTTGGCTCATGCTTTATTGGGGAATATCATGGTCATTTTATGAATCTTTATTTTGTTAAACAAGACAGATGCTTTGTTGTAATGGGTATTGGTGTTGAAAAACAATCTTTGTACAAGCTGTTTTACCAAGCTGTTGTTTTATCAATAAAGCAAATTTTAATTTATTTTCCGTTGTAGAAATTTTGTCTGTTTTGTAATTTATCTGTTCTATACACTTATGATGCTCCACTGAAGTTAATGCATTCCCTATAAGAGTGACCTTAACGGAGATGGGGTGTTACACGATAGGATGAGATTATTCAGTTCCCACAAGCTTGAGTAGTTCATCATTTCCTTGATATTAAGGTCTTGAGCCTAAAGATTAGTTACTCCTCCCTCAAGAGTGATTTTCATGCTAACGAGACTTAACAACCAATAGTTACCTTGGGACAAGGGTTCCCTAAGCGTAAGGCAAGTTAAGAAGCTAAACGGCTTGTAGAAGGGTACTTTGGTAATCTTGAAGAAGGACCAAGGCTTGTGCATGAAGCATTTGTTGTAGAGAAGGCATAAAAAAATGGGTGAAATATGTAATTAAGTAATTCACAGAAAATAAGCTATGTGTCGATTCACTCTTTATTGCTTATTGACTTGAGTTACGTAAGGGTTTATAAGGAAATCCCTAAATTGGTTTAGAAACTACGGTTTACTCTATAAGAAATGAGTACAAGATTGGAGAAAGAAAAAAGTCCCCTAAAATGTGACCCCTTGGGTCTAATTTATAGACAAATCGGGTCCCCTTCTGCCATTGGTTCAATAGAAACCCCTTTCGGATGCGGCAACATGGTTCGTCCCCTCTACACCTTCCGGTTTCGACTGCCTTGGTTTTTGTTGCCTTTCTAATATTGTTATCGGATAGAAGGTGGTCTTCAGTGTGCCAGTCTCATCTTTTAGAGAGTTGGACTCGGTCTTAGGAGCTCCTCTTTTATGGTGTTTCTACCTTTCGTATTGATAACAAGCCAGTTGGTATGGATAGCTTTGGGAATAGATTTCGGCTTTCGACAATATACCCCAGTTTCTCCTTCAAATCCCTATAGCATTTGCTTTCGTACTTCACTTTTGTAACACCCCGGATTTTTGAATAATCAAATTAAATAAATTAAAGAATAATTAATCTCAGACGTGAGAATTATGGGAAATGGGTTGCGCCATTGTGTTCGTCTCGGAATTCTGGTCGGGATAGAATCCGAGTTTGCGTAAAACGGATATCAGATGAAGAAGATATGGACGAACAAAGTCAGAAGGAAAAAAAGAGGATTGCACTAGCGCACTTGGGAAGTGCGCCAGTACAAATTTGCACTAGCGCACCTGCCAAGTGCGCCCAGGCCGAGCAGCAGGCCTGCACAGCTTTCTGGTTCAGTCTGACCCATGTTGCTGAGGCCTTTCTGACTCCTTGCTGAATCATTAGGGCTGAGGTGTCACCCTATCACGACTGAATGATTTTGATTAACCATAAGATCATCTGACGGCTATAATTAAATTAAAATTCTATATAAACATAGGTAGACTCAAACCCTAAATCAAAATAAAAACTGAAACTATGGCCGTCATGCTGTCATGTTGTAACCTAGAGTAGCCGCCACCAATTAGAGAGGAAGAACAACAAATCAAATCAGTTCTATTCAACTTTAACAACGAATCTTCTTCAAAGGAAAGCTAATACAACTTCAGAACTCAGAATTCAGAACTCAAGACCTTCTTTGAGTTGTGAGTTCGATTTCTTTAATAAAATAATTGTCAATTTAATTGGAATAAGTTATGACGTGGATTATATGGATGTAATGTGAATTATTGACCGCATGTTATAATTATGTTGTAAAATTACAATGTTATCATATATGTTGTAAATTCTATGATGTTATGTTGTGATGTTATCATCTATGTTGTAAAGTTATGATGCTATCATCTATGTTGTAATTCTATATAATCAAAACATCATGTTGTTCATAGGTTAGTTTGGTTATGTTGATTCATATGATAAATCATATGTATGTATGCGAGTTTAGATATAGATTTAAACATGGATCATATGCAAGTTAGTAGATTTTATGCATAACCTTACATGTTTCATGACACCTATTTTATGTGAATTGGATCTAAAAGTTAGGCTATGACATGTGTGAGTTATATGTTAAACTCTATATGCTAGTTTGCATGGTTAGATGTAAGTTTAGACCCTTGTTATGTTGCATAAATCACATATGCAAGTTTTTATAAATATATGAGATTGGAATATGAATCATGTTATGCAAGTTTAAGGTTATTGCCCATGCAAGTTTACACCTTTGGATGTAGATCTATGACATACATGATTTATGTAAGTTTGTGACCATTATCTCGACAAGTTTACACCCTTAGATTTGGATCTTTGACATATGTAGTTTATGCAAGTTATAACTTTGGCCTATGCAAGTTTTAGATGTAGAACCTCACTCACACATGCAAGTTCACCCCTTATGTTTAGATCTAGTTTTATTTTTATGTATGTTGTGATGTTGTGATGTTTTCTCTTTATTTCATGAGTTAGACTATTCGAGTCTAACGTATATTTTACGTTAAACGAACGAACGTACAACGTGGGGTAAATGGGATAATATTGAAAAGATTTAATTGGCATAAATGCCTAAAAAGGCATAAAATAAATTTGTGATGAAATTGGTATGATTTTACATACCATAAATGGATGGACATAATTGAATCAATTATGACCATAGTAAAATTTGGAATTAAATGATAATTTGAATTGGGAAAGTAATTCAAATTGGGGAATGATTAATTAGGTGTAATTAATCGTCTAAGGCACGAGGTTAGGCTCTTTTGTGGTGTAAGACTGCCACGACCCGCCCGGCAAATCCAGCTGCCACAAATGCCAGTCTAATATGAGAGGTCTTAGGCATAAACTAAATGTGTAACAGTTGTAAAGACACGAGGTTAGGCTCGTTTGTGGTGTAAGACTGCCCGGACCCGCCCGGCAAATCCAGTTGCCACAAATGCCAGTCTAATTTGAGAGGTCTTTATGAGGTTACGGTCTTAATGAATTAAGAAACACTTAACCAGATAAACATGTAGTGGGACATGAGGGGGTTAAGTGGGTGCCTTGGGTGGCATGTGGAATCTAGTGGGTTCCTTGGGTGGCATTTGAAATACGATTAGAAACACTTAACCAAAATTTGAAACATGTAAGTGAACATGAATAAGAAGTGGATTAAGTGGGATGTACTAGAGGGGACCAAGCTTAGGAGGATAGCTTGTGTTAAGTAATGGGGGCCCGTTTCAACCAGTAACCCATAAGTATCTTAGTGGGCTCGACCCAAGTCAAGGACGGGACACACGTACTGGGCTTGACTGTAAGAGGCCAAACCGGGTTAGCGGTGGCAACGCAAGTCCAACGGGTTCATATGCGTGTGTGGACCCGGGCTGGTAGGTAATACGTTGTTGCATCGTGTAGGTATAAGCCGTGCATTCTTGATGGTATCGGGTTGCCACTTTGGGGAGTGATACACCCCCACTGTGGGGCCAGCACGGGTATCTACGAGTTAGGGAGACGATCGCTTGGGGGTAGTGGGTACACCTAGAGAAGATAGGGGCATGCGGCACCTATGAAGGCAGCTAGGGGTGCACGAAACTACCATTATCATTATTAAGTTTTGTAGGTGGGATCAACCTTAGGGTGACTAGTGGTGGTGTAGCATAGTAATGGTGGTGCAGTATAGTAATTATATTATAGTGGGTTAGGTGCGCTTTAACGTTATCTTAGTTCATCTTGTTTCCTTGTTTACTCTGTCATACTCAATTGTTCACCGTCATTTCCTTATTTTCCAACTTATGCCTTAGCTTAGTTATATTGGTAATTATATTGTTAAAGTTATTGCACTCGCCAGACTTAATGTCTGACCCCCTTTGTTTCCTCCTCTTTTCTTCCTTTCCCCCCTAGGTGCTCAGGTTGGGACTAGCACCAGTGGAGCTTGATTTTGGCCAGCTGTATTTCTTGCTTTTAGAAGATTGCTTGGATCGCTGAAGTAAAGTTCAGCCTCTCTTATTTATGGCTATTTTGTAATGGGGATTATGTCTTTCAATTTATGTACTTTGGTTTAGTCAAGATAGATATTATGTACTTTGACTCTGGTTTTTGATGATGTAATCAAACATATGTGTTTTCCGTTGCAATGAAATAAAGTTTTAAATTTTCAAGTACTGTTTATATATGTCTTGTTGTTAAGTTTCTGTTCTATACTTACTTAAAACGCTCCATAGAAGTTAATCCATTCCCTTTGTGAGTGACATTAATCTACGTGGGGTGTTACACGTGGTATCCGAGCTGAAGGTTACCAGATCAGAAATGAATTTTGAAAAGTGCTTTTGAAAAACAACTTTTATAAAGAAGTACTTTCAAAAGTATGTTTTAAGGAAAGTATTCTCAAGAGAAAGGTTTATTTTAGAAATCATAACCCTAAGAGCCATATATCTTTCCTTCGGTTCTTTTGTATTAAATCTTTCCTTTTTCATTTCAGTATGTCTGGAATTCCCGAGATACCCGAGGGGATAATGATACCAGGATGGTTTAGGAGGTATTTGGAGACTAGGGCCATCGCTGCAGGTTCAGCGAATCCTCCTCCTCCTCACGTCGCAATGATATGTAAGGACTTTAGGACAATGGGTGGAAAACCTTTTCACGGGACGGAGACGTTTGTTGAAGCTCGTAATTGGCTAAAGGAGGTGGAAGAATTGTTTGGGATCTTTGAGGTGGAAGATGGAAGAAAGGTCCAGTTAGTTGCCTTGCTAACGAAGGATGAGGCCTCGTTTTGGTGGGAGGTCACTAATGGAGAGCGTCCAGTTGATACATGGCCAAATTTTAGGCGGAGGTTTGAGTGAAGTTTCTCTCACGGGCTGAAGAGAATCTATACATGGAAAGATTTTTGGCGCTGAAGCAAGGGAATCTATCGGTGAAAGAATACGTCAACAAATTCAATCAATCGGCGAGATTTGGCTTGGACTTGGTGAATACACCAGAAAAGAAGGCCCTGAGGTTTGTTAAGGGTTTGAACGAGCCGCTTCATGGGTTAGCTATGACCCACATCCCCATGCGGGCTACCTTTGAGAGGTTGGTTGACATGGCGCTTATGCATGAAGAGGAGAAGGGCGCCAATGCTAATAAGGCACCCGAGAAGAAAGGTGATCACAAGAAGCCGCAACAGCAACAACAAAACAAGAAAGGTGGCAAAGGCAACAATGCTAAGGGAAAGAAAAGTTGTTTTAACTGTGGGACACCAGGCAATCTAAGCAAAGATTGTAGGAAGAAAAAGAAGACTGGTTGTTTCCGCTGTAGCGAAGTGGTACATCTAATCAAGGACAGTCCAAAGAAAGGGAAGAGGGCAGGATCTACCTCGGGAGGATAGGTGCAGGCTCTTATGGCACCAGGGCAGGCAAAGGTACAAGTTCAGGCTCTCGTGGTCCCACCGCTGTAAGAACGAGGTAGAGCAATATCCGTTGAAAGTTTAGTTTTTCTGTTTGATCATCCTGTCTGTACTTTATTCGATTCGGGCGCATCACATTCGTTTATCTCTACATCATTAGTTGAAACACTGCACGTTGATACTAGTCTAGTTACGAATCCCTTAGTAGTCTCAAATCCTATTGGTGGTTCGGCTCATCTTTCTATGATTTGTCGGGATTTGAGAGTGTTTATCTTGGGCGTTGAGTTTAAACGCAACGCCTATGTTCTTGGCTTCATGGGCTACGGCTTGATTCTAGGTATGGATTGGCTAACTAGATATGGGGCCATCCCAGATTGTGAAAGAAGGGTAGTTAGATTGTTGACTCGTTATGGAAAGACCCTTGATATTTCTTGTGACCCTAGAGGTCCTGTAATGCTTAGCTACCTAGAATCCCTTGACGCATCCGATGATGACTTACATTCTGTTCGTATAGTCCGTGAATATGTTGATGTCTTCGATGAGGTGAGGGGTTTACCCCCAAAACGTGAGATAGACTTTTGAATATATCTAGTAGATAATGCAAAGCCAGTTGCATTGCCAGTGTGCTACATGGCTCCAAGAGAGAGAAGAGAACTCAGTAACCAACTGAAAGAATTGCTTGAGAAGGGGTTCATCAGACGTAGTATATCGGAGTGGGGTGCCCCAGTAGTATTTGCCACGAAGGCAGATGGATCCCTTAGACTTTGTGTGGACTATAGGGAGCTTAATAAATTTACTAAGAAGAATAGACACTCACTGCCAAGGATTGACGATCTCTTCGATCAGTTAGTTGGCGCCTCGGTGTTTTCGCAGTTGGATTTAGCCATGGGTTTCCATCAGTTGAGAGTGGCTGAGGATAACATAGACAAGACTGCCTTTAGGACTCCAGACGGTTTCTTCGAGTGGCTGGTGATGCCCTTCGGTTTGACAAACGCCCCCGCATACTTTGTTGACTTGATGAGTAGGGTGTTTAGGGAGTACCTTAATAAATTCGTGGTAGTCTTTGTGGACGACATCTTGATCTTTTCTAAGAGCGAGGAAGAGCATGCCCTACATCTTAGGGAAGTGTTGGAGACTCTTTGAGCGCATAGACTTAAAGCTAAATTTTCTAAATGTTACTTTTGGAGGAAGGAAGTGCGATTCTTAGGGAACGTGGTTTCCAAAGAAGGGATAGCTGTGGATCCCGCGAAGGTAATGGCCATCCAAGATTGGAAGGTCCCTAAAAATGCTACCGAGGTGAGAAGTTTCTTAGGGTTGGCTGGCTACTATAGGAAGTTTATCAAAGACTTCGCAAAAATATCAGCCCCGTTAACACGCTTGACGAAGAAGAACTTAATTTTCATGTGGGACGTAGATTGTGATGATGCGTTCCAACATTTAAAGAGAGCTTTCACCACAACCCTAGTCTTAGTGTTGCCAGATCGGAGTAAGCCATTTACCGTTTATACCGATGCTTGTGGGACAGGACTAGGCGCAGTCTTAATGCAAGAGGGAAGGGTAATAGCCTATCGTGGAAGGCAGTTGAGAGTGCATGAGCGAAATTACCCTACACATGACCTAGAGTTGGCCGCTATTGTCTTTGCGCTTAAGTCTTGGCGTCATTATCTTCTTGGCGAGAAATTCGAATTGTTCACTGACCATAAGTCGCTAACATACTTGTTCTCTCAGAAGGACTTGAACTTTAGGCCGCAAAGGTGGATGGAATTCTTAGCATCCTACGATTTCGAGATAGCATATACCCCTGGCATGGGTAACGTGGTGGCAGATGCCTTAAATAGGAAAAGGTTGTCCTTGAGTCCGTTGTTTGTTGAGCGGCGAAGCTTAGAGTTCATCTCTATGTTTGACTTTAGACCTTCCATTGACTTCGTAGCCGGTTTGCTAGCATCCTTAGAGGTCAGACCTACGCTTTTGGGACGGATTGGTGAGGCACATCGAGATGACCCACAGTTGGTTGAGTTAGGAGAGAAGCTCAAAAGGGGGGAGTCATCGAGCCATCTCCGTAGGTATACCCTAGATGATAAGGGTTGGTTACATAGGGATGGTAGACTTTGTGTACCAAAAGACGAGGACCTAAGGAAGACCTTTCTTGATGATGCACATCGTTCGAAGATGACCATCCATCCCAGCGGGGACAAGATATACATGGACATGAGACGAGTTTACTTTGGGCCGATATGAAGAAAGATGTGGCTGAATTTGTCGCTAGATGCTTGGTGTGCCAACAAGTAAAAGCAGAGCAAAAGAAACCCGGTGGGTTGCTTCACCCATTGGAGGTCTCACAATGGAAGTGGGAAAGTGTCTCGATTGACTTTGTTGACAGGTTACCGAGATCGAGGAAGGGTAATACAGGAATTTGGGTCGTGGTAGACAGACTTACTAAGAGCGCCCATTTCATTCCAGTGAAGAGTAAAAGGGCTGCTCCATGGTTAGCCTCCGTATACATTCGAGAGATAGTTCGTTTGCATGGTGTTCCTTCTAGCATAGTGAGCGACCGCGATCCTATCTTCACTAGCGAATTTTGGAAGAGCTTGCAAGAGGCGGTAGGGACTCAGTTATGTTTGAGCACCGCATATCATCCTCAGACGGATGGCCAGACCGAGAGGGTGAATCGTATTCTAGAGGACCTATTGAGGTTATGTGTCTTAGACTTCGGAGGTACATGGGAGGAACATCTTCCGTTGGTGGAGTTTGCATATAATAATAGCTTTCAGTCTAGCATTGGCATGGCACCGTTCGAGGCTCTATATGGACGGCCGTGTCGTTCGCCTACATGTTGGTGGGAGTCTACAGATAAGATCTTGCTTGGGCCCGATATGATTAGAGAGACTTCGGAAAAGATCGATTTGATTCGAAGGAGGATGAAGACGGCGCAAGATAGGCAGAAATTTTATGTGGACAAGAGGAGGTCAGATCTTGAGTTTGATATTGGGGACATGGTCTTTGTCAAGGTGTCTCCATTACGGAATGTTGCTCGCTTTAGGTCCATTGGGAAGTTAGCACCAAGGTTCGTAGGGTCGTTTCCTATTAAGGAGAGGATTGGGAAGATGGCGTATAGAGTGGAGTTGCCCGAGAGACTTAGTAGTGTACACGATGTATTCCATGTATCACATTTGAGGAAGTGCTTGCACGAGACCGCGGAAGTGGTAGAGCCGAGCTTGCTTAGAGAGGTGGAGATAGAGCATGATGCGAGGATTCAACGAGCTACTACGTGCATTTTTGGGTCGGAGATTAAGAAGTTGAGGAATCGAGAGGTCAAGCTAGTCAAAGTGCAATGGGGAGACGATGAGAGAAACGCTGCTTGGGAGACGGAAGAGAAGATGCGTTCATTGTACCCTTTTCTTTTCGAGGGTATGTCTTTTAATTTCTCCTTTATCGCTTAGCTTGTACTTATCTTATCTTTAGTATGTCCTCTCGCTAGTATCTTTGACCTTTAGATAGGGTAGTCCTATGGTTGAAACATGTGTTTGAGACATGTTATGTATGATGGATGCATGTGGATGCAAGTGTTTGCAAGTGGTTGCTCGTGGATGCATATACACACTTTAGGCACTAGATCGGCTCAGTCACTTTCATATTGCATATAAATGTGTGTGTGCATATTTAAGTTAATGGATGTATAATGGTTGTACCATCATATGTATGTTGCATTTTGGTGAATGGTTGTGCACACATGTAGAAATGATATGTATCGATAGGATTCTTCGCATACATAATGGACGCATGGCATTATCATGGTTTGCATTTAGGAGGTCGATTGAATCAGTAGACTGCCTGATTTTGCATTAGATAAGGAACATATACACACACTTCTTGCATATGTTCATACAACATTAGGAATTTATAAGGACAATGGATGCCTGTGTTTGATGGTTGAGTAGATGGTTGTTTGGATGTTAGGATATGCATTCTCCTTAACTTGGAGATTTCGGGGGCGAAATCCTTTAAGGAGGGGAGAATGTAACACCTCGGATTTTTGAATAATCGAATTAACTAAATTAAATAATAATTAATCTCAATCTTGAGAATTAAGGGAAATGGGTTGTGCCATTGTGTTCGTCTCGGAATTCTGGTCGGGATAGAATCCGAGTTTGCGTAAAACGGATATCAGATGAAGAAGATATGGACGAACAAAGTCAGAAGGGAGAGTACAAAAAAAGAGAGGATTGCACTGGCGCACTTGGGAAGTGCGCCAGTACAAATTTGCACTGGCGCACCTGCCAAGTGCGCCCAGGCCGAGCAGCAGGCCGAGCAGCAGGCCTGCACAGATTTCTGGTTCAGTCTGACCCATGTTGCTGAGTCTTTTCTGACTCCTTGCAGAGTCATTAGGGCTGAGGTGTCACCCTATCACGACTGAATGGTTTTGATTAACCCTAAGATCATCTGACGACTGTAATTAAATTAAAATTCTATATGAACATGGGTAGACTCAAACCCTAAATCAAAATAAAAACTGAAGCTATGGTCGTCATGCTGTCATCTTATAACCTAGAGTAGCCGCCACCAATTAGAGAGGAGGAACAGCAAATCAAATCAGTTCTATTCAACTTTAACAACGAATCTTCTTCAAAGGAAAGCTAATACAACTTCAGAACTCAAAATTCAGAACTCAAGACCTTCTTTGAGTTGTGAGTTCGATTTCTTTAATAAAATAATTGTCAATTTAATTGGAATAAGTTATGATGTGGATTATATGGATGTGATGTGAATTATTGACCGCATGTTATAATTATGTTGTAAAATTGTGATGTTATCATATATGTTGTAAATTCTATGATGTTATGTTGTGATGTTATCATCTATGTTGTAAAGTTATGATGCTATCATCTATGTTGTAATTCTATATAATCAAATCATCATGTTGTTCATAGGTTAGTTTGGTTATGTTGATTCATATGATAAATCATATGTATGTATGCAAGTTTAGATATTGATTTAAACATGGATCATATGCAAGTTAGTAGATTTTATGCATAACCTTACATGTTTCATGACACCTATTTTATGTGAATTGGATCTAAAAGTTAGGCTATGACATGTGTGAGTTATATGTTAAATTCTACATGCTAGTTTACATGTTTAGATGTAAGTTTAGACCCTTGTTATGTTGCATAAATCACATATGCAAGTTTATATAAATATATGAGAATGGAATATGAATCATGTTATGAAAGTTTAAGGTTATTGCCCATGCAAGTTTACACCTTTGGATTTAGATCTATGACATACATGATTTATGCAAGTTTGTGACCATTATCTCGACAAGTTTACACCCTTAGATTTGGATCTAAGATATGTAGTTTATGCAAGTTATAACTTTGGCCTATGCAAGTTTTAGATGTAGAACCTCATTCACACATGCAAGTTCACCCCTTATGTTTAGATCTAGTTTTATTTCTATGTATGTTGTGATGTTTTCTCTTTATTTCACGAGTTAGACTATTCGAGTCTAACGTATATTTTACGTTAAACGAACGAACGTACAACGTGGGGTAAAGGGGATAATATTAAAAAGATTTAATTGGCATAAATGCCTAAAAAGGCATAAAATAAATTTGTGATGAAATTGGTATGATTTTACATACCATAAATGGATGGACATAATTGAGTCAATTATGACCATAGTTAAATTTGGAATTAATTGATAATTTGAATAGGGAAAGTAATTCAAATTGGGGAATGATTAATTAGGTGTAATTAATCGTCTAAGACACGAGGTTAGGCTCTTTTGTGGTGTAAGACTGCTCGGACCCGCCCGGCATATCCAGCTGCCACAAATGCCAGTCTAATGTGAGAGGTCTTAGGCATGAACTAAATGCGTAACAGTTGTAAAGACATGAGGTTAGGCACGTTTGTGGTGAAAGACTTCCCGGACCCGCCCGACAAATCCAGCTGCCACAAATGCCAGTCTAATGTGAGAGGTCTTTATGAGGTTACAGTCTTAATGAATTAAGAAACACTTAACCAGATAAACATGTAGTGGGACATGAGGGGGTTAAGTGGGTGCCTTGGGTGGCATGTGGAATCTAGTGGGTGCCTTGGGTGGCATTTGAAATACGATTAGAAACACTTTACCAAAATTTGAAACATGTAAGTGAACATGAATAAGAAGTGGATTAAGTGGGATGTACTAGAGGGGACCAAGCTTAGGTGGATAGCTTGTGTCAAGTAATGAGGGCCCGTTTCAACCAGTAACTCATAAGTATCTTAGTGGGCTCGACCCAAGTCGAGGACGGGACACGCGTACTGGGCTTGACTGTAAGAGGCCAAACCGGGTTAGCGGTGGCAACACAAGACCAACGGGTTCATATGCGTGTGTGGACCCGGGCTGGTAGGTAAGACTTTGTTGCATCGTGTAGGTATAAGCCGTGCATTCTTGATGGTATCGGGTTGCCACTTTGGGGAGTGATACACCCCACTGTGGGGCCAGCACGGGTATCTATGAGTTAGGGAGTCGACCGCTTGGGGGTAGTGGGTACACCTGGTGGAGATAGGGGCAGGCGGCACCTATGAAGGCAGCTAGGGCTGCACGAAACTGCCATTATCGTTATTAAGTTTTGTGGGCGGGATCAACCTTAGGGTGACTAGTGGTGGTGCAGTATAGTAGTGGTGGTGCAGTATAGTAATTATCTTATAGTGGGTTAGGTGCACTTTAACATTATCTTAGTTCATCTTGTTTCCTTGTTTACTCTGTCATACTTAATTGTTCACCATCATTTCCTTATTTTCCAACATATGGCTTAGCTTAGTTATATTGGTAATTACATTGTTAAAGTTATCGCACTCACCAGACTTAATGTCGGACCCCCTTTGTTTCCTCCTCTTTTCTTCCTTTTTCCCCCTAGGTGCTCAGGTTGGGACTAGCACCAGTGGAGCTTGATTTTGGACAGCTGTATTTCTTGCTTTTAGAAGATTGCTTGGATCGCTGAAGTAAAGTTCAACCTCTCTTATTTATGGCTATTTTGTATTGGGGATTATGTCTTTCAATTTATGTACTTTGGTTTAGTCAAGATGGATATTATGTACTTTGACTCTGGTTTTTGATGATGTAATCAATCATATATGTTTTCCGCTGCAATGAAATAAAGTTTTAAATTTTCAAGTACTGTTTATATCTGTCTTGTTGTTAAGTTTCTGTTCTATACTTACTTAAAACGCTACATAGAAGTTAATGCATTCCTTTTATGAGTGACATTAATGGACGTGGGGTGTTACAAATTTCTCATGTTCTTTGCCCCATCACCTCTTTCGGTATCAACACTAAGAAAATTAGTGTGGATAGCTCTTCTTCTTATATGCTTCGGTTTGCTTTCGGTGAATCACTAGGGTTGTTTCTCGTTGGTCGACAAGCCTTCACTCCGGTAGCTAGCTTTCGGAATGTTTTACTTGTGCTTCGGCTTCTTATGCCTTTGATGTCTTTTCCTCCTTTTGTATCAACAGTAAGTTAATTAATGCTGATAGACCTTTCGTCTCCTTTATTTTGGCCTGGTGCTTCCTGCCCTGCCTCTGGTTCCAGGTTATAAGCTTTCGTCCTTTCTTTCCTATTGGCTTCTGATTTTAAGTAATCTGCCTTCACATTTGACTTTATTTTAGTTACTTTCTGTATTGGTAATGCCTTTACAGTGTCCCTTTCTATACTAGTACCAAGCTTTCCTCTTTTATGATGGTGCCAATAGCCTATTATTCCAAATGCTTCTTTTATGTTTTTCACATTTGCTTGATGTCGGCTCCATGCCTTTTTATTGTTCTTCTGCACTGGTTGCGGTCCGATACCCCTTCCACGAGAATAGGTTCCGGTGTTGAATTTAGTAGTAAAAATTTTCCCCTTTGTGAAGGGGTAATTTCGACTTTTCAAGTCAAGGTTTGATTTTTCTTCCAGTACTTTTGATTTACCGCCTCTGTGCATCCTTTAATCTGATTCGACGATTTCATCCTACTTGTGCGGTTGAGATTTAAGGAGCATTTTGGCATAAATACTCTTCATGTTCATCCTTTCATTGGCAAATTATATTTCACAAACAAGATCACCTTTCTTCGAAATCCTCACAAAACTATTTCAGGATTTGAAATTCGACCATGTTCTATAAGTACTTTAATAATTTTTAGCCTAATAATTTGAGAAGATGTCTTACCTACTTAACTATGAATTTTATTAGGATCCACAAGCTTTTAGTTTTCATTATAATGGATCGATTTATAGAAAACATCCATAATGATTAATATTGGTTGGTTCCAAACCCGTCTTCCCCACATGTGACAGTGATAGCCTTTACCAACAAGCACTTCGAAACAACAGTACATCCATGGCAATCAGAAGCAACCAGATAATAGCAATCATAACAACTTGTTATATCTCACGTAAACCATCCTAATCGAGATCAACATCACTCAAGAATAATCCGCGAAGGCCTAAACCAATATTTGATAAGCACCCAAGAAAAATCTCCTTCAACATCAAATAATCTACGTGAGACGGTATAGGCAAAACAACCAACATTCACGACTCGGGCTATCACTGCCCATCCTGTTTCGAAACCATCATTAACCGTATGATGGCCAACCCTGCCACATGTCAAAGGCTAATGGTAACCCCGGTTCTAGCAAAAACTCCAAAAGCCTTTCGACGATATGTATCTAGGCCTTTCGACGATACCCAGGGTACTCGACCAGTAACCCTCCCGTATTTTTGGTTCCCTTATTATACCCATGCTTTGAGCAAGCTAGAACCTATGACAACGATAACCTCTCAACCTTCAATGTTTCTAGTCGTTCTCCCCAATGGCTATTCATAGCTCAAGCAACCCTCTCGAATAACCATTATCCATCAACTCACCACTTTGAGTTATCTTCATATTCATTGCATTTCAACGATCAACGAACGTACTACAACACTTCGAATATTCCCAGTTGAATATACTTCGAAATCGCAATGTAATGTCCCGAAATTTTAGCAATTTAATAATTAATTAATTTAAATATTTTAATATATTGGTTTGATAATTTAAATGGTTTGAATTCAAATATTTTGAATATTTAATTTATATAAATAATGGGATAATAATTTTAATTTCGAAATAGTCGGAAATAGTTATATTTGTCGTATCGTGTAAATTGGATAAGTTAATAGATTTAATTCAGTTTAAAATTGAATTATAATAAGGAATTTATTTATTATAACGAAGTTTTTACGTATAATTTATAACTAAATTTATAACGAGCTCGTAACATCGCGGTAGTTCGTAATATTACGTTTTGAACTTAAATTGAATATACAGAATTCAATATAAGTCGAATTTCTTCAAAACAAGAAACGTTCGAATCTGTTAAACTATATATTTCCAATGAAAGTGAAAAATTGAGATTTGGTCTTATAAATTGTGAGTTATGTCTAAATAAAATTTTCAAATAGTCGCTATGAAATCGTTTATATATTATAGTAATTTATTTTATAAATAAATCGAGTTTAAATAATCTGAATGTTATTTTTAATTGAAACATCAAGTTTGGAATTCAAATATGTTTATTTTGAAGTTATACACTGTTATATTCAGATATATCGATCTAAATGAGAATTCTGCATTTTTTTAAACCTTCTGCAAAACTTGTACCTAAGATTTGACAAAACTCTGACAAGTTATTTACATATCCTCATCTTAATAAAAATATTCATCCATGTCCAAACAACGTTCGCTAGCCAAAAATGTCAGCAAGATATATTTGCTTTGGGATGCCAAAATTTCTATCTGATCTAGAAGTGTACATTAACTAAATAATAGAGAGATATAATAATGTGATATTTATGTCATGAGGATCTCATCTTCCGGGAGCACAGTAATAAAATCCTATCGGATAATTTGAAAGTTTAAAAGAAAGAAATTCTTGCCATGTTAAATTGTGAGGATTGGTCAAACTTTTTTACTGCAAAGTGCAAACCTTATAATTTAATAATTGGGAAGCTTCCTTTGAAAGCCAACGTATTCCTTCCAACAGAAGCTACCCTATGTATTCTACAGGAAGCCACTCCTCTCTTTTATATGCCCAATTGTCCTTCCTTTATTATTTTGTTTTAGTCGATCTCCTTCAGATTAAATAAAATAAAGGGAAATCATGATCTTTAAACCACAATTTAAAATCAAATACTCCACAATAAACTCGATTTTAAATCCGTTGTCAACCTGAGACCGAGACCTTCAATTTCATACAAAAACTGAGTGAATGCGAACTGTTGGGGAACACAGTGGTGAGGGAGAATAATGAGAGAAAGGAATATTTGAAGAAGCTATTAATTAGTGAATTTTAAGGGGTGGTGAGAGCTATATGCTATATAAATTTGGTAGGAAGTGGAGCAGCGTCGAAGCCGTGATTCTGGTTCGAAGCGACAGGGGTTTACGCCAGATTCTGGCAAGCTCGAGCTGATTGGGTGAAAACTGTTTTTGGCGAAGGTAGGTGGAGTGATGGCGCACAAATTAATGATGGTGTGGCATATTCCAGTGATCGATGTCCGGGGTTGGAATTAGTTGAACGGAGGTTATCTGAAATTGCCGCTCTTCGTAATCAAGAAGAATTACCCCCACATTATTGGGGTTAGATGAGGTGGGATCGTCGTGCTGGGGATTTTGTGAACTTCGGTCGATGGGGGAGGGGGGAGGCTACGACATGGGCGGAAGGTGGTGAAGTTATCGTATATTGACTAGTGAAGAAAAAGGATCGGGATTTTCTTCCTGTTATTCAGTAAACCGCATGATTTTGGAGGGATTTCCTTCGTTAAGCACGGTGATTAGAGGGCTAATTAAGTAATTAGTGAATTTAATTTATATTAATTCAATCAAAACATTGTTACACATATAATATGTTTGTTCGTAAGTTATCTGGGAAAGGAGGGTGATGAATTGGGTGTTTTGCGCAAGTTCCTGGAATAAATTATTTGGGTATGATGAGCATGGCAGGAAATGGAAAGCATGGGTTTTGTGTTTGCACAGCAAAGGGGACTGGGTGTGTTCATGGATCACAGTCATGGTGGAAGCAGGTGGATGCAATGACAAGAGGAAGTCGGGTTTGTCTTGGTTGGGGAAGAGATTATTGGTGGAAGTTGTGGCAGCATCCAGAATGAGCTGAAAGTGGTGAACTATTGGCAGTCTAGTATTTCAAACAATCAAGAAGGATTTATTTTAACCAGGGTAATTAGTTTAATTAAACATAATTAGTGACTTAATTAATTTCATTCTGAAATCATTGTCTTAAAAGTGTATAACTATCCCATGTGAAAACAGAATAGGACGAAATCGGTCACGTTGGAATCATAGCGACAAAATCTACGTTGTACAACCGTTTTCACTGATAAAGCTACTGGAATTCCGTAAAAGAAAATAAATCAAGCGTATGTTTGATTTTAAGAGGAACAAAAGCAGAATAGTTGACTGCGAACCAAGGTAAGTAAACTCACTAACTCTGAATCATTTATATTTTAATATAAACGAGTTTTAAATTTATTTTATACCGTGTGATGGTTGTTTGGATAAATTATCGATAAAATTGGTTGAAATGGTTGATATAGTTATACCGTTGATCGATTATTAATTCAGTTCATTATGATATTTCATATTGATGTTAATATTATTGATGTTGATTAATATTTGTGGATGCAGGGAAACAGGTTGTAGGGATCCAACGGGATTCCTCAACATTTATATTACTGTTTAAATTGATTGTGATATTGATGAAATATTTAATTGGTGATTAATTATATTGTGTTTAAATTACACTGGCCCTAGAATTTTGATATTTACATATCGTAAATATTTCTGAATATAGAAATGGGAATTTGAATTTTAAAAAGGAAATTTACTTCCAAAAATAGAATTTTATTCTGAATAGAGTTGGAAATAGAAACCGGTTCAAATGTATGAATCAGGAAGTTGTTTATAAATGAAAATATGAGTTAATTGAACTATTTATCATTGGATACATTGAAATATAAATTCAAATTTGAATTTATATAGAAATGTGGAAGTCGGTTTTGAAAGCAATATTTGAAATGAGATTTATACTTAGCAATTATTAAGGAAATTTTAAACGGGATTTTAAATAATTGAAATAGAAGAATAAGGCTTGTATAAATGATTCTAAATAAAAGCTATAAATAAGATTTGGGTTTAAGATATTATTTATAAGTATGAAATCAAACCGATTTGATTGTATATAAAGAAATATATTCACGATTAAAGTGAAAAATGGTTTAAAGGAAATATTTTGCAAATGAAATATCTCTAAAGTAAATCTAGATTTGAAATATGAATCCAGATTGTAAATTGAATGAAAAGGGAAATGGGTAATCATTTTAAAAGAAAATGATGAATCTTATTTCAAAATTTTTAATATAGAATAAAATGCGATAACGTTTGTAGACTAGAATGGTTATAAAGGAATTGGGTAGGGATTTGGAAAGGATAATTTCAAAAGTGAATTTGGAATTTGAATTAACCTGAAATGGTAGATAAATTCCGAAGTTCGGAATATAGATTATTCAAGAGAAAGTTATTTATTGGAATTCGATTATATCGAATTTATGGAAGTAGTTATTTTTACTTTCTGTTTGAATCAAATTTAATTATCTATTTATTTACTTATTAATTTATTTTATTGAAATTAATAAGTACAAGTTATAATTGGTATAAACCAAATATTTGAAACAATGATTATAATGCTGCTGTTATAATAAATGTTTTGAAAATCTAAACAGCGATTATAACGCTATTGTTATAATAAATGTTTTGTAAATCTAAACAGCGATTTTAATGCTACTATTATAATAAATGTTCTATAAATCTATACAACGATTGTAACGCTATTGTTAAAATAAATGTTTATAAATCAAATATTTGAAAACAACGATTATAACGCTACCGTTATAATCAATGTTTTTCTGTAAATGAAGTGTATTCTTAGATTGAATCTGAGAGTCGTGTAAGCGATGTTTAGTCTGAAGTTGAAACACCCCACCTCCGTTAGGGTCACTCTCAAAGGGAATGCCCTAATTTTGGTGGAGGTTTATAAGTATAAGTCACAGATATACAAGACAGATATAGGAACACATATTTGTAAACAGCGGAAGAACAACAAACTTTATTTCATAAAGCCAAATACGTGTTACAAAACATCACCATAATTGTCTTACATCCTTTCCAAAAACATAACATAACATTTTCATAATCTGTCTTGAGTACATTATTTAAAGAAGCATAAATAAAACGTAGATAAACTGCAAAAGCCCCATAGTGGATTGTCCAAAGCCATAGTTCAAAACAGGAAAGTCCAAGCAATACATTTCTCTTCTTCAAGCTGGATGTTAAGGTTGGTCAAGCTGCTGTGTTCCCTCCCTGTGGACCTGGGGGGGGGGGGGAACGGAAGAAAAGAAGACGAAAGAAAAGTAGAGTCAGACATAAAGCCTGAGTAAGTCTAGTACTATTTTGTCTATGAATAAAGAACTGGGTATGATAAGTATAAACAGGAAGTGGGCAAGCACAATAAACTTGGTTAAGTTGTCTAGGGTCGAATATACTATCGTTCCCCATGTTAATCTCTGAACCCATATAAACTAGTTTCCCACTGGCACCCCATAATCAGGGTGATGTGATCCATTCAATGATGATCGGCTCCTACTCGCATAGTTACATGTGTCTTACGGCCCCCCGATGTCTGTAGTTACCTATGCTGGTCCCACCATGGGGTGTATCAAGTCCCAGGGTGGCGGCCCGACACAACCTTAGAGTGCACAGGTATGCTACTAGTGTCCAGTGCCTTATTTTCTGCGCCGGAGTGTGTGCACGCCCGCACTCCGTTAGAACCTACACTGCTACACCACCGCCGTCGATTTGACCTCTTACAATCAGCCCAGTAATCGTGCCCCACCTTGCCTAGTTTCAGGGTATCCTGATACACCTTCTAGGGTTACTGCTGAAAAGGGTCCCCCGTTACTAGGTTTTCTATCTCTAGCCAACATGCTAAGTTAGTTAAGTGTTTCCCTAACCTAACCCCACCAGTCCGTTTAGTTTAGCATGTTCCAATTTGATTAAGTCTTTAGTTCACTTAATCCTAACAATCCTGACTCAGCCTTAACTGTCTTATTAAGGCCCTGACCTCTCACATTAGACAGGTATTGTTGTGGCTGCCTGTTGCCGGTTGGTTCCGGGCAGTCTTACGCCACAACTCAGTCTAACCTCGGGTCCTTATTGGGCTCCATGTTTAACCTCTCACATTGGATAGGTATTGTTGTGACTACTGGACAGCCGGGCGGTTTCGGGCAGGTTTACATCACAACTCAATCCAACCTCGGGTTAAACACGTCGTATTTTCTACATTTACATATTTTGTCATTCTTCTTTATTTCTTATATGTAAATATTTGCGGCCCATTATTAAGTTGATGGTGTAAAGGTTACACCAATCATGGGCCCAACCCATACTTGAACTTGGGCCCTTCTATTTTATATTTTCATTCATTAGTAATTTTAACCCAACGTTATTTCCCCCGTTTTACACGTCCGTTTATTATATATATATATATATATATATTGGGCTTAGCCTTTTAAAGCCCAATTTAGCCATGCGAAAAGGGGAGGCTTAAAGCGTGATAAACAAAGAGGGGAATGTGAGCGTATGAACTTGCAATATGACGTTGGGAATACAAAATAGAAACTGGTGTACTTGCATAGTAGTGACATAAACTTTGGTCATAAAGCATAGGTGACATGAATCAAAGCATGTGAACTTGTAGTTGAGATAAGAGTCTAAATTGGGTATCATTATTGACACATAGTCATAATTACAACATGAACCTATACTTTTATTTATGCATAATGTCAAACATAAGCATGGCATAAATATTTCTAACATAAGCATGGCATAATGTCAAACATAAGCATGGCATAAATATTTCTAACATAAGCATGGCATAATGTCAAACATAAGCATGGCATAAGTATAGTTAAATTTGTTCACATAACCATGGCATAAATACTTCTAACATGAAATCATGATTTTTACTTTAGTCATACAAACTTGCAAAAAGGGATTTTTGAACCTAACCTAGCTATGTACCACATATATCATCATAAAATTCTTGTAAACAAGATAGACTTAATCATGGATTTCAATTATGCCAAATATCATTCATAGCCTAGCCATATTCATAAGTTTGCAAATAGGTTTTCTAGTACAAAAGCATGGCTTAATACATGATGCCAAATTCCCAACATAATTTCATATGGATTATAATAACCCAAACTTATTCCAATTACTTACAAAATAATTTATGCACAAAAATATACATCATGATGGCATAGTAGCACAATCCCAAACTTGCATGAATTTAAATCAACTACATACATGTAGTTTCATAATTTGCGAAATATTCCAAACGTATACTTGCATAGAACTACCGCATGTAGTTCTTTATAACATGAATAACATAATTCAAGAATATCCAAACGTATATAATATTTCAAATTGATAAGAACGCACAAATATGAATAACTTTATTGCCACAATTCAAGCATACAAACCAACACAATTGTTTATTCATACCAAAGTAATACTCTACTTACAATGGTGTGATGAATTCTCTAATTTAGGGATTGAAGACGCGGTTTGATTTGATTGAGTTGCTTTATGCCTTAGAATTTTCTTCCTAATCCTCTCTCCAAATTTGGTGGCTACTCCTAGTCGTTCCTCAGCAACATGGCGGCTTTGTTCTTATTTTTGAATGAATAGATTAGGGTTTAGTCTAGGGTTGTTTTTATAGGGGTTAGGAACTGATTAGGACCATTGATGTTGCCTGGATTGATCGTAGCCATTCATTAGGAAGAGAGACCAATTAGAACCCGCCACCTAGCCCTAATGACAAAGCAGACCACAGAAAATCGACCACATAGAGAATAGGCCAGCCGGGTTAGACTGGGCTCGACCTGGGTCTGGACCAGGTCGACATGCCTGTCGACAGCCCTGTCGACAGCCCTGTCGACCTGGTTAGACCAGGTCGACAGCCCAGTCGAGCTGGGTGCGTCAGGCGGGCGTTTTTATGCCCTAGCCCATTGGGCCCCATTTTCGAATTTAAACTTTATTTTATTCTGTTTGAATTTTAAACTTAATTCTCAAACTTCCGAAGGCCATATCTTCTTCATACGGACTCCGTTTTTCGAAAACTCGGACTCTATTTCGCGTATTTTTCCGAGACGAACGCAATGGCGTATCCCGTTTCCCTTAGTTCTTTGATCTCAAATTAATTATACTTTAATTTGTTAATTTCACAGTTATAGAATTTTCGGGGTGTTACATTCTCCCCCACTTAAAAGGATTTCGTCCCCGAAATCTTTAAGTTAGGAGGAATGTATATCCTAACATCCAACCATCCATCTACTAATCCATCAAACACGAGCATCCATTGTCCTTAAAAGACCTCTAATGCTTCATGATCATATGCGAAGTGTGTGTATACATGAACTTATCTAATGCAAAATCAGGCGGTCTACTGATTCAGTTGACCTCCTTAATGCGAATTATGTAGGTGCCATGAATCCATTATGTATGCAAATTTTCCTATTCTTGATTCTACATGAGTGCACAATCATTCAATACAAATGCAACATCCATATGACAACGCATTAAAGTTCAACCATATACGAATGCAAACTTATATGCATATGCAATATGAAGTGACTGAGCCGATCTAAAACCTAGATTGTGTGTGTATATGCAACCACAAGCAAACACTAGCAATCACTTGCAACCACTTGCAACCATCATCCATAACATGTTTCAACTACATGTTTCCATCCAAAAGGTTTCCACCTAAAAGATACGGTCGAGGAAATATACCTGAAAAGATAGATAAAAGCGCAACTTAAGGAAAAGGAAAGATCAAGGATGTACCCTCAAACAGAAAAGGGTAGGCAGTGCGTATTCTAGCTTCAGTTTCCCAAGTCGCGTCTCCCTCGGCGTCACTCCACTGAACTTTGACGAGCTTGACTTCACGGTTGCGTAGCTTCTTCACTTCCGTTCCTAAGATGCGGGTTGGAACTTTTCTTATGGTTGCTTCGCGTTCCACTTCGGCCTCTTCGAGGATATTTGGCTCTACCACTTCAGCTGACTCATGTAGACATTTTCGGAGATGTGAAACGTGAAAAACGTTGTGGACTCCAGCCAACTTCTCGGGTAGCTCTAATCTATAGGCCATTTTCCCAATTTTCTCGATAATAGGGAATGGCCCTACGAACCTTGGTGCCAGTTTTCCTGTGGTTCCAAAACGAACAACGTTCCTTAGCGGTGATACCTTGAGAAAAACTCTGTCTCCAACCTCAAATTCAAGGTCGGTCCTCCTCTTGTCGGCATAGGACTTTTGTCTGTCTTGGGCCGTCTTCATCCTTCTTCGTATTAAGTCTACTTTCTCTGAGGTCTCTCGGATCATGTCATGTCCAAGTATGAGCTTATCCGTGGACTCCCACCAACAAGTGGGCGATCGGCACGGTCTTCCATATAAAGCTTCGAAGGGTGCCATTCCGATGGTTGCTTGATAGCTGTTGTTGTAGGCAAATTCTACCAAAGGAAGGTGGTCTTCCCATGTCCCTCCGAAGTCAAGGATGCATAGCCTTAAGAGGTCTTCCAAAACTCTGTTCACTCTCTCTGTTTGGCCGTCGGTTTGGGGATGATAGGCTGTGCTCAAGCATAACTGCGTTCCTACTGCTTCTTGCAGACTCCGCCAAAACTCACTGGTGAAGATGGGGTCTCGGTCACTAACAATGCTAGATGGTATTCCATGGAGTCGAACGATTTCCTTGAGGTAAAGTGATGCTAGGGATGAGGCAGTTCTCTTACTTTTGACAGGTAAAAAGTGGGCGCTTTTAGTAATCCTATCCACTATTACCCAAATGCTAGTGTTGCCTCTCCTAGACCTAGGCAGCCCATCGATGAAGTCCATTGAGATGCTATCCCACTTCCACTGCGGGACCTCTAGAGGATGTAGTAGTCCGCCAGGCTTTTTCTGTTCCGCTTTAACCTGTTGGCACACCATACACTTAGAAACGAACTCTGCCACGTCCTTTTTCATGTCGTTCCAGAAGAAAGTCCTTTTTATGTCTTTGTACATTTTATCTCCGCCTGGGTGTATCGTCATCTTGGAGTGATGTGCTTCCTCGAGAACCTTCTTTATTAAACCTTTTGTCTGTGGGACGCATAGTCTTCCGTCTCGCCTTAGCAAACCCTTATCGTCGATGGAGTATCTGTTGAGGTGACTCGAAGTCTCACCCCTAATTAGTCTATCAATCATTTCCACAAGCTGAGGGTCTTCGCGTTGTGCTGCCCCTACTAAATCTACTAAAGTTGGGCGCACTTCGAGAGATGCTAGCAAACCTGGTACGAAATCGGAGGAGGGCCTAAAGTCGAAGCTGGCTATAAACTCTAGGCTTTGTCTTTCAACAAACAACGGGCTTAGGGTCAATTTCTTTCGGCTCAACGCGTCTGCCACTACGTTGCCTTTGCCCGGAGTGTAGGAGATTTCGAAATCGTACGAGGCAAGAAACTCCATCCACCTTTGTTGCCTTAAGTTAAGATCTTTCTGCGAGAAAAGATATTTCAACGATTTATGGTCAGTGTAAAGTTCGAACTTCTCACCTAGGAGATAGTGTCGCCAAGACTTGAGTGCAAAGACGATGGCGGCTAACTCAAGATCGTGGGTTGGGTAGTTCTTTTCGTGCACCTTCAACTGCCTCCCGCCATAAGCTACTACCCTTCCTTCTTGCATTAAGACGGCGCCTAGCCCTGTCCCACATGCATCCGTATAAACAGTGAACATTTTGCTCCCATCCGGCAGCGTCAAAACTGGGGCTGTTGTGAGAGCCCTTTTCAGTCGTTGGAAAGAAAACTCGCAATCCAAATCCCAATTGAACACTAGATTCTTCTTAGTTAATTTCGTGAGCGGAGCTGAGATTTTCGCAAAATCCTTTATGAACTTTCGATAGAAACCTGCTAGTCCTAGAAAGCTTCGGACCTCAGTCGCATTCCTTGGTGTCTTCCAATCTTGTACCGCCACTACCTTAGCAGGGTCCACTGCTAACCCTTGTTTGGATACTATGTGCCCAAGGAACCTCACCTCTTCTCTCCAAAAGTGGCATTTGGAGAACTTGGCTTTTAGTTGATGGACTCGCAAAGTTTCCATGATTGCCCTTAAGTGCTGAGCATGTTCCTCTTCACTCTTTGAGAAGATAAGGATATCATCTACGAAGACCACTACGAATTTGTTGAGGAAATCTCTAAATACCCTACTCATCAGGTCCACGAAGTAAGCAGGTGCATTTGTCAAGCCGAAAGGCATGACAAGCCATTCAAAGAAGCCGTCTGGGGTTCTGAACGCCGTTTTATCGATGCTATCTTCAGCCACCCTTAGCTGATGAAAACCGGTTGCTAAATCGAGCTGGGAGAAAACAGACGCTCCTACAAGCTGGTCAAATAAATCGTCAATTCTAGGGAGAGGGTGCCTATTCTTTTTCGTTAGCTTGTTGAGCTCCCTATAGTCAACACATAGACGGAGTGAACCATCCGCCTTTGTAGCGAACACCACCGGAGCGCCCCATTCTGAAATGCTCCTCCTAATGAACCCCTTTTCTAGAAGCTCTTTAATCTGTTTACTGAGCTCTTTCCTTTCCCGTGGAGCCATATGTCTAACGGGCAACGCAACGGGCTTTGCATTATCTACAAGATATATGCGGAAGTCTATTTCCCGCTTCGGAGGCAAGCCCTTCACCTCTTCAAAGACATCCGGATATTCCCGGACCACTCTAACTGATTGCAAATTTTCAACAGAGGCATCTAGCGATTCAAGATAACTAAGCATAATCGCATGCGAGGGATTACAAGAAATTTCCAAAGTATTACCGAGCTGGGTTAGGAGCCTAACAACCCTTTTCTCACAATCAAGGATGGCCCCATTACTGGATAGCCAATCCATGCCCAAAATCAAACCATACCCCGAAAAGCCCAAAACAAAGGCACTACATTGAAATTCTACACTTAGAATAGAAATTTTCAATTCCAAACAGATCATAGACAAATGAGCTGGGCCCCCAATTGGGTTTGAAACAATTAAGGGGTCCTCTACCATACTAGTTTTTAGGTGCAGAGATTCTACTAAAGCAGACGAGATAAAGGAGTGTGATGCGCCAGAATCAAATAAAGTGCGAACGGGGTGATCATAAAGATAAACTACACTTTCTACAGAAGTATTTATACCTCGCTGTTGCAGAGGTGGCGCTTCTAGCACATGAACCTGTGCCCCTGGGGTGGATCCAGCCCTCTGCCCCTGTCCTCGTTTCTTTGGGCAGTCCTTATCCCTGTGGCCTGTCTCACCGCAAGAAAAGCACCCACCATTTTCCTTGGCCTTCTTTTTCCGGCAGTCCTTTAGTAAGTGCCCCACTTTGCCACAGAAATTACACTTCCTCTTCTCTTTGTTGCCTTTCCCGCCCTTCTTAAAGTCTGTCTTCTTGGGCTGCAAACCCTCTTTCTTCTTGCCCTTATCCTCTTCATTCAACAATGCCATTTGCACCAATCTTTCATACGTGGCTCCCATGGGTATATGGGTCATGGCCAAACTGTGTAATGGCTCATTCAACCCTTTGACGAAACGGAGAGCCTTCTTGTGTGGGGTGTTGACTAGGTCAAGCCCAAACCTAGCCAGCTCATCGAATTGATTCACATACTCTCTGACTGTTTTGTCCCCTTGCTTAAGAAATAAGAATTTTTCTAACTGCAAACTTCTTTCTGCATCTGAGAGAAATTTAGTCTCAAGCCTTGCCCTAAAGTCCTCCCATGTCTCCACTGGTCTTTCAGCATTAGTGACTTCCCACCAGTAGGAAGCCTCGCCCTTCAATAGCCATACCGCCAGTTGTACTTTTTGTCTATCTTCTACCTCAAAGATGATGAATAGGTCCTCCGTTTCTTTCAGCCAATTTCTAGCTGCCACGAAGGACTCAGTTCCATGGAAATCCCTTCCTCCCATAGCTTTAAAATCTTTACATATCTTAGCAAACGTGTTTCCCCGAGGAGGAGGTGGAGGAAAAGGTGCCGCTGCAGCTGGATGATTCCCTGCAGCTGGGGGAGGAGGAACGGTAGGACCTGGCTGAGTGGCCCTTGCTTCTAAGAACCGTCTAAACCAACTAGGTATTGGCACCCCTTCTGGCAAGTTAAGATCTTCGGACATGCTGAAACAAAAAGGATAGATTCAAAACGAAGGATAAGAGATAGTACCTATGGCTTTGGGGAGTGGACTTTGCCCTTTTTAAAATAAAATAATATTTTCTTTTAAAAATGCTTCTTTAAATTTCCTTTTTGAAAATAATTTTCAAAACTTTTTATCTTATCTGGTAAACCTATGCTCTGATACCAAGTGAAACACCCCACCTCCGTTAGGGTCACTCTCAAAGGGAATGCCCTAATTTTGGTGGAGGTTTATAAGTATAAGTCACAGATATACAAGACAGATATAGGAACACATATTTGTAAACAGCGGAAGAACAACAAACTTTATTTCATAAAGCCAAATACGTGTTACAAAACATCACCATAATTGTCTTACATCCTTTCCAAAAACATAACATAACATTTTCATAATCTGTCTTGAGTACATTATTTAAAGAAGCATAAATAAAACGTAGATAAACTGCAAAAGCCCCATAGTGGATTGTCCAAAGCCATAGTTCAAAACAGGAAAGTCCAAGCAATACATTTCTCTTCTTCAAGCTGGATGTTAAGGTTGGTCAAGCTGCTGTGTTCCCTCCCTGTGGACCTGGGGGGGGGGGGGAACGGAAGAAAAGAAGACGAAAGAAAAGTAGAGTCAGACATAAAGCCTGAGTAAGTCTAGTACTATTTTGTCTATGAATAAAGAACTGGGTATGATAAGTATAAACAGGAAGTGGGCAAGCACAATAAACTTGGTTAAGTTGTCTAGGGTCGAATATACTATCGTACCCCATGTTAATCTCTGAACCCATATAAACTAGTTTCCCACTGGCACCCCATAATCAGGGTGATGTGATCCATTCAATGATGATCGGCTCCTACTCGCATAGTTACATGTGTCTTACGGCCCCCCGATGTCTGTAGTTACCTATGCTGGTCCCACCATGGGGTGTATCAAGTCCCTGGGTGGCGGCCCGACACAACCTTAGAGTGCACAGGTATGCTACTGGTGTCCAGTGCCTTATTTTCTGCGCCGGAGTGTGTGCACGCCCGCACTCCGTTAGAACCTACACTGCTACACCACCGCCGTCGATTTGACCTCTTACAATCAGCCTAGTAATCGTGCCCCACCCTGCCTAGTTTCAGGGTATCCTGATACACCTTCTAGGGTTACTGCTGAAAAGGGTCCCCCATTACTAGGTTTTCTATCTCTAGCCAACATGCTAAGTTAATTAAGTGTTTCCCTAACCTAACCCCACCAGTCCGTTTAGTTTAGCATGTTCCAATTTGATTAAGTCTTTAGTTCACTTAATCCTAACAATCCTGACTCAGCCTTAACTGTCTTATTAAGGCCCTGACCTCTCACATTAGACAGGTATTGTTGTGGCTGCCTGTTGCCGGTTGGTTCTGGGCAGTCTTACGCCACAACTCAGTCTAACCTCGGGTCCTTATTGGGCTCCATGTTTAACCTCTCACATTGGATAGGTATTGTTGTGACTACTGGACAGCCGGGCGGTTCCGGGCAGGTTTACATCACAACTCAATCCAACCTCGGGTTAAACACGTCGTATTTTCTACATTTACATATTTTGTCATTCTTCTTTATTTCTTATATGTAAATATTTGCGGCCCATTATTAAGTTGATGGTGTAAAGGTTACACCAATCATGGGCCCAACCCATACTTGAACTTGGGCCCTTCTATTTTATATTTTCATTCATTAGTAATTTTAACCCAACGTTATTTCCCCCGTTTTACACGTCCATTTATTATATATATATATTGGGCTTAGCCTTTTAAAGCCCAATTTAGCCATGCGAAAAGGGGAGGCTTAAAGCGTGATACACAAAGAGGGGAATGTGAGCGTATGAACTTGCAATATGACGTTGGGAATACAAAATAGAAACTGGTGTACTTGCATAGTAGTGACATAAACTTTGGTCATAAAGCATAGGTGACATGAATCAAAGCATGTGAACTTGTAGTTGAGATAAGAGTCTAAATTGGGTATCATTATTGACACATAGTCATAATTACAACATGAACCTATACTTTTATTTATGCATAATGTCAAACATAAGCATGGCATAAATATTTCTAACATAAGCATGGCATAATGTCAAACATAAGCATGGCATAAATATTTCTAACATAAGCATGGCATAATGTCAAACATAAGCATGGCATAAGTATAGTTAAATTTGTTCACATAACCATGGCATAAATACTTCTAACATGAAATCATGATTTTTACTTTGGTCATACAAACTTGCAAAAAGGGATTTTTGAACCTAACCTAGCTATGTACCACATATATCATCATAAAATTCTTGTAAACAAGATAGACTTAATCATGGATTTCAATTATGCCAAATATCATTCATAGCCTAGCCATATTCATAAGTTTGCAAATAGGTTTTCTAGTACAAAAGCATGGCTTAATACATGATGCCAAATTCCCAACATAATTTCATATGGATTATAATAACCCAAACTTATTCCAATTACTTACAAAATGATTTATGCACAAAAATATACATCATGATGGCATAGTAGCACAATCCCAAACTTGCATGAATTTAAATCAACTACATACATGTAGCTTCATAATTTGCGAAATATTCCAAACGTATACTTGCATAGAACTACCGCATGTAGTTCTTTATAACATGAATAACATAATTCAAGAATATCCAAACGTATATAATATTTCAAATTGATAAGAACGCACAAATATGAATAACTTTATTGCCACAATTCAAGCATACAAACCAACACAATTGTTTATTCATACCAAAGTAATACTCTACTTACAATGGTGTGATGAATTCTCTAATTTAGGGATTGAAGACGCGGTTTGATTTGATTGAGTTGCTTTATGCCTTAGAATTTTCCTCCTAATCCTCTCTCCAAATTTGGTGGCTACTCCTAGTCGTTCCTCAGCAACATGGCGGCTTTGTTCTTATTTTTGAATGAATAGATTAGGGTTTAGTCTAGGGTTGTTTTTATAGAGGTTAGGAACTGATTAGGACCATTGATGTTGCCTGGATTGATCGTAGCCATTCATTAGGAAGAGAGACCAATTAGAACCCGCCACCTAGCCCTAATGACAAAGCAGACCACAGAAAATCGACCACATAGAGAATAGGTCAGCCGGGTTAGACTGGGCTCGACCTGGGTCTGGACCAGGTCGACATGCCTGTCGACAGCCCTGTCGACAGCCCTGTCGACCTGGTTAGACCAGGTCGACAGCCCAGTCAACCTGGGTGCGTCAGGCGGGCGTTTTTCCGCCCTAGCCCATTGGGCCCCATTTTCGAATTTAAACTTTATTTTATTCTGTTTGAATTTTAAACTTAATTCTCAAACTTCCGAAGGCCATATCTTCTTCATACGGACTCCGTTTTTCGAAAACTCGGACTCTATTTCGCGTATTTTTCCGAGACGAATGCAATGGCGTATCCTGTTTCCCTTAGTTCTTTGATCTCAAATTAATTATACTTTAATTTGTTAATTTCATAGTTATAGAATTTTCGGGGTGTTACAGAAGTTGTGAGCTTTAACTATTTCAAAGTTAAGAATGTTGTTCAGTTATGGTCTAAGAGGTGATTATACCCCAACTTTATTGACTTCATGATTGATGGAGGAATGGTTAAGGTTCAATAGTGAAGATTGGTTACCAATATGGTTAGTTCATAAATGATTAATGGTTTGAGTTATAATAACGATGTTTTATAACATCGCATTAATTTAAAGGATTTTGAAATGTTTCCCCAAATAAAACAAGAGATATTTCTACGCATGGAAAATGAAATGACTTGGTCAACGAGGAATTAGGAAATGGAATATGGAAACATTTTACCGATATTAATAAGGTATATTTTCTGAATACAGAAAATAAAAATTCATGAATATTTATAAATGTTTTCTAACTGGAGTAAGAGATATTTTCTTAAATAAAGAGCTTAGATATTCAAAATGTTTTTTCTAAGAACCAGGAGAGAAAATAGAGCTTTGAAAGTATACGAAAGATGGGAATTGGGAATTGGAAATTGGAAATGATAATATAAATAGGAACTAATTCAAAAAGGGGTTAGTGTTGTTTGATGGTCGTTAGAGTTTCCATTTGGAAATAGGATCGTTGGTTTTATGGATGTTTTCTTTGATAGTTAAATCACCAGCTATCAATTTTTTGATTTATTTTATACCTCCGTTGTCAATACGGAGAAACCGGGATCAGATGTATTATTTGAAACTCCGTATTGGCATAAGCGTTAAGAATCAACTTATGCTGGAGATAATTGAAGATGGAGTAAAGTGCAAGCGTTGTTCTGTTAACCCTAGGTAGAAATTGCCCAAGATGGATTAATAGAATGGTGCTTTCGGTTTGTCCAAACCTAGGACAACGTATATGGATGGATGTCTGACGACGTGACATTCAAGTGAATGGTGATAAGATGTTCTAAAAAGAAAATTGTGACCTCAAGCCTCATCAACCGGAAAATGACAGAAATCAGGCAGGCAGCATGGCCATGTGGGCCGCTCCCATTAGGGGTATTATCACCTGATCTAGAGAAATTTCATCTGCTTCTTGTTCTATTCGCTGTTGTATGCTTTCAGTAACAGTTGCTGAACACAACCGTTGGTGATAATATGCTCGGTACACTCAAGTTAAATGAGTGTCCAGCCATGTGTGGGTCGGGCTGCAAGACGTTCTTGTTAAACCCAGTGTATTCCCCTTTAGAGATACACTATTGGAAGGTGGTTCCATACCTTGTCATGTTGGAAATCCAATCTCCAATAAGCGCCCTGCGGTTTTCGATTTTATATTATATATGGAGCGCGAGATGCAAGCGTTCCGCTAGATTCTATGTATTTGATGTAGACATTATTATAATATCACTGGATTTGATATCAAAAATATTTTTGGTTATTGTAAGATAAGAACCATCCATATTTATGTGTGGATCGGTCTTACGATTATCATTTCTTTCGAAATGATTTTTAAAGTTAAACAAATTGTTGGAGTTTACTCACACCAATCCAATGACTGACCCAGAGTTTATTTTGTTTTCCTAAACTCTTGGGTGTCCAAATTTGTATGGGCAGTCAAGTAGTCAGGATTTTATAGATTCACTTGGAGGAGCTTGAAGCAGGAGGCTTCATCAACTAGTTATAGACTATCATATTTTCTGTTGTGTACTGTGTTGTATCTAGAAACAGGTGTTTATAACTGTTCCAAGAATAAATGTTGTGCTCTAATGATGGTATGTATATACATTTACTGATTTGTATCCCAAAAGTCATGTTGTATAGTATATTTTATTCGTTCCACTGTGAGATTTATGTTCTTCGTTTTCTTCTATTCAAATTTCTCTTTCTTTCTGTTTCTCATCCTCAAACATCTTTTTACTAATGATTTGTATTTTTGTGCGACTTGGGCTGGACGTGTGGTGTTATTAGTCGACTCAAAGGGTATGGCAATTCGGGCCATAACATTTGGTATCGGAGCTGAAGGTTGAGTAGTAACCTTGGCTCTGTGGCGTAACTCAATAGAGATGGGGTTAGCAATACCTTAGATTGAGTTTGGGTGTATATATATGAGAGAGTGTATGTGTAGATTTGATATAGAATTGTTTTATATTGTGTTGAGTGGTTTATGAATTTTGGTCGATACAGAATGTACAACTATATCAATAGGTGTTTTCTAAATTCTCGAACCAAGCAATTTGACACAGTATTGTTTCAAAATGGGTAAATGAAATAATTTTCCCAAAATTTATTTTGATAAAAAAAATCCAAAATTATTGATTTGGTTGATTGTATTATAATCGAATGGGATTATAATGGTTATATAAACCTAGATTGAATTTGCATAAGAATGGAATATACAAATAAGTTGAATTACAATTGGATTCAGACAAGAATTTGGAATTTAAATCCCGGATGTTTCAGAATATTTGTTGAAATATTTTTAAAAAGTAGTATAACATTACTTTGAAGGATTTTTGAATAAGAATGGTTTTAAATAGGTTTTTAAAGTGATTAAGCATTGAAATCACTTCAGTGGTGAGAAAATAATTCTGATAATGGATCGCTACATTATCGGTATTCATTTTCGAGTTTCTGAGTGATGTATTGATACCATAATAATTCATTAATGGAAAATTTGTTGAAAAGAACAAGTTGTTTTGAAAAATTCAAATGTTTTGGATTGAAATGGTTATAAATTTATGAACACATTTATATTATTTTGAAGGAATTTGAAAAAAAAAGTACGGGAATTTGAATTTTGAAATTTAAAATTTAACTTGTGAAGTTAAATAAATTAAAATGGTGAAAGTGAATCGAATGAGTTAGAATTTAACTTAAGATAAGTTATATAGAATTGTAATAAATTTGAAATTAAATCGAGTAGCTTGTAAATTAAATGTGAACTAAGCTTGAAATATAAGAAATTAATTAATTTAAAATCAATTTAGAAAACATAGATGCTTGTTTATGGATTATAACTTGAATTTATATGGTGAAATATAATATGGATGCGAGGATATTGAATGAAAATTTTGTGGTGATATTGGCTAAAGGAGTGAATAATTATTTAAGCCTCAGTTATTGAAACTCATCTGTTTGATGGAGTACAGGTACCTGAAGCCATCAACTTGATTTTGGTTGCGCAAACAGCATACGATTTAAGCGAGATCGCTTGATAACGCTTATATAAGTTACGCCTATGTAAAAATATAAAAATTAGGGTATTGAATTTTGTTTTTCGACCTTGTGGGTCGATGTATATATATTTGTTGTTCCTGCGATATCACAGAAGTCCCTCCGTACAAGGGAGACTCTACCGAAATTTTCCAAAAATTTAAGGTGTTAGAAAATTTTCAGAATTTTTGAAAATTTTCGTTAGCCAGAATAAATTAATATTTTAATTAAATTTATTGGTTCAATTGAAACTAAATTTAAGAAATAAACCAAATGAATTTTAACTTAGTTAATATGGCATGTAAAATTATTCCTACCTGAGTAACTTCGGGGATGAAATTCTTTTAAGGGGGAAGGAATATAATGTCCCGGAATTTTAACAATTTAATAATTAATTAATTTAATTATTTTAATATATTGGTTTGATAATTTAAATGGGTTGAATTCAAATACTTCGAATATTTAATTAATATAAATAATGGGATAATAATTTTAATTCCGAAATATAGTTATATTTGCCATATCATGTATATTGGATAATTTAATAGATTTAATTCAGTTTAAAATTTAATTATAATAACGAATTTATTTATTATAATGATGTTTTAACGTATAATTTATATTTAAATTTATAACGAGCTCGTAACATCTCGGTAGTTCGTAATATTACATTTTGAACTTAAATTGAATATACAAAAATCAATATAAGTCGGATTTTTTCGACACAAGAAACGTTCCAATCTGTTAAACTATATATTTCCAATGAAAGTGAAAAAACGAGATTTGGTCTTATAAATTGTGAGTTATAATTTGAAGAAGAATAATGAGAGAAAGGAATATTTGAAGAAGCTATTAATTAGCGAATTTTAAGGGGTGGTGAGAGCTATATGCTATCTGAATTTGGTAGGAAGTGGAGCAGCGTCGAAGCCGTGATTCTGGTTCGAAGCGACGGTGGTTTATGCCAAATTATGGCGAGCTCGAGTTGATTGGCTGAAAACTATTTTTGGCGAAGGTAGGTGGAGTGATGGTGCACAAATTGATGATGGTATGGCAAATTTCGGTGATCGATGTCCGGGGCTGGAATTAGTTGAACGGAAGATGTCTGAAACTACCGCTCTTCGAATTCGATAAGAACTACCTCGCACTGGTAGGGTTAGACGAGGTAGGGTCGTCGTGATGGGGAGTCTGGTGAACTTCAGTCGATCGGAGGGGGGAGGCTGCGACATGGGCGGAAGGTGGTGAAGTTATCTTACGCTGACTTGTGAAGAAAAAGGATCGGGATTTTCTTCCTGTTATTCAGTAAACCGCATGGTTTTTGAGGGATTTCCTTCGTTAAGCACTGTGATTAGAGAACTAATTAAGTAGTTAGTGAATTTAATTTATATTAATTCAATCAAAACCTTGTGACACAAATAATATTTTCATTTGTAATTTATCTTGGAAAGGAGGGTGATGAATTGGGTGTTTTGCGCAAGTTTCTGAAACAAATTATTTGGGTTTGATTAGCACAGAAGGAAATGGATAGCATGGGTTTTGTGCATAAACAACAAGGGGGGCCGGGTGTGTTCATGGATCACAGTCATGGTGGAAGCAAGTTGATGCGATGACAAGAAGAAGTCGGGTTCGTCTTGGTTGGGAAGGAGATTGTTGGTGGAAGCTCTGACAGCATCCGGAATGAGCTAAAAGTGGTGAACTATTGGAAGTCAGGTATTTCAAACAATCGAGAAGGATTTATTTAACTAGGGTAATTAATTTAATTAAACGTAGTTAATGAATTAATTAATTTCATTCTGAAATCGTTGTCTTAAAAAGTGTATAACTATCTCATGTGAAAATAGAATAGGACGAAATCAATCACGTTGGAATCATAGCGACGAAGTCTACGTTGTACAACCGATTTCACTGAGAACAGAGCTACGGGAATTCCATAAAAGTAAATAAATCCAGCATCTGTTTGATTTTAAGAGAAACAAAAGCAGAATCGTCGACTGCGAACCAAGGTGAGTAAACTCACTAACTCTGGCTCATTTATATTTTTATATAAACGAGTTTAAAATTTATTTTATACTGTGTGGTGGTTGTTTGGATAAATGATTGATAAAATTGGTTGAAATGGTTGATATAGTTATACCGTTAATCTATTATTAATTCAATTCATTATGATATTTCATATTGATGTTAATATTATTGATGTTGATAAACATTTGTGGATGCAGGGAAACAGGTTGGAGGGATCCAACTGGATTCCTCTACATTTATATTACTATTTACTTTGATTGTGATATTGATGAGATATTTAAATGTGATTAATTATGTTGTGTTTAAATTACACTGGCCCTAGAATTTTGTTATTTACATATCGTAAATATTTACGAATATATAAATGGGAATTTGAATTTTATAAAGGAAATTTATTTCCAAAAGTAGAAATTTGATTTTGAATAGAGTTGGAAATAGAAACCTGTTCAAATGTATGAATTAGAAGTTGTTTACAAGTGAGAATATGAAATAATTGAACTATTTATCATTGGATACATTGAAATATAAAATTCAAATTTGAATTTATATAGAAATATGGAAATCGATTTTGAAACCAATATTTGGAATGAGATTTAAACTTAGAAATTATTAAGGAAAATTTAAACGGGATTTTAAATAATTGGAATAGAAGAATGAGGCTTGTATAAATGATTCTAAATAGAAGTTATAAATAAATTTTGGGTTTAAGATATTATTTATAAGTATGAAATCAAACGTATTTCATTGTATATAAAGAAATATATCCACGATTAAAGTGAAAAATGGTTTAAAGAAAATATTTTGCAAATGAAATATCTCTAAAGTAAATCTAAATTTGAAATATGAATCCAGATTGTAAATTGAATGAAAAGGGAAATTGGTAATCATTTCAAAAGAAAACGATGAATCTTATTTCAAAATTTGGAATATGGAATAAAGTGTGATAACGTTTGTAGACTAGAATGGTTATAAAGGAATTGGGTAAGGATTTGGAAAGGATAATTTCAAAAGTGAATTTGGAATTTGAATTAACCTGAATTGTAGATAAATTCTGATGTTCGGGATACAAATCGAATATAGATTATTCGAAAGAAAGATATTTATTGGAATTCGATTATATCGAATATACGGAAGCAGTTATTTTTGCTTTCCTTTTGAATCAAATTTAATTATTTAATTATTTACTTGTTAATTTATTTTATTGAAATTAATAAGTACAAGTTATATTCGTTATAAGCCAAATATTTGGAAACAACGATTGTAATGCTAATGTTATAATAAATGTTTTGAAAATCTAAACAGCGACTATAATACTACTATTATAATAAACATTTTGTAAATCTAAACAGCGATTTTAATGCTACTATTATAATAAATGTTCTATAAATCTATACAGCGATTGTAATGCTATCTTTAAAATAAATGTTTTATAAATCAAATATTTTAAAACAATGATTATAGCGCTACTGTTATAATCAATTTTTCCTGTAAAAGAAGTGTATTGTTAGATTGAATTAGAGAGTCACATAACCAATGTTTTGTTTGAAGTTGTGAGCTTTGACTATTTAAAAGTTGAGAATGTTGTTCAATTAAGGACCAAGAGGTGATTATACCCCAACTTGATTGACTTCATGATTGATGGAGGAATGGTTAAGGTTCGATAGTGAAGAATGGGTAGAAATATGGTTGGTTAATAAATGATTAATGGTTTGAGTTATAATAACAATGTGTTATACCATCGCGTTAATTTCAAGGATTTTGAAATGTTTCCCCAAATAAAACAAGAGATATTTTCTTTGCATAGAAAATGAAATGAATTGGTCAACGAGGAATTAGGAAATGGAATATGGAAATATTTTACCGATATTGATAAGGTATATTTTCTGAATATAGAAAATAAAGATTCGTGAATATTTATAAATGTTTTCTATCTGGAGTAAGAGATATTTTTTCAAATAAAGAGACTAGATATTCGAAATGTTTTTTTCTCGGAATCAATAGAGAAAATAGAGCTTTGAAAGGATACGAAAGATGGGAAATGGAAATTGGAAATGATAATATAAATAGGAACTAGTTGGAACTAATTTAAAAAGGGGCCAGTCTTGTTTGATGGTTAATCGTTAGAATTTCAATTTGGAAAAATGATCGTTGGTTGTATGGATGTTTTCTTTGATAGTTAAATCACTGCCTATCAAAGTTTTGATTTATTTTATACCTCCGTTGTCAATACGGAGAGACCAGGATCAGTTGTATTATCTGAAAACCACTCTGTATTGGCACAAGCGTTACGAATCAACTTATGCTGGAGATAATTGAAGATGGAGTAAAGTGTAAGGGTTTTTCTGTTAACCCTAGGTAGAAATTGCCCAAGATGGATTAATAGAATGGTGCCTTCGGTTTGTCCAATCCTAGGACAACATATATGGACGGATGTTTGACAACGTGACATTCAAGTGAATGGTGAAAAGAGGTTCTAAAAAGGAAATTGACACCTCAAGCCTCATCAACAGGAAAATGACAGAAACGAGGCAGGTAGCATGGCCATGTAGGTCATTCCCATTAGGGGTATTATCACCTGATCTAGAGAAATTTCATTTGCTTCTTATTCTATTCGCTGCTGTATGCTTTCGGTAACGGTTGCTGGTCATAACCACTGGTTATAATGTGCTCGGTACACTCAAGTTAAATGAGTGGCCAGTCATGTGTGGGCCGGGTTGCAAGACGTTCTTGTTAAACCCAGTGTATTCCCCTCTAGAGATACACTATCGGAAGGTGGTTCCATACCTTGTCATGTTGGAAATCCAATCTCCAATAAGCGCCCTGCGGTTTTCGATTTTATATTATATATGGAGCGTGAGATACAAGCGTTCCGCTAGATTCTATTTGTTTGATATATACATTATTATAATATCACTGGATTTGATATCAAAAATATTGTTGGTTAACGTAAGATAAAAACCATCTATGTTTATGTGTGGATCAGTCTTACAATTATCATTTCTATCGAACGGATTTTCAAGGTTAAACAAATGTTTGGAGTTTACTCACACCAGTCCCATGACTGACCCAGAGTTTATTTTGTTTTGTTTTCCCAGAACTCTTGGGTGCCCAAATTTGTGTGGGCAGTCAAGTAGTCGGGATTTTATCAATTCACTTAGAGGAGCTTGAAGCAGGGGGCTTCTTCAATTAGTTATATACTAACATATTTTCCGCTGTTTACTATGTTGTATCTGGAAATAGGTGTTTATAACTGTTCTAAGAATGAATGTTGTGCTCTGATGATGATATGTATATACATTTACTGATTTGTATCCCGAAAGTTATGTTATATAATATATTTTATTTGTTCTGCTGTGAGATTTATGTTCTTCGTTTTCTTCTATTCTAATTTCTCTTTCTTTCTATTTCTCATCCTCTAACTTATTTTTACTAATGATTTGTATTTCTGTGCGATTTGGGTTGGACGTGTGGTGTTATTAGTCGACTCAAAGGGTAGCGAAATTCGGGCCATTACATTTGGTATCGGAGCTGAAGGTTGAGTAGTAACCATGGCTCTGTGGCGTAACACAATAGATATGGGGTTAGCAATACCCTAGATTGAGTTTGAGTGTGTATATATATGAGAGAGCGTATGTGTAGATTTGATATAAAATTGTTTAATATTGTGTTGACTGGTTTGTTCACTAGTTTATTAATTCTGGTCGATACATAATGTACAACTGTATCTATAGGTGTTTCTAAATTCTCGAACAAAGCAATTTGAAACAGTATTGTTTTCAAATGGATAAATGAAATAATTTTGCCCAAAATTTATTTTGATAAAAAAATCGAAAATAATTGATTTGGTTGATTGTTATTATAGTCTAATGGTAATATAATGGTTATATAAACACAAATTGAATTTGTATAAGAATGGATTACACAAATAAGTTGAATTACAATTGGATTCAGACTAGAATTTGGAATTTAAATCCTGGATGTTTCGGAATATTTTCTGAAATATTTGTAAAAAGTAATATAACATTACTTTGAAGGATTTTTGAATAAGAATCGTTTTAAATAGGTTTTTAAAGTGATTAAGCACTGAAATCAATTCAGTGGCGAGAAAATAATTCTGATAACGGATCGCGGCATTATCGTTATTCATTTTCGAGTTTCTGAGTGACGTATTGTTACCATAATAATTCACTAATGGAAAATTTGTTTGAAAAGAACAAGTTGTTTAAAAAAATTCAAATGTTTTGGATTGAAATGGTTATAAATCTATGAACATGTTTATATTATTTTGAAAGAATTTGAAAAAAAATACGAGAATTTGAATTCTAAAATTTAAAATTTAACTTGTGAAGTTAAATAAGTTAAAATGGTGAAAGTGAATCGAATGAGTTAGAATTTAACTTAAGACAAGTTATATAGAATTGTAATAAATTTGAAATTAAATCGAGTAGCTTGTAGATTAAAAGTGAAATGTGCTTGAAATATAAGAAATGAATTAATTTAAAATCAATTTGGAAAACATAGATGCTTGTTTATGGATTATAACTTGAATGCATATAGTGAAATATAATATGGATGCGAGGATATTGAATGAAAATTTTGTGGTGATATTGGATAAAGGAGTGAATAATTATTTAAACCTCAGTTATTGAAACTCATCTGTTTGATTGAGTACAGGTACCTGAAGCCATCAACTTGATTTTGGCTGCGCAAACAACATTCGATTTAAGCGAGATCGCTTAATAACGCTTATATAAGGTACGCCTACACAAAAATATAAAAATTGGGGTTTAGAATTTTGTTTTCCGACCATATGGGTCGATGTATATATATTTGTTGTTCCTGCGATATCGCAGAAGTCCCTCTATACAAGGGAGACTCTACTGAAATTTTCCAAAAAATATAAGGTGTTTGAAAATTTTCAGAATTTTTGAAAATTTTCGTTAGCCGGAATAAATTAATATTTTAATTGAATTAATTGGTTCAATTGAAACTAAATTTAAGAAATAAACCAAATGAATTTTAACTTAGTTAATATGGCATGTAAAATTATTCCTACCTGAGTAATTCCGGGGACGAAATTCCTTTAATGGGGAAGGAATGTAACATCCCGGAATTTTAGCAATTTAATAATTAATTAATTTAATTATTTTAATATATTGTTTTGATAATTTAAATGGGTTGAATCCAACTATTTCGAATATTTAATTTATATAAATATTGGGATAATAATTTTAATTCCAAAATAGTCGGAAATAGTTATATTTGCCATATCGTATATATTGGATAATTTAATAGAATTAATTCAGTTTAAAATTGAATTATCATAACGAATTTATTTATTTTAACGAAGTTTTAACATACAATTTATAATTAAATTTATAACGAGCTCGTAACATCTCGGTAGTTCGTAATATTATGTTTTGAACTTAAATTGAATATACAAAATTCAATATAACTCGGATTTCTTCGAAATAAGAAGCGTTCGAATCGGTTAAACTCTACATTTCCAATGAAAATGAAAAATCGAGATTTGGTCTTATAAATTGTGAGTTATGTCTAAATAAAATTTTCAAATATTCGTTATGAAATCGTTTATATATTATAGTGATTTATTTAATAAATTGAGTTTAAATAATATGAATCTTATTTTAATTTGAAACATCAAGATTAGAATTCAAATATGTTTATTTTGAAGGTATACATTGTTATATTTGGATGTGTCGATCTAAATGAGAATTCTGCACTGTTTTAGACCTTCTACAAAACTTGTACCTAATATTTGACAAAACTCCGATAAGTTATGTACATATCCTCATCTTAATAAAAATATTCGTCCATGTCCAAACAATGTCCGTCAGTCAAAAATGTCGGCAATATATATTTGCTTTGGGATGCCAAAATTTCTGTCTGATCTATAAGTGTACATTAACTTAACAATAGAAAGATATAATAATGTGATATTTCTGTCATGAGGATCTTATATTCTGGGAGCACAGTAATAAAATCCTATAGGATAATTTGAAAGTTTGAAAGAAAGAAATTCTATCCATGTTAAATTGTGAGGATTGGTTAAACTTTTCTACTGCAAAGTGCAAACCTTATAATTTAATAATCGGGAAGCTTCCTTTGAAAGCCAACGTATTCCTTCCAACATAAGCTACCCAAAGTATTCTACAGGAAGCTAGTCCTCTCTTTTATATACCCAATTGTCCTTCCTTTATTCTTTTGTTTTAGTTGATCTCCTCTAGATTAAAGAAAATAAAATAAAGGGGAATCGTGATCTTTAAGCCATTATTTAAAATCAAATACTCCACAATAAACTCGATTTTTAATTCGTTGTCAACCTGAGACCAAGACCTTCCATTTCATACAAAAATTGAATGAGCGCTAACTGTTGGGGAACACAATGGTGAGGGAGAATAATGAGAGAAAGGAATATTTGAAGAAGTTATTAATTAGTGAATTTTAAGGTGTGGTGAGAGCTATATGTTATCTGAATTTGGTAGGAAGTAAAGCAGCGTCGAAGCCGTGATTCTGGTTCAAAGTGACAGTGGCTTATGCCAGATTCGGGCGAGCTCGAGTTGATTGGGTGAAAACTGTTTTTGGCGAAGGTAGGTGGAGGGATGGCGCACAAATTGATGATGGTGTGGCAAATTCCGATGATCGATGTCCGGGGCTGGAATTAGTTGAAAGGAGGATGTTTGAAACTACCGCTCTTCGTATTCGAGAAGAACTACCTTGTACTGTTGGGGTTAGACGAGGTATGGTCGTCGTGCTTGGGAGTCTGGTGAACTTCGGTCGATGGGGGGGGGGGGGGAGGCTGCGACATAGGTGGAAGGTGGTGAAGTTATCGTACACTGACTGGTGAAGAAAAAGGATTGGGATTTTCTTCCTGTTATTCCGTAAACCGCATGATTTTGGAGGGATTTTCTTCGTTAAGCAAAGTGATTAGAGAACTAATTAAGCAGTTAGTGAATTTGATTTATATTAATTCAATCAAAACCTTGTGACACAAATAATATGTTCATTCGTAAGTTATCTAGGAAAGGAGGGTGATGAATTGGGTGTTTTGCGCAAGTCCCCAGAACAAATTATTTGGGTATATTTAGCACGGCAGGAAATGGATAGCGTGGGTTTTGTGTATAAACAGCAACGGTCATGGTGGAAGTAAGTTGATGCTATGAAAAAAGGAAGTTGGGTTCGTCTTGGTTGGGAAGGAGATTATTGGTGGAAGTTGTGGCAGCATCCGGAATGAGCTGAAAGTGGTGAACTATTGGAAGTCTGGTATTTCAAACAACCTAGAAGGATTTATTTAACTAGGGTAATTAGTTTAATTAAACATAATTAGTGACTTAATTAATTTCATTCTGAAATCGTTGTCTTAAAAAGCGTATAACTATCTCATGTGAAAACAGAATAGGATGAAATCGGCCACGTTGGAATCACAGCGACGAAATCTATGTTGTATTACCAATCTCACTGAGAATAGAGCTACTGGAATTCCGTAAAAAGTAAATAAATCAAGCGTCGGTTTGATTTTAAGAGAAACAAAAGCAAAAACGTCGACTGCGAACCAAGGTGAGTAAACTCACTAACTTTGGCTCGTTTTTTTATATAAATGAGTTTAAAATTTATTTTACATTGTGTGATGGTTGTTTGGATAAATGATTGATAAAATTGGTTGAAATGGTTGGTAGAGTTATACCGTTGATTGATTATTAATTCAGTTTATTATGATATTTAATATTGATGTTAATATTATTGATGTTGATTAACATTTGTGGATGCAGGGAAACAGGTTGGAGGGATCCAACTGGATTCCTCAACATTTATATTACTATTTACATTGATTGTGATATTAATGAGATATTTAATTGGTTATTAATTATGTTGTGTTTAAATTACAATGGCCCTAGAATTTTGATATTTACATATCGTAAATATTTCTGAATATAGAAATGGGAAGTTGAATTTTAAAAAGGAATTTTATTTCCAAAAATAGAAATTTGATTTTGAATAGAGTTGGAAATAGAAACTTGTTCAAATGTATGAATCAGGAAGTTATTTATAAATGAAAATACGAATTAATTGAACTATTTATCATTGGATACATTGAAATATAAAATTCAAATTTGAATTTATATAGAAATGTGGAAATCGGCTTTGAAACCAATATTTGAAATGAGATTTGAAATTATTAAGGAAATTTTAAATGGGATTTTAAATAATTGAAATAAAAGAATGAGGCTTGTATAAATAATTCTAAATAGAAGTTATAAATAAAATTTGGGTTTAAGATACTATTTATAAGTATGAAATCAAACTGATTTGATTGTATATAAAGAAATATATTCACGATTAAAGTGAAAAATGGTTTAATGGAAATATTTTGCAAATGAAATATCTCTAAAGTAAATCTTGATTTGAAGTATGAATCCATATTGTAAATTGAATGAAAAGGGAAATGGGTAATCGTTTTAAAAGAAAACGATGAATCTTATTTCAAAATTTGGAATATAGAATAAAGTGTGATAACGTTTGTAGACTAGAATGGTTATAAAGGAATTGGGTAAGGATTTGGAAGGGATAAATCCAAAAGTGAATTTGGAATTTGAATTAACCTGAAATGGTAGATAGATTCCGAATTTCGGAATATAAATCGAATATAGATTATTCGAGAGAAAGTTATTTATTGGAATTCGATTATATCGAATATACGGAAGTAGTTATTTTTGCTTTCCGTTTGAATCAAATTTAATTATTTATTTATTTACTTATTAATTTATTTTATTGAAATTAATAAGTACAAGTTATATTCGCTATAAGCCAAATATTTGGAAACAACGATTTTAATGCTATTGTTAAAATAAATGTTTTGAAAATCTAAACAGCGATTACAACACTACTATTATAATAAATGTTTTGTAAATCTAAATAGCGATTTTAATGCTACTGTTATAATAAATGTTCTATAAATCTATACAGCGATTGTAAAGCTATCGTTAAAATAAATGTTTTATAAATCAAATATTTGAAAACAACGATTATAGCACTACCGTTATAATCAATGTTTTTCTGTAAAAGAAGGGTATTGTTAGATTGAATCAAAGAGTCGCGTAAGCGATGTTTTGTTTGAAGTTGTGAGCTTTGACTATTTCAAAGTTGAGAATGTTGTTCAATTAAGGTCTGATAGGTGATTATAACCCAACTTGATTGTCTTCATGACTGATGGAGGAATGGTTAAGGTTCGATAGTGAAGATTGGTTAGCAATATGGTTAGTAAATAAATGATTAATGGTTTGAGTTTTAATAACGATGTTTTATAACATCGCGTTAATTTAAAGGATTTTGAAATGTTTCCCCAAATAAAATGAGAGATATTTTCTATGCATGGAAAATGAAATGAATTAGTCAATGAGGAATAAGGAAATGGAATATGAAAATTCATTACCAATATTAATAAAGTATATTTTCCGAATATAGAAAATAAAGATTCATCAATATTTATAAACGTTTTTTAATTGGAATAAGAGATATTTTCTCGAATAAAGAGATTAGATATTCGAAATGTTTTTTCTAAGAATTAAGAGAGAAAATAGAGCTTTGAAAGGATACGAAAGATGGGAAATGGGAATTGGAAATGATAATATAAATATGAACTAATTCAAAAAGGGGCCAATGTTGTTTTATGGTTGATCATTAGAATTTCCATTTGGAAATAGGATTGTTGGTTGTGTGGACGTTTTCTTTGATAGTTAAATCACCGGTTATCAAAGTTTTGATTTATTTTATACCTCCGTTGTCAATACAAAGAGATTGGGATCAGATGTATTATCTGGAAACCACTCCGTATTGGCATAAGCGTTATGAATCAACTTATGTTGGAGATTATTGAAGACGGAGTAAAGTGCAAGGGCTGTTCTATTAACCCTAGGTAGAAAATGCCCAAGATGGATTAATAGAATGGCGCCTTCCGTTTGTCCAGTCCTAGGACAACGTATATGGACGGATGTCTGACGACGTGGCATTCAAGTGAATGGTGACAAGGTGTTCTAAAAAGAAAATCGTGACCTCATGCTTCATCAACCGGGAAATGACAGAAATCGGGTAGGCAACATGGCCATCTGGGTCATTCCCATTAGGGGTATTATCATCTGATCTAGAGAAATTTCATTTGCTTCTTATTCTATTCGCTGCGGTATGCTTTCGGTAACGGTTGCTGATCACAACAGTTGGTGATAATATGCTCGGTACACTCAAGTTAAATGAGTGGCCATCCTTGTGTGGACCGGGTTGCAAGACGTTCTTGTTAAACCCAGTGTATTCCCTTCTAGAGATACACTATCGGAAGGTGGTTCCATACCTTGTCATTTTGGAAATCCAATCTCCAATAAGCGCCCTGCGGTTTTCGATTCTATATTATATATGGAGCGTGAGATGCAAGCGTCCTTCTAGATTCAATTTATTTGGTGTAGCCATTGTTATAATGTCACTGAATTTGATATCAAAAATATTTTTTGTTATCGCAAGATAAAAACCATCCATGTTTATGCGTGGATCGGTCTTACGATTATCATTTCTTTCGAAATGATTTTTAAAATTAAACAAATGGTTGGAGTTTACTCACACCAGTCCCAAGACTGACCCAGAGATTTATTTTGTTTTGTTTTCCCTAAACTCTTGGGTGCCCAAATTTGTACGGGCAGCCAAGTAGTCAGGATTTTACAGATTCACTTGGAGGAGCTTGAGCAGGAGGCTTCATCAATTAGTTATAGACTATCATATTTTCCACTGTGTATTGTGTTGTATTTGGAAACAATTGTTTATAACTGTTCCAGGAATAAATGTTGTGCTCTGATGATGGTATGTATATACATTTACTGATTTGTATCCCAAAAGTTATGTTATATAATATATTTTATTCGTTCCGCTGTGAGATTTATGTTCTTCGTTTTCTTCTATTCTAATTTCTCTTTCTTTCTATATCTCATCCTCCAACTTCATTTTACTAACGATTCGTATTTCATTGCGATTTGGGTTGGATGTGTGGTGTTATTAGTCGACTCAAAGGGTACGAAAATTCGGGTCATTACACATAATCATCGTCGACCCAAAATAAACATCGTTTGGTCAATATTTCATTTCATAGAATTTCCAGACTTTCCTCTATGAAAATAAACCACAGCGTTTAACTTCTATTCACAACATTTATAAATGCCATCATATCTTCCTTAGGTCGTTCTGCATCCTAACACTTAGGTCGTTCCACGAACTATAGTCCCGGCCGACCTAACCTATTTCGACCCAGGATTTAAGCCATGCCTTCGACCAACCTGACTCACCTAATCCACGCCCTTCCTTCCATAACCCGTCGCCAATGACCCAGCCTTCCAACAAACCATCCTGCCTTCCTCTTTCAACGATCTGGAACCCATGACCTAGGCACCAACGAATTAAAACCGACCGACCCTTGAATTAACGACCTGACTTACGTGCCTTACCATTTGAAGGCGAACGACCCGAAGTCACCAGTTCGAACGACCCGCGACCTGAAGCTTCTCCAAAGACCTAACCCCCATTTCTTGGACAATAAGACAGCAACCTGCATGCCACGTCACCAACAACCTTAGAAAAAATGACCGATTGCAGATCTGAACAAAATAGCTCTAATCTTGACCAAACCATCACCAAACGACAACATCGTTGTAAGCAACTCATCAAAATCATCCAATCCAACAACCAACAATTCATGAAATCTTCAACAACACTTAAACGACTATTAATCATCATCATTCATATAAAATTCACCAAATCATCATAAATTAATGAATAAACTAAAATGATGGATCTAACTTGCATAAACATATAAATAATCATAAGAATAACCAGTTTTAAATTGCTAGATTAGATCCTATGGTTATTCAAATGAAATTATACTTACCATGATGTAGATCTAGGTGAAACAAATTAAAATAACGAAAATAGGATCAAACAACCCATATACTTGATTGAATCCATGCGAGTGATGCTTATCACTCACCAATTCTTCGAATTAACTTGAATAACAATGAGGATCTAACTCTAAACCACTTATTTGACGTGATCTTCCTCCACTTGATGTAGATCTTCAGTCTTCACATGCAGATCCAGAATTTTAATGGTGGAATGGTGTATTAGATTGAGCAAGGAGGATCACGAGCTCAACCAAATAAGAGAATGAAGAAAGTAAACTATTCTCCATGCCTCTAACCCCCTATTTATAGCCTCCCACCAGCCCATTAATGGGCCACCTCAAATCAGCCCATCAATGGTTTACAAAACCTGGACAGAAATTGTGAAACAGTAAAACAACAATTTCTCCAAAACCGCTAAACCAAATCTTTAATGTGACCACTCTATCGAATTGACAACACCATTTCCATTATAACAAAATCGTTCTCAGCACCTGATTCAGTCCTAGTCAATACTTATACCCTGTACAAAATTGATAGAAGAAAAATGGTCACAAAAAAATTGGTAAAATTACAGACATGTCTCACATCCCCATAAACAACATACCAAAATATGAGAATGATCCAACCATCGGGGAATTAAATAAAAATATTTTACGACAATCCGATAGGTAAAATATGGGCTGTTACATTCTCCTCCTCCCCTCTTTTGGAATTTTGGCCTCGAAATCCTAATAACAAAAGCAACCAAAACAACTCCACATGCCTATCATCCATGAGCAGCCAATTCTATCATTCAAACTAGCAGCCATCAAACCATGCATTCATAGCCTTATCCTAGCACGCAGAATTCTAACAACAACAACAACAACAACCACCACAAAAGTACAAGTTACAACGGTGTAAGAGTGAAACGACATTAAGGATCATACCAACGAAGAGTTCTGGATGGGTCTCCTTCATTTTCTCCTCCGTTTCCCACATACAATCGTCATCATTCTCACTCCATTATATCTTGACAAATTAACCGTCTTTCTCCTAAGGTGTTTCGTGTCATCCCACACAAGAAGCGGCTTACGAGGTTTCAAAATTATGGTCTCGACTTCTAGGTCTTCATCCTTCTGTGGAGATACCATCACATTCGAATCATGCACAAACTTCTGTAGAACAACACATGGAAAACATTATGCACACTTGACATCTTCTCGGGTAAATCCAATCTATGTGCGAGCTTTCCAATCTGCTCGACTATCAGAAACGGTCCAAAAAACCTTGGGGCCAACTTTCCTTTACTTCTGAATCTAACAACATGCTTTAAGGCGAAATATTCACGAAAACCATATCACCAACGCCGAAGTCCAAATATTTTCGATGCTTATCGGCATAGCTCTTCTAACGGTCTTGGGCAGCGTTCATTCGTTGCCGAACGATCTCTATACAATCCAATGTTTCTCTTATCATTTCTTGCCTAAGTATCAAATTATCTCCAGTTTCTCACCAACATGCCGGATAATTACACGGTCTACCATACAATGCCTCATATGGTGCCATCCCAATGCCCGACTGGTAGCTATTATTATACGCAAGCTCAACTAAATATAGATGGTCTTCCAATGAACTCATGCTCTTAGGAGATCTCCCAAAACTCGGTTAACCCTCTCGTTTTGACCATCAGTTTGGGAACGATAAGCAGTGCTCAAACACAACTCGGTTCCCAAAGTCTCTTGCAGACTCTTCCAAAATCCACTCGTGAACAATGGATCTTGATCATTGACTATACTCTTTGGGATACCATAGAACCGAATAATCCATTTTATATAATACTCAGACAACTTCGATGTTGTCCTAGTCGAATTGACAAGAATAAACCTTGCACTTTTGTTCAAGCAATCCACGATGACACAAATTCTTTCGTTTCCTGCCCTAGAACTAGGTAGTCCACCGATAAAATCAATTGATATATGCTCCTATTTCCACGTAGGAACTTCCAATAGCTGAACCAATCCACTCAGCTTCTTCTATTCAGCTTTTACCAACTGATAGTTCACACACTTGGAAATGAATTTTCCAACATCCCTTTTCACCCCTTCCCAGTAGTAAGATTGCTTCATGTCCTAATACATCTTATTACCACTAGGATGAATCATCAACTTCGAGTGATGACATTACCTCAGAACCTCATCTCTCAATCTATCGATATCAAGAAAAACTAGTTGTCCTAGTTTTCGAAGCCAAACCTCTCGATCGACCTCGAACTCTTTATCCTCTGGTTCCAACTTCTTGATAAACTCATCGAGATTTGCATCAGGCTTTTGGCTCTCTCCAATCCTTTTGATAAGAGTAGGTCTTATTGATAAGCTTGCCAACATTTCACATTCCAATTTACACTGTCATTTAAAATCAAATCATGCCAAGTACTTGAGGTGCTTCCATTCCGAAAAAATCGCTCCTGAACTTGGTTGAATTTGACTCAACGCGTCCGCCACTGCGTTACCTTTTCCAGGAGTATAGGCTATACCAAATCATACGATGTTAGAAATTCTAACCACCTTTGCTGCCGAAGATTCAAATCCTTTTGGGAGAAAAGATACTGCAACAACTTGTGATCCATAAACAACTCGAATCGAACTACCAACAGGTAATGTCTCCATATCATCAAAGAAAAAACGATCGCTGCCAACTGTAAATCATGAGTATGGTACCTCCTTTCGTGCGGCTCCAAGAATCGACTTGCGTAGGCCATAACTTTGTCCTTCTGCCTCAGCACTGCTCCAAGTCCAGTACTACATGCATCGGTGTATACCACCATCTCTTCATTCCCAGCTAGAATCGTCAAAACATGGGCACTCGTTAATCTCTCTTTCAGGATTCCAAAAGTTTGCTCACACATTGCATCCCATGTGAACACCAGATTCTTCTTCGTCAACCCTGTTAATAGCACAGCTATCTTGGATTAATTCTTTATAAAACAACGGTAATATCCTGCCAATTAAAGGAAACTCCGAACATCCGTCACATTCTTAGGTCTATCCCAGTCCTGGATTGCTGCTATTTTAGCGGGATCAACCGCTATCCTATTTCCAGAAACAACATGGTCTAAGAATCTAACTTCGCTCTTACAGAAGTGACACTTCGAAAATTTAGCTCTTAGCTGATGCTTTCGCATGACTTCCAAAACAAGTCTCAAGTGTGTCTTATGCTCTTTCTCATTCCGGGAGAAAACAAAAATATCATCTACGAACACAAGCACGAATTTGTTCAACTGATCACTGAAAATTATATTCATAAGATCCACAAAATATGCTGGCGCGTTAGTCAACCCAAATGGCATCACCAACCATTCGAAGAAACCAGATGGTGTCCTAAAAGCAGTCTTCAACACACTATCCTTTGCCACTCTCAACTGGTGAAATCCCGTTGCTAAATCCATCTGAGAAAACATCTTGGCCTCTTGAAGCTGGTCGAACAAGTCATCTATCCTTGGCAATGGATACTTGTTCTTCTTAGTAACCTTATTCAGCTCACGATAATCCACACACAATCTCAAAGATACATCAACCTTAGTTGCAAACACAACCGATGGACCACATTCGGATGCACTTCTCTAAATGAATCCTTTTCCCAAAAGGTTATGTATTTGCACCTCTAACTCTCGTTGTTCCATAGGTGTCATCCACCTAAGAGGCGTAACGATAGGTCTAGCACCCTCGACCAAATTGATTCTAGACTCAATCTCACGATCAAGTGGCAAACCTTCGACTTCTTCAAAGACATCCTCAAACTCATTAGCGATCAACACAGATGAAAAGTCTTCATGTGGAATTACAAGTGAATATAAAAATCCAATGAAGACACCATCTTTGGGCTTACATCAAATCAAAACCCTTTGCCCTTCCATATCCCCGACTCTCACCTCAAGCTTCTCTCAATTCACTTTTGCCCCATACCTCTTGAGCCAGTCCATACCCAAGATAATCCCAAACCCGGCGAAATTCAAAACAAAGCAATCACACACAAAGGGGAAACCATGACATGATAATACAAGGCCACAACAAAGCATACAAAAGCTGGATGAACCACCAACTAGATTTTACACAACCAAAGGTCTATCACAAATCTAGGGTTCCAAACCCAAGCGACATACAGGTTCATTACAAATGAATGAATGTGATGCTCCAGTATCGAACAACACATGAACACGAACTAAAACACCTTTAACCAAAAGAGTAACTTGAACAACGATACCCTTCCCTTTCTCCTCTGCAATAGGAGCTCTTGAAGAAGATGGCCCAGCTTCCTAAGCATAAGACTTCACTATTTGCTACCCTTTCGTTAGCTCCCGGCAATCATTCTTATCATGCCCAGGTTTCCCACATATGAAACACTTCTTTTCAGCTTAAGGATTCTTACATTCATTAGCAAAATGGCCCTTCTGCTGGTAGTTGTAGCAAACCATCTCACTTTTAGGTTTCTTCTATCCATCCTTTCATTTCTACTGTTGCTACTTCCTCTTATTATTATTATTATTATTATTACCACCCTGCTGTGATTTCGAAGCTTCCTTGGTTGCAACAACAATAGTTTCTTCTTTAGGAAATAAGCTTTCATGTCTCACAACTTTTTCAACTATCTTCTCATACGGATCGTCAAGATGATCCACTAATGGTCTCCCTATGTAGATATCCAAACCCGTAACAAACTTCTCATTCTTCTGATTAGGAGAATCGATATACGAACAAGCATACATGGACAAGGTCTCAAAATCAAAAACATAATCAAGCACAAGTCTACCATTCTGTTTCAGCTCCACAAATTTCTTGAACAAAATAGACTTCTGAGCTGCAGAGATAAACTTCGTCTCGAACTTAACTTGGAATTTCTTCCATGAAATATCATCCTCCAGAGTTTCCAATGTAACGAAGTTCCACCAATCTATGGCCCTACCCTATAATTTTCTCGATGCAAGCTTACTCTTCATTGTATCTTCTATACCCAAGTCTCCAAAAATATGTACACAAGCACCTAGCCACCTCTGAACCACTTTTGTTGGATCTGTCCCCTCAAACGGTTTTCCTCCAAGAGATGTGAAGTCCTTAATTAGCTTTGCGAAGTCCACGGCTCTATGAACCTGCACTCAAACTCCTACATTTACCGCGACTGTATCTAGAGCGGGAGCCCTCCTCATTATCGCTGCCACCATGGCCTCGAACATAACTAGGTAGTATGGTATACCTCCATTTTCCCCTCCAGAATTAGTCTCCTCCCTAGCAGCGTGTCTCGATGGTCGATGACTCATTCTAAATCTGTAATATAGAATGATTAGCCGCATAGGAGAAAAACTGCAAACAGAATTCAAACGCTGTTATATATACACTCATTTTTTTTTTTGAAAATTGGTTCACTTTATTGCTTAAAACCAATAAAACCACCTTTATGAGCCTCGTTAAAACCCTATAATCCCCCTAATGGGTACCTTATAGGGAAAAAGAGTACTCATAAGATTGGTATACAACATAAAAATGAAAAAGGTCATATTCAAAAGAAAATACAACAAAAGACTTCAACATTAAACTAAAACTAAGTCCAGCTCTTCTCGGCCCAAACAAACAGGCCCATCATCCACTTCCACTTCAAAAAGCTAATATTCTCTTCAACCTATGTCAATTAACTCGATGCCCCACTTCTCTAGAAGACACTCATTCCTCGAACTCCGAACAGATCTAGAACAATTGTTTTGAACAAGCAAAACAATTTCTCGTTCAATTTTAAAGAGGGTTGATGCTGAATGACTCTTCCTTCCTGAAAACCTTCAAATTCCTTTCTCTCCATATGAAGTAAATGGCTGTTGCAAAAGATCCAAACGCTAAATCCCTCAATTGGTCTTTTGCTGAGAAATTTAAGAATAACAATCTGGCTTCTTCCTTCAAATCCAATGAAATAGATAGTGGAAGTTCCAATTTTTGCTTTAAGGACAACCAGATGAAGGCTGCAAAATCACACTGAAAAAAGAAATGGTTTATGGATTCTGGATGATTCTCACAAAGAGGGCAAAGAGGATTTACATCAGAATTATAACGCAAGACTCTATCTTTAGTATTCAATCTCCCGAAAACCGCAAGGTATGATATAAATGACATTCTTCTACTGTTCTTTTTGTGCCAAATGACTGAAAATATTGGATCTGAAACTTAATGAACTCGAATAAAGTCCCAAACTTTATGAAAAGAAAAAGCACCACCTTCACACCATTCATATCTATCATGGTTTAAATCAGGATAAGATTTAACTGAACAAATTTCATCAAGTAATTCCGTTGTTGCAGGATGAACTTGAGGATGGAAGACATCATTTCTGATAATTTCAGCAACTTTCAACTTAGGATGGCCAATTATATGCAAACTATCAAATCCAAGCAGATCTACCATGCACTTACAATTTATCCAAGGCTCCATCCAAAGATAAGTGTTTTGATCTTTGGATGTTATCTTATTGAACAGTTGTTTGGATCTAGACCTAAGTTTTAGTATAGATTTCCAAGTACTAGATGCATTTACATCCATTGCCATAGTCTAGAAAATTTTTGTTTGCAATATCTATTTTGAACCCATTTGCTCCATAGAGAAGAATTTGAAAGATAATTCCATATCAGTTTAATACATGCAACTTTCTTGAGGTCACTAAACTTCTTTAAACCAATACCACCTTCATCTTTAGGTTTACACAAAGAGTCCCATGCAACTTTATGTGAGGTCCCAGCCCAGAAAAATCAGCACACAAAGTCTGTAACTTGCTCAAAGTATATTCTGAAATTTGACAAATAAATAACCAATACAAAACTATAGGGGTTATTACTGAATTTATCAATTATGCACGACTAGTAAAACTAAGAAGCTTTGTTTCCCACCCTTGAATTTTACTTTGCACCCTCTGAATCAAGGAATTACATTCTGAATAATGCAAATAATTTGATGATAAAGGAACTCCAAGATATTTAATTGGGAGTGATCCTTGCTCATACCTCAAAATACTTAGTATTTCTGATGCATTCTCCACTGATTTGCTAAAAAATATCTTTGTTTTAGTTGCATTCACATTTAAATCTGCATATTTACTTAGATTCTGAAAGATTGCCTTGAGTGTATTTGCATTTTGCTTTGAAGATCTACCAAAGATCATTAGATCATCTGCATATAATAGATGAGAAATCATAGGTTGCACTGGACTACTTGGTTGAAATTCTTTTGAACAAGTTGCTTCATCCATCATAAAAGTAAAATACTGCAATGCTATAGCAAACAAATATGGAGATAGTGGATCTCCCTTCCTCAAACCCCTTGTGGATGATATAAAACCTTTAGGAACTCCCTGTATGATAACAAAAAAGTAGCAGTAGTCATGCACTCAAAAATTAAATTGATAAAATGAATAGGAAAATTCATCTTTGGCATCAAGAAACATATTAGTCTCCTATTGACTTTATCATAAGCTTTTTGTAAGTCAACTTTCACACACATCTTAGGCATTGCTACTTTTCTGAAATCTCTCAACAATTCATGTGCCAAAAGTATATTATCGCCAATATACCTCTCTTGAATAAATGCACTCTGATTTAAAGAAATCAGTGATGAAAGAAATGGCTTAAGTCTATAACATAGAACTTTTGAATTTTTTTTATAATAGACATTACAGCATGAGATTGGTCTGTAGTGTGAAATTTCAGATGGTCTATCATTCTTAGGAATTAAAGTTATAGAAGTATGATTTAATGCTTTAGGAAGTTTTCCAGATTTAAAAATATCAGATATTGCAGCATATAAATCATCTTTTAACTCATCCCAATGAAATTTAAAAAAAATTGCACTCATACCATCTGGTCCAGGGCTAGAGTCATCATGAATAGAGAAGACTGCATCTTTAATTTCAGACAAATCAATGTTTCTTAATAGAAATTTTTGTCCTTGCTCATTAATTGTTGATATTGGCTGAAAATTGGGGAAATTGGTTGCACATGGACTATTAAACATTGATGAAAAATAGTTGATTGCCTCCATTTCAATCTCGTTTGATTTAAACAACAGGTTTCCACTTGAATCAATTAGAGCTCTGATATGATTGAAATATCTTATACTGGACATTCTAGAATAGAAAAATTTAGAGTTTGTATCACCTTGCTGGAGCTAAGAAACTTTAGATTGTTGCATCAAACCACTGAAATAAGATAATTGCAGACTCTGAAAATTTCTTTTAGCTTGCAGATAATCATCATAAACTTGGAAATCATCTGGATTAAGATCTGCTTCTACTTCCAATTGAGAAAATAGCTGTTCAGCATGCTCAAGGTTTGTTGCATTCCTATTCCTCATTTTGTTCCAACTTTTCAATTCTCTTTTACAATTTCTAAGTTTTTGTAAAAACTGGTAACTATAAAAACTCCAACAAGTCCCATCCATTCCTTTTTTAATTGCATCTTGATAAACTTCTATGTTTAGCCAATCATTTCTGTATCTAAAAGGGAATCCTTTAATTTTTGGAGTAGGAATTATATCTAATAAAATAGGGTTATGATCACTGAACTTTTGGGGAAAAGAGAGAGCCTTCATGTTGAGGAATTGATGCATACATAAATTATTCACCAAAATTTTATCAATATGGGTTGCTATTCCTCTTCTATGCCAAGTATATTGAAAACCCAATGGTTTTATTTCAGACAAACTAGTTTGATTTTTTTTTTAAATTCTCTGATTTGATTATAAGGAACAGGAAGACCCCCTTTTTATCATGTGATGATAACACATTATTAAAGTCTCTCATTAATATCCATGCATTTAAGAATGAACTTGATTCATTAACCAATTGATTCCATAGATTTATCCTGTCTCCAAAAGTGTTGCTACCATATATCACAGTAAATGTCATTATAAATCCTCCTCTATTTACTGCATTAACTATCAAATGTTGAGGGGACAAAAACAACACATTCAAATCCCATACATTAGAATCCCATATCAATAAAATTCTTCCAGATGATATAGATGAATTATTAGTAAGGAATTTCCAATCATTTGGGAGAAGAGAAGAAAATAAACCTAGATTAGCTGAATTTAACTTTGTTTCTACTAAACCAACAAGAGTTGATTTAGTAGTATTAGGGAGTTTGATCACTTCCTTCATTCTAAAGGAAGTGTTCATTCCCCTTACATTCCATGCTAATAAGGTCATTTAATAGATGAAGAACTCCTTGTATTTCTTTTAGGAGGAGTAGGGATTTTTGATTTTGCAGCCTGTAAATAACTTGTGTTTTGAGTGATAAAAGAAGAAATATCCACCTGTTTGCCTTTATCCAGATTTTTGACTTTATCATTCTCAGCAATAACATCAAATATGTTATTAATATCATCAGGAATAACCTTATCAAGGAGCTTAGAGTTTAAAAAGTCTAAATCATCCTGAGATCTTGAAGTTGATGGATCAAGATTATTTAAAGAGATATCAGCTATATCTGGCTCCTTAGAATAAGATTGATCATTTGAAGAAAAAATTTCTACATCTGATTTTTCTTCATTTTCAGATTCTTTATATCCATCATTATTAACTTGATTTTCTTCTTGTAAATCAGGAGGAATCCATCTTGCATCTTTTTCAACTTCATGATACTCGTCATCATGTCCAAAGAGATTACATTGAGAGCACTTTAAAGGTATAAATTCATACTCTACAGATATGTTAATCTTCTCTCCATTATGAAGCAAAATAGGAATTTCAGTTTTAAGATCTGTTTGAGCATCAATTGAAATGAGTACTCTCGCATATTTAGTGAACTTTTTCTCTGTTGTAATCTCATCAATTATAAGAGGTTTTGAGATAAAACTAGCAAGTAGTTGAATCAGTTCTTTTGTCCATAATTCTAAAGGTAAATCAACTAATCTAATCCAGATCTGAACCAAATTGCTTTGTTTACCTTTAAAAACAAAACTAGGATGCCATGGTTCAACATAAAGTAATCTCCCAAAATATGAGTATGTAGTGCTTTCAATTATACGCTGAAAATCTTCTTTGCTTTCAAACTGAACAATAAAATCATAACTAGGCGAAACATGGATGTTAAAAAAAACCCAATGGTTTCCATACCTTTGTTATATATTCCTTTAGTTTGATCGTTGATAGTCTAAAGAAAATAGGAATCAAAGCTATCGTATTAACCCATGAAGACTCTAATAGATTGTATACCTTTTCAGGAACAAAAAGTATTCCAGAGAGGGTTTTATGAATTCGAGTGTTCTGCTATTCAAGCTTGAAGACTGATCTGGAATCGACTTTGGATTTGAAGCTGCATTTGGATTTGTATTCTCAGATCTGGAATCAGATCTAGAAAATTGATTAGGATTAGAAAAAGAAAAAGTTGGTTGAGATCTTGTATTTGAAAAAGTAGAAGATGAAGTATTTGCTTTGTCCGCCATTAAGATGTAAAACTCATGTAAAAAATCATATTATTATTTTGAATTTACTTATATGCACTCATATATATATATATTTGTATATATATATATATATATATATATATGGTAAGCATCCATCAGAAATCTACAAGTACATGATAAGTAGAGTTCTGGTACCAAATGTGACGACCACCCATAATTCCTACAGTAAATAAGATGAATAATGTAATGAAAGGTATGTCAGGCAGCTATGGACGATCATCATAGTAAGATAACACAAGCTGAACCTGTCGCATAACTCACAGCGCAGGGATAAAATATAATATAACATATACAACAAGCAATAATAATGAAGCATATTTGAGCAGAAACTTGAACTTTCATAACAACTAGAAAGAATATCCATACATCATTGGATTACCTCATAAGTGTCTGTAAAATTCGCCTCACTACAACAATCAAAGTAAATATCAAATAGCGGAAATAACAAATACTAGATAGTAGAAAAGTAATACACCAACCTCATACTTGCCACTTTACGACAACATCGTACTCATAAAGATCAATCACCTGTCACTTGCCACTTTGTCTACCCATCCAAACCGGATGAACAACACAAGGTAATAAGAGGAAACATAAAAACTTGAGTCAGACAACAGTCTTAATGTGTGATAAAATAGCTATCTAACATCATTAACAAAGCATATGAGAAAAGGAAGATTATCAACCAATCTACCAAACACCAGAGAAGAACCCAAACCTGTTTTCCCTACACCTGACAGTGATAACCTTTACCAACAAGCATTTAAAAACTACAGTACATCCCATGCAATCAGAAGTAACCAAATAATAACAATCATAACAACTAGTTATATCTCACATAAACCGTCCTAATCGAGATCATTATCACTCAAGCACATGCCCCGAAGGCCTAAACAAATATCAGATAAGCACCCAAGAAACATCTCCTTCGACGTCAAACAATCTACAAGAGACGCAAGCAAAACAACCAACATTCACGACTCTAGCTATTACCACCCATTCTTCTTCGAAACCATTGTTAATCGCGTGACGACTAACCATGCCACATGTCAATGGCTAATGGTAAACCCGGTTCTAGCAAAAACTCCATACGCCTTTCAATGATACATACCTAGGCCTTTCGATGATACCCAGGGTACTCGACCAGCAACCCTCCAGTCTTTTAGGTTTCCCTATTATACCCTTGCTTTGAGCCCACTAGAACCTATGACAACAATAACCTCTCAACCTTCAATATTTCTGGTCGTTCTTCTTGAGGGCTATTCATAGCTCAAGCAACCCTCTCGAGCAACCATTATCCATCAACTCACCGCTTTAAGATTTCTTTATTTACATTGCATTTCAACGATCAATGAACGCACCACAGCACTTCGAACATGCCTACTTGAATTCACTTCGAAGTCACAATCATCGTCGACCCAAAATATACATCGTTTGGTCAATATTCCATTTCATAGCATTTCTAGACTTTCCGCTATGAAAAACAAACCATAACGTTTAACTTCTATTCATAGCATTTATAAATGCTATCATATCCTCCTTAGGTCGTTTTACGACCTAACACTTAGGTCGTTCCCCGACCTATATCCCCGGTCGACCTAACCTATTTCAACCCAACCTTTAAGCCATGCCTTTGACCGACCTGACTCACCCAAGCCACGTCCTTCCTTCAACGACCCATCGCCAATGACTCGACCTTCCAACAAACCATCCCTCCTCCCTCTTTCGGCGATCTGGAACCCACGACCTAGGCACCAACGACCTAAAACCAACTAACTGTTGAATAATGACCTGACTTCTGTGCTTTACCATTTGAAGAAGAACGGCCCGAAGCCACCAATTTGAATGATCTGCGACTTCACTCTTCTCCAATGACTTAACCACCATTTCTTAGAGAACAAGCCAGTGACCCGAGCATGCTACATCACAAACGACCTAAGAAAAAACGACCTAACTCCATATCTGACCAAAATACCTCCAATCTTGACCAAATGACAACATCGTTGCGAAAAAATCATCCAAATCATCCAATCCAACAATCAACACTTTATGAAATCATCAACAACACTTAAACGATAATTACTCATCATCGTTAACATAAAATTCACCAAATCATGACAAATCAATGAATAAACTAAAACTACGGATCTTACTTGCATAAACATATAAATAATCATAAGAATTACGGTTTTAAGTTGTTTGGTTAGATCCTATGGTGATTCAAATAAATTATACTTACCATGATTTGGATCTAGGTGTAAACAACTTAAAATGATGAAAATAGGATCAAACAACCTATATAATTGATTGAATCTGTGCAAGAGATTCTTATCACCCACCAATTCTTCGAATTAACTTGAAACCACTAAATCACAAATCCGAACAACGAAGATCTTACTTTAAATCACTTGATTCGATGCGATATTCCTCCACTTGATGTAGATCTTCAATGTAGATCTAGAATTTTAATGGTGGAAATGTGTATTTGATTGAGCAAGGAGGATGACGAGCTCAACCAAATAAGCGAATAAAGAAAGTAAACTATTCTCCATGCCTCTATCCCCTATTTATAGCCTCCCACCCGCCCACTAATAGGCCACCCCAAATTAGCCCATCAATATATTACAAAATTTGAATAGAAATTATGAACATTAAAACAACAATTCTTCCCAAACCGCTGAACCAAATCTTTAATGTGACACTCTATGGAATTGGCAACACTATTTCCTTTCCAATGAAATCGATCTCAACAACTGATTCGATCCCAGTCTTTAGTCATGCACTATACCAAACTGACAGGGGTAAAATGGCCATAAAAAAATGGTAAAAATAATGGACATGTTTTACATCCCTATAAACAACATACCAAAACATGATAATGATCCAACCCTCAGGGAATTAAATAAAAATATTTTACAATCCTCCGATACATAAAATGAGGGTTGTTCCACATTCACTTTTTTTTAAGCTTTGTTTTAACCTTTCATATTATCTTAGTCTCTGTTCCCACAAGGAAAGACTTAAGTGAAGAGGAGATTCAAGCTGTCAGTGATATATTTAAAGCTTCCAAGAAATTGGGAAAATAATCCATCCTACTGACTCTAGATAACCTTTAGAAAATTGTTTTTCTTACTTCAGAACAAAAGATTTTAGGGAGAACTCCTTTACATTTCCCCGGGTCTACACGTCTATTTCTGGGCTTTGATGTATTCACCAAATTATCTCACCTAGGTCTTTAGGTAAAGATATCTTTTTAAAGTGATTCTAAAATCTTATCCACATTTAACTATCTTACTTCATGGTTGCTTTAATTAGTTCCCAAACTCTTGATGGGGAATCTGCCTTGGATGCCCTATTTCAATGCAATACCGCAGCTAAGAGAAAACTTGCTACCATTGATGAGGAACTGATTTCTAAAAGACACAAGGATGATGTTCCAACCCCTCTCATTCATCACGAGGCTAATGCTGTTGTGCCTAGTGAGTATCACACCTCTGCTTCTGTTATTCTTCCTGCTAATGCGTCCCCGAGTATTACTCCTTTTCAGACTGCATCGCTAGGTAGTGATTTTCTCCACCATATCCATGTGTCTGGCACTCCCAGATGTTTTAAAATGACTGAACATGAGTTAGTGGTGCATTCTTCACCCGGACATGCCGATTCCTCTGTACCTCTTCCAATAATCCCAAGTTTTGATGAAATCACTAGCTTGCCCTTTCTTTTGATGAAGTGGCCAATTTTTCACTTTCGTCTTCATCTACAGATTTAAGGAGCATCCCACAATCACTTATTGAGCAATAACTATTGGTATGACCTTGTTACGCTATATTTTCACCTTTATATGGGTTATGATCCTTATTTTCTATTTTAGATTTCCAAGAGATAGCTCCTTCTTCTAGAGAGGCTTAGTCCCCCTTTCCTTGGAAGTTTCGTCACTTAAAGAAGAGAAAGATGCCTTAACTAATAAAATTGTATCTTTTACAGAGGGGCACAAGAAAGAATGTGCATAACTGAAGTTGTCTCTCGAAAAGGTCAGATCGGAGTTGGAGAATGAGAGAAAAGCTATGTTCCTTCTGAATAACCAGGCGTTAGTGCTTCAGTTGTTTAAGAAAGAGGTCAAAGATGAGAAGGCTAGGACGGTAACTATCCATACTAAACGGCTAAAAGATAGGGATGATCAACTTTCCCAAGTTCAGAACGCATTATCCATTTCTAGGCGTACAATCTACGAAGCCAAAAATAGGATCTTTGAATTTCTAAAAGAGCATTTCCAAAAATTGTACTGGAATATTATGAGGATGCCCCTTTCCCAGCATTTTCGGATAACTTCAAAAATTATCCCAAAATAGAGTTTTATTCTGTTCATCCCTCTATCCAAAGCAGAGTTATGAAAAGGATAGGGTTACCGAGATTGAGAGTTGAAGTCCCATAGAAGGATAAGTCCAAACCTGAAGATCATCTACATATCGAGGACTTTCCGAACGACCCTGATTCAGGTATGGAAGAATCCGAATTGGCGGACTCAGATTATGACTGGGGTGATGATGTTGATCGTAGCCCCAAAGGTAAATAGTTCCTTGTGGATTTGAATAAAGGAAGAGTTACTCCTCCTCCTTTTGTGGGGAATGCTCATGCCTCTACAAAAGTAGATTTTGGCCCTTTGAAAGTTTCCCTTAATCCGGACTTGGTTTAAATATCCTCCAGGGATGGTGATTCCTCAGGGCCATGGCAAAAAGAAATGGTACATCCTGTACTTTCCGGGGTTTCAGCTTCCCAGGTATGGTTCTTATTTAACTGCATTATTCTTATCCTATTGTTCCTATGTTGTGGACTTCCTGCAAATATTCACAGATAACAAAAAACAACAATTTTCCAATATGATGCGGGGTTAGATAATAATCAGGAAAGGAATACAACTTTGCTTTTCTTTTATTAAAATAACTTCTTATATCACAAAGTTCTTGTTTTGTTCTGTGACAGAATTCTATGTTACTTAAGGACTTATTTTCAAGAGATGCTTTATACTCATGTTCTACTTTAATGAGCGGGTGTTCGCCGCGCGCTATTCCACAAGTCATGCTTGTATTTGAAGGAGTTCCCATAATTTGTAACCTTTGTCGTATTTGTGTGAAATATGGACTTCCCCAAGGTTGTCTTGGCGATGAACAGAGAGTCGTTCAAAAAGAAACTTAAAACTCTAGCTTATTGATTATAATACTTATATGATGTACTTTAACTAGTGGGAATATTGTTGTAACTCTTGTTACGCACGTACATTAGCAGTAAGCTTCTTTATTGTGAACCGTGATTGGTTCGTATTATTCTTTTGAGGTAGGAGTTGTAAATGATTGCGTTATGTCCTTTACACGAATAGGGAAGTAAATCCATGGTTTCACCTTCCTAACTTAGAGATGATTCATCAACGACTGAGAGGCCAAAAAGCCTTTCTCAAGATGCCCCTACTTCAAAATGGGAACAAATGAATTATCTCCAAAAGGTGACGATTAGATATTAGGGTACAAAAATATCCTCTTTAGAAGGTCAACTTAAAGAAAAGGATGAAATTATTCTTTAATTGAAAAGGCAACTTGAGTCTAACCCTTCCACCAATTCAGATGAAGAAATAAGTAAATTCCTTCAACAAATTAAGGAATTAGAAGTTGAATTGGTGAAAAAAAGAAGGCTATGAATCCTTAGAATATGCTTTAGAGAACTGTGATTCGGATTAAAAGGCCTATATATTACGGGTTTTCTTTACCTAATAATCGTGACGTAGTCCTTATGTATCCTAAATGTGAAACATTTAGTGTGGTAACTTATGACATGATGTTGTAAATAATTTTGTAGATTGTGTGGATATCACCCGATATGCTATCTTTGCTTTTGATAAGGACATTGTCTTGTAGGAGTCTTATCGTATTATTACACGTAAACTTTACGCACATCATTTTGTGTCAACCTTATAGGATATGTATGATAATTTGTCTATTATATGAAATAGCATGTGCATTATATTCTCATAATAAGCAAATGTAAAGTAGATCAATGTGTTTACTCGTATCTTATATTTCGAAAATAACTATCTTGTTCAATAGTAATTTTCAAGTAATTCTCCTTGTGTGAAGTGTCAAAGAGATCATAGCCCTTGTACTTTCTTTGCAATGAAAATAGTATGGTTATTTGCACTACATTTTTTTTTGAATAATGGGAAAGAAACTCTTGCATATGGGTTAAGAATATCCCCTTGAGCAAGATGGAAGATCATTATCTTCATTTGAAGGCTTTTAGGTAGAGACTCGAGTCCTTATCTCGAAGATTGACAGTAGATCCTTTCTTGATAATCAGAATCTTATGACCCTGATTAGGGTATTAATAAGAGAAGTCTTGAATTCTCCTTCTAGTAGGTAATTAGAGGTCCCGAACTATGACCCAGATTCGGGCATTTGATAGAAAGCCAGAAATATGCTTCTAGCAATAATATAAGCCCTGAACTAATTCAGATTCGTATATTTGGTAGTAGACCAGAAATCTCTTCTTGTATAAATAAAAGTCGCGAATCGACCCAAATTTGGGTATTTGATGAACAGAACACTAGTAACCCTCTTCTGTTATCGATAGAAGTCCCGAACCAACCCAGATTCGAGTATCTGATAGATAGACCAGATATCCACATTTGGTATTAATAGAAATGTTACCCTCTATGGGTTTAGTTCACAAAGCAAAGGATGTACGTACTTTGTTAGCCACTCTCTGGGCTTGAGATTATCAAAGTAGAAGGTGTACGTGCTTTGTTGGACATTCTCTGGGCATGTGCATCTGGTGCGCTTGGTTGGCTTATTTTCAAGTAGGCTCCAAGGACTTAACCGACCTCCCTCTAGGAGGCGCCTTACCCTGGCCATCGTAGGCGGTGATAAGGGCTTGGATGCTTGAACCGGGCCATCGTAGAAGCGGTTTTTAAGGCTTACTCTTTTGATGCTCTCTAGCCATCATAGGCTGTGATAGAGGCTTATACTCTACCACCTCTAGGGGGTGCCTTAATCTGGCCATCGTAGACATGGATAAGGGTTTATCGTTCCCTTCTACGGGATATGAGGAACATAATTAGAGGTAGGGCGTGCTTTTCTACGAGTAGAGGTAGGACGTGCTTAGTTCATAACGGAGCCAAGGCATACTCTTCTGTGAGCAGAGGTAGGGCGTGCTAATTAGATGCTCTATCTCGACCATTTCTAGCGTGGATCAGAGGCTTACTTTTTTGATGCCTTCCCCTGGCCCTTTCAGTTTTGGGCACGGAGAAAGGTTTACACAGCACCCCCCCGAGGTGTGCCTGGCCCTGGCCATCTTAACTGTGACAAGGTTTTTTTATCCATTTACTTATTAGACCCATTTCGGGATGTTCCAATTTTTTGAGAGGGTTTCCATACCCTTTGATATGCAAGCATTTTCTCGAGAGGGTCATGTTTAGACTTAATCTAATCCTTTTACAATGACTCGTAGTTGGCCTTGATTGTAGAACTTGATAATCATCCCTAGGAGCATTCTATAGTGGTTTGTTTCATGCCAATTCACATATGATAATGGCAATAAGGCATTCCTAATTTCCCTTTGTATAGGGTTCTTCTTCGCAGACGGCTAGAAGTTAAGCTCTTGTTTAGTTAGGTAGTATATATTTTCCATTGAGGTGGTAGGGTGGCACCCTTTGGGTTGTTTTGACATAACGCTTTCTCTTTGTTGTTGGAACTTATCCCTTTTGTTATCTAGCCTCGCTACTTCATTCATATCTTCGATCCTTGTTTTCGAAGTGTTTTGAGATTGAAGTGTTATCCTTTTAGTCCATTTGGAAGTAAAATTGTTGATGTCTCTCATTATTCCTTGTTCGAACATCGTTCCCTTAATTCGTTCATGCATGGTTTCCCTTATGTAAGGAAATAGTTTATACTCCTTTGATGTAGAACCATTTAGAGCAAAGGTTGGGATTTGTTCTGCGTAGAAAGGGTTGTTGTTCCAACAATTTGGATCATATTGTTCCATTTCCTTTTTCCAGTTGATGACCCTTAAGGCTTCCGTTCTTAACCATTTTTCTTCCTTTACTCTCGGGTTAGTAATTTCTGAGTATCCATTTGAGATCTAGGAGATTCTTGTTGGGACCCTATGCCCATAGTTTTGCTTCTTCAAAGCTTAGTCCAAACTGGGGCGGAACAACATAGTTAGAAATGTAAAAATGTAAACAACAGGACGGATGTTCAAGCCCTCCTTCTAGCGCTAAAATGTTAAATATATTTTTCGTTAACACCGGAGAGAGGTCTAAAGAAGAGGATCTAAGGATAGTATGGGATTATTCAGTTCCCACAAGCCTGAGTTAGTTCAGCGATTCCTATATATCATGGTCTTGAGCCCAAATATTGGTTACTCTTCCCTCAAGGGGAGTGTGTCACGCTTACAAGACTCAACAACCAACAGTTACCATGGGACAAGGGTTCATTAAGCGCAATGTGAGTTAAGAAGCTAAATGACTTATAGAAGGGTATTTTTGTAATCTTGGAGAAGGACCAAGGCTTGCCATGAAGCATTTTTTGTAGAGAGGGCATACACAAATAGGCGAAAGAAGTAATAAAGTAACTGATAGAAAATATAAAAGCGCTGATTCACTCTTTATTGCTCATTAACTTGACTGTATAAAGGTATATAAATGAAATCCCCAATATATTTATAAATTAGGGTTTACTCTATAAGAAACGAATGCAAGATTGAGGAACGAGAAAAGTCCCCTTAAATGTGACCCTTGGGTTCTTATTGATAGACAAATCGGGTCCCCTTCTGCCATTGGTTTAGTAGAACCCCTCTCGGATGCGGCGGCACGGTGTCGACTGCTCTACACCTTCCGATTCCGATTGCCTTAGTTTTGGCCGCCTTTCTAACATTCTTATCGGATATAACTTGGTCTTTGGTGTGCGGATCTCGGCTTTCGGACAACATGTATCAGTTTTAGGAGCTTCTCTTTGATGTTGTTTCTACTTTTCGTATCGATGCCAAGCCAGTTGGTATAGATAACTTTGGGAATGGCTTTCGGCTTTTGGCAATATGCTCTGGTTTTACCTTCAAGTCCTTATAGCATTTGATTTCGTACTGTAAATTCTCATGTTCTTAGCCCCGTCACCCCTTTCTGTATCAACAGTAAGAAAATTAGTGTGGATAGCACTTCTTCTTATAAGCTTTGATTTTCTTTCAGTGAATTATTGTGGTTATTTCTTGGTGGTCGACAAGCCTTGACTCCGATAGCTATCTTTCAGAATGTTTTACTTGTGCTTCGACTTCTTATGTCTTTGACCTCTTTTCCTCCTTTTGTATCGACACTAAGTTAATTAGTGCCGATATCCCTTTTGTCTCCTTTTGTTTGGCTTGGTGCTTCCTACCATGCCTCTGGTTTCAGGTTATAAGCTTTCGTCCTTTCTTTCCTATCGGCTTCTGGTTTTAAGTGATCTTCCTTTGGATTTGACTTTATGTTAATTACTTTCCATGTCGGCGCTGCCTTGCAGGTGTCCCTTTCTTTACTGGTACCAAGATTTCCTCTTCTATGCCGATAGCCAGTTGTCCCAAATGCTTCTTTTCTGTTGTTGGCTTTATCCTGATGTCGGCTCCATTCCTTTGGATCATTCTTCTGCGCTGGTTGCGGTTCGACACCCCTTCACCGATAATAGGTTCCAGTGTTGAATTTAGTAGTAACAACAAAGATTATTGTTTATGGTTGGCGTTTGAACCATAAACTATTTAAATTTTAACTTGGGTTGTTTGTGGAGGTCGTCCTCAACCACATGGCTATACGTAAAGGTACATCACATTGGCCTTGACTTATCGTGACATCTGAGCACACCATCCCATACCATATAAGTTAGGTTGGGAAACTTTTAAATCTGTATACGGCAAATTTACGCATAAAATAAATTTAATTAAATTGGGGTCACTATGTTGCGGTAGTTTTAAAACGTATGAAAAGAATTTCAAAAAGTCGTACAAAATAATAAATAACTCTGAATCCTTCCAAACAAAAATCATAGGGACTTATTCAAAGTTAGCTTTCAAATGAATCTTGTAGTACTTAATTTTGTTTTGTACATTTTGAGTTATGTATAAATTAAGTTTTAAGAAAAATCGTGGTTGGTTGGTAGGTTCAATAACCTTATGAAATTAATTATTTAAACTATGGAGTTAAAAAGATTAGGGTCGTCGTATGCTAACTACATCGAATAGTTGAATTTGAGATATAAATCTTGGGTCGTCCCTTGTTGGAAACATATGTAAGGAGTTAAATGTAAGGAGTTAAAAGATTAGGGTCGTCCCTTTTCTAGTTTAATTTTCAGTATACAATATTTGTCGTATTAAATTTAACAAACCAAATAATTTAAATTAAAGAGTTAAACATTTGGGTCGTCCTCAACCACATGACTATAGGTAATGGTACATCACATCGGTCTTGACTGATTGTGACTTCTCAACATGATATCCCATATCACATAGGTTAGGTTGGGAGTCATTAAGACAAGCCTCATGTGTATACAACTAATATACACATAAAATAAAATTAATTAAATTGGGTTCATTACATAGTGGTATTTTGAAAACATACGAAATGAATTTCAAAAAATCATACAAAATCATAAATAATGCTGAATTCTTCCAAATAAAAATCACAGGGACTTATTTGACGTTAGCTTTCAAATGAATCTTGTAGTACTTAGTTTTGTTTTACACACTTTGAGTTATGTGTAAATTAAGTTCTAAGAAAAAACGTGGTTGGTTGGTTGATTCAATAACCTTACCAAATTAATTATTTAAAATGTGGAGTTAAAGGATTACGGTCATCCCCTGTTGGAAACATATCTGAGGAGCTAAAAGATTATGGTCATCCCCTATTGGAAACATACCTAAGGAGTTAAATGATTAGGGTCGTCCCTTTTCTAGTTTAACTTTCGGTATACAATATTTGTCATATTAAAAAGTGGCTACAGTATCTAGTCATATCCAGTGCCAAGACAATTATTGCAGCCACGTTTTGTAAACAAAGAAGGAATAGTGTTCGATCACATTCATGTCACAGTAAATATGTAATGACCCGGATACTTATAGGTTAATTTTAAGTATTTAATATGGATTTAAATATTGAGGAGGGGTAATATAAATGGAATTTTATATTATGTTATTAGTTTAAAAATCAATTTCAATTTAAAATCGATATATATAAAATAATCAGAATACGAAAAATGGATTTGGTTGAATTCAAATTTTGATTTGAATTAAATACAGTTCAAATAATTTATAGGAACTTTTATTTGAATTTATAACGACAATAATATTTATTTATTTATCGAGGAAATAAATTGTCTGAAATTAATTTATATTAGTTTAAATAAATATCAACTATAGGTGATCGAATTGGACTTCGTGACCTATCCTAGTGTGTCCGGAACAGGGGTATTACCCTAAGATTGACAGTTGTTGGGTTCAGAAAGGAGTTCGACATCATAGGTAATTTAAATTAAAGGATGTCAGTTTAAATTAAATTTAAATTAAAACAAAATATCGGTGTTGGTGGACCAAAACAAAACCCGTGCCCTCCTGTATTTCCACAGAACAAAACAAACCGTGGACCTTCCTTCTCCTTTCCTCTTCTTTATAAAATGGCCGAACTAATTCACTTGCAAGCAAAAATCAAAATCCCCTTAAATCAAAAAAACCCGTCTTCCTCTTTAAAATCAAAAATCGCGATTTCCCTAAAGCTAGAATCTGAAGCCGACATCAAACTGGAGCTCGCGATTTGTTTCTGGAAGTCCGACATGCTTAAATTCGAGGCTAGGAGTTATCGCGGATCGTGATTTGGGTTTTGATTTGTGAATTGGAGTTCGATTTCTTCTCTGTTGAGGAAAGACTGAGTTACGAACAACAAGAGGGGTACGAACTGGAATTCGAGCTTTGTTTCAAGGTCGCGACTGGTAGTAGTAGGTACGCTGTTGCGGTTTCAGGAAGATGATCGATGGTCTGAGGAGGATTGTGATAGATTTGAAGGGTGCGATGCAAGATGGGGTTCACTCTGAAGTCGGGGTTTACTGTATCAAGGCGCTAGATATCGCGATGTAGGCATGTGCGATGGGATACCGAGTTCGATAGCTGAACGGGTGGAGAAACGGAAGTTCAACAGTGGGTATTTTGGAGTTCGATCCCAAAGAACAACACGCTGATATTGGGGAAATGGGAACAGCGATGGTCTCCAATGGTTCTGGGTAATTTCAGGCATCATTCGAGAGGGGTAAATGAGCGAACACAATGGCGTAAGGGTGTTTGAATGGGACAGGGTGATGGTGTTCAAAACTGTAAGGTGATAAATTCAATTGGGACGATTCAAGTCGATTCATAGATTCAACGATATGGATTAAAGAAGGGATATTCGACAATTGAAATAACGGTGAGTAAATCTCACCTTTTATTTAGAAATTATTTTTATATAGTTAAAAATAATTGTCTGTGCTTGTTTGAATGTTGTTTGATTGTTTTAAAAATATATATAGTTATTTAGGTTGACTATATTATATATATATATTGGGTTGATGATTGGTTGGATTCCTGCAGTTTCATTAGCGGATGCCAGCAGTTTCATAGCGGATGATTACCCTATATGCCCCACGCTATGATAGTGGATGACCTTCATACCGTGATATCCTGCCTCGAAGCAGGATGGGTATTACTATGTTGACTAACATCTGTGGATGCAGGAAAACAGGTTGGAGGAATCCAACTGGATTCCTCAAAAATATATTATTTGTTGTTGTTTGTTTGATTTCATATATATTCATATATGATGTGTTAAAAATCAAGTGATTGAAAATTGGTTGATCTGATTGTTGAAAATACCACTAGAGCTTGAATATAGATTTATAAAAATATCGAAAAGGGTATTTGATATTTAAAAAGGGATTTCTATTTTTATGAATAGAATTTGAATTTTAAATGAACTATAGAAAATATTAACTTGTTTGAAGATATATAAAACGAGTATCGAATTTATAAACTTTGTTTATAAATGAAAATATGGGATTTGAATTGAGTTTATAAACGTTGTTTATAAATGGAAAGGTGGGTTTTGAATTGAATTTACAAACGTTGTTTATAAATGAAAATATGGGATTTGAATTGAATTTATAAACTTTGTTTATAAATGAAAGGTGGGTTTTGAATCAAATTTATAAACGTTGTTTATAAATGAAAATATGGGATTTGAATTGAATTTATAAACGTTGTTTATAAATGGAAAGGTGGGATTTGTATTGAAGTTATAAACGTTGTTTATAAATAATGCAGAGAATTCAAATGGACTTTAAATATAAGGAATTGAAATAGAATTTGAATAATAGAATTCAAATGGAGTTTAACTATAGAATTTGAACATAGTATTTCAAATGGAATTTGAATATAGAAATTCAATTAGGATTTATAATAAAGATTTGGATAAATAGAAGTGGATTAGACTAAGAAGTTAATTAACAGATTTAATTAACAAATTTAGTTAAAAAGATTGGTATAGTTAAAATAGATTGGACAGGTATAGACATACAGGAGACAGGTATGGAATAAAGTATAGAAGTGAAATAAATAGAATGCCCGACAAAAAGGTACGTATTTAATTCATATATGAGATTTTATGCGCCGTATCGGCAAGCCGCTTGGCTTTTTCTTTTTCTTTTTAAGATGAGAAGGACCGGGAAAGCTATTTGAAATTTCCCGATGCTCCCGGTACAAAGGAGGTTATGGCGAATTTTTCTGGGAATTTAAGGAGATAAAATATTTTTAAGATAATTTGATAGTTAGAAATCAACATATCAAATTATATAGAAGTCGATAAGGAAACGAACTTAGAAAAAGAATAGTATAATTAAAAAGGGAAGTATAAAAATAAAATCTCGTAGAAATAGAAAGAGAAAATGTATATGTGTTTAAAGGTGAATAATGAGTTGTATGGTATTGATTATTCGAGTAAGTAGTCTTGTCTGTTTTGACGTTAAATGTTATTCAGTCAAGGTCTGAGAGGTAATTATACCCCAACTTGGTTGATTTCATGATATACCGATAAGTAGCAAGATTCAGGCTCGAAGATCAATGTGGAATAAGAATTAGTTAAATACTGTATTTGGGATGTCGTAACGATGTTTTACACAACATCTGTTTTAACCCAAATATGTGCAAAGCTTGGAAATAGAATAAATGAACGTTTCCTAAATATAGAAATAAACGTGTCGGAAAAGAGATAAGTAATTGGAGTATTTTCCAATTATAAATAAAAGATATTTTCTAAAAGTTTAGAAAATAAAAGAAGGCGATATATGGAAATGTTTTCCAAATAACGTAAAAGGCCAATATGGTTATTGAAAATATTTGGTTAACAAATATTGATAAAGAAACAGAGAAGAGATTTAATTAATGGAATATTAATTAAAGGCTCAGTGATTTGTTGGATGTTTGGATGAACACTTGTTTTATTCGATAGTTAAATCATCGACTATCGAAACACTTGTTTTCATTCGATAGTTAAATCACAGACTATCGAAGTTTTGACCATCGTTGTCAATATGGAGAGACCAGTTGGATTATTATCCGAAGAACCACTTCGTATTGGCAGTAGCGTGCGAATCAGATTATATAAAGATAATCGAAGACGGAGTAGAGTGCAAGGACTTTTTCTATTAATAGAAATTGTGCCTTCGATTCATCCTGTTCCTGGGTGACTCGTATGGATAATTGTTTGACAGAGTATTTTCAGAAAGGTCACGTACATTGATTTCTTCAACCGTACCAAGAGTGGAAGCGGAGAAGGAAACTTCTTTAGCTAACACGTAATGTACTGTTGAGGATGTCAATCAGTGATTTGATGGATTTGACGATGTGGCATTCGAAGAGAATCTGGTGTGATGATAAAGCGTAGCTTCTAGCCTCACATCCGGTAAATGACAGAAATCGGGCAGGCAGCATGGCTATGTAGGTCGCACCTATTAGGCTGTATAATCACCTGATCTAGAGTTTCATTTACTTCTAAAAATCTATTGTCGATGCTGTCCCATTCGGGAAACGGTTGCTGATCCCAATCGTTGGTGATATACATTCGATACACTCAAGCGAAATGAGTGGTCGGTCATGTGTGGCTGAGTTGCAAGATGTTCTTGTTGAACTCGGTGTATTCTCCTCTAGAGATATACCAGCGGAAGGTGGTTCCATACCTTGTCATAGTTGGAAATCCATTACCCAATACGTGCTTGCGGTTTATGATTGTAATTATATATGTGGAACATGAGATGCAAACATTCCACTAGATTGTTATCTACTTGATTTAGACATTATTATAATATCGAAGGAGTTTTGATATAAAGATTATCGTTCCTTTCAAAAGGGATTTTGAAAGTTAAATCAAGTGTTTGGATTCTCATAAGGGAAAAACCCGTTACGTGTTATACGGCGTGGTCTTATGAGATATCATTTAGTTTTCTGAAACTGTTTTAAACTGTTTACTCATACCAGTCCCATGACTGACCCGGAGTTTATTTGTTTTGTTCTACCTAAACTCTTGGGTGCCTAAATTTGTACGGGCAGTCAAGTAGTTTAGGATTTTTCAGATATATCTAAAGGAGCTTGGAGCAGGAGTCTTCAGCGTTATCTAGTTATAGTAGTTCCGTTGTGTTGTAAGTGTTGTACTCTGATAAGTATATGCTATACAGTTGAGCTTTTGTATTTCAAAGATATGATATATTATATTTTGTTCCGCTGCGATGTGAGATTCTGTGTTGTTATTTCTGTTCTTCTTCTACCTCTTTCTTCTAAAAAAAATGTTTCGTATTTTCGTGATATTTGGGTTGGACTTATGATGTATATAGTCAACTCCGATGTTACGGAAATCTGGGTCATTACAAAATACATTGGGCAGGTTATGTAAACAAAACAAGTGTCTAGTGCCAATCGTAGACTACAACCACATTGCACAAATTTCTGAGCACTTGTCAAGATAGCCTGAATTATGTAATGGACCATTGTAACTCATTTCCAATGTGGCCTTCACTCATAAACACCACTGATAAACTGATTTGGAAATTTGTCTCAACTAAAAAAAATGTGCCAATTTCTTACCCATCCCCGTACGTTTACACTGATATTCTATCTGGATCGTCAAATCCAAATCCGTCTTCAACTAAAGAACCAACTAAGTGGTATATTGAAATGGAAGAGAAAATTCATGACGATTTGTGACAATTAAAGCTTAATGAAGGGATGCATTAAATGGAAATAGGACAACAACAACAAATTCAATAACGTGCCCGAAGGTCACACGTTGTAATTCCTCCTATCATAACTTTGGCTTAAGTCGATGAGGTACAATATGCAAATATTGTATTCTTTTGTGTTTTTAAAGCATCACAACTAGTCATTCGATATGTAAATGACATCGGTCACCGATATTTTTGTTGTCTAATATGTACAAACAAATGTGAATTCGGATAGTGGGTAGACGGTCGTTTTCCTTATAGAGCTATTACATATGCTTTGGAATTGGAAGAAGAAATAAGAAAGGTACGAAATCAAGTCAACGACCTTAATCATGCAAATTACCGACTTTGACACGGTTTAAATTAGAAGTTTAGTATTTTATGTGATGTCGATCAAAAAAGTTTATGATCAATTGTATCGTTATGCTTATTATCAGTTGTATCGTTATGGAGCAGTTGTTAGAGGTTCCGTACCCTCTAACCACTGCTCAAAGAGCAGTGGTTAGAGGTTCCGTAACCTTTAACCACTGCTCTTAGAGAGCAGTGGTTAGAGGTTCCGTAACCTCTAACCACTATGCTCATTACCAGTTGAATATGCATGCACGTCAAAAGAAGGATTTCGATTGGGAGTATTACATGTAGATCTAGTGATTTTACCATTATGATTGAGCAAACCATATCAATGATCAACAACAAACAACATCATATAATGATCAACAATACATAACAATGATACTCAAGCTTGAAGCAACAACATGTAGGATACAATGGTCAACAAAACAAAACATCATAAAATAAAGCGGTCAACATGCACAAAAGAACATATAATCCTATACAACAAGACAGATACATATATATGTAATGAAGTAATGTACGTAATAGATCGTGATCATAAATCCATAGCAGCACCATCATCATTGTCATCATCGTCCTCGGCCTCCTCAGCATCGTCTTCCTTGTCCATGTCAACATCATCATCCTCGTCATCGTCGTTGTCACCACAATCACTGCTACCAGCATCCCCTCCTAAACCTCTACCTCCTGATCCTCCAGCACCACCACCACCAACACCTAACGCCTCCAATCGATCTTCCCCTGCAGTATCTGCACTAACGCCCAGTGCGGCTGATACATAGACTTCGAATGTATTAGTGCCATATTCTGAATAGCAACTATATGTCGTCTATGTTGGTCTTGCCTATATGAATAGTGTAATAAAAGAAAATTTACACCAACTTTGTATATCTTAAATATGTATAAGAAAATAAATTTACAAGTATGAATATTACCTCATGTGGAGGATATAGTCCCGTAGTGGGGATACCAGCAGCAAGATGATCAGGTGGATAATCAATAGACTGGACGGTCAAAATACCGCTAAAATCACATACTCTCAATGAGTTGTTAAGATCATAAACCGTAGGATACTCTAAGTATTGTGATGGGGTCAGATTAAAAGTAAATGGTAGTGGATGAACTCTACCTGTAACCACTCGTGGACCTACGTGATCGGAGTTTACATCCCAAGTGTAATCTGGCAACAAGTACCGCCGAGGTGGAACTCTGTGCCAATAACTATCAAAATCCACTCCCAATAAGAAAACAAAGTCTATGTATCCACCCATCATACCTGTCTAAGATCCTGTATGAATTGGTTGTCGATAGTACGACACCTCCCGAACATATCATCAGACGGTACTGAATCTTCGGGTACACGCAGCTCACCTATCCCTTAGAAATAACATCAGTATCTCAAGTAACAAACGGGAAGGTAGGCTAGTGGGTGCAAAACAACACGGCGTAAAGATAAATGATATGAAATGGATAGAGGGTGTGCATCACCGAGGTGACCTACCTGTGTAAGAGCAATCCAATAAGATGCCTACAGTGCTAGTAAAATGTTAGCACTGAACCTCAAATCAATCTGAGATTGGGCCTCCATCAGGTCATGTCTAACACGAGTAGGAGTGTACTGGACTACCTAGATAATCTCCCTTCGACATATGCATGGGAAGTAAGACTCAGCGGTAGGATTAGCGGCCTCAACAATGCGTGGATGCATGTTGTTCGTGTACTCGTAGTACAGATACAACAACATGTACCAAAAATCAAACGTCTGCGCCACCTCCCCAAAATAAAATAGGTTAAATGCAGCGTATAGACAACCCAAAATAGTCAAACCCCAGTCATCGTATGGAGATGCTCTAAATTGGCTACTGATGCTAGGTGACCTAGTAGAATCGTACTCTTTTGGTTTGAAAAGAATGTTGAACCAAAAAGATATAAAAAGGAAGCATGGAATATAGAATCCTACATAGCTTTGGTACCCATGTGCTGTAATTTACTCCTATAAATATGTAAGCGTAGAAGCTCCATATGATATACGATTGGCGACGAAATCAGAAAAGTACAACAAGTACGATTCTGGTGACTCATAGCTAGAGTCAAAAGGGTATGGCACTCTATTATTAGCGCATATCTCAATCCCCATAAACATATAAAAATATGTTAGGGGTAATACCTAGCTCAAAATCTGGAAAGTGAAAAGCATTTATGGTAGGCCACCATCTCTCAACTAAGGCACCTAGCAGTGGTTGATCAATGGACTTGACTAGTTTAATCTCTAAGAAACGACCAAACAAACTAGCAAGTAGCCTTTCTCGAATATCATGAGGGAGTACATCAAAGATACATGTAATAAACCTCAACCAACTGCCACAAACACTAAGGTAGCGAGACTAGTAAAAGACACTTGTTGTTGGTTACCATACTATAAAATAACACTACATACTATCTACTAACATTGGTATATAATCAAGCTATGCACTAAAATATTATGTTAAATTCAGAAAGTTTTCCTCAGCAGTGTCGACGGTGAGTGAAACCCTAGGGTAACTCAGAGAGACTCTGCAGGTCTAGTAACGTCTTCTCAGGCGTGGAGAGGGTATGCATAGGGTCGGCTAACTTGTCTTTCTGTGCTCGAACATATCATTTAGCGAACTTGGTGATGCGCGGTGGAATTTCAACATAATATTTGTTTAAAATAAATTATAAAGGAATTTTATGGTGTCTTTTGAAAAAAAATCCAGCTTAGGGCGTTATTTATTAGCACCCAAGGTTAGGCAACTGACCATAAGGTGCCGATAAAATAGCTGCACGGTGATTTTTTCACCAAACGGTGAAAAAATCATCGCGTGCCTGTTGGGAGGATTTTCAAATCCTCCACTTCATATTATGAAACGTAATATTATGTTTCATAAAATTGATGGAGATGCTCTAATAGTTAAATCCAAAAACTGAAAACTACTTGGATAATAACCATGTTAGCGAGTACAGTTTTTTTTGAATAAATGAAATGCATAATTATGTGTAGTCGAACAGTTTGTAATAATGCATAGGCCTATAGGTATTTTACCAATGGAAATCTTGTTGCGTAGTAGCAAGAGTATCATACAATTATGCTACAATTTAATTTTTCAATGAGAGCACAGATTTTATTTGAAGTCCTTCGGTAATTATTCGTTTGTTAAATAAATACTATGTATAAACTGTATAATAAATGGGCACAAGACGTATAAGCTAATATATACATAACAAATCAAATTTCAGTTCATTGAAGACAACCCTAAGCATGTGGCTAGTTAAGATCCATTTACAACATTAAAAATACATTTCAATAGATGTACATGGAAATCTTGATAGCCAACCACTTTTGAGAAGATTCCAGTCTTAAACTCCAACACTAAGTTGAATAAAATTTATCAAAATTAATAGAAAATACTGAATACCCTGAAAAATATTTGTAAAAAGGAAATAAGTTAACTCATGCTTTTGTGTTAAATTTCACTTCCTTCTAGTACATAGTCAAAGCCGGCTCTGGCCCAGTGCAAACCAGGCCATTGCACGAGGTATCAACTTCAACTAGAGCATACCAAATAAAAAGCATGAAGAAAAATCACGTAAGAAAAAAAGTTGATAATAAAAACTAGATAAGTAAAAATCACAGAAGAAAACAATACATAATTCAAGGAAGGCAACTTGAATTGCTTGAGGAGAAATAGGGAAGAAATAGCCTTCTATCGCAGGTTTACAACAAAAAAGGAGGAGAACTCTAGGATCCGAACATTGTCTTTGAGGCAAGTAACCCTAATTTCCTGAAAAAAGAAAAACTCAATTTTTGGTAGTGATTGGGACGGGGATTTCTATACGTTTTAGAACATTGTCTGTTATGTGTTAAAATTTATGCAACCCTATTTTTCATTTAGAAACGAGAATTCAATCGACTACAATAATTTATAATTTACACTATGTTTTATAGGATTAAGAATTCAATATGACATTATACTGTAGAAACATACATATTTATAAGAAAAAAATGATAATTTTAGTTGCAACCCGTTTTGAGTCTTGGAATAAGAATAAGATAATTCAACAAATACATGAATCATTATCATAGAACATCAAAATAAAAATGAATTAAGTAAATTAGATGATTATCATAGCATCCTACTCCTTGTTTATTCTCTGATTTCAAGTAAGAAAAGAAAGAATGGAATGCAAATTAGAAAAGAAAGAAAATGATTTTTTTTTTGTATTAGGAGTTTGGAGGAGAATTTGAATCTAGGTACATATATTAGGTTTTCTAGTTATGTTTTAAAAAAACTGCCATTTTTTATTTTGCACTTTTGATGGACAATGCATGATACTAAATCATATGTCTTTATCTTAATGCAAATATTGAATTTTTACATGATTCTTATTTTCATATTGAAAAAATAAAACTAGCTCTGACGTTGTGTGAAAATAACCATTTGCAAACTCTAATAACAAAAACCAAAAAGAAATGAAGAGACAGTTGAATAACAGTAAAAGGATCTCTTAACAAATATTTTTCCAAAAAAAGACAAATTTAGTCAATAATTCAGTTTACTTGAGCATTTTGAACATGGAGTTAAATCTGATTATATACTAGAAGATGAGAATGTAGCAACAATACGTAAGAAAATGCACATGATATTGAGATTTAATTACGACAAATAGTAAATGAAAGTGAAGTCCAATGTTTAGGTCGATAAACAAGGGTTATGCTATTATTTCATAATTATATTTTTTGTAAATGATCACGTTATTCATATCTTAATTTGCAGATATATGAAGCGCTAAATATATTTAATGGTACAAAAAAGCAAGTGATTGTTTTTAGTAATTGGAAATATAACTAAAGTTTTGTATGTAAAACTTCGTCACATTTGGACTTATTATTTATACTTTTTTCCGTTATAACATGTTATTTTTATTTGTCTTGTTTTCACTATTAGTTTATAATAGCAGTATTGAGTTTTCTAAAATTATCTATATCTTACAAGTAAGAATAATAATTAATATCTTTACATGAAATTTTACAAGGGGGCATCACTTAATAAATTGCACTGGACATCGTAATCTCTGGGATCGGCTCTGTATATAGTCAATCCTTTCTCTTCATTCTTAGATAGTTTATTAAGCTTGTAAACAAAGAGAGTACATTGTTTCATATCCATTAACGTTGACAATGGTATTCATGGCATAAGAAATTAAATTATAATGCCTTTTCAAAACTATCTACGAAAACGTCCTACGTGTAGCCCGCATGTGAACTTGTACTAAGAACAAAGTGCTAAGCATTTCCTTCTTTTATATGTTCACTTTAGGTAAGTCCCCTATGCAAAAATCGTATAATCACTTAAGCTTAGTCCCTAGCACAGAAAAATATTACTATGATAATAAGCAAAATAGCATGTAGCGTGAGCTATGACCAAGTTAACATGTTGGAAAAGTTAAATTAGGATTAGCCACTTCGAAAAGCAAAAAAAAAAAAAAAAAAATTACATCATCAACTGATTTATTTTTTATTCTATCATCAGTTATATCATTTTTTGTCAACTTCTCTTATTTTAATAATGTAAACATTCATTAAATTGGTGATGCAAATGTTCTCTGAAATAGAACAAAAAATTTCATCTAATAATAACAATATGATTTAGTGTGATAGAGCTGAATTTTTTTGTTCTTTAGAAGTAAGCAACAACCATCTGTTACTCTATTAACAATAAAGAAATGACTATTATGCATGTTGTACTTGTTAACTGAGCTAGTAATGATGTCATTTTTGTCAACTTCTCTTATTTTGATACTATAAACGTTTATTGAAATTGTTGATGCAATTGTTTACTGTAATAGAAATGACAGTTTCATTTAATAATAAAAATAAGATTTAGTGCGATAGAGCTGATTTTTTTGTTCTTTAAAAATAGGGAACAACAACTTATTACTCTAATAGCAACAAAGAAATGACTTCTAAACATTTTGCACTGTTAATTAAGCTAGAAATATTGGTACATATTTTTAGCATTACCGGACGTGTATCATTAGGTAACAAGTAGGGTAGGACTCCATTCAAGTAATATACATAGATCGAACCTGTGGTCCTGTATGGTGTTCATAAATATACACATTGTTATTTTTACGATGCAAACTAATAATTTGATTTTCTTTAAATGTTTTTTTTTGTAAACGTGAAAAGGATATAGTATATTTGTTGTTTTAGTAATTCAAAATTTAAGTTGACTTGTAAAGCACAATATAATATATTTCAGATTTTTTATTATTCTTTGTTTACTTGAATTTGTTTTCCTTAAATTTGATTTTTTTCATTCACTTTTAATTTCTAATCAAATTTTAGGTTCTATGTCCAGATTGTAAACTATGAACTTTTCATTTATTTTTGCATTTAGAAGTTCTGACTGTTACTTTCTTAAATTAGAAACCTTAACCTTTAATTTCTGCCTGCTATAAACATTAACTTGAATAGAAGAATGTTAAAACTACTAACTTAAAATGGTTTATCTATAACCTATACTTCAGACACTAATTTGGTTCACACAAATAGTCGAATAGAAGAAAGCTTGCAACTGATAGCCATATTAACACTGCATCTTTGGTACTCACGATTATAGATCTTACACAAATTGCTAATCTTATTATTAACGTTATTTTTCATCAACATCAAAATATAGGGTAGGGTTGTGGACCAAAGAGAACCTAGGGATTATCTAGTTCCTTCAGGTTCAACTTAATTCACCGTTTCGTAGATATCAAGGTCTTAAGCCCGAAGATTAGTTATCCATCCTTCAAAAGTGGAGAGTGTCACGCTTATAAGAGTCAAGGACCAACAGTTACCTTGGGATATGGGTTTCATAAGCTTGGCACAAATAGAAAGCTAGACGGCATATAAGGGTTATTTTGGTAATTATGCTCAAGAAGAAGGCTTTATCACGAAATAATAATATGGAAAATAAGCAGAATAAATGACAACTGTTAAGTCTCTACAAGTGAAATCCCCTAATCGATTTACCAATTAGGGTTTTCTCTCTAAGAAATGAATACAAGATTTGAGAATGAGGAAAAAGTCCCCTAAAATATGACCCATAGGGTCTTATTTATAGGCAATTTGGTCTCTTTGGTTGTGGTTCAGTAGAAGGCCTGGTTCTTAGAGTTCTGGTTTCGGCGGTAGCTACTCAGCATCGGTATCGACTTGCTTCTGTGCTCTAGGTGTCGGTTTCATCTTTGTGTTTCTTGTAACCCCGGATCTGCCTCTATGCAGTGGTATTGATACAAAGTATATTAGTGTGGATAACTTTCTTCTATGCGTAGTTTCTGTAACACTTCACACTTTTATGCCCCCAAACTTCGACAAAAATCGAACCATGAACACATCCAAGCACGGAGCGTGTATATCTGGTACCTGCAATAAATGAGCATGAGCATAATCAGAGTACGATAAATGAAAACTCACAGCGGAAACGGAATAGGATAACTAGTGTTAACTTAACTTGCTACCTTTTTTTAAGTAAGTCACTTTACCAATACCGATCATGAGAGAGAACGATAACCGAAAGCCAAACTTAAACATCTGTGAGAACCCGACCTTCTCTAGGAAACCTGGGAGGTTGTAACGAGGAGGGGGTCGGAACAACAAGTTCAGGTGACTAAGAAATGTACAACATAGACTATAATACACAAATGTATCCAGTCTGGTTCAACCCAAGAAGTATGCCTAACAAAGTTAGTGATTCTAGCCTAACCTTGTAAATGTTTACGCATGACTCTGCCATTCTTTCCAAAGTGGTATTCTAAGATATAATACTGAGATAGAACGTTTACATATGTATTTATGAAGCCCCCTTTTTATATTACAATTTAATTGATTATTAAACCAAGAAGTGAGACCCTAACTGTGGAGTCTTCATATACATACCTTTCCATCCATTTTCCCCTTATAATTTTCTGCCTCACTATCAATAATAGATAGGGTTGATTCTCCCGATCACTTAACACCCTAGGTGGACTCATTGGTCAGCAGACTTATTGGTGACTTAATACCTCTCAATAACTTGTTCCATATTTTTATAAACTAGAGAGCACTAGCTCCGAGCCCTACTAGTTAAGGCCTACATCATTCACACATGTACCGTTTCCCCGTATAAGGTGAGAGATGGTATTTTATCGTTCGTTATACATCTAGATGACCTTATTAGATAACACCCTTACTCGCTTACTATTTCCCGTAGGGTAGGTAGCCATATCTAACATTTCTAGTTTCTAGGTTTGGGCAGGCAATACACACAACCACTTAAGATCTAGGAAGCAGACTATAGGTGAAGGACCTATCCCCAAGTGGACTCGGCGATCCCAGCCACTTAAGACCCTAGAAGCGGAATATACGCGAATGTTATTAGGTTCGTCCCCCATTAGCCCTGAATACCTTTCCTATTTGGATAAAGTGGGCCACGTTATTACTCCCTTTCTGTCTAGTCTCTGTCCACACAATTTTGTTACCATAACATGTTATTGTTGTTAATAATATTTTTCCATTGTTAACTTACTAAGTCCAGTTCTATTTTTAAATTTTAAGTTCTATATTCATTCGTACAAATAAGGAAGGTTTTATCCCCTTTTACCCTAGGATATTTATTTAATTGGGGTATTTGGTTTTAAGGACACACTCCTCAAAAAAATTAGATCAAAGGACAACTAAGTTTGATAATTAAATGAAGGACAAAGACCAAGTTGTATTATATCAACATGAAGTTCACTTTAATTTTATCATTATTACTAAATTAATTAAAAAATAAATGATTTACCTTAAAATTGAAAGAAAAAAAAGTGATTTCAAAATTATTTTAGCTTATTGATGTTATTATAAACATATATAAATATTCAGCTCGGAAAGCTAAGTGAATATAGCTTTATTACTTAAAAATATAGCTTTATATTGTATCACTCAAATACAAAATTAAGTCATTTTAAAGCTAATCTCATTTGCACCAGAAAAAAGCTATATCGTAAATAACGAAGCTATATGCATATAGCTTTCCGTCCTGCATTTTTTTATACTCATTTTCTCCTATATTTATGATACTAAAAACATTTCATAATTAATTTTTAGTAGTTTTTAATCTTATAATCACAGAAAAGGGTTTTTGTATTAGTTTTATTATTTTTGAAATGTAATGTGTGTCCTTAGTTTAAAATATTTGGACATTTTTCAATTAAATCATGAAAGTTGTCCTTGATTTACATTACGAAAGTAGCTTGTCCTTAGATCTAATTTTATTTTAAAATGTGTCCTTGAAACAAATATCCACTATTTAATTTCTTCCCTAATTTGGACTTAGTACTTAAACGACAATCAATGTCCATTAATCCCCTTATGCCATCCAGTTCCTTTTATTTCTATTTTTATTGCCCTTTATTACCATAACGGTCATATTTTCCTACGGTAGTTATCTATCAGTCCCAAGGTAACTTTTTGTTGTACCCCAATAGGCAACTACTATTCTTATTCCTTTATTTATTGGTTGACTATTATATATATGTGTGTGTATGTATGTATATATATATATATATATATATATATATATATATTATTTACGTACCAGGCCCTCACATTAAGTTGACAACATGTGGATGCTGGATTTGCAGGTTGGTTCTGGGCAGACTTCCACCACAAGTTAAACTTAACCTCGTGTCTTAGTGCATTTATATTTATGCCTTAGACCCCTCACATTAAGCTGACCACTATGGTTGCTGGATTTGTCGGTTGGTTTCGGGCTGGCATATACCACAAGTTGAGCTTAACCTTGTGTCTATATGCGGTTATAATTCAAATTTTTTAATTTGGGGTTTACAACATTTATCCTAATTAAATTAGGAATTTGAACCACTTCCCTGTCATTTTCATTTTCCCTAATCAATATTTACTATAATTGTTATTTATTGATTTACGGTCCTATTTATAGCAATAATTATATTGATTGCTACAAATGGTCACAACAAATATATTAATTCAATATGGATTTCATTTCCATATAATTCCATATTTGAACCTTATCCAAACATTCCTCATTCCATACAAGGTATATTCTACCGTTTTACGCTGATTTGGACGGATAACATGTATATATTTATATTTATATTGTCATGCGTCCAATGTAGTTATTATTTTTATTTTTATTATTATAACTTAAATTATTTGGTTAATCAATACCCAAACATTCCTTTTTGCATTTAATCTTGCCAAAAGGTTCAAATCTTACGAAAATACTTTTAACCGTAATCATTGTAAATTGTGCCTAATTAATGGGATTGGCATATTTCAGAATCTCAAGAAATATATGTAAATATGTAATTTAGAATAGTTGATGCAAATTATGCACAAATATATGTATTTATATTTATACATACATTTGCACCACTTTTCCCTTTTTGATCTTTTTATCGCACCTCTTGTGATTTCAAAGTAAAGCCTTTTTGCAAAAGGAGGAAAATGGCACCTTTACAACAATTAAGCAAAAACCCAACAATGCTGAACACAGACAGACATACTTTTGATATTACGATCACACAATTTACTAATTTCACATTTTTTTCCAAAATTTCATTATTCAGCACTGAACTAAAGATCTGGAATGTAAGTACATCTAAATGGTGTTTAACGAGTCTGATTTCTAGATCTACGGTGCTATACATTTTACAATATAATTGCAATATATTTCATAACATAACCATAGGAATATGTGTAAACAAGTTCAAGAATCCTACAATTGATATTAAGCGCAACCACCACTTATAATTCACAAGTTTTAACCATACTTATAATCAGATCTAATGGCTATCAATAAATTCACAATACTTAAATGAAAAAATCTGGTAGGGAATAGGCATAAAGACATAGTTCTAATTCAAATGAAGTAGATAAGCTATTATAACTATATTCGTAAATTTCCCACTTACCTTATAGCCACCAAATCCAAAGTTTGAACCTTTAGGCCTATAATCCCTAAATTGTTATAAATCTACAATTTGTCTGAAAATGAGAAATTCCAAATCTGTAAAGATGTCATAGAGTAGGAAAAGACTGAAGAATCTGATTTGGAGCGTCAATTTGCATTCTTTTCCATTAGATCTTCCTATCCTCTCAATTTCAGACGAACTGGATTTGATGTGTTATGTATGAATATATTTTTATTTTAGAAATTAGGTTTGGAGAAGGAGGAAAATGGCAGACCTCCACTGTCACTACAAATTTATGTGCAAAAGAATGAGGCCTTACCCTTTTATTTATAGGGGTGGAAATGGCCTAGGACCATTGGATTAGTTTTAAGTTATATCCATTCATTATATAAATATTGTAACCTAACCATACAAAAACCTAGCCATCACTGAGTAAACTGATGCCCAGTAGGTCGACCGTGGCAGTCGACCGTCTGGGCCTCAGATGCCTAGGTCGGCTTGGTTAAATAAGGTAATATATAATTATAAAATGTGATTTGTTTATTTTTGGTCCTTTTTCGTATTTTGCCCGTAATTTTTTCATACGGACTCCATTCGCAAAACTCCAAACATGAAAGTTGACCAGAATTCCGAGACGAATGCGTCGGTTAAAGTCTCGCAGTCCAATTCCATCATTTGCAGAAATTTCTATTTTTGATATTCTAGTAATTAATTTATATCGCCAAAATTCCAGGTTGTTATATTCTACCCTCGCTAAAAGGAATTTCGTCCTGAAATTCTAAAGCTTACAGTCCTATTCTACACAACCAATTTGTGTACATCCATTTTGCAACCATGAGTATATGTGCATGGTGTACATAATGCAATTTAACCATAAAATATGCATGCAAGATGATTCGAATTGGATCCGCCTATTTTTTGCATTAAATTTTTTAAATACTTCTGAAAACATGATGCAAAAATCCTAAATATACGTGTAGTTTTATATGAATGCAAATTTTGAAAACCCTTTTTCATCCATTACCCTCACACAATTACGAATAAAAGTGTGAAGCAATCAATTTTGCATCCAAAACCTACCATCCAAAACGTCACGCAATCTAACCGTTCCTTATTTAATTTCTCCTAAACCGGAAAATGGAAATCTAAGTGAAGTATTTTAACAATTTTCCTTTTTACAACTTTTCCATTTCCTATCCTACAGTGGAATTTTCACCTAGCTACCCAAAATATTCGAAAATTTCCATCTGTAGCCTGTAGTGGATGCTTAAAATAAGCTCTAAAACGTAAAAGGAGTTAATTTATAGCTCGCGTGCAATGTTGATAAGGGATGGAAACAAAGTTTCCAAGGCAAAAACAACCTTTTCCTTGTTACCGTTAAATGTTTTCTTTGTATCATCGGTCCTACTACACCACTTAAACACGCACACAAGGCATCCAAAATCTTCCTTACACCGTTTATGTGGCCAAAAATTGAAATTTTTCATAAAAATAAGTTTTTGCTTGAAAACTTGTCATGCCTATTTTGAAATTTTCTTTTCAAAACCGCGTCACTTTCCCATAAAATAAGAAAATGGAAATGATAAAAAGATTTTTTTTAAAAAAACATTCTTCAAAAACTTCAAAAATGTATTTTGCGGAAACTTAAATGATTCAAGTCACATGTTGGTGAACAATGATGTAAGTTACGCCAAAAATGCGAAAACTGAAATCACACAAGAGACCAAAATAAATTTTAGTTTAACAAGGAACGGTGATTTATTTATTTATATACCTATGACGTGGAACCGCTCCTTTACTAAAATTTATTCAACATAGAATTTTATTCTTCCATCTCTAGGACAAGTGCTAGTAAATAAACGAGATTTCATTCAAATAATCGTGCGTTAATGACACCAAAATTTTAAATATAAAATCTCATTAACCAAAGTCGTGCGAATTTTCCTTACTACCAATTACAAACACAACACTACAACAAAGAAAAAGGCTGGAAAGGGAAACACACGACAAAAGATACAACATGCACAAGGTATGTACTAACAACAACAACGACTACAACTACAACTACCCACTATAGGCTGGTCTACCACCGCTGTTGAAGCCTGATCCGTTACCACGTCCGCTCTAGAAGCGTAGCATAGCGGAGATGCAGCCAATCTCATGCGCCTGTCGGCGCTGCTCGTCGCGAACCTTTCGGAGCTCGACCTGCATAGCACGGATGGTAGTAAGTTCTCGGCTCTCGTGACCAGGCTGCAGTGGCTGCAGAGGCTACTGAGCCTGAGTGAGTGGTGTGGGGACAGGAGCATCGGGCAGCTGAATGCCCATCTTCTGAAGAGTTGCGCGACTGATGGCGGTCAGGGCCTTCCTCACTGGCGTCTCCTTATAAAGTCTCACCTGGAAGTGTCGGAAGACAGGGCTGAGAAGATGGATGTAGGGAAATGGCTTCAAGCTTCGAATGACTCATGAAGATGGATCATAAGCACGTACACCTAATTGACGGCTACGCCACCAAGTATAACATAGGTGGCGCGACGAACAGAAGGATAAATCTGCTCCAAGCTTCCCGTCTTCGGGGTGATGTTGTGCTGTATAATGCGCACAACTATGCGGGTGATGGGTCATAGATTGGCGGGGGTCCAGGCTTCTGGCTCTCCAACAAAGATACGCTGAAGGATTTGAGGGTCCTTTATCTCAATAGCATCAAGCTCGACTCTAACTGCTGAGATACTCAAAATCTGAGCTAAGTCATCGTCGGTGAACTCGATGTGGGTGCCCATGACCTCAGATCGGATGACGCGGGACTCGTCATCGATGTCCGCATCCATATAATCATCGAATAGATGGACACAGGTCGTGCTCAAAAGTGTCGATGCAAAGGATCGGTGTTAGGCCTACGGCAACAAAAAGCTCCTCCAAGCCAAATGCGGTGAAATTAGTGAACTTCACCAGCCGACCAACTTGAAATTCATAAATGGCCATAGCCAAGTAGTGCTTGATCTTTGCATCATCTCGGTCTAGCCAAGCGGCTTCTTGAGGCATGAGACTTGGTTGCGAGGTACCGTGGAGGAATCGGTGAATTGGGCAAGAGAAACTGCAAATCTGGAGTATAATTGGGTAGAGATCCGCAAGACAAGTATTTTTGTGGTAGTTAGGGGCAAAACGAAGCGGGGGTTGCTCGGATTGGAGCTTGGGAAAGAGGAGGGTTTAGGCACGATGAAAATTTTAGGATTTGGGGAGAATGGGTCAGCTTAACGATATATATATATATATAGTTCTACGGATTCGGGTCGAGTCAGGCCACGCTCACCGTGGGATAGCGGTCGACCTGGCCCTAAGAGGGCGGTCAACTGCTGTGCGGTCAACTGCTTGCCCCATAGTGGGCGCGATTTGAACCTTGGCCCAACGGCCCATAAAAATTGTATATAAATTAAACTTAAAATTTTTTGTTATGTCTAAACAACTTCTACTCCCAACCGAATCCTCGTATCGAATTCCACCAACCGTCAAATCAAGAAATTTAATTTTTTTTCCAACACCTTTACCTACCTCCAAAGTGACAACCGAAACAAACGGACTTAAAACGGGAAATCGGCTTGAAATCCAAAATAAAATTTAAAATAGATGTTTCCCCTTACTAGCCGACATTAACTAAGTGATTCAAAAATCAAATACCCCAAAATAAGGATGAAGGATTTTCTTAGCCTTTTCGAAAAAAAATTAAAACTTTTTAAAAATGAAATTTATTGTAAACTAATGGTTTCGTATTTTCAAATTCATTTTATTATTATTATTATTATTATTATTTCAGTTTTATATTTCAGACTAGAAAACTTTTTCATGTTCAAAAATATTGGAGCTTAACAACAATTAAGATTAATTTTGATAATCTTAATAAATTATCCAATATATATAGGAAAAGGGATACTAAAAATCACAAGGAATAGGTATTTATTATTCTTAAGTTTTGTGGTATATTCCTTGTTATTTTTATTTCCTTCTTTACTACTAATAAGACCATATTTATTAAAATTACCGAATTGCCCCGAAAATTTTAAAACACGAATAGATTAAAAATTTAAAACCAAATATTATAAAACCAGGTGTTCACAAAACCATTTTCCAAAACTGTATTTCAAAATTTTCAAAATTCAAATAATTTTAAAATAAAATTTTCTTGAATACAAGGACAAAAACACAATTGAATGCTTCAATGAAAGCAGGTTCGGAAATTCGACGAAGTAACAAATAGATATACCTCGTATTTATATTTCCGAAATGTATACGAAATATTAACATGGACGTTTTCCCTTTTAGATCTAGTAGTGTTCTTGATTGGAACTGCTAAACAAAACCAGAACAGTAACTATTTCGGTTGTACCTACATTTTTATATTAATATACATATTATTCCAGTTTCCAAACTCAAATCAACAGAATCCACCATACGTGTAACACCCCACCTCCGCTAGGGTCACTCACAAAGGGAATGCACTAGGTTTGGTGAAGCATTATCGAGGTAAACATGCATAGAAATATTACAAGACAGAACGTATATAAAACAGCGGAAGTAAAACAAATTTCATTACCTTAAGGTCTAAAGCCTTTTACATCAGAATACATAGAAACCTGTCTTGCAATAATAAAGAAGCATAAAACCTTTTCATGAATTATTCCCCAAAATAAAGCGGTGAGGCAGCCATAGCCAAGAGAAGACCAAGCTATACATGATGACCTTCAAGCATAAGAGGTCCGACTGAACAACATCATTTCCTCCCTGGAAAACCTTGGGGGAGGGGGGAACGGAAGACAAAGAGGCGAAAGAAAACGGGGTCAGACATAAACACTGGTAAGTCCTATCCACTTCCAGTATAAAAACAGGTAAAGGTAACATGACATGCATAAACTGAAAGTAATCATAAGGATGATGGCAAGATAGATGAGCGAAACCGAGATAACTGGATGAACTACTGTAGCAAGATAAACTAAGGTATCATGATAAACTACGGTGTCAAGATAAATCAAGGTATCACATTGTCAGGTTTCTACCCAGTATACAATCCCAAGGTATATACCATGTATAACATCCCACGGTATTTATCATGTATATTTGCTCTGCACCTCTCGTACTAATATCCCAACCCGCGTCATGTGTTAACTACGAATGTCCCTTGCCCAATGTCATGTAATGGTCCATGCCAACCTAATATATAGCATATGTAGGTTTTCCCAACTCGTATGTTTCTTTCCATGTATAAGTTCAGTCCTTTGCCGTAGGCCGTACGGGCTTTCCCATGTAAATCTATGCCACCTCAACATAGTACCATTTTATCCGTGAAGTTATTTTGGACTGCTACCCTTGATCTAGTTATGTTTTCTTACCATGACTATCGCGTGTTCACTTAGGATTTATGCCACCTAGGACCACTAGGGATTATGCTACCTAATGAACGTATTCGTAACTTGGTTTGGGTTCAGGCCACCTAGGGCAACTAGGGATTATGCCACCCGTCAACCACGCCCTTTATCCCACGTATATATCGTGAATCGTTTTCCATGTCTAGACGCACATGTATCTCAATGTGCCATCCGAGTTCCATGTCAGGGAAAATCGAGAAATACGGAACTCGGTCGGGAGCTTTAAGTCGTCTGCTGATGCAGATATCAAGGTCTGTTTTTGTATCCGTGGCTATGGTCCCACGTGACCCCTCCCTTAACCACTGAAAGGCAATCCAAGAAAAATCATATATGAGAACTACATCCCGACCCCACTATAGCCCCACTTTCCTATGGGCCAACCTCACCCATGACTCGATAGCAAGAACATGGTCTGTTGGGAGTCCTCTGCCTTTCCGTTCGTACACGATTGACTAAAGATGGTAGGTAGTCGGCGACGTGCTATCCAGGGCAAAAACAAGTATCGTCGACTCCACGTTAATCCATCCCAGTCTTTAGGTCGCTCGCATAGCAACCAAGGCATACTCTCGGATCTTCTACCGCAGATCTTAACCTCTGTGAGGGCAGGTTTCATGGACCATCTGCTACCTCACAGAGGGATACCAAGAGTACCCTCACGTCCCCCAAAGCTACCGCTTCGTCACCCAGTTCGTCGGAGCCTTTATCTAAGTCAGATAATTTGCTCCTCCTCGTGTTTTAAGCGATGACCTACCGTATCGAGTTACTCATCTGTCTGTGAACTGGTCCAAATCCCTTGACTAAGAATTATTACTTAGTTTCCTAAACTAAGGTTTACCACTTAGTCTCCTTTCCCGTTATCCTTGTTAATCCCTGTTTTCCACCTAGTCCCCTGAACTAGGGTTTTGTCTAATGGGTTAAGTATTGTCATTTAAGTTCATGACTCGACCTGCCTACGAATCATGTCAAGATTTGGCTAAGAATTCAAGTCCAAGACCTAGCCCTACAAGTTGGTTAAGTATACCAAGAAGCTCATGACTTAACCCTATTCAATCATCAAGTCAATTTGATTAAGTATTTGTTTATCTTAACCCTATCAGGTTATCGTGTTAGATTGGTTAAGCATAGATTATCTTAACCTTATCGGATTATCGAGTCGGATTGGTTAAGTATAGGTTAACTTAACCCCATCCACTAATCGTATTAGAATGGTTAAGTATATTTAAACGGTCTTGTGACTTAACCCTATCAAGTTCCCATATTAGATTGGTTAAGTACGGTTGCTTAACCTCATCAAATTACCATGTATAATTGGTTAAGTATAAGTCACTTAACCTCATTGAATAACCAAGTTTAGATTGGTTAAGTGTTTAACTTTAACCCCATCGAATTACCGTGTTTAGATTGGTTGAGTGTAAGCTACTTAACCTCATCTAATTTACGCGTTTAGGTTAGTTAAGTGTAGGTTACTTAACCCCATCTAATTACCGTGTTTAGATTAGTTAAGTATAGATTAGTTAACCCTATCTAATTACCGTGTTTAGATTAGTTAAGTATAGATTAGTTAACCCTATCTAATTACCAAGTCGGTAAATTACTTAACCACATCCCCTAATTGTCTTGTTTGGTTAAGTGTCGTTAAGAAATCAAGTCCGGTTCCACTTAACCTACCCATTCGTATCATATCGGTTAAGTGTCATTAGTCAAAATTACTTAACCTTTTCATGTGGCATTAATTAGATTAATGCACCCCAACCTCTCACATTAGACTTTGTTGTGGTTACTAGTTAAGTCGGGCGGGTCCGGGTAGATTTACACCACAACCTAGTCTAACCTCGGGTTTTAAGTGCTATATGACCAACTACTCACATTGGGTCCTATTGTTTGTAGCCACTAGTTAAGCCGGGCAGGTCCGGGTAGATTTATGCTACAAACTCAACCCAACCTCGAGTTGGCCACCTTCATGTTTGGTCTAGTGTCATATTACACTTACAACCCATACGTGCCTAGTGTCAAGTCCCATGTTTACCCCACATGCCAAAAAGGGGTTGGCCACAAATATGCATGGTATCATAAGGGGGTTTGGCCTCAAAATATGCATAGCATCTTAAGGGGTTTTTGGCCACAAACATGCATAGTATCATAAGGGAATTTGGCCACAAACATGCATAGTATCATAAGGGAATTTGGCCACAAACATGCATAGTATCATAAGGGAATTTGGCCACAAACATGCATGATAACCTAAGGGGTTTGGGTTCATTTACATGCATAAGCCCCAAAGTCAAATTTTTGCCAATGTTTCACAAGTCAAATGGTTCCTAAAGGTTCATGCTAGCATTCCATAGATAAAGATTCAAACTTGCAAGATAAACTAGGTTAAACATAACATGACTGGCATGCTTAAGTCGCTAAAACTTAACCCAAGGTCATAGATCATTGAAAAGGGGCAAAATTAGGTTCACATAGGCTAGCATACTTATGTTTCATCGCACTTTATTCCATGTCACATTAGAACCACTGTTAGAATCTAGAAGTAGCTAGAACTTACATAGCGAGGCGTAGGGAAGGATCATGCATCGTCTTGACGAAGAAAGGTGGCTCCTTTGTTGAAGAATCATCATGAAATTGGCCTAGCAACGTTGATCCACTACCTTGATTTGATGTAGCAAGCTAGCACCTTTTGATTTGAACCCGATTTGAATGCATAAGCCCTTGGAGATGGAGTTGGAGGCCATGATCAAGATAGATTTTGGCAGCACTTAGTTGTAGGATTGATTTTTAGTGATTTAGGTTATGTCGTAGGGTGTTTTTATAGAGATTAGGAGTAGTTTAGGCCCTTAGATTAAACCTACGGTAGATCTGAACCCTCAAAACCCGTCATAGGCCAATAGACCAGACCCAAGAGCATGTCTTGAGGAACAAGTCAGGCACACCCAGGCCAACTGGCCGACCACCCAAGTTGACAGGGGTGTCGACTGGGCAGTCGACACCACCTGGGTGTGTCGACTCCCAAGTCGAATCCCCAGTCGACTTGGGGGTGGCGGGAATTTTTCCCGCCTCTTCTGCTTGGCTGAATTTGAAATCTGAATTCAAATTTGAACTTGTTTTTGAACTTGAAATTTTCTGAAAACTTTGACGGGCCATAACTTGGTCATACGGACTCCGATTTTCAAAAACTCGAACTCTATTTCGCGTATTTTTCCGAGACGAACGCAATGGCATAGCCTGTTTCCCTTGATTCAGATTTTATAATTAAATTCTGCCTTGATTCTTGTCTTAGCATGTTGTAAAAATCCGGGTTGTAACATTCTCCCCAACTTAAAGGATTTCGTCCCCGAAATCTCCAAGTTAGGAAGAACGTATCCTACCATCCATCATCCATCTACTCAAAACATCATCCACAGGCAACCATGCTCCTTAAAAGACTCCTAATGCTTTATGAACACATGCAGAAAGTGTGTGTATATGTTCCTTAGCTAATGCTAATGATCAGGCCTGAATGATCTTTCTAATGCAAAATATGTTTAGTGCCATGAGTCCAACATGTATGCAAATAGTTCTAGTCATATAAACACTACATGTGTGCACAACCATTCATCCACATGCAACATCCACATGGTAACATATTAAATTTCATCCATAAACAAGCATAAATACTCGTACATATGCAACATGAAACGTGATCGCGTCAATCTAGTATCTACTGTATTCGTGCATCCACGAGCAACCACTTGCAACCTTTTGCAACCATATCAATCATAACATGTTTCAAATACATGTTTACATCCATAGAGTTCTATCTAAGGTTCCCAAGATAAGATCGAGGAGATAATCAAGACAAACTCCTTATGGGGTTTGTAACAGAAACAGGACCGAGAGGATATCCACCAAGCGATAGCATGCAAGTAAGCTCTACAGGTGAACCAAGGATCAAAGATATACTCTTAAAAAGAGACATGATGCGCGTGTCTAAGCCGCATTTCCATGAGATTAATTCCATTGTGCCTTGATTGCCTTTGACTTCATGATTTAGTAGTTCCTTGATTCATATTTCCAAGGTATGAGTTGGAACTCATTTCACGGTCGCCTCTCGTTTCACTTATTCTTTTCTAGAATACATGGCTCAACCATAACTGCGTACTCGTGGTTTTATGCAAGCTTTCCAACAATTCACTAGCGAATCTTGGATCTCGTTTACCTACTAAGAGGTATTCCACGCAGAAGAACTTTCCCTTGAAAACAACCGATGCCAGCCATGTTGCCCAGTATACTTACCAGGGTGATTCCTACAGCCCATGCTTAAGCAGAATGAACCATCCGCCTTATTGGCGAACATTACTCGATCGGACCAGAGATTTTCAATAAATGCATCAAGAGATTCTAGGTAACTAACCATGACAGAACTCATAAGGTTACACGAGACTTCGAGGGTATTACCAAGGCAAGTTAAGAGTTTAACTACCCTCCTTTCAAAACCGAGAATGGCATCCCTTACTGGATAACCACTTCATCCCTAGAATCCATCCATAGCTCAACAATAGAAGCATTGCTTCTAATCTCAACACTTGGCATTTACACTCTCAATTCCAAACAAGTCATGAATAAATGGACCGGTCTCCAACCAGATTTTGGGACAAAAGTGGGATCTTCTACCATGCTGGTACTAAGGTGCAGAGACTTAACTATCGAAGCAGACTTAAATGATGCGATGATCAAAACAAAGTCTGGACGGGATGATAGAAAAGAAAGGCTAAACCTTTAACAGAAACGGTACCATTCCTCTTAGGTACGCTAGAAATGAGAGCATACAATTGCCCTTTCGCTGATCTTGTCCTTATCTTCCTTTGTGGATCCAGCCATACCAACAAGTTGTTTATTCTTAAGCTCGTGTCCTTTATCCTTGCTCTTATTATCCCTTCTTATAACTTCGGTAACAGGTCTCTCGAGAACTTCCTCCATCGCACGGGAAAACACTTACGTAGCTAGACAAGGATTAGTCGTAGTTAAAACTACTGTGACTACAGATGGAGGAAAGAAAGGAAAAGAGGTTCAATCAAGGAAACAAGGGATAGTGCTAATGGGTTTTGGGGAATAGCCTTTAAAAACTTTTCTTGAAAAAATGCTTCTTTATAAACGGTTTTTCAAATAGTTTTCAGAAGGTTTTAAAAACTTTTGCCCAGTCTGGTAACCTTCTGCTCTGATACCAAATGTAACACCCCACCTCCGCTAGGGTCACTCACAAAAGGAATGCACTATGTTTGGTGAAGCATTACCGAGGTAAACATGCACAGAAATATTACAAGACAGAACGTATATAAAACAGCGGAAGTAAAACAAATTTCATTATCTTATAAAATAAGGTCTAAAGCCTTTTACATCAGAATACATCAAAACCTGTCTTGCAATAATAAAGAAGCATAAAACCTTTTCATGAATTATTCTCCAAAATAAAGCGGTGAGGCAGCCATAGCCAAGAGAAGACCAAGCTATACATGATGACCTTCAAGTATAAGAGGTCCGATTGAACAACATCATTTCCTCCCTGGAAAACCTGGGGGGGGGGGGGACGGAAGACAAAGAGGCAAAAGAAAACGGGGTCAGTCATAAAGACTGGTAAGTCCTATCTACTTACAGTATAAAAACAGGTAAAGGTAACATGACATGCATAAACTGAAAGTAATCATAAGGATGATGGCAAGATAGATGAGCTAAACCGAGATAACTGGATGAACTACTGTAGCAAGATAAACTAAGGTATCATGATAAACTACGGTGTCAAGATAAATCAAGGTATCACATTGTCAGGTTTCTATCCAGTATACAATCCCAAGGTATCTACCATGTATAACATCCCACGGTATTTATCATGTATATTTGCTCTGCACCTCTCGTACTAATATCCCAACCCGCGTCATGTGTTAACTAAGAATGTCCCTTGCCCAATGTCATGTAATGGTCCATGCCAACCTAATATATAGCATATGTAGGTTTTCCCAACTCGTATGTTTCTTTCCATGTATAAGTTCAGTCCTTTGTCGTAGGCCGTATGGGCTTTCCCATGTAAATCTATGCCACCTCAACGTAGTACCATTTTATCCTTGAAGTTATTTTGGACTGCTACCCTTGATCTAATTATGTTTTCTTACCATGACTATCGCGTGTTCACTTAGGATTTATGCCACCTAGGACCACTAGGGATTATGCTACCTAATGAACGTATTCGTAACTGGGTTTGGGTTCAGGCCACCTAGGGCCACTAGGGATTATGCCACCCGTCAACCATGCTCTTTATCCCACGTATATATCATGAATCGTTTTCCATGTCTAGACGCACATGTATCTCAATGTGCCATTCGAGTTCCGTGCTAGGGCAAATCGAGAAATACGGAACTCGGTCGGGAGCTTTAAGTCGTCTGCTGATGCAGATATCAAGGTCTGTTTTTGTATCTGTGGCTATGGTCCCACGTGACCCCTCCCTCAACTACTGAAAGGCAATTCAAGAAAATCATGTGTGAGAACTACATCCCGGCCCCACTATAGCCCCACTTTCCTATGGGCCAACCTCACCCATGACTCGATAGCAAGAACATGGTCTATTGGGAGTCCTCTGCCTTTCCGTTCGTACACGATTGACTAAAGATGGTAGGTAGTCGGCGACGTGCTATCCAGGGCAAAAACAAGTATCGTCGACTCCACGCTAATCTATCCCAGTCTTTAGGTCGCTCGCATAGCAACCAAGGCATACTCTTGGCTCTTCTACCGCAGACCTTAACCTCTGTGAGGCCAGGTTTCATGGACCATCTGCCACCTCATAGAGGGATACCAAGAGTACCCTCACGTCCCCCGAAGCTACCGCTTCGTCACCCAGTTCGTCGGAGCCTTTATCTAAGTCAGATAATTTGCTCCTCCTCGTGTTTTAAGCGAGGACCTACCTTATCGGGTTACTCATCTATCTGTGAACTGGTCCAAATCCCTTGACTAAGAATTATTACTTAGTTTCCTAAACTAAGGTTTACCACTTAATCTCCTTTCCCATTATCCTTGTTAATCCCTATTTTCCACCTAGTCCCCTGAACTAGGGTTTTGTCTAATGGGTTAAGTATTGTCATTTAAGTTCATGACTCGACCTGCCTACGAATCATGTCAAGATTTGGCTAAGTATTCAAGTCCAAGACCTAGCCCTACAAGTTGGTTAAGTATACCAAGAAGCTCATGACTTAACCCTATTCAATCATCAAGTCAATTTGGTTAAGTATTTGTTTATCTTAACCCTATCAGGTTATCGCGTTAGATTGGTTAAGCATAGATTGTCTTAACCTTATCGGATTATCGAGTCGGATTGGTTAAGTATAGGTTAACTTAACCCCATCCACTAATCGTATTAGAATGGTTAAGTATATTTAAACGGTCTTGTGAATTAACCCTATCAAGTTCCCATATTAAATTGGTTAAGTATGGTTGCTTAACCTCATCAAATTACCATGTATAATTGGTTAAGTATAAGTCACTTAACCTCATTGAATAACCAAGTTTAGATTGGTTAAGTGTTTAACTTTAACCCCATCGAATTACCGTCTTTAGATTGGTTGAGTGTAAGTTACTTAACCTCATCTAATTTACGCGTTTAGGTTAGTTAAGTGTAGGTTACTTAACCCCATCTAATTACCGTGTTTAGATTAGTTAAGTATAGATTAGTTAACCCTATCTAATTACCGTGTTTAGATTAGTTAAGTATAGATTAGTTAACCCTATCTAATTACCAAGTCGGTAAATTACTTAACACCATCCCCTAATTGTCTTGTTTGGTTAAGTGTCGTTAAGAAATCAAGTCCGGTTCCACTTAACCTGCCCATTCATGTCATATCGGTTAAGTGTCATTAGTCAAAATTACTTAACCTTTTCATGTGGAATTAATTAGATTAATGCACCCCAACCTCTCACATTAGACTTTGTTGTGGTTACTAGTTAAGTCGGGCGGGTCCGGGTAGATTTACACCACAACCTAGTCTAACCTCGGGTTTTAAGTGCTATATGACCAACTACTCACATTGGGTCCTATTGTTTGTAGCCACTAGTTAAGCCGGGCGGGTCCGGGTAGATTTATGCTACAAACTCAACCCAACCTCGAGTTGGCCACCTTCATGTTTGGTCTAGTGTCATATTACACTTACAACCCATACGTGCCTAGTGTCAAGTCCCATGTTTACCCCACATGTCATGTCCACATTTAGGTGTATCATGAGTGCCATGTTTTCATGAAATCCCATGTCAAATTATCATGTCATAATCACGCTCGTCTATCCTACCCCAAATCGTGTTTCCAACCCAAGTAAAAGCTAGTCAACATAGTAAGGATACTATGCCACATATTGGCCTCAAAACATGCACGATGCCAAAAAGGGGTTGGCCACAAATATGCATGGTATCATAAGGGGGTTTGGCCTCAAAATATGCATAGCATCTTAAGGGGTTTTTAGCCACAAACATGCATAGTATCATAAGGGAATTTGGCCAAAAACATGCATGATAACCTAAGGGGTTTGGGTTCATTTACATGCATAAGCCCCAAAGTCAAATATTTGCCAATGTTTCACAAGTCAAATGGTTCCTAAAGGTTCATGCTAGCATTCCATAGATAAAGATTCAAACTTGCAAGATAAACTAGGTTAAACATAACATGAGTGGCATGCTTAAGTCGCTAAAACTTAGCCCAAGGTCATAGATCATTGAAAAGGGGCAAAATTAGGTTCACATAGGCTAGCATACTTATGTTTCATCGCATTTTATTCCATGTCACATTAGAACCACCATTAGAATCTACAAGTAGCTAGAACTTACATAGCGAGGCTTAGGGAAGGATCATGCATCGTCTTGACGAAGAAAGGTGGCTCCTTTGTTGAAGAATCGTCATGAAATTGGCGTAGCAACGTTGATCCACTCCCTTGATTTGATGTAGCAAGCTAGCACCTTTTTATTTGAACCCGATTTGAATGCATAAGCCCTTGGAGATGGAGATGGAGGCCATGATCAAGATAGATTTTGGCAGCACTTAGTTGTAGGATTGATTTTTAGTGATTTAGGTTAGATCCTAGGGTGTTTTTATAGAGATTAGGAGTATTTTAGGCCCTTAGATTAACCCTAGAGTAGATATGAACCCTTAAAACCCGTCACAGGCCAATAGACCAGACCCAAGAGCATGTCTTGAGGAACAAGTCAGGCACACCCAGGCCAACTGGCCGACCACCCAAGTCGACAGGGGTGTTGACTGGGCAGTCGACACCACCTGGGTGTGTCGACTCCCAAGTCGAATCCCCAGTCGACTTGGGGGTGGCGGGAATTTTTCCCGCCTCTTTTGCTTGGCAGAATTTGAAATCTGAATTCAAATTTGAACTTGTTTTTGAACTTGAAATTTTCTGAAAACTTTGACGGGCCATAACTTTATCATACGGACTCCGATTTTCGAAAACTCGGACTCTATTTCGCGTATTTTTCCGAGACGAACGCAATTGCATATCCCGTTTCCCTTGATTCAAATTTTATAATTAAATTCTGCCTTGATTCTTGTCTTAGCATGTTGTAAAAATCCGGGTTGTTACAATACGTACTGTGGGGTAAGACAGAATTAGCTAGGAACCCAAACTCAACATATTTCTACTCTTAGTCATTTAATAACCATTTTATATAATTAGGTCCATAACTAATTTCATCGTCAAAACAAATTAAAGTCGAGTAAGGAAGATGAAGAAAAAGAGAAAAGAAAATCGAAATACGTTCTCTCACGAGTCCTAATTTAACTAATTCCTCTGATCATTTAACCTAAACTTTGATACCAAATGTAACACCCAAAACTATTTTGCGGCCAAATTTCGAAAAAAAATCGAAACTTGAACACATCTAAGCATGAAGCATGTATTTATGGTACCTACAATAAATAAGCATGAGCATAATAAGAGTACGACAAAAGAAAACTCACAGCAGAAACAGAATATGATAACTAGTATTAACTTAAGTAACTACCTTTTTAGAAGTAAGTCACTTTACCAATACCGAGCATTAGAGAGAACAAGAACTGAAAGTCAAACTTAAACATCTGTAAGAAGCCAACCTTCTCTAGGAAACTAGGGATGTTGTATGAGGAGTGGGGTAGAAACAATGAGTTCTGGTGACTGAGAAATGTACAACACAGACTATAATACACAGATGTATCCCGTTTGGTTCAATCCAAGATGTGTGCCTAACAAGGTTAGTGATTCTAGCCTAACCTTATAAATGTTTACGCACGACTCTAACACTATTTCCAAAGTGGTATTCTAAGATATAATACTGAGATAAAACGTTTACGTATGTATTTAGGAAGCACCCTTTTTATATTACAATTTAATTGATTATTGGACCAAGAAGTGAACCCCTAACTGTGGAGTCTTCACATACATATACATATGTTTCCATCCACTTTCCCATTATAATTTTCTGCCTCACTATCAATGATAGATAGGGTGGATTCTCCCGATCACTTAAGACCCTAGGCGGACTCATTGGTCGACGGACTTATTGGTGACCCAATACCTCTTGATAACTTATTCCATATTTTTATAAACTAGAAAGCACTGGGTACGGGCCCTACTAGTTAAGGCTTCCATCATTCATGCATGTACCCTTGCCCCGTATAAGATGAGAGATGGTATTTTATCATTCGCTATACCACTAGATGGCCTATTAGATAACCCCCTTTACCGCTTACTACTTCCCGTAGGGTAGGTAGCCATATATGATGTTTCTACTTTCCAGGTTTAGGCAGGCAATACGCACATGCCGTTTAAGACCCCTATACTGAAGGACCTATCCCCAGGTAGACTCTGCGACCCTAGCCACTTAAGATCCAGGAATCAGACTATACATGAAGTTTGTTAGGTTCGTTCCCCATTAGCCCTTAATACCTTTCCTATTTAGATAAAGTGGGCTACGTCATTACACCCTTTATGTTTAGTCTCTCTCCACATGATTTTGTTATCGTCATAGGTTATTATGGTTAACAATATTTTTCCATTATTAACCTACTAAGTCCAACTCTTTTTACAAATTAAGTTCTATATTCATTCATATAAATAAGGAAGGTTATGTCACTTTTTACCCTAGGATATTTATTTTATTTCTTCCCTAATTTGGACTTAGTACTTAAACGACAATCAATGTCCATTAATCCCCTTATGACACCCAATTTCTTTTGTTTCTATTTTTATTGCCGTTTATGGCCATAACGGTCATATTTTCCTAAGGTAATTATTTATCAGTCCCAAGGTATCTATTTGTTTTACCCCAACCAGCAATTACTATTCTTATTCCTTTATTTATATATTTATTTATTTATTGGTTGACTGCTATATATATATATATATATATATATATATATATATATATATATTTACGTACCAGGCCTCTCACATTAAGTTGACAACTTGTGGATGCTGGATTTGCGGGTCGTTTCCGGGTAGACTTCTACCACAAGTTAAACTTAACCTCGTGCCTTAGTACATTTATTTTTATGCCTTAAACCCCTCACATTAAGATGACTACCCATGGTTCTTGAGTTTGTCGGTCGGTTCTGGGTACGCTTATACCATAAGTTGAGCTTATCTCATGTCTAAATGCATTTATAATTCAAATTCCTTAATTTGGGGTTCACAACATTTATCCTAATTAAATTAGGAATTGTAACCATTTCCCTATCATTTTCATTTCCCTCAATCAATATTGGCTATAATTGTTATTTATTGATTTGCGGTCCTATTTATAGCAATTAATTATATTGATTGCCACAAATGGTCAAGTTTATTAATTCAATATGGATTTCATTTACATATAATTCCATATTTGAAACTTATCCAAACATTCATCATTCCATACAAGGTATATTTTACCATTTTACGCTGATTTGGTCGGATAACATGTATACGTTTATATTTATGTTTTCGTGCATTCAACGTAGTTATTATTTTTATTTTTATTATTATAACATAAATGATTTTGTTTAATCAATACCCAAACATTCCTTTTTGCATTCAATCTTGCAAAAAGCTTCAAATCTTACGAAAAGACTTTTATTCATAATCATTCTAAATTGTGCCTAGTTAATGGGATTGGCATATTCCAAAATCACAAGAAATATATGTAAATATGTAATTTGGAATAGTTGATGCAATTACGCATATATATATATATATATATATATACGTACATTTGCACCACTTTTCCCTTTTTGATCTTTTTATCGCACCTCTTGTGATTTCAAAATAATGCCTTTTTATGCAAAAGGAGGAAAATGACACCTTTACAAAAATTAAGCAAAAACCGAACAGTATTGAATACAAACAGACATATTTTTGATATTACAATCACACAATTTACCAATTTCACGTTTTTACCAAAATTTCATTATTCAACACTGAACTAGAGATCTGGAATGTAACTACATCTAAATGGTGTTTAATGGGACTGATTTCCAGATCTATTGTCCTATACATTTTACAATATAATTATAATATATTTCATAACATAACTGCAGGAATATGTGTAAACAAGTTTAGAAATCCTATAATTGATATTAAGCATAACCACAACGTACAATTCACAAGTTTTAACCATACTTATAATCAGATCAGAAGGTTTTCATAACTACAACTTACAATTCACAAGTTTTAACCATTCTTATTTTATTTGGAGCATCAATTTGCATTTTTTTCCATTAGATCTACTTATCATCTCAATTTCATATGAATTGGATTTGATATGTTATGTATGAATATATTTTTATTTTAGAAATTAGGTTTGGAAGAGGAAAATGGCAGAGCTCCGATGCCACTGCAAATTTATGTGGAAAATAATGAGGCCTTACCCCTTTATTCATAGGTTTGGAAATGGCCTAGGACCATTGGATTAGTTTTAAGTTATATTCGTCCACTCGTTATATAAATATTATAACCTAACCTTACAAAAATCTAACCGTCACTGGGCTAACTGACGCCCAGTAGGTCGACCATAGCGGTCAACCGCTATGGCCGATCGCCTGGGACTTAGATGCCTATGTCGGCTTCGTTAAATAAGGTAATATATAATTATAAATTGTGATTTATTTATTTTCCATCCATTTTTTTATTTTGTTCGTAACTTTTTCATATAGACTCCGTTTATGGAACTCCAAATATGAAAGTTGACCAGTATTCCGAGACGAACGCATCGATTAAAGTTTCGAGGTCAAATTCCATCATTTGCATAAATTCCTATTTTTGAAATTCTAATAATTAATTTTTATCACCAAAATTACGGGTTGTTACAGTGTCACTGTTGGCTTCGGGTTTCTGAGTGTCGGTCTGGTTCAGAGCTTTTGGATATTCTCTTTATGCTTCTTTCTATATAACTTTGATGCTGCCTCCAGTATCAGCATCGATACCAAGCATGTTGGTGTTGGTAACACTTTGTTTGCTCCCATGTTGGTCTCGTGTTTTTTCTCTTATGACTTTGGACTTTGGTATCGAATTACATGCTTCTAGCTTTAGATATACGGTTAAGCCTCTGTTGTTCTTCATGCCTTTGTCTTTCTTCTTCGGTACCGATACTATGCTATTTGCTTATTATTGGTTGGTATCAACATCATGCATTTACGGTCATTTCTTCTGTATCGACACCATGTCATTTGCAATCCTTTGTTGGTGCCGATAGCGTATGTGTTAAGTCCTCATTTTGGTGGCGGTTTTTTTCCCAATCTTTCTATTTTAGTGTTGGCTCTGTTGCTTCAGTATCGGTTGAACACTTTCCAAGATTGTGCTTTCGGTACCGATCTTAACATGATACCCCTTTATTTTTGTGTCCGCTTCATCACAATGCCCCTTCACCCAAACTTGGTTTCGGTATCGAAACATGGTAGTAACATTTACCCCTAGTGAAGGGGTATTTTCAACTTCTCAAGTCAATAACTTCAGCTTTTGTTCTGTACTATCTTGAAAGTACATAATTTTCTCGCCTTTAGGCCTTCCATAATTGGTCTTGACTATTGATATGTGATTATTTGTAAGGCCAGAATAAGATATGCTTTTAGTATAAGGGTTGTTCTTCTTTATTTATTTCTTCTCCTGGAAAAATTCATACTCAAACAAAATCATTATTCTTCGAGATTTTATAAACTTTTCAAAACCAAATATCTGCTCTTTTCTTTGTAAGTTTTTAACTATCCTATCAATCGATCCAAGTTAAGATCTAAAATTCGTTATCCCTTGAGTTTAATTGTGAACTCAATCGAGGTTAAATAACCTTTGATTTCTTGTTAAAATGAATTCGAATAGACTGCAATTAACTAAAATAGACTTTAATGGTGAATCGTGGAGACTATTCCAGATTATCTGATATTAGATGTTTTTTCGTGGTTTAAGATGCAAAATTTACATATGAGGAATTCTAACTTTTATTATGAAGATGGAACTTCCTTTCCAGTACCGATGAATTCAATATTAACTATTATCGATTCCCATTAGTTTCGGCTTTATTGATATTAAGACCATGAATAATATATACTAAGAGCCAGATTTTTGCTGCTTTGGTAATGGTTTATCTTGAAACTTCAATGTCGATTAGACCTTTATCGATACTGAAGTATTTTTTATTTTGATCTTATCAGCACTAAGTTTTAGACTTCCTTGGTATCAGCTAGTGGCCTGTGAGGAATTAGCTAGTTAAATCTAAAACACTTATAAGTGTTACAAACATACCCATTGCTATATAAGTGTTGGAACCTTATGATATGGTAACACTTATAAGTGTTAGAAAACAAATATTTAGTAACACTTACAAATGTTAGCAGACGAAAAAAAGTGTAACACTTATAAATGTCAGTATCATAATCCTGTTAACACTTATAAATGTTGCCATACATAAATTTCTTTGTTGATTTCTTAGTATTGCAACATTTATAGTAGTTGCTAACCCAAAATATTGGTAACACTTATATGCGTTACAATACAAAATTAAATTCTTTTCTATTATTTTACATAATTAATATAAAAATTCTTAAAACAAATGAATATAACTTAACTTTATGATTTCCATATCACATATATAATTCAACATATCAATTCAATATAAAATTTAGTACACTTCCATGTCTCAAATTCAACAATATCACATTCCCATATTATTCAAATACGAGTTACAAGCTTCCAATTTAAGAATACCATTATATCATGTCCAAACTATAAAAACCAAAATAAGATTTTACTAAAGATACATAAAAATTTAGATTTTGCAAAGGCAAACATGAGCCATTGTCAAAGTCACACGTGTTTGGTCCCTCATTGTCATTTATATACTCCCTTATTTCTTAACAGAAATAGATATGTAACAGGATTACATACTCACTAATTTCTTAACAGAAACAGGATGATCCCAATAGAAATACAGTGGTAGTCTTAGGTGTACTCTAGTAACGGGTTTTAACCCAAACAAAATTAGCTGGTACCTAATAAAAAATAACGGGTGTTAGCCCAGACAAAAACACAAGTACCCCATAGAAATAGACAGGACCAGATGTATCGTACTTCCTCCCAATCGATCGGCTCCCTATTCCGTAAAAACCCTATGTCGGCCCCATAGTAGGGTGTATTACTTCCTAAAATGGCAACCTACAGGAGTACATATACCTATTTACTAGTGCAACAAGGGCTTATTTCTCCAGATGTAGGTAAAACTCATGCACACACATGAGTCCATTGGAACGTGCTAGTACACACCTCTCAAATGAACGTCTTATAATCAGTTCAGTAAGCGTGCCCAGACCCCTACCTAGTGCAGGGTCCCCCTTTAATACCAGAATGGGTTACTGACTAATATGGGTCTCACAAAATAGATGACACAAGCCAACCCTTATAGATCTTGTGTCCCCAACTAACTAGGATTTTGACAGGTTATGTCCAACAGATTTAACATATTCACATAACTCCCTACAGATTTATGGGTTAAACTTTACAAGTTAACAGGTCAATATAACCCCAACATATTCAACAGGTTAAGTTTTCTAAATTATCAGGTTCGTATAACCCTTACAGATTTAACAGGTTTACTCAACCCCATAGATTTAACAGATTTACTTAACCCCACAGATTTAACAAGCTTACTTAACCCCACATACTTAATAGGTTTACTTAACCACACATACTTAATAGGTTTACTTAACCCACAGATTCAACTTGCTCATACAATCCTTATGGACTCAATTAGGTTAAGTTTTCATCTTTATTACCATATTCAATTATGGTTAAAATGTGCTAGACCTCCCACATTAGGCCTACAACTTGTGGATGCTGGATATGCTGGTCGATTCCGGGCAGACTTCTTCCACAAGTCAGGCTTAACCTCGTGTCATACCATGTCTCGCATTTGTTCACTTAACCTCTCATATTAGATTCACCACTTGCGGTCGCTGGATATGCCGGTTGGTTCCGTGCAGACTTTCACCGCAAGTGTTATTCTCGTGTTATAAGTGCCATTATAGTTTCTAATTACTGTAATCCTAGGCATTTCAATTATTAATTAATTATACCCATGTCTTTATAGGTTTCCATGCCTCTTTTTATTAATTATGTTCATAATTAATTATATGCCCAAATTCATGTTCATAAACATTATGTTATGCCAAACTTTCCATTTACAAATTATGCCCAATTTATACCCTTTTTCCCTTCGTTCCCATTTTAACGTATTCGCATAATTTAACGTCATGCCAAGGCTAGAAAGTGGCCAGGCTAAAGTAAAAGGGATAGGGTGATAGAAATGATTATTCTAACAAGATTGACATAAACATGTGGTGGCATAACCATATAATGACATAATGACAAGATGGACATATATGAACAGATCTAGTAAATATGTGATATTAGAATTAATCTTAACATAATAGGGATGTCATAACTGGCATGATAAGATCTAAATAATAATTTAGATGTCAAACTAAGAGTAGATACTCTTTAACCGCAATATGATAGGAGCAAGGTAATCTAAGCATTGAAACCAAGATAGACTTGTCATGACAATTAGGTGAAAGTTAAGATCTAAATCTAAAACATGTCCAACTAATGATAAATCTAAAATAACCACAACATGGTAAGTACCAAATGATCTAAAAAGTGAATTAGATCCATAATCAAAACTAGATTTGACATAAATACGGTTAAGATCCAAAATAACTACAACATGATAGGTACAAATTGATCTAAAAAGAATTAGATCCATAATCAAAAGTAGAATTGACATGATAACAGTTAAGATCCAAATCAACTACAACATGATAGGTACAAAATGTTCTAAATAGGATTAGATCTATAATCAAAAGGTAGATCTAACATGATAATGGTTAAGATCCAAATCAACTACAACATGATAGGTACAAAATGATCTAAATAGAATTAGATCTATAAAAAAAAAGTTGATTTAACATGGTAACGGTTAAGATCCAAATCAACTACAACAAGATAGGCACAAAATGATCTAAATAGAATTAGTTCTATAATAAAAAAAAGTGGATCTAACATGATTCAATCCTAAGCATATACCCAAATCATAGTCATATCATGCCTTGCTTTTAATTATTCAATTCTAAAGGTAATTTAAACTCACAATGATCATATCTATAAGAATAGAAGGAGAAAAGTGAAGTTTGAATCTCAAATCTACACTCGAAATACTTGAATCTTTAAATTGGATTTGTAGAAGAAAAAAGGATTAGATTCTATTCAATCATCGACAACATTTGGCCTCCATTGTTTTCAGTATGAGAAAACTAGAAAAATGAGGGTATACTTATAGCTGCCAACCTCCAGAATTCGACTGCCAAATCAGCCCTAGTGGGATTTGGGCCATGGGTTGACACCCACTTGGGTCCAGATGCTGAAAAAATAACATGGGCGCACTTCACAGGTGCGCCAGTGTAAAAATACCTTGGTGCACTTGTCAAGTGCGCCAGTTATTCCTACATTCATCATCAAAATTCTACCGTTCATAACTTCTTCATACGTTATCTGTTTTACGCAAACCAGGTATCTATCTTGACCAGAATTTCGAGACGGACGCAATGACGTAGTCTGTTTCCTTTATTTCTGAATATTAAATTAATTATTCTTTAATTTATTCTCTTTAGTGTTAAAATCCGGGGTGTTACATTCACTCCTACTTTCAAGAATTTCGTCCCCAAAATCTCCAAGTTAAAAAGAATGTATCCTACCATCCATCATACATCAACTCATCCACCAATCACAGGCATCAATTGTCCTTAAAATTTTCTAATGATTATATGAACATATGCAAAGTTGTGTGTATATGTCCCAACACTATTGTAAAAGATCAGGCGGTCCATTTATTCAGTTGACCTCCTTAATGCAATGTATGTTTGTGTCATGTGTCCAACATGTATGCAACAATCCTAGCATAACATGTAAGTTCTATATGGGTGCAGAATCATCCGTTCAAATGCAACATCCATATGATGATACATTCAATTTCATCGATTAAAAGAAGAAAAATGCATACACATACATATGCAGTATGAGTGTGATTGAGCCAATCTAGTGCCTAATGTGTGTGTATATGCATCCACGAGCAACTACCAGTAAACACTTACATCCATCAAACATAACATGTTTCAAACACATGTTTATAATCATGGGACTCCTACCTAAAGTTCAAAAATTCGATTGATAGGTTATAATTAAATAATAGAAGCAAGCACGAATAAAAGTTTTTGGAAGAGAGGTTATGAACATTCCCTCGAAAGAAAAGGGTACGAAGCGCAAAATCATGTCTTCGATCTCCTAAGTTGCATCCTCTTGGTTACGTAGCTTCTTAACTTCTGATCCAAGAATACGGAAAGGAACTCATCTAATTGTCGCCTCCATTCTACCTCAACTTCCTCAAGCATGCTCGACTCAGCTACCTCTGCTGTATCGTGCAGACATTTTCGTAAATAAGGAATGTGGAAAAACATCCTGAATATCCATACATAAGCGAAGAGAGTTATACGCCTTAGTTGCAAAGACAACCGAAGCACCCTATTCTGATATAATTCACCTAACCAACACCTTTTCAAGTAGTTTCCCTACTTGTTTGCTGAGCTTCCTCCTTTCTTTTCGATCCATATGGTGTACAGATAATGGAACTGGCTTTTCATTGTCCACCTGGTATATACAAAAGTCGATCACGCACCCTAGAGGTAAGCCCCGAACCCCCTCAAAACATCTGAATACTCACGAACTACTGGTACAAGTTGCAGATCATCAGTAGTTGCGTCAGGAGATTCTAGAAAACTAAGCATGGTGGACCCCTTTAGGGTCATAATAAATCTCGAGGGTCTTCCTATGGCAAGTTAGAAATTTAACGATCCTCCTCTAACAATCTAGAATGGCACCATTCATGGCTAGCCAATCCATCCCTAGAATTAGACAGTATCCTATAAAACCAAGTCAAATACTTGTTGAATCCTTGAATCAATTTAATATCATTTGATTCAAAAAGCAATCTTCTTCCTTAAATCTCTGCATTCAAATCATGTACTTGAGGATCAGATTATAGGAAAGTTGTACTTAAAACATTGGGTATCCGTGTTGACTCAAGGACACAAAACAGAAGTCAAACACTTGTAATTGTTGAAGATCTGCGTAGTTGCTCAGGCATCCTTGTTGGGGTTCGTACTGACCTATTCCTCCGGGTTAATAGAGGGCGTTGTTAGTGAATTCCGAAGAGGAGCTTCGGGACTGGACGTAGGGCGGGAAGTCCGAACCAGTATAAAAATTCCTGGTATCACTTTACTTTATTTTCCGCATTTACTTTGTTTTTGATATGTCTCGGTAAATTAGATTTTATTTGCATTGTATATTACTTAGTTAGCATATCACATATATTTCCGCTATATCCATATAGTTCCTTTAATTCATACACATCTACTTTTCAATTGGTATAAGAGTAAGGCCATCATATAACCATAAAATTGTTATTTGATATTTAGATAGTATAGATAATAACACTAGCACTAGCAATAACACCGGATATTTTGAAGGCCAATTAACTGCAAGACCACTCTTCTTTAATGGCATGAATTATAGTTACTGGGCTACACGAATGAGAATATACATGCAAGCAAATAGTTATGATGTATGGAATATTACCCAAAAAGAGTATACATCACCTACTATTGCATACACCGAATGGTTAAATATTGAGAAAAATGAAGCTACTGCAAATGCTAAGGCCATGAACATGTTACATTGTGCTCCAGATAGAAATGAGTTCAATCGGATTTGTATGTGCATGTAACACCCCGTATTTTCTGTTAACATTAAAGTAACGAATTAAAGAACACTTAATTTTTAAAGTGAGAATTAAGGGAAACAGTTTACGCCATTGCGTTCGTCTCGAAATTCTGCATGGAATAGAGTCCAAGTTTTCATATATGACACCGTATGAAGGAGTTATGACCTTCAGAAGATTCAAGAATTTAAATAAATTAATACAGTTCAAATTAAAATTCAGAATTCCAATTCAAACCCGAAGCAGGCTGGGCGGGAAATTTCCCGCCCAGAGACCAGGTCGACCTAGGGGTCGACCTGGGGGTCGACCTAGTCTCATAGGTCGACCAGGGGGTTGACCTAGGGGTCGACCTACCCCCATCGCCCAGATCCAAAAAATATGACGATTCTGACTAGTTATTGAGTCCTTTCTGACCTATTTCTGAGTCACTAGGGCTTAGGTGGAAATTCTGGATAATCTATCTAGTCTGGACAGTTGTGATTGCTCCTAAAATGATCTAACGACTCACATAAGATTAAACTTCTATAAAAGAAACCCTAATCCTCAAACCCTAAATCACACAAATTCATTCCAAGGAGCCACCATGTTGTCCATGACTGTTCTAGCCTAGCCACCATTTCTTCTTCAATTAGAAAACGAGTCAAAAAGCTTCGAATCAAAAACTAACTTAGAGAATTGATAGTCTTCTTCAAGGGATTGCTTTTCAAATTCAGAAAACAGATCCCAGAAAACAAGACTTTCTTTTCTTTTTAAGTCTTGTTATTATTTAGATGTGAACGATTAAAAAGTTATGATTTGTATTAAAGTGAAAACTAGCGTTATTCCTAGTTGTAAGATAATGATGATGCTGATTCATGCCTATTCTTGTAACGATTCTATCGTACATGCTTATGAGATTATTGTGGTTATTATGTTGATGTCAAACCAATCATGTATTATGTAAAATTGGTGACTTAATCATGTTATGTTACATGCAAGTTGTTAAGCTATGTGGTTATTATGTTGATGTAAACCAATCATGTAAAATTGGTGACTTAATCATGTTATGTTACATGCAAGTTGTTAGGCTATGTGGTTATTATGTTGATGTAAACCAATCATGTAAAATTGGTGACTTATTCATGTTATGTTACATGCAAGTAGTTAGGCCAAGACATGCATTATGTTTAGATCTATGAAAATTAGATTCAAAATAAAAGTCCATATTTACATGCTTAGTTGAACTTGTGTAATTCCATATGTTTAGGATTCATGTTTATTAGATCCAAATTAAAAAGTTCACATTCACATGTCTAGTTGAACTTGTGTAATTCTATATGCTTAAGGTTTATGTTTATTGGACCCAAAATAAATGTTTACATTTACATGCCTAGTTGGATTTGGGTAATTTCATATGCTTAAAGACTCATGTTAGTTGGAACCAAAAATGCAAGTTCATTATATTATGCCACGTTTACATGGCACATGTTTAGTTAGATCGTTATTATTTTATGTTGTGTGAATGATACATGCTCCCTTCTTTCCCCTTTTATATATAAGTTAGGCTAAGTTACGAGCCTAATATTCTATGTGAATTTTGGCGAACGTCTGACGGGGGTAACACCGGGAAAACCTTAGAAATTATTATTATTAGCATAATTTGGCCCATAAATAAATGTATGGTTAGTGGCATAAAAATGGTATAAATTTATATACCAAAAATTGAAAATATGATTTAGAGGGTAAATGGGGCATGACTTGAATGGCAAATAATTTACATATAAATTTGAAAAGATAAATATGTAAATTAAGAAAAAGACGAATATGCCTAACCCGAGGTTAGATTGAGTTAAGGTGTGAGACTGCCCGGAACCGCCCGGCACATCTAGCAACCGTAACAATATATATCTAATGTGAGAGGTTAGTGCATCAAGCCCAAAAGAACCCGAGGTTAGATTGAGTTGCGGTGTAAGATTGCCCGGAACCGACTGACACATCTAGCAACCGCAACAATACATATCTAATGTGAGTGGTTGGTGCTTTAATGAATGAATTAAAGCTAAGACAAGAATGGCAGGGTTAAGTTAATTAAGGCAACACTTAACCAATTCAACATGTTAACTAAACTGATGGGTGGGGTTAGGTTAATTTAAACACTTAACCATTTTAACATGTTGATTAGGAAACCCTAGTAACGGGGACCCATTTCAGCAGTAACCCACATAGATGTATCGTGGTACCCTGAACTAGGCAGGGTGGGGCACGATTACTAGGCTGATTATAAGCGATCAAAACAACGGCGGGTGGTGCGTTAGTGTAGGTTCCGACAAAGTGCGGTCGTGCACGTACTCAGGAGTGGAAAAAGCAGGCACTGGGCATCAGTAGTTATACTCTGTGCATCTTGAATTGTGTCGGGTTGCCACCATAGGATTTGATACACCCCATGGTGGGACCAGCACAGGTATCTACAATCATGCGGGGCTGAATGACATAAGTGGTAAACGTATGCGAGTAAGAGCCGATCGATAAAATGGGGATCATTTATCTTGAACACATGATGCTAGTTGAAACACTTAAAAAGGGGTGCAGAGAAGTAAAAATGAGTGCGATAGCATAATCGGTCTTATTATCTTATTCCTAGGATGTTGTCCTAGATTCAGTTTATTCAAGTCATAATCCTTTTTCTTGTTTACATGCTAAATAATCACTGGACTTACCAGACTCATGTCTGCCCCATTTTCTTTCATCTTTTTTTCTTCCGTTCCCCCTAGGTCCGCAGGGAGGGAATACTTCAGCTTAGATCGGATCATTTTCAACTTGAAGAGAGTAGATGTATTGCTTGGAATCTTTTTCCTTGGGCTATGGCTTTGGATACTTTCTTATTGGGGATTTATCCTGCCTTACTGTTGTTTTAATGCTTCTTTATGTTTTAATTCAAGACAGAGAGTTTGTTGTAATAATTTGGAAGTTGTTTTGAAACAATTATTGTAATGTTTTATCTAAACCACGTACTTATGAAATGAATTTAGTTTTCCGCAGTTTATATGTCTGTCTTGTAAATTATCTATACCTTTTACCTATAATGCTCCACCGAAGTTAAGGCATTCCCTTTGTGAGTGATCTTAACGGAGGTGGGGTGTTTCAGTGCAACACTGCATATGAAATCTGGAGAACACTTAAGATTACTCTTGAAGCACTAACAAAGTTAAACAAAGTAAAATATCTATGCTCAAAAATCAGTTTCAAAATTTTAAAATGAATGAAAACGAATCCATAAATGATATGTATTCACGTTTAAAAAAAAAAAAATCATTCCTTATTAGGACTAGGAGAAAAATATTCCGACTTACATAGTTTTAGAAATCTTGAATTCTTTAACGGATGAATGGGAAAGAAAAGTATTAGCAATCGAAGAAGCTAATGATCTCTTTGCAATGAAACTAGAAGAATTGATCAGTAATCTAATGTCTTATGAAGTGAACTTGCAGGCAAAGAAAGCACAGGTGCAAGATAAGAAAAATTTAGCTTTCCATGCAGAAAAGGTAGATTTCGATTCAGATGAAGAAGATATAGCATTTGTTGATAAGAATTTTAGAAAAATTCTAAATACAAAACAAGTCAAAGCAAAAATATAAAGAAGAAATCATCAAAAGAACCTGATCCTGCTGTAGTAGAATGCTTCAACTGTCACAAGACCAGACACTATCAAAAGAATTGCCCAGAGCTAAAGAGAAATCGAAAAAATGAAAAATCAAAGAAACGAGCTTTTCAGTCAATTGGGACAACTCAGATTCATCTTCTAAAAGTGACAGCGACAGTGATAGTGAGCAAGCAAACGTATGCTTTATGGCTAAGGACAACGATGTAAGTGATTTTACTTTTGATGAATTAGTATAAATTAATACTGAAATCTTAGAATCTAGGAAAATGTTTAAAAGAAAATTTAAACAAGCTAACGAAGATAAAAACAAAGCCAAATTTGAGAGAGACCTTTAGAAAGATGAAAAAGAAATCTTAGAAGAAGAAATTAGAAAATTACAAGATTCTCTTTCAACTGTAAATTCTCAAATTTCTTTGTTGGGTCAAGAAATAGAAATTCAAAAGAATAAAAATGATTTATTGGTTTCTGAAAATCATGATTTAAATAATAAAGTTAAAATTATAGAGTTTGAAAACTCTAGTTTAAAAACTAAGTTAGAAAGTATTTCTAAAAATGTAAATAATTTTAATAAGGGTAGAGAGAATTTATCTAAAATCTTAAAAAATTCTCAATCGGTTTTTAATAAAAAAGGACTTGGATATGATAATAAAATAAATTCAAAAAGGAAATCTAATCAAAATAATTCTAATATTAAACTGGAAATTTCTAGTAGTAAAATAAATATTTCTACTAAGAAAAAATATTCGGATAATAAGACAAATAATATTCTTATTAGGAATAAATATATTAAAAACTTTTTAGATTTTGTTTATTATAATAGTAATTATTTTTTCAAAAAGGAACCTAAGCCCTCTTGGGTTTAGCTTCCTAAGATTTAACCCTTAGGACCCTAACCGAGGAAGTGGCTACTAATGAAATATTTGATTTATTTTTTGCAGGTCCCACTCAACAAAAACAGAGCAAAATGGATACTAGATAGTGGTTGCTCAAAACATATGACAGAAGACAAGGAAATGCTATCAAATATTACTTGCTCAAAAGGAGGAACTGTCATATTTGGAGATAATTCCAAAGGATACATCATCGGCAAAGGCGATCTGAGCAATTATTGTATATTCAATTCACCTCTTATTACAGATGTTTTATTAGTTAAGGACTTAAACACAATCCATTAAGTATATGTCAATTGTGTGATAAAGGTTTTAAAATAACTTTTTCTGAAAATAAATGTAGCATTTTTGATTCAATTCAAAATATTATTTTTGAAGGGAATCGAGACAAATATATATATATATATATATATATATATATTAAATATGGCAATTAATAATAATCCAAGCATGTGCTTATTAGCTAAAGATAATGATCCTTGGTTATGGCACAAACGATTTTGCCATATTAACTTTGAAACAATAAACAAATTATCTAAAAATGATCTTGTAAAAGGATTACCCAAAATAAAATCCAAAACTGAAAATTTATGTGATTCTTGTAAACTCGGAAGGTTAACCAAATCCTCTTTTAAATCTGAAAAGGTCATATCAACATTACAACCACTTAAGTTACTTCACATGGATTTATTCGGCGCAACTCAAGTTCAGTCCATAAATCATATCAGATACGTGTTTGTAATTATTGATGGTTTTTCAGGATACACTTTGTTTTTAAAGAATAAAAGCGATAATTTTGATATTTTTAAGAATTTCCTTAAACAAGTTCAAAATTTAACTGACTTAAAAATAAAGAATACACGAAGTGATCATGAAGGAGAATTTGAAAATGAAAAATTTGATTTGTTTTGTCAAAAGAAAGGAATCTTTCATAATTTTTCATTTCCTAGAACTCCACAACAAAATGGAGTTGTAGAACGTAAGAATAGAACTTTACAAGAATGTGCGAGAACACTATTAAACGGAAGTACACTTCCAAAACATTTTTGGGCTGAAGCATTCGCAACGACTTGTTATGTTTTGAATCGAGTTTCCATTCGACCTCTTACTAAAAATACTCTATATAAGCTTTTTACTGGTAGAAAACCAAATATATCTTATTTTAAAGTTTTTGGATCAAAATGTTTTATTTTAAATACAAAAGAGCAGCTTGGAAAATTTGATTCAAAATCTGACGAAGGAATATTCTTGGGATATTTTAAGCATAGCTAAGCTTATCGTATTTTCAATAAAAGAACTAGTAAAATAGAAGAATCACTTCATGTTTCGTTTGGCGAAAATTTTATTCAAAATTCCTTAAAAATAGAAATTATAACTAATAACTCTTCTCACGATGATGACCTAATAATATATAGAGAAGATGAAAGCATTGTTCATAACAACATAGAGAATAATACTACGGAAACTCAAGATAATATCAATAATCAAATCATTCCTGTTAATGAAGTCAGATCTCCACCACGAATATTACGAGATCATCCAACACAAAATATTATTGGAGAAATAACTTCAAACGTTAGAACAAGAAGCCAACTTAATTTGGTAAGTAATGTAGCCTTCTTGTCAAATATCGAACCCAAAAATCCTAAAGAAGCATCTTCAGATGAAAATTGGATAATTGCCATGCAAGGAGAATTAAACCAGTTTGAACATAATGAAGTCTGGGAATTAGTTCCAAGACCAAGTGATCAAACTGTTATTGGAACAAAATGGTTTACAAAAATAAAGCAGATAAATTGGGACATATCACTAGAAATAAAGCTAGACTTGTTGCAAAAGGTTACAATCAAGAAGAAGGCATAGATTATGAAGAAACCTTTGCTCCAGTTGCACGACTAGAAGCAATTCGAATATTATTAGCATATGCTTGTCATCATAACTTTGAACTATATCAGATGGATGTTAAAAGCGCTTTCTTAAATGGCTATATTAAAGAACGAGTATATGTTGAACAACCTCCTCTTTTTGCTCATGAAAATTATTCTGGTCATGTTTATAAACTGAAAAAGGCATTATATGGTTTCAAACAAGCACCTCGTGCTTCGCATGAACGTCTCAAAACTTACCTGTTAGATTCAGGATTTCAAATTGGAAAGGTTGATCAAACACTATTTATCAAGAAAGACCATAAAGATATTCTAATAGTTCAAATATATGTACATGACATTATCTTTGGATCAACAAATGATCAATAATCTACTGTGACAATACAAGCGCAATAAATTTATCTAAGAATCCGATAAGCCATTCTAGAACTAAACACATTGATATCATACATCACTTATTGAGAGATAATATTGAAAAACAAACAATTAATTTAATATTTGTTAACTCAAAAAATCAAATTACTGATATCTTTACAAACCCCCTTTTAGAGAATTCTTTTATTAAACTCCGACGAGAGTTAGGAATTGTATCATTCAAAGATCTCTAAAAAATTCTTAGATTTTCATGTGCTTATAATGTCTTAGTCTCTTTTTAATCGATGACAAAGGGGGAGAAATATCTCTCATGATGATACCACTTTTATGCTTCCATGCTATTATACTCTTATATTTTCCATACTATTGGTAAATTGTTAATCAAATGGTAAGGATATAAGATTATGAACTAACAAATTTGTGCAGAAATTTAGGGGGAGATATATATTCAGGAGGAGAAAATCCAAAGTGTTGTCATCAATCAAAAAGGGGAGAATGTTGAATAACAAGATTTTGATCAATGTCAGCGAATGAAACTACTATGAGAATCGAATCATAAAGATAAGGTTTATATGTGTGTGTGTATGTGTGTATACATATATATACACATTGAGTCGTGTTAGAATTATGTTAAAATCTATTCTCAAGTATACACGAATGTGCTAATTAAAGTTATATATATATGTATATATATATATGTATGTATGTATGTTTTAAACCTTCAAAAGCCAGATATGTGCAGAAACTGGTCTACCAGTCGACTGGTCAAGTTGTTTCTGCATATAACAACTAGTTTTGATAAAAAAAATATTTACATGATTTAATTTTACCAGTCAACTGTTGATTTTTAACCAGTCGACTGATTCGACCTAGAAAATATTTTGGGAAGAGTCACCATTCTTTATGAAGAGATTCCTCTTCATTAATCAAAGGAAATGGACATAACTTTTTATAGAAACTATTTATGAAGGAATGCTACTCTTATACTATTATATAAACAAGTTCAATCATGTTTTACAATCACCGATTTTAACCGAATTATACTGTTTTTTCTGATCATCATTCTATTCTCTTCATTTATATTCTTTGCAATTAAAAGCTCTCCAATTCAAATACTTGTTGTATCCTTGAATCAATTTAGTATCATTTGATTCAACAAGCAATCTTCTTCCTTAAATCTCCGCATTCAAATCGTGTATTCAAGGATCATATTATAGGAAAGTTGTACATAAAATTTTGGCTATCCGCATTGATTCAAGAACACAATTCAGAAGTCAAACACTTGTAATTATTGAAGACCTGTGTAGTTGCTCAGGCGACAGGCATCCTTGTTGGGGCTCGGGTGTACAAACCTATTCCTCGGGGTTAAGAGAGGGCGTTGTTAGTGAATTCCGAGGAGCAGCTTCGGGACTAGATGTAGGGCGGGAAGTCCGAACCAGTATAAAAATTCCTGGTGTCACTTTACTTAATTTTTTGCATTTACTTTGTTTGTGATATATCTTGGTAACTTAGATTTTATTTGCATTGCTTATTACTTAGCTAGCATATCACATATATTTCCGCTATATCCATATAGATCCTTTAAGTCGTACACATCGACTTTTCATAATTTAGATGTCAAACTAATAATAGATCCTATTTAATCGCAATATGATAGGAACAAGGTAATCTAAACATTGAAACCAAGGTAGACTTGTCATGACAATTAGGTGAAAGTTTAGATCTAAATCTAAAACATGTCCAACTAATGACAGATCTAAAATAACCATAACATGATAAGTACTAAATGATCTAAAAAGAGAATTAGATCCATAATCAAAACTAGATCTGACATAAATAAGTTTAAGATCCAAAATAACCACAACATGATAGGTACAAAATGATCTAAAAAGAATTAGATCCACAATCAAAAGTAGATTTGACATGATAACAGTTAAGATCCAAATCAACTACAATATGATAGGTACAAAATGATCTAAATAGAATTAGATCTATAATCAAAAAGTAGATCTAACATGATAATGGTTAAGATCCAAATCAACTACAACAGGATAGGTACAAAATGATCTAAATAGAATTAGATCTATAATCAAAAAAGTAGATCTAACATTATTAAATCCTAAGCATATACCCCAATCACAGTGATAACATGTCTTACTTTTAATTATTCAATTCTAAAGGTAACTTGAACTCATAATGATCGGATCTATAAGAATAGAAGGAGAAAAGTGAAGTTTGAATCTCAGATCTACACTTGAAACACTTGAATCTTTAAACTTGATTTGTAAAAGAAGAAAGGATTAGATTCCGTTCAGGTACTGACAGCATTCGACCTCCACTGTTTTCATTATGAGAAAATAAGAGAAATGAGGGTATATTTATAGCTGCCAGCCTCCAGAATTCAACTGCCACATCAGCCCTAGGGGGAATTAGGCCATGGGTCAGCAACCACTTGGGTCCGGATGCCAAAAATCTAACATGGGTGCACTTCACAGGCGCGCCAGTGTAGAAATACCTTGGTGCACTTGTCAAGTGTGCCAGTTATTCCTTCTTTCATCGTCAAACTTCTACCATTCATAACTTCTTCATACGTTATCCGTTTTAAGCAAAACAGGTGTCTATCTTGACCAGAACTTCGAGACGGATGCAATGACGTAGTCCGTTTCCCTTAGTTTTGAATACTAAATTAATTGTTCTTTAATTTATTCTCTTTAGTGTTAAAATACGGGGTGTTACATATACTACCAAATAATTGATGTCCACATGCAACGCATTCTCAAACAACCAATTCCAACAAACTATTTAATGTTGTTTGGGCTATTGATATATATGAATTGCAAATGGATTTAAATACAGTAGTGAGTGAAAATTTCTTACCTTAATAACGTTGAGATTTCCCAAACAGCGCAACACTAACTTAGAGTAATAACTAGACTGGCTTTTCATTGGCGTTGCTAGGCATACACACCAAGCCTCCAATCCATCTGTTGTTTGCTCTTCCCATCATCACCATCCATCACAAACAACAGCTTATCACTCGAACGCACCCGATAGCCATTACATTCGTGCATCACCACTGCCTAGAATACCCAACATCCCTATTGATCTTGTTCAACCTTTCAAGAATGAGACTTTATCCATGCATGCCTCCAAGAAATCGAGACATCACTTCATCATTGCCTCCTACCCTTCCATAACTCCTCATTAGATCTTCTTGAATTTTGGTATAAATCTATTACCACTGTTCTGAATGGTTTCTCAAACCAAAAAATCCAAACGCACACAGACCAAATGTGAAAGGAAATTCACGCTCCCTCTTCCTTCTTCGAAATAGATTAGGTGAAATTGTTGTATGAAATCGAATAAGGTCTCAAAGTTGTTTTTGTGTTTGGAACTTCGTGTTCTAATCTGAGGTTTGTCGTTGATCGATTGTGGATGCAGGTTGTTGGGTTAAATTGCAGTTTGGTGACAAAAAGATTAGAGTGGATTGTAATGGTATCGATCCGATGTGATTGTCATAGCAGAGCCTAATTTCTGACGTAGGACAAGAATTAAAGCCCTCAGCTTGTGATTACGTGGCTTCAATGTTTCCAATTCGAAGAAGATTTATTTTAAGATAAGGTTTATTTCGGATCTGAACATGATAAAAGAGAGGAACGGAAGGTGCAATAAGGCGTTTTAATCGAGGAGCCCGGTAATGGAGTTAGCGGATCGATAAACTGGAATAAAAAATAACGTGGATGGACAAAATTGAACCAGGTGGAGCCAAAATTTATGAAAACGAAGTGGCAAAAACTTTTTGTTTGGAGGAAAACTTTCAATCGGTGCCAAAATAGAAAATAATTTCAATTTGGAAGGGAACGGGATAAGCTGAAGACAAAATTTCAGCTACGTAGAGTACTCGTATATATTAAGTAAACATTATTATTAAAGAAATGCATATAGATAATAGAATCAATAACTAGCAATAAACTTTTATCTTTTACGAGTTTTTTGAAACTTTAATAACAAATAAGAAATTTGAATTAGTAACCAAAAGTTAATTGCTAATTGTTACATATTTACAATTAATTATTGCTTATTAATTTTTATTTATTAATTATTATTAGTTATTACATCCTAATTATAATTTAATATTTATAGTTGAAAGTTAATTATTATGTATGTATGTATTAGCAATTATCAATTATAAGAAAATTAATAGTAATAAATAGGAGATAAGTACTATGTTTTAATTATTAAGTAATAGTTTTTAATAATTAATTGTAATTATGGATTTGTAAGGTTACTATTAAATATTAAGCACTGTTAAACATTAATATTGCTAATAATTAAGTATTAGACAATAAGTATATAATTTTATTGTTAATAATATTTCCTAAAAAGCTTTTTAGTTACTAATAATGGATTGTCAAAAATTAAATAAAAAATATTCTTAATTATTGGTATTAGCTATTAAAAGTAAATCATATTTATGAATTATCTAATAATTACCGTATAATAATTATTTTAATTATTGATATTAATTGTTAATAATATTTTCTATTGACTATTTAATTAATAATTATTTAGTATTATTGTTGAATTATAATTATTTGACTCATAAAAGGGAAAATTTTAATGGCAAAATATTATAATCGACAAAAAAGAATAAAAGTTTAAAACAAACATCTTTTGCAACTAACTAAAAGAATTGTAATGGACATCTGTTACAAGTGGCAAAGAGGATTTGTTAAAAACAAATATCTCTAACAACTGTATAAAGAGTTATAACAGACATCTATTACAACTAACAAAAACGAAGAGTTGTTAAAGACAGATATCTCTTACAACTAACAAAAACAGTTGTAATAGACATAAAAGAACAGTTGTGAAAAATAATATTTATTACAATAGTCCATAAAAACAGTTGTAATAGCCGTTTATTACAACTCGCAAAATGAAAGAGTTGCTATTAACTAATCTATTACAACTCACAGAATAAAATAGTTGTAAAAAACTTCTATCACAACTGACATTTTATGACAGTTGTAAAATTGCAGTTGTAGTAGGGTCTTTTTGTTGTAGTGTTTGATTTCTTATTAAAATGAATTCGAATAGACTGCAATTAGTAAAAATAGACTTTAATGGTGAATCATGGAAACCTAATCCAGAATATCCAAAATTAGATGTTTTTTGGGGTTTAAGAGGCAAAATTTACTTTTGAGGAATTCTAACTTTTATTATGAAGATGGAACTTCCCTTCCAGTACCGATGAATTCAATACTAACTATTATCGATTCCCATTAGTTTCATCTTTATTGATATTAAGACCGTGAATAATAGATACTAAGAGCCAGATTTTTCTTACTTTGGTAACGGTTAATCTTGAAACTTCACTGTCGATTAGACCTTTATCGATATTTAAGTATTTTTTATTTTGATCTTATCAGTACTAAGTTTTAGACTTCCTTGGTATCAGCTAAGTTTTCGGTATCATTAACAAAATGTTTGGTTTTGATTTTGCCGATACTAAGAACTTGGGATGATCTGGTTCTAGCTCTATCGATACCAAAAGCTAAAGTTATCTCTGGTTTTGGCTTCGTCACCGACAATGCAAAGATACTAATAACTTATCCATTTTAAGCATATGTATATGCATGACCTTATATGAATTTTGTTGTGAATCCAATTATAATGATTCATGACATGTTTCGATTTTTCATACCAATGTTAGATGCACGATGACAATGAATTTTTACTATGGTTTTAAACTTGCAAAGGATCCATGCCCACATAAGCAAATATTTTGCCTTAACTTTCCTTACTTTTATTAAATCATTGTGCTAATGAACATTTATAGAATAATATCACCTGGCAGCACCATGTCTAACAAGCAAAGTGGTAGCGAATCGAATCCAAGTGGTTCTTCTACCCACTATCCAAAGAAGGAAAATGTTCCACCACATCCTCCCGTTCTAACTCGGCATGAAGTAAAAGTAATTCTCGGAAGCTTTTATATGATTTGGGTAGATGCCATTCTTGCCTCCGAAAATGATGCCATTCTTGCCTCCATCAGAAGGGTTCTTTACATACTCGACCATCCAAATTTGGTATGACGGCTTCTTCCCTTTCATAGATTTCATCTTTAGGCTATTGCAACACTTAGGGGTAGCTCCGATTCAACTGACTCCGAATACATCCATCTATCTTCTATGTCTCGTGTTGCTAACGCTTAAGTCGGGACAGTCTTTATTTAGTGCCCGCCTTCTTCATTATTTGCTACGACTATCTATAGCTAAAGGAGTGGATTAACCTATCGTTTGTGCAAATCCTATAAATAAACTGATCACTGAAGGTATTAATAGTTTTAAAGATTGTTAATCTCAATTTTTCTATATCAGGTGCCCCTTGGTATTTCAGGCATTTTTGCTACTCCTGGTGAGTTTTCAATTTCTTTTAAGGTTTATTGTGTCATCCCCAAGCCTTGTTTAATTTTTTTTGCTTACTCCCAACTTCCACCCCTTTGAGGAAGATCTTGAATGATGAGAAAGCGATAGTTTTTGAAGCAATTTATAAGGCTTTTGAAATGTCGGGGAGGTGATCTATTTTGCTGACGCTGGAAAATCTCTAGATGCATGCCTTTCTGCCTGTAGGACAAAGGATTATAGGGCAACCGCCCTCCATTTTTTTGATGCTAAGCATCTAACCTTGGGCTCTGACATATTCACTCCCCTAACCCATATATTTCCTAGTACTTATGTAAAATTTCTCTTCTATAGCAATCTCAAAATATTATTTCACATTCAACCTTTGATTTTATTGCTTTGATTAACTACTGTGGCTTTTACTGGGACATCTACCATGGGCGATCCAGATCGATCTAATGTTGCATCTAAGAGAAAGCTTAAAACCATTATAGATGAATCGTCTTCCAAGAATCATAAGGTTGAAACTTTTACCCCTTCCTCTCTTTGGAATGATATTGTTATTGTGCCCACTATGCAGCAAACCCCTGATTCTACCGCCCTTTCTCTGGTATTGCCCTTAATGTTGATTCTTCCCAGATGGTGACCACATGGAGTGAGTTTGTTGCTAGCATTTTCGTGTTTGACCCTCTGGGAGCTCCGTATTTAATGGGACATACGCGAAATTCTCTCCCATCCCCTCAACATGCTAGTCCTCCGAGTCCTTTTTTGCAAGCCCAATATTTTGATGAGATCATAAGACTTGCCCTTTCTTCTAATGACATCACCAACATTTTGCTGCCTACTTCCTCTACAGACTAGATGAATTTAGGACAAACTCTTGCCAAACAATAGTTTTTGGTATAATTTTGTTTATTATAATTTCTTTCGTCTTTGTTCTTTTGTAGATACTGATCTTGCTTTCTTCTTTTCAAATAACTAAGAACTTGTTCTCCCTTCAGGAGATGTCTACTCCGCCTTCTTCTGAGTTTGCAAAAATTAAAGAAGAGAAGGTTGCCTAGTAGTTCAAAGTTAATGCTCTGAAGGATGAACATAAGAAGGAGTGTGCGAAATTAAAGACATCTCTTGAGAAACCTGAATCAGAGCTGGCAAATGAGATGAAAGCTAAAACCCTTTTAACTATCAATTCTTGGCCCTTGATTTGTCTAAAAGAGAACTTGAAAATGAGTAGTCCAAGATGGTAGTTAACCATGCTGAAAGGTTAAAAGAGAAAGATGACAATCTTTATAAGGTCCAAGATGCACTCTCCAATGCCAAGCGCATAATTTATGATGCCAAATATAGAATCCCTTCATTTTTAAAATTATCTTCCACATGCAATGTTGAGCTCATATGAAAATGCTCTTTTCTTGGCATGCTCTGATAATTTCCAAAAGTATCATGGAATTGAATTTCCCGTTATTGACCTTTCTATTTCGCGAAGAGTTATGGGAAAAATTGAGCAGCTCATGCAGAGGATTGAAGTCCCTGAGAAAGACACAATGAAGCCTGAAGAACTTCTATAAATTGAGGACCTTCCGGGTGATTTTGTCCTATATGATGGATAGGAAAAAGACGACAATGTTAATGGCGATGATGAAGATGATGGAGGTGACAATCTAGGACCTAGGGATGGTAGTCGTCGCGATGATTTTGACGGAGAAGACAACAACCCTTCCCCTGCTATTGGTGATGCTTGTGGTTCTAAGGAAGCGAACCCTGATCTTTCAGGTGCTCCTCTTACTCAAGATCCAGCAAATGCCCTTACTGAGGATAGTAGCTCCTCTGATAAAGAGCAGAAAGGAAAAGAACGACCTGCTCAGCTTGAAGTTCATATTTCTCAGGTATGGCTTTCTTTTTTAAAGTGTTTTATTCCTCCTTGAATTCATGTAATTGATTCCTTGTCATCATATATAGACAAGGAAAAACATTGCCTCACATAAAGGCAGAGTTAGATAAAAAACAGAGGGAAATCATTCGGTCCCGTATAGAGAAGGACAAGCTACTGAAGGATCATTGTAACACCCCGCATAAATTAGAATGCATAAAAAAATACATCCATTAAAAGTACAAGTTAAAAGCAAAAATAAATAAACGCATGAAAAGTGGACGAGAAATTAACAATTGAAATCATAATGCATGCATTAAAAAGGGAATAAAGCAACACATTAATAGCCATATATTTTACATTAATTTAGTAGACACAAAATGGAGCTTGCATGGGAAAATTATTAATGAATTAATAACCAAAAGATTGCATGCTTATGTATACATGCAAATACGAAATTCGAACTGAAATATAAGCCAAAGCTGGAGTTATATAAATCCGGGGAATTATATCAAGCAAGCAATTAACATTATTAATTAACATTTAAAATTAGAAACCACGACAATACAAAAATCTCGTTTGGACCCAGGATGGGTCAAACCATATGAGACCTGAATTGACCCATGTGTTGACCCAAGGGTCGACCCACCTTAGAGGTGGGTTAACGTAAGGGTCAACCCGATCGTACACCTATAACTAGACTACCAGGGCCTTACTTTAAACTTATATTTTTTTGACATGCTGTCTAGGATCCGCCATTCTCTGTTCTCTTCAAACCTTTTCAGAAATTAAAATGTAAGTTCTTAGGTATTTTGATTCAAGGTTCGAAGATAAGAGAAATTAATTTACAACATAGGTGTCTAGATTTCTGATCAACGTGAGGTAAGTTCTTGAGTCTGATTATTTTAGGATTCTTTTCTTCTTTACCTCTTCTTTTAGTATTACATATGTAAATTCATGGTTGTTTAATATTAAATTCAGTTTGGAAGACTATGAAATCATAGATCTGAATCAGACTTAACGATTGGATAGCTGTCAGATGAGTTGATTTGGAATTATATCTTTTGAATAAGGGTATATTTACCATTTATGTTCCCCATCATTTTTAATATGTTAAAAAATTGTAAATTGTGATAATTGCTATATAATTTATTTTTCATTTATGTTAAGAATATTACTATTGTATATATTTGTTCTATGAATCTGTTAATTGGATTAAAATTCAATGTAATACTAATATTATGGAATGTACAACAAAAGTGAATATGTTATAGAAAATGTTGTTAATGACAAATTGGATATTATAAATTAAATTACAATGAAGTTAGAAATAATGAAAAAAAAGAGATATGCCTAATTTGTGTGGAAAATTTACTGTGAATGGGAAATTATAGATAACTGCACTAAGATGCGAGGTTAAGTTCAACTTGTGGTAGAAATTATATATAACCGCACAAGTGGTTAGCTTAATGTGAGAGGTCTTGTGCATAAACATATATAAAAATATATGTATACAACTTGAAGTAAATAAATAAATGGTAAGTGTGAAAATATACAAGGTGGTAAAGAAAGAGATGTTACAACAATAAAAGTTTGGTTAATGTTAAAGAACCAAGGAAGATATGATCAATGGGGAATATTACTTTTTATTATTATATTAATGATAATGTAATATAATATGTAGGCATGTCCTAGGGACAAGTGGAATTGTAACATGGGTTATAGTAAATAGGAAGAGAACTTATTAATAAACCTTAGTTTGGGGAACTAAGTTAATAAGTAAACAATAACAAGTTGTGATGACAGTGTAAGACAAAGTTATGGTTAAATATGAAAGAATAAAATTAGACTTATGGAATGAAAATAGTTGTACTTAAGTGAATATTAAGTAGACATGTCATAAGAAAACATGAGAACTGAGAAAAGATATACTTAATTATACGTTAAGTAAAACATGTTATTGAACTTGTAAAAATGTAATTGGATGGTAAATGACAAGTTATGGCCTTATTAATGAACTTAAAACGTGATTAAGTTAAACTTGTGTGATTAATAAGCGAGTAGGGTCCATTCCTCAGAGATATAAGGGGCTCGGGAAAACCTTGTAACTTGAATAAAAAAGGAATAATTGGTTAATCAAGTTAATTAGTAACAAGTGCGAGGGTAATAGACATAAGGTTTAATAACAGGATTGTGTGATGCGCTTGGACCAGTCCGTATGTACGAAGGTGAAGAACCCAACGGGGTAGATCATCATGGTATTTGGAGGAACGATAGGAACATGTCCATCTGATTATTCTGCTTGCTGGTTCAGCAAGACTAAACGGAATCACGCGGCTTTCGAGGGATGTGGTAACGTACTCCGTGGTGGTCCTCTATTACGATGTAGCACACAGGATGTACTCGTAAAGGTTGGGTCTGCGCGTTACCACCTAGTGAGTATACCTTGATTGCAATGGTAGTTTGTTGGTTAGAAGGTAGTGGCTGATGATGTTGGTTGATTCGGTGGTTTCCTCATAGGGAGGCTAGTCAGGCCCAATGAAAGATAGTAATCGTCAAGTACCTGTCATTGGCAATCAATGGGATGTAGAAAGACTAGAGCTAAACCTATAGACCATCGATCTTTCACTATCAAGACTTTAGTTGCGGGACACGCCAATTTGGATGATAGATTGTTTGCTAGGTGAACATTACTCAGCTCTTGATATAGACATTCACTAGTTGAGGGAGGGGTCGAGATAGGACCATATAGGTATCTGTACTTTAGGCCTTTCTAGCAGACCTATACAGATATGGAAAAGCTCCCGACCGAGTTCTTTGCATTGGATGCAACCCTATTACGGAATTCAGGGTAAAGTAACCAGTACGTACGTATGAGGGTTCAGGTACACGCACTGGGTGGTGTATCATAAACTCTAGGGAATTACTGCATGTTGTGGCTCGATTCGACCGTGGAATTTGTACATGGAAGTCAGTAGCTTACGTGGCATAATGATGACGGTTTTGGACGGTAATGTGGCGTAGTAATATTGTAACACACTGAATTTTCTGTGACTATTAAAAGAAATAATTTAAGAATACTTAATTGTTTAATTGAGAACTAAGGGAAATGGGTTACGCCATTGCTTTCATCTCGAAATTCTTCTTGGAATAGAGTCCAAGTTTTTGTAAATCGGACTTCGTACGAGGAAGTTATGGCCCTTAGAAGTTTCAATAATTTAAATAAACTAATAACAATTCAGAATTAAAAATTAAAAATTAAAATTCAAACGAGGAAGCGGGTTGGGCGGGATTTCTCCCACCCAAGGCCAGGTCGACCAGGGGGTCGACCTCCCCTATACAGGTCGACCTACCCCCCGGGGCAGATCTGAAATGTGACGATCCTGACTTGTTGCTGAGTCTTTCCTGACCTGTTGCTGTGTCACTAGGGCCTAGGTGGCAATTCTGGATAACTCTATCTAGTCTGGACGGTTGTGATTGCTCCTATGATAATCTAACGACTTATGTTGATTTAAACTTCTATATAAGCATGCATAGATTCAACCCGTAAACCAAAACTAAATTAGTCTCTTGGCCTCCATGCTGCTGCTAGGATAGTTCTTCTTCCTAAAGCTTAGGGATTTGCAAGTCAAAATTCTAATACAAAACGACAAACGAATTATTCCCTTCTCTTTATGAGTACAATTCCTTTCACAAAATAATTAATAAATTAAATATGAAGAGTTATAATTTGGATTATGAGAACATGTCTGTTGAATCATGTGATGTTATTTAACTTTGTTATCGTCTGTTGGTGAACATATGACAGTTTTGTTATCTTATGTTGGTAGATCTATTTCATATGTCCAATTACATATGTTTAACTTGATTCATTTTATGACATCAGTTTATATGCAAGTTTGGGATGTAAATCATATGCTAGTTTGTATGTGAATCTTATGCAAGTCTGTTTCAACATATGCTAGTTTGTATGTGAATCTTATGCAAGTCTATATGCGAATTATACACAAGTTTATATGTGAGTCAAGTATATACATATGCTAGTTTATATGCAAAACATATGATATTTGTTTACATGTTTAAATTCATATGCAAGTTTGTAGGAATCCATAAGAAAGTTTAGGTGAAAACTATATCCTATATATGCAAGTTAGGTGAAACCCATATTCATATATGCAAGTTCACAATTTCATGATTAGATCTATATTTAGATCCATGGTAGTTTATGAAAATTTATGTTCTATATGTCCATTTCCTATGCAAGTTATTGGCTATGCAAACTTATGTTATAATTCTTATTTGCAAGTTAGAACTATTTTATGTGTTATGCAAGTTGTGATGTTTCTTTTCTTTATTTGAGTTAGACTATTTACGAGTCTAACATATATCATATTAAAACGTACGTATAGTATGGGGACAATGGGAAAATATTAATTATGCAAATTTTGAATTGGCATAAAATGGCTTTAAAGGCATATAATTAAATTGTGACATTAATTGGTATTATTTATATACCTAAAAAGTATGGACATAATTTAGGTGACAATTATGGGCATAGTTAATTTGTAAATTATTGACAATTTGAATAAGGATAATTAGTTCATATTGGGGTGAAATAATTTATAATAATAAACACCTAAGACACGAGGTTAGACTCGTTTGTTATATAGGACTGCCCGAACCCGCCCGGCAAATCCAGCAACCACAAGCGGTAGTCTAATGTGAGAGGTCAAAGGCATAAATTAAATGCATAACAATTGTAAAGACACGAGGTTAGACTCATTTGCGGTATAAGACTGCCCGGACCTGCCCGGAAAATCCAGCAACCGCAAACGGTAGTCTAATGTGGGAGGTCTTACAAGGTTACGATTATAATGAATTAAGTAACACTTAACCAAGATAAACATGTGGTGGGACATGGGGGTTAAGTGGGTGACATGTGAAATACGATTAGAAACACTTAACCAAATTGAAACATGTAAGAAGACATTAATAAGAAGAGGTTAATTGGGAAATCCTAGTGGGGCCCAAGCATAGGTGGAAAGCTTGTGTCAAGCATGAGGGACCCTTTTCAAACCAGTAACCCATTAAGTATCTTTGTGAGCTCGAGTTAAATTGAGGACGGGACACGCTTACTGGGTTTGATTGTAAGAGGTCAAAACGGGTTAACGGTGGCAACACAAGTCCAACGGGGTCATATGCGTGCATGGGCCCGGGCTGGTAAGTAAGACGTTGTTGCATCGTGTAGATATAAGTTGTGCATCTTTAGTAGGTGGGATCACCCCATTGTGGGACCAGTACGGGTATCTACGAGTTAGGGAGCCGATCGCATGGGGATAGTGGGTACAACTAGTGGAGATAGGGGCAGGCGACACCTATGAAGACAGCTAGGGGTACACGAAATTTCCATTATGATTATTATGTTCAGTAGGCGGAATCAACTTTTAGGGTGACTAGTAATGGTGCAGTGTACTAATTATCCTATAGCGATTAGGAGCATGATTAACGCCAGAATATTCCTTTTGTTTGTTTTGTCTTCCCCACTTGTTTCACAGTCATTCCTGGTTTTATCAGTTTATGCCTTATCCTAATTACTTTAATAATTATATTGTTAAAATTATTGAACTCGCCAGACTTTATGTCTGACCCCTTTTGTTTTCGCCTCTTTTCTTCCTCCCCCCCCCCCCGGTTCTCAGGGTGGGACAAGTTCTAATGGAGCTTGATTTGGATCTCTCTCTTTTGGAAATGCTTGGATTGCTGAAAGTAAAGTTCAGCTTATCTCTTTTATGGCTACTTATGTTGGGGTTATGCTTTTTTACTTTATGTACCCAGAAAATAATTTGTCAAGATGGATATTAAGTGTACTTGGTTTTTAATGTTGTAGTAACCAAACTATTTCTCTACTGCAATAAAAGTTGGTTTTAATTTTTCAAGTACTAATATATGTATCTGTCTTGTTATATTCTGTTCTATACACCAGTAATGCTCCATGAAAGTTAATGCATTCCCTTTGAGAGTGACATTAATGGACGTGCGGTGTTACACATGGTATCAGAGCTAAAGGTTACGAGAACATATAAGAGATTTTGAAAAACTATTTTTGAAAAGCATTTTATAAAGAAATACTTTCAAAAGTATGTTTTAAGGACAGTACTTTCAAGAGGAAAGTTTGTTTTAAAAACATAACCCCCAAGAGCCATATATCTTTCTTTCGATTCTCCGTTTTGAATCTCTTCCATTTTCTTTTCAGCATGTCTGGGTTACCCGAGATACCCGAGGGGTACCGATACCAACCTGGTTCAGAAGGTATCTCGAGGCTAGGGCTACCGCCACAGGCCCAGTAGACATTCCTCCTCCCCCAGCTGCAGCCACTCCTCCTCCCCCTCCCCACGTTGATACTTTTTCGAAAATATGCAAAGACTTTCGGGAAATGGGCGGAAAACCTTTTCACGGATCAGAGACGTTAGTTGAAGCTCGAAATTGGCTTAAGGAGGTAGAAGATTTGTTTGGTATCTTCGAGATAGAAGATGGAAGGAAGGTCCAATTAGCCGCTTGGTTAATGAAGGGCGAAGCCTCGTTTTGGTGGGAGGTCATGAATGGAGAGCGTCCAGTGGAGACATGGATGGATTTCAGACATAGGTTCGAGATGAAATTTCTCTCACGAGTAGAAGAGAATTTATACATGGAGAGGTTCTTGGCATTGAAGTAGGGGAATTTATCAGTAAAGGAGTGCGTCAACAAGTTCAATCAGTTGGCGAGATTTGGCTTAGACTTGGTGAACACACCTGAAAAGAAGGCCCTGAGATTTGTTAAAGGTTTGAATGAGCTGCTACATGGGTTGGCTATGACCCACATTCCTATGGGGGCTACCTTTGAGAAACTGGTTGACATGGCGCTTATGCATGAAGAGGAAAAAGGCGCTAATGCTAATAAGGCACCGGAAAAGAAAGGGGATAAAAAGAAGTCACAGCAGCAACCTAAGAAAGGTGGTAAGGATAACAATAGAAAAGGGAAGAAAAAGTGCTTTAATTGTGGAACACCAGGCCATCTGAGCAAGGACTGTAGGAAGAAGAAGACTGGCTGTTTCAACTGTGGTGAGGTCGGACATTTGATTAAATACTGCCCGAGAAGACAAGGGCAAGGACAGAGGATAAGGTATACTTCTGGAGGGCAGGTTCAGGCTCTCATGGCACCAGGGCAGGCAAGAGGGCAGGTTCATTCTCTCATGGCACCAGGATAGGAGAGAGGTAGAAACATTCCTGTTGAAAGTTTGATTTTTCTGTTTGATCATCATGTTCGTACTTTGTTTGATCATCCTGTTCGTACTTTGTTTGATTCTAGCGCTTCACACTCGTTTGTATCTGCTTCGTAATTTGAAACACTGCACCTAAATACTAGTCTAGTTACGGATCCCATAGTAGTCTCAAATCCTATTGGTGGTTCGGCTCATCTTTCAATGATTTGTTGGGATTTGAGAGTATCTATCTTGAGCGTTGAGTTTGAATGCAATGCCTTCGTTTTTGGTTTCACAGGCTATGGATTGATTCTAGGCATGGATTGGTTATCCAGTAATGGTGCCATCCTCGATTGTGAAAAGAGAGTAGTTAGACTTATGACTCGCCTCGATAACACTCTCGAAATCTCTTGTAATCCCATACATTCTGTTATGATTAGCTACCCAAAATCTCTTGATGCGTCTGTTGAAAACTTGCATTCAGTTAGGGTAGTCCGTGAATACTCAGATGTATTTGAAGAGGTGAAGGGCTTACCTCCGAAGCAGGAGATAGACTTCCGCATATATCTTGTTGATAATGCTAAACACGTAGCTCTACTCATTAGAAACATGGCTCCAAGGGAGAGAAAAGAGCTCAGTACGCAAGTCAAAGAGTTGATCGAAAAAGGGTTTATAAGGTGGAGTATTTCTGAATGGGGTGCTCCAGTAGTATTCGCAACCAAAGCGGGTAGTTCACTTCGCCTATGCGTTGATTATAGGGAGCTAAACAAGCTAACCAAGAAAAATAGGCACCCACTTCCAAGAATAGACGACTTTTTCGATCAGCTTGTAGGTGCGTCGTTTTTCTCCCAACTAGATCTGGCTATCGAGTTCCATCAGCTAAGAGTGGCTGAAGACAGCATTGATAAGACCGCGTTCAGAACCCCGGTTGGTTTCTTCGAATGGCTTGTCATGCCTTTCGGCTTGACAAATGCACCCGCTTTCTTCGTTGACTTGATGAGCAGGGTGTTCATGGAGTTCCTTAATAATTTTGTGGTGGTCTTCGTGGATAACATTTTGATTTTCTCGGAAAATGAAGAAGAGCATGCTTTGCATTTAAGGGAAGTCATGGATACTCTTCGTGCACATTAGCTGAAAGCCAAATTCTCCAAATGCCATATTTGGAGTGAAGAAGTGAGGTTTCTTGGGCATGTGGTGTCCAAAAAGGGGTTGGATGTGAAACTCGCAAAAGTAGTTGCGGTGCAAGATTGGAAGGTTCAACGGAAAGCAACCGAAGTCCAAAGCTTTCTCGGGATAGCGGGCTTTTACCGAAAGTTCATTAAAGACTTTGTAAAAATCTCTGCCCCGCTCACAAGATTGACAAAGAAAACCCTAACTTTCGCTTGGGATTTGGATTGCGATATTGCTTTCCAACGTTTGAAAAAGGCTCTAACAACATCCCCAATTCTGACATTGCCTGATGGGAGCAAAATGTTTACCGTATACATAGACGCATGCGGTACAGGGTTGGGCGCTGCCTAGAAGCAAGAAGGCAAGATAGTTTGTTATGGGGGAAGGCAATTGAAGGTACATGAGAAGAACTACCCAACTCATGATTTGGAGCTAGTCTCCATTGTTTTCGCTCTAAAGTTATGGCGTCATTACCTACTAGGAGAAAGGTTTGAATTGTTTACTGACCATAAATCATTAAAGTACCTTTTCTCATAGAAAGACCTTAACTTATGACAACAAAGGTGGATGGAATTTCTGGCCTCATATGATTTTGAGATTTCCTATACCCCTGGCAAGGGTAATGTGGTAGCAGACGCCTTGAGTAGAAAGGAGCTGACCTTGAGTCCTCTCTTTGTAGAAAGGCAAAGCTTATAGTACATTGCAAACTTCTACTTCAGACCCTCCTCTGAAATTGTACCTGGTCTTTTAGCATCGCTAGAGGTGCGGCCTAATCTTTTGGACTCAATAGGAACCGCGCAACGAGAAGACCCTCAGCTAGTTGATATAATGGATAAGCTAGTTAGGGGTGAGACTTCTAGTCACCTCACTAGTTACTCCATCGATGATAAGGGTTGGTTGAGACGGGATGGAAGACTATGTTTCCCATAATTAAGGGATTTAGTGAAGACGGTCTCGAAGAAGCACACCATTCTAAGCTCACCATACACTCGGGCGGAGACAAGATGTATAAAGATATAAAAAGGGTTTTCTTTTGGAATGGCATGAAGGGGGATGTAGCTGAGTTCGTTGCTAATTGCTGATATGCCAACAAGTCAAAGCAAAGCAGAAGAAGCCTGGTGGTCTGCTTCATCCTCTAGAGGTCCCACAGTGGAAGTGGGATAGCATTTCGATGGACTTTGTTGATGGGTTGCCTAGGTCAAGAAGGGGCAATACCAGTATTTGGGTAATAGTGGACAGGCTCACTAAAAGCGCTCACTTTATACCTGTTAAGAGTAGAAGGACTTCCTCGTCCCTAACATCCATTTATCTTAAGGAGATAGTTCGACTCCATGGGATACCCTCCAGCATAGTGAGTGATCGAGATCCTATCTTTACGAGCGAGTTTTGGAAGAGTTTGCAAGAGGCTGTAGGCATACAATTATGTTTAAGCACGGCCTATCACCCCCAAACCGATCGTCATACGGAAAGGGTGAACATAGTATTGGAAGACCTCTTGAGAATGTGCATTATTGACTTTGGAGGGACAGGGGAGAATCATCTTCCTTTGATGGAATTTTCTTACAACAATTGCTACAAAGCCACCATAGGCATGACGCCCTTCGAAGCTTTATATGGAAGACTATGCCGATCACCAACTTGTTGGTGGGAGTCCACAGACAAGCTCGTACTTCAGCCAGATATGATTAGAGAAACCTCAGAAAAGGTGGACTTGATAAGAAGACGGATGAAGGCTGCACAAGATAGACAGAAGTCCTACGCAGGAAAAAGAAGGACCGACCTTGAGTTTGAGGTTGGAGATAGGGTGTTCCTTAAAGTATCTCCTTTGAGGAATGTCGTCTGCTTTGGGTCCGTAGGAAAGCTAGCACCAAGATTTGTAGGACCGTTTCCTATCACTGAAAGGATTGGGACGATGGCTTACAGAGTAGAGCTACCCGAAAGACTGGCTGGAGTTCATAATGTTTTTCATGTTTCTCGACTACGAAAGTGCTTACATGAGTCTGCGGAAGTGGTGGAGCCAAATATACTAGAGGAAGTAGAAGTGGAACGAGAAGTGACTGTGAGAAGATTTCCTACTCGTATCTTGGGTACGGAAGTCAAAAAGCTACGCAACCATGAAGTCAAGCTTGTTAAAGTTCAATAGAGTGACGCTGAGGAAGACACAACTTGGGAAACTGAGAGGAAAATACGCCCAGCCTACCCTTTTCTTTTTTAGGGTAACTCTTGATTTCTTTTTCCATAAGTTTATTCATGCCTATATCTATCTTTTAAGTATATCTCCTCGGTCCTATTCTTTATCCTTAGGTAGAAACCAATGGATGTAAACATGTATTTGAAACATGTTACAGTTGATGGTTGTGAGTGGTTGCAAGTGGTTGCTCGTGGATGCATGTACACACACATTGGGCTCTAGATTAGCTCAATCACTTTCATATTGCATATAAATATGTGTGCATATTTAAATTAATGGATGTATAATGGTTGTGTTGTCATATGGATGTTGCATTTTGATGAATGGTTATGCACACATGTACAGGTAATATGTATCGTTAGGATTCTTTCGCATACATAATGGACGCATGGCATTATCATGATTTGCAGTAAGGAGGTCAACTGAATCAGTGGACCACCCGATTTTTCATTGGATAAGGAACATATACACACAATTTTTGCATGTGTTCATACGGCATTAGAAATCTTGTAAGGACAATGGATGCCTGTGTTTGATGGTTGAGTAGATGGATGATTGGATGTTAGGATATACATTCTCCTTAACTTAGAGATTTCGGGGGCGAAATCCTTTAAGGAGGGGAGAATGTAACACCGTGAATTTTCTGTGACTATTAAAGGAACGAATTTAAGAATACTTAATTGTTAAATTGAGAATTAAGGGAAATGGGTTACGCCATTGCGTTCGTCTCGAAGTTTTGCTTGGAATAGAGTCCAAGTTTTCGTAAATCGAACTTCATATGAGGAAGTTATGGCCCTCAGAAGTTTCAGTAATTTAAATAAACTAATAACAGTTCAGAATTAAAATTTAAAATTCAAAATTCAAAAGAGGAAGCGAGCTTGGCGGGATTTCTCCCGCCCAAGGCCAGGTCAACCAGGGGGTCGACCTCCCCTATACAGGTCGACCAGGGGGTCGATCTACCCCCCGGGGCAGATCTGAAATGAGTCTTTCCTGACCTGTTGCTGAGTCTTTCCTGACCTGTTGCTGAGTCACTAGTGCATAAGTGGCAATTCGGGATAACTCTATCTAGTGTGGACGGTTGTGATTGCTCCTATGATAATCTAACGGCTTATGTTGATTTAAACTTCTATATAAGCACGCATAGACTCAACGCGTAAACCTAAACTAAATTAGTCTATTGGCTTCCAGGCTGCTGCTAGGATAGTTCTTCTTTCTAAAGCTTAGGGATTTGCAAGTCAGAATTCTAATACAAAACGACGAACAAATTAATCTCTTCTCTAACCTGTCTTTGTGAGTGCAATTTCTTTCACAAAATAATTAATAAATTAATTATGATGAGTTATAATTTGGATTATGAGAACATGTCTGTTGAATCATGTGATGTTATTTAACTTTGTTATCGCTGTTGGTGAACATATGAAGGTTTTGTTTTCTTATGTTGGTAGATCTATTTCATATGTCCAATTACTATGTTTAACTTGATTTATTTTATGACATCAGTTTATATGCAAGTTTGGGATGTAAATCATATGCTAGTTTGTATGTGAATCTTATGCAAGTCTGTTTCTACATATGCTAGTTTGTATGTGAATCTTATGCAAGTCTGTTTCTACATATGCTAGTTTGTATGTGAATCTTATGCAAGTCTGTATGCGAATTATACACAATTTATATGCGAATCAAGTATATACATATGATAGTTTATATGCAAAACATGTGATATTAGTTTACATGTTTAAATTCATATGCAAGTTTGTAGGAATCCATATGCAAGTTTAGGTGAAAACAATATCCCATATAAGCAAGTTAGGTGAAACCCATATTCATATATGCAAGTTCACAATTTCATGATTAGAAATATATTTAGGTCCATGGTAGTTTATGCAAATTTATGTTCTATATGTCCATTGCCTATGCAAGTTATTGGCTATGCAAGCTTATATTATATTTCTTATTTGCAAGTTAGATCTATTTTATGTGTTATGCAAGTTGTGAAGTTTCTTTTCTTTTTATGAGTTAGACTATTTGCGAGTCTAACATATATCATATTAAAACGTACAAATAGCGTGGGTACAATAGGAAAATATTAATTATGCAAATTGTGAATTGGCATAAAGTGGCTTTAAAGGCATATAATTAAATTAAGACATTAATTGGTATAGTTTAAATACCTAAAAAGAATGGACATAATTTAGGTGAAAATTATGGACATAGTTAATTTGGAAATTATTGACAATTTGAATAGGGATAATTAATTCATATTGGGGTGAAATAATTTTTAATAATAAATGCCTAAGGCACGAGGTTAGACTCGTTTGTGGTATAAGACTGCCCGGACCCGCCCGTCAAATCCAGCAACCACAAATGGTAGTCTAAGGTGAGAGGTCAAAGGCATAAATTAAATTCATAACAATTGTAAATACACGAGGTTAGACTCGTTTGCGGTATAAGACTGCCCAGACCCGCCCGACAAATCCAGCAACCGCAAACGGTAGTCTAATGTGGGAGGTCTTACAAGGTTAAGGTTATAATGAATTAAGTAGCACTTAACCAAGATAAACATGTGGTGAGACATGGGGATTAAGTGGGTGACATGGGTGACTTGTGAAATACGATTAGAAACAATTAACCAAATTGAAACATGTAAGAAGACATGAATAAGAAGGGGTTAAGTGGGAAATCCTAGTAGGGACTAAGCATAGGTGGAAAGCTTGTGTCAAGCATGAGGGACCCTTTTCAAACCAGTAACCCATTAAGTATCTTTGTGAGCTCGAGTTAAATTGAGGACGGGACACGCTTACTGGGTTTGATTGTAAGAGGTCAAAACGGGTTAACGGTGGCAACGCAAGTCCAACGGGGTCATGCGCGTGCGTAGGCCCGGGATGGTAGGTAAGACGTTGTTGCAACGTGTAGATATAAGCCGTGCATCTTTAGTGGTATCGGGTTGCCACTTTGGGGAGTGATAAACCCCACTGTGGGACTAGCACGGGTACCTACGAGTTAGGGAGCCGATCGCATGTGGGTAGTGGGCACAACTCGTGGAGATAGGGGCAACCGGCACCTATGAAGACAGCTAGGGGTAAACAAAACTACCATTATGAATATTATGTTCAGTAGACGGGATCAACTTTTAGGGTGACTAGTAATGGTGCAGTGTAGTAATTATCCTATAGCGATTAGGAGCGTGATTAATGCCAGAATATTCCTTTTGTTTGTTTTGTCTTCCCCACTTGTTTCACAGTCATTCCTTGTTTTACCAGTTTATGCCTTATCCTAATTACTTTAATAATTATATTGTTAAAGTTATTGGACTCGCCAGACTTTATGTCTGACCCCCTTTGTTTTCGCCTCTTTTCTTCCTCCCCCCCCCCCCCCTCAGGTTCTCAGGGTGGGACTAGTGCTAGTGGAGCTTGATTTGGATCTCTTTCTCTCTTTTGGAAGAGTTTGGATTGCTGAAAGTAAAGTTCAGCGTATCTCTTTTATGTCTACTTATGTTGGGGTTATGCTTTATTACTTTATGTACTTAGAAAATAATTTTTCAAGATGGATATTAAGTGTACTTGCTTTTATTGTTGGTTTTTGTTGTTGTAGTAACCAAACTATTTCTCCGCCGCAATAAAAGTTGTTTTTAATTTTTCAAGTACCAATATATGTATATGTCTTGTTATATTATGTTCTATACACCAATAATGCTCCATGAAAGCTAATGCATTCCCTTTGAGAGTGAAATTAATGGACGTGGAGTGTTACAATTATGTATGTCCATACAACGTTCGATGTCGGAAGAGAGTTGTATGCACTTCCGTGGAGTGACGGCGGAGACCGTGCGAGGAGGGTACTATGGGAAGTACCTTTGTACATTAGGGGTAGCTACATAAATGTAATATATTAGGTTAACCTACTAGGAGGTAGATGGGTACGACGTGTGTATAGAGCTTTGAGTGCTGTTAACCTTCTGGAAGGTAGATGGGTTCTTCTCTGACGTGTGTATAGAGTTTCGATAGATTAGAATTTATGAAAAAAATAAGTCTGTCAGAATTCGAGTTGTTACATCTGTTATCAGATATTATTAGGATTCTTGTATAGATATTGAGTGTACGTATTTGCATTATTTTTTAAAATATAAATATTATATATATACACCTAGATCCATAAAAGAACCCAATAAATTGGAAGAACAGTTTATGAAAAGAATGGGATATCCGTTATGTACACTAAAGAAATAGTTATGGAATTTTGTGTGACGATCGTCCATAACCCCCGCACTAAACAAGAGGAATAATGCGCTGAAGGGTGTGCCAGACAGCTATGGCGTTCATCAGAGTAGGTAAGCAACATCGAAACCTGTCGTAGAACTCACAGCGCAAGGATAAGTATAATAGAACATATACAATAGGTAATAGTAATGAGGCATCATATAACAAACCTTAGAAAAATTTCTAAACATCATGAAAGGTTATCCGACTAATACCAAAGTTTGTACATACGTCCTCACTACAACACTCATATAGCACTCAAATAGCAGAAAAAGAAACACTAGATAGTAATAAAACTGGTACGCCAGCCTCCTGCTCGCCTCCGCACCGCAGTGTCGTCCTCACTAATAACATGTAACTTGCTACTTAGTCTGCCCATCCACAACCAGATGAACATCCCAAGGTAATAAGAGGAGACATGAAACCTTGAGTCAGACAACAGTCTCAGTGAGCGATAAAACAACTAACAAACTCCAATAATAAAGTGTATGAGAATGGATAGATAAACATATTAATCTACCCACAACATCAGAGAAGAACTCAACTTTATCTTCCCCACATCGGACAGTGATAGCCTTTACTTTAATAATTCCACTATACATCCATGAAAACTAGAACGCTCGTTCAATCATGGCAAAGCACTCATGACACCCAAATTATAGATTTTGTAACACCCTGCCTCCGCTAGGGTCACTCGCAAAGGAATGCACTAGTTTAGAGGGGCATTATTGGTAAACATGCACAGAAATATCACAAGACAAAACATATAAAATGGCGGAAGTAAAATCGAACTTTCATAAACATTAATAATTAAGGTCTAAAGCCTTTTACATCAGAGTACATCAAAACCTGTCTTGTAATAATAAAGAAGCATTAAGACTTTTTTTTAAATTATTCCCCAAATAAAACAGTAAAGTAGCCATAGCCAAGAAAAGTCCAAGCCATCCATGATGACCTTCAAGCAGAAGAAGTCTGAACTAAACAACAGTATTTCCTCCCTGTAACCTGGGGGGGAAACGGAAGACAAGAAGCGAAAGAAAACGGGGTCAGTCATAAAGACTGGTAAGCCCTATCTACTATCAGCATATAAACTAGTAAAGTTAACTGGCATGAGGAACTGAGATGAACATAAGCATGATAACAAGATAGATAAGCTAAATCAGAATAACAGGATAACTACTGAACTAAGGTATCATGATAAACTACGGTGTCATGATAAATCAAGGTATCATATCGTCAGACTTCTATCAAGTATACTATCCCAAGGTATCTACCCCGTCTAACATTCCACGGTATCTATTCCGTATATTCTTCCTGGTTCTAACATGTATATTTGCTCTGCACCCTCCGTACTAGTATCCCAGCCTTGTTATGTGTTAACCATGAATGTCCCTTACTCAAAATCGTGTAATGGTACATGTCAACCTAACATATCGCATATATAGGTTACTCAAATCATATGTTTCTTTCCATGTATATAAGTTCAGTCCTTTGCCGTACCTCGTACGGGCTTCCTCATGTCGTATTATCCTTGAAATCGTTTGGACTGTCACCCTTGTTCTAGCTAGGCTCTTCCATATAAATCATCGTTTGAACTACTAGGACTTACGCCACCTAGCACCACTAGGGATTACGCTTGCCTATTGCACGCTTTCGTATTTTGGTTTGGGTTAAACCACCTAGGCCACTAGGGATTACGCTAACCCTCAACCGCGCCCTTTTTCCCACGCATTCATCGTGAATCGTTTTTCTATAACTGTATGCACATGTATCACATCGTGCCATCCGAGTCCTGTCACAGGGCAAAACAAGAAATACAGGACTCGGTCGGGAGCTTTAGATTTATCTGCCGATGCAGATACTAAGGTCTGCTTTTCTACACGTGGCTATGGTCCCACGAGACCCCTCCCTCAACTAGTGAAAGGCAACACAAGAGAAAATCTTGCATGAGAACTACACTCCGGCCAGCCCACATCCTACGGCCTACCTCACCCATAATTAGATAGCAATTATGGTCTGTTGGGTGTTCCCTGCCTTTCCGTACGTACACGCTTGACTCAAGATGGTAGATGATCGACGAACTTGCTATCTCGGGCACCTTATGTATTCGTCGACTCACTGCTATCCACCCCGGTCTTTAGGTCGCTCGCATAGCAACCAAGGCATATTCTTGGTTCTTCTACCGCAGACCTCAACCTCTAGTGAGCCTAGTATAATGACCTGGCAGCTCACAGAGGGATCCCAAGAATATCCTCACGTTCCCCGAAGCCGCTGCTTCGTAACCCAGTTCGTTGGAGCCTTTATCTAAATCAGATAGCCTGCTCCTACACGCATACTTAAACATTGACCTAACGTATCGGGTTACTAATCTATCTAAGAAATGGTCCAAATTTCCTTGACTAAGAATTATTACTTAGTCTCCCTTAACTAAGGTTTACCACTTAGCCTTATTTCCATAATCCTTGTTAACTATGGTTATTTACCTAATCCTCCGAATTAGGGTTTATCTAATGGGTTAAGTGTCACTTAAGTTCATAACTTAGCCCGTCTACAAACCATGTCAAAATTGGCTAAGTATCCAAGTCCAAGACTTAACCCTACAAACCATGTGTCAAGTTGGCTAAGTATATTAAGCAATCCATAACTTAACCTCGTCTAATTATCATTTTAGATTGGTTAATTATATAAATTAACTTGACCTTGTCAAATTACCGAGTCAAATCGGTCAAGCGTATTCAAGTGATTCGTGACTTAGCCTTATCATGTTTTCACGTTAGATTGGTTAAGTATAGGTCACTTAACCACATCAAACTAACGAGTTGGATTAGTTAAGTGTAAATTAACTTAACCCCGTCCAATTACCACGTTTAGATTAGTTAGGTCTGAGTTGACTTAACCCCATCCATTAACTGTATTAAACGGTTAAGTGTTACTAAGAAAATTTACTTAACCTTATCAAGTTATCGTGTTGGATTGATTAAGTGTTGGTTAACTTAATCCCGTCCCCTCGTCGTATAAAAATGGTCAAGTGTCGTTAGGCAAATCAAGTTACTTAACCTACCCAACCCTGTCATGTCGGTTAAGTGTCATTAGTCAAATTAAATTACTTAACCCATTTGTCCATGTCATATTTGGTTAAGCCTCATTAATCAAATTAACTTAACCCTATTATGTGGCATTAATTACTTAATGCACCTCAACCTCTCACATTAGACTTTGTTGTGGTTACTAGTTAAGCCGGTCGGTTCCGGGTAGCTTTACACCACAACTTGGTCTAACCTCGGGTTCAAGCACAACATGACCAACTTCTCACATTGGGTCCTATTGTTTGCAACTACTAGTTAGGCCGGTCGGTTCCGGGTAGTTTTACGTTGCAAACTCAACCCAACCTCGAGTTGGCCACTTTCATGTTTAGTCTAGTGTCATGTTCATAGTCAAGTTTTCAAGCAATTGGGTAGACCTAACTTAATAGGTAAATTCCCAATGGGTAGACCTAACTTAATAGGTAAATTCCCAAGCTTATGTTTTTATGCATACTTACATGTCAACTTCCATGTTATATTTCAAATCATGTTTTCAAGTATAAACACATGTCATATTTAACGTTACATGTTGTCATGTTTATACCCATTTACCCAAGTCATATTCATGTCATTATGTTTCCCCATAATGTGACCCCAACGCTTTTTTTTAAACTAGCATATACGTTCGCAACAACGTGATGGATTAAAAGAAGAGACTTGGCAAAGGAATGACAAAAATGGGTTTTAAGCCACAAGTTAATCATGGTGGCAAATGAGGCACAAATGTGTTCATTAGCTTGCATGTTACATTCTTAAGCCTCAAAAACATGCATAAACCCAAACTTGGTACATAAGCGAATCATGGTGACAAAAGACATGGAATGATGGCTAGAAACTCGCATATATCATCATATAAGGATTATGACTTCATATGCAAGGTGACATAATGATTATGAAGATTCTCATGTTGCATAATGCAACATTTCAACATAAAGGTCAAAGCTTTATGACCACAAGACCAAGGTAATGACTTTATAAGCTTGCATAAGATGATAGCATGCTACATACTAATGTTTAAACCCACTTACAACATGTCATATTAAGTTTAAAGTTCATATCTATTAGTAGGAGAAGGGCTTACATTGCTATGAAGGCCTAAATCGATTAAACTAAAGCTTGTGATGAAGCCTATGCATGCCATCACCCAAAAACCCAAAGATGGATGCTCCAAACCCACCAAAACACCATCTTTATGAACAAAGATCAAAGCTTTTGCCTTGAAATCAACTTGAGAAGCTCTCATACTAACATAGGGACTCTCTAACACTCTCATGATCATGAAACCTCTCATAGAAATGAAGTGGAGGCTAGGATAGTTGAGTGGAGGCCATGAGAGTAGAAATTTGGCCATAGTTTAGTTACATGAATGAATAATGAGGATTTAGGAGAGGGTTAGGGGCTTATTTATAGATTAGGCAAGTGTTTTAGGCCATAGGATTAAACCTAGATTCAATCCAAGCCATCAAAGCATGTCTTGGGGAAGAAGTCAAGTGTAGGAGCCATCTAGGGCCTTTAGATTAAAGATGAACCATGAGAACCATTCAAATGCAAAATCTGCATTTGAGCGAATCGGCCCACGGGTTGACAGCCAAACACCCTGGATTAACCCCTAGTCGACCCAGCGGGCTTGGGTCGACCTCAAAAATCGGCCGGTTCGGTTATTCCCCTCTCCCAATTCGCTGTTTTGAACATTTTTGCATATTTATTTATTTAATTTTCAATTATATATATATATATATATATATATATATATATCAATATATATATATTTCTCTGCGCAACCCATTTCACTTAATTAAGTATACTTTAATTTGGGAATTTTTCGTGAAACTTCGCGAGGCCATATCTTGGTCATACGGACTCCGATTTTCGAAAACTCGGACTCTATTTCGCGTATTTTTCCGAGACGAACGCAACGGAATAGCCCGTTTCCCTTGATTCAGAATTTACAGTTTAATTCTGCCTCCATTTATGTTATAACATGTTATTCAAAAATACGGGTTGTTACAATCTCCCCACCTTTTAGGATTTCGTCCCCGAAATCTCCAAGTTAGGAAGAACCTATCCTACCATCCATCATTCATCTACTCAAAACATCATCCATAAGCAACCATTGTCCTTAGATGATTTCTAATGCTGTATGAATATATGCAAAACGTGTGTGTACATGTTCCTTAGCTAATGCTAATGATCAGGCCTGAATAATCTTTCTAATGCAAAAATATGTATAGTGCCATGAATCCAACATGTATGCAAATAGTCCTAGTCATATAGATACTATATGCGTGCACAATCATTCATTCATATGCAACAACCGCATGATAATACATTCGATTTCAACCATAAACAAGTATAAATACTCGTGCATATGCAATATGAAATGTGATCGAGTCGAGCTAGTATCTAATGTGTATTCGCGCATCCACGAGCAACCACTTGCAACCACTTGCAACCATATCAATCATAACATGTTTCAAATACATGTTTACATCCATAGGGTTCTACCTAGGATTCCCTGAAACAGGGTCGAGAAGATAAACAAGACAAATTCCTTACGGGGTTTGTAACAGAAGATAGGACCGAGAGGATATTCACAAAAGATAGCCTACAAGCAAGCTCTACAGGAAAACAGGGATCAAGGATATACTCTCAAAAAGAGATATCATGCGCGTATCTAGTCTTTGACCATCAAAGTCGTATCTCCTTGAGCTTAATTCCATTGTGCCTTGACCGTCCTTTAACTTCGCGATTTCGTAGCTTCTTATTTCCTGTTTCCATAACATGAGTTGGAACTCATTTCCTCGTCGCCTCTCGTTCCACTTGCACACTTAGCGCAAACATGACCGCGTACTCATGATCTCATGCAAGCTTTCCAAAATTCACTAGTGAATCTCGGACCTCGTACCATAAGGTATTCCACGTAGTAGAACTTTCTCTTGAAAGTAAACAGATGCCAACCGGGTTATCAAGTGCACTTACTAGGGTGATTTCCATAACCCATGCATAAGTGAAATAAACCATCCGTCTTATCGGCGAACACCATCCGATCGGGCTTCAAATTTCCAATAAAGGCATCTAGGGATTCTAAGTAACTAATCATGACAGAACCCAAAAGGTCACGCGATACTTCAAGGGTATTACCAAAGCAAGCCAAGAGTCTAACTACCCTCCTTCTAAAACCGAGAGTGGCAACCCTTACTGGATAACCACTTCATCCCTAGAATCCATCCACAACTTATAAACATAAGCATTATTTCCAAGCTCAACACTTGATATAGACATTCTCAAATCCAAACAAGCCATGAGTAAATGGACCGATCTTCCAATAGGACTTGAGACAAAAACGGGATCCTCTACTACGCTAGTACTAAGGTGCAGAGACTCAACTATCGAAGCGGACTTAAAAGATGCGGTGATCAAAACAAAATCCCGACAGGATGATAGAGAAGAAAAGCTAAACCTTTAACAAGATCGTTACCCTCCTTCTGAGGTACCCTAGAAATGAGAGCATACTATTGCCCTCCGAATGATCTTGTCCCTGTTCCATGATACTTAACTATCCGTCCCGTTTCACCATGCCAAAGGTACTCTCTCGTCATGGGTTTCATTGTTCATCTTTCTCCCTCCTTTTAGGACTCAGCCATACCAACATGTTGCTTATCCCTGAGCTCGTATCCTTTATCCTTGTTCTTACTATCCTTTCATGCATAACTCTGCAACGGTCTCTCGAGAACCACCTCCATCGTACGGGAAACACTTACGCAGCTAGAAAGACTAGTCGCAGTCAAAACCACTGTGACTACAGATGGAGGAAAGAAAGGAAAAGAGATTCAATCAAGGAAACAAGGATACTGCTAATGGCCTTTGGGGAATAGCCTTTTTCTTTTTAAAAGAAAATTTTCTTGAAAAATGCTTCTTTGTAAACGGTTTTTCAAATAATTTCCAGAAGGTCTTTAAAAACTTTTGCCCAGTCTAGTAACCTTCTGCTCTGATACCAAATGTAACACCCTGCCTCCGCTAGGGTCACTCGCAAAGGAATGCACTAGCTTTAGAGGGGCATTATTGGTAAACATGCACAGAAATATCACAAGACAAAACATATAAAATGGCGGAAGTAAAATCGAACTTTCATAAACATTAATAATTAAGGTCTAAAGCCTTTTACATCAGAGTACATCAAAACCTGTCTTGTAATAATAAAGAAGCATTAAGACTTTTCCATAAATTATTCCCCAAATAAAACAGTAAAGTAGCCATAGCCAAGAAAAGTCCAAGCCATCCATGATGACCTTCAAGCAGAAGAAGTCTGAACTAAACAACAGTATTTCCTCCCTGTAACCTGGGGGGGAAACGGAAGACAAGAAGCGAAAGAAAACGGGGTCAGTCATAAAGACTGGTAAGCCCTATCTACTATCAGCATATAAACTAGTAAAGTTAACTGGCATGAGGAACTGAGATGAACAGAAGCATGATAACAAGATAGATAAGCTAAATCAGAATAACAGGATAACTACTGAACTAAGGTATCATGATAAACTACGGTGTCATGATAAATCAAGGTATCATATCGTCAGACTTCTATCAAGTATACTATCCCAAGGTATCTACCCCGTCTAACATTCCACGGTATCTATTCCGTATATTCTTCCTGGTTCTAACATGTATATTTGCTCTGCACCCTCCGTACTAGTATCCCAGCCTTGTTATGTGTTAACCATGAATGTCCCTTACTCAAAATCGTGTAATGGTCCATGTCAACCTAACATATCGCATATATAGGTTACTCAAATCATATGTTTCTTTCCATGTATATAAGTTCAGTCCTTTGCCATACCTCGTACGGGCTTCCTCATGTCGTATTATCCTTGAAATCGTTTGGACTGTCACCCTTGTTCTAGCTAGGCTCTTCCATATGAATCATCGTTTGAACTACTAGGACTTACGCCACCTAGCACCACTAGGGATTACGCTTGCCTATTGCACGCTTTCATATTTTGGTTTGGGTTAAACCACCTAGGCCACTAGGGATTACGCTAACCCTCAACCGCGCCCTTTTTCCCACGCATTCATCGTGAATCGTTTTTCTATAACTGTATGCACATGTATCACATCGTGCCATCCGAGTCCTGTCACAGGGCAAAACAAGAAATACAGGACTCGGTCGGGAGCTTTAGATTTATCTGCCGATGCAGATACTAAGGTCTGCTTTTCTACACGTGGCTATGGTCCCACGAGACCCCTCCCTCAACTAGTGAAAGGCAACACAAGAGAAAATCTTGCATGAGAACTACACTCCGGCCAGCCCACATCCTATGGCCTACCTCACCCATAATTAGATAGCAATTATGGTCTGTTGGGTGTTCCCTGCCTTTCCGTACGTACACGCTTGACTCAAGATGGTAGATGATCGACGAACTTGCTATCTCGGGCACCTTATGTATTCGTCGACTCACTGCTATCCACCCCGGTCTTTAGGTCGCTCGCATAGCAACCAAGGCATATTCTTGGTTCTTCTACCGCAGACCTCAACCTCTAGTGAGCCTAGTATAATGACCTGGCAGCTCACAGAGGGATCCCAAGAATATCCTCACGTTCCCCGAAGCCGCTGCTTCGTTACCCAGTTCGTTGGAGCCTTTATCTAAATCAGATAGCCTGCTCCTACACGCATACTTAAACGTTGACCTAACGTATCGGGTTACTAATCTATCTAAGAAATGGTCCAAATTTCCTTGACTAAGAATTATTACTTAGTCTCCCTTAACTAAGGTTTACCACTTAGCCTTATTTCCATAATCCTTGTTAACTATGGTTATTTACCTAATCCTCCGAATTAGGGTTTATCTAATGGGTTAAGTGTCACTTAAGTTCATAACTTAGCCCGTCTACAAACCATGTCAAAATTGGCTAAGTATCCAAGTCCAAGACTTAACCCTACAAACCATGTGTCAAGTTGGCTAAGTATATTAAGCAATCCATAACTTAACCTCGTCTAATTATCATTTTAGATTGGTTAATTATATAAATTAACTTGACCTTGTCAAATTACCGAGTCAAATCGGTCAAGCGTATTCAAGTGATTCGTGACTTAGCCTTATCATGTTTTCACGTTAGATTGGTTAAGTATAGGTCACTTAACCACATCAAACTAACGAGTTGGATTAGTTAAGTGTAAATTAACTTAACCCCGTCCAATTACCATGTTTAGATTAGTTAGGTCTGAGTTGACTTAACCCCATCCATTAACTGTATTAAACGGTTAAGTGTTACTAAGAAAATTTACTTAACCTTATCAAGTTATCGTGTTGGATTGATTAAGTGTTGGTTAACTTAATCCCGTCCCCTCGTCGTATAAAAATGGTCAAGTGTCGTTAGGCAAATCAAGTTACTTAACCTACCCAACCCTGTCATGTCGGTTAAGTGTCATTAGTCAAATTAAATTACTTAACCCATTTGTCCATGTCATATTTGGTTAAGCCTCATTAATCAAATTAAATTAACCCTATTATGTGGCATTAATTACTTAATGCACCCCAACCTCTCACATTAGACTTTGTTGTGGTTACTAGTTAAGCCGGTCGGTTCCGGGTAGCTTTACACCACAACTTGGTTTAACCTCGGGTTCAAGCACAACATGACCAACTTCTCACATTGGGTCCTATTGTTTGCAACTACTAGTTAGGCCGGTCGGTTCCGGGTAGTTTTACGTTGCAAACTCAACCCAACCTCGAGTTGGCCACTTTCATGTTTAGTCTAGTGTCATGTTCATAGTCAAGTTTTCAAGCAATTGGGTAGACCTAACTTAATAGGTAAATTCCCAATGGGTAGACCTAACTTAATAGGTAAATTCCCAAGCTTATGTTTTTATGCATACTTACATGTCAACTTCCATGTTATATTTCAAATCATGTTTTCAAGTATAAACACATGTCATATTTAACGTTACATGTTGTCATGTTTATACCCATTTACCCAAGTCATATTCATGTCATTATGTTTCCCCATAATGTGACCCCAACGCTTTTTTTAAACTAGCATATACGTTCGCAACAACGTGATGGATTAAAAGAAGAGACTTGGCAAAGGAATGACAAAAATGGGTTTTAAGCCACAAGTTAATCATGGTGGCAAATGAGGCACAAATGTGTTCATTAGCTTGCATGTTACATTCTTAAGCCTCAAAAACATGCATAAACCCAAACTTGGTACATAAGCGAATCATGGTGACAAAAGACATGGAATGATGGCTAGAAACTCGCATATATCATCATATAAGGATTATGACTTCATATGCAAGGTGACATAATGATTATGAAGATTCTCATGTTGCATAATGCAACATTTCAACATAAAGGTCAAAGCTTTATGACCACAAGACCAAGGTAATGACTTTATAAGCTTGCATAAGATGATAGCATGCTACATACTAATGTTTAAACCCACTTACAACATGTCATATTAAGTTTAAAGTTCATATCTAATAGTAGGAGAAGGGCTTACATTGCTATGAAGGCCTAAATCGATTAAACTAAAGCTTGTGATGAAGCCTATGCATGCCATCACCCAAAAACCCAAAGATGGATGCTCCAAACCCACCAAAACACCATCTTTATGAACAAAGATCAAAGCTTTTGCCTTGAAATCAAATTGAGAAGCTCTCATACTAACATAGGGACTCTCTAACACTCTCTTGATCATGAAACCTCTCATAGAAATGAAGTGGAGGCTAGGATAGTTGAGTGGAGGCCATGAGAGTAGAAATTTGGCCATAGTTTAGTTACATGAATGAATAATGAGGATTTAGGAGAGGGTTAGGGGCTTATTTATAGATTAGGCAAGTGTTTTAGGCCATAGGATTAAACCTAGATTCAATCCAAGCCATCAAAGCATGTCTTGGGGAAGAAGTCAAGTGTAGGAACCATCTAGGGCCTTTAGATTAAAGATGAACCATGAGAACCATTCAAATGCAAAATCTGCATTTGAGCGAATCGGCCCACGGGTTGACAGCCAAACACCCTGGATTAACCCCTAGTCGACCCAGCGGGCTCAGGTCGACCTCAAAAATCGGCCGGTTCGGTTATTCCCCTCTCCCAATTCGCTGTTTTGAACATTTTTGCATATTTATTTATTTAATTTTCAATTATATATATATATATATCAATATATATATATATTTCTATGCGCAACCCATTTCACTTAATTAAGTATACTTTAATTTGGGAATTTTTCGTGAAACTTCGCGAGGCCATATCTTGGTCATACGGACTCCGATTTTCGAAAACTCGGACTCTATTTCGCGTATTTTTCCGAGAAGAACGCAATGGAATAGCCCGTTTCCCTTGATTCAGATTTTACAGTTTAATTCTGCCTCCATTTATGTTATAACATGTTATTCAAAAATACGGGTTGTTACAGATTTCATGTAAACCATCCTAATTAAACTCAACTCCCCTCAAGCACAAGCCCCAAAGGCCTAAACCAATACTAGACAAGCACCCAAGGAACATCTCCTTCGACGTTGGACAATCTACATGAGACGGTTCAAACAAAGCAACTAATCAATCATGACAGACTCTTGCTATCACTGCCAATCCTGCTTCGGAACCATCATTAATCGTATAACAGCCAATCTTGCCATATGTCAAGGGCTAATGGTAACCTCGGCTCTAGCATAAACTCCATATGACTTTCAACGGTATGTATGTATGTCCAACCTTGACAACTAGGCCTTTCAGCAATACCCAAGGTACTCGACCTACAACCGGTCTTTTGGGTGCCCCCATTGTACCTTTGCTTTAAGCCTGCTAGAACTTACGACAATGATAATCTCTAGGCCTTCTCATCTCTAGTTATCCAACTCGACGACGTTTCATAGCTCAAGCAACCTTCTCGTGCAACCATTATCCACTAACTCACAACCTTTGAGTTGTCACCTCATTCGTTGTCCTACACCGATCAACGAATACCTTTCAACACTTCGAACCTTCCAACTTGAATTTACTTCGAAGTCATATCATCGCCGAGCCAATTACTTCACTGTGTTGTGGCTAGGGTTTGGGGGGTTGCCCCCGAAAAATATTTTTTTAGACCTTTTTCTCCAAATCTGAGTCGTACCCGAAAAACGTACTTTTTCAGAAAATGAACCTATTGGAAACAAACCATAGCACTGCCACCATTGATCACAGCGTTTAAAAGCATTGTTGAAAACATGATCGATCAGCCTCTTCAGACCGACCCAACCCAAACTAGGCCGACCCGACCCAGCTCCCTTCTGGCTTCAGAACTCGACCGATCCACTATAGACTGACCCACTCGATGGTCGATCCAATTCATATAACAACCAACCAACCCGATCCAGTCTAGCTGGACCCGACCCGGTTGCACTGTCGCGAATATGAACTTCGATCCAACCGACCCAGTTACAACACACCGACATGATACAAGATGACCGATCTGATCCCCAAAATGATCGACCCGATCCAACTTCTGACTATCTCCCTAAGTCACGACTTGACCGACCCGACCCACATCTGGCCAACCCGATCCACTTCCTGCACATCTTCAATTCTACTCCGATTTCGACCAAATCTTCGTCAAACGACAAATTCGACGAAACTAACTCAACCAAATCATTAAACACAATCATAAACATGTCATAACATTGCTAATAACATGAGTATGACAATTATCATTAAACTGATGTAAATCTTACCAAAGACCATTAAAATGAGCATATGACAAAATGAGAGATCTAACTTATATAAACATATGAAACGATATGGAATTAACGGGTAAAACTTGCTAAATTAGATCATAGGCTGATTCATATGAAAATACACATATAATGATGTAAATCTATGGTAAAACACTTGAATTTGAAGAGAAATATGTACAAACACTCATATACTTCATTGTATTCATGTGAGAGACGTAAATCACTCACCGATTATCCCAAACAAGCAAAAATAAAAGGAATATGAATCCGGACAGCAAGCACCTTGTACCAAACAACTTGATTCGATGAATCCTTGCCTCAGTTGATGTAGATCTAGCTTCCCTTGGTATAGATCTCCAACTTTCCTACTTGGATTATGATTTTTAATAGTGGAAGATTGTTAAAGGAAGGAGGAGCACAAGACCTCCCAATGAGAGAATGGAAAATTCAAACCCTTTCTCATATCCCTTAGCCCCTATTTGTAGTTTCCACCAACCCCCCAACGGGCCTTCCTAATTCAGCCTAGTTTGGCTTACCAAACCTGGGTAGCCAACTGAAAAACCTTAAAACTGCGATTTCTCCAACAACGCTGAGCCAAATCTTTAATGTAACCACTCCATGGAAAGGCAAACATCAATTCCTTTCCAATGGCACAGATCTCACCCTCTGATTTGACCTGAGTCAAAAGTTATGCCATATCCAAGACAAACAGGAGCAAAATGGTCTCAAACAAAATCGGTAAAAATTATGGACATGTCTCACATCCCCATAAGCAACATACCAAAATATGAGAATGATTCAACCCTCAGGGAGTAAAATAATTATATTTATGATCTTCCGAGACGTAAAATGTAGGCTGTTACATTCTCCCCTCTTCACTCAAACACAAGTAACCACAACAATTTCGCATGCCTATCATCCATGAGAAGCCAATTCTATCATCCAAACTAGCAACCATCAAGCCATGCATCCATAGCCTTTTCCTAGCAAGCAGAATTCTATCAAACAACAACAAGATACAACGACATAACGATGATATGATTAAATGGTCCTACCAAAGAAGAGTTCTGGATGAGTCGCCTTCATACTCTCTTCCGTTCCCATGTACAATCATCGCCCTCTTCACTCCATTGTACCTTGACTAGCTTAACCGTCTTCCTCCTAAGCTGTTTCGTGTCGTTTCCCACAACATGAAGAGACTTTCGAGGTTTCGCAACTGCGGTTTCAACTTCTAGGTCTTCGTACTATTCTGGAGGTACCACCACATTCAAATCATGCACGAACTTCCATAGAAACGACATGTGGAACACATTATGCACATTCGATATCTTCTCGGGTAACTCCAACCTGTATGCGAGCTTTCCAATTCACTCGACTATCGAAAATGGTCCAACGAATCTAGGAGCCAAATTTCCTTTATTTCCGAATCAAACCATATGTTTCAACGGCGAAACTTCATGAAAACCATATTGCCTACGTCGAATTCCAAGTCTTTCCGACGTTTATCCGCATATCTCTTCTGACGATCTTGGGCTGCTTTCATTCGTTGCCGAACGATCTCGATACAATCCGAGGTCTCTCTAATCATCTCTGGCCCAAGTACCAACTTATCTCCAACTTCTAACCAACAAGCTAGAGAATTACATAGCCTCCCATACAACGCCTCGTATGGTGCCATCCCAATGCTAGACTGGTAGCTATTATTATACGCAAACTCAACTAGATGTAGATGGTTTTCCCACGATCCTCCAAAATCCAACACATAAGCTCTTAGGAGATCTTCCAAAACACGATTGACCCTCTCGATTTGACCATTAGTTTGGGGATGATAAGCCGTACTTAAGCACAACTCGGTTCCCAAAGCTTCTTGCAAACTTTTCCAAAATCCACTCGTGAATAATGGATCTTGGTCGCCCACTTTACTCTTTGGGACACCATGGAATCGAGCTATCCATTTTACATAAAGTTTAGCCAACTTTTATGCCGTCCTAGTCGACTTGACAGGAATGAATCTTGTACTTTTGGTCAAACGATCTACAATGACCCAAAACGCTTCATTCCCTGCCCTAGTTCTAGGTAGTCCATCGATAAAATCCATTGGTACTTGCTCCCACTTCCATGTAGGAACTTCTAATGGCTAAAGCAAAACACTCGACTTCTTTTGTTCAGCTTTCACTAACTGACAGTTCATGCACTTGGAATTGAATTTCCCAATATCTCTCTTCACCCCTCCCAGTAGTAGACTCGCTTCATGTCCTGATACATCTTATTACCACCGGGATGAATCATTAACTTTGAGTGATGACATTCCCTTAGAACCTCATCTCTCAATCCGTCGATATCACGAACAACTAATCTCCTTTGCTTTCGAAGCCAACCTCCTTGATCGACTTCGAACCCTTAATCTTCTGGTTCTAGCTTCTGGATGAACTCAACAAGCTTTGTATCACGCTTTTGGCTTTCACCAATTCTTTCAGTAAGTGTAGGTCTTATCGACAAGCTTGCCAGCATTTCAGGTTCCAACTCACACCTTGGCCTGAAATCAAACCTTGCCGAATACTCAAGGCTCTTCCATTCCGAAAACATCGCTCCCAAACTTGCGTGTCTTCGGCTCAACGCGTCTGCAACTGCGTTACCTTTGCCAGGAGTATAGTCTATATCAAAATCATATGATGCCTGAAACTCTAACCATCGTTGCTGCCGAAGATTCAAATCCTTTTGGGAGAAAAGATACTTCAACGACTTGTGATTCGTAAACAACTCGAATCGAACTCGCAATAGGTAATGTCTCCACATCTTCAGAGCAAAGACAATCGCCGCCAACTCTAAGTCATGAGTTGGGTAATTCTTCTCATGCGGCTTTAGCTGTTGACTCGCATATGCCACCACCTTATCCTTCTGCATTAGCACAGCTCAAAGTCTAGTACCACATGCATCGGTGTATACCACTATCTCTTCATTCCCACTTGGAATGGTCAATACAGGAGCACTCGTTAGCCTCTCTTTAATGATCCCAAATGCTTGTTCACATTTTGCATCCCATGTGAACACTTGGTTCTTCTTCGTCAATCCTGTCAACGGTGCAGCTACCTTGGAGAAATCCTTAATAAACCATCTGTAATAACCAGCCAACCCAAGGAAACTTCGAACATCCGTCGCATTCTTAGGTCTATCCCATTTCTTGATGGCTACCACATGAGCGGGGTCAACCACTATCTGATTTCCAGAAACAACATGGCCTAAGAACTTCACTTCACTCTTCTAGAAGTGACACTTGGAAAACTTAGCCTTTAGTTGATGCTTTCGTAAGATCTCCAACACTACTCTCAAGTGAGTCTTATGTTCATCCTCATTCTGAGAGTAAACCAAAATATCATCCACGAAAACAAGTACGAGCTTGTTCAACTGATCTCTGGATACTCTATTCATAAGATTCACGAAATACACTAGTGCATTAGTCAACCCGAATGGCATTACCAACCATTCGAAGAAACTGGATGGTGTCCTGAAAGCAGTCTTTAGCAAACTATCCTTAGACACCCTCAACTGGTGAAATCCCGTTGCCAAATCCATATGAGAAAACACTTTCGCTTTGTGAAGCTGATCGAACAAGTCATCTATCCTTGACAACGGATACTAGTTCTTTTTTGTCACCTTGTTCAGCTCATGATAGTCCACACAAAATCTAAACGAGCATCTGCCTTGGTTGCAAATACAACCGGTGCACCCCATTTGGATACACTCCTCTGAATGAATTCTTTTTCCAAAAGGTCTCTAACTTACACCTCCAACTCTCGCTATTCCTTAGGCGCCATCGGCTTAAAAGGCATAACGATTGGTCTAGCACCTTCGACCAAATCGGTCCTTAACCCGATCTCACGATGCGGCGGCAACCCATTGACCTCATCAAATACATCAACATACTCAATAGCGATCAACACTGATGATAGGCCTCCTTGTGGAATCCCAAGCAAATATAGATAACTCACGAAGACCCCGTCTTTGTGCTTACATCTAATCAACACCTTTCACCCTTCTACACTCTCGAACCTCACCTCTAGCTTCTTGCAATTCACCCTTGCCGCATACCTCTTGAGCCAATCCATGCCCAAGATGATGACATTCCCAGCGAAGTTAAGAACAAAGTAATCACACACAAAAAAGCAACCATGACTCGATAACAATAGACCATGGCAAATCATGCACAAATTAGACGAACTCCCAACTGGATTAGTCACGATTTGGGATTCTTCTCATGCCCAGGCTTCCCACACTTGAAGCACTTCTTTTCAGCTTTGGGATTCTTGCACTCACTAGAAAAATGGCCTTTTTGTTGGCAGTTAAAGCAAACCACCTCACTATTAGGTTTCTTTTGGCCATCTTTTCCTTTCTGCTGTTGTTACTTCCTCTTCTTATTATTACCATCTTGCTGTGGTTTCTGAGCCTCTTTGGTTGAAGCAACAAGATTTTCTTCCTTGGGAAACAAGCTCTCATGACAAATAGCTTTTTCCACAATCTTCTCAAATGAATCATTAAGATGGTCCACTAACGGCTTTCCGATATAAGCATCCAAATCCAAGACAAACTTCCCATTCTTTTGATAGGGTATATCAATGTATGAACGAGCATATCTAGACAAGGCTTCAAAGTCAGAAATGTAGTCAAGCATAGAACGACCATTCTATTTTAGCTCTACGAACTTCTTGAATAGAGCAGATTTCTGAGCTGTGGAGATAAACTTCTCTTCAAACTTAGCTTGGAATAGCTCCCATGAAATATCCTCTTCAGGAGTCTCAAATGTGACAGGATTCCACCAGTCCATTGCTCTTCCCACTAACTACCTTGATGCAAGTTTCCTCTTCGTTGCATCATCAATGCCCAAGTCCATGAAGATCCTAACACAAGTATCCAACCACCTTTGAACCTCTTCAACTGGTTCGCCACCATTTCCCCCTCCAATATTAGCTCCCTAGCAGCATGTCTTGATGGCCATCTATTCATTCTAAATTTGCAACTTAGAGTAATTAGCCACTTCCAAGGAAAACTGCTAAAGAGATACAATCGCTACTACTCTATATGCATATATATATATATATATATATATATATATATATATATATATATAGTAAGCCTCCAACTGAAATCTACAAGTACGTCTCCCATATGTGATTACGTCTTTGAACTTTAGCCAAAATCGTTAACTAGAGCTCTGATACCAAATGCGACGATTGCCCATAACCCCTGCACTAGACAAGAGGAATAATGCACTAAAGGGTGTGCCAAGTAGCTTTTGACGATCATCAGAGTAGGTAAGCGACATCGAAACCTGTCATAGAACTCATAGCGCAAGGATAAATGTAATAGAACATATACAACAGGTAATAGTAATGAGGCATCATATAGCAAACCTTAGAAAACTTTCTCAACATCATGAAAGGTTATCCAACTAATAACAAAGTTTGTACATAAGTCCTCACTATAACACCCATATAGCACTCAAACAGTGGAAACATAAATACTAGATAGAAATAAAACCGGTACGCCAGCCTCCTGCTTGCTTCTGCACAGCAGCGTCGCCCTCACTAATAACCTGCAACTTAGTCTGCCCATCCACAACCCGATGAACAACCCAAGGTAATAAGAGGAGACATAAAACCTTAAGTCAGACATCAGTCTTAGTGAGCGATAAAACAACTAACAAACTCTAATAATAAAGTGTATGAGAATGGATAGATAAACATACTAATCTACCAACAACATCAGAGAAGAACTCAACCTTATTTTCCCTACATCGAACAGTGATAGCCTTTACTTTAATAATTCAACTATACATCCATGAAAACTAGAACACTCATTCAATCATGGAAAAGCACTCATGACACCCAAATTATAGATCTCATGTAAACCATCCTAATCAAACTCAACACCCCTCAAGCACAAACCCCAGAGGCCTAAACCAATATTAGACAAGCACCCAAGGAACATCTCATGCGACGTTGGATAATCTAAATGAGATGGTTCAAACAATGCAACTAATCAATCATGATAGACTCTGGCTATCACCACCAATCCTTCTTCGAAACCATCTTTAATCGTATGACGGCCAACCTTGCCATATGTCAAGGGATAATGGTAACCCCAGCTCTAGCATAAACTCCATACGACTTTCAACGATACATATGTATGTCCAACCTTGACAACTAGGCCTTTCAACGATACCCAAGGTACTCGACCTACAACCGGTATTTTGGGTGCCCTAATCGTACCTTTGCTTTAAGCCTGCTAGAACTTACGACAACGATAATCTCTCGACCTTCTCATCTCTAGTCATCCAACTCGGTCTTTTGGGTGCCCCCGAAAAATATTTTTTCAGACCTTTTTCTCCAAATCTGAGTTGTACCCGAAAAACGTACTTTTTTAGAAAATGACCCTATTGGAAACAAACCATAGCACTGCCACCATCGATCACATCATTTACAAGCACTGTTGAAAACATGATTGATCAGCCTCTCCAGACCGACCCAACCCAAACTAGGCCGACCCAACCTAGCTCCCTTATGGCTTCAGAACTCGACCGATCCACTGTAGACCGACCCACTCGATGGTCGATCAAATTCATATAACAACCAATCGACCTGATCCAGTCTAGCCCGACCCGACCAGGTTGCACCATTACAAATATGAACTTCGATCCTACCGACCCGGTTACAACCAACCGACCCGATCCATGATGACTGATCCGATCCCCAAAATGACTTACCCGTTTCAACTTTTGACTTTCTCCCCAAGTCATGAATTAACCGACCCGACCCACATCTGGCCGACCCCATCCACTTCCTGCACATCTCCAATTCTACTCCGATTTCGAACAAATCTTCGTTAGACGACAAATCCGATGAAACCAACTACCCCAAATCATTAAACACAATCATAAACATGTCATAACATTGCTAATAACATGAATATGACGATTATCATTAATATGATGTAAATCTCACCAAAAACCATTAAATTGAACATATGATCAAAATGAGAGATCTAACTTACATAAACATATGAAACGACATGGAATTAACAGGTAAAACTTGCTAAAATAGATCATAGGGTGAGTCGTATGAAAATAGAAATATAATGGTGTAAATCTATGGTAAAACACTTGAATTTGATGAGAAATATGCACAAACACTCATATACTTTATTGCATTCATGTGAGAGATTTAAATCACTCACCGATTATCCCAAACAAGCAAAAATAAAAGGAATATGAATCCGGAAAGCAAGCACATCGCACCAAACACATTAATCCGATGAATCCTTGCCTCAGTTGATGTAGATCTAGCCTCCCTTGGTATAGATCTCCAATTTCCCTCCTTGGATTATGATTTTTAATAGTGGAAGAGTGTTAGAAAAAGGAGGAGCACAAGACATCCTAATGAGAGAATGAAAAATTCAAACCCTTCCTCATATCTCTTACCCCCTATTTATAGTTTCCACCAACTCCCTAATTGGCCTTCCTAATTCAGCCTACTTTAGTTTACCAAACCTGAACAGCCAACTGAAAAACCTTAAAACAACGATTTCTCCCAAACTACTGAGCCAAGTCTTTAATATAACCACTCTACAGAAAGGCAAACATCAATTCCTTTCCAATGGCACAGGTCTCACCATTTGATTCGACCCGAGTCAAAAGTTATGCCCTGTACATGACTAATAGGGGCAAAATGGTCATAAACAAAATCGGTAAAAATTATGGACATGTCTCACGTCCCCATATGCAACATACCAAAAGATGAAAATGATCCAACCCTCAGGGAATAAAATAAAAATATTTTACAATCTTCCGATACGTAAAATGCAGGCTGTTACATTTTGGGACCTTTAGTGGTTTGGGTAAAATTATACAATGTAATCTGTAATGAAGTAAGACGTATCCCATATGTTAGTGCTTTAGATTGGTGGGTTTGGCAGTTGAGCCTTAGAAATTGGGATAAGAAAAGAAGGAAAATGGATTAGGAATATATATATATACACACACACACACACATACACACACATCTCAGAGGATTGAGTTTGTGGGAATATCTAGGAAAGTCTAGGTAAGCTGGAAACCCACTTTGAGTCTATCCCCATTGTTAACTGTTATTACCAAAATTAACACCGAGACAAGCTATCAGTGAAGGGGTAACGAACCGTCACTTGCATAAGAGAACAATCCGAAAGCAAGGCAACCGTCACCATAGGCAAGAAAAGAAGCCTAAAGCTGGTGAAAAAGGGAGAATACCAGTAGGGTGGCCCCGACACATAAAGTAGACTACAAAACCTCAAACCCAAAGGGAACCTATAACCGGGAGCCATGGAAAGCGAAAGGGGTATCAGCATTAACTTACTTAATGCCGATACAAGGAGGAACGAAAAGTGTAAGGAAAGAGTGGACTTTCGAAATCTAGATACCGGGACTAAGAAGAATAGATGATCGCTGAAAGGATGCTTCAGGAGGCAACCAATTATGCACCGAAAACAACCCCTCCAGATAACTGAAACCCAAGCCGAAGAACTATTGGAGGCAAACCCAACTTTCCAAAGGGGACGAGCTATCCACACTAATTTGCTTAGTGTTGATACCGACAGGGGTGATGATCCCGTATCCATACGTTTGAAGCATGAAGGCGAGGTTCACGTAGAACTAATAGCAAGACCGAAAGCTCACGACCGGAAGCCTATAGCCATAAGACAAAAGACTTTCCTAAAAGCTATCCATACCAACACTACGCCATAGATGACCTATTACAATAAAAATCTAAGGTGTTGCCAACTAACATGTTGCCATAGCTATGCTGATTTTTGTCTATTGCAACGCACGCTTCAATTTGTTATCATAGATACAGACCATATGTTGTAGTAACCACATGAATAAAATTATCAATCTGCACCAACACGACCCAATGGTCGACGTTACTGATCCGCGTTATTCTGATTTTCCCTCATCGCCTCACCTCCTTTGCACCAAATTTTCGTTTTCTTGCTGAAGGTAATTCACGCTATTTTTCACTTGAGAAAAAAATACAACAACTTCCTTTTCAATGGCGATGGAAAATTAGGGTTTGCCCTCTTGAAAAAATCACGACTTAAGCTTCTTTAATTCAAGATGATCCTCTGATTGCTTTGAATTACAATTGCTCATAGCATCATCGATTTCTTGAATGCTACTGGTTCTCCGATAATCTTCGATCCCAGTCTTATTGAGATGAAATCGATCTCTGAAAATGGCACGTGATTTTGCCCCATTTTACTTTTAATTATTATTTTGTTGTTCCATTTCAATCTCACCTTTGCCTGTAATGAATTCATGTGAATATAGGGTTTCGAATCACTAAATGATCTCTGATTTCAAAATTATATTTGTTTGTGATATATAGCTTCGATTTTGTCGTTCAAACTTTCTGGAATTTAATTCCATGATGAATGACTCGACTGGAATTAGATTTTATGGAATTAAATTCCTGAAATTATTTGTTAATTGATGGAAGATTAATTTTAGGCAAATCAATATATTTGCAGATTCAAAGATAAACTCTGGATGAATTTTGGACAAGGATGATAAGTTTCTTTTACTGGTTATACCTTGCTTGTGCACTTAAATATATTTGTGCACTTTTCCTTATACCTTGTAATTTGCTACATATCCTTGTGTTTGAATTGCTACTAACTTGCTTGTGAGTATATTGAATTATTGTGCACTTGTATATGTTGCACTTAGGTCTCTCTCCTGTTTAACATTCAACTTGTCATATGAAACGGTATACAAATTCGTAACCATGAAGGACTGGTCTGAATTATGTAAAGGCGATCAAGTAAGCTTATTTTATTGATCAGAATACGTCAATGCGTACATTGTATGTATGTATGTATGTATGTATGTATGTATGTAGGTATGTATGTGCAGTACTTAAAGGCCTTTACTTGAATCTTACTACAGCTCAAGCGAGAACTAAGGATCCTATTGTTTGGAACAGGAACTGGAATGAAACAACATACAAACTTGTATGTATGCATCCCTTTGGTTTCTCTACTGCACTACATCCAATTGTTTATCGGTTTTTTTTTTTTTTGATAATAACTTGATATTTATGTATTACTAGGTATGATCATATCCTATTGTTTGGAAGTGGAATGATTAAACTATAGAAGAAGTGGGGCAGTATGGTGGGTATGCGATGATGTGCAGTTTTGATAAGTGCAGTATGCAGGGTATGTTTTGAGGTGGTGCTGAAGGAGGATAAGTGCAGGCAAGGGGACACAAGGTGTTTGTGGTCGGAGTGGATGTAACTGTATTACAAAAGTGGAAGTTTTGAATTTTAATGTTTTTGTTATTGTTAAAGGCTTTGCGTGATGACGGACTTGGTATGCGGTGTTTCAAAGAAGGTTTGGTCTTCCGAAATCGGATGAATCGGGCGGTGCTCACTTGTTCGACCTAACAAGCTAGGTCGTTCTCCACCGGGACTGTGAGGACCTGGACCCCCACTGGCCCTGGGCCTGAGCGCGCTCCTCGGCTCGCCTTTGGCTCGGCTTACATTTGTCAGTGTTAGTGTCTGTATATATTGAAACTGCATATGTAATGAGTGAACTGAGTGATGTAGTGAGGGATATATGTATATGTGAATAATCAGTGTTGTAGTAAATCATTGAGTTGTAAATAGTTGGAGTTAGAAATTTTTACTATTTCGGTTGTGGAAATAAAATATTTTATTTTATAAAACACAGTTTGAATTCAAATTTTGTGCATCATTATTCTACTAAATAAATATTTGATCCTATAAAAGTATTGCCGTTGGATGGAAAAAGTATTATTACAGATAATGCGGGGCCCACTTTTAAGTAAATTTAGTATCTGTGGCAACACAATGAAAATATCGCCATTGGGTCGCAAAGGTGTTGCCTTTAACTCTGAGGCAACGCGGAATAATGCAACACCTATAAAGTATTGCCACAGATCATTTTTTTCCTGTAGCAACATTTTTTGGCCCTTCCCGTATCACTTCTATGGTGTTGCAGTATGCAATCTATGGCGTAGTGTGACAAGCTTGGTATTGATACGAAAGAGATGAAATAACGTTAGAGAAAAGCTCTAAAGACTGACACTATCCTTCCGATAGACAAGGATGGCACCCTAAAAAGCATTAAACAAGGCCAATAGAGCCGCCGAGAGCCAAAGTAACCGGAATCAAAAGGAAAAGCGGACGATAGGGGCTTCTGTTAGCCCAGTAGCAAAAGGGATCGAAATTTATCTATAAATAAGACCCCGGAGTCTCATTTTCGTAACTGATTTTTCATTTCTCATTCTTTTACTCTCTCCTTCTTATATAAACCTTAATTTCTAGAACAATTTAGGAATTTCTATTTGTAATTATTTATGTACTTCAAATCAAAGATCAATAAAGAGAAGAACAACACTTAATGTATTTCTTATGAGCTTCTTATTAATTTTCTTAGTTATTTCCTACACAACATACCTTATGCTTTCTACATGGTCACGGTTTCCTATTCAAGTTTAGACCCTTCCACAAAGTCATTGCCAGACCCCTTCCAACAAGCCCTTTAGCCTTCTACCAAGGGTTGTGCTTAAAGGAATCCTTGTTCCAAGATAACCATTGGTTCTTAAATCGCTTAAGCGTGATGCTCACCCCTTTGAGGGAAGAGTAACTAATCTTTCGGGCTTTAGACGTTGATATTTAGGAAACAGTGAACTAACTCGGGCTTGTAGAAACTAAATAACCTCATTTTCCTCTTTGGTCCACTTCCATATACCTATCTCTGGTTTTGATAAAAATCATTGTTAACATTTTGGCGCTTGAAGGAGGGCTTGAACCTCCAACCTTGTGGTTAACATCCACATATTTAACTATGTTGTTCTGTCTCTGGTTGGACTAGGCTTTGAAGAAGCAGAAATCAAGAGTAGAAGGTGTACACAAGTAACTAATAAGTTTACCACGGTTACATCAAGTATTAATGAGTCATGGACGATTGAGAAGGTTAAGTTAGAAACATTGCATATTCCAAATAAGTAAAGAGATTTAGAGCCTTATGATCCTGATCATTGGAGCATTAACCCTTTCCATTATGGATCAACCCCAATCTTTTCCCTAAGTAATTCTACAGCAGAAGTATGTAACTCCTTTCTTTGTATCAAAGAATCCATCCAAACAAAGGCTAGGCGAAACATATTTGGGAATAAGATTGAGAAAGGTTATGATTACCTTGCTGCAAAAGAGTTTAAAAAGGTGATGCCTTTGTCTCAGGACAAAGCTGAAAGAAAGTTCGAGGACAAAGAGAAGGTAATGGAATCGAGCAGTAAAAGGGCTAAGTTCCAACATCGAAAGAAAGCCTTCAAGTCAGGATTACCAAAAGAATGTGAACTTACTACATCGATTGAGGGTATCTACTTCCTGACTAAGCATGAGTTAAACTTTTGGCCATCATTAAAGAAGAAACCCAAGTATGAAGCTAGCTTGGGAGGAACTTATTACTACTACCATATGATGAATGGACATGTAATCAGTCATTGCAGAGTCCTAGAAGGGAGATTATCAACTTTTGGAGCCAGGGAAAGCTACACAGATATGTAAAAGAAAACATAACCAACTACAACAATAGATTCTTTGAAAGAAGGACTACCTACATAATTAAAGGATGGAAACTCTCTCAAACTCGAAGTGACAAAAGGAGGGTCAAATCATATAGGAATAAAAACCGTTGTCACAGCCAAGTTGGACAGGAAAAGTTACCCCCCAGAAGGGGGTGATGTGTAAGCCTTTCTCCGCGCCCAAATTAGAAAGGGTCAGGTTAAAGCATCGAAAGTGTAAGCCTCTGATCCACGCTAGAAATGGTTATGCAAATGGTCTAATAAGCACGCCTTACCTCTACTCGTAGAAGAGTATGCCATGTCTCTACTATGAACTAAGCAAGTCCTACCTGTGCTCGTAGAAGAGCACGTCCTACCACTGCTTATATTCCACGTTTCCCGCAGAAGGGATCGCAAACCCTTATCATTGCCTACGATGGTCAAGATAAGGCACCCCTTAGAGGGAAGTGGAGCATAAGCCTCTATCACTGCCTATGATGGGCTGGGTAAAGCATCAAAAGAATAAGCCAAAATTTTGCATCTATAATGGCCCGGTTTAAGCATTTAAGCCCTTATCATTGCCTACGACGGTCAGGGTAAGGTGCCTCCTAGAGGGAGGTTGGGTAAGTCATTATGCCCTACTTGTGGATAAGCTAGCCAAGCGCACTGGATGCACAGGCCCAAAGAGTGGCCAACAAAGCACGTACATCCTCTGCTTTGATAATCAAAAGCCCAGGGAGTGGCTCAAGAGGAACGTACATTTTCTTCTTCCTAAATTGAACATAAAATGGGAAACAAAACTAATTGGATTTCTAGTCTTTTACTAAGTACCCGAAACTAGGGCTACACACAACCTATATACAATTCGACCCAACCCACTAACCCGACCCAACCCACATAAATCCAACCCAACCCATCTTAGTTCGGGTCGGATATGGGTTACAATTTGTAACCTATACTATATACGGGTCGGGTTTAATATTTTGTTCAACCCAACCTTATTTTAACCCAACCCAACCTTATATTAAAAAATTAATTTAATATCAGCCCACTTAAAATTATAATAGTATATTATAGAATAATGTTTATGTATTCAATTGTAAATATACAAAAAACATATTTTATGTCAATTCAAAGTAGATAGATTTTGACAAATATATTTTAAAGAGAATTTTAATGTATGTTGAAATGAAACACTTTTTCTACTATGTAGTAAATTAATAAAATATGATGTGTTTTACAATGAAATTTTAATAAAATATGTCTTATAATGAATCAATTATTTCAAATGCATTATGCTAGGTAAAATATGATATATTACGTTGAATATTTTAATATTATTGTTAAAAAAATTCTGTCATGTTCTCATTTTTTTATTATATTCTAGCAACCTAACCCAGCCCTATTTAACCCGACCCAACCCATATCCAATCTCATACAGGGTTGGATACGGGTTGAACTTCCTTAAACCCATACTTATGCGGATCGTATGAAGTATTTAGTCTAATACGACCTAACCCATACTTTGTGCAGCCCTACCCGAATCTGGGATTAGTTTGGGATTTTTGTTAAATAATAGAGGTGGATCTCTGGTTATTTATTAAATGGCCTGAATCTGTGTTGGATCTGTACTTCTGTTATTACCAGGGGAAAATTCCCGGGCTTCGTCCAAAAAAAAAAAATTCTAATCTGGAATATGGATCAAAGCTTTTAATTATTGCTCGAAGAGGTGTTATGGCCACCTCTTGTTAATACCCTAATTTGGGTTACAAAGACTTAAATTCTCACTCATAGAGAAGGACTTGCAAAACAAGACTTAGAGGGAAATCCAAAGTCTATTATTTAATAGCTTTCGAATGAATATAGTAATCTTCCATCTTACTCAAGGAGATTTCTTAAACCTATTATGTACAAATCGTTATTATTTCTATTCAATATAAGCAAAAATCACATGATAATTAATACCCACAATTTACAAGTTTATCTACCAGGATTGCATCATTGACTATTCAAATATGGGTACATATACATTACAATTACAAACACAATCAAGTATCTTGCTCCCCTTCATCCTCGGGTAAAGGAGGATAGATAGAATAGCGAATCGCAGTACTTAGAAGCTCGTTAAGTTTGCTTACCTTTCTACTAGTCTCACTAAAGTTGTCAGAGGGTGTAATCTAAAGTTTCAAAGCCATGTCAAAAGCTCTACACATAGCTTTTAGAGACTTGTTTTCTTTCTCTAATTCAAAGAAGTTCATACGTAGATTATGCTTTTCCTCTTGTAAGTGTCTGGTTTGATCAACAAACCACTTAATACGACTGGACGTATCCTCAATTAATTTGGTGTCATAAATACTATTCGTCTCAGCTATCACTCTCTTACACCATTCAGAAACGATTGATTATCCTAACCCACGAGGGAGGTTCTTCAAATTAAAATACTTTTGAGAGGCTGAGGCCCTAGGCGTAGTCGTGGCACAAGGAGGCTAAGACACTATTATAATGGGAATGTTCTTGAAGGAATATTCCTATGTCTTACATTTTGTACTAACATTATCTAACTCAACTTCCAAGGTAATTACGTGCTGGCGTAAACATCTTAATTCATCTTCGTAGTCAATAGATGGTTTGGTCCTTATATACTTCTTCAACCCAAGAATAATTTTATCCTTTTCCTCTAGTTGGCCTTTTAGGGCATCTATTCTCTCATTCAAGTGCTTGATAGATAAATCTTGAAAAAAGATCGTTCTCTCTCGAGATACAGAGGGTCCCACACTTGAACTACCCCTTTTCTCAATAGCTAGTGGTACTCCATCTTGAGGTGGGAAGGTCTCATCTTGATCCACTTACTCACAAAAATAAAAAATGGTTATGCATAAGTCTTCTTACCTGCAGGAACGGTATTATGTTTCTAGATAAAAGTTTTACATGAATTCTATTCAAAACCAACTTTTAATTGCTTTGATAAACACGTAAACCAAAAAGAGATACAAGGGTTCAAACTCACTTGTCGATATATTTATCTTTTACATATTAACTTGGCATGTTCATTCCAAAGTCTTTTTAAAATCACCTCTCGGTCTTCACCCAAAAAGTTAAGCGGAAGTCGAGGGAATTTTGTATAAATGCTCTCAAGATCTCTTTGAAAACGTTTTCTCCCGAAGACATGAGATGATGTTTGTTGAAAATGTCTTTCTCAGTATACAAGTCAAACTTAATGCGTCTTCATAGTAAACAAGGTTTCATCATAACGTAAATAAGGGATTCAACAACTACAAATAATGATTATAGTTACAAACATATTTCACACATTCATAACATCAAGTTTACAAACACTCCTCTTGCTCATACAAAATCAACCACTTAAACAGTTTAGTGATAAACCTGTCCTTGTTGTACTTAAGCTTTTCTTAGGGAAGATCCCTAGGAATTGAGAGAACCCTTTCAAAGTTCCAGCAAGCCCCGGGATGTGGGTCAGTTTCAAATTCATCTAGATAACGCTATGAAGGCGATGCATTAAACCCCCACTATGATCCCCTAAAAAAGAAAAGTCTACTATTGTGTACCATTTGTAAACTTCATACAAGAAGTCAACTAAAATATCTCTATCCTCAATCAACATCCAAAACAAGGTCATCAACTCCTTGATTTCCTTTTGAAGGGCTTTCCTATGCATGCGCACTTTCTTTAGCCTGGGTGCAACCTCGTGCTTCTTGTAAAACATGAGCTTAGATGTGCTCTTCTCCGGATCATGATATTTTCGAGATAAAGCATTATAATCGTTTAACAACCTCCCTTGCTCTATAAAGGATCGAGTTATTTCCCTCTATTTTTATCTAATTTTTCTCTAAGTCATGAGATGATATTTCTTTTGGTCTATTCAAAGTAACCACAAGAAACTAGTTACCACCTATACTCAAGAAAGGAAAATTCATTGTGAAAACAAGGGATATACCTGGGAAATAGGAACCTCGGGCTGGGTAAGTTGTTCTCTTCCTAGAGACTAGGAAGTACCGCCTATCTTAGTTGGAGATTCCTCGGAGTCTCGAGAAGAACGAGCACCTACAGTATCAGGACTGGCTCTTGTAGAAGTAGTTACAGAAGGATCACCATCAGGACAACTACTACCATCACCACCGCCATCATCAACAAAAGCTGAATATTCCTCTTCATCATTAAAGTCAACAAAAAGATCCACAATATATAAGAAATCCTCCAATTTGAGCTTGTCCTTCTTTGGCACCTCAACTCCTTGCTTGGCCAAATTGACCTTTCCATGACCCTATCCCTAATGGAAGGAGGAACGGAGGTAAATTGCATCTCGGGAAGGCTTCGAAAGTTGTCAGGAAAGGCATGAAATAAAGCATCCTCGTAGTATTCGGCCTTAATCTGGGGAAGGTGATCTTGCAAAAAATTAGAGATTCTGCCCTTGGCCTCATAAATTATCTGCGCCGCATGAGAGAGCTTCTTATCCTTCTTCTTGAGTTCATCAATATGACTAACCACTTTTTCAGCCATTTGGTGTTATCCGCGCCGCATGAGAGAGCTTCTTATCCTTCTTCTTGAGTTCATCAATATGACTAACCACTTTTTCATCCATTTGGTGCTCGAATGTTGAAACTTGGTCAGATAAAAGACTCTTTGCCGGCCTTTCTTTTTCAAGAGATGCTTCGACATTTTTAAGAGAAGCTTTCAACCTCTCACATTCATCACTTAAAGCCATGTTTGCTTCCCGAAGCCGAGTGACCTCGGAAGAAGATGAAGTTGCTTTAGACAAAAGCCAACTCTTAGTTATCTAAAAAGAAAATAAAACCTTGTCAAACTTCATATAAAATTAAAGTAGCATTAAGAGGTGAAGAGTGTATATTGAAAGTTGTTGGTTGACCAGATATTGATTAAAGTTTTCTAAGTCCAATGAAGTGGAAGGTAAAGAAAAGTTGGCAATATCGGGGGAAGAAAGACCAAGCCTCATAAGTTCGTCAAAGCCCAGGGTTGACACGGAAGAGCTTGAGATGCTAACATATTGAGAAGTTGTAGGCTGGGTTGCACCATGCTTATCCTTATTTGGTATTCTTGGAGAAATTAGTGGTAAAGCATGACTCTCCAGCACGTAACAAGAAATGCTTTCAGAAGAAACATTAATGTGAGCAATAAGATTAGCGGTAGGAGTCATAAAGCCAGTATCCCTTTGTTCAAAAGAAGAAATTGCAACATTTTGTAGATGAAAAGTAGGGATGTCATGACTCAACCTTTTTTGATGGAGGCTTTATCGATGATCCATCTAACCTCTTTAGGGTTGTAGCATCAGACTAGTTTAAAGCATCCATTAGAGAAATGTTCCCGGAGGACAAGGTTCCTAATCAAACATAATCACAAGAGAACAAGAATAAAGCCGGAAAGCCAACAAACTGAAATAACCCTTAGAAATCATTCTTAATATAAGTACTTGGAAGCAAAGGAGATGAAGTAGTGAACGCGTTCGAACCCAAAGTCAAATCCTATGCACCTGAAAAGTTGATAGGTAGTTTCCCCAGGATCTTTTGCCAACAAGGGAGAAGGTTATATTGACATAATTTGTCCAAAGTCAGCAAAACTGATCGACTTTATGGCTCCTCAAACGCTTTGGAAATAACTTCAAGAGCGTGAGATTCACTTTTCCTTAAAGAAACTCTCTTGGAAGCAAGGTCTGCGAAGAAAGTAAGGTCAAACAGAGCCTAGGAAAAGTACGGTTACTTATGGAAAAACAAGGAAACTCACCAAAATCTGGAAAATTGCCTGAAATACCAGCAGGGAATTTAATGAAAAAAAAAACTGATTCTCCCAGGGTGTAGTCTTGCTAATACTAGCACTAATCATTCTCTTCACAGGGTTGGCACGCAAAATGGGTGAGTCTGCCCCTTTCAAAAATCATATCAAATGTTGAATAAGGTTAGAAGTAAGAGAAGCTTGGCCTGACTCGAGTGCCAAAACTTCGAGACAAAAAAGTAAAGTGTAGGTGTACAGCAACACCTGAATATGTGCAATTCCTAGGTCCTATAAGAGTCGAGAAATAAAATTCAAGAAGGGAAAGAAGCTCCCATGCCAAATGTGAATGGCAGAATACGCAAAGTAACATTCTGGAGGACTTCTGATATTGTCCCGAATGGTGGCAGAAATGGCATCCACGTTAGACATCCCAATGCAATTAAGGATGACGTTTACGTCGTCCTAAGAAGTAATAACAGACTCCTTCAAAATAAATGGCTTCTTCTGAATGGTGCTAGGCAAGGTTTTAAATCTCGGATATCGGTCGCATTTCGTCTCGGGGATTTTATAGACTCGGTCTCGTATCAGGGGAGATCTCGGACGAGATGAGTCTAACTCGGGTGTTCGTGTCAAATTTTCATCTCGGGTGTGAAAGTTTATATCGGAACAATCTCGGGGTACGTGATATGTTAAAAATAATATTTAACAAAATGGTTTTTATAAATGCTATCAAAAACATAGTAACTTAAACTTAAAATGAAAATAATTTTATTATTCTTTATTTTGCGAAAGATCATTCATACTCTAAATCGTAATATGTTTAAAACAGGAATATTGTAAGACAGGGAACATTAAAAGGATCCAAAACATTAAAAGAATTCAGTATAAATAGACCATAAAATACGCAATTTCATAAGTACCATGTACGTAAAAAGACGAATATGAAAATCATAAGCCTTGTAAAACATATATAAACATACAATATAGTCATTTATCATGCAAAATGTAAAATAACCAAAGATTGACATGGCTAGATTTGAGTTTTTTGGTTACAGTTCTAGTTCAGGAACAAATTTAAATTTTAACCAAAAAAACTAATATCTCGGACGATATTCTAGTATTTCGTCTCAGTCGATATATCATTCGATATTGCAATATCTCGGGCGATATATTCGAAAGGAGATTTAGAGTGATATTTGCTGTTTCGTTTCGGAAGGAGCCCAAAACGAGATCTCGAAGGAGATCTCGGGCGATATTTGCGAGATTTGAAACAGTGGTGCTAGGAGCACCAGACTTTGATTAACTAAAGCTCTTTTTATCAGACATAGTGTTGTCAGGTGATATAATTTCATAACACATGCATTAGCACCACATCCATTTACACGAAATGGGTAAACAACATGAAAACTTACTAATGCTATGAATTTAAATTATCACATGTCAAGTAAGTGATAAATACTAATGTTGGAAAATTTTATGAATGGTTTGCATTCACTAGGAAACAATTAAGCTTTTAAATGATGATAAATTTGGTCGCCCCGACACCAAAGTCGAAAGAGAGAAAGAAGGGTGTCGAGGAGATAGAATTCTCGAAAGAAACTAGTAACGGTTAAACTGAGATCGAGTGATCCTAAGTCATCACCAAGAGCCTGACTGGCCTTTAGATCCAGTACATGTGAAATCAAAATCAAAATGATATGGCAACGAAATTCTTAAATTTTACCAACATCGAAATTGAAAAGGAACCAACCTTTCAGCAGCACTTTCGGATGACTCGCTGCTTTTGGACTAATCCGACACTTACATACTAAATAAATACAGGAAGAAATGTCAGTAAAATCAGAACAAACGAGCTGTAATGGTGAAGATGGGTTCACCGGCATCGGAGGCATATAATCGCTTTGTAACACAGAATAACCTTCTGTATATAAATTTTGCATTTCGAACCCCTAGGAAATTACATTGGGAGGATTGTAACACCACGTAATTTTATAGAACATTAATAAACTAAAGAGAAACTTAATTAAACGATGGGAATTAAGTAAAACATATTTTACCATTGCGTTTGTCTAGGAATTCTGGTTTAGATAGACCCCGAGTTTGCGTAAAACGGACATCGTAAGAGGGAGATATAAAAGTTAGAAGTTTGTATACATATAAGAAGGATATATGTAAATATAATTCAAATAGTTTAAACTAAATGAAGCGGGAAAAGAAGGCAGCAAGGGAGAGAACCAGACCCATTATCGGCCGACCAACTCCTGCTCTGGGTCGACCCAAGGTTAGGTGGGTCGACTCAGGTGGGGGTGGGTCGACCCACGCATGATCTGGCGAAGTTCATTTTTCTGGTTTTGGCCTATTTTGTTAACTAGGTTCATTATTTTTTTGAGCGGTTGGATTTATAAAAAAATAGGGATTTGACAGTTAAGGATTGTCTTGTGAACTCTATATAAAGGCATGCATTCCTATCAAATTAATTACACGTCTTCATACTTCTTCCTCAAACTTTTGTTCTAACAATTTAAGATGAAGATAGGGAGATGTTGCTGAAACTTGGATTGAATCAAGACATTTCTTATATAAGTTATACAAGAATCCCTTCTACAACATCAGATATCATCCTTTGTTTTTTAAATCCAATCTTTGTGAGTTCATGTTACTTTTAGATATAAATTTAACAGTAATCTTGACATGTTAATAAACCTAGATCTGAGCATATGCCTGTTAATAAACTGATTCATATCTAAGTAGATTTTGTAATTACATATATTTTCTGTACCCCTGCTCTGTTGTTCAATTATTAGTATATGCCTATTTCTGTTCTTCTCCCTCTCTTTTCCCCTTTTTGTTTTTAAAAGTTTAGGCTACCTTCGAGCCTAGGCTAATCTCGTAAGAGACATACATATGACCGAAATTGGGAAAATTGGGGAATGTTTGGGAATGAAAATACATGTTAATGAAACTGTATGTAACCTGTGGAATCTATTAAAGCTATGGGGGTTAAGTACCTGTTAATACTATGGGGTTAAGTAAATCTGTTTAATCTGTTGGGGTTGTATGAACCTGTTAATCTGTAAGTAACCTATTACATCTGTTGGGGTTATATGAACCTGTTAATTTGGAAGTAACCTATTACATATGTTGGGGTTATTTGAACGTGTTAACCTGTAAAACTTAACCCATTAAATCTGTTAGGGTTATACGAACCTGTTAATATGTAACATGTTAAATCTATGGGGGTTATGCTGAAAGATTTAACTTGTTAAAATCCTAGTTAATTGGGAATGCAAGTTTAAGGGGTTTGGCTTGTGTCATCTGTTGTTTGGGGCCCATATCAGTCAATAACCCATTATGGTACTAAACGGGGACCCTACACTAGGTAGGGTTGGGGCACGCATACTGAACTGATAGAAAGAGGTTCATCTGAAAGGAGGTGTATCCGGGCGCATTCCAACAGAATCATGGGCGTGCATGGGTCTGATCTATAGGGGAAAATAAGGCTTTGTAGCAACAGTTAATAGGTATGTGTCCTTCTGTAGGTTGCCACTTTAGGAAGTAATACACCATACCGTGGGGTAGACACATGATATTTACACGTTAGGGAGCCGATCGCTTGGGGTAGTAATTAAGGTACATTTAGACCTACTTGTTTCTGATAGGGTACCCATTATTTCTATTTGGGGTAACACCCGTTATTATTATTGAGGTACATGTTAATTCTATTTGGGGTAAAACCCGTTATGAAACTAAAGTACAGCTAAAACTACCATTATGTTTCTTTTGGGATCATTTTGTTTCTGTTATATTAGGGAACACTTAATGTAACGACCAACATTCTACATATCGGAGGATCATAAAATATTTATTTTATTTCTCCTACGATGTCGTATGGTCGTGTAACTTTGGGAAACGACTATAGGGGTCATTTCCCATGTTCACGATTTTTGCCGAATATTAAATGACCATTTTGCCCCTGGTGAATCTTGTTTCGCCTATAACTTTTGGTTGGTAAGGAGTTTTGACATGAAACCACTTCCAATGGATTCAGATGATGGTTTACCTTTCTATAGAGTGGTCACATTAGCCAAACGGACTTGCCATTTGGGATATATGGCTAAAATAATGTTTGAAGATGGAAAAACAGGTTAACCGAGCTTAATTGGATGATTAGCAGCTAGGCCCATAACCCATTTTTGGATTAGGGTTACGGGAGGGCTGAAAAGGTTTGGGAAAACATTTCATTTCAGTTTTCTAGCAGCCATTTACCTTTGCCTAACCCTAGCAATGGCCTCCATCTTCTAAAACATCTCCAAATCACCTTCTAATCACATATTAAGCAAATCTACGTCATATCAAGTCAAAATAGCACCAAATCTGAGTTGAAGCTGCCGTTATACATTGGAATTCGACCTAAAACAGATATATTTTCAAATCTGAGATTTATTTGTGGCTAAGGTGAGTGATTAGCATGTTTTTACACTAATTACGGCTAATTGGGGATGATGTGACACCCCACGTCCGTTAATGTCACTCACTAAGGGAATGCATTAAGTTTCGTGAAGCGTTATAGCTAAATAGAACAGAAACATTACAAGACAGATATAAAATAACAGCGGAATTAAAAAAATTATTAATCGTAAAGCACGGTTACACCATATGTCTGAAAATACTTAAACTCAGTACATCATTAAAACTTCTGTCTTGTACTTTAAATATCAGAGTGCAATAACAAAGAAATCATAATCCCCAAATCATAAGCCATAATAGCAAAGATAGAAGCTTGAGCAATACATCTAGAAGCTCCAAGCAAGATGATAGCAGAGTCCTGACTAAGCCTGAGAATTCCCTCCCTTGAGAACCGGGCCGGGGGGGGGGGGGGGGGGGGAGAAAGAAGAGGAAATAAAAAGTGTCAAACATAAAGTCTAGTGAGTCTAGTTACTTTTAGCCAGTAAATAAATAAGTAACATGATAGGCATATAAAGTGGATAAGAGAGATCACTACATAAATGGTAGGTGTGATAAGGTAAACAAGATAAAGTGTATGTGCCTCACTAGTGATTACTCTGCACTATCACTATTATAACTAAAATGAGATGATCACTTCCACTATGAGTTGGTAGGCTTAGGTCATACGTCCAAGTATACCCTAACCACTACCCTAATCGATCGGCTCCCTATTCCGTAGATATCCTGTGCTGGCCCCACAGTAGGAGGTATCACTTCCTAAAGTAGCAACCTAAGATGTGCACAACCATATCTAATGGTGTCACGGTCGCCTTAGCCTCCTCTGCCCGGCCCATGCACGAACATGTCCCTGGTCGGTTTGCGCCTCCCACACCATCCGTCTCGTTTGGATCTCTTACAATCAATCAGTAAGCGTGCCCCTTTTCCGCCTAGTACGGAGTTCTTTATTTGATACCAACTCTGGGTTACTGACTGAAATGGGTCACACACAATATGATACAAGCTCTCCCTTTTGTCTTGTATCCCCATTAGGTTTTTCATTGACCATGTATATACCCTTAGGTGTCTTTAATTACATAGCCCTATGTTAGTTATACTTACCCTAAAAGGGTGTCATTAATTACATAACTTTATTATATTTTTCCATCGGTTATGTATACCACTAGGTGTCTTTAATTACATAACCTTATTTATTTCTACCAGTTATGCTTACCCTAAAGGGTGTCTTTAATTACATAATTTCAATCTTTCTATCGGTTATGCTTACCTACAGGTGCCTTTTATACATAACCTCAATCTTCCAACCGGTTATGCTTACCTACAGATGTCTTTAATACATAACCCTATCATTTCTATAAGTTATGTTTACCCTAAAAGGTGTCTTTAGTTACATAACTTTATTATATTTTCCACCTATTATGTATACCACTAGGTGTCTTTAATTACATAACCTTATCGGGTTAAGTTTGTGGGCCTATATATATACTAATTTTACCCACCTACTCAAGATTTACTTAACCCTCCCGCTGATTCAAGCATGTTTATTTAACGGTTAAGTTTATGGGCCTATATATACTAATATTACCCACCTACCCAAGATTTACTTAACCCTCCCGCTGATTCAAATATGTTTATTTAATGGTTAAGTTTGTGGGCTTATATATACTAATATTACTCACCTACCAAAGATTTACTTAACCCTCCCGCTGATTCAAGCATGTTTATTTAACGGTTAAGTTTGTGGGCCTATATATACTAATATTACCCACCTACCCAAGATTTACTTAAGCTATCCACTATTCCAATCAATTTACTTAACCCTAACCTTAGTTCAATGTCATACAATTCCTATGGACTAGATTTGGATAAGTAGTCCAATTCATCACCATGTCCATTTATGGTTTATAATGGGCTAGACCTCCCACATTAGACCTACAACGTGTGGATGCTGGATATGCCGGTTTGGTCTGGGCAGTCTTATTCCACAGTTGGGCCTATCCTTATGTCTTAGCCTGATTCGTATTTGCGTACTTAGACCTCCCACATTAGGTTCAACATCAATAACTGCTGGATATGTCAGACGGGTCCGGACAGACTTCTACCACTAATGCAACCTAACCTCATGTCATAAGTACAATTACAATTCTTAATTGTAATTACTAGACATTCCATTTTTAATTAATTTACTAATTAATTAATCCTTACCCTTTATAGATGTCAACACCTATTTTACCCCAATAATTTGAATTACATATCCAAAAATGTTCATATTCAAATTATGCCATTTTAAACCCTTTTTCCCCGGTTCCTTAACTAGTGCCCTCACAAAATTGGCAACATGCGTAGGCTAGACAATATCCTAGTCATAAACGGTAATAAGAAAATAATGGGAATGTAACAAAAGTGACCATCTTGGCATAAACATAAACTTAGCATGATAATGTGAACATAGTTACTAGCATGGACATGTAGTTATCATCATAACAAGATGAACATAAAACTAGTGAACATAATCATGATGTCTTAATAAGCATAGTAAGATATAAAGTAGTAGTCTAGATGTCCAAATTTGTTTAGATCTAACATGATAACACATGGTAAATAATTAGATCACATGATTCAGATATAAAGGTTAAAATAGATCTAACATGGTAACACATGGTGATAAATTAGATCACACAAAATAGATCTAACATGATAACGCAAGGTGATAATCTAGGTCTGTCTAACAGTTTCAATGTCCACATAAATTTGATCTACTAATTTAGAAATAGATCTACACACATACACATCATATTATGTCATAAAAGTTACAATTAAGATAAAGGTTTAGATCCAATTCTAACCAATTCAAGGTAACATATGTTCATGATTTACATAAGTGATTAGATCTATCCAATGATATAACTGTCCAAATTAACAGATCTATATTAACCATAATATAGTTACAAACCAAGATCCACAATAGAACAAATACAATTGAATTGGATCTAGTGAAATAGATATATCATAACATAGTATATGATTTAACACTTGCATAAAATCATACTTTACAACATATCCAAGTCATAGTCTTTCACATTTTACTTTCATTTATCTAAACCTAAAAGTAATCTAGAAACTCACAGTGGTAAATTTAAAGAATTGAGAAAGAATGGATCTAGAATTCTGAATTTGATTTGCAAACTATGTTGTTGTAGAAAACGGTTCAGTTCGCACTCCAGCAGCATATGGCCTCCATGACTTCCAATGAAGAAAATATGAGAAATGACCACATATTTATAACTGTAGAGCCCTCTGAAACCGACTGCCACCTCAGCCCTAGAGGTGTCGACACCCCTGTGGATTGGACGACCCCTAGGTCGACACCGATTCAGGGGATCGACACCCCTCTAGGGGGGTCGACCCCCTAAAGTGGGAATTTTGCCGATCAGAGGAATTTTTTAAATTTGAATCCTTTGGATAGAAATCTGACTCAGCTCTGACTTATCTCCGACTCATACTTATGTATATAATTTTTCTATGCGTATACAAACTTAAAACCCTCATAACTTCTTCATACAGTGTCCATTTTACGTAAACCAAAAACTATCTTGACTAGAATTTCGAGATGGATGCAATGGTGCAGTCCATTTCCTCTATTTCTAAATATTGAATTAATTATTATTTAATTTATTCTCTTTTAGTGTCCGTACAAATTCGGGGTGTTACATTATCCCCTATTCAAAGGATTTCATCCCGAAATCTCTAAGTTGAGAAGAATGCACATCCTACCATCCATCATCCATATACTCATCCACCAATCACTGGCATCCATTGTCCTTAAAGATTTCTAATGCTTATATAAATATATGCGAAGGTGTGTGTATATTTCCCAGCTCTAATACAAAGATCAGGCGATCTACTAATTCAGTTGGCCTCCTTAATGCAATGTATGTTAGTGCCACGAATCCAACATGTATGCAAATAAACCTATTGCATCATATAAATTCTATATGTGTGCACACCCATCCATCCAAATGCCATATCCATATGCTAGTTCATCCATTTTCCATCAATAAGAGAAAAGAAAATGCACACACGTCCATATGCAGTATGAAAGTGATTGAGTCGATCTTAGTGCCTATTGTGTGTGTATATGCATCCACAGGCAACCACTAGCAAACACTTGCATCCACTTGCATCCATCAAACATAATATGTTTCAAACACATGTTTACATCCACATGATTCCTATCTAAAGGTCGAAAATACGATGGATAAGATATATTCTATTGACAGAAACAAGCACTGATAAAACTTAGGAAAAGGAGTTAAGAACATACCCTCGAAAAGAAAAGGGTACGAAGCACGAATCTTGTCTTCGGTCTCCCAAGTCGCATCTTCTGGTTATCTCCCCATTGAACATTTAGCAACTTGATCTCCTTATTGCACAACTTCTTAACTTCTGACTCAAGAATACGGGTAGGGACTCGTCTGACTGTCGCCTCCCGTTCCACTTTGACTTCTTCCAACATACTCGGCTCATCAACTTTCGTGGTGTCATGCAGGCACTTCCGCAAATGAGAGACGTGGAAAACGTCTTGAACGCCGGATAGATTTCCTAGGAGTTTTACTCGGTAGGCCATTTGGCCAATCCTCTTGGTTATGGGAAATGGTCCCATAAACCTAAGTGCCAACTTCCCTACTGATCCGAAGCAAACCACATTCCTTAAAGGTGATACTTTGATAAAAACCAAATCTCCCACTTCGAATTCAATGTCTGTCCTTCTTTTGTCTGCATAGGACTTCTTCCGATCTTGAGCTGTCTTCATCCGCCGTCGAATAATGCCAATCTTTTCAGATATTTCCCTAACCATATCTGGCCCAAGTAATAATCTTTCTGTAGATTCCCACCAACAAATTGGCGATCTACAAGGTCGTCCATACAATGCTTTGAAGGATGCCATGCCGATGTTGGCCTGATAGTTGTTATTATAGGCAAACTCTACTGATGGAAGATGCTCTTCCCAAGTCCATCTGAAGTCTAGGATACACAACCTTAAAAGATCTTCAAGGATCCTATTCACCCTCTCTGTCTGTCCATCGGTCTAAGGATGATAAGCGGTGCTCAAACACAACTGTGTACCTAATGCTTCTTGCTAGCTCCCCCAAAAATTCGTTAGTGAAGATGGGGTCACGATCGCTCACGATGCAGGAAGGTACTCCATGAAGACGAACTATCTCTCGGACATAAATTGCTGCCAACCATGGTGCCATCCTCTTACTCTTAACGGGAATAAAATGGGTGCTCTTAGTAAGTATATCTACTATCACCCAAATGCTGGTGTTTGCCTTCGTTGATTTAGGCAAACCATCTATGAAATCCATGGAGACGCTCTCCCACTTCCAATGCGGGCCCTCCGAAGGATGGAGTAAGCCACCGGGCTTCCTTTACTCAGCTTTGCCTTGCTGGAAAATCAGACAATAAGATACAACACTGCTACATCTTTCTTCATCCCATCCCAAAGAAAACCCTTTCTCAAGTAGCTCCCCTACTTGCTTACTCAGCACCCTCCTTTCCCTTGGATCCATATGGCGCACTGGTAATGCAACTGGCTTTGCATTGTCCACCAGATATATACGAAAATCGATCTTGCGCCTCGGAGGTAAGCCTCGTACCTCGTCAAAAATGCCAGAATCATCTCGGACTACTAGAACATATTGCAGATTACTGGCGGATGCATCAAGAGACTCTAGGAAACTAAGCATAACCTACCCTTGTACGTCACAAGAAATCTCGAGGGTCCCCCCATGACAAGTCATAAGCCTAACAACCCTCCTCTCACAATCCAGAATGGCACCATATGTGGTAAGCCAGTTCATTCCTAGAATCAACCCATAGCCCATAAACTTGAGCACATATGCGTCGTACTCATACTCGATGCCTAACATAGATATTCTCAAACCCCGACAAATCATAGATTAATGAGCCAAATCACCTATGGGGTTTGAGACAATAACGGGATCCACTACCATGCTAGTACTTAAGTGCAGAGATTCAACTATAGAACAAGATAAACGAATGCGAAGCGCTAGAAAAAAGAGTTCTTATAGGAAGATTGTAAAGAGAAATCAAACCTTCCATGGAACTTTCCTACCTCTATCTGGTGCAATAGCCACAAGAGCATTCGCTTGCCCTCCAGAGGTTCCTGTCCTTTGACCTTGCCTATGCTTCCTTGGGCACTCCCTAGAATAGTGTCCAACCTCCTCACAAATGAAGCAAGCATTCTTCCTTTTCCTGCTGTCCTGGGCCAAGTGACCCTCTTGCCCGCAACTATGGCACTTCCTTAGCCTTGCCATTCTTTCCACTCTTCTTCTGTTGTTGTTGCCATCCTTTCTTGGGCCATACCTTTTTATTTTGTGTTTCCTCAACCTTAACTTTTTCCTTTTCCCCTTTATTTGAAATTTATCTATGTTCCCTTCCCGGACCATCATTTTTCTCATCCTTGGGTTGCGCTCCTTAGCCCTAACTCCCTTATTCTCCTTTTTACCATATTTGTGTAACAAGCTAAATAGTCTCTCGAAAGTTGCCTCCATCGCATGGAAATCCTTGCGAAGCTAGAGAAAATTAGCCGCAGGAGATACTACTGCAGGTACCAGGGAGGTCTAGGCACTTCATTACCCTTCGACATGTGCCGCAGTTTAAACATACCTACGACATTGTGCCAGAATGGGGACACCTTTCTAGAAGAATCGGTTCCCTAGACAAAAAGACAAAGGAATCAAGTGGAGAATCGAGAGATATTTCCTATGGCTTTGGGTATATATTTTTCAAAATAATTTTTTCTTTTTTGAAAATGCTTTATTTTAAAACCTTTTTGAAAATAATTTTCAAATACTTTATCCAATCTAGTAACCTTCTGCTCTGATACCAAGTGTGACACCCTACGTCCGTTAATGTCACTCACTAAAGAAATGCATTAAGTTTCGTGAAGCGTTATAGGTAAACAAAACAGAAACATTACGTGACAGATATAAAATAGCAGCGGAATTAAAAAAACTTTTATTAATCATAAGCATGTTTACACCAAATGTCTGAAAATACATAAACTCAGTACTTCATTAAAACTTCTGTCTTGTACTTTAAATATTAGAGTGCAATAATAAAAGAAACCATAATCCCCAAATCATAAGCCATAGTAGCAAAGATAGAAGCTCCAAGCAAGACGATAGTAGAGTCCTGACTAAGCCTGAGAATTCCCTCCCTTGAGAACCTGAGGGGGGCGGAAAAAAGAAGAGGAAACAAAAACGGTCAGACATAAAGTCTAGCGAGTCTAGTTACTTTTAGCCAGTAAATAAATAAGTAACATGATAGGCATATAAAGTGGATAAGAGAGATCACTACATAAATGGTAGGTGTGATAAGGTAAACAAGATAAAGTGTATGTGCCTCACTAGTGATTACTCTGCACTATCACTATTATAACTAAAATGAGATGATCACTTCCACTATGAGTTGGTAGGCTTAGGTCATACGTCCAAGTATACCCTAACCACTACCCTAATCGATCGGCTCCCTATTCCGTAGATATCCTGTGCTGGCCCCACAGTAGGAGGTATCACTTCCTAAAGTGGCAACCTAAGATGTGCACAACCATATCTAATGGTGTCACGGTCGCCTTAGCCTCCTCTGGCCGGCCCATGCACGAACATGTCCCTGGTCGGTTTGCGCCGCCCATACCATCCGTCTCATTTGGATCTCTTCAAGTCAATCAGTAAGCATGCATCTTCTCCGCCTAGTATGGAAGTCTTTATTTGATACCAACTCCGAGTTACTAACTGAAATGGGTCCCACACAATATGATACAAGCTCTGCCATTTGTCTTGTATCCCCACTAGGTTTTTCACTGACTATGTATACCCTTAGGTGTCTTTAATTACATATCCCTATGTCAGTTATGCTTACCCTAAAAGGGTGTCTTTAATTACATAACTTTATTATATTTTTTCATTGGTTATGTATACCACTAGGTGTCTTTAATTAGATAACCTTATTTATTTCTACCAGTTATGCTTACCCTAAAGGGTGTCTTTAATTACATAATTCCAATATTTCAACCGGTTATGCTTACCTACAGGTGTCATTAATACATAACTCCCAATCTTCCAACCACTTATGCTTACATATAGGTGTCTTTAATACATAACTCTATCATTTCTACAAGTTATGTTTACCCTAAAAGGTGTCTTTAATTACATAATTTTATTATATTTCCACCGATTATGCATACCACTAGGTGTCTTTAATTACATAACCTTATCGGGTTAAGCTTGTGGGCCTATATACTAATATTACCCACCTACACAAGATTTACTTAACCCTCCCGCTGATTCAAGCATGTTTATTTAACGATTTAGTTTGTGGGCCTATATATACTAATATTACCCACCTACCCAAGATTTACTTAACCCTCCCGCAGTTTCAAACATGTTTATTTAATGGTTAAGTTTGTGGTCCCATATATACTAATATTACCTACCAAGCCAAGATTTACTTAACCCTCCCGCTGATTCAAGCATGTTTATTTAACAGTTAAGTTTGTGGGCCAATATATACTAATAATACCCACCTACCCAAGATTTACTTAACCCATCCACTATTCCAATCAATTTACTTAACCCTAACCTTAGTTTAATATAATACAATCCCTATGGATTAGATTCGGTTAAATAGTCCAATTCATCACCAAGTCCATTTATGCTTTATAATGGGCGAGACCTCCTACATTAGGCATACAACGTGTGGATGCTGGATATGCCGGTTGGGTCCAAGCAGTCTTATTCCACAGTTGGGCCTAACCTCATGTCTTAGCCTGGTTCGTGTTTTCGTACTTAGACCTCCCACATTGGGTTCCACATTAGTGGCTGCTGGATATGCCGATCGGGTCCGGGCAGATTTCCACCACTAATGCAACCTAACCTCATGCCATAAGTACAATTACAATTCCTAATTGTAATTACTAGACATTCCATTTTTAATTAATTTACTAATTAATTAATCCTTTCCTTTTATAGGTATCAATACCTATTTTACCTAATAATTTGGATTACATGTCCAAAAATGTTCATATTCAAATTATGCCATTTTTAACCCTTTTCCCTTATTCCTTAACTAGCGCCCTCACAAAATTGGCAACATGCCTAGGCTAGACAATAGCCTAGTCATAAACGACAATAGGAAAATAATGGGAATGTAACAAAAGTGACCATCTTGGCATAAACATAAACTTAGCATGATAATGTGAACATAGATATTGGCATGGACATGTAGTTATCATCATAACAAGCTGAACATAAAACTAGTGAACATAATCATTATGTCCCAATAAGCATAGTAAAAATTAAATCAGCAGTCTAGATGTCCAAATTTTTTTAAATCTAACAAGGTAACACATGGTAATTAATTAGATCACATGATTCAGATCTAAAGGTTAAAATAGATCTTACATGGTAACACATGGTGATAAATTAGATCACACAAAATAGATCTAATATGATAACACAAGGTGATAATCTAGAACTGTCTAATAGTTTCAATGTACACATAAATTAGATATACTAATTTAGAAATAGATCTACATACAGACACATCATATCATGTCATAAAAGTTACAATTAAGATAAAGGTTTAGATCCAATTCTAACCAATTCAAGGAGACATATGTTCATGATTTACATAATTGATTAGATCTATCCAATGATATAACTGTCCAAATTAACAGATCTTTATTAACCATAATATAGTTACAAACCAAGATCCACAATAAAATAAACACAAATGAATTGGATCTAGAGAAATAGATTTATCATAACATAGTATATGATTTAACACTTGCATAAAATCATACTTTACAACATATCCAAGTCATAGTCTTTCACATTTTACTTTCATTAATCCTAAAAGTAATCTATAATCTCACAGTGATAAGTTTAAAGAATTGAGAAAGAACGGATCTAGAATTCTGAATTTGGTTTGCAAAGTATGTTGTTGTAGAAAACGGTTCAGTTTGCACTCCAGCAGCATATGACCTCCATGACTTCCAATGAAGAAAATATGAGAAATGGACACATATTTATAGCTGTAGAGCCCTCTGAAACCGACTGCCACCATAGCCCTAGGGGTGTCGACACCTCTGTGGGTGGGTCGACCCCTAGGTCAACACCCCTTCAGAGGGGTCGACCCCTAGGGCGGGAATTTTGCCGCTTAGAGGAATTTTTCGAATTTGAATCCTTTGGATAGAAATCTGGCTCAGCTCTGACTCATTTCTGACTCGTACGTAGGTATATAATTTTTATGTGTATATATAAACTTAAAACCCTCATAACTTCTTCATACAGTGTCCGTTTTATGCAAACCAAATGTTTGTCTTGACCAGAATTTCGAGATGGGCGCAATGGAGCAGTCCGTCTTCTCTAATTCTGAATATTCAATTAATTATTATTTAATTTATTTTCTTTTAGTGTCGGTACAAATTCGGGGTGTTACAGGTGATTAGTGATAATTAGCGAAATCATGACTCAGAAAAATATGGAAAAATATGTAAATTTTCTAAAATAATATTTTATGCCTTTATTAGAAATTTGGTTTAATTTGGTTTAAGTTTGCTAATCCTATAGTTAAAATATGGTTAAGGGGATCAAGGGGAAAATCATGGTTTTGGGTATGTTTGATCCATATTAACATGTTAAACCACTGTTTTGATGTTTATGGTTATTTCTATATGTTGTTATTACTGTTTGGTATGATTTGTGATTTCATAGAAAATTAGAATGGTCGAAAACTCCGTCGTATGGCGTAAATAGCTTGTTGGAAAAGTTGCAGGAAATTGGTTAGACCCCTCCTTCATGAATGGACTTTGCCTTCACGACCCGACCCCTATGGAGGATCACGACCCGACACCTATGGAGAATCACGACCTGCCTAGTTGGTCACGAGTGGAATGTCATGAGTGGAAAGAAAGGTCACGACAGGGAGAGCTTGACCACGAATTTTCCACCAAGAATAAATTGCATAACACGAACGGAGACTAATGAACTGAATGTGACATATCGGACTGATGGAGACCAAAACCCGAGATGCAGGAGAAGTCCGAATGGGAACTTATCACTCAGAATCCAGATGGGAACCAAAGAGTTAACTTCATAAGTTGGATTTTGCTGTGGGACATGTACAAAGGGGTTATCGATATCTATAACTTTGATTTACTATTGATGGGGGGCGTTGACTATGGACCAGTGCGGTGGGGTCAAAGTTGTTCGGAGTCGAACTCCATTGGGACCCCCAAGGGCAAAGTGGTTGTAGTAATGTTTGGATGGAGCTGGGCTCCATCATGGCCCCAAAGGTTCTGGTGACCAAAGTGGTGGAGATCGTATGCTTTATGCACTGAGTGAGAGATGTGAGGATGATTGCTATGTTTGATGTTTGTTATCAGCATGACACGCACACTCCCATTTTCACCATATGTTAGTGATACCTTAGAGTACTGTACATCTTGTTATGCTAACTCCTTGGTTGTAGATCCAGGTTCATGTATGATTATTTATACTTGTTATTATTTATTTCTGCTGCGATCGCTCATACCAAACTTTTTTCTGATCCATAGTTTTATGTCTCTTCTTATTACTTTGGGTGCTCCCAAAATGAGCAGATTAGAGATAGGTCAGGTGGTTGTGCACGAGTAGTTGTCCGGAGACGAGCAAGAGGCTTCCATTTACTATTTGCATATATTCTCCCTGTGTTATTGTTGGTCACTGGTTTAGGCATTATTATTGCACCTTTTCTATTTTGCTTTAGAGACAATATTTTGAAAGTTGAGATAATTGGTTTTGGATCATAAGCTGTATTTTTGGATTCAGCTGCTATGATGGTTATGGTTTAGTTTTCAGCTTGTGCACTGTCTTGCCTGTTTTATATCAAGTTATGTTATTATTAAATTTTATTCCATGCGCTGTGAGATATACTACAGGTTCTTTGTTAGTTCTTCATCTTAACCCCTTTTGTTTTGGCTACCGTCCCGTGTTGGTTGGGCATTGGTACAACGCATCTTTGGGGAAATGTTAGCTGGTGCAGGGTGGGCTGTCACAATTGGTATCATAGTTCTAGGTTGCGTGGTTAACCTAGGGGAAGACATCTGGGAAAGATAGTATACGTATATGAGAGCGCGTATTTGTGAAATTTTGGTTTTCAAAAGCTATATATATACTATTAGTATATCTAAGGATGAAGTGGCACTGCACTAGCACCATTAATGTAATGACCCGCATTTTAGCGATCTTGGTTATCCGATATACAACACATATCGAACATCCAAGGATCGAAAATAACGGGTTATTAATGAAAGAAATTAGAGGGTGAGGAAAGATAAGATAGAAACTTAGAATATAAGAAGAAGAACACAACATCAGAGTAACATGAACCTCACAGCAGAACGAATAACATATAATAGATAACATATCCTTGAAATAAAGGTTTTACTTGAATATACATATCATTATCAAGTACATCACTTACAATAGACCGGAAATAAACAATAGCTATATGATCCTGAAGCCTCCTGCTCCAGCTCTTCAAGTATCTGTAAATCCCGACTACTTGACTGCCCATACAAAATTGGGCACCCAAGAGTTTAGGGAAAACAAAACAAAATAAACTTCGGGTCAGTCATGGGACTGGTGTGAGTAAAATAGTTTAAAAGTACAGTTTGAGCCATTAAATGATATCTCATAAGACCACGCCGTATAACGAAACAGTTTTTTCCCTTATGAGAATCCAAAATATCTTTATATCAAAAACCTTTTGATATTATAATAATGTCTATCAACCACAATATAATAATCATCTAGCAGAACGCTTTCATCTCACGTTCTACATATATAGTATACAATCAAAACCGCAAGCACGTATTGGGTAATGGATTTCCAACTATGACAAGGTATGGAACCACCTTTCGCTAGTGCATCTCTAGAAAGTAATACACTGGGTTCAACAAGAACATCTTGCAACCCGGCCACACATGACCGACCACTCATTTCGCTTGAGTGTATCGAATGTATATCACCAACGGTTGGGATCAGCAACATTTCCCGAATGGGACAGTATCGACAATAGATTTTTATAAATAAATGAAACTCTAGATCAGGTGATCATACACCCTACTTCGGAGCGACCGACTTAGCCATGCTGCCTGCCCGATTTCTGTCATTTACCGGTTGATGAGGCTTGAGGTTACGCTTCATCATCACGTCAGATTCACTTCGAATGCCACATTGTCAGATCCATCGAAAATCACTAATTGACGTCTACAACAGTACATTACGTGTTAGCTAAAGAAGTTTCCTTCTTCGCTTCCACTCTTGGTACGGTTGAAGAAATCAATGTACGTGACCTTTCTGGAAATACTCTGTCAGACATTCATCCATACAAGTCATCTAGGAACAGGATGAACCCAAGGCACTATTCAGTACATCCATCTTAGGCACTGTTATCTAAGACTTATACAATAGCCCTTGCACTTTACTCCGTCTTCAATTTTCTTTGTCATATATGATTCACAACGCTTATGCCAATACAAAGTGGTTCTTTGGATAATAATCCAACCGGTCTCTCCATATTAACAACGTTAAAATGGTCAAAAACTTCGATAGTCGGTGAGTTAACTATCAAAGAAAAACGCGTGTGCAAACAACGATATTATTTCCAGATGGAAATTCTATCAATCAATCATCAATCATATATATATATATATATATATATATATTCATATTTCCTTATTTTCTATGTTTAGAAAATATACGTTATTAACACTGGAAAACATTTCCATTGTTATTTACATATCACTATCATTTCACAACTATCAGTCCCTAACTGTAAACTAGTAGGAGAACAATTCTCTAAGTATAAACCCCGAAGGCCGAAACTAACATCAGATCGATACTCAGAAAACTATTTAACTTAACTAATCTCTAGTCAGTTTCTAATCTTGTTTAACTTTATTTCTTTACCTCTATTCGATTAACTCAATTTGATTAACTCAAATTCGAATAACTAATATTCGATTAATTCTTATTGATTTACTCTAACTGATTAACTCTAACTGATTTAACTCTTTTAACTCTATTTGCTTAAACTATATTCGAATAACTCCCCTTTAACTCTATTTATTTAACAAATAAATATCTCCTTTTAATTCTATTTGTTTAATTCTAAATGTTTCCTTTAATAACCCTATTTATTTAATAAATAAATATGTCCTTTCCTTATTCTATTTTTTTAACAAATAAATATCTCACTTATTATCTCCTATTTATTTTCTAAGTAAATAGTCCATTTTATAACATCTTATTTATTTATCCTAAATAAATAATTCACTTTATAATTATTCCAATTTATAAATATTTCTTATTTATAAATATTTCAATTTATACATATTCTGTTTTCAATATCACGTTGAAAATCTCCTTTTCCCATTCCGATATTTTATGGTACTTAACACATAATATCACGATGACCAATATCGTCCAAACACATATAATCAACCACAGATTATAACTCACGTCATATATCACAATATATGAAAAACAATAAAATAACTGTTGAGGAATCCAGTCGGATTCCTCCAACCTGTTTCCCTTCATCCACAGATGTTACACAATAAAATCAACATCACTTTCAGTTCCATAAGATATATTCTGTTAAATAGAATCAATATAGAAATTCAACTAACTGACTAGTAGTTCAATAAACAGTTAACACACAGTCAATCAGCCAATATTTAACAGTTCTAAAAATACAACATGAAATTATAACTGTTCAGAGTAAGTGAGATTTACTCACTTTGGCAGTTCATCGTTAAAGAACGATAAACTGTTGTTTGATTTTAATCAAACAATTTACTTCGCTATGAATTCAAACTAGCTCCAATCCACTCCCAGTCAGTTTCACTGTGAAGCTCTCGTCCATACGATCCTAACGGATCCAACCGTTCGAGATTCTGATACATTATGACCGAGATATTGAATTTACAACTTATAAAATTATTAAATTAAAATAAAACTTAATAAATTGTCACTTGGGCTTAAATTAGTTTGACCGGCCCATTACCACTTCAAAGACCAAACCCGCACTTCATCTCCTTCCTCCAGATTTCCATCCCGTAACTTCCCAACGCAATGGCCATTTCACACAACCTTAAATCCCCTTTTCTCCATCGTCTCATCACTAACTTCCACACTTCAAGTACCAAACCTCATCTCTTCGAATGCTCTTCTCGTCAGTACCACTCAACCCCAACCCGCACCCCCCTCTGGTTTCCGTCGACCGCCCCTGAACCTCAACACCCAATAACCATCGAAACAAGCAATCACCGAATCCAACAAAAAAAACCATAAACGAAGCCAATTCCAACACTGAACTCACATCAACACTCAAATCGAACAATCACTGACTCATTTAGGCTAAAACGTGAACCCTAGAAAATCTGCCATGCCAAAAATCTCCGTCGAACTCCCCAAATGAAATATACAGATGAAGAGAATCCTTCAAGGATTGTAAAGACATTCATAAATTGATTTAAGGAGATTTATTTGTTTTTTTATGAATTTTTGAGGTTGAGGATTTTACTATAAGGAGAAAAAGAGAACGGCGGAAAACTCGTTGACCAGAATTGAAATGGAATTAGGTTTTAAGAGTTGGTGTGGTATTTATAGTAAATTTATAATTTTTTTTTCATATGCTCTTGTATTATCCTTTTAAAAATTCCTACGGTCACGTATTATACCCAAAAATCATGAAAATTCACATGCACCTTCAATTCGACATTCCAGTCCCAACGAAACTGGTTTCGTCAAATTCCGACTCCGTATGCTCACACAGCATATTTTTAACTGTCAAAATACTGACTGTTTTTTACTCTAAAAATCCATACGGCCACATAGTGACCCCAAAAATCACGGAACTTGGAATATAAAAATAATTTGATGTTGTGGATCCAACAAAATTAGTTTCGTCGAATTCCGACTTCGTTTGCAAAACCGGCTATTTTTAAAGCTCTGAATGACCCATTTAAATATATAAATATATTTAAATATAATTAAATTAAATATAAATAATTTTATATTATCGTATATATTCACAGTGGAATACCATACAACTCTAGAATATTCCTATTTGAATTTCTAACTTGATATTTCAATCTGGGTCAACCCGATATTCGATTTATATTGAAATTCCTTTTTAAAATATAAATAATTCCTTTATAAATTATAAAGGAATTCCACAGCGACTTTTCTGAAATTTGATTTGGACATATCTCAAAATCCACACAACGAAATCTCGATTTTTCTCTTCCACTAGAAAGATATACTCCACCAGCTCCACAAGTTTCTTGTTTCACAGAAATCCGACTTAAAACGAATCCTGTACATTCAGTTGAAGTTCGAATCGCCAATTTACGAACTGCAGCGCCATTTCGAGCTCGATTTTAATTATATTATAACTCTACGTTCAAACTGTCATTAAAATAATATATTCTTTATTCAAATTCAATTCTAAATTGAATTTAATATCACAGATGATCCAGTTCACACCATATCACCATTTCAGCCAATTCTGATTATTCAGAATTATATATATTATTTAATTTATTATTTTAATTAAATATTCACCATTATTTAATTCCACGGCCATTTAATTCACTATATCACTATATATATAATTAAACCAATAAATTATAATACCTCTGCAAATGCGGGTCATTACAATCTTCCCCACTTAAAATAATTTCGTCCTCGAAATTGCTAAGGTAGAGAACGACCCTATCGACTGGTTAGAACATATTTGTTCACTTTTTAACTCCAGTTTTCAACTGGACCAATTTAAATTCAATTAAATTATTAATTACTTCTTATCAACGAAAATTTTCAAAAATCCTAAAAATTTTCCAACGCCTAAATTTTTTTGAAAAATTTCGCCAGCACCTCCTTTGTACTGGTCAATCGGTCAAACTCCAACTCGCCTCTCTGGCCTTCTTCAACCCAAAAGAAAATCAAACAGCCAAGCGGCTTGCCAAATCGGCTTATAAATCTCATATCCAATAGAAATATAAACTTGTAGCTTTTTGTCGGGCATATCAACTCTATCACTTCCATATGCTTTCAACTCAACATACACCATTGTTATCCCAATCAAACTCCGAAATCACTTTTATCTCTAACACAACCATTCGCTTTTTACCAAGCCAAATATCATTTCAACTCGAGTTTCTTCTCGATTCCCAACTCTTAACTTGATTATCACATTACACTTCAAATTTCAATCTCACAATCCAATTTGTCTTGATATCATTCTAATTCAATCTCAGTTACCACTTTACTGGCTTTACTTTAATTCAAATTTGCTTTCACGAATTTCTGTTAAATTTGTTTTTAATTCAAACAGTCTTTCCCTAGGAGTTTTTAAACAGTTTACTCTTTTCAAAAATCAAATTTTCCTTTTTGAAATTCAACACAACTTGTCTTTCCTAATAAATTCGAAATAGTATCTCTGGTAGTAATTCGTCACTTACAACTCGAAAATGAATACCGATGATGCAGCTGTCATCATCAGAATCTATTTTCCAGCGATCGAAGTGAGTTCAATACTATAAAACCATTTCTAAACATTTCCACTTTGAAATTCATTTCAAAATATAATTCACACTGCTTGTAAAACAATTTAAAATCTCCTAGGATCTTAAATTTTCCTTATTTTTAATCCAGATTCATTTACAACACTTTTCCCAATTTTGGGATTTCAATTCCAATTCTGATTTAAATTCAGATTTAATTCATTTCGATTTCATATATTTCACTTATATGAATTCTGATCGATTATTTACATAACCAATTAATTTATAATCTTACTCGATTATAATAACAACCAATATATCCAATATATTATAATTTCAATATATTTTCTCTACATCAAAATATACTTTGGGTAAAATTATTTCGTTACCCTATTTTCAAAACATATCATGTCGACCCATCGTATTCGAGTGTTTATAAACTCCTACCGATACAATGGATCAAACTGATCGACCAGAATTCACAAACAACTCAACCAAAAAATATCCACAATATAAAACAAGTTTTTATATCAATAACAGATACGCTCACTCGTATATATACACACTCAAACTCAATCTAGGGTATTACTAACCCTATCTCTACAGAGTCACGCCACAGAGCCAAGGTAATTACTTAACTTAAGCTCTGTACCAACCGTAATGACCCGCATTTTAGCGATCTTGGTTATCCGATATACAACACATATCGAACATCCAAGGATCGAAAATAACGGGTTATTAATGAAAGAAATTAGAGAGTGAGGAAAGATAAGATAGAAACTTAGAATAGAAGAAGAAGAAGAACACAACATCAGAGTAACACGAACCTCACAGCGGAACGAATAACATATAACAGATAACATATCCTTGAAATAAAGGTTTTACTTGAATATACATATCATTATCAAGTACATCACTTACAACACAACTGAAATAAACAATAGCTATATGATCCTGAAGCCTCCTGCTCCAACTCTTCAAGTATTTGTAAATCCTGACTACTTGACTGCCCATACAAAATTGGGCACCCAAGAGTTTAGGGAAAACAAAACAAAATAAACTCAGGGTCATTCATGGGACTGGTGTGAGTAAAACAGTTTAAAAACAGTTTGAGCCATTAAACGATATCTCATAAGACCACGCCGTATAACGGAATGGTTCCCTTATGAGAATCCAAAATATCTTTATATCAAAAACCTTTTGATATTATAATAATGTCTATCAACCACAATATAATAATCATCTAGCAGAACACTTTCATCTCACATTCTACATATATAGTATACAATCAAAACTGCAAGCACGTATTGGGTAATGGATTTCCAACTATGACAAGGTATGGAACCACCTTTCGCTAGTGTATCTCTAGAAAGGAATACACTGGGTTCAACAAGAATATCTTGCAACCCGGCCACACATGACCGACCACTCATTTCTCTTGAGTGTATCGAATGTATATCACCAACGGTTGGGATCAACAACCGTTTCCCGAATGTGACAGTATCAACAATAGATTTTTATAAATAAATGAAACTCTAGATCAGGTGATTATACACCCTACTTCGGAGCGACCGACTTAGCCATGTTGCCTGCCCGATTTCTGTCATTTACCGGTTGATGAGGCTTGAGGTTACGCTTCATCATCACATCAGATTCACTTCGAATGCCACATTGTCAGATCCATCGGAAATCACTAATTGACGTCTACAACAGTACATTACGTGTTAGCCAAAGAAGTTTCCTTCTCCGCTTCCACTCTTGGTACGGTTGAAGAAATCAATGTACGTGACCTTTCTAGAAATACTCTGTCAGACATTCATCCATACAAGTCATTCAGGAATAGGATGAACCGAAGGCACTATTCAGTACATCCATCTTTGGCACTGTTATCTAAGACTTATACAATAGCCCTTGCACTTTACTCCGTGTTCAATTTTCTTTGGCATATATGATTCGTAAAGCTTATGCCAATACAGAGTGGTTCTTTGGATAATAATCCAACCGGTCTCTCCATATTAACAATGTTAAAATGGTCAAAAACTTCAATAGTCGGTGAGTTAACTATCAAAGAAAAACACGTGTGCAAACAACGATATTATTTCCAGATGGAAATTCTATCAATCAATCATCAATCATATATTTATCTATATATATATATTCATATTTCCTTATTTTCTATATTTAGAAAATATATGTTATTAACACTGGAAAACATTTCCATTGTTATTTACATATCACTATCATTTCACAACTATCAGTCCCTAACTTTAAACTAGTAGGAGAACAATTCTCTAAGTATAAACCCCGAAGGCCGAAACCAACATCAGATCAATACTCAGAAAACTATTCAACTTAACTAATCTCTAGCCAATTTCTAATCTTGTTTAACTCTATTTCTTTACCTCTATTCGATTAACTTTATTTGATTAACTCAAATTCGAATAACTAATATTCGATTAATTCTTATTGATTTACTCTAACTGATTAACTCTAACTGATTTAACTCTTTTAACTCTATTTGATTAAACTATATTCGAATAACTCCCCTTTAACTCTATTTATTTAACAAATAAATATCTCCTTTTAATTCTATTTGTTTAATTCTAAATGTTTCCTTCAATAACCCTATTTATTTAACAAATAAATATGTCCTTTCCTTATTCTATTTATTTAACAAATAAATATCTCACTTATTATCTCCTATTTATTTTTTAAGTAAATAGTCCATTTTATAACATCTTATTTATCTATCCTAAATAAATAATTCACTTTATAATTATTCCAATTAATAAATATTTCTTATATATAAATATTTCAATTTATACATATTCTTTTTTCAATATCACGTTGAAAATCTCCTTTTCCCATTCCGATATTTTATGGTACTTAACACATCATATCACGATGACCAATATCGTCCAAACACATATAATCAACCACAGATTATAAATCACGTCATATATCACAATATATGAAAACCAATAAAATAACTGCTAAGGAATCCAGTCGGATTCCTCCAACCTGTTTCCCTACGTCCACAGATGTTACATAATAAAATCAACATCACTTTCAGTTCCATATGATATATTCTGTTAAACAGAATAAATATAGAAATCCAACTAACTGACTAGCAGTTCAATCAACCAGTTAACACACAGTCAATCAGCCAATATTTAACAGTTCTAAAAATACAACATGAAATTATAACTGTTCAAAGTTAGTGAGATTTACTCACTTTGACAGTTCATCGTTAAAGAACGATAAATTGTTGTTTGATTTTAATCAAACAATTTACTTCGCCATGAATTCAAACTAGCTCCAATCCACTCCCAGTCAGCTTCATTGTGAAGCTCTCGTCCATACGATCCTAACGGAGCCAACCGTTCGAGATTCTGATACATTATGACCCAGATATTGAATTTACAACTTATACAATTATTAAATTAAAATAAAACTTAATAAATTGTCACTTGGGCTTAACTTAGTTTGACCGGCCCATTACCACTTCAAAGACCAAACTCGCACTTCATCTCCTTCCTCCAGATTTCCATCCCGTAACCTCCCAATGCAATGGCCATTTCGCACAACCTTAAATCCCCTTTTCTCCATCGTCTCATCACTAACTTCCACACTACAAGTACCAAACCTCATCTCTTCGAATGCTCTTCTCGTCAGTACCACTCAACCCCAACTCGCACCCCCCTTCTGATTTCCATCGACCACCCCTGAACCTCGACAACCAGTAACCATCGAAACAAACAATCGCCGAATCCAACAAAAAAACCATAAACGAAGCCAATTCCAACACCAAACTCACATCAACACTCAAATTGAACAATCACTGACTCATTTAGGCTAAAACGTGAACCCTAGAAAATCTGCCATGCCAAAAATCTCCGTCGAACTCCCCAAATGAAATATACAGATGAAGAGAATCCATCAAGGATTGTAAAGACATTCATAAATTTATTTAAGGAGATTTATTCGGTTTTTTATGAATTTTTGAGGTTGAGGATTTTACTATAAGGAGAAAATGAGAACGGCGGAAAACTCGTTGACCAGAAGTGAAATGGAATTAGGTTTTAAGAGTTGGTGTGGTATTTATAGTAAATTTATAATATTTTTATATTTATTTATTTTCAAATTCTCTTGTATTATCCTTTTAAAAATTCCTACGGTCACGTATTATACCCAAAAATCATGAAAATTGACATGCACCTTCAATTTGACATTCCAGTCCCAACGAAACTGGTTTCGTCAAATTCCGATTTCGTATGCTCACACAGAGTATTTTTAACCGTCAAAATACTGACTGTTTTTCACTCTAAAAATCCGTATGGCCACACAATGACCCCAAAAATCACGGAACTTGGAATCCAAAAATAATTTGAAGTTGCGGATCCAACAAAATTAGTTTCATCGAATTCCGACTTCGTTTGCAAAACCGGCTATTTTTAAAGCTCTGAATGACCCATTTAAATATATAAATATATTTAAATATAATTAAATTAAATATAAATTTTTTTATATTATCGTATAAATTCACAGTGGAATACCATACAACTCTAGAATATTCCTATTTGAATTTCTAACTTGATATTTCAAATCTGGGTCAACCCGATATTCGATTTATATTGAAATTCCTTTTTAAAATATAAATAATTCCTTTATAAATTATAAAGGAATTCCACAGCGACTTTTCTGAAATTTGATTTGGACATATCTCAAAATTTACACGACGATATCCCGATTTTTCTCTTCCACTAGAAAGATATACTCCACCAGCTCCACATGTTTCTTGTTTCACAGAAATCCGGCTTAAAACGAATCCTATACATTCAGTTAAAGTTTGAATCGCCAATTTACGAACTACAGCGCCATTTAGAACTCGATTTTAATTATATTGTAACTCTACGTTCAAACTGTCAATCAAATAATATATTCATTATTCAAATTCAATTCTAAATTGAATTTAATATCACAGATGATCCAGTTCACACCATATCGCCATTTCAGCCAATTCTGATTATTCAGAATTACATATATTATTTAATTTATTATTTGAATTAAATATTCACCATTATTTAATTCCACGACCATTTAATTCACTATATCACTATTTATATAATTAAATAAATTAATTATAATACCTCTGCAAATGCTGGTCATTACAATTAAGGAGAGGGTTAATCGTTTTTCTCTTTACAGATTGAACGATGAGCTAATATACGAGGAGTACAGGTTCAGGGGCCAAAAATGGATTTGTCCCTGATATAAGGGTGATGTTTACTACCTTTATGCGAGAGATGCTTAGGGATGTTCAGGGAGCAGTTCCTAATGCTGCTAACGGCAGTGGTGCAGGCGCGTAGAGCCAATTTTGCCAAGCTTAACAAGGATTAAACTAGTCTTGGTGGGAAGTCGTTCCATGGAATGGAGTCGGCTACAGATGTTCAAGATTGGCTTGATAGTTGTGAGCACATCTTTGAGGATTTAGGGATCGATGAAGCAATCAAGAGAAAGCTAGCATCTCGTCAACTTCAAGGACGGGCTATGAATTAGTGGAATGCCATAAAAGAAGCTACTCCAATGGATCAAGTTACTTAGGATCAGTTTAAGACTTGCTTTAGTGAAAAGTTTATTCCAGCTGCTTAGAAATCAGAATTTTTCAGGAAATTTTTGGAACTTAAGCAGAATGGTAGGCAGTCTCGGAATATATTGCTGAGTTCGATACTTTATTGAAATATGGATTATCTCTTATTGATACTGCCGAGAAAAAGAATGAGAAGTTCATAACTGGTCTAGATGAGTACTTGGAGGAGAGACTAATAAACCATATTGATGAGACTTTCGAATCCATTATGGGAAAGGCATTGAGATCTGAGAGCCTTTACCCTAAGTCAAAGACCGAGGTTAATATTACATCTGCAGAGGAGCTAAAGCCGCAGGCAAGCGGTGGAGGCAAGAATAATTCCTAGAATAAGTGGAAACAGAACCAAACCAAGGATGGTCAGAAAAAGAAGAATAAGAAAGATGTAGAGTGTTATAGTTGTGGCAAGAAGGGTGACTATGCCAAAGAATGTCGAGCAAAGCCAGCAAACTGGAAGTGCTTCAATTGCGGCTAAGTGGGACATCACAAGGATAAATTTCCACAACCTCCTAAAGAAAATCAGATTGTGAAAGCATATGCTATCAACGTTGTTCCTTCTTCATCGAATTCCCCAACTGCGGCGTAGAAGGAAAAGGGTGTTGTTATTCAAGCTATGCTTTCTATTTATGATGTTCCTGTTCGAGTGTTGTTTGATACCGGGGCTTCCCATTCCTTCATATCTAGTGACCTGGTAGATAGGTTGGGATTGGAACCCAAGATTGTCGATAAACCCTTAGTTGTGACGAACCCGATTGGTGATTCGACTAGCCTTAGTTTGATTTGGCGTAATTGGGACTTATCGAGTCATGGATACATGTTTGCTTGTGATTTCTTTGTTTTAAACTTTACTGGGTTTGGCATTATTTTGAGAGTTGATTGGCTCCAAAGGTACGGGGTGGTGGTAGATTGTGAGGGGTCTTCGGTGACCATTAGGGCGGATGATGGGCAGAGGGTACTGTTTGGTTGCCTACCCAGTGATCGGGTGATGACTAGTTTTCTAAATTCCCTCGACATCCCACATGATGAGTTGTCAGATGTGCCTATTGCTGGCGAGTATCCGGACATCTTCAGGGAAGTGATCGAACTTCCACCACACCGAGATATTGAGTTCCGAATTGATTTAGTGAAAGATGCCAGGCCTACAGTGATGCCACTTCGTCGTATGGCGCCAAGGGAGCAGCGAGAGCTTGAAGTGCAAGTTGGCGATCGTTTGAAGAAGGGATTTACCCGAAGAAGTGTTTCCGAGTGGGGAGCACCAGTTGTGTTCGCTACCAAGGCAGATGGTTCCCTTTTATTGTGTGTGGACTACCGCGAGTTAAATAAAGTGATGAGGAAGAATAAGTATCCTCTTCCGCGGGTAGACAATTTGTTTGATCAGTTGAGTGGAGCAAGAGTGTTCTCCCAGTTAGATCTCACGATAGGTTTTCATCAGCTCCGAGCAGCAGCTGATAGTATACCTACAAGATTGGTCTATGTCCAAGAATGCAACGGACGTGAGAAGTTTCTTGAGATTAGCTAGATATTATCGTAATTTTATTCAAGACTTCTCTAAGATAGTAACACTGTTAACTCAGCTGGCCAAGAAGAATTGTAACACCCCGTGTATTCTATAACTGTGAAATTCATAAATTAAAGTATAATTAATTTTAAATCAAAGAATTAAGGGAAACGGGATACGCCATTGCGTTCGTCTCGGAATTTTACTTGAGATAGAGTCTGAGTTTGCGTGAAACGGATAATGTATGAAGAAGTTATGGACGAACGAAGTTGGGCGGAAAACCGGAAAAGGGTCAGAATGCACTGGCGCACTTGGGAAGTGCGCCAGAACAAAAATGCACTGGCGCACTTGTGAAGTGCGCCAGTACATTTTTGACCTGGCGCACCTGCCAAGTGCGCCCAGGTCAAAAATGACCTGCTGACCAGGTCTGGTCTAGTCCTGTCTGGCCAGGTCTGTGTTTGGCCGATTTTCAGAAGCTTGTTTTGTCATTAGGGCTATGTGGCAGGCTCTAATTGGTCTCTCTTTCGAATGAATGGCTACGATCAATCCAAGCAACATCAATGGTCCTAATCAGTTCATAAACTCTATAAAAATGACCCTAGACTCACCCTAATCTATTCATTCAAAAATAAGAACAAAGCCGTCATGTTGCTGAGGAACGACTAAGAGTAGCCGCCAATTGGAGAGAGGATTAGGAGGCAAATTCTAAAGCATAAAGCAACCTAAACAAATCAAATCAACAAGGAATCGCATCTCCAAATCCCTAAATTTGAGAATTCGCCACACAATTGTAAGTAGAGTATTATTTTGGTATGAACAAATAACTGTGTTGGTTTGTATACTTGATTTGTGGTGATAAAGTAATCCATATTTGTGCGTTACTATGATTCTTATCGATTTGGAATATTATATACGTTTGGATATTCTCAAATTATGTTATTCATTATAAAAACTACATGTTTGCGGTAGTTTTATGCAAGTATACGTTTGGATATTCGCAAAGCATGTTATTCATTATAAAAACTACATGTTTGCGGTTGTTTTATGCAAGTATACGTTTGGAATATTCGCAAATTATGTAATCCATGTTGAAGCTACATGTATGTAGTTGTTTAATTGAAATTCATGCAAGTTTGGGGTTTTGCTACTATGCCATCATAATGTGTATTTTTATACAAAAATCATTTTGTGAGTAATTGGAGCAAATTTGGGTTATTATAATCCATATGAAATTATGTTGAAAATTTGGCACCATGATCTATGTATTAAGCCATGCTTTTGTACTAGAAAACCTATTTGCAAACTTATGAATATGACTAGGCTATGATTGATATTTTGCATAATTGAAATCCATATTGTTAACAAGAATTATATGATGACATATGTGGTACATAGCTAGGTTAGATTCAAAAATCCCTTTTGCAAGTTTGCATGACTAAAGTAAAAATCATGATTTCATGTTAGAAATATTTATGCCATGGTTATGTGAATAGATTTAAAATCATGATTAAGTTGAACTATACTTTTGTGTTAGTAACAAAAGTAAGCACCTTTGTAAACATGGAGTAATCTTATGAACATGATTTGCTTATGTTTGATATTATGCCTGAATAAAAATATAGGTTTATGTTGTAGTTAAGCCTATGTGTCAATAGTGATATTCTTAACTTAACTACAAGTTTACATGGTTTGATTCATGTCACTTATGCTTTATGACCAAAGTATATGTTACCACTATGCAAGTACACCAGTTTCTATTTTGTAGTTCCAACGTCATGTTGCAAGTTCATGTGTTCACATTCCCCTTTTTGTGTATGTAATCACGCTTTAAGCCTCCCCTTTTCGCATGGCTAGGTTGGGCTTAAAAAGGATAAGCCCAACATATATATAATAAACGGACGTATTAAACGGGGGAAAATAACGTTGGGTTAAATTTATTAATAAATGAAAATATAAAGAAAAGGGGCCCAAGTTCAAGTATGGGTTGGGCCCATGATTGGTGTAACCTTTACACCATTGATTTTTAATGGGCCGCAAATATTTACATATAAGAAAGTAAAGAAGAAAGACAAAATATGTAAATGTAGAAAATACGATATGTTTAACCCGAGGTTGGATTGAGTTGTGATGTAAACCTGCCCGGAACCGCCCGGCTGTCCAGTAGTCACAACAATACCTATCCAATGTGGGTGGTTAAACATGGAGCCCAATAAGGACCCGAGGTTAGACTGAGTTGTGGCGTAAGACTGCCCGGAACCAACCGGCAACAGGTAGCCACAACAATACCTATCTAATGTGAGAGGTCAAGGCTTTAATAAGACAATTAAAGCTGAGTCAGGATTGTTAGGATTAAGTGGACTAAAGACTTAATCAAAATGGAACATGCTAAACTAAACAGACTAATTTGGGGGGTTAGGTTTATAAAACACTTAACCAACTTAGCATGTTGGCTAGAAATAGAAAACCTAGTAACGGAGGACCCTTTTCGCAGTAACCCTACAAGGTATCATGATACCCTGAAACTAGGCAGGGTGGGGCACGATTACTGGGCTGATTGTAAGAGGTCAAATCGACGGCGGTGGTGCAGCAGTGTAGGTTCTAACGGGGTGCGGGCGTGCACACACTCTGGCGCAGAAAAATAAGTCACTGGGCACCAGTAGCATACCTGTGCATTCTAGGATTGTGTCGGGCCGCCACCATGGGACTTGATACACCCCATGGTGGGACCAGCATAGGTAACTACAACATCGGGGGCCGTAAGACACATGTAACTATGCGAATAGGAGCCGATCATCATAGAATGGATCACATCACCCTGATTATGGGGTGCCTATTGGGAACTAGTTTATATGGGTACAGAGATTAATATGGGGTACGATAGTATATTCGACCCTAGACAACTTAACCAAGTTTATAGTGCTTTCCCACTTCTTGTTTATACTTATCATACCCAGTTCTTTATTCATAGACAGAATAGTCCTAGACTTACTCAGGCTTTATGTCTGACTCTACTTTTCTTTCATCTTCTTTTCTTCCGTTTCCCCTCCCCCCCCCCCCCCCAGGTCCACAGGGAGGGAACACTGCAGCTTGACCAGCCTTAACATCCAGCTTGAAGAGGAGAAATGTATTGCTTGGACCTTTTCGTTTGAACTATGGCTTTGGACAACCACTATGGGGCTTTTGCAGTTTACCTATGTTTTACTTATGCTTCTTTAAATAATGTAATCAAGACAGATTATGAAAGTGTTATGTTATGTTTTGGAAAGGATGTAAGACAATCATGGTGATGTGTTGTAACACGTATTTGCTTTTATGAAATAAAAGTTGTTGTTTTTCCGCTGTTTACAAATATGTGTTTTTATATTTGTCTTGTATATCTGTGGCTTATACTTATAAACCTCCACCAAAATTAGGGCATTCCCTTTGAGAGTGACCCTAACGGAGGTGGGGTGTTTCACTTGGTATCAGAGCATAGGTTTACCTGATAAGATAAAAAGTTTTGGAAAATTTATTTTCAAAAAGGAAATTTAAAGAAGCATTTTTAAAAGATAAAATATTATTTTGCTTTAAAAGGCAAAGTCCCCCCAAAGCCATAGGTACTATCTCTTATCCTTCGTTTTGAATCTATCCTTTTTGTTTCAGCATGTTCGAAGAACTTAACTTGCCAGAAGGGGTGCCAATACCTGGTTGGTTTAGACGGTTCTTAGAAGCAAGAGCCACTCAGCCAGGTCCTACCATTCCTCCTCCCCCAGCTGCCGGAAATCATCCAGCTGCAGCGGCACCTTTTCCTCCACCTCCTCCTCGGGGAAACACTTTTTCTAAGATTTGTAAAGATTTTAAAGCTATGGGAGGAAAGGATTTCCATGGAACTGAGTCCTTCGTGGCAGCTAGAAATTGGCTGAAAGAAACGGAGGACCTATTCATCATCTTTGAGGTAGAGGATAGACAAAAAGTACAATTGGCAGTGTGGCTATTGAAGGGCGAGGCCTCCTACTGGTGGGAAGTCACTAATGCAGAAAGACCAGTGGAGACATGGGAGGACTTTAGGGCAAGGTTTGAGACTAAATTTCTCTCAGATGCGGAAAGAAGTTTGCAGTTGGAAAAATTCTTATTTCTTAAGCAAGGGGACAAGACAGTCAGAGAGTATGTGAATCAGTTCGATGAGCTGGCTAGGTTTGGGCTTGACCTAGTCGACACCCCGCACAAGAAGGCTCTCCGTTTCGTCAAAGGGTTGAATGAGCCATTACACAGTTTGGCCATGACCCGTATACCCATGGGAGCCACGTATGAAAGATTGGCGTAAATGGCATTGCTGAATGAAGAGGATAAAGGCAAGAAGGAGACAAAGGCAGAAAGCTCTCAAGGGAAGAAAGAGGGTTTGCAGCCTAAGAAGACAGACTTTAAGAAGGGCGGGAAAGGCAACAAAGAGAAGAGGAAGTGCAATTTCTATGGCAAAGTGGGGCACTTAGTAAAGAACTGCCAGAAAAAGAAGGCCAAGGAGAATGGTGGGTGCTTTTCTTGCGGTGAGATGGGCCACAGGGCTAAGGATTGCCCAAAGAAACGAGGACAGGGGCAGAGGGCTGGATCCACCCCAGGGGCACAGGTTCATGTGCTGGAAGCGCCACCTCTGCAACAACGAGGTATAAATACTTCTGTAGAAAGTGTTGTTTATCTTTATGATCACCCCGTTCGCACTTTATTTGATTCTGGCGCATCACACTCCTTTATCTCGTCTGCTTTAGTAGAATCTCTGCACCTAAAAACTAGTATGGTAGATGACCCCTTAATTGTTTCAAACCCAATTGGGGGCCCAGCTCATTTGTCTATGATCTGTTTGGGATTGAAAATTTCTATTCTAAGCGTAGAATTTCAATGTAGTGCCTTTGTTTTGGGCTTTTCGGGGTATGGTTTGATTTTGGGTATGGATTGGCTATCCAGTAATGGGGCCATCCTTGATTGTGAGAAAAGGGTTGTTAGGCTCCTAACCCAGCTCGGTAATACTTTGGAAATTTCTTGTAATCCCTCGTATGCGGTTATGCTTAGTTATCTTGAATCGCTAGATGCCTCTGTTGAAAATTTGCAATCAGTTAAAGTGGTCCGGGAATATCCGGATGTCTTCGAAGAGGTGAAGGGCTTGCCTCCGAAGCGGGAAATAGACTTCCGCATATATCTTGTAGATAATGCAAAGCCCGTTGCGTTACCCGTTAGATACATGGCTCCACGGGAAAGGAAAGAGCTCAGTAAACAGATTAAAGAGCTTCTAGAAAAGGGGTTCATTAGGAGAAGCATTTCAGAATGGGGCGCTCCAGTGGTGTTCGCTACAAAGGCGGATGGTTCACTCCGTCTATGTGTTGACTATAGGGAGCTCAACAAGCTAACGAAAAAGAATAGGCACCCTCTCCCTAGAATTGACGATTTGTTTGACCAGCTTGTAGGAGCGTCTGTTTTCTCCCAACTCGATTTAGCAACCGGTTTTCATTAGCTAAGGGTGGCTGAAGATAGCATCGATAAAACGGCATTCAGAACCCCAGACGGCTTCTTTGAATGGCTTGTCATGCCTTTCGGCTTGACAAATGCACCTGCTTACTTCGTGGACCTGATGAGTAGGGTATTTAGAGATTTCCTCAACAAATTCGTAGTGGTCTTCGTAGATGATATCCTTATCTTCTCAAAGAGTGAAGAGGAACATGCTCAGCACTTAAGGGCAATCATGGAAACTTTGCGAGTCCATCAACTAAAAGCCAAATTCTCCAATGCCACTTTTGGAGAGAAGAGGCGAGGTTCCTTGGGCACATAGTATCCAAACAAGGGTTAGCAGTGGACCCTGCTAAGGTAGTGGCGGTACAGGATTGGAAGACACCAAGGAATGCAACTGAGGTCCGAAGCTTTCTAGGACTAGCAGGTTTCTATCGAAAGTTCATAAGGGATTTTGCGAAAATCTCAGCTCCGCTCACGAAATTAACCAAGAAGAATCTAGTGTTCAATTGGGACTTGGATTGCGAGTTTGCTTTCCAATGACTGAAAAGGGCTCTTACAACAGCCCCAGTTTTGACGCTGCCAGATGGGAGCAAGATGTTCACTGTTTATACGGATGCATGTGGGACAAGGTTAGGCGCCGTCTTAATGTAAGAAGGAAGGGTAGTAGCTTATGGCGGGAGGCAGTTGAAGGTGCACGAAAAGAACTACCCAACCCACGATCTTGAGTTAGCCGCCATCGTCTTTGCACTCAAGTCTTGGCGACACTATCTCCTAGGTGAGAAGTTCGAACTTTACACTAACCATAAATCGTTGAAATATCTTTTCTCGCAGAAAGATCTTAACTTGAGGCAACAGAGATGGATGGAGTTTCTTGCCTCGTACGATTTCGAAATCTCCTACACTCCGGGCAAAGGCAACGTAGTGGCAGACGCGTTGAGCCGAAAGAAATTGACCCTAAGCCCGTTGTTTGTTGAAAGACAAAGCCTAGAGTTTATAGCCAGCTTCGACTTTAGGCCTTCCTCCGATTTCGTACCAGGATTGCTAGCATCTCTCGAAGTGCGCCCAACTTTAGTGGATTCAGTAGGGACAGCACAACGCGAAGACCCTCAGCTTGTGGAAACAATTGATAGGCTAATTAGGGGTGAGACTTCAAGTCACCTCAACAGATACTCCATCGACGATAAGGGGTTGCTAAGGCGAGACGGAAGACTATGCGTCCCACAGACAAAAGATTTAGTAATGAAGGTTCTCGAGGAAGCACACCACTCCAAGATGACGATACACCCAGGCGGAGATAAAATGTACAAAGATATAAAAAGGACTTTCTTCTGGAACGGCATGAAAAAGGACGTGGCAGAGTTCGTTTCTAAGTGTATGGTGTGCCAACAGGTTAAGGCGGAACAGAAAAAGCCTGGCGGACTACTACATCCTCTGGAGGTCCCGCAGTGGAAGTGGGATAGCATCTCAATGGACTTCATCGATGGGCTGCCTAGGTCTAGGAGAGGCAACACTAGCATTTGGGTAATAGTGGATAGGCTTACTAAAAGCGCCCACTTTTTACCTGTTAAAAGTAAAAGAACTGCCTCATCCCTAGCATCACTTTACCTCAAGGAAATCGTTCGACTCCATGGAATACCATCTAGCATTGTTAATGACCGAGACCCCATCTTCACCAGTGAGTTTTGGCGGAGTCTGCAAGAAGCAGTAGGAACGCAGTTATGCTTGAGCACAGCCTATCATCCCCAAACCGACGGCCAAACAGAGAGAGTGAACAGGGTTTTGGAAGACCTTTTAAGACTGTGCGTCCTTGACTTCGGAGGGACATGGGAAGACCACCTTCCTTTGGTGGAATTTGCCTACAACAACAGCTATCAAGCAACCATCGGAATGGCGCCCTTCGAAGCTTTATATGGAAGACCGTGCCGATCGCCCACTTGTTGGTGGGAGTCTACTGATAAGCTCATACTTGGACCAGATATGGTCCGAGAGACTTCAGAGAAAGTAGACTTAATACGAAGAAGGATGAAGACGGCCCAAGACAGACAAAAGTCCTACGCCGACAAAAGGAGAACCGACCTTGAATTTGAGGTTGGGGACAGAGTTTTTCTTAAGGTATCTCCGCTAAGGAACGTTGTTCGTTTTGGAACCACAGGAAAGCTAGCGCCAAGGTTCGTAGGGCCATTCCCTATCATCGAGAAAATTGGGAAAATGGCCTATAGATTAGAGCTACCCGAGAAATTGGCCGGAGTTCACAACGTTTTTCACGTTTCACATCTCCGAAAATGTCTACATGAGTCTGCTGAAGTGGTAGAGCCAAATATCCTAGAAGAAGCAGAGGTGGAACGCGAAGCAACCATAAGGAAAGTTCCAACCCGCATACTAGGAACGGAAGTGAAGAAGTTACGCAACCACGAAGTCAAACTCGTCAAAGTTCAGTGGAGCGACGCCGAGGGAGACGCGACTTGGGAAACTGAAGCTAGAATACGCACTGCCTACCCTTTTCTTTTCGAGGGTACATCCTTGATCTTTCTTTTTCCTTAAGTTGCGCTTTTATCTATCTTTTTAGGTATATTTCCTCGACCTTATCTTTTAGGTAGAAACCCTTTGGATGAAAACATGTAGTTGAAACATGTTATGGATGATGGTTGCAAGTGGTTGCAAGTGATTGTTAGTGGTTGCTCGTGGTTGCATATACACACACAATCTAGGTTTTAGATCGGCTCAGTCACTTCATATTGCATATGCATATATGTTTGCATTCGTATGTGGTTGAACGTTAATGTGTTGTCATATGGATGTTGCATTTGTATTGAATGATTGTGCACTCATGTAGAATCATGAATAGGAAAATTTGCATACATAATGGATTCATGGCACTTACATAATTCGCATTAAGGAGGTCAACTGAATCAGTAGACCGCCTGATTTTGCATTAGATAAGTACATGTACACACACACTTCGCATATGATCATGAAGCATTAGAAATCTTTTAAGGACAATGGATGCTCGTGTTTGATGGATGAGTAGATGGATGACTGGATGTTAGGATATACATTCCTCCTAGCTTGAAGATTTCGGGGACGAAATCCTTTTAAGTGGGGGAGAATGTAACACCCCATGTATTCTATAACTGTGAAATTCATAAATTAAAGTATAATTAATTTTAAATCAAAGAATTAAGGGAAACGGGATACGCCATTGCGTTCGTCTCGGAATTTTACTTGAGATAGAGTCTGAGTTTGCGTGAAACGGATATCGTATGAAGAAGTTATGGACGAACGAAGTTGGGCGGAAAACCGGAAAAGGGTCAGAATGCACTGGCGCACTTGGGAAGTGCGCCAGAACAAAAATGCACTGGCGCACTTGTGAAGTGCGCCAGTACATTTTTGACCTGGCGCACCTGCCAAGTGCGCCCAGGTCAAAAATGACCTGCTGACCAGGTCTGGTCTAGTCCTGGCTGGCCAGGTCTGTGTTTGGCCGATTTTCAGAAGCTTGCTTTGTCATTAGGGCTAGGTGGCAGGCTCTAATTGGTCTCTCTTTCGAATGAATGGCTACGATCAATCCAAGCAACATCAATGGTCCTAATCAGTTCATAAACTCTATAAAAATGACCCTAGACTCACCCTAATCTATTCATTCAAAAATAAGAACAAAGCCGTCATGTTGCTGAGGAACGACTAAGAGTAGCCGCCAATTGGAGAGAGGATTAGGAGGAAAATTCTAAAGCATAAAGCAACCTAAACAAATCAAATCAACAAGGAATCGCATCTCCAAATCCCTAAATTTGAGAATTCGCCACACAATTGTAAGTAGAGTATTATTTTGGTATGAACAAATAACTGTGTTGGTTTGTATACTTGATTTGTGGTGATAAAGTAATCCATATTTGTGCGTTACTATGATTCTTATCGATTTGGAATATTGTATATGTTTGGATATTCTCAAATTATGTTATTCATTATAAAAACTACATGTTTGCGGTAGTTTTATGCAAGTATACGTTTGGATATTCGCAAAGCATGTTATTCATTATAAAAACTACATGTTTGCGGTTGTTTTATGCAAGTATACGTTTGGAATATTCGCAAATTATGTAATCCATGTTGAAGCTACATGTATGTAGTTGTTTAAGTGAAATTCATGCAAGTTTGGGGTTTTGCTACTATGCCATCATAATGTGTATTTTTATACAAAAATCATTTTGTGAGTAATTGGAGCAAATTTGGGTTATTATAATCCATATGAAATTATGTTGAAAATTTGGCACCATGATCTATGTATTAAGCCATGCTTTTGTACTAGAAAACCTATTTGCAAACTTATGAATATGACTAGGCTATGATTGATATTTTGCATAATTGAAATCCATATTGTTAACAAGAATTATATGATGACATATGTGGTACATAGCTAGGTTAGATTCAAAAATTTCTTTTGCAAGTTTGCATGACTAAAGTAAAAATCATGATTTCATGTTAGAAATATTTATGCCATGGTTATGTGAATAGATTTAAAATCATGATTAAGTTGAACTATACTTTTGTGTTAGTAACAAAAGTAAGCACCTTTGTAAACATGGAGTAATCTTATGAACATGATTTGCTTATGTTTGATATTATGCCTGAATAAAAATATAGGTTTATGTTGTAGTTAAGCCTATGTGTCAATAGTGATATTCTTAACTTAACTACAAGTTTACATGGTTTGATTCATGTCACTTATGCTTTATGACCAAAGTATATGTTACCACTATGCAAGTACACCAGTTTCTATTTTGTAGTTCCAACGTCATGTTGCAAGTTCATGCGTTCACATTCCCCTTTTTGTGTATGTAATCACGCTTTAAGCCTCCCCTTTTCGCATGGCTAGGTTGGGCTTAAAAAGGCTAAGCCCAACATATATATAATAAACGGACGTATTAAACGGGGGAAAATAACGTTGGGTTAAATTTATTAATAAATGAAAATATAAAGAAAAGGGGCCCAAGTTCAAGTATGGGTTGGGCCCATGATTGGTGTAACCTTTACACCATTGATTTTTAATGGGCCGCAAATATTTACATATAAGAAAGTAAAGAAGAAAGACAAAATATGTAAATGTAGAAAATACGATATGTTTAACCCGAGGTTGGATTGAGTTGTGATGTAAACCTGCCCGGAACCGCCCGGCTGTCCAGTAGTCACAACAATACCTATCCAATGTGGGTGGTTAAACATAGAGCCCAATAAGGACCCGAGGTTAGACTGAGTTGTGGCGTAAGACTGCCCGGAACCAACCGGCAACAGGCAACCACAACAATACCTGTCTAATGTGAGAGGTCAAGGCTTTAATAAGACAATTAAAGCTGAGTCAGGATTGTTAGGATTAAGTGGACTAAAGACTTAATCAAAATGGAACATGCTAAACTAAACAGACTGATTTGGGGGGTTAGGTTTATAAAACACTTAACCAACTTAGCATGTTGGCTAGAAATAGAAAACCTAGTAACGGAGGACCCTTTTCGCAGTAACCCTACAAGGTATCATGATACCCTGAAACTAGGCAGGGTGGGGCACGATTACTGGGCTGATTGTAAGAGGTCAAATCGACGGCGGTGGTGCAGCAGTGTAGGTTCTAACGGGGTGCGGGCGTGCACTCACTCCGGCGTAGAAAAATAAGGCACTGGGCACCAGTAGCATACCTGTGCATTCTAGGATTGTGTCGGGCCGCCACCATGGGACTTGATACACCCCATGGTGGGACCAGCATAGGTAACTACAACATCGGGGGCCGTAAGACACATGTAACTATGCGAGTAGGAGCCGATCATCATAGAATGGATCACATCACCCTGATTATGGGGTGCCTATTGGGAACTAGTTTATATGGGTACAGAGATTAATATGGGGTACGATAGTATATTCGACCCTAGACAACTTAACCAAGTTTATAGTGCTTTCCCACTTCTTGTTTATACTTATCATACCCAGTTCTTTATTCATAGACAGAATAGTCCTAGACTTACTCAGGGTTTATGTCTGACTCTACTTTTCTTTCGTCTTCTTTTCTTCCGTTTCCCCTCCCCCCCCCCAGGTCCACAGGGAGGGAACACTGCAGCTTGACCAGCCTTAACATCCAGCTTGAAGAGGAGAAATGTATTGCTTGGACCTTTTCGTTTGAACTATGGCTTTGGACAACCACTATGGGGCTTTTGCAGTTTACCTATGTTTTACTTATGCTTCTTTAAATAATGTAATCAAGACAGATTATGAAAGTGTTATGTTATGTTTTGGAAAGGATGTAAGACAATCATGGTGATGTGTTGTAACACGTATTTGCTTTTATGAAATAAAAGTTGTTGTTTTTCCGCTGTTTACAAATATGTGTTTTTATATCTGTCTTGTATATCTGTGGCTTATACTTATAAACCTCCACCAAAATTAGGGCATTCCCTTTGAGAGTGACCCTAACGGAGGTGGGGTGTTTCACTTGGTATCAAGCTTTCGTCTGGGACGAAAGGTGTGAGATTGCATTTAAGGTTCTAAAGGAAAAGTTGACGTGTGTACCAGTGTTAGTTATTCCTAAAGGTAACGAAGAGATGACGGTATACACGGATGCCTATGGTACTGGGTTAGGTGTTTTACTGATGCAAGGAGGTAGGTTTGTAGCTCATGCAAGTTGGCAACTGAAACCGCATGATAAAAGATATCCTACCCATGATTTGGAATTGGAAGCGATCGTGTTCGCGTTGAAGAAGTGGAGACACTATCTCTTGGGAGAATGATTCGAGTTGTTTACTGATCATAAGTCATTAAAGTATCTTTTCTCTCAAAAGGATTTAAATCTTCATCAGCAGAGATGGTTAGAGTTCTTGGCTTCGTATGATTTCAATATCACATACACACCCAGGAAGGGCAATGCGGTAGCTGATGCATTAAGTAGGAGACATGCCAGTTTGGGGGCTATGTTTCTTGAATGGAAGCAATTAGAGTATATCGCAGGATATGATTTCAGACCTAAGTGCGAATTGGATCTAGAAATGTTAGCAAGTTTGACGATCAACCGACTTTGATTGAGCGAATCGGCTCCATCCATAGGAATGATTCTAATCTATTGGAAATCATCTCCAAGAAAGAGATGAGTATCGACGGTGAGGAAACGAACAAGTATAGGCTGGATCGGGAAGTATGGCTTCAAAAGAATGAGAGATTAGTTGTACCAAATGTTAACGGATTGAGAGATGAAGTGCTTAAGGAGTTTCATCACTCGAAACTGACTATACATCCCGGTGGTAACAAAATGTATCGGGACATGAAGAAGACCTACTATTGGGAAGGGATGAAGAAAGACGTTGGGAAGTTTATATCCAAGTGCATGAACTGCCAACTAGTTAAAGCCGAGCAAAAGAAGCCTAGTGGTTTGTTACAACCATTGAAAATTCCCAAATGGAAATGGGAACAAGTCTTAATGGATTTCATCGATTGTTTACCAAGGACTAGATCGGGTCATGATAGCATTTGGGTGATTGTGGATAGATTGACCAAGATTTTAAGGTTTATACGTGTCAAGTCGAATAGAACGACAACTAAGTTAGCAAAACTGTATATGAAGTGGGTAGAGAGATTTCATGGAGTACCCAAAAGAATTTTAAGTGACCGAGATCTGTTGTTTACTAGTGGGTTTTCGAAGAGCTTACAAGAGGCTTTAGTGTCAGAATTACATCTCAGAACTACGTACCATCCCCAAACCAGTGGTCAAATAGAGAGGGTGAATCGTGTATTAGAGGAACTCCTGAGAGCTTGTATATTGGATTTTGGAGGTTCATGGGATGACCGTTTGCATCTGGTTGAGTTCGCATACAATAATAGTGATCAATCCAGTATTGGTATGGCTCCATTTGAAGCTTTGTACAGGAGACCGTGCAACTCACCATAATGTTGGTTGGAAACCGATGAGAAGTTCGTGCTTGGGCCAGATGTAATAGGAGAAACTTCAGATAAGATCAAGGTTATTCAACAACGAATGAAGGCTCCCCAAGATAGGCAGAAGAGTTATGCTGATAAGAGGAGAATAGATTTGAAATTCTCCATTGGCGACTTGGTATTCGTCAAGATTTCTCCATTAAAGCATGTAATTCGTTTTGGTAGGAGAGGTAAATTGGCACCGAGGTTTGTTGGTCCATTTCCAATCCTCGAGCAAGTGGGGAATTCGGCGTACAAAGTTAGGTTGCCTGACAAGATGGCAGGTGTTCACAACGTATTTCATGTTTCCCAATTAAGGAAGTTTGTGTACGATTCTGATATGACTATTTCACTGGACCAATTAGACGATATCGAGGTAGAACCCGAATTGGTTGGGGACCGCAGACCAATTCGTATTGTCGAGTACGATACGAATCAGCTTCGAAGGAAGATGGTGGAACTAGTGAAAGTCCAGTGGGGTGTTAATGAGCATGACTATACTTGAGAAACAAAGGAGAGCATAAGGATGTCGTATCCAGAACTCTTTGCCTGGTAAGGTTTTAATAGCGATATAGTTATTCCCTTTCTTAGTAACCGCATGCTAGGAAATGTTTGTTGTGTTATTATGTATGTTTTGGCTATTTGTAAATGCCTGATAGGCATGCGGGGTACCATTTTATGTTTTGATTAAGGAATTTCGGGGGTGAAATTTCTTAAGGAAGGAAGAGTGTAACGACCCGCATTTTACGTATCGGAGGATCGTAGAATATTTATTTTATTTCTCATACGAAGTCGCATGGTCTTGTAACTTTGGGAGACGACTATTGGGGTCATTTACCATGTTCACGATTTTTGCCGAATTTTAAATGACCGTTTTGCCCATAGCGAATCTTGTTTCTCCTGTAACTTTTGATTGGTAAAGAGTTTTGACTTGAAAACACTTCCATTGGATTCGGATGATGGTTAATCTTTCCGTAGAATGGTCACATTAGCCAAACGAACTTACCGTTTGGGAGATATTGCTGAAATAAGGTTTGAAGATGGAAAACAACTTAACCGGGCTTAATTGGATGATTAGCAGCTAGGACCATAACCCATTTTGGGATTAGGGTTATGGGAGGGCTGAAAGGGTTAGGGAAAACATTCATTTCAGTTTTCTAGTCGCTATTTACCTATGTCTAACCCTAGCAATGACCTCCATCTTCTAAAACACCTCCAAATCCCCTTCTAATCACATATTAAGAAAATTTATGTCATATCAAGTCAAAATAGCACCAAATTAGAGTTGGAGCTGCTGCTATACATTGGAATTCGACTCAAATCAGAGATATTTTTAGATCTGAGATTCATTTGTGGCTAAGGTGAGTGATTAGCATGTTTTTACACTAATTACGGCTAATTAGGGGTGATTAGTGATAATTAGCGAAATTATGATTCAGAAAAATATGGAAAAATATATAGAAATTCTAAAATATTATTTTATGCCTCTGTTAGAAATTTGGGTTTATTTGGTTTAAGTTTGCTAATCCTATAGTTAAAACATGTTTAAGGGGATTAAGGGGAAAACCATGGTTTTGGGTATGTTTGATCCATATTAACAAGTTAAACCATTATTTTGATGTTTACCGTTGTTTCTATTTGTTGCTATTACTGTTTGGTATGATTTGTGATTTCATAGAAAAGTTAGAATGGTCGAAAACGCCGTTGTATGGCTTAAATAGCTCGTTGGAAAAGTTGCAGGAAATTGGTCAGACCCCCCCTTCACGAGTGGACTTTACCTTCACGACCCGACCCCTATGGAGGATCACGACCCGAACCCTATGGAGGATCATGACCCGAACCCTATGGAGGATCACGACCTGCCTAGTTGGTCACGTGTGGTGGGTCGCGAGTGGAAGGTCACGAGTGGAAAGCAAGGTCACGCCCTGGAGAGCTTGACCACGAATTTTGCTCCAAGAATCGATTACACATCACAAACGGAGACTAATGAACTGAATGTGAGGAACTGAACCGAAGGAGACCAAAACCCGAGATGCAAAGGAAGTCCAAATGGGAAGTTATCACTTAGGATCAAGATGGGGAAAATGAGTTAACTTCATAAGTTGGACTTTGCTGCGGGACGTGTGCAAGGGGGTTATCGATATCTATAACTTTGATTCACTATTGATGGGGGGCGTTGACAATGGACCAGTGCGGTGGGGTCAAAGTTGTTTGGAGTCGAACTCCATTGGGACCCCCAAGGGAAAAGTGGTTGTAGTAATGTTTGGATGGAGCTGGGCTCCGTCATGGCCCCAATGGTTCTAGTGACCAAAGCGATGGATATCGTATGCTTTACGCACTAAGTGAGAGGTGTGAGGATGATTGGTATGTTTGACGTTTGCTATCAGCATGATACACACACTCCCATTTTCACCATATGTTAGTGATACCTTAGAGTACTGTACATCTTGTTGTGCTAACTCTTTGGTTCAGGTCCAGGTTTAGGTATGACTATTTATACCTGTTATTGTTTATTTCTTTGCTATCGCTCATACAAGACTTTTGTCTGACCCAGAGTTTTATGTCTCTTCTTATTACTCTGGGTGCTCCTAAAACGAGCAGACTAAAGATAGGTCAGTTGGTTGTGCACGAGTAGCTGTTTGGAGACGAGCAGGAGGCTTCCACGTACTATTTACATATATTCTCCCTATGTTGTTGTTTGTCACTGCTTTGGGAATTAGTAGTGCACCTTTTCTATTTTGCTTTAGGGACAGTAATTTGAAAGTTGTAATAATCGGTTTTGGATCATAAACTGTATTTTTGGATTCCGCTGCTATGATTGTTATGATTTAGTTTTCATCTTATGCACTGTCTCGCCTGTTTTATGTCAAGTTATGTTATTATTATATTTTACTCCATGCGCAGTGAGATATACTACAGGTTATTTGTTAGTTCTTCATCTTAACCCCTTCGCTTCAGGCTACCATCGCGTGCTGGTTGGGCATTGGTACAACACATCTTCAGGGAAATGTCGGTTGGTGCGGGGCAGGCCGTCACACCTAATCTTGTCATAACTCCAGTATACTAGTATTGGTGCATAGAAAGGTAGTTGAGAAGCATAGTTTACCCTGTTTATTCTTCTTATCATGTTCATCCTGTTTATACCTGTTGTATGTTACTGTTATCTCTTATCTAGTTTATTTACCTGTCTTGATACTTTTATTCTTTATATGCTTAAAGTCACTGGACTCGCCAGACTTTATGTCTGACCCTTTTTATTTTCTTTTTCTGTCTTTCTTTCCCCCTCCCCAGAAGTTCTCAGGGTGGGAACGCTCAATCATGATTAGGACTTTCTCTCTCTTCTGTTTCTGCTTGAATCTGGATCAGCTTTGATATATCGCTTTAATTACTTGTCTAATTTGTTAGGGATACTTTTGGGGATTATAATTTTACACTTCTGTACTTTGATGGTTTTTAGCACAAAATAGACATTTTGGTTTTATGTATTTAGTTTCAGTATTTTAGCCTGATACTGTAACTGGTTTTGAGACTAAGATGTTTTTCTGCTGAATAATGAAGTTTTAAATTTTCGTTGCTACTTTTATGTATGTCTTGTGAGATTCTATTTCCGTTTACCTATAACGATTCACGGAACTTAATGCATTCTTATAAAGAGTGACATTAATGAACGTAGGATGTCACATTTGGTATCAGAGCTGAAGGTTACAAGATTGGATAAAAGTTTTGAAAATTGATTTTAAAAATAAAGTATTTTCAAAGAAAAATCTATTTTTGAAAAACATATTCCCAAAGCCATACAAAATATCTTTTCGATTCTCTATTTGAATCCTTTTTTCTTCTCTTTTCAAAATGTCTATGGAACCCAATCTTCCTGAGGGCGTTCAGATATCAGCTTGGTTCCGTAGATATCTCGAGGCTACGGCACCTACTGGAGGCCAAGGAGATGTATCTCCCCTAGCAACAGTTGTTGTTCCTCCACCTCCGTGAGTAGATAATTTCTCTAGGATATGCAAGGACTTCTGTTCTATGGGAGGAAAACCATTCCTTGGAACTAAAAGATTTGTGAAAGCATGGAATTGTCTACGAGAGACAGAGAACTTGTTTGGGCCTTTTGAGGTCGATGACCAAAGAAAGATACAATTGGCTGCATCACAACTTAAGAACGAGGCTTCGTTTTGGTAGGAGGTGACACAAGCTAGGCATCCAGTAGATACTTGGGCTGATTTGTGACATGGATTCGAGACGAAGTTTCTTTCTTAGGTAGAAGAGAGTATGCAGATGGAGAGAATATTGGCACTTAAGAAACGAAGTATGCTTGTTAAAGAGTATGTCAATAAGTTCAATCAGTTGGCAAGGTTTGGTCTGGAATTGATGAACACCCCGCATAAGAAAACTTTAAGTTTTATGAAAGGATTAAATCAACCTCTTCAAGCATTGGAACTATATCATACACCGATGGGGGGAACTTTTGAAAGATTTGTTGACATAGCATTAATGCATGAAGAGTGTAAGGATGATAAGAAAGAGGTTAAGACCAATGAGACGTAAAACAAGAAAGTGTGGCCCAAGAAAGAAACGTAAAAGAAGGGTGGAAAGAACGATAAGGCTCGGAATAAGAAGAAATGTCATAGTTGTGGGAGTTTGGGTCATCTAGTCAAGATTGCAGAAAAAGGAAGAATGCTCATTTCAACTGTGGTGAAGTTGGACACTATACGAGGGAATACCCGAAGAAGCAAGGGAAGAGGCAAAGGGAAGGACCTTCTAGAGGGCAGGTGCATGCTCTCGAGGCCGGTGGACCGGGCAGAGGTAGGAAAGTTTTTGTTGAAGATTTGATTTCCCTTTCCGATCATCCAGTTAGGACTCTTTTTGATTCTGGCCCTTCTCATTATTTTATATATGATTCTGTTGTTGAGTCTCTGCACCTTAATACTAGTATTTTTTATGATCCCATTATCATCTCAAACCCCATTGGGGGCATGGCTCATTTGTCTATGATATGTCAAGGTTTGAGGATATCTGTGTTAGGCGTCGAGTTTGAGTGCGACGCGTATGTGCTTTGTTTTGTAGGCTATGGTCTGATTCTAAGGATGGATTGGTTAGCCATGTATGGTGCCATCCTAGACTGTGATAGGAGGGTCGTTAGACTTTTGACTTCCCGAGGGAGGACTCTCGAGATTTCGCATGACCCAAAGGGGTTTGTCATGCTTAGTTTCCTAGAATCACTTGATGCTTCTGTTGACGATTTGCGATCTGTACCCATACTCTATGAGTATCCGGATGTTTTTGATGAGGTTAGAGGGCTTACCTCCTACGCGTGAGATTGATTTTAGGATATACTTGGTGGATAATATGAAGCCAATCGCATTGCATATGCTCCACATGGCTCCTAGGGAGAGGAGGGAGCTTAGCAAGCAATTAGGGGAGCTACTTGAGAAGGGGTTTATTCGGCGAAGTATATCAGAATGGGGTGCTTCAGTTGTCTTCGCAACCAAGGTGGATGGCTCACTTCGTATATGTGTGGATTACAGGGAGTTGAATAAGCTCACCAAGAAGAATAGGCACACACTCCTGAGGATTGGTGATCTATTTAACTAGCTTGTTGGCGCATCTGTTTTCTCACAGTTAGATCTGGTCACAAGATTTCATCGGCTGAGGGTGGCCGAGGACAGTATAGACAAGGCCGCTTTCATAACTCCAGATGGCTTCTTTGAGTGGCTAGTCGTGCTTTTGGGTTGACAAATGCACCCTCGTATTTTGTTGATCTGATGAGTAGGGTACTTAGGGAGTTTCTTAACAAGTTCGTTGTGGTCTTTATGGGTGACATCCTGATTTTCTCGAAGAGCGAGGAAGAGCTTGCCCGACATTTAGGAGAGGTTTTGAGGACACTCAGAGCACACCAGCTTAAGGTGAAATTCTCCAAGTGTCACTTTTAGAGAAAGGAGGTAAGATTTCTAGGGCATGTGGTCACCATGGATGCAATAGCAGTGAATCCCGCAAAAGTAGTTGCAGTTCAACATTGGAAGTTGCAAAGAATTCAACTGAAGTGAGAAGTTTTCTTGGTTTGGCGGGCTATTATAGGAATTTTATCAAGGATTTCGCAAAGATATTAGCCTCACTCACCAGATTGACGAAGAAGAATCTGACCTTTTCTTGGAGTATTGATTGTGAGGATACTTTTAGCAGTTAAAGAAGGCTCTGACAAAAACCCCAGTTTTGACATTGCCTGATGGGAACAAATTGTTCATAGTGATGCATGTGGTATAGGGCTTGGTGTCATCTTAATGCAAGAGGGAAGGGTAGTATGCTATAGCAGTAGATAGTTGAGAGTTCATGGGAGGAACTACCATATGCATGATTTGAAGTTGGCTGCTATAGTGCTCACACTTAAGACTTGGTTGTATTATCTCCTTAGAGAACGGTTCGAGTTATACACGGACCACAGGTCGCTCGAGTATCTGTTCTCGTAGAAGGATCTCAATTTGAGATAGCACAGATGGATGGAGTTCCCGGCATCCTATGACTTTGAGATTCCTTATACCCTTGGCAAGGGTGTAACACCTTACGTCCATTAATGTCACTCACAAAGGAAATGCATCAACTTTCATGGAGCATTATAAGAGTATAGAACAAAACATCACAAGACAGATATATAAAAATGGTACTTCAAAATTTAAAAATAACTTCATTGCAACGAAAATGGAACATAGTTTAGTTACAACATCAATACCAACTAATAAAACCAAGTACACAAATATCCATCTTGGTCAAATTATTACATGAAAACCAAAAGCATCATCCCGTTACAAATAGCCATAAGAAAAAAAGATAAAGCTGAACATTACTTTCAGCAACTCCAAGCACTTCCAAAAGAGAGAGAAAGAGATCCAAGTCAAGCTCAACTAGTCCCACCGTGAGAACCTGGAGGGGGGAAAGGAAAGAAAAGAGGCGAAACAAACGAGGTCAGACATAAAGTCTAGGGAGTCCAGTGACTTTAACAATATAATCATTAAAGTAACAGGATAAGAACATAAACTGGATATAAGAAATGACTGTAACATAAACAGGTATGACAAGGTAAGCAAGATGGACAAGATAAACGTTGATTACGCTTCTAATCACTATAAGATAATTCCTACACCACACCACTACTAGTTACATAGAAATTTTATCCCTCTTACTAATTATAATGATAATGGTAGTTTCAAGTACCCCTAGTTATTGTCATATGTGCCGCCTGCTCCTATCTCCACTAGTTCTACCCACTACCCTCCCCATTCGATCGGCTCCCTAACTCGTAGATACCCGTGTTGGTCCCACAGTAGGGTGTATCACTCCCTAAAGTGGAAACCCGATACTACTAAGGATGCACGGCTCATACCTACACGATGCAACAACGTCTTACCTACCAGCCCAGACCCATGCACGCACATGACTCCATTATACTTGCGTTGCCACCGCTAACCCGTTTAACCTCTTACAATCAATCCAGTAAGCGTGTCCCGTCCTCAACCTAGTTCGAGCTCACATAGATACTAAATGGGTTATTGGTTGAAAAGGGTCCCCATACTTGACACAAGCTTCCCGTTTATGCCTGGTCCCCACTAGGATTTCCCATTTAACCCTTTCTTATTCATGTCTTCTTACATGTTTCAGCTTGGTTAAGTGTTTCTAATTATATTTCACATGTCACCCACTTAACCCCATGTCCCACTACAAGTCTTATCTTGGTTAAGTGTTATTTAATTCATTATAACTGTAATCTTGCAAGACCTCCCACATTAGATTCCATTTTGCGGTTGCTGGATTTGTCGGGCGGGTCCTGGCAGGCTTATACCGCAATCTGAATCTAACATCGTTTCCTTGCCTTATTACGCATCTAGTTTATGCCTTTGACCTCTCACATTAGACTTCCGTTGGCGGTTGTTGGATGTGTCGGGAGGGTCCGGGCAGGCTCATACCGCAAACCAATTCTAACCTCATGTCTTAGGCGTTCATTATCTCATTCTATTATTCAAACCCAATTTGAATTAATATCCATATTCCAATTTGTCCATAATTCACAATTTAGGCTATGTTCATAATTCTCATTCTAATTATATCCATAATTCCATGTACATAAATTATACCAATTTATGCCCTAAGTTAATTACATGATTACAAACCAATTTATGCCAATTACATAATATTCAATGTTTTCCCAAACTTTTCCCCAACATTCCTACGTCATTCGTACGTAAAATTCACATAATATGTTAGGCTCGTCGTTAGCCTAACTCGTAAGAAAAAGGAAAATAATAGGGAAAGAGACATCATCTACACATAATATAGATCCAATAATCATATGGAATATGAACTTGCATAGAATATGATATATCTAATCAACATAAACTTGCATAGATCTAATTAACATAAACTTGCATAGATCAAATTAACATAAACTTGCATAGAATAGGATAGATCTAATCAACATAAACTTGCATAGATCTAATTAACATAAACTTTCACAGATCTAATTAACATAAACTTGCATAGATCTAATTAACATAAACTTGCATGGAATGGAACAGATCTAATCAACATAAACTTGCATAGATCTAATTAACATAAACTTGCATAGATCTAATTAACATAAACTTGCATAGATCTAATTAACATAAACTTACATAGAATAGTTCTAATCAACATAAACTTGCATAGATCTAATTAACTTAAAGTTGCATAGAATAGATCTAATCAACATAAACTTGCATAATCTAATTAACATAAACTTGCATAGATCTAATTAACATAAACTTGCATAATCTAATTAACATAAACTTGCATAGATCTAATTAACATAAACTTGCATAGAATACAGTGGATCTAATTAACATAAACTTGCATAGCATAGAATAGAGTAGATTAAATTACGCATATGAATCTATAAAATAGATCCAATAACATATGATAACAGAACTGACATATCTCAACATAATAGATCTAATAGCATATGATACAGGCATAGTCATACAGTCCAATTCACACTTATCACTATTATTTTTAATTAATTATCTTGTGAAAGTAACTGTACTCACAATTGTAGAAGAAGAAAGAATATAGATCTGAATTAAGCGTTTGTTGTTGTTCTAGAATCGTTCCCCTTTTTCACAATTCCTATGCTTTGATTCGTTGAAGAAGAGAAACTAGTTTGGTTTTGGATGCAGCAGCATGGAGGCTTATGAATGAATTTAGTTTAGATTAGGTTAGATTAGATGTGCTTATATAGACGTATTAGCTTAGTTAGAGCCTTTAGATTAACTAGAAGATCATCAGAACCACACAGCTCAAAGACACGTCATCCAGCCAATCAGAAGAAGACACGTCATCAGATCTCTCCAGAATCCTGTGAAGGTTTCTGGCTCGGCGTGGACGCACTTCCCAAGTGTGCCAGTGCATTTTTTCTGGTGCACTTCCCAAGTGCGCCAGTGCATTCTGGTCCATTTCCTGAATTTTCTACCCAACTTCTATCATCCGTAACTCGTTCATACGGCATCCGTTATACGCAAACTCGGACTCTATCTCAAGTAGAATTCCGAGACGAACATAATGGCGTATCCCATTTTACTTAATTCTTCTTTTAATAATTAATAATTATTTAATTATCTCTTATGTTATGTTCTAAAATTATGGGGTGTTACATTCTCCCCTCCTTAAAGGATTTTGTCCCCGAAATCTTCAAGTTAAGAAGAATGCATCCTACCATCCAAACATCCATCTACTCATCCATCATCCACAAGTATCCATTGTCCTTAAAAGACTTCTAATGATATATGAACATATGCAAAAGTGTTTGTATATGTTCCTTATCTAATGTAAAGATCAAGCGGTCTACTGATTCAGTTGACCTCCTTAATGTAAAACATGATAGTGCCATGCGTCCATTATGTATGCAAAAGAATCCTAATGATACATATCATTTCTATATGAGTGCACAGTCATTCATTCAAATGCAGCATCCATATGATAACACATTCAATATACATCCATAAATTTAAGCATGCACACTTATTACTATGCAATATGAAAGTGATTGAGCCGATCTAGTGCTTAATGTGTGTGTAAATGTATCCACGAGCAACCACTAGCAAACACTTACATTCACTTGCATCCACCAAACATAACATGTCTCAAACACATGTCTACAACCACAGGATTTTCCTACCTAAAGATCGAAGATGTAATCGAGAGGATATACTAAACGATAGAACAAGTATAAACAAAGCAGCAGAAAAAGGAGAGGTTAAGAACATACCCTCAAAAAGGAAAGGGTGCGACGCACGCATCTTGTCTTCCGTCTCCCAAGTCGCGTTCCCTTGATCATCTCCCTATTGGACTTTAACCAACTTGACCTCTCGGTTGCGTAACTTCTTGACCTTCGATCCAAGGATGCATGCAGGAGCTCGTCAAATCGTGGCATCTCGCTCCACTTCCACTTCTCTAAGCATGCTCGGCTCTACCACTTCCGCAGTATCATGCAAACACTTCCTCAAATGCGACACGTGAAACACGTCATGAACACCACTAAACTTCTCGGGAAACTTCACTCTGTAAGTCATTTGTCCAATCCTCTCTGTAATGGGGAATGGCCCTACGAACCTTGGTGCCAATTTCCCTATAGATCCAAAGTGAACTACGTTCCTCAGCGGTGATACTTTAATAAAAAACCATGTCTCACTACTACAAAACTGACCTATAGCTTCTGTTGTTTACCCCCTGTTGCTTCTGTTCTACAACAGAAGCAACTGCAAGCGAAGCAATAAGCTAAAATTTGTTGCTTCGGCTGAGGAACAGAAGCAAAAAAGTCTTTTTTTGCTTCGGTTTCTTACCCATGTTGCTTCCGTTCAACATCAGAAGCAAATGAAGGCGCAAATAGATCCAAACTTGTTGCTTCTGGTACACAACAGAAGCAAAAAAAAGGGCAATGGAGTTTAAAAAGATCTTACTTGTTGCTTTTGTTGTGCTTACATCAGAAGCAAAAATCTATATTTGACAAAAAAAAAAAAAAAAAACCTTGCATACCGCTATAATTCTTAAACAAGCAATGAATATATATCACAAATAAATATCTCTTGCAAATTATATAATAAAACTATATAATAATATGAATGGACAATTGAATGTAATAATTTCATTCATAGTGTTATATCCATACACTTAAGATCAACAATGTAACAGAAAACAAAATAATTCAGTAATACTGCAAATAATCTTGCCTTAACACGAGAAAGCACCAAGTACTAACTAAAAACTACAACTTACTAATTACAAAATCATAGTTGTCAGATGAAGTGCGGTATTTACAAAATGTAGCTCTTACTAAAAATAATTTTCAGAAACAAACCAAGCCTCTGATTTCTTCAAATGTGTTGCTCTTTGATTGTTGGCTACAATCTAACATAGTGCAAAACCTGGACAACAAAGTAAAATGGACGTTTTAGTGAGTATCCAGCAATGATGTTGCTAACAAGAAATGATTTTTTTGAAAGAGCTAACAAGAAATGATATTATACAGATGATTTTATTAATAGCTAACTGCAGATGATGTTTCTCACAACAATGATGTTACAACATTCACACGCAGCATGGACTTTCTCACTGACTATAACAAACTGCAACAAATCCCTAACCAATTTTTCAATATTTAACTAGCTTTGAATCTAATTACTAAACTACTAATGTATTTATTAATTTCATGCGGCCATTTTGTGTGCACATTGATTTCAAGTAATGTACTAATAACAAATAGTCATAGGCAATGCAGATATTAAACTACTAACTGTTAAACTACTATTGTATACATTGATTTCAAGTAACGGAGATCACCATGACCGTATGTTGTTTTTATTCAATTAATATCAAACCCGTTGTGGTATACATGACAAAATATTTCTAGGTGCAAATATTGCCAAACGTCTCAAAGTATATTATGGACATATAAAGTAGTTAATTAGTTAAATTTTGCATTTTTTTTAGTTCTTTGTACAAGTTTTTTTTAGTTCTTTAGTTAAATTACTTGTGCTACTGACCAGAAATACAAGTTTGAATTACCCGTTTTTCTTACAGAATGTGAATAAAGTTCTCCTTTAAACATATTACGGATTTACAACGGTCTAAACCTGATATATATTGAATAAAATCAATAATTTGATGCTATGAGTTATATCGGCTAAAAGAAAAGAAAAGGACTTTTACCGAAGTATCGGCAGATGTTTGATCATCGTCACAGCCACTAAACGAAATTACTTCCCCCATTTGAACCTTTCCAAGCCCCATTTCTTGAACGATGATCTTCCCAAACATATTGCCCATTCCTAAATAAATATTAAATTTGACACCTATTAAGCATTTGTTTACATTAAGCTATGATTAATCGCATTTTAAGTAAGTGCATATCTGACGTGGTAAGACTGAATAGAAATTGGTGTAAATCCTATTCAGAAGACTAATGATATGAAGGTGTGCAAACTACAGCAACATGTCTCCACTATATGCATATTTTAATGAGAAGAACCCAAGTTTAAAAAAAAAAAAAGGGAGTAGACAATTTTATTTGCGCTTCAGCACTTCAAACTGACCGGCATGACTTGACCGCTAACTGCCATTTTGCTCATTAATTAGTTACTGCAAATTATTGTCATAAAAATAACAATTAGTTCTAAGAAGCTACATGTATACCTGGTGTGTTATCCTGAAAGTACGTGAAAAAAGGTTCCTTATCTTTAACTAAAAGTCTCTCACACTCAAGACACTGCAAATTCCTAGCATTTTCAATTCTGAAAGTGAACAAATAATTGAATTGAAATGTTCCACCGGCTTTGACCAAGATGATTGTCCGATTGTCGTATGAAACTAGAGAGGGAAGTACACATATTTTTTTCATATCCATGTCAATGAAACATCATATACCATTAGCCTAAAATGTCATGTGTAACTATCCCAGTCAATGCAAAGGTATCATCCTTGAAAAACTATTGTAAATCAAAATAATTTCAATATTTTGTATCTTTTTTCGCCCAAAATAATAAAATTTGCTACCGAAATCCACGAGATAATACTCTAAGAAAACTGAGAATGACAAGCAGAACACTGTCCAACGGTTACCAAATAAACTTGCCCAAGGGAATCATGCTACACACAGGCAGCAACTCCAAACCCAGAAATTACAGGAACTAAGAATGACATGTTGCAAAAAGCAACAGAAAGATGGCACAAACCACTGACATGAAAAGAAAACATATCAGTATCACCTCGCTTTACCAGTAACTGAAAGTAAAGAAAACAAGCAGATCTGCAGATCAGAGAGGCAAAAAGACATCAAGCATCGAAGCCAAGCCTCATAACAGCAGAGTTCTCAAACCAATTCCCTAGCCACGTTCAAGAGAGAGTAGAAAAACGAAACACGAATTCACCAGAACTAACCCAAGCTCCTCAACTAAATCGATTAACAGACCAACACCTAATTGATAACCAATGAGGATGGGTGGTCATGCTTAAAGAGGATGGCAAAGGAAGATGTCGGTTTCAGCTAACACAGTCAAATGAGGGGAGGCAAAAGGGTTTGCAAAACTCAAATGAAGGAGGATGCATAGAAACTCAACAGAGTTAACTTCATTAAGTTGGCAACAAGTCATTTTCATGCAGTAACAAATGGAAGCATGCACTGTTAAAAACAAAGGATGTGATACAACTCAAATTGGTAATGAATTCATCCAGACTTGAATACAAACAAAAGATGGAAGACCAGTTTTATTGAAGTCAACTCCAGACTAAACCATCCTAACAAACAAAACACTAAATTGACCATTCATTTGCTTAAGATAAATTAAATAATGCATGACAACTGCTCAGAAAAAAGATGGATCGTGTACCATGATGAAGCCCTGAAACAATGAATCTACCCCATTCACTGTCTTATGTAGCATAATAAATGATATCAAGGATAAAATGGTTATGAATTCCATCATACGTTATCACATAGCTTGGCTCTTTCGGGTCTCTCTCAACTCTCTTCTTCACTTTGCACCCTTCAGTCGAACATCTATAGTAGTTCCTGATCATTTTATAACATATGTTATACACTATGCATCTCCATGATTACATTTCAAAAATGCAATATGGTAATCCCCTAAACTACTTCCATATATCAACAAAATGATATATTTTGTAGGTTGCACTATCAGGAATTGGTTCATGATTTGTATTTGTTAAGCATCAAGTGTTTATTCAACACATGCACCCAGAATATAAGTGCTTCGAATTTGAGTTCATACGAAATATAAAAAACATAGGATGAAATGGATATTTTATAACATGAATATGAGTGCTATTACCTGGGATTTGGACTATTTTTGACTGATTTCTTTCCATATTTCCTCCACTTGAACCCATTGTCCTTGACTTCTACATCGGATATTGTTCTGAATGTGCCTCTCGTTTCTCTTTCTTTGCTCTGTTGCTCACTTCTACATTTCACAAAGATGCACAAATTTCATCAGATAATTGTGTTATATACAGAAAATACAGAAGCATGAATAACACAAAAATGCACCGCTAGTTACCTAATATTATTGCTGTTGCCATGGTTAGTAGTATATCTAGGGATTGGAGAAAACAACAATTGGTTTGGTAGCTGAGAAGCAGATCCACCAGAGAAAAGAGGGGATTCAACAAGGCTGTTATCAAACAAATTATAGTCTGAGATGTCTAATGGATCGTTGTAATTGTTGTAGAAGAAATCATCCATGCTAGCACCACTGTAATTATCAACAGCAGCCATTAAATGTGTAAATAAATAAACGTATGTTACTATTTTTGCCAAAGTTCTATATTATCTTGGTATTAATATAGGAGTAATATGATAGTGACAAAACCATTAATTTAATAAATGACTTCTTCCTACTGAAGCTTCCTTTCCTAGGTCATCTATTTCAAGTTTTATTTGCTTTTCTTGGTGGCTAAGCTCTAGGTTCTCCACGGTATTTGGATTATCATCTGCTAAAATGTTCTGTAAATGTAATATATTTTTTGACATGCTGTTGTCCTTTGTTAAAATATTAAAATGGTTTATTCAACATTTCATACTGAGTTTGGGTTTCATATGTGTAAAATTTATTCAGAATTGATTTTTACAGTACTGATACACATGACTACATTACATGAGTTTGCATAAATTCACTTTATTGCTTTGAGAGAATTTTGGAATGAATACAAAGTTTAGCACAGTGTATATGTAGTACAAGACTATGTACATATAGATTATCTAATAAAAGTTTGGGCTTTAATGCTTGGCCCATTTCCCGACAGCCTAATAGTTGGTTTGATAAATGATACTCTCTGATGACAGCCGCATATTCTATCATACGGTGAAAAAACTCACGACACAAGTAAATTTGGCAAAGAAACTAACAAGCCAAAATTTTATTGTACAAAAACTCTCGACACAAGTGAGCCCGGTAAATAATTTTTTAACAAATAAAGAACTGAAAGGTTGGACAACAAGCCAACAGAGCTATTATACAAAAAACTATTTACAAGCATATAACTAAAGATATAAAATAATGAAAAGGCACAGATATAAAGAAAAATGGCTTAAAAATCATAAAATGAACAATATATTTTAATTCACTTCTCATTTTTCACACAAAATAAATATTTATTTTTCAAGTTTTGATGTTGTGTAATTTTATTAAAATGAGCATAAAATAAATAATATTTTATTTATACATCAAATATTTTATACACAAACTAAATATTATTCACTTTATACACAAAATATTCTGTACATAAAATAAATATTTACACAAAATAAGTATCAAACTAATATGATTTTTTTTGTGTTATTTAGAAATGGTAATAAACAGTGTAAAGTGAGATGCTCCTGGCAGCATACTACAACATATTGGAAAAATATTCATGATCACTTGCTGATGTGATCAATCAAATGCAAAAGCAGGCAAAATGCATACATTTGGTTTGTCATTTTTTGTTTTGAATATGTCTAAGTTCCTGTTATGAAAGATGATGAGCTAGTGAAGTGGTAGTGTGTGTTGGCCTTATTATAGGGCAATTAAGGTTCAATTCCTTGCACGCTTTTGCTTTCACTGATTTCTGCTTTGCTCAAGAAAGTTCTATCGAATTTTATTTTGCTCAAGAAATTTTTTTTATCAGGGCCAACCAGAACAGTTGAGCCATGTCTGGGATATAATTAAAACATAAAAAGCAATTTATCCCCATCATCATTCGTCATAACACTACTAGATATGAACAGTATTCCATCGGGCCGTTCCAACGGCCTCCAACGGAGGTTGACCAACGGCTTCCAACGGAAGCCAAAATTCTTATCTGTATACGGTTTGTAAAATATACGCCGTTGGAAACCGTTGGCGGCCGTTGTTTTTAAGCCGTTGGAAGCTGTTGCCACCCGTTACACGGGCGAGCAGAAAAACGTCCCGAGCCTTCCTCCTTCTTCCCCATTTGCTTCCCCCACGGTTTTGGAAACAAAATCCCTAAATTTCACCCCTTTCAATTCTGAAATCGCCAATTTCAATCCATCTTCCGCGTAGGATCTCTCCAACTCCCTCAAAGCACTCTCTCATCCTCTCTATTCTCCTATTCTCTTTGATTTTGAGGTATGTGTTTGTTCTAATTTTTGTTTAATACCCTATGTTTAGTGTAATTGATGCATAATTAGTGTATGTTTGTGTGTGTAGTGATGTTAATTAGTTGCCAATGTGGGGTTTTATCATTTTAGTTGCTAATTTAGGGTTTTTACTTATAAATTATTTGGTTGTTGTTATGATCTAGGGTTTGAATTAGTTGAAGTAGTTGTTGTTATATGCATGTATATAGTTGCTAATGTTGGTAATCTAGGGTTTGATTAGTTAAAGTTGACTATGTATATATGCATGTATATAGTGTTATGTATATAAAGTTGACACTCCACGCATTTGTTTATTTGGTTAACGCCCAATTAATCGAAAATAATATTTAGTCAAAAACGTGTCGTGAAAATACAAATATTTAAGTTTGTGTTTTTTGGGCTAAGGCACACAACGGCGCTAAGGCGCACAAAGGCATAAAAAAAATATTTCAATCGCAATAAAAAACCAAATCGTAATATGTTACATTCGTAAAGCCTTAGAGAGTTTTTTTGGCCCCGTCTGATAAGTATTGTATATAATCGTTATGTGAATGTTCGTTTTATTAACAAAACGGACATTTATATTCATCATATACAATATTTGTTGGATTTGTCCTTTGTATTGGACAAGTTACGAATACAATAACGAAATTAAATCTCGTAAAATATTTCATTTTAAACGGTTCTCAAAATTTCGAAAGTACTTCCTTTATGTTCCCTGTGTACACGCAATTGTGTACTGTTCAGGGAACTAAAGGGAAGTGCTGCCGAAATTTTGTTGAATCGTTTAAATTGAAAAGATTTACGCGATTTAATTACGTTATTGTATTTGTAATGGGAGGTAGGATGACCCACCTGTAACTGATCAATTAACATAATTACATGCATTCAACAATAAAATTGTGAATCTATTTCCAACTATTGATGTTATAAAAATTATAAAAATTGTGAAGTTTAACATTTTTTCTAATTTTATATGTACTTAGGAAAAATGGATCACGATTACTTTATTGATCGAAGTTGGATGTACAAACGAAGAGAAAGTGATGGCACAATAAACAAACATTTTATTAATGGTGTCGGGGTGTTTATTGATTTCGCGTTACGTAACAAAGGAAACGAAGTCGAAATCCGTTGTCCTTGTAGTAGATGCAAGTTATTGAAGTATTTGGTACCACAACTGGTTAGAGTTCATTTGCGTCAGTATGGTTTTGTGTCGAACTATTCAGTTTGGGATCGTCATGGAGAACCGTTAGCATCTACTTCTACACAAGTAGAAGATGTCGTAGTGAATAATGAAATTGCTACGACGAATCTCGTAGAACAAATGGTTTAAGATGCTGCACGTTCAATGTTCCCAGTTCAACAATTTAACGATAACGATGGTAATGATGACGATGGTAATGATGACGATGGTAATGATGAAGAAGAACCAAATATTGAAGCTAAAAATATATATGATTTATTAGATGCAGCGAAAAAAACCCTTTGGGAAGGCTGTGAAAGAGGAACTCAATTATCAGTAACCGCTGAATACATTGCAATGAAATCGAAATACAATCCCACGGAAGCTGGATTTACAGCTGTTGTACAAGCTGCGAAGCGACATATGCCTCCTAATAATTTGATGTGCGAAAATCATTATGAAGTTAAAAAAATGATGTCGGCCTTTGGTTTACCATATCAAAAAATAGATACATGTCTAAAGGGTTGCATGCTATTTTGGAAGGAAGATATCAACCTTAAGAAGTGTTGAATATGTAATGAGGAAAGATACAAACCTAGAAAGAAAAAGGGAAAGGAAGTCCCGTACAAACGTATGCATTATTTACCTATTATTCCTAGACTTCAAAGGTTATATGCATCTTCCGTAACCGCGCAACATATGAGATGGCACAAGGTGAGAACACAGGAAGAAGGTTCGTTAACACACCCGACCGATGGAGAAGCGTGGAAGCATTTTGACCAAAAGTACCCTAATTTTGCATCCGAGAGTCGTAATGTTAGACTTGGTTTATGTACAGATGGATTTTCACCATTTTCTCAATTTGGTTCTAAATAGCCATCTTGGCCTGTAATTGTAACACCTTTTAATTTACCTTCGTGGATATGTATGAAAACTCCTTATATGTTTCTCACAATTGTCGTTCCTGGTCCTGATGATCCGACACAAGGAATCGATGTTTATTTACAACCGTTGATTGAAGAATTAAAAAAATTGTGGTATGAAGGGGTAGAAACATATGATATTTCGCAAAAGAAAATTTTTCGTATGTATGCTTCTCTGTTGTGGACAATTAGCGATTTTCCTGCTTATGCAATGCTTTCAGGTTGGAGTACGGCTGGTCGTCTAGCTTGTCCGTACTGCATGGAAGAAACAAGAGCATTTTCTTTACCTATTGGGAGGGAAGAAAATTTCATGGTTTGACTGTCACAGATGTTTCCTTCCTATTAATCATCATTTTAGAAAAGATAAGAATTTTTTTACCATCGACAGGCTTGAAACTTTGCGACCACCAAAAGTACGGACAGGTGAAGAAATTTTTGAACTTGTGAGAGATTTTCCCAAGATTCATGAAAGTGGAGTACAGTCAGAAATTCTAGGTAAATCAACGACTCATAATTGGTGGAAACAAAGCATATTTTGGGAATTGCCTTATTGGAAAGATCTTCTTATTCGTCATAATATTGACGTGATGCATAATGAGAAAAACGTTTTTGATAATGTAATCAGCACAATTTTGAATGTCAAAGGAAAGACAAAAGATGATTTGAAATCAAGACGCGATATCGAAGTAATATGTAATCGTCCGGAGCTTCATATGAAGGCAAATGACACCAAAAAACCGAAAGCATGCTATGAACTCGATAGTAATCAAGTTAAAATATTTTTAAAATGGATTGAAGGATTAAGATTCCCAGATGGTATATCTTCCAATCTTCGTAGATGCGTCGACTTTAAAAACAGCAAACTTGGCGGGATGAAAAGCCACGACTGTCATGTTATGATGGAAAATTTATTGCCCGCCGCTTTCAAAGAATTATTGCCTGTAAAAGTTTGGACTGTTGTAACAGAGCTTAGTTTGTTCTATAAAGAGCTTTGTTCTACTACATTAAAACTTGATCGTCTATGTAAGTTAGAGGAAGAAATCCCTATATTGCTCTGCAAACTGAAAAAAATATTTCCTCCAGGATTTTTCAATGTAATGGAGCATTTACCTATTCACCTTCCGTTGGAAGCACGCCTTCGAGGGCCTGTGCAATACGGATGGATGTATCCGTTTGAAAGGTATATTAATTTTTAGTTAATTAAATTTTGATTAGTGAATCGTGTAATAAAAATTATTTAATTACATTATTTCTAAATAGATATTTAAATCATCTAAAGAAAAAAGTGAGGCAGAAAGCTCGAGTTGAAGGTTCCATTTGCAAATCATACATCGAAGAAGAAGCTTCATTTTTTTTCTCTCATTATTTTAGTGATCATGTGAACATATCATTTGTAAGTACTGCGCGTAATGATGAAGACATAGATCAAGATGACTGTCCAGCGACTTTATCTATTTTTAAAAAACATGGACGTCCTTCTGGTAGATGTGCGGAAGAATGGCTGAATGATAAAGATTATAATGCAGCACACACATATATCCTTCTCAATTGCACTGAAGTTGCACCATTTGTTAGGTAATGACCTTATACATCTACGTATACACGTATTAAATGTTTAATCATATATGTAAGATTTGTTTTATAATTGCAGCATTTATGAATCACGGTATCCAAACGGCGATATCAGCAAAGAATTCGCCAGTTGGTTTAACAATTATGTTTTTGATCCAACAAATTGAATTGTGGATGAAGGATTGAAACATTTGGCATTGGGACCTAAAAGACTTGTCAAGACATATCCAATATTCTTTGTCAATGGATATAATTTAGCACTAAAGAATATGGTGCTGAAAAACTAACAGACAATAGCGGTGTATTTGTTAAAGGTAGTGATGATCCAAACGACCATATACACGATTTTTATGGCGTGCTAAACCAAATTCTGCAATTGTCATATTTCACACGACCCGCAGAAGAAGTATTTTTGTTTAAATGCAACTGGTTCAGCAACGTTTCAGGTTCTGGAATAAACGTGCATTCAAAATATAATCTTATAGAAGTGAGACATACTTCCCGTTATTATAAGTACGATCCTTTTGTACTTGCCAAACAAGCTTTTCAAGTTTATTATGCTCCTTATCCATCTATGAGAAGAGACAAAATAGATTGGTGGGCTGTTTTCAAAACAAAGGCAAGGTTTACTTTTGATGGACGTAATATTCCCGACGACCAAGCTTATCAAGCAGATGTCGAGGAAAATCCGGAAATAGTAATAACCGATGATCAAACAGACTTTGGACCTCTAAACGATGAATCGAACACATTAGTTGACGTATTTGAGACTATAAATGAACCAAATATGGAGGAGGAAATGGAGTCAGATTCTGAAAGTGACGAGGACGACTTATAACCAATAATTCTCATTTTAAAAAGGTAATTTTATATTTCTATTAACAAAAAACATATAGAATCATAGCCGTTCCTTGTTTTTAACATTTTAAAAAGGTATTTATGTTATGACATTTCTATTAACATGTATTCATGTTATCTCATGCCTTGTTTTTTTATAGCTCTTTCATGTTTATGCTATTTATGTTGTTATTTGTAACAGGTGATGTCTCAAGGTGCTGATGAGGGTGGACCATCTGACTTATCTCGTCCTGTGGTCTGGCTTAAGCGAAAAGCCAGTGAGGGTATGTACTAAATTTTTAGTATAAATTTAATTATGTTAACTACAATAAATTATATAATTTATTGCCATGATTTTTTCTCTCTCTTTTAACATAGGGGTTTTGAGTTGGAGCCGTCCAACACGGTCCTCAGTATATCAAAACGCGCATATCAGGCTCGCACCAACGCATGTTGGCCCACATGGACATCGGTACCCGACATAGTTAAAGAGACCATATGGCAAGATTTTTTGGTATGTAAGATATAACATTTCGTATGTTAAGTAGTTATGCTCCTATTTGATAAGTTCATATGCATGTTATTTTTTAAAAAAAATGCAGGGTTCGGTGGATATGCAGGAGGCAGATTTGGAAGTCGTCAAGCGCCACTGGAATTCTAAAGTGGCAAAAAATTACAGAGAGACAATGAACAGCTTAAAAACAAGTGGAAAGAGACCGATTTGGATAGGCGAGACAGTGTGGAATGAGCTGCTTACTTATTGGAATAATAATCCGGATTTTCTGGTAAATTTACTGCATGTTTAATTTAAATTATTTTATTCAATTAATATGTGTTTTATAATAATACTTTTTTTTTCAAATTTAAATGTATAGGCCTCGTCTGAGAGAAATGCAACTAATCGGAGCAAGAATCTGGTTACGCATCGGGGTGGGTCGAAGTCATTTCAGCACCACCGTGAGGATCTGGTATGTTTAGTACTTGCATCGTTTAAATTTGATAGTTGATTTAATTTTAAGTTTTAATTTATAAGCACACACATATATATATTTATATGCATTCTTATTTCAGGAGAGAGCGTGCATGGGTCCTGTGTCATACTGGGATGTTTTCGAGCATACACATGCATTGAGCCAGACTGACGACACAGGTTCAGTTTCTTACACTTGGGACCATGACAACAAGGCACGCGAGAGATATGTAAGTATATAACAGTTAAGTTAGAGTTATATAATTAATTTAATTAAAATTGCAGTGTTATCTAATTTCATTTGTTTTATGTTTAACAGGAGAAATTTCAAGCACATAGGGCGCACTTACTAGAGTCTACGGGGAGGTCTGAGTTGACGAAGGCCGATGAAGATATGATTTTTGATGCTGTCATGGATAGGCCTACTCGGAACCGCCGATATGGATATGGAAATCTAGAGGTAATACGAAAATTTAAGATTTTGTTTGGAGGAAATGATTTGTCGCATAATAGTATTTTTATATAAACAATTGGTATGGATTTGATTTACTTTAAATGATACTATAAAATAATGAAAATCTGAAATTATATACAGATTGGATCAGGTCAGCATACGTACCAGAGGGCCCAAGACAAAGAAGAGATCACACAGCTTAAAGCACAAATTGCGGAACTTAACGAGCGTGATATTCGTCGTGAGAGGCAGTATGAGTTGCTAAACCAGAAGTTGGAAGATTTCATGAACCGATACGGTGCACCTCCTTCATCCTCTGGTGGAGAGAGCTGATCAGGTTAGCTGGCTTGTTTTGGTTTGTATTTTGAGAGTTGATGATGCTTGCATGTTGTTGTATATATTGTTGTGTTGGTTTGGACATGAGGTTATGACGGTTTGGTGATGGTATGGCTTGGACATTATGTTGGTTATGTTGTTTGGACATGTTTATGTTGTTTTGGCTACGTTCGGATATGGTTGTGATGTTTTGGCTATGTTTGATTGTTATGTTATGTAAATATTGGTTAATTTATGTGTTTTGTGTTTGATTTTTGTTTTATGTTGTGTTTGGGAATATATATGGCTGAGATTGGGAGTTATATGCTCGAAATGGAGCGGTTTGGATGACGTGTTTGTGGTGTTGTGACTGGAAGAAGCAAATGCAAAATCTGGAAGAAAAAAATACCCAGATTTCTAACGGCGCCCAACGGCTACCGACGGCTTACTGGTTTCTCTAAACCAACGTTTTCCAACGGCTAAAGACGGCTATATTTCAACGGTTTTCATCCGTTTCCAACGTCCAGTTGGCCATCGTTGGTGGGACACGTGGCAAAAAATAACAGTTGGAAGCCGTTGGAAAAATTGCGTTGGTTGCATTGGAAGACGTTGGAATCCGTTGAAGTGTATACCAACGGAAAGACCAACGACCTCCAACGGGCTTTCCAACAGCCCCTGGCCGTTGGAAACACCCCTTTTTCTTGTAGTGTAAATCCCCTTTGTCGTTCATCATAACTCCCCTTTGTCGTTCATCATTATACAATCTCGTTTTTTATTTTCTTCTTTTGATTTCTAAACTTTTTGAACTCTAAATAGTGTTGGAAAAACTGACGTCTGATACTGCTTAAATACATCAAGTATATATTTGTAAATAAACAACATACAATAAAAAAATGCAATTATAAAATACTTACAACTCCACACGTTTAGTTCAATACAAAACCCTATCACAAAGCATACATGCCCTCCAACTACTTCTGCACTGACATAGACTTAAACCTCCATGTTACAGTGACGTTTAAGGACAGGTAAAAAGATAAACGAATTGTATAACACAGCTGGACAATATAAGCACTCTTTCAAACTCAGTGAGGAGGCTATAAACTAAAAGCAACATACAGGACATGGAAAATTTGAAATTTTCCAGAATATTAAAATGTGAAAACATGGTCTTATTTGTAATCTAACATGAACTTATATAAAACTATTAGTTACCAAAAATGAAATCATAGTTGCCCGTAAAACATATACTTTCTATTGAGTTATTGTTTAGCACACGCTAAATTAATCTTATGAATGTAGTCCAAACTATTAGTTTATAATTTTATAATTTCCAATAGTGTGCATTCATGTACAGTTATATTCTCCCGTAAGCAATGGGAAAAAGTGTATTTTATTAAAAAATAAGAATTGTAGGGGATAAACAACAATCTGGAAAACTTCCTAAAATAATATATTAGTTGTATTATAAAGTTGAACCATGCACCATTTTTTTTCTAGGCCAATTAACATACGATTAGCACAAGCCTTTTCTTTTTAAAATGCAAATTTATATAATAATCACGTAAAATTGCTAGAAGTTTCATTCCTTTCGATAGGACTGATACTCAACAAATACAAAGAGATTTTTGCCCCTATCTAATTCAAGACCTCAATTTATTGATAAAATGAAAATATTTCAAAAATAAATAGTGACCAAAAGTATATATAAAAAAAAGGCTGCAGTGAATGTTGTGTACATGCAAAAACCCTAGTAAAGCTATAAATTACCAGTTTATAAAACTTTTTTTCTATATCAACGAAAATTTATGGCATAACATACTGTTAGAAATTTTATAATATATTGTTAAATTTAAGAGTATATTAACGGAATTTTATAATATACTAACAATATTTTAAATTTAACAGTATGTTATAATTTTCAATAGTATTTAAATTTCAAATAGTATTATAATAGCTGAAAAAAGCTATTACTATTTAACAGTATTAAAATTTTACTTCTTAAGTCTTAATATTTTGAGAATATTTGAAGGTTGAAAAGGCACAAGATACACAATGGGAAAATATTAAAAAGAACAACGATTGAATTGGTTACCTTTAAAGTTGTTGATGGATGGTTGAGATCACAGATCGATATCTATATCTCTGCAAATACAACGTGAGTATTAGCTATTGATTAATCGAACATTATGTAACTAACAAGACATGAATATACTATCATTTAATCTCAGATGCATATTTGTTTTATAAAACACTAGAAAAAAAGCGTGTGTACTCTATTGTCATACACAAGAAGCACACCAATATGACAGCAAAAAATTGGACAGCAAAAAATTTATTCTACAAGACACAAATTTCACATCCAATATTTCAAATGAAAAGTAAAGGCATGATGGGCATTGAAAAAATTACCCCATTATCCTAAATCCTTCATCATGATCAAAACATGCATAATGTGCATATAAAAATCAACTTCTTCCTCTTGTCACTATTTCAAATCTCGAAAATATCGCCTGAGATCTCCTCTGAGATCTCGTTTTGGGCTCTTTCCGAAACGAAACAACAAATATTACTGTAAATCTCCTTTCGAATATATCTCCCGAGATATTACGATATCGAATGATATATTGACCGAGGCGAGATACTGGATTATCGTCCAAGATCTTTGTTTTTTTGGTTAAAATTTAAATCCGTGCCTTGTTGGATCTAGATTAACCCTAGAGGGGGGTGAATAGGGTTTATCACAGTTTTTAACTGAATTAAAAATCTAATGAGATATATATAATAATAAACAAATCGTAGAATATAGCAGAAACAGAAATGCAGAAAATAAATCACACACAGATATACCCAGCTTCGGCAAAACCTTGCCTACTGCTGCATTTCTAAGGTTTCTAGTAGGTGATAGAACAGATCCCGCATACAAGACCATGTACACTCGCAAACCTTGCTCCTATTCTAACCCTACGCTCAAAACTCTAGTCTGACCGATATCCACTCAATCAGATTTCCCTGTTTACGACCCCATAACCAGAAATCCGGATTTTACAGACTCTGTCAACTGCCAGTCAACAACCTGACTGGATCCCCTAGATTTTACAGACTCTAGAAAACTGGTTCGACGGTTTTACAACTCAAATTAAAAGACAATACAACAAATAGAAAATTAAAACAAGTAGAAACTGTAATTAAAAAATGAATAAAGGAGATTGAATTTAAAGGGGTCATCCCCTTTTTGAATGCATCGGCCCACTTTCTTTGCGTTGCACCCTTTCATTTGACCCTTTTACTTTGCTCTTGAATAGGAAATGACGGCCGTCAAAAAAAAAAAATTAGGGTTTCAGAAAATCCCAAATAAAATCGATCGAGATCGCTCTTCGATTTGCCTCTCTGTCAAACTTGAATGCTCTCTGAATTGTGATGGCTCTCTGATGCTTTCTTGCTCGCTGATTTTGGAACTTTCAAGCGATCGAAAATCTCGTAAGTTCTTTGAATTTGATTCGATTTTTGCTCTGAATTTTTGGGTTGATTTTCGATTATATTTGCCTGTGATGAATGTGGTGTTAATATAGGATTAAAAAAATTCTAAAACTGCTCTCTGATTTCATATGAATGAATTGATTTAGATTTGCATTTGCGGGTGTATTCCCTTTTGAAAGTCATGGCTTTGAATGCTTGCTGTAAATAAAATTGTGGCCCCCTTGATTAAAATCATGCCGTGAATTTGATCTTTGTTGAAATACCTTTAAGGACTTGCCAATTTTTGTTCACTGTCCATAATCAATTTGCCACATCAGTTTTTTTTTTGCTGGAAATCGTATTTCCATCCATTTGTGCTGAAAAAAAAAATAAACTTGCCAAATATTCCTAAACAAGGCTGGAACAATATTGAAATTAAGGAAAGAATTCTTGCAACCAATTTAACATTTGCCAAAAATGATATTGGGATTTCTTTTAATCTCTTTGGTTTCTGAACATGATTTATTTTTCTTCTTTGTTTCCTGGATTAAATGCCATATATGTCACTGTGATTTCCCAAAAACAGTTTGCCAAAGATGTGATTGCTGAAATGAATTTTTATGCCAGATATGCATTTACCAAATTTCTGGAAATCAGTATTGATTTCTTGCCTTATATTCATTACCATATATGTGTAGTTTTGCTTGGTCATTTCTCGTCCATTAAAACAGTACTGCATTTTCTGAAATCAGAAAAAAAATTGCTTCTTGCCAAATATGACTTGTCAAAAACAGGAAAGATTTATTTGCATGTCTCCACTTTGTTTCCTGTTTACTTGCAATACATGCCATATTAATGTGAAACTTTTCTTGCACTTGAACATAGAATTGTATACACCATTCTTTGTATATGCTACTGCCACTTTTGAATCAGTCTGGTTTTAAAAACTTGATCACATATATTGGTTTGACCATTTTGAACTTGCTACTAAAAAAATGATCTGCCTTGAACATTTTGATACCTTGCATTGTTTGTAGCTCATGCACTCACTTGTACACTTGAAAGGTTTTCCACTTGAAACATTGTAGAACTTGATTGAGCTGATGTTATGCCTCGACCACCTTGAACCGTACTATGCTCTGTTTGACCTTGCTACACTATGAATTTCAAACAACTTTTCCATGCACACCATAGCATGTGCATCTATCATCTGTGTTTGCTTATGCATCTTCACTTGTGTGCTGTTTTGGCCAATTGTATCTGCTATGTTTTTGAACTTGAATACTAATGCTTTGTTGGACATTTTGCTTTGTGTCCCCTGTGACTTGTAACATGCTTCATCACTTTGCTGATATACACTGTATAGTTGGAATCACCATGCACTTGTCTTGAACCATGTTTGAGCCTTTGTTTCAATTTTCTGCTGTGCACCATTTTTGCTGAAGCTCCATCATGTTTGCGCAACCACTTTTGTTTGAGATGTTTTGCACTTTGAATTGTGCTCATTTTTTACTTGAAATTTCTTTGTTCGACACTTGGTCTAGTTTATATTGCTTTGATCCTTTGGGTTGCCATTTTCACTTTGTTTTCATGTGCACTGAGTCGAGAAGGTCCACGTGGCAACTCCTCAGTTGCACACTGAATTGGCATGGCAGTGCACACGTGTATATATACACACGTGTGTATATGCAGCCATTCAGAAGATTTCCTGTCCCTGTACATATACAAACCGTCTGCCTAGACGCAGATGAATCAGATCAAGTCATGAAAAATGATGAGAAACACACCAGAAAACTAAGGCAAATAAAATTTTAAAAAATAAAAAATATTTGCTAGAAATTAGAATATTATTTCTGTTCTAGATACTGTGTGTGTTTCTATTGTGACAGGTAAGCAGATGGTGATTGGACCGACAAAGAGCTGTGAAGATAGAAGACAGTGAATGAGAGTGTCAGTGTGTGTCTGTATATATGAAATTGCACAGAGTGAATATAAATGAATGTACAAATAGTGTAGAGTGAACTGTATATGAGTCAGACAGTGAACATGTAAGTATATATGAATTTGTACTGTAATTTGTAATAAACAAATTTGTTTGAAATAAAATATTATTTCATTGTTGTCAAACAAACTTGTTTATTTTAATCAGTCAATATACAAGTACAAATATTCTGTGAATGTATTTAAATAGTGGAGTATTAAATAGCTGTATTGTTTGAATGTTGAAATAGAATATTCAATTTAAATAAAATACTGTATGAATATATGAATGTCTGTACAGTCGTATTCTATTTAAATATAAATATTATATTTCTGTCTTTGATGTATATATAGAACAGTACAGTAACAAACACATTTCAATTAATAAATATTTGGTTGTTATCATCAAACAAAAATCATATAATTGTGTATACAACACCGTTATATACAACAATCTCCCCCTTTTGATGATGACAAACAAATAAAAGATTTTGAGCACAATAAATGTGTTTGACAGTGAAAACTGTACTCCCCCTATTTATCAGCTCCCTCTACAACAGACAACTCCCCCTATAACTGTGCATGAGTGAAATGAATGATATGAATAATAATAAATTTTCAAAAATAATAATATTTATAAAATATTCACCCATAAATCAAAATCTCAGCCCATTCTCCCCCTTTTGTTATCATCAAAAGGATACAGAATTTAAAATAGATGAAAAATGACTAAAAAAATATAATTTTAGCTTAAGAGGAAGAACGATCATCATAAATCTCAATCAGTCAAACAAAAATCATAATATTCTGAGAATAGGTGGAATATTTCACATTATAGAGAATGACGGATTTACGATGAATTTTATATAAAATGAGGAGAGTTAAAAAATGAGTTCCAATTATTTTCCAAAGAAATTTTATAAAATTGAGGTTCAAAAACAGTGATGGAATTTGGACTATAATTAATAATTTAATTTAAGTGACAAAATCGAATATTTTCAAATCCCAATAGCTATCAATCAACAAATCATAATACGTCATAAGATTTCAATACATTTCACAGATTAGAATATGGATTGATAGGCTGGTTTTTAAACACCAGGGAGAGTTTCATATTAATTTCAATTTATAGCACATTTTTTTTATTTTTTTTATTTAAGAGCACACTGACCACGCATAACCAGAGCTTGGATTTTTAAATGAGATAAGTCGCAACTTAAATTATAAGTTGTCTCTTAACCATGCATGACCAGAGCTTGGATTTTTAAATGAGGTTAGACACACACTTATATAATTATTATATATATATTTATCATTTCAGCTTTAAAAGAAAAACTCCTCGGTGTATAAAACCAATATGAATGATAGAAATGTGGTAGGTATAGAAGTGGATTGTGAAATAAATTTCTAAATTAATTATATTATGAAATACGCTCGATTGTACTGGGATCATTCAAAAAAATTCAATTGTCACTAATTCTGAAAAATAACATAGTCCATTTCTGTCACAAATAATTCCACTGTTTATTCAAGAAGATTTTCTAGAAGATATTAACTCTCCATATTTATATAAAGTCATAATGGATGGTAGAAGGATGATAGATAACGAAGATGGTCGTGAAAAAATTGCCAGTTCGAAGATATTATAATAAATATTCAACCATCATGAAAATCCAGATAAAATCTCCTCTTGTTGTGAAATATACTGCAGGCACAATTCATCACAATTTCAAAAACTAATAATAATTTTGATGAATTATAAATACAGTTCAATTTGGGTATTGATTTCAATTTCTGAACGAATAATCAATAAATAATTTTAAAATTGAAAATCAATTACAAGAGGAAATTGAAAAGATCTATACAACACAAGAGGGATTAAAAAATATATACAGCAAGACAAAAAAAACTGCACATCTGATACCAATTGGTGTCTCTATTAATGAGGATTTTAAAATGACACTGGTGGCTAAACAAGAGTATCTTAGTCAACAAAAAAATTAATTACAAAGCAAGCAACTCAAGCACACATATTCCATTTATCAGAGCATGGTAAACCTTTGATACCAAATCAAGCAGTCCTAAAAAATATTTACAAATCAATTTCTTTTAATCAGAGCAGCATGATTCCAAAACAAAACATTTTTCAAAAACAATATCTGAGCAGCACCAAAATCAGTTTCAAAGCACACTTATCAAGACATTTTCTGATGGTCACAAAATATGATTCATGATCCAAGATTAAAAATACCGTTTATTTGAAATCATTTGAGGAAATATGAAAAACTCATGATTCAATGAATCAGTCACATCATATTATAAATTTCAGATTCTGGATATGTGTGAGATTCAATAAATCAATAATTTCAAATGATTTTAAACAAACAAATATTCAAATCAAATCATCATGAAATAGCAGTGAGTTTTAATGACCGTTTTTCAAAAGAATTTTTCACAAATTTTTCTGTCAGTCACACATGAGTAATTTCAGATCATTTACATCAGGCTTAAGAGGTATTCATGATCCAGAAAATTTAGAAAATAATTTATTTGAAATCACTGGAATCAATGTCAGGTTTTGAGATATAATGAATTATTCACATAAGATTGATAATTTCAAATTTAAGTGGTGTGTGACATTCAAAATATCTAGAATTTCAGATGATTTCAAACAAACAAATTTCAACCATAATAATCATGAATAAAGGTGAAATTCAAGATGTATCACTGTGATTCAAGCCAATCCAAAAATCAATGAAATTATCACGAGTGATAAGAAGCAGTGTACTGTAATGAGTATAATATTTCAAGCTTTTCTAAACTGAATTAGAAGAAACTCAAAACAGCAAATTTGTGTGAAATTTCAATTGTTTTTCAGATCTTCAAAAATTTAGAATTCGAATTAACAGTGTTCAAGATATGGCACGAATACATCAACACTATTATGAATTCAGAGAATCAGAAAACAAACTTCAAATCAATTGCAGATATTTACAAAAATAAATTCAAGATCTGGAAAAGATTAAACACATCAGAGTTTTATACAAATGAAGCAGATTTCCAGAAAAAAATATGAATTCTGCAATTGGATGTTAAGGAAGCCCAAAAAAAATTATAGCAGTGATAAAAAAAAGATATAAAAGGAGAGATAAACAAAAAAAATATTTATAAAGATGAGTTTAGAGATTACACCTGAAATCGATGTAAGCAAATGAATCTCTAACTCAACAGGTTTGGCTAAGGAACTGAAAATGATTCAATGATACGAAGTAGTTTGAATCCAATTTCTCTTTCGCAAAGCAGCTCCTCAGCCTTCTCTGGCACCTAACGATTTATAGGATCGAGTGGTCTAACAAAGTTTGTAAAATCACTCATAGTCGTATTCATTTGTTTTGATACCCAGACTTGTTTATATAACAAACCATTAGAATTAACTTTTGTTCCCTTAGGAACCCAAATCTGTTTGAACTTGACGAAGCCCGTTTTATTTTTTGGGATCCAAGAATGTTTAAATGGTTTATTATAAATTGATTTCTCATCACGATTTTGATTCAAAAATCCTTTGAAATTTTCAGAGTTCAAATTTTCAAAGCAGTTCTTTCCAAAGCAGTTTGAGGGATTTTTCAAATCATTTGAATTTTGTTTTCCAAAAACATCATTTTTCCCGAAGCCAAGACCAGATTTATTTCCAATAGAAACTTGGTTTTGTAATAGCATATTCAATGATTTTTTCCCATTAGAAAATTTATCCAAAGTTAATTCTAATTGTTGAATTTTGGATTTTAGATCGCTATTTTCTTTTAATAAATTTCAGCAACTATTTATAGCGATCTTCTGTTCAGCATTGGACTGTTTCAAAACCAAATTCTCATTTTCAAGCAATTTAATTTTGGCTTGGGATTCGGAAATTTCAAATTCAAATCGTTTTTGTTTTTCAAACTCACCATTCTTGGATTTTTCAATCTCGTTTTCAAGTTCTTTCAAAATCAAATCGGATTTTAACAAATTCTCCTTTTCAGCAATTTCAGATTTGGAATTTATATCAGTCTTAAAAATTTCAAATTCCTTTTGTAGAAAATTGTTCAAATTTGACAACTCAATCTTGTTTTCTTTTAAGATCAGAATTTCCTTTTCAAATTTTTGAATGTTTTTGCTGAGATGAACAAGATTGGTTTTCAATTTCAAACAATTTTTGCATCTGAATTTGACGAATTTTTACAATATTCAATTTGTGATTCCAAATCATCAATTTTGTTGGTCAACTCAGAATTCCTAGATTTCAAAGATTTTTTTTTCAACTGAAGTTTATCAACAGATTTAGTTAAATCAGCACAAAAATAAACTAAATCTTCGTATGAGAAATTTTCTGTTTCAACATCTGTTGATTCTCCATCATCTGATCCTTCAGAATTTTCATTTGTAAATCCTGTTAAACAGAACTCTGAATCTGAGTTGACTTTCTCGGGTTTTGAGATAACGTTGTCAGATCTTCCATACTTCGTATTTAGAGTTTCCCAGATTTCCTGTGCAGATAAACAATGGCAGATAAGATTAAACTGTTAAGTACTAAGAAAATCAAATATAATTTTCATAACACGAGTATTGAAAGTAATATCTACACCATCAAATCCATTGATAACAACATCCCAATATTTAATATTAACAGATTTTAAATAAAATTCCATTTCGGATTTCCAGTTTAAAAAATCTGTTCCATCGAAAATAGTTGGAGATGAACTGGGCTGACTCTCTATCGACTAACAACTAGGAAACACCATTACTCTAGTGTTAACAGAAAAACTGGCTCTGATACCACTTGTTGTCTCTATTTACGAGGAATTTTAAATCACCCCGGTGGCCACCAAAGATACCTCAGATACTGGTTTCATGTCCTGCCTCTCGACACGGACAACCACCTACGGGCATGTAGGGGCTAGATTCAATACTTCGCCACATGATCATACAGCGAGAACCCCCTATCATGTTGTTACCTTAAACCAACTCTGATACCACTTGTTGGATCTAGATTAACCCTAGAGGGGGGTGAATAGGGTTTATCACAGTTTTTAACTGAATTAAAAATCTAACGAGATATATATAATAATAAACAAGTCGCAGAATATAGCAGAAACAAAAATGCATAAAATAAATCACACACAGATATACCCAGCTTCGGCAAAACCCTGCCTACTGCTGCATTTCTAAGGTTTCTACTAGGTGATAGAATAGATCCCACATACAAGACCATGTACACTCGCAAACCCTGCTCCTATTCTAACCCTACGCTCAAAACCCTAGTCTGACCGATATCCACTCGATCAGATTTCCCTGTTTACGACCCCGTAACCAGTAACCCAGATTTTACAGACTCTGTCAACTGCCAGTCAACACCCTGACTGGATCCCCTAGATTTTACAGACTCTAGAAAACTGGTTCGACAGTTTTACAACTCAAATTAAAAGACAATACAACAAATAGAAAATTAAAACAAGGAGAAACCCTAATTAAAAAAATGAATAAAGGAGATTGAATTTAAAGGGGTCATCCCCTTTTTGAATGTGCCGGCCCTCTTTCTTTGCGTTGCACCCTCTCATTTGTCCCTTTTACTTTTCTCTTGAAAAGGAAATGACGGCCGTCAAAAAAACAAATTAGGGTTTCATAAAATCCCAAATAAAATCGATCGAGATCGCTCTTCGATTTGCTTCTCTGTCGAACTTGAATGCTCTCTGAATTGTGATGGCTCTCTGATGCTTTCTTGCTCACTGATTTTGGAACTTTCAGGCGATCGAAAATCTCGTAAGTTCTTTGAATTTGATTCGATTTTTGCTCTGAATTTTTGGATTGATTTTCGATTATATTTGCCTGTGATGAATGTGGTGTTAATATAGGATTAAAAAAATCCTAAAACTGCTCTTTGATTTCATATGAATGAATTGATTTAGATTTGCGTTGGCGTGTGTATTCCCTTTTGAAAGTCACGGCTTTGAATGCTTGCTGTGAATAAAATTGTGGCCCCCTTGATTAAAATCATGCCGTGAATTTGATCTTTGTTGAAATACCTTTAAGGACTTGCCAATTTTTGTTCACTGTCCATAATCAATTTGCCACATCAGTTTTGTTTTTTGCTGGAAATCGTATTTCCTTCCATTTGTGCTGAAAAAAAATAAACTTTACAAATATTCCTGAACAAGACTGGAACCATATTGAAATTGAGGAAAGAATTCTTGCAACCAATTTAACATTTGCCAAAAATGATATTAGGATTTCTATTAATCTCTTTGGTTTCTGAACATGATTTATTTTCTTCTTTGTTTCCTGGATTAAATGCCATATATGTCACTGTGATTTCCCAAAAACAGTTTGCCAAAGATGTGATTGCTGAAATGAATTTTGATGCCAGATATGCATTTACCAAATTTTTGGAAATCAGTATTGATTTCTTTCCTTAAATTTATTACCATATATGTGTAGTTTTGCTTGGTCATTTCTCGGCCATTAAAACAGTACTGCATTTCCTGAAATTAGAAGAAAAAAATTGCTTCTTGCCAAATATGACTTGTTGAAAATAGGAAAGATTTATTTGCATGTCTCCACTTTATTTCCTGTTTACTTGCAATACATGCCATATTAATGTAAAACTTTTCTTGCACTTGAACATAGAATTGTATACACCATTCTATGTATATGCTACTGCCACTTTTGAATTAGTCTGGTTTTAAAAACTTGATCACATATATTGGTTTGACCATTTTGAACTTGCTATTAAAAAAATTGATCTTCCTTGAACATTTTGATACCTTGCATTGTTTGTAGCTCATGCACTCACTTGTACACTTTAAAGGTTTTGCACTTGAAACATTGTAGAACTTGATTGAGCTGCTGTTATGCCTCGACCACCTTGAACCGTACTGTGCTCTGTTTGACCTTGCTGCACTATGAATTTCAAACAACTTTTCCATGCACACAATAGCATGTGCATCTATCATCTGTGTTTGCCTATGCATCTTCACATGTGTGCTATTTTGGCCAATTGTATCTGCTATGTTTTTGAACCTGAATACTAATGCTTTGTTGGACATTTTGCTTTGTGCCCCATGTGACTTGTAACATGTTTCATCACTCTGCTGATATACACTGTATAGTTGGAATCACCATGCACTTGTCTTGAACCATGTTTGAGCCTTTGTTTCAATTTTCTGCTGCGTACCATTTTTGCTGAAGCTCCATCATGTTTGCTCGACCAGTTTTGTTTGAGCTGTTTTGCACTTTGAATTGTGCTCATTTTTGACTTGAAATTTCTTTGCTCGACACTTGGGCTAGTTTGTATTGCTTTGATCCTTTGGGCTGCCATTTTCACTTTGTTTTCATATGCACTGAGTCGAGAAGGTCCACGTGGCTACTCCTCAGTTGCACACTGAATTGGCATGACAGTGCACACGTGTATATATATACACGTGTGTATATGCAGCCATTCAGAAAATTTCCTGTCCCTGTACATATACAAACTGTCTGCCTAGACGTAGATGAATCAGATCAAGTCATGAAAAATGATGAGAAACACACCAGAAAACCGAGGCAAATAAAAATTTAAAAAATAAAAAATATTTGCTAGAAATTAGAATATTATTTCTGTTCTAGATACTGTGTGCGTTTCTATTGTGACAGGTAAGCAGATGGTGACTGGACTGACTAAGAGCTGTGAAGACTGAAGACTGAAGACAGTGAATGAGAGTGTCAGTGTGTGTCTGTCACTGTTTCAGATCTCACAAATATCGCTCGAGATCTCCTCCGAGATCTCGTTTTGGGTTCCTTCCGAAACGAAACAGCAAATATCACTCTAAATCTCCTTTCGAATATATTGTCCGAGATATTGCAATATCGAACGATAAATCGACCGAGACGAAATACTGGAATATCGTCCGAGATCTTAGTTTTTTTGGTTAAAATTTAAATTTGTGCCTAAACTAGAACTATAATTAAAAACTCAAATCTAGCCATAACAATCTTTTATTATTTTACATTTTGCATGTTAAATGACTATATTGTATGTTCGTATATGTTTACAATGCTTATGATTTTCATATTCATCTTTTTACATACATGTTGCTTATGAAATTATGTATTTTATGGTCTATGTTGCTGAATTTTTTAATGTTTTGGATCCTTTTAATGTTTCCTGTCTAATAATATTTCTGTTTTAAGCATATTACGATTTAGAGTATGAATGATCTTTTGCAAAATAAAGAATAATAAAGTTATTTTGCATTTTAAGTTTAAGTTACTGTGTTTTTAATAACATCCATAAAAATCATTTAGTTAAAATATCATATTTTACATATCATGTACCCCGAGATTGTTCCGATATGAACTTTTAGACCCGAGATGAAAATCCGAGACGAACTCCCGAGTTAGACTCAACTCGTCCGAGATCTCCCCCGATACGAGACCGAGTCTACAAAATCTTCGAGACGAAACGCGACCGATATCCGAGATTTAAAACCTTGGTGTCTGTATATATGAAATTGCACGGAGTGAATATAAATGAATTGTAAATGAATGTACAAATAGTGTAGAGTGAACTGTATATGAGTCAGACAGTGAACATGTAAGTATATATGAATTTGTACTGTAATTTGTAATAAACAAATTTGTTTGAAATAAAATATTATTTCATTGTTGTCAAACAAACTTGTTTATTTTATTCAGTCAATATACAAGTACAAATATTCTGTGAATATATTTAAATAGTGGAGTATTAAATAGCTGTACTGTTTGAATGTTGAAATAGAATATTCAATTTAAATAAAATACTGTATGAATATATGAATGTCTGTACAGTCGTATTCTATTTAAATATAAATATTATATTTCTGTCTTTGATGTATATATAGAATAGTACAGTAACAAACACATTTCAAATAATAAATATTTGGTTGTTATCATCAAGCAAAAATCATATAATTGTGTATACAACACTGTTATATACAACATGCCTAAACCAGAACAATAATTAAATAACTCAAATCTATCTATGATAATATTCTGTTATTTTACATTTTGCATGTTAAATGACCATACTGTATGTTCATATACATTCTACAATGCTTGTGATTTTCATATTCATCTTTTTTATATGCATGTTACCTATGAAATTATTTATTTTATGTTCTACTTATGTCAAACTTTTTAATGTTTTGATCTTTTTTATGTTTTATATCTAACAATAATTCATGTTCATGGACCATATGTTATAAGCTTTAATCTACTTGCATCGTGTTATATTTCTGCAATAAAGTGGTTTTGCAATTCAAGTGTAAGTTATTGTGTTTCTAATAGCATTCATAAAAATCATTTTTTAGGAATATCATTTTTTATATTATGTACCCGAGATTGTTCCGATATGAACTTCAAGACCCGATATGGAAATCCGAGATGAACCCTCGAGTTAGACTCATCTCGTCCGAGATCTCCCCCGATACGAGAACAAGTCTCTAAAATCTTCGAGATGAAACGCGACTGATATCCAAGATTTAAAACCTTACCTCTTGTAGACTTACGCCGGCGGAGAAAGGTGTGTTTTCATTCATTATAATTTGATTATTGACGTCTGTTAGCAGAATCAAACATTGTTTTGCTATTAAATTTGAAATGTTGAATTGTTGTTTATAGTTAACTATTATTGTCCGACTGATTGTGTTGATTGTGCTCGACCGGTTCATAAGCAATTATCTGTTTGCATTCTCAGCTAATTTTATTTCAATATTCTCGACGGCTTTCTAATCCAATAGAAAATACATTGAAAAACAATTTTTTTCTCCATTGCCGGCAAGAGACATTTAAATTTAATTTACTTTTTGGATCATTTTGTATCTTTACTTTGTTTCATTAAAAAAAGAGTTTTTTTTTTGTTGGTCATTTTTGCGTTTTGATTCATTTGTCTTGTTTACTTTTTTTGTGCCCTTTTTTGTTTTTTTTTTTGTTTTGTTTCCTTAGTGTTATTTTAAAATAAGTCGTTTCATTAGCACCGAAAAAAATTATGCATTTGTTGTTCACTTGCATCTTTTTTAGTTACGTTCAATCCCTATCACTTTTGTTTTCTTCAGTTTTCATTTCAGCTCAGTTTTTACAACTTATTCGCATTGCAGCTTCTTTTTAAAAAAGTGTCTTCACTTGATTTCAGTTCTACAGTTACTATAACATTTTAAGTTACTTTGCTTACATTTTTTATTTGATTGATTATCCATTTTATGTTCAAAATCTTCTCTACCCTTTCATACAAAAACCTCCTCCTTAAAACTACATGTCCACTTCACAATTTTTTGTCATTTGACCATTTCAACCACAAAAACAACTACGTTGACCTGCCTGCACCATCTCACTGACATAGCAACTCTGCATTCTTCCTACAACCCCTTGTCGCCTCCACAATCAGTCAGCGCCTACACCAACGTCAACCTCCAACACCACTCAATACGTCAACCCTTAAACACACAACTCCCAACACATTCATTTCAACCCAAAATTCACCCCAAAACCAGCAACACTTCAACTTTTGCCTATACACCACCAACTGAACACATCATCAAATCACCTACATACCAAACTGCAAATACCAAACAATCCACAACATTGCAAATTTACCAAACCAGCATCATCATCACGACAAACATCCATTATCTCCTTCTCAACTTCACATTTCAAATACTTACCACACATTTTTGATGTTCAAATGGGATTAAAGTTCAAAGTTAAAACTAAGATCATAATTTTAACTTTACACCCAGACGAAACTTGACGGACAACTACCAAGACAGACAACAATGCATTGTCAATGCACTCAGACAATTGCAAAATTGTTGACTAACCACCAATGTACTAGATGTAGCATATGCTAAATAATCAAAAATTTAGACTCTGTATTAATATCACATGGTAATTGGACTTTGTAATAACAATATAAACATGAACAAGCCCTAAAAACATACAAAATTTGAGACGAGTGAAAATTCATCGAATCTCATATTAAGAAAGAAGAAAAGGAACCAATGTTCACCTACTTACAAAGGCAAAGTGTCATTAAACAAGTTCCTTAAAGGTTAATACAGTAATGGTAAATTAACAAAAGCTACATCATTTATTTGATCATTTAGCATAGACAATTTCAAATCCAGCAACAGGAAATAAAAATCATCCATCATGTTAAATTCTACAATAAACTCAAAACACATTAGCGTTGAAGAAGATAATTACGATGATTAAATTAGTGTGACAATCCGATTTAGGGTAGATGTCGATTGGAAAATTCAGCCAATGTTGATGAAGAGTGGATGACGATTTCGTTTCTCTGAATTTAACCTTTGTTTTGGTTTCGTTTCTGTGGATTTACGTTTTTTTACTTATCCTATTTTTTAACGGTGGATTTTGGGAAAGTAGGCGGCAAGATATTGGTTTGGGCGGGGATAATTGGGTTCATGCGATTGGCGTCAAAGTTCATTCAACTAGTAAAAATATACGTACTTGCTTCCATTATAAAGCGATCATAAGCAAAAAAAAAAAAAAAAAATTGCTTCCTGCTTGTTGCTCCCGTTTTACAATAGAAGCAAATATTCATATGTAGATTTTCAACTGCTTTCACTGTGGTAATTGCTTCTGATGCAGTGATGAATCAGAAGCAAATAATATTATTTTCTTCTGTTGCAAGCACAACAGAAGCAAATGAGGCGAAGCAACAGGGGCTTTTTGTACTAGTGTCTCCAACACTGAACTCAAGATCGGTTCATCTCTTATCAGCATATGACTTTTGCCGGTCCTGTGCCGTCTTCATGCGTCTTCGAATCAAGTCTATCTTCTCCGAAGTTTCTCTAACCATATCGGGCCCAAGCAAGATCTTGTCCATATATTCCCACCAACAAGTAGGTGATCGATAAAGTCGTCCATATAAAGCCTCAAAAGGTGCCATGCCAATGCTAGTCTGATAGCTGTTGTTGTAGGCGAACTCTACCAATGGAAGATGTTCCTCCCATGTCCCTCCAAAATTCAAGATGCATAACCTCAAAAGATCTTCTAGAATCTGATTCACTCTCTCGTTTTGGCTGTCCATCTGAGGGTGATAAGCGGTGCTCAAACACAATTGCATTCCTAACGCCTCTTGCAAGCTCTTCCGAAACTCACTAGTGAAAATGGGATCTCAATCGCTTACTATACTAGAAGGTATACCGTGTAAACGAACTATCTCTCGAAGATAAACAGATGCTAACCACGTTGTGGTTCTTTTAATTTTAACGGGAATAAAATGGGCGCTCTTAGTAAGTCTATCCACCACTAGACAAATCCCCATATTACCCTTCCTTAATCTTGGCAACCCATCAACAAAATCCATGGAAACACTTTCCCATTTCCACTGTGGAACCTCTAAAGGGTGAAGCAAACCACCAGGCTTCTTTTGCTCAGCCTTGACTTGCTGGCACACTAAGCATCTAGAAAGGAACTCGGCCACGTCCTTCTTCATTCAGGCCCAAAAGAAAACTTGCTTCATGCCCTTATACATCTTGTCACCACCGGGATGTATGGTCATCTTAGAACGGTGTGCGTCTTCAAGGATTGCCTTACTCAAACTCTCGTCTTGAGATACGCAAAGTCTCCCATCCCTATCCAACCAACCTTTGTCATCTATAGTACACCTACTAAGATGGCTCGAAGACTCCCCTCTCATGAACTTGTCTACTATCTCAACCAACTGTGGGTCATCTCTCTGTGCCTCTCCAGCTCGACCTAAAAGCGTAGGTCGCACCTCTAGTGATGCTAACAAACCGGGTACATAATCGATAGAGGGCCTAAAGTCAAAGGAAGATATGTACTCCAAGCTTTGCTGCTCAACAAACAAAGGACTCAAAGTCAACTTCTTTCTACTCAAAGTGTCGGCTACAACATTACCCTTATCAGGGGTATATGCAATCTCAAAATCATAGGATGCTAAGAACTCCATCTACCTCTGTTGCATTAAGTTTAGATCTCTTTGAGAGAACAAGTACTTTAGCGACTTATGGTCTATATATAACTCAAACTTCTCGTCAAGGAGATAATGGCGCCAAGACTTAAGCGTAAAAACTATAGCGGCCAACTCTAAGTCGTGGGTAGGGTAATTCTTCTCATGGACCTTCAGCTGCCTTCCACCATAACATATCACCCTTCCTTCTTGCATCAAAACTGCGCCAAGCCCTGTCCCGCAAGCATCGGTATAAACTGTGAATGACTTACTCCCATCCGACAAAACTAAAACTAGAGCTGCCGTCAAAGCCCTCTTCAAATGTTGGAAAGCATTGTCACAGTCAACATCCCAAGAAAAAGTAAAATTCTTCTTCATCAACCGTGTAATTTGGGCTGATATCTTCGCGAAGTCCTTAATGAACTTCCTATAGTAGCCCGCCAACCCAAGAAAACTTCTTACTTCTGCTGCATTTCTAGGAATCTTCCAATCTTGGATTGCTACCACCTTCGCGGGATCCACTGGTATCCCCTCCTTGGAGACCATGTGCCCTAAGAATCTCACTTCCTTCCTCGAAAAATGACATTTGGAGGCTTAGCTTTGAGTCGATGTGCTTGAAGGGTCTCTAAGACTTCCCTAAGATGTAGGGCATGCTCTTCCTCGCTTCTAGAGAAAATCAAAATATCATCAATAAAGACTACCACGAACTTGTTTAGAAACTCCCTAAACACCCTACTCATCAAGTGTACAAAATATGCGGGTGCATTCATCAAACCAAATGGCATGACGAGCCATTCAAAGAAACTGTCGGGAGTCCTAAAAGCAGTCTTATCTATGCCGTCCTCAGCCACCCTTAGCTGATGAAACCCTGTAGCTAAATCCAACTGCGAGAAAACCGAAGCGCCAACCAACTGATCGAACAAGTCATCTATCCTCGGCAATGGGTGTCTGTTCTTCTTCGTGAGCTTATTCAGCTCCCTATAGTCCACGCACAATCTGAGCGAACCATCAGCCTTCGTAGCAATAACAACTGGAGCACCCCACTCTGAGATACTTCTTCTTATGAACCCTTTCTCAAGCAGCTCTTTCACTTGTCTACTAAGCTCCCACCTTTCTCTTGGAGCCATGTGGCATACTGGTAATGCAACTGGCTTTGCATTATCTACTAAGTATATATAGAAGTCTATCTCTCGTCTCAGGGGTAAACCCCAAACCTCATCAAAGACATCACCATACTCACGGACTACATGAACAGATTCCAAATCATCGATGGATGTGTCAAGTGATTCTAGGTAGCTAAGCATCACCGGACCTCTAGGGTCACAAGAAGTATCAAGGGTCCTTCCACAACGAGTCAACAATCTAACTACCCTCCTTTTGCAGTCTAGTATGGCACCATGCCTGTCTAGCTAATCCATCCCCAGAATCAAGCCATAGTGCATGAAACCAAGAACGTAGGTGTTGCATTCAAACTCAATGCCATACATATATATTCTCAAATCCTGACATAACATAGAAAGATGAGCCATACCCCCAATAGGATTTGAGACTACTATGGGATCCATAACTAAACTAGTATTTAGGTGCAGTGTTTCAACTAATGAAGCAGATATGAACGAGTGTGAAGCGCTAGAGTCAAATAAAGTTCGAACAGGATGATCAAAAAGGAAAATCAAACTTTCAATAGAAATGTTTCTACCTCTCTTCTGTCCTGGTGCCATGAGAGCATGAACCTGCCTTACAGAAGCATATCATGTCCTCTGCCCTTGTCCTTGCCTCCTTGTGCAGTCTTTAATCGGATGTCCTGCCTCACCAGATTGGAATCAACCAGTCTTCTTCTTCTTTCTACAGTCCTTGCTCAGGTGGCCCGGTGTCCCATAATTAAAACACCTTTTTTTTCCATTGCCTTTGTTATCCTTACCACCTTTCTTTTGTTGTTGTGCTTTCTTTGGATCCACCTTCTTATTCTGTGCCTTATTAATATTAGCACTTTTCTCCTCTTCATGCATAAGCGCCATGTCAACAAGTTTCTCGAAAGTAGCCCCCATAGGAATGTGCGACAGAGCCAATTCGTGTAGCGGCTCATTCAAACCCTTAGCAAATCTCAGGGCCTTCTTATGCAGTGTATTTACCAACTCTAAGCCGAATCTTGCTAACTGGTTAAACTTATTAACGTACTCCTTCACAGACAAACTCCCTTTTTTCAAAGCCAAAAACCTCTCCATATATATAAACTCTCCTCTGCTCGTGAAAGAAATTTCAACTCGAACCTCTGTCTGAAATCCATCCAAGTTTCCACTGCACGTTCTCCATTCGTGACCTCCCACAAAAATAAGGCCTCTTCCTTCATTAACCAAGCAGCTATTTGAACCTTTCTTCCATCATCTAGATACCAAATAAGTCCTCCACTTTCTTGAGCCAGTTTCTAGCTTCGACGAACGTCTCAGTCCCATGAAAAGGTTTTCTGCCCATCGCCCGAAAGTCCTTGCATATCTTAGAAAAAGCGTCTACTCGGGGAGGAGGAGGAGGAGAGGCTACAGCTAGGGGAGGAGGAACGTCTATTGGGCCTGCGGCAGTAGCACTAGCCTCCAGATACCTTCTGAACCAGCCTGGTATCTGTACGCCCTCGGGTATAACGGGTTCCCCAGACATGCTGAAAAGGAAAAAGGAAGAGATTCAAAACAGAGAATCGAAAGATAGATATATGGTTTTTGGGGATTATGTTTTTCATAATAAACATTTCTCTTAAAAGTACTCTCTTCAAAACATGTTTTTGAAAATACTTCTTAAAAAGAATGCTTTTTGAAAACGGTTTTCAAAATCTTTTATCTGTTCTGGTAACCTTCAGCTCTGATACCGCGTGTAACACCCAACGTCCATTAATGTCACTCACAAAGGGAATACATCAACTTTCATAAAGCATTATAAGTGTATAGAATAGAACATCACAAGACAGATATATAAAAATGGTACTTCAAAATTTAAAATAACTTTACTGCAGCGAAAACGAAACATAATTTGGTTACAACATCAAAACCAACTAATAAAACCAAGTACACAAATATCCATCTTGGTCAAATTATTACATGAAAACCAAAAGCATAATCTCGTTACAAATAGCCATAATAAAAAAAGATAAAGCTGAACATTACTTTCAGCAACTCCAAGCACTTCCAAAAGAGAGAGAAAGAGATCCAAGTCAAGCTCCACTAGTCCCACCCTGAGAACCTGGTGGGGGGGAAAGGAAAGAAAAGAGGCGAAACAAACAAGGTCAGATATAAAGTCTGGCGAGTCCAGTGACTTTAACAATATAATCATTAAAGTAACAGGATAAGAACATAAACTAGATATAAGAAATGATTGTAACATAAACAGGTATGACAAGGTAAGCAAGATGGACAAGATAAACGTTGATTGCGCTTCTAATCACTATAAGATAATTCCTACACCGCACCACTACTAGTTACACTGAAAGTTGATCCCTCTTACTAATTATAATGATAATGATAATGGTAGTTTACTACACCTCTAGTTGCTGTCATAGGTGCCGCCTGCTCCTATCTCCACTAGTTGTACCCACTACCCTCCCCATTCGATCGGCTCCCTAACTCGTAGATACCCGTGTTGGTCCCACAGTAGGGTGTATCACTCCCTAAAGTGGCAACCCGATGCTACTAAGGATGCACGATTTATACGTACATGATGCAACAACGTCTTACCTACCAGCCCAGACCCATGCACGCACATGACTCCGTTGGACTTGCGTTGCCACCGCTAACCCGTTTGACCTCTTATAATCAATCCCAGTAAGCTTGTTACGTCCTCGACCTAGTTCGAGCTCACATAGATTCTAAAATAGGTTACTGGTTGAAAAGGGTCCCCACATTTGACACAAGCTTGTCGTTTATGCTTGGTCCCCTTGGATTCCCACTTAACCCATTCTTATTCATGTCTTCTTACATGTTTCAAATTGGTTAAGTGTTTCTAATTATATTTCACATGTCACCCACTTAACCCCATGTCCCACTACATGTATTATCTTGGTTAAGTGTTATTTAATTCATTATAACCGTAATATTGCAAGACCTCCCACATTAGATTCTATTTTGCGGTTGCTGTATTTGTCGGGCGTGTCCGGGTAGGCTTATACCGCAATCTGAATCTAACCTCGTGTCTTTGCCTTATTACGCATTTAGTTTATGCCTTTGACCTCTCACATTATGCTGTCGTTTGCAGTTGCTGGATGTGTCGGGCTGGTCCGGGCAGGCTTATACTGCAAACCAAGTCTAACCTCATGTCGTAGGCGTTCATTATCTCATTCTATTATTCAAACCCAATTTGAATTAGTATCCATATTCCAATTTGTCCATAATTCCCAATTTATGCTATGTTTATAATTCTCATTCTAATTATGTCCATAATTCCATGTACATAAATTATACCAATTTATGCCCAAGTTAATTACATGATTACAAACCAATTTATGCCAATTAAATAATATTCAATGTTTTCCCAAACTTTTCCCCAATGTTCCTACGTCGTTCGTATGTATAATTTACATAATATGTTAGGCTCGTCATTAGCCAAACTCATAAGAAAAAGAAAAGAAGAGGGAAAGAGACATCATCCATACCTAATATAGATCCAATAATCATATGGAATATGAACTTGCATAGAATAGGATAGATCTAATCAACATAAACTTGCATAGATCTAATTAACATAAACTTGCATGGAACAAATTAACATAAACTTGCATAGAATAGGATAGATCTAATCAACATAAACTGGCATAGATCTAATTAACATAAACTTGCATAGATCTAATTAACGTAAACTTGCATAGATCTAATTAACATAAACTTGCATAGATCTAATTAACATAAACTTGCACAGATCTAATAAACATAAACTTGCATAGAATAGAATAGATCTAATCAACATAAAATTGCATAGATCTAATTAACATAAACTTGCATAGATCTAATTAACATAAACTCGCATAGAATAGAATAGATCTAATCAACATAAACTTGCATAGATCTAATTAACATAAACTTGCATAGATCTAACTAACATAAACTTGCATGGATCTAATTAACATAAACTAGATCTAATTAGCATAAACTTGCATAGATCTAATTAATATAAATTTGCATAGATCTAATTAACAGAAACTTGCATAGAACTAATTAACATAAACTTGCATATAATAGAATGGATCTAATTAACATGAACTTGCATTGCATAGAATAGAGTAGATTTAATTACGCATATGAATCTACAAAATAGATCCAATAACATATGATAACAGAACTGACATATCTCAACATAATAGATCTAATAGCATATGATACAGGCATAGTCATACAGTCTAATTCACACTTATCACCGTTATTTTTGATTAATTATCGTGTGAAAGTAACTATACTCACAGTGGTAGAAGAAGAAAGAATATAGATCTGAATTAAGCGTTTGTTGTTGTTCTAGAATCGTTCCGCTTTTTCACAATTCCTATGCTTTGATTCGTTGAATAAGAGAAACTATTTTAGCTTTGGATGCAGCAGCATGGAGGCTTATGAATGAATTTAGTTTTGATTAGGGTTAGATTAGATGTGATTATATACATATATTAGCTTAGTTAGAGCCTTTAGATTAACTAGGAGATCATCAGAACCACACAACTCAAAGACACGTCATCCAGCCAATCTTAAGAAGACACATCATCAGAACTCTCCAGAATCCTGTGCAGGTTTCTAGCTTGGCATAGGCACACTTCCCAAGTGCGTCAGTGCATTCTGGTCTATTTCCTGAATTTTCTGCCCAACTTCTATCATCCGTAACTGTTTCATACGGCATCCGTTTTACGCAAACTCGGACTCTATCTCAAGTAGAATTCTGAGACAAACACAATGGCGCAACCCATTTTACTTAATTCTTCTTTTAACAATTAATTATTCTTTAATTATCTCTTATGTCATGTTCTAAAATTACGGGGTGTTACAAAGGGTAATGTAGTGGCGGACGCGTTAAGTAGGTAGAGGATGATCTTGAGTCCTCTAATCATAGAGAGGCGGAGTTTGGAGTACATATTGGCCTTCAATTTCAGGCCATCTACGAATCTTACACCTGGTTTATTGGCATCTTTAGAGGTGAGATCTACTCTTATGAATCAGATAGGATCTTCACAACGAGCGAACCCACAAATAGCAGAGATATTGGATAGGCTCAGTAGAGGGGATATTTCTAGTCACCTTAGTAGATATTCTACGGATAATAAAAGGTGGCTACGGAAAGATGGGAGGCTTTGTGTTCCCCGAGTTGGAGATTTATCAAGGACAGTCTTTAAGAAAGCCTATCATTGTTAGATGACTATCCATCCGGGCGGCGATAAGATGTACCGAGACCTGAAGAGGATTTTCTTTTGGGTCGGGATGAAGAAAGATGTAACATAGTTTGTAGCTCGATGTTTAGTTTGTCAGCAAGTAAAAGCTTGGTAGTTTGCTTTATCCTTTGTATGTCCCACAATGGAACTAGGAGAGCGTCTTTATGGATTTCATCAATGGTTTGCTAGATCGAGGAGAGGCAGCACTAGATATGGCTAATAGTAGACAGGCTACTAAGAGTGCTCATTTCATTCATGTTAAGAGCAAGAGAACAACAACATGGTTGGCATCAGTTTATATTCGTGAGGTAATCCGTCTATATGGAGTACCTTTTAGCATAGTGAGTGATCGTGATTCCATCTTCACTAGTGAGTTCTGGAAGAGTTTGCAGGAGGAACTAGGTACACAGCTTTGTTTAAGCACTGCATATCAGCCTCATACCGATGGACAGAATGAGAGGGTGAATAGAGTTTTTGAGGATCTTTTAAGGCTGTGTATCATAGACTTCGGAGGGACTTGGGATGAGCATCTCCCATTGGTGAAGTTCGCCTACAACAACAGCTATCAGACTAGTATAGGCATAACACCCTTCGGGGCACTATACGGGCGACCTTGTAGATCAACAACTTGTTGGTAGGAGTCTATGGATAGGCTTATACTTGGACCTGAGATGATTAAAGAGACTTCAGAAAAGTTTGATCTTATCTGCAGACGTATGAAGACAGCTCAGGACAGGTAGAAATCCTACACAAACAAGAGAAGGACTAGCATTAAGTTTGAGGTAGGAGACATGGTTTTCATCAAAGTATTACCCCTGAGGAATGTGGTCCGCTTTGGATCTGTAGGGAAATTAGCGCCAAGGTTTGTAGGGTCATTTCACATAGTAGAGAGGATAGGTCAAATGGCCTATAGGGTGAGATTACCAGAGAAACTGGCGGGTGTTCATGACGTTTTCCATGTTTCCCATTTGCAAAAGTTCCTTCATGACACAATAGAGGTGGTTGAGCCGAGCATGCTTAATGAAGTAGAGGTGGACAAGGAAACAACAGTTAGACTATTTCCTACCCGAATACTTGGATCAGAGGTTAAGAAACTGCACAACATAGAGGTTAAGTTAATAATAGTGCAATGGGGAGAAGACCGCGAAGATGCAACTTGGGAGATTGAAGACAAGATTCGCGCTTCGTACCCTTTTCTTTTTGAGAGTATGTCCTTAACTTCTTTTTCCAAGCTTTTATACATACCTACTTCTATCATTCGAGCATATCCTATCGATCGAATCTTCGACCTTTAGGTAGAAAACCAGTGGATGTAAACATTTGTTTGAGAAATGTTATGTTTGATGGATGCAAGTGGATGAAAATGTTTGCTAAAGGTTGCTGGTGGATGCATAAACACACGGTAGGCACTAAATCGGCTCAAACACTCTTATACTGCATGTGGATGTGCGTGCATATTACTTTTTAATAGGTGGAAATGGATGTATCATCATATGGATGTTGCATTTAGATGGATGATTGTGCACACATATAGAGTTTACATGATATACTAGGACTATTTGCATACATTTTTGATTCGTGGCACCAACACTTACTGACTATATCAGCAGAGCACCTGATTATCGCATTTGGGTAAGACACGTACATGCACAACACTTTGCATAAAGTTCATGCAAGAATTAGAGACCTCTTAAGGACAATGGATGCCTATGAATGATGGATGAGTTGATGGTTGTAGGTGAATGTTAGGATAGTTATGTTCTCCTAGAATGGGAGAGTTCGGGGACAAAATCCTTTAAGTAGAGAAGAATGAAACTCGCTGTAATTTAAAAGAAAATTAATAAACTAAAGAGATACTTAATTAAATGATGGGAATTAAGTAAATGGATTCAACCATTGTGTTTGTCTCGGAATTCTAGTTCAGATAGACTTCGAGTATGCGTAAAACAGACATCGTATGAGGAAGATATAAAGGTTAGAAGTTTGTATACATATGAGAAGTATATATGTAAATATAATTCAAATAGTTCAAAATAAATGAAGCAGGAAAAGAAGGCGGCAAGCGTGGGAACAAGACCGGTTCTGGGTCGACCAACACCGGGTCTGGGTCGACCCAAGGCCAGCTCAGTCGACCCAGGTGGGGTGGGCCAACCCACACACGATCTGGCAAAGTTCATTTTTCTAGTTCTAGACTTTTTTGTTAACCAGGTTCATTATATTTCAGAGCGGTTGGATTTAAAAAAACAAGGATTTAACGGTTAAGGATTGTCTTGTGAACTCTATATAAAGGCATGCACTCCTATCAAATCAATTACACTACTACATACTTCTTCCTCAAACTTCTATTGTAAATATTTAAGATGAAGACAGGGAGATGCGGCCGAAACTTGGATTGAATCAAGACAATTCTTATCTGACTTGTTCAAGAATTCCTTCTGCAACATCAGTATATTATCCACTGTTCTTTAAATCCAATCTCTATGAGTTCATGTTATTTTTAGACATAAAATTTAACAGTAATCTTGACATGTTAAACCAGGATTTGAGCATATGCCTGCTAATAAACCGATTCATATCTAAATAGTTTTATGTAATTACATGTATTTTCTGTACCCCTGTTTTTTTGTTTTGTTATTTAGATCCCCTTTTTGTTTCTATAAGTTTAGGCTACCTTCGAGCCTAGGACAATCTCGTAAGAGACATACATATGAATGAAATTGGGATAATTGGGGAATGTTCGGGAATGAAAATAAAAGAGGGAAATATGGGGAATATCTTGTACCGTGGAATATGATTGAAAATTTTGGGGTGTATGAACATGTAAATCTCTAGGCTTAATTCAAAAATTAAGTGGAACATGTTAATGAAACTGTATATAACCTGTGGAATCTATTTATTCTATTCGGGTTATATGAACCTGTTAATCTTTAAGACTTAACCTGTACATCTATTGGGGTTATATGAACCTGTTAACCTATAAGACTTAACTCGCTAAATCTGTAGGGGTTATATGAACCTGTTAATCTGTAACCTATTAAATCTGTTGGGGTTATGCTGTAAGACTTAACCTATTAAAATCCTAGTTAATTGGGGACACAAGTTTTAGGGGTTTGGCTTGTGTCATCAGTTGTGTGGGGACCATATCAATCAGTAACCCATTCTGGTATTAAACGGGGACCCTGCACTGGGTAGTTTCAGGGCACACATACTGAACTGATAGGAAGAGGTTCATCTGAACGGGGGTGTATATGGGCGCATTCCAACGGAATCATAGGCGTGCATGGGTCTGATCTATAGGGGAAAATAAGGCTTTGTAGTACCAGTATATAGGTATGTGTCCTTCTGTAGGTTGCCACTTTAGGAAGTAATACACCCTACCGTGCGGTCGACACATGATATTTACACGTTAGGGAGCCTGTAGCAACCCGAACTTCCCCGGTCTCCGAAGAGAAGAGAAAGAACGGATTGTTCGAGAACACGAAAAATCAGAACACAACCAGAAGAACATTTCATTGCTTTTTGCAATAATTACATCATAGTACAAGAATATACAGAGTATGAACAAATAAAATACATTTGTTAAATATCAGAGATTTACAAATTACTATGCAGCGGAAAATAATACATAACACAACTGAAAGGGATACGCGGATACAGAGCTTTTCGAATATAATTCCAGCTATAAACCAGGATCCTGTGAATATAAATCTGCAAAACCAAAGCTACTAGCAACCCATGTGGAAAATAGGGGCACCCAGAGTTTAGGTTAAATCAATAAACTCCAGGTCAGTCATGTGACTGGTGTGAGAACTAAAACAGTTATTTAAAACTTTACTTTAAAATGGAGTAAATCAAGGGACCACGCCGTATAACACGGAATGGGTTTCCTCCCAAGAATACCACTGCATAAACAGTTATAAACAGCGCAATGCTTTTTGAAAAATGAAGCTATTAAAAGGCTCAGGTCCCATCACAAAATGCAATGCAAGACGGAGGATAGAGTTTTACCTTATAATAGCCAAACATACTTGGTACGTTTAAAACAAATCATTTTGATACTATTATAGTGTAAAGAGTATGAAAACAACTTCAAATATAAATGTATCAATCATAGACGGCATTAGCGTCCCATGCCACTATGTCGCTAATAGTATACAACTAAAATCGTAAAATGTCTTATTGGAATTTGGATTTCCATCTATGAGCCAAGGCAAGGGATCGTCCTTCCCGCTTCGAGACTCTCTAGCCCGAGCCTCAAGAACAGCCGCAACTGCACCTTGGATCGTCAAGGCCGGTCCACACGAAGTGGATTAAAATGCGTGAACAATGTGTTCCCCCCCCCATAGGATGTAAAACTAGTCAGTATATCGACCAAACCATCCATCGGCCCCATAGTGACCGATATAACCGAGGCGTCGCGCTATCTATCATCCACATAAGTAAAACGTCTGGGCTTGCAAAACCCTGATACCACTCCTAGCTAGAAAGAAACGCATGTCCTTCCTGATGTCCTCTCCCATTTCTGATTCACAACGTGGTGTGAGGCTCGAAAATTAACGCTATACACAAAGCTATGCTATATTAAAGCCGTGCTTTGATCATCAACCACAAGCCTCTGCTTTTCAACAGAATCCTTGATCATTTCCACCTCAGCATGCCACACAGGCAATTCACGCCATGCAATTGATGTCTATCAATCACACAGAATGAAATCCAATGTCAGACACACAACCATTTACAAGTTCGTTCTGGGTCTGAACGAAACTGGAGGCACCATATTCCTCATCCCATATGTCCAATACAGGAGAGAGGTCCACGCATATCCGGTCGATCTCCAAGTACGTATGGATGATCGCCACTTATTACCTCGTCTTTGGTGTACAGCCCAATCAAGACATCAGTAATCATCCAAACGTTGTGAAGACCTCCGGTCTTCAACCACCGTCTTCATCGTCGACTTATCGTCGATCTAGTTATTCAAAATGGGATAAACCCGGTCTTTCCGAATAACTCGCATATATAACAAACAAGTGCTATAAAAAACATAGCATACGCCTCATTCTAATCCAGAATATTCCTTTATTCAAATATTCTTATACTTTGGGAAAGGTTCCCATTAATTTTATCAAAGATAAATTTTTTAAATTTATTCTTTAATCTTCCTTTGGATATCAATTCAAACCAAATTATGGTTTATCTAAACTAGTCGGGACTAGCGCACCTTACCGAAGTAATCATTTGTTATATTTCCCAATCCCAACATATTCATCCCATGAAGCAAAACTGGTAATACTTCATATCTAACACCACGGTGTTATCAGTAAAGTTAATTACCATTTCACGTTCAAATCTAATTAAAGATTTAACTATCGCTTGGAGTAAAACTAGTGTTACTCCATTCTCGATCATTTCCCGAATTTGATAATTTAAATTATCACATTCTCTTTTTCAATCTAATTAAAGATTCATTAAAACTCCAATTCAGTTTTAATCTTAAAAATCATTACCCAATGACTATTCAAAGTTAAGACATTAGTCTTATCTTTAACAGGGTTAAAGAACTAATGTCATTTAAAACACAGTTCACGATAAACCCAAAATCCCATTCCATTAATTATGGAATCTTCATGGAAAACAGATCAATATATATAATCAATATAAACTTCGAATCCAACCGATAATATAAATGGAATAATGGCAAAGCCTTTTAAATTCTATATATATCAATCGTCTTCCTCCACAGAAGTTCACTTCGATTATTATCCAATCGAATTCCATTCCATTCCAATTTGTTGTATTAAATTGAGAAACTTCACTTTGGAAAATTTCCCTAAATCTTAATTAAAAGATTTATAAATTCCAAATCACATTTCACTGTAAATCGGGTTAAAGAACGAATGTCATTAAAACATAGTTCACAATAAACCCAATTCACATTCCATTTTATTCCAGTTACTAATTATAACTGGGAGCTCCAATAATCTTATTTAAAAGATTTATTCTTTTCACATGGGGTTTAAGAACAGTGTTTTTGAAGACACCATTCATGACAAACCTAAAATACAATTCTTTCATTCAATTCAAATTAAATATTAATTAATTGGAAAAGTTCACTAAATCTTACTGAAAAGATTTATTCTTTGGTCAACTGGGTTTAAGAACAGTGTTAATGAAGACACCATTCACGACAAACCCAAAATCCAATTTGATATTAAACACAAGGCTCTGAATAGAAATTACATCGGCTTATATTCAATATCAAATTCTGAAACCAATAAATATCGTATTGGAAATAACGATATAAAATATATCTTCCAAATTTCCATATTAATATCTGTATAATCACGGAATCCAATATCGAAATATTCCGAAGATGATTTCGATTCAAATCCATTCCAATTCATATATTGGAAATTCTGATTATTTTTAAAACCATTTCAAATCCAATTTGTTTATTTAAAAATATTGGATTATAAATCTAGTTCATAACTAGTTCATTTTGATTAAAAAATATTCTTATCTTTTCAAATATGGAATTTTTCATCCCAATTCTTTCCAAATCATTTATTATGATTTTACACAAATTATTGATATTTTTAATAATTTTATCAAGGCCCGTACAATCGATTTCCATAAACGATCATCGAACTGCATGTATAGCGACCTTTTCCAAATTTGATTTGGACGTATCTCTAAATCCAACCATTATATTTCAAATCTTTTTTATTCTTTGGAAATCTCTTTTCGACACGATCCCAACGGTTCTGGTTTAAGGAGAATCCGACGGTCGGATCACCCCTAATATCAATTCGAAATCAATGGTCGAAATTCGCGAACTACCGCGGTGCGACGCATTCTATTCAGGCCATTAAATATATAATATATATATTTCATCGATTTCCATTTAAAATGTATTTTATAAATCATTTTAAATTTGATTTCAAAACGATTTCAATTTCATATTCAAATTTAAATCAAAATTGAATATTCCATATCATTAATATATAAATGATAATATTTTCAAAACATAAGATTTTGAAATCACTTCCTTTTTTATATTCATTATAAAAATGAATAAAATCAATATAAATATCGTTCACGTCAAAATGACATTAATTTAATCAATATGACTTCATATTTTTAAATATTTTCGTGTCCATCCAAATCGGACATCAAAAACATATTTTGATCCATTAGTGAATATTATTTTAAAATATTAGTTATTCAAAATATCCATTACTCGTCATTTTATAATATTATTTAATTTAAAATATTTGTTCCTTTTGAATTAGAATCAGACACAGTCAATTACCATATACTTTTATTTATATAGATTTCATACACACATGTACACAACCATAATCAAACACAGTCAACCATCACTCAGAGTGCATTACACAACTGCATAAGCGTTAAATATAAATAATCAATGCTTACAACAGCCTGTCAACCCATCGATTGACATACAACTAAATATTGGGATTAGTGTATGTCTAATATCATCCCAATACCCATGTGGGGTTTTCAAACAACAAATGCTAATTATTATTTGTGCAGTTGGGCGATGTGTAAAATATATCGTCCCAATCAATATCCATCAAATGTTTGTACACAAACAAATCTTCCGATTTGTAAATGAATATTTATTTTATTCATATGCACGTTAAAAATCTAATCTTTCTCCAAGGAAAAAACAAAACTTTCTACTAATAAAAGTAATCTCTTTATTCACATAAAAATCCTATTTTTGTTAACCTAAAAATCATATAAAAAAAATAAAGCTTTATATTATATATAAAAAAAACACTTACAGTTTTTTTTAAGCGAGAGAGGGGGGCTGAGGGCCTGGGGATGGCGCAGGGATCAGAGGTGGTCGGAGGGGGTGGTGCTGTGGCGGTGGGGCACCTCTGGTGCGGAGGCGGTGGGCACAGTGGGTGGCGCAACAGATTAAAGGATGGGGGTTCACTCGAGTTAGGGGAGGAGAGAGGGAAAGCGACTGAGAAAGGGTCCATTGGAGAGGGCGGCGAACCTGGTGGCGGCAGGGGGGAACAGCAGCTGGGTGGAGCGGGATCGGGTTTTGAGTGGCAGCTTGGGTTTTTTTCTGTAAAACCGATTTGGGGAGAGAGAGATAAGAGGGGGTTTATAAATTAATTAATTTTATATTTAAATTTCCTAAAAAGTCAACCTTTTTATTCGACCTCGAAACAAGACCCAACGACTGTCGCCCTAGCTAAATCCCCAATTCCGGACACAATGGGATATGTCCGGTAAGCCAATTCGATCGTTTCGATCAGTTTTCGCTAAATTTGAAATATAAATCATTATATTTTAAATTCAAACGCACATTTTAATTTACCAGGCCCACATATTGACTCCAAAAATTTTAGAAAAATAAATGTGGCTATGTTTGACAATACGGTCCTAACAAAACTAATTTCGTCAAATTTGGAGATCGTTTGAAAAACGGTCATTTTCCAGTCGATTAAATTCAAACTGAATTGACCAACATGTTTAAATCCGCTATGCTCACATATTGTTTCCAAAAATTATGACAATTGGAATCAAGGAATAATTTGACATTCTGGATCCAACAAAAGTGTTCTCGTCGAAAACGGAGCTTGTTTGCAAAATCATTATTTTAAGGGCTAAATTCCATAGCGACTATTCTAAATTTTCAACTGGACATAACTTTTTATTTCCGTTATGAAATCTAGATTTTTCACATTCGTTGGAAAGATATTTTCAAACAGATTCAAATATTTTTGGATTACTAAAATCCAGTATATTTTGAATCATGTACATTCATTTGTAATTTGAAATCGATATTTCAAACTACTACGCCATTTCCAATTCTTTTTATAATTAAAATAAATATTTATATTCTAACTTCGATTTAAATAAATTTGTACGTTCTAATTCTATTCAAAATAAATTTCTAGTCGTTATTATTTAAAATAAATCATTTTAAATATTCAAAATTCATTAAAATAAAAATTTTAAATTAGTTCTGATTTTCCGGGTTGTTATAGAGTCGATCGCTTGGGGTAGTAATTAGGGTACATTTAGACCTGCCGGTTTCTGTTAGGGTACCCATTATTTCTGTTTGGGGTAACACCCGTTATTATTATTGAGGTGCATGTTATTTCTATTTGGGGTAAAACCTGTTATGAAACTAAAGACATCTAAAACTACCATTATGTTTCTTTTAGGATCATTTTGTTTCTATTATATTAGGGAACACCTAATCCTGTCATAAATCCTGTATACTAGTATTGGTGCATAGAAGGTAGTTGAGAAGCATAGTTTACCCTATTTATTCTGCTTATCGTATTCATCCTGTTTATACCTGTTGTATGTTATTGTTATCTCATATCCAGCTTATTTACCTGTCTTGATACTTTTATTCTTTATATGCTAAAAGTCACTGCACTCGCCAGGCTTTGTGTCTGACCCTTTTTGTTCCCCTTTTCTCTCTTTCCTTCCCCCTCCCCCTGGTTCTCAGGGCGGGAACGCTCAGTCGTGATTAGGACTTTCTCTCTCTTATATTTCTACTTGGATCCGGTTCGGCTTTGATGTATCGCTTTGATTATTTGTCTACTTTGTTATGGCTACTTATGGAAAGTATAATTTTACATTTCTGTACTCTGATGGTTTTTAGCGCAAGACAAATGTTTTAGTTTTATGTATTTGGTTTCAGTATTTTAGCATGATGTTGTAACTGGTTTTGAGACTACGATGTTTTTCTACTGAATAATGAAGTTTTAAATTTCCGCTGCTACTTTTATATCTGTCTTGTTAGATTCTGTTTCTGTTTACATACAATGCTTCATGGAACTTAATGCATTCTGATAAAGAGTGAAATTAACGGACGTGGGATGTTATAAGGATAATACATTTGTTTGGTTTGCCAAAAGTCCTTATCTAAATCGCCTATGATTTTATAACTCACATTAAGCACATGAAATCCTAAATCGAATTCCTAATCGATTTAAATGCTTAGCTTAAACTTTTACTTATACTTAAAATAAGGATACTTACAGAGGATTGAATTTGAGATTCTTGAAAAGCTGGGTTAATTCTTAAAGAGCGGTAATTTGGTTTAAGTAATTGATGTTGTAGGTAAAAGAGTGAAGAAGAGGAAGAATAGGTAATAATTATGTTAAATTTCCTTTTAAATCCAAGCCGTACAGGCAAAAACCGATCAACGGGCCCGATCAAGGGAGATCAAGAGACATGGAATCAAAAACACTGAAAGAACATCAAAGTTTGACTTGAAATGTCAAAATTACCCCAACTGTTACTACCAAAATTAACACCGAGACAGGCTATCGGTGAAGGGGTAACTAACCGTCACTTGCATAAGAGAACAATTTGAAAGCAAGGCAACTGTCACCATCAACAAGAAAAGAAGCCTGAAGCTAATGAAAAAGGGAGAATACCAGTAGGGTGGCCCCGACAAACAAAGTAGTCAGTGGGAACCTCAAATCCAAAGGGAACCTATAACTGGGAGCCAGGAAAAGCGAAAGGGTTATCGACATTAACTTGCTTAATGTCAATACAAGGAGGATGGAAAGTGTTAAAGGAAAGGGGGGCCTTTGGGAAACTAGTTACCGGGAATAAGAAGAGCAGATGATCGCTGAAAGACAGCTTCAGGAGGCAACCAATTATGCACCGAAAACATCCCTTCAGGAAGACCGAAACCCAACTCGAAGGACTATTGGAGGCAAACACTACTTTCCAAAAGGGACGAGCTTCCCACACTAATTTACTTAGTGTTGATACCGACAGGGGTGACGGATCCCGTAACCGTACATTTGAAGTATGAAGGTGAGCTTCACGAAGAACTAATGGCAGGACCAAAAGCTCATGACCAAAAGCCTATAGCCAAAAGACAAAAAACCTTTCCTAAAAGCTATCCACACTAATAGGCTTGGTATTGATACAAAAGAGATGAAATAACGTCATAGAAAAGCTCCAAAGACCGAGGTTGTCCTTCCGAGAGCCAAGGCCTTCAACCTAAAAAGCAATAAACAAAGCCAAAAGAGCGGTCGAGAGCCAAAGTAACTGGAACCAGAATGAAAAGCGTTCGACGGGGGCTTCTGCTGGCCCAATAGTAAAAGGGGTCCCAATTTGTCTATAATTAAGACCCCATTGGTCTCTTTTTCGGGGCAGAATTTTCATTTCTCATTCTTTTACTCTCTTCTTCTAGAGTAAACCCTTATTTCTAAATCAATTTAGGGATTCTATTTGAAATTACTTATGTACTACAAATTTAAGATCAATAAAGAACGGATCAACACTTAGCGTATTTCATATGAGCTTCTTATGAGTTTTCTTGGTTATTTCCTACACAACATACCTTATGCTTTCTACATGGTCATGATTTCCTATTCAAGTTTAGACCCTTTCGCAAAGTCATTGCAAAACCCCTTCCAACAAGCCCTTTAGTATTCTACCGAGGCTTGTGCTTAGGGAACCATTGTCTCAAGATAACTGTTGGTTCTTAAGTCATTTAAGCGCGATGCTCACCCCTTTGAGGGAAGAGTAACTAATCTTTCGGGCTTTAGACCTTGATATCTAGGAAACGCTGAACTAACTCAGGCTGGTGGAAACTAAATAACCTCGTTTTCCCCTTAGGTCCACTTCCATAGAACTATCTCTGGTGTTGATGAAAAATATCATTAACATTAGCTTTTGAGACCTTGAAATTTTAAAGCTTTTGGGAGATATTTTATGGTGTTTTTCAAGTTTTCATCTTAAAAGTTTATAGTTGTAAAACATATACTAGCTAAATTATGTTGAAACAATTTTTGAAATAAAAAGGTGTTTTTTATATTTGAAAAAACATATAAGATTGAGTTTTTTTAAAAATTTAGGGTATATTTCGGAAATGATGATTTCTTATGGAAATTTTATCAAAATGATTTCTTTTAGAAACATGTGTACTTAATAGGACATGTATTGCTCAATAGTTTTAAGCTATAAGATATAAAATAATTAAATAACAAAACATAGAAAAGATTTCATTTTGTCAAAAACTAAAATTTTCCATAAGGAAAATTTTAAAAATCTATATTCTTTTGAAAATAGTTTTTGACAATTGTTTTGACATAAAAATTTGATGGGTGAACAAAGTAAGTTGTTAACAATTTAGAATATGGTGGACATTTGCCTCTAGATGTAAGTTATTAAACTGACATTGTAAACATGAACGGTTGTGAAACTGATTAAGAAATAGTTATCCTTGTTTACTCCAGTTTTTATGATTTGAAAAAAAGAGTTTTTCATTTTTATAGGATGACATATTTTTATTTTTTGGCAAAGGAAAGTTTTAATGAAAAAAATAAAGTATTGAAGCTTTTTGAAAAAAAAAGCCAAACCATGCTTTTAAAATCATGAAGTAGGTAAGGATTAATACTTAGTAAAGATGGGAAATATTTTGAGGCTATGAAGTAAATAGCGAGGACTATATTGGAATAATAGTAAATTCCCGAAGAGTGCATAAGCACCATACAGCCTAGGTTGTTGCTGGGAAAAGACTGTTAGTACACAGCGAGGACTAGTTGTGACAAGTAGACAGTGGCGGGAAAGCTATTTGTTTAGATCCCGTGGTTTGAAATTTTATTTGTCAGTGGGGACATAGTCCTAGGATTCTTAGCCCTTGGTAGTTGTTTTGTAGTGAGCATGGTTTCCTATTTTAGTTTGGAGGGAATTAGAAGGCTTATTTGAAGACTGCTTAGATAAGTGGATTAAGTTAAATAAGCTAAGAATAGAGTAATGACATAACCAAAAAGAAAACAACAAATCCAGTAAAGCAACAAATACTACAGTTGAGAAAAATGGATTTTTTCATAATAAGTTGAAAAAGAAAATCTACAACAAGGAAAATTTTCTTACGTGGACTGTGCTTCGATAGGAAGATAATAAATCTTGATATAATAGTTGCATAAAATCCAAGTACAGATAGAAAAGGTACATAAAAGAAAAAATGGAAGATGAGAAGTTTCCCGTTTCCACCTTTTTTTGCAACATAAGAAATCGAATTTAGAAAAATAGACTTTTCTGTAATTCGCAAATTTAAAGTTGATTGGTAGGGTTTTGGATGCAAAAATTGGAATAACTACGCTCTAGCTCTATAAGATGAGAAAATTTGGGTGAAAAACAGGTTTTGATTTTCAAAACATTGCATTCATATAGAAATTGCCATTATATTTAGGATGTGTGCATCATATTTCTGAAAAAAAAATTCAAGAAAAAATTGCATTCATATAGGAGGTACTGCTTAGGCATTCATTACATTCATGTATTACTGTGTTGTATTACACTTTGCACAAGTGCATAAATGGTTGCAAAATTGGATGTACACATGATGTTTGTAAATTATGTGAGTAAGTACTTAATTTTACCTTTACCCGATTTCAAGGACGAAATTTCCTAAGAGTGGGAGAATGTAACACCCAGCTAAATTAATATGCATAAATAAATACATGAATTAAAAGCACAAGTTAAAAGCAAAAATAAATTTATGAAAGTGGACAATAAATTAGCTGCAACTGAAATTAGAATGCATGCATTAAATAGAGAATAAAACAACACATTAATAACCCTATAATTTACATTAATTTAGCAGTTATGAAATGGAGCTTGCATGGGAATGATATAAATAAACGATTAACCAAACGATTGCATGCATATGCATACATGCAAATACGAAATTCAAACTTAAAGATAAACCAAGACTGGAGTAATACAAATCAGGGGAATTATGTCTAACAAGTAATTAACATTATTAACTAATGTTTAAAATTAGAAACCAAGCGATATAAAAATCTAGTCTGGACCCAGGATGGGTCGACCCATATGAGACCTGGGTCGACCCATGTGTCCACCCGATCGGCCCATATCTTTTTTTGTGTGTGACGTTGTTTTGTAATATTAACGGTTTGGATTTTATTTGATTTAATCCGATGGACCAGACTTTCTCGTGCACCTATAAACAAACTATCAGGGACTAGCTTTAAACTCATATTTTCTAAGGCTTCGCCATTCTCTTTTCTCTCCATACCATTTCAGAAATTAAAATTTTAGTTCTTATGGATTTTTATTCAAAGTTCGAAGATAAGAGATATTAATCTACAACATAGTTGTTTAGATTTCTAATCAACGTGAGGTAAGTTCTTGAATCTGATTTGTTTAGGTTTCTTTTCTAATTTCCCTCTTATTTTATTATCACATTTGTAAATTTGTGGTTGTTTAATATTAGATTCAGTTAGGAAGACCTCCGAATCACAGATCTAAATCATATTCAGGGATTGGAAAGCTTTCAGGTGAGTAGATCTAGAATTATATCTTTTGAATAATGGTATATTTACCTTTTATGTTACTCATCATTTTTAACATGCTAAATAACTGTAAATTGTGATAATTGCAATATAATTTATTTTAAGTTATGTTAAGAATATTACCGTTGTATATATCTGTTCTATGAATCTATTAATTGGATTAAAAGTCATTGTAATACTAATATTGTGTAATTTACAATAAAAGTGAATATGCTACATAAAATGTTGTTAATGGAAAATTGCATACTGTAAATAAAATTACAGTGAAGTTAGGAATAATGAAGAAAAAGAGAAATGCCTAATTTGTATGGAAAATTTACAATGATTGGAAAATTAAATAAACCGCACTAAGACGCGAGGTTAAGTTCAACTTGTGGTAGAAGCCTGCCAAGAACCTCTCGACAAATCCAGCATCCACAAGCGGTCAGCTTAATGGGAGAGGCCTGGCGCATAAACATATATAAAATGTACATGTATACAACAGACAATAAATAAATGGTATGTGTGAAAATATACAAGACGGTAAAGAAAGAGATGTTACAGCAACAAAAGTTTGGTTAATGTAAAAGAACCAAGGAAGATATGATAAACAGGGAATATAACTTATTATAATCATATTAATAAGAATGCAATATAATATGTAGGCTTGTCCTAGGGACTATTGGAATTATAACATGGGTTATGGTAAATAGAAAGAGAAGTCACGGATCAATATATATATATATATATATATATATATATATATATATCCCTCTTGCTTTAAATCTGAGTATAAAGAAAGCAAGAGATCCATTGACCACATTATAGATCAATGTTAAACATAGATTTTAAAACTGATACTCTTATGCCTATAAAAATGATACTTTTATGGCATATGGCTAAAAAAGATACTCTTATATATGCCAAAATGATATGGTTGTGCTTAGAGAAATGATGCCTTCAAAAATGATATCTAACTATATGCAAAAATGATACTTGCAAGAATGGTACCTTTTTAAAATGATATTCTGGTTCATACAAAAATGATCCTTTCGAAACAATGTTATCAAAAATGATACTCTCTTGAGTACATAAATTATACCTTTAAAATGATGATAGCAAAACTGATACTCTTATAATTATATAAATGATACTTTTCAAATGGGGTTATCAAAAATGCTAACCTTATGCATAAATGATACATTTGAAACAATACGAGTGACATGGGTATGTTTTCTGTTTTGATATTTGGTGCATGGGTCAACATTGCACCCTTGGCTAAACTTCCTCTAATGTGAGCTGAGCCAAGTGTGTCAACATGCACCACTCATGTTTTTGAGTTTTCTGAAGGGATACACCCATGAACCAGCATACAAACATGTATATGTGCACATTATTTTTCTAAAATGACTCCAGATTGACTAATACAAATAATATTAGTAACTTTCTATACTTCAAAACATATGCTTCCTCAATTTCAATTTTTAAAATGATCATATATAATACTACTTCAGCTCAGTCATCAACATAACACATTGCACTTAATTTCCTATCATCTAAACATAATTCTTCCCCGACTTAGCTTAATATTTACAAAACTGATTCTTAAAGCAATTCTCAAGGATTCATGCAGATACAATAATTGAGAATCTTTTATTTTCTACTTAAGCATGCTAACCATCCATGAAAATCAGCCAAACTCATAACCCAAATCTTACTTATGTAACAACCCGTATTTTTAATAACATGTTATAACATAAATTAAGGAAGAATTAAATTGTAAAATCTGAATCAAGGGAAACGGGCTTTGCCATTGCGCTCATCTCGGAAAAATACGCGAAATAGAGTCCGAGTTTTCGAAAAACGGAGTCCGTATGACCAAGTTATGGCCCAATGAAGTTTTCAGAAAATTCCAAGCCCGAAAACAGTTCAAATTCGAATTCAGATTTAAATTACAACCAAGGCAGAATGGGCGGGAACTTTCCCGCCCCAGGCAGGGTCGACACAGGGGTCGACACTAGTGTCGAACCCCCCCCCTCCCCAATGGGTCGACAGCCATGACGACCCGGGGGTCGACACCCATGTCGACCCAGGGGTCGACCCCCCCTGTCGGACCAATTTTTCTGGTGCACCATTTTGACATGTTGGGTCTTGTTCTGGAAGTTTCTGACGGGAGTTGATGGCTCAGATTCGTTTTAGGGTTAATCCTATGGTCTAAACTACCCCTAATCTCTATAAAAAGACCCTTAGACCTAGCCTAAACCCTCATTAATCATTCCTACAACTAAATGCTGCCCAAATGTTCACTAATCATGGCCTCCACCTTCTTCATGAGAGCATGAGTGTCTCAAATCAATCTATGTCATAAAGGAGCCATCTTTCTTAAGTAAAAGAGCCATCTTTCTTTATCTTTGGGGTTATTCCTTCTTGTTCTCAAGCCTTGAAGTGGAGTTTATCGTCTTTGGTTGCGGATTTGCTAGTGTGGCTTCGTCTCAATCTTATTTTATATTAATTCTAGTCTTCATAGCATTGTAAGCCCTATACTACTTTTAGATTCTAACTATGAAGTTAAATGTTACATGTTGCAAGTTGAGTTTGGGCCTGAGTATGATATGTGCTTTGATTCTAACATGTTATGCATATGTTTACCCTATGCAAGTTTGTAAAGCTATCACCTTGACTTTGTGCATAGAAAGCTATGACCTTTGACTTGAAATGTTGCATTATGCAACATGAGAACCCTCATAACCTTTATGATAACTTGCATATAAGGTTATATGCGAACTTCTAGCCACCATCCTATGTCATTTATGATCATGTTTCACCTATTATGCTAAAATTTATATCATGCATGTTTTGAGGCTCATAATGTAATATGCAAGTTTAGGAACACATTTGCCTCATATGCCACCATGTTTAACTTGTGGCCAAATCTTAACCCCTAATGATATTGTGCATGCTTGTGGCCAAATCACCCTTATGCTATTGTGCATGCTCGTGGCCAAATCACCCTTATGCTATTGTGCATGCTAGTGGCCACGTCACCCTTATGCTATTTGATATGTTTGAGGCCAAGACACCTTTTATGCTATCATACATGTTGAGGCCATATGCTAGTATGTTGAACCCCTTTTGACCTCAAATATCACCATGTTTAATTTGTGATAGACTTTGCCATCTTATGCCCACCTTGTCATATGGTTATGTTCCCTCTTTGATCCACTTGCGTTAATGCGAATTTACATGCGATGGGAATACATTATGGGTAGTTGGGCAAACTTAAATAACATGAGAACATGACTTGAAAATATAACATGAAAGTTTGACATGTGTTTATGCTTGAAAAACATGGACGTGGACATGACATGTAGAAAACATGAAAGTGGCCAACTCGAGGTTGGGTTGAGTTTGTAGCATAAATCTACCCGGAGCCGACCGGCTTAACTAGTGGCTACAAACAATAGGACCCAATGTGAGTAGTTGGTCATGTTGTGCTTAAACCCGAGGTTAGACTAGGTTGTGGTGTAAAGCTACCCGGACCCGCCCAGCTTAACTAGTAACCACAACAAGGTCTAATGTGAGAGGTTGGGTGCATTAAATTAATTAATGCAACATGATAGGGTTAAGTCATGAACTACTTGAATATACTTAACCAATTAAACACGATGGATTGGTAGGGTTAAGTCATGAACTACTTGAATATACTTAACCAATTAAACCCGATGTATTGATAGGGTTAAGTCATGAACTGCTTGAATACACTTGACCAACTCAATACATGGTTAGGATAGGGTTAACCACACTTAACCCGCTTGAAACCCTAGTTACGTGGTCCTTTTCAGCAGTAACCTACTAGAAGTATCATGGGTACCCTGGACTAGGCTAGGGTGGGGCACGATTACTGGACTGATTGTAAGAGGCCAAAAGAGACAGCTAAAGGGTGCACCGGTTGTTCAGGCGGACCATGGTCGTGCACATTAAGTCCGGAGTTGAACATGGGCACCAGTAGGTTTAGACTGTGCGTTCTTGAATTGTGTCTGTGGTTTACACCTTAGGGCAGGATACACCCTGGGGGTGGACCTAGCACAGTTAACTACATTCCACGATTTAGCCGTATGACACCGATACACGACGAGTTAGGCTGATAGGGAGCCGATCGACTAGACCGAGTAGTTGGACCTCGATTTAGGTCATCTCATGATGTGGGCCAGCTTTGGGCCAAGGGATCATTTCTTGTTTACACTTGACATGGATTGGAATACTAGTGCACACCTGGTGCAACTTAACCTTGTATATGCGATGCCACACTTGATCTATCTTGTTAACTTTTCACCATGCCGGTTATCACCCCTACATCTCATCTCTGTTTACATGATCAGTTAACTTTACTAGTTTTTATACTAATAGTAGATAGGACTTACCAGTCTTTTTGACTGACCCGTTTTCTTTCGCCTCTTTTCTTCCATTGCCCCCCAGGTTTACAGGGTGGGAATACTAGTACCTAGCTTGGATCTTTAGCTGCTTTTCTGGATAGCTCATGTACGGTTTGGACTTGAGCATGCTATGGCCTTATTCTACCTTGGGGATAGTTACTTTATGATTTTCTTTCCAGTTTTCAGTTGATGTTTCTAGACTATGTTTTGTGGAAAATAATGACCAAGTACTTTGATGTAACTTGACTATGGTTTTGAAATGTTAGTTTTATCCGCTGCTTTATTTACTCTATTTTTACTTATATGTTCTGTCTTGTGATATCTGCATGCATGTTTACCTCGTTTAATGCCCCTCCTAAGCTAGTGCCCTTGCAAGAGTGGCATTGGCGGAGGTGGGGTGTTACATTTGGTATCGGAGCGAGGTTTACAAGATTTGAGCAAAAGGTTTTTTAAAAAAACTTACCTTTTGAAAAACTATTTTCAAAACCAATGAAGTATTTTCCAAGAAAAGTCTAGTTTATTTTTAAAGGCTATTCCCCAAAAAGCCATTAGCACTATCCTTTGTTTCCTCGTTCTCAATCTATCTTTTTCTTCGTTTCAGTATGGCCGATAATTTTGCCATTCTGGAGGGCATACCAGTACCTATCTGGTTTAGAATGTACATGGAGGTAAGGGCGAATGAAGCCGGCCCCGTGAACATTCCTCCTCCTTTCCCCGTGGCTAACATTCCTCCTCCTCCCGTAGCTAAGGTTCCTTCTCCTCCTCAGTATCCACAAGAGGATTTCGCGAAGATTTGCAAGGACTTTAAGGCGATGGGTGGCAAGAATTTTATTGGGACAGAGACTTATGTTGAGGCAAGAAACTGGTTAAAGGAAACTGAAGACCTCTTTGCTATCTTTGACATAGAAGACCGTAGGAAAGTTCTGTTAGCGGTATGGTTATTGAAAGAGGAAGGTGCATATTGGTGGGTAGTCACCACCACTACTAGACCAATTCGGACTTGGGATGACTTTAGGAGAAGGTTCAGATTGAGGTTTCTATCATCGACAGAAACCTTCGGATGGAGAGGTTCCTATCTCTAAAGCTAGGGGACATGACAGTTAGGGAATACGTGGATACGTTTAATCAACTTGCTTGTTTCGGTCTAGACTTGGTTAACACAACTCAGAAGAAGGCCCTACGCTTTGCTCTAGGATTGAATGAGCCATTGCGCGGTTTGTCCATGTCTCATATACCCATGGGGGCGACCTTCGAGGGTTTGGTGAATATGGCCCTACTTCAAGAGGAAGGTAAGGGTGGTAAGAAGGAGGTCAAGGAAAATGAGTCTCAAGGCGAGAAGGTAGATTCCGGAAAAGGAGGCAAGAACAACAATAGCAAGGACAACAAGTCAAGAGAAAGGAGGAAGTGCAACTTCTGTGGGATTACTGGGCACATAGCCAAAGACTGTAGGAAGAAGAAAAGGAAGTTGGGAGAATGCTTTCATTGTGGAGAGTCTGGACACTATAGCAAGGATTGCCCGAAATAGCGAGGACAAGGAAAAAGGCAAACTCAGCGAGCAGGACCTTCTGGAGGGCAAGTGCATGCTCTCAACACTGCTCCAGTCCAGGACCGAGGTAGTATTTCTGTAGAAAGTCTTGTTTATATTCCTGACTTTCCTGTTCGCACTTTATTTGATTCTGGCGCATCGCATACCTTTATTTCTTCTGACATTGTTGAAAGTTTGCACCTAAGTACTAGTCTAGTTGAGAATCCCGTTAGTATTTCAAATCCAATTGAGGGTTCCGCCCATCTATCTGCGATTTGTAAGCGTTTGAAAATCTCTAGCTTGAGCGTAGAATTCATGGGTAATGCTTATGTTCTCGGGTTTATGGGACACGGGTTGATTTTGGGCATGGGTTGGTTGTCCAGTTATGGAGCCATTCTTGACTTCGTACATAGGGTTGCGAGGCTCATGACTCGCCTCGGTAATACCCTCGAAAATATCGTGTGACCTTTAGGGTTCCGTCATGATTAGTTATCTAGAATCCCTTGGCATTTTTATTGGAAATTTGTAATCCAATCGAGTAGTGTTCGCCACTAAGGCGGATAGTCCATTCCGCTTAAGCATGGGTTATGGAAATCACCCTAGTAAGAACATTTGGCAACGTAGAGTGGCATTTGTTTTCAAGAGATAGTTCTTCTGCGTGAAATACCATATGGTATGTAAACGAGATCCAGGATTCACTAACGAATTTTGGAAATCTTGCATGAAATCATGAGCACGCAGTTATGTTTAAGCCAAGTATTTTAGGAAAAGAATAAGTGGAAGTGGAACGAGAGGCAACGGTGAAATGAGTTCTAACTCATATTTCGGAAATAAGAATTAAGAGCTACGAAATTGTGAAATTAAAAGACGGTCAAGGCACGATGGAATTAAGCACAAGAAAATGCGGCTTAGAAGATTGAAGACTAGATATGCGCATTATATCTCTTTCTAAGAGTATATCCTTGATCCCTATTATTCTGTAGAGCTTACTCGCATGTTATCTTTTAAGTATATCCTCTCGGTCCTATTCTCAATCTTAGTTCTGTTGCAAACCCCATAAGGGGTATGACTCGCCTGTTTGTAATTTATAGTTGGGGTGAAGATGTCCAGTAAGATGACCAAACTATTTGGTCTTTATGGGATATGGGTCATAGTTGATAGACTTACGAAGAGCACCCATTTCATTCCAGTAAAGAACAAGAGGACTGTATCAGGTTTAGCATCTGTTTATCTTCGAGAGATAGTGCGAGTGCATGGAGTTCCTTTTAGCATAGTTAGCGATCGTAACCCAATCTTCACTAGCCAGTTCTGGAATAGTTTGCAAGAAGCGATGAGTACGCGATTGAATCTGAGTACAGCCTATCACCCCCAGACGGATGGCCAAACCGAAAGGGTGAATAGAGTGCTAGAAGATCTTTTGAGGCTATGTGTTCTTGACTTTGGTGGTACTTGGGAAGACCACCTTCCTCTTGTAAAGTTTGCTTATAATAATAGCTATCAAGCCAGCATAGGGATGGCACCATTTGAAGCTTTGTATGGGAGGCCGTGTAGGTCACCATCTTGTTGGTGGGAGACAACAAATAGGCTTATACTTGGGCCCGATATGATACGGGACACATCCGAGAAAGTTGAATTGGTGAGAAGACGGATGAAAGCGGCCCAAGACAGACAGAAATCCTATGCTGACAAGCGAAGAGCAGATCTGGGATTCGAATTGGGAGACATGGTTTTCGTGAAGGTTTCTCCTTTGCGTAATGTGGTTCGTTTCGGAGCAGTTGGGAAGCTAGCACCAAGGTTCGTAGGACCCTTCCCTATCATAAAGAGAATTGGGAAGATGGCTTATAAGGTGAAATTGCCCGAGAAACTGGCCGAAGTGCATAATGTCTTTCATGTCTCGCATCTCCGAAAGTGCCTACATGAGTCCGCTAAGGTGGTTGAACCAAGCATTCTTGAAGACGTGGAGGTAGAGAAAGAGGCAACCTTGAGGAGAGCTCCGATTCATATCTTGGGAACAGAGATCAAGAAACTAAGGAATCGAGAAGTCAAACTGGTGAAAGTACAGTGGAGTGAAGTAGAGGAAGACGCAACTTGGGAAATCGAGGAGAAGATGTGTGGGCTTTATCCATTTCTTTTTGAGGGTACATCTTCAATCTCTTTTCCTAGTTGGTATATCCTTCTTTTGCTATCCATGTTTATCTAGTGTATCTTGTTTCGTAAATCTTGTCATGAGAACCATAAGTAGAAACCCTTGGTTGAAACATGTATTTGAAACATGTTATGCTTGATGTTTGCCAGTGGTTGCAAGTGTTTGCAAGTGGATACTTGTGGATGCATGATACACGTTAGGTACTAAGATCGGCTCACACACTTTCATACCGCATATGCATGAGTGTTTATGCTTATTCATGGATGAAACTTGTATGCTATCACATGGATGTTGCATATGGACGGATGTTATTGGCACTCATATAGAGACTATAAGTTATGTTAGGAATTTGCATACATATGGACGCATTGCACAAACATATTTTGCATTAAGGGGGTTTACTGAATCAGTAACCACCTGATCTTCGCATAGATAGGTGCATATACACACACCTTTGCATATGTTCATACAGCATTAGAAATCTTTTAAGGACAATGATTACTTGTGGATGATGTTTTGAGTAGATGGATGATGGATGGTAGGATATGTTCTTCCTAACTTGGAGATTTCGGGGACGAAATCCTTTAAGGAGGGGAGAATGCAACAACCCGTATTTTTAACAACATGTTATAACATAAATTAAGGCAGAATTAAATTGTAAAATTTGAATCAAGGGAAACGGGCTTTGCCATTGCGTTCGTCTCGGAAAAATACGCGAAATAGAGTCCGAGTTTTCGAAAAACGGAGTTCGTATGACCAAGTTATGGCCCAATGAAGTTTTCAGAAAATTCCAAGCCCGAAAACAGTTCAAATTCGAATTCAGATTTAAATTACAACCAAGGCAGAATGGGCGGGAACTTTCCCGCCCCAGGCAGGGTCGACACAGGGGTCAACACTAGTATCGACCCCCCCCCCAATGGGTCGACACCCATGTCGACCCAGGGGTCGACCCCCCCTGTCGGACCAATTTTTCTGGTGCACCATTTTGACATGTTGGGTCTTGTTCTGGAAGTTTCTGACGGGAGTTGATGGCTCAGATTCGTTTTAGGGTTAATCCTATGGTCTAAACTACCCCTAATCTCTATAAAAAGACCCCTAGACCTAGCCTAAACCCTCATTAATCATTCCTACAACAAAATGCTGCCCAAATGTTCACTAATCATGGCCTCCACCTTCTTCATGAGAGCATGAGTGTCTCAAATCAATCTATTTCATAAAGGAGCCATCTTTCTTAAGTAAAAGAGCCATCTTTCTTTGTCTTTGGGGTTATTCCTTCTTGTTCTCAAGCCTTGAAGTGGAGTTTATCGTCTTTGGTTGCGGATTTGCTAGTGTGGCTTCGTCTCAATCTTATTTTATATTAATTCTAGTCTTCATAGCATTGTAAGCCCTATACTACTCTTAGATTCTAACTATGAAGTTAAATGTTACATGTTGCAAGTTGAGTTTGGGCCTAAGTATGATATGTGCTTTGATTCTAACATGTTATGCATATGTTTACCCTATGCAAGTTTGTAAAGCTATCACCTTGACTTTGTGCATAGAAAGCTATGACCTTTGACTTGAAATGTTGCATTATGCAACATGAGAACCCTCATAACCTTTATGATAACTTGCATATAAGGTTATATGCGAACTTCTAGCCACCATCCTATGTCATTTATGATCATGTTTCACCTATTATGCTAAAATTTATATCATGCATGTTTTGAGGCTCATAATGTAATATGCAAGTTTAGGAACACATTTGCCTCATATGCCACCATGTTTAACTTGTGGCCAAATCTTAACCCCTAATGATATTGTGCATGCTTGTGGCCAAATCACCCTTATGCTATTGTGCATGCTCGTGGCCAAATCACCCTTATGCTATTGTGCATGCTAGTGGCCAAGTCACCCTTATGCTATTTGATATGTTTGAGGCCAAGACATCTTTTATGCTATCATACATGTTGAGGCCATATGCTAGTATGTTGAACCCCTTTTGACCTCAAATATCACCATGTTTAATTTGTGATAGACTTTGCCATCTTATGCCCACCTTGTCATATGGTTATGTTCCCTCTTTGATCTACTTGCGTTAATGCGAATTTACGTGCGATGGGAATACGTTATGGGTAGTTGGGCAAACTTAAATAACATGAGAACATGACTTGAAAATATGACATGAAAGTTTGACATGTGTTTATGCTTGAAAAACATGGACGTGGACATGACATGTAGAAAACATGAAAGTGGCCAACTCGAGGTTGGGTTGAGTTTGTAGCATAAATCTACCCGGAACCGACCGGCTTAACTAGTGGCTACAAACAATAGGACCCAATGTGAGTAGTTGGTCATGTTGTGCTTAAACCCGAGGTTAGACTAGGTTGTGGTGTAAAGCTACCCGGACCCGCCCGGCTTAACTAGTAACCACAACAAGGTCTAATGTGAGAGGTTGGGTGCATTAAATTAATTAATGCAACATGATAGGGTTAAGTCATGAACTACTTGAATATACTTAACCAATTAAACACGATGGATTGGTAGGGTTAAGTCATGAACTACTTGAATATACTTAACCAATTAAACCCGATGTATTGATAGGGTTAAGTCATGAACTGCTTGAATACACTTGACCAACTCAATACATGGTTAGGATAGGGTTAACCACACTTAACCCGCTTGAAACCCTAGTTACGTGGTCCTTTTCAGCAGTAACCTACTAGAAGTATCATGGGTACCCTGGACTAGGCTAGGGTGGGGCACGATTACTGGACTGATTGTAAGAGGCCAAAAGAGACGGCTGAAGGGTGCACCGGTTGTTCAGGCGGACCATGGTCGTGCACATTAAGTCCGGAGTTGAACATGGGCACCAGTAGGTTTAGACTGTGCGTGCTTGAATTGTGTCTGTGGTTTACACCTTAGGGCAGGATACACCCTGGGGTGGACCTAGCACAGTTAACTACATTCCACGATTAAGCCGTATAACACCGATACACGACGAGTTAGGCTGATAGGGAGCCGATCGACTAGACCGAATAGTTGGACCTCGATTTAGGTCATCTCATGATGTGGGCCAGCTTTGGGCCAAGGGATCATTTCTTGTTTATACTTGACATGGATTGGAATACTAGTACACACCTGGTGCAACTTAACCTTGTATATGCGATGCCACACTTGATCTATCTGGTTAACTTTTCACCATGCCGGTTATCACCCCTACATCTCATCTCTGTTTACATGATCAGTTAACTTTACTAGTTTTTATACTAATAGTAGATAGGACTTACCAGTCTTTTTGACTGACCCATTTTCTTTCGCCTCTTTTCTTCCGTTTCCCCCCAGGTTTACAGGGTGGGAATACTAGTACCTAGCTTGGATCTTTAGTTGCTTTTCTAGATAGCTCATGTACGGTTTGGACTTGAGCATGCTATGGCCTTATTCTACCTTGGGGATAGTTACTTTATGATTTTTTTTTTGGTTTTCAGTTGATGTTTCTAGACTATGTTTTGTGGAAAATAATGACCAAGTACTTTTATGTAACTTGAATATGGTTTTGAAATGTTAGTTTTATCCGCTGCTTTATTTACTCTGTTTTTACTTATATGTTCTGTCTTATGATGTCTGCATGCATGTTTACCTCGTTTAACGCCCCTCCAAAGCCAGTGCCCTTGCAAGAGTGGCATTGGCGGAGGTGGGGTGTTACAACTTAGCTCCATCATTTCCTGAAAAAGCGTTAGAGGATGCCTCATCATATAATGAGACACCCCATTTTCCATGAGCAAACAAGGATAGACTAATGTGTCTGGTATGCGTATCTCTATTAAAATGTGATGAATAAGAACTGAGATTTAATTTATGAAGAAGTTCTATTTAAAAAAAGACATATTTCTTTACATGTTAGACAAATAATCTTGTGCAAGTGCACTTCCACTGATTTATTCAATATTTAACATCAGTGGTCAGACTAAAACATACAAATCAAACATACATATGTCCATAACAGGTAAATCCATCCTAATAATATTATTATTTGTATCCATAACTACCCTAGGAAACCTTCCAGGAAAACTCAAGTCCCTTGTATCTTTTTCCTAGCATCTCAATTTGTTTATATACCCCGGTCTCATTTGTATAAAGTAATCACTTGGGCACATTGTAGTAATCTAATTCACAGTACTACACAAAGATATCAGGACCAAAATTCGGCCATGTGCCAAACTGATAACTCAAGCCAAGTCATTTCACAGCATCTTGACCAAAAATGCCTTAGTTAAATTACTAAGTGTTTCCTTATATTTTCCAGTAAATACTTACCTAATTAAGGTAAACTAACACAGTAAGGTCCACTGCATAATGCCATGGATTTCATAGAAATCACCCGAACAATCAAACCAAACATTCAGGCATGAACATAGATCATCCAAGCAAGAATTTAAATCATTCAGAATATACATATATAGGTATTCCAGAAAGTTATTTATCTTGGGGTTTTGGTGAGATAAAATCCTTGTCTTAAAATATAGTCACTTATTTATATGTTTATGTCTATCTAGATATAGATCTGATATTAATCTATGGCTTTATGAATATTCTGAAGAGATTTTGCCACTAAACTGGTTTTAAATAGATTTCAAAACCTAGCGGAGAAATAGAGTTAGAAATATTGATAAGAGATCAGCACATAGAAAATCTATTTCTCTCTAAATCAATCATTTATAGAGCCTTAGCACCTATACACAAGCATATTGCAGCTCATATATATATATATATATATATATATATATATATATATTGAGAGATGGCCATAGGTCAATATCATATCTAGATTTCCAGATTTATGGGGTTTTCCAACAGTATCATAAAAGTGGTTTTCAAGGGATCATAAGACTGAATAGATTTAAATAATATCTTTAAGTCCATAATGTTAAACTCAACATTGCTTTAGATAAAATCATTAGTATGATCAAAGTCACTCATAAACAGGTAAAACATTTTGAGAATCAAATTCAAACCAAAATAAACATAAAAAAATATTGGCTGCCTTTTTAATTTAGGACTTAATGCCATTTGTTTTAAGTGAGAATACTCACCAAATCTCCTTCTTCTAAACTAAAGAAAAATAAAAAAACCCTTGCTTTATTCCCAAGCTTCTCTTCTTCCTTTGAAAATAGATTTTTATGTACTTTTATTTGTTTATACTAGGCAGCATAATTTTGCCCGGCCACCCTTACTTATAGCATTAGATTCCTAGGGTTTCTCAAGTGATACTAAGTTAGTTTTTCCCCTTAACAAATCATGTTATTTGTATGAGTGTTATTTACATGATTTTTCTTGGTTTTGTTTATAATGCTCGGTGTAAAAATGCATCACTTTTCAGAGAAAAAGAAAAGAAAATGTTTTAAAATCATTTTCCCTCCAAAACAAGTCATGACAATATAGCTAATGGATATAATAATCCTTCCCTTTCTAAATCTGGCTATGCATTATTTGATCCTGGCGCACTTGTCTTTGCCATATACAAGTATATGTATTATCTCAAACTTCTTTATATTATACACTAAATCAGTCCATATGATTTAATTCAATGGTCACTGGAAACACATGTATATTCACATACATGAATCATAATATACATATCCTGGAATTATGGTGTTCCCTTGTGCACACTTTCTGTTATACACGTGTGCGAACACACTCATACATGCACATAGTCCAAAACCCTACTAATTCCTTTTCAAATTCAATAAACATTTTAAACGATGTTAAAATAAAAAAATTCCTAAAAGTTTTGGGTTATTGGAAATACCTCACCTTTTAGGAATTGTGTCCTCAAAATTTTCTTCATAATTGAACAAAAAAATTCAATTTACGCAGAGATTATAAACACTGTTTAAACACATCCATCCAATTAATTAATTTGTCTAAACAAACATAAGACATAAACTTATGGAACAATTTCAGAAATAAAGATACCTTTAATTTGCAAATAGCTTAAGATAATTCACCCTAACCTTGTCTTCTGATTCCCATGTGCGATCATTTGGATTAATACTCCACTGCACTTTCACAAGCTTCAAGGTTTTATTTCTCGACTTCTTTACCTCTTTGGCCAAAATCCCCACTGGTTCTTTTTCATAAACCAAATCAGAATTTATCTGGACCTGAGATGGTGATTCCAGAATATCTTGCTTATCATTAACCCATCATCTCAATTGTGATACATGAAAAACATTGTGTATCCCCTACATATCTTTAGACAATTCTAGTTTATAAGCTAAAGAACTGATTCTTTCCAGAATTTTATATGGTCCTATATATCTAGGTACCAGTTTGGCTTGCTTGCCAAATCTTAACACCTTTTTCATTGGTGAAATCTTGATGAAGACAAAGTCCCCCACCTGGTATTCAACTTGTCTCCTTTTCTTATGTGCATATTTCTTCTATCTGTCTTGTGTAGGTGCCATCCTTTTCCTTATCAGTGCAACTTGTTCAGTTGTCTCCTTTATGTATTCAGGGCCTAAAATTGCTCTTTCCCTTGTTTCAACCCAACATACTAGAGCTGAACATGGTCTGCTATATAAGGCTTCAAATGGTGCCATCCCTATAGTGCTTTGATAACTGTTATTGTATGTAAATTCATCTAAGTGGAGGTGTTCTTTCCAATTACCCTCAAAGTCTAAAATGCAGGCTCTCAACAAGTCCCTTTATACCTTGTTAACTACTTTAGTTTTCCCATCTTATTGAGGATGGTAAGCAATGCTCATGCAAAGCTCACTTCCCATAGCTTCTTAAAAACTTCTCCAAAATTTAGATGTGAAGATAGTGTCTCTATCACTCACAATAATCTTGGGTATACCATGCAATTTTACTATCTCCTTCATGAATATTTGAGGTAATTTTGGTGCATTTCTATCTGACTTTACTGGGATGAAATGTGCTACTTTAGTTAGCCTATCAAACACTACCAATATACTAGTATTTCCTCTTTTTGATCTTGGTAGACCATCTATAAAGTCCATGGAGATATCCTCCCATTTTCACTGAGGTATACTTATGGGTTGTAGTAAACCTGAGGGTCTTTGTGTCTCTGCCTTTATCTGTTGGAAAATTACACATTTGGCCACAAATTTTTCTACATAACTTTTCATTCCTTTCCACCAATAATTCCTCTTAAGATTATGGTACATCTTGGCATTTCCTGGATGTATGGAGTACTTAATTCTATGATATTCATTTAATATCTCCTCCTTTAATTCTGAATTTCTAGGTACCCAAATTCTATTTTTATTTCTCACGTATCCCTTCTCATCAATGTGCAGGTTTTTCACTTCTTCTCCTTTTTCCAAAAGAGTTTTCCTTTATAAGATAATGGGATCTTGATTTTGCATGTTTCCCACCTTCAAAGTTAAATTAGACTGCAAAGTGACCATGCTTAATTTTCTCATGTTTTCTTGTGTATCATGCACCTCCATGTGCATATCGTTATTCTCTTTTATTTCGCGACCAGTGATTAACATTTAATTCTTAAATTCCTCTATCATTAGTAAACTTATTTTGGCATGTTGCCTACTCAAAAGAATCAGCCATTTTATTTTCCTTTCCTGGTGTGTAGAGTATAACAAAATCATATGCAGCTACAAACTGCACCCACCTATGTTGCCTCATAATTAAATCTTTTTATGAGAATAAATATTTCAAAGATTTGTGGTCAGTGTTGAGCTTAAATTTGGCTCCTAACAAATAATGTCTCCATAGTTTAAGGCATACACAACTGCCGTTAATTCCAAGTCATGTGTTGCATATCTGGTTTCATGTGGTTTTAACTGTTTTGATGCATATGCCACTGCTTGACCTTGTTGCATCAATACTGCTCCTAAACCACATACACAGGCATCTGTGTAAATTATTAAATCATGGTTTCCTTCTGGTACCCTTAAGACAGGTGCACTTACCAATGCTTCCTTTAATTCTTCAAAAGTTTCTCATACTTTCCAGTCCAAACATAGGCTTGATTCTTCCTAGTTAGGTTAGTCAGTGGTGCTGAGATCTTAGAAAAGTCTCTAATAAATCTTCTATAATATCCAGCCATTCCCATGAATAATCTAACTTCACTCACTGTTTTAGGTCTTTGCCAAGTTTGTATGGCTACCACTTTACTTGGATTCACTGAAATCCCTTGTGCAGAAATGACATGCCCAAGAAAATTCACTTCTTCTTTCCAAAATGCGCATTTAGACAAATTTGCCTTTAAATTATTCTGCCTTAATCTGATCAAGACTAAATGTAAATGATTTTTGTGCTCCTCCATTGTTTTGGAATAAATCAAAATGTTATCTATAAAAATCAGCACAAATTTATAAAAATAATCTCTGAACATCCTATTCATCAAGTCAACAATATAAGATGGTGCATTGGTCAGTCTAAAGGGCATAACTAAAAATCCATATAATCCATATCTAGTGTTGAAAGCTATGTATTTGATACTAGACTCTTCCACTTTCATTTGGTGAAAGCCAGAGGCTAAATCAAGTCTAGAAAACACTTTTGATCCAGCTAATTGATCAAAAAGATCATCAACTCTTGGTAAAGGATACTTGTTCTTTACGGTTATGTAACACCCCACACCCGCTAAGGTCACTCACTAAGGGAATGCCTTAACTTCGGTGGAGTATTTTAGTGAATATAGAACAGAAAAATTACAACAAGACAGATATAAATAATACTTGAAAATTTTAAACATCATTTCATTGCAGCAGAAGATAAACATGTTTGGTTACAATACCAAAACCAACTAAAACAAGAGTCAAGTACTAAATATCCATCCTGATAAAAACAAAAGTACATAATCCCACTACACAACTAATAGCCATAATAGAAAAGATAAGCTGAGCTTTATATCGACGGTCCAAGCTCCAAAAGATAGATAAAGCAATCTGATCAAAGCCCACTAGTGCTAGGCCCAACCTGAGGACCTGAGGGGGAAAAGGATAAAAACAACGGGGTCAGGCATAAGTCTGAGTGAGTCCTATAACTTTAACAATACAATCATTAAAGTAATTAGGGTATGATATAAACTTGGTACGGTAATGACTGGGGATAAATGACTACACTAAGCAGCCAACTAGACATAGGATGAACTAAGATATCGGTAAAGACGCATCTACCCACCCAAGGGTAATTACTAAACTGCACCACACCAGTCATTCCTACTTAAAGGTTGATCCCACCCATGGACTTAGAAAATATAACTAGTAGTTCCGTGTACCCCTAGCTGACCACATAGGTGTCGTCTGCCCCTATCTCCACTAGGTGTACCCACTACTCCCCAAGCGACCGGCTCCCTAACGTAGATACCCGTGTTGGCCTCACAGTGGGGTGTATCACTCCCCAAAGTGGCAACCTGATACAACCAACGGTGCGCGGCTTATACCTACACGATGCAACGTCTTACCTACCAGCCCGGGTCCACACACGCATATGAAACCCGTTGGACTTGAGTTGCCACCGCTAACCCGTTTTGGCCTCTTATAGTCAAGCCCAGTACGCGTGTCCCGTCCTCGACATGGGTCGGGCCCACAAAGATATATATGGGTTACTGGTTGAAATCGGCCCCCACAAGCTACCCACCTAAGCTTGCTCCCTCTAGTGTATCCCACTTAACCCTTTAATCATGTTTAATTACATGTTTCCACTTTGGTTAAGTATTCTAATCGTATTTTCTATTGCCACCCAAGGCAACCACTAGATTTCCACATGCCACCCAAGGCACCCACTTAACCCCTCATGCCCCACTACATGCTTATCTGGTGAAATGTTTTTTTAATTGATTAAGAACGTAACCTTTGTAAAGACCTCTCACATTAGACTGTCTTTTATGGCAGCTGGATTTGCCGGTCGGGTCCGGCAACCTTACGTCATAACAGAGTCTAACCTCGTTTCTTTACGCTTGTCACGCATTTAGTTTATGCCTAAGACCTCTCACATTGGGCCAATCATTTGTAGCCGCTGGATTTGCCGGTCGGGTCCGGGCAGTCTTATGCTACAAAAGGGTCCAACCTCGTGTCTTAGTCGATTAATTACACCTAATTAATCACCCCCATATTTTGAATTAATTTTCACTAACTAATTCCAATTTGATGATGTACATAATTGACTCAATTATGTTCATCCACTTATGGTATGCAACATCATACCAATTTCACCACAATTTTGTTAACATGAATATTAACCCCATCATTCCCCACGTAATACGCTAACATGACATACTTAAAAGGGAAGATTCATCACAAATACAATGGGTTCAACTTAGCATAACATTAGCATCAACATGGGTTTTAAAGGCGTCAACTTGCATATATGACCATAGCATCAAACCCAACTAGCATAAATAATCAACCCAAACTTGCATGAATCACATATGTCATAAAGAGGGTAACTTGCATAGATGTTCATGTCATAGACCTATCATAAAGGGATAAACTTGCATACATGTCATAGATCTAAAAAGGGATGAACTTGCATATGTTACTCATATCATAAAAAGGGGTAAACATGCATATATATGCATGACATACAAAGGGGTAAACTTGCATATGTATGCATATCATACAAAGGTGTAAACTTGCACATGTTACTTGCATATAATCAAACACCAAACTTGCATAACATGTCATATATGAACTTGCATATAATTAAACACCAAACTTGCATAACATGTCATATATGAACTTGCATATAATCAAAAACCAAACTTGCATAACATGTCATATATGAACTTGCATATAATCAAACACCAAACTTGCATAACATGTCATATATGAACTTGCATATAATCAAACACCAAACTTGCATAACATGGTGTCATAATGGATCAATGTTTATCATAGTGATTAGCATAACTAGCATCATGAACATATAGCATAAAACTTGCATAACTAGCATCATGGACATATAGCATAAAACTTGCATAACTAACATCATGAGCACATAGCATATGATAACATAACTTGCATTGATCCAAATTCATAACCATAACCTCATTACATCCTATCATAATTAGTTTAGCAATTGCTTGCTAAAGGCATAGAAACTCACAACTTGTTGATTAGCACTCCTATGAAGAAGATTAAGTTGCTAGAGTTGGTTAGAAGTTGATTTGAGAAGCTATCTTCCTCTCTAATTTGTGGAGGCTCCTTCTAAGTTGCATTTTGACGGCATGATGACGTTGTATCTATTTTTAGTATGAATTAGGGTAGTCTTAGGGTGTATTTATAGATTTAGGATGTAGTTTAGGCCCTTAGATTAACCCTAGATTAGTTTAGAGCCATCAGATCTCGTCACAAGCCCCAAAACACAGCCCAAACCCCTTCAGACTGCACCCAGGCCAAACTGGCCGAGCCACCTGTGTCGACTCCCAAGTCGACTGGGCAGTCGACTTGGGTCCTGCTGTGTCAACTCCCAAGTCGACTCCCCAGTAGACTTGGGGTGGCTGGCGGGAATTTTCCCGCTTAGCCCACCTGGCCTGATTTTTGAATTTTGAACTTGAAATTTAAATCTGTTTTGAACTTGAATTTTTCTGAAAACTTTGTTGGGCCATAACCGGGTCATACGGACTCCGATTTACAAAAACTCGGTCTCTATTTCGCGTATTTTTCCGAGACGAACGCAATGGCGCAACCCGTTTCCCTTAATTCCCACATCTGGGATTAGTTATTCTTTAATTTGTGAATGTTAATATTAACTGAAATTCGGGGTGTTACATTCTCCCCTACTTAAAGGATTTCGTCCCCGAAATCTCTAAGTCAAGAAGAACGTATCCTACCAACCAAACAACCATCTACTAAACCATCAAACACTGGCATCCATTGTCCTTAAAGTTTCTAATGACGTATGAACATATGCAAAAAGTGTGTGTATATGTTCCCTGTCTAATGCAAAATCAGGCGGTCTACTGATTCAGTTGACCTCCTTAATGCAAAACATGATAGTGCCATGCATCCAATATGTATGCGAAAGAATCCTATCGACACATACTATCTCTACATGTGTGCACAACCATACTCCAAAATGCATCATCCATATGATAACACAACCATTATACATCCATTAATATAGCTACCTACACACAATTATATGCAATATGCAATATGAAGTGGCTGAGCCGATCTAGTGTCTAAAGTGTGTGTATATGCATCCACGAGCAACCACTAGCAAACACTGGTATCCACATGCATCCATCAATCATAACATGTCTCAAACACATGTTTCAACCATAGGTTTACCCTATCTACAGGTCAAAGGTACTAACGAGAGGACATACTAAAGATAAGATAAGAACTAGACAAACGATAAAGGAGAAATTAAAAGACATACCCTCAAAAAGGAATGGGTACAGTGAACGCATCTTCGCTTCTGTCTCCCAAGTAGCGTTGCTCTCATCATCTCCCGATTGCACTTTGACTAGTTGAACCTCTCTGTTTCTCAACTTCCTAATCTCTGACCCAAGAATGCGAGTAGGAGCTCGTCGAATCGTCGCATCACGCTCTACCTCCACTTATCTAAGCAAGCTCGGCTCTACTACCTCTGCGGTCTCATGTAGGCACTTCCTCAAATGTGACACATGGAATACATCATGTACACCACTAAGTCTCTCGGGTAAATCCACTCTATATGCCATCTGTCCAATCCTTTCCTTAATAGGAAACGGTCCTACAAACCTTGGTGCTAATTTTCCAACGGACCCAAAGCGAACAACATTCCGTAATGGAGATACTTTGACAAAGACCATGTCCCCAACATCAAACTCAAGATCCGTCCTCCTCTTATCCGCATAAGATTTCTACCTATCTTGCGCTGCTTTCATCCTTCTTCGAATCAAATCAATCTTTTCCGAAGTTTCTCTAACCATATCGGGCCCAAGCAAGATCTTATCCGTAGATTCCCACCAACATGTAGGTGACCGACAAGGCCTTCCATAAAGAGCTTCAAAAGGAGCCATACCAATACTAGACTGAAAGCTATTATTATACGCGAACTCCACCAATGGAAGATGCTCTTCCCATGTACCTCCAAAATCTAAGATACATAGCCTCAAAAGGACTTCTAGAATACGGTTCACCCTCTCGGTCTGGTCGTCCGTCTGAGGATGATATGCGGTGCTCAAACACAACTGAGTCCCTACCGCCTCTTGCAAACTCTTCCAAAACTCGCTAGTGAAGATGGGATCTCGATCACTCACTATGCTAGAAGGTACACCATGCAATCGAACTATCTCTCGAAGGTAAACTGAAGCTAGCCATGGAGAAGTCCTCTTACTCTTCATAGGTATAAAATGGGCGCTCTTAGTAAATCTGTCTACCACAACCCAAATTCCCGTTTTACCCTTCCTCGATCTCGGTAACCCATCAATAAAATCCATCGAGACGCTATCCCACTTCCATTGCGGAACTTCCAATGGGTGAAGCAGCCCACCGGGTTTCTTTTGCCCCGTTTTCACTTGTTGGTACACCAAGCATCTAGCGACATACTCGGCCATATCTTTCTTCATACCGGCCCAAAAGAAAACTCGCTTCATGTCTTGGTACATCTTGTCCCCACCGGGACGAATGGTCATCCTAGAACGATGTGCATCATCAAGTATAGCCTTCCTCAAACCCTCGTCTTGCGGTACACAAAGTCTACCGTCTCTACGCAACCACCCCCTATCGTCTAGGGTGTACCTACTCAAATGGTTGGACGACTCCCCCCTTATGAGCTTCTCTACTAACTCGACCAACTGTGGGTCGTCCCGCTGTGCCTTACCAACCCGTCCCAAAAGAGTAGGTCTGACCTCTAAGGATGCTAGCAAACCGGGTACAAAGTCAACGGAAGGTCTGAAGTTAAACATCGAGATAAATTCCAAGCTTCGTCGTTCCACGAACAATGGACTCAAGGACAACCTTTTTCTGCTTAAGGCGTCTGCAACCACGTTACCCTTGCCAGGGGTATATGCTATCTCAAAATCATAGGATGCTAAGAACTCCATCCACCTTTGTTGCCTTAAGTTCAAATCCTTTTGAGAAAACAAGTACTTCAAAGATTTATGGTCGGTGAACAATTCGAACCTCTCGCCATGAAGATAATGGCGCCAAGTCTTAAGCGCAAAAACAATAGCGGCCAACTCTATATCATGTGTAGGGTAATTTTTCTCATGCGCTCTCAACTGCCTTCCCCCATATGTTATTACCCTTCCCTCTTGCATTAAGACTGCGCCTAGTCCTGTCCCACAAGCATCGGTATAAAGAACAAATGGCTTACTCCCATCTGGCAACACTAAGACTGGAGCTGTGGTTAAAGCTCTCTTTATCCGTTGGAACGCATCATCACAATCTACGTCCCATGTGAAGACTAGATTCTTCTTCGTCAAGCGAGTTAATGGGGCTGATATCTTCGCGAAGTCCTTGATAAACTTCCTATAGTAGCCAGCCAACCCCAAGAAACTCCTCACCTCGGTAGCATTCTTCGGAACCTTCCAATCTTGGATGGACACTACCTTCGCGGGATCCACAGCTATCCCTTCTTTGGAGACCACGTGCCCTAAGAACCGCACCTCCTTCCTCCAAAAGTGACATTTAGAGAATTAAGCCTTAAGGCTATGCGTTCGAAGAGTCTCCAACACTTCCCTAAGATGTAGGGCATGCTCTTCTTCACTCTTAGAAAAGACCAAGATGTCATCCACAAAGACCACCACGAACTTATTAAGGTACTCCCTGAACACCCTACTCATCAAATCAACAAAGTATGCGGGGGCGTTCGTCAAACCAAATGGCATCACCAGCCACTCATAGAAACCATCCGGAGTCCTAAAGGCAGTCTTCTCTATACTATCCTCAACCACTCTCAACTGATGAAACCCCGTGGCTAAGTCCAACTGCGAAAACACTGAGGCGCCAACCAACTGATCAAAGAGATCATCAATCCTCGGCAATGGGTGTCTATTCTTCTTTGTAAGCTTGTTGAGTTCTCTATAGTCTACACAAAGTCTGAGGGACCCATCCGCCTTCGTGGCAAAAACCACTGGAGCACCCCACTCCGATATACTTCGTCTTATGAACCCCTTCTCAAGCAACTCCCCTACTTGCTTATGGAGTTCCCTCCTCTCACGAGGAGCCATGTGGCGCACTGGCAAAGATACTGGTTTAGCATATTCTACCAGATATATTCGGAAGTCTATCTCCCGCTTCGGAGGTAAGCCCTTCACCTCCTCAAACACATCCGAGTATTCCCGGACCACTCTAACAGATCGCAAACTCTCGACCGAAGCGTCAAGCGATTCAAGATAACTTAGCATAACAGAATCCATGGGATTACAAGAGATCTCGAGAGTATTACCCAAGCGGGTCATGAGCCTAACAACTCTCCTTTCACAATCAAGAACGGCACCATTACTGGATAACCAGTCCATGCCCAAAATTAACCCATAGCCCGTGAAGCCCAAAACAAAAGCAACACATCTAAACTCAACGCTAAGTATGGAAATCTTCAAACCCAAACATATCATGGACAAATAAGTGGATCCCCCAATTGGGTTTGAAACAACCAAGGGATCATCTACTAGACTGGTGTCTAAGTGTAGTGACTCAACTAATGATGATGAGACAAACGAATGCGATGCACCAGAGTCGAATAAAGTATGGACAGGATGATCAAACAGAAAAACCAGACTTTCAACGGAAATGGCTCTACCTCTTTTCTGAATCGGTGGAACCGTGAGAGCCTGAACTTGCCCCCCTTGCCTGACCTAGTGCCATAAGAGCCTGCACCTGTCCTCCTGAGGTAGATCCCGTCCTCTGCCCCTTCTTAGGGCAGTCTTTCACTAGATGCCCTGCTTCGCCACAGTGGAAGCAGCCAGTCTTCTTCTTCTTCCGACAATCTTTGCTGAGGTGGCCTGGTGTCCCACAGTTGAAGCACTTCTTCTTTCCCTTGCCACCGTTGCATTTCCCACCCTTGTTTTGCTGTTGCTGTTGAGGTCTCTTCTGATCTCCTTTCTTCTCGGGTGCCTTATTAGCATTGGGACCCTTCTCTTCCTCATGCATAAGTGCCATGTCTACTAGCTTCTCAAAGGTGGCCCCCATAGGGATGTGAGTCATAGCCAATCCATGCATCGGTTCATTCAAGCCTTTAACGAACCTCAAAGCCTTCTTCTCCGGTGTATTCACCATGTCTATGCCAAACCTTGCCAACTGATTAAACTTGTTGACATATTCCTTCACTGATAGGTTTCCTTGCTTTAGAGTCAAGAACCTTTCCATATACAGATTTTCTTCCTCCCTTGAGAGAAACTTTGCCACAAACCTTTGTCCGAAATCCGCCCAAGAGTCAACTAGGCGTTCTCCATTAGTGACCTCCCACCAGAACGAGGCCTCTCCCTTCATTAACCAAGCAGCTAACTTGACTTTCTTTCCTTCTTCCATCTCAAAGATATCTATCAACTCTTCCGTTTCCTTAAGCCAATCCCTAGCTTCCACAAAAGTTTCTGATCCTTGAAAAGGTTTCCCTCCCATAGCCTTAAATTCCTTGCAAGTCTTAGCAAAAGTATCCGCGCGAGGAGGAGGAGGGGGAGGAAGATCGGGTGCAACTGGTGGTGGAGGAACATTTGCTGGACCCGCAGCGGCGGCCCTAGCCTCCATCAATCTCCTATACCATACTGGTATCGCTACACCCTCCCGAAAGTTAAGATCTTCAGCCATGCTGAAACGAAAAAAGGAAAGATTCAAAATGGAGAATTCGAAAGATAAAGATATGGCTATTGGGGATTATGCTTTTCTTTCAAAAACTTTTCTCTTAAAAGACATGTTTTTGAAAATACTTCTTCCAAAAATGTTTTTAGAAAAATAGTTTTTCTAAAAAAAATATCTGTTCTGGTAACCTTCAGCTCTGATACCACGTGTAACACCCCACACCCGCTAAGGTCACTCACTAAGGGAATGCCTTAACTTCGGTGGAGTATTTTAGTGAATATAGAACAGAAAAATTACAACAAGACAGATATAAATAATACTTGAAAATTTAAAAAATCATTTCATTGCAGCAGAAGATAAACATGTTTGGTTACAATACCAAAACCAACTAAAACAAGAGTCAAGTACTAAATATCCATCCTGATAAAAACAAAAGTACATAATCCCACTACACAACTAATAGCCATAATAGAAAAGATAAGCTGAGCTTTACATCAACGGTCCAAGCTCCAAAAGATAGATAAAGCAATCTGATCAAAGCCCACTAGTGCTAGGCCCAACCTGAGGACCAGAGGGGGAAAAGGATAAAAACAACGGGGTCAGACATAAGTCTGAGCGAGTCCTATAACTTTAACAGTACAATCATTAAAGTAATTAGGGTATGATATAAACTTGGTATGGTAATGACTAGGGATAAATGACTACACTAAGCAGCCAACTAGACATAGGATGAACTAAGATATCGGTAAAGACGCATCTACCCACCCAAGGGTAATTACTAAACTGCACCACACCAGTCATTCCTACTTAAAGGTTGATCCCACCCATGGACTTAGAAAATATAACTAGTAGTTTCGTGTACCCCTAGCTGACCACATAGGTGCCGTCTGCCCCTATCTCCACTAGGTGTACCCACTACTCCCCAAGCGATCGGCTCCCTAACGTAGATACCCGTGTTGGCCCCACAGTGGGGTGTATCACTCCCCAAAGTGGCAACCCGATACAACCAACAGTGCACGGCTTATACCTACACGATGCAACAACGTCTTACCTACCAGCCCGGGTCCACACACGCATATGAAACCCGTTGGACTTGCGTTGCCACCGCTAACCCGTTTTGGCCTCTTATAGTCAAGCCCGGTACGCGTGTCCCGTCCTCGACATGGGCCGAGCCCACAAAGATACATATGGGTTACTGGTTGAAATGGGCCCCCACAAGCTACCCACCTAAGCTTGCTCCCTCTAGTGTATCCCACTTAACCCTTGAATCATGTTTAATTACATGTTTCCACTTTGGTTAAGTATTCTAATCGTATTTTCTATTGCCACCCAAGGCAACCACTAGATTTCCATATGCCACCCAAGGCACCCACTTAACCCCTCATGCCCCACTACATGCTTATCTAGTTAAGTGTTTCTTAATTGATTAAGACCATAACCTTTGTAAAGACCTCTCACATTAGACTGTCTTTTATGGCAGCTGGATTTGCCGGTCGGTTCCGGGCAGCCTTACGCCATAACAGAGTCTAACCTCGTGTCTTTACGCTTGTCACGCATTTAGTTTATGCCTAAGCCCTCTCACATTGGGCCAATCATTTGTAGCCGCTGGATTTGCCTGTCGGGTCCGGGCAGTCTTATACTACAAAAGGGTCCAACCTCGTGTCTTAGTCGATTAATTACACCTAATTAATCACCCCATATTTTGAATTAATTTTCCCTAATTAATTCCAATTTGATGATGTACATAATTGACTCAATTATGTTCATCCACTTATGGTATGCAACATCATACCAATTTCACCACAATTTTGCTAACATGAATATTAACCCCATCGTTCCCCACGTAATACGCTAACATGACATACTTAAAAGGGAAGATTCATCACAAATACAATGGGTTCAACTTAGCATAACATTAGCATCAACATGGGTTTAAAAGGCGTCAACTTGCATATATGACCATAAGCATCAAACCCAACTAGCATAAATAATCAACCCAAACTTGCATGAATCACATATGTCATAAAGAGGGTAACTTGCATAGATGTTCATGTCATAAACCTATCATAAAGGGATAAACTTGCATACATGTCATAGGTCTAAAAAGGGATGAACTTGCATATGTTACTCATATCATAAAAAGGGGTAAACATGCATATATATGCATGACATACAAAGGGGTAAACTTGCATATGTATGCATATCATACAAAGGTGTAAACTTACACATGTTACTTGCATATAATCAAACACCAAACTTGCATAACATGTCATATATGAACTTGCATATAATAAAACACCAAACTTGCATAACATGTCATATATGAAATTGCATATAATCAAACACCAAACTTTCATAACATGTCATATATGAACTTGCATATAATCAAACACCAAACTTGCATAACATGTCATATATGAACTTGCATATAATCAAACACCAAACTTGCATAACATGGTGTCATAATGGATCAATATTTATCATAGTGATTTGCATAACTAGCATCATGAACATATAGCATAAAACTTGCATAACTAGCATCATGGACATATAGCATAAAACTTGCATAACTAACATCATGAGCACATAGCATATGATAACATAACTTGCATTGATCCACATTCATAACCATAACCTCATTACATCCTATCATAATTAGTTTAGCAATTGCTTGCTAAAGGCATAGAAACTCACAACTTGTTGATTAGCACTCCTATGAAGAAGATTAAGTTGCTAGAGTTGGTTAGAAGTTGATTTGAGAAGCTATCTTCCTCTCTAATTTGTGGAGGCTCCTTCTAAGTTGCATTTTGACGGCATGATGACGTTGTATCTATTTTTAGTATGAATTAGGGTAGTATTAGGGTGTATTTATAGATTTAGGATGTAGTTTAGGCCCTTAGATTAACCCTAGATTAGTTTAGAGCCATCAGATCTCGTCACAAGCTCCGAAACACAGCCCAAACCCCTTGAGACTGCACCCAGGCCAACCTGGCCGAGCCACCTGTGTCGACTCCCAAGTCGACTGGGCAGTCGACTTGGGTCCTGCTGTGTCGACTCCCAAGTCGACTCCCCAGTCGACTTGGGGTGGCTGGCGGGAATTTTCCCGCTTGGCCCACCTGGCCTGATTTTTGAATTTTGAAATTGAAATTTAAATCTGTTTTGAACTTGAATTTTTCTGAAAACTTTGTTGGGCCATAACTGGGTCATACGGACTCTGATTTACAAAAACTCAGACTCTATTTTGCGTATTTTTCCGAGACGAACGCAATGGCGCAACCCGTTTCCCTTAATTCCCACATCTGGGATTAGTTATTCTTTAATTTGTGAATGTTAATATTAACTGAAATTCGTGGTGTTACAGGTTAACTTATTTAATTCCCTGTAATCTATACACAATATTAAAGAACCATCTTGTTTCTTCACAAAAAAAAACCACTGGTGCACCCCAACAAGAATTATTTGGTATTAGAAAACCTTTTTCTTCTAACCCCTCTAACTGTTTCTTCAGCTCTATGAGTTCACTTGGCCCCATTCTAGTAGGCTTTTTAATCACTGGAGATGCTTCTGGGATTAAATTAATTTGAAATTCCACTGGCCTGTTGTGTGGGATACCATTAACTTCCCCAAAAATATCTGGTATTCATTTACTATGGGTATGTGTTCAATTGAAAATTCAGATGTTTCATTATCTAACCTGCCAAAATGAAATAACCTTCTTACCTTAGCAGATTCTAAAAAGAATTGTAATTCTTTGTTTCTTACTGTTTTGGAATGAAATGGTGGATGTTTCTAAATTAATTGTAGCCTTGTGTAGCTTTAACCAATCCATACCCAATATAATACCTGTATCTAGGTAATTTAAAACATATAAATTAGAAATGAAAACATTTCCTCTTATAATTAGCTCTGCATCCACACACATCATATTCTAAACACATTAACTTCCTAGAGGGCTTTTAATAAATAAACATCTCTCTATGAAAATGCAATTCAGTTTCAATGTTTTAACCATATCATGGGAGATCAAAGAATGTGTTGCTTCTGTATCAAATACTACTGATATAGGTACTTGGAAAATAAATAATATACCTTCCATTTGCCCAAGGTTTTCTGCATTAGATTCAACAATTGATTTTCCTTTTGTCTCTAAAGTTGCCACTTTGCCTTGTTGCTTATTCTCAGGGAAATTCTTCTTCAAATGGCCTTCATTCCCACAAGTATTACACTTGAATGCCCCACCCTTCAATTCTGGGCACTTTGGTTTTATATGTCCCTCTTTGCCATAGTGATGACACACCAATTTCTTCTTGTTTTCACCAGTTTTGGCATCACTGGTTTTCTTACTTCTAGCATCTTCCTGTTTCTTTTCATATGGATGGTACTTTCTCTTACCCTTTTTATTATTGTTGTTCTTATAATTCCTGGATTTTTTCCTTTCTTTATCATATTGCTTAAAGTTCGAAGCCAAATCTATGACTTGATCAAGAGTTTTATCTACATGGGGTATCATAGCTCTACTTAAGCTTGGACTTAACCCCTTAATATACCTGCTATTTTTGGAAGCTTCATCTACAATTAGCATAGCTCCATATTTTGACAATCCTTTGAATTTCTGAGTGTACTTAGTGACACTTAAATTCCCCTGTCTAAGTCTTATAAAATCATCAAGCAAAGCTGCCTTAGCAGATGCAGGCACAAATCTAGCTTCAATTAGCTCCTTAAACTGTTCCAAGTAATGTCATTCAAAACTCTTCCAGCTATGACTACCACCCACCAACTCAAAGTTGCTCCTTTCAACTGTCTAGAAGCAACTTTCCTCTTCCTTTGATCATGTAATTGCATGTCTCCAAAAATACTTTCCAAGGTTCTAAGCCAAACCTGGATTTCCATTACACTTTCAGTCCCTTCAAAGCTTTTGCTTCCTAAATGAGTATAGGTCTTTAACAATCTGGAGAGCTCTTCATGTGAATTCTCAGGTCTATGCCCGATTCCTTCTCTTAAAGCATTTAGTAATTCTTGCATATTCACCATAGGTGTTCCTCTTCCTCTTCCTATCATGTATCTTAAGTAAAAGGGATCTTTGGGTTAGCTAAATTTCCTACTCATATACGGTATTATTTCCCCCATATATGTATGTAATAATCAGGCACACACAAGCAACCAATCATACAAATTTAGTTAAATCATTCTATTACCTAATAATGAATATTATCTGTGTTTTCCATTAACATAGCTCTGATACCACAATGGAATGGCCCTGCTTTTACCAAGAATTTTAGTATGTTTTTTTACAGTAGTACCCAAATGTATAAATGGTTTTCTGGTTTCAAGGTTATGTGCTTGAGCCATTCTTCCTGATCAAAACTCCAGGATGCAAAATTTTACCAATATAAAAATATTAGTTCTTATAGAAAATATTTTGATATATATATATATATAATGATATATATCCCTCTTGCTTTAAATCAGAGTATAAAGAAAGCAAGAGATCCATTGACCTCATTATAGATCAATGTTAAACACAGATTTTAAAACTGATACTCTAATGCCTATAAAAATGATATTTTTTTGGCACAAGGCTAAAAATGATACTCTTATATATGCAAAAATGATACGGTTGTGCCAACAGAAATGATGCCCTCAAAAATGATACCTAACTATATGCAAAAATGATACTTGCAAGAATGGTACCTTTTTAAAATGATATTCCGGTTCATACAAAAATGATACTTTCAAAATAATGTTATCAAAATTGATACTCTCTTAAGTACATAAATGATACCTATAAAATGATGATAACAAATCTGATACTCTTATACTTATATAAATGATACTTTTCAAAATAGATTTATCAAAACTGTTAACCTTATGCATAAATGATACTTTTGAAATAATGTAAGTGACATGGCATGTTTTCTATTCTGATCCTTGGTGCATGGGTCAACATTGCAACCTTGTCTAAACTTGCTTTAATGTGAGCTGAGCCAAGTGTTTCCTTGTGCAACACTCATGTTTATGAGTTTTTTGAAGAAATACACCCATGAGCCAGGATACAAACATTTAAATGTGCACAATATTTTTCTAAAATGACACCAGATTGACTAATACAAATAATATTAGTAACTTTCTATAATTCAAAACATATGCTTCTTCAATTTCAGTTTGAAAAATGATCATATATAATACTACTTCAGCTTAGTCATCAACATAACACATTGCACTTAATTTCCTATCATCTAAACATAAATCTTCCCTAACTTAGCTTAATGTTTACAAAATTGATTCTTAAAACAATTTTCAAGGATTCATGTAGATATAATAATTTAGAAGCTTTTATTTTCTACTTAAGCATGCTAACCATCCATGAAAATCATCCAAACTCCTAACCCAGATCTTACTTAGCTCCATCATTTCCTGAAAAAGCAATAGAGGCTGCCTCATCATATAATGAGACAACCCAATTTCCATGAGCAAATAAGGTCAGATTAATGTGTCTGGTATGAGCATCTCAATTAAAACATGATGAACAAGAACTGAGATTTAATTTATGAAGAAGTTCTATTTAAAAAAGACATATTTCTTTTTATGTTAGCACTTCCACTAATTTATTCAATATTTAACGTCAGTGCTAAGATTAAAACATACATATCAAACATACATATGTGCATAACAGGCAAATCCATCCTAATAATATTATGATTTGTATCCATAACTGCCCTAGGAAACCTTCTAGGAAAACTCAATTCCCTTGTATCTATTTTTTAGCATCTAAATTTGTTTATATACCCTAGTCTTATCTGTATAAAGGAATAACTAGGGCACATTGTAGTAATCTAATTCACACTACTACAAAAAGATCTCAGGACCAAAATTATAACATGTGCCAGACTTACAACTCAAGGCAAGCCATTCCACGACATCTTGACCATAAATGCCTTAGTTAAATTACTAAGTGTTTCCTTATATTTTCCAGTTAATACTTACCTAATTAAGGTAAACTAACACAGTTAGGTTCATTGCAAAATGCCATGGATTTCATAGAAATCACCCAAACAATCAAAGCAAACATTCAACCATGAATATAGATCATCCAAGCAAGAATTTAAATCATCCAAAATATACATATATAGATATTCCAGAAAATTATTTGTCTTGGGGTTTTGGTGAGATAAAATTCTTGTCTTAAAATATAGTCACTTATACATATGTATATGTATGTTTGGATATAGATCTGATATTAATTTATGGCTTTATGAATATTCTTATGAGATTTTGCCACTATACATAAACTGGTTTTAAATAGATTTCAAAACCTAGCTAAAACATAGAGTTAGCATTCTTGATTAGAGATCAGCACATAGAAAATCTATTATTCTCTAAATCAATCATTTATAGAGCCTCAGCACTTATACACAAGTATGTTGCAGCTCATATATATATATATATATATATATATATATATATGTGTGTGTGTGTGTGTGTGTGTGTGTGTGTATTGAGAGATGGCCATAGGTCAATATCATATACAGATTTCCAGATTTGTGGGGTTTTCCAAAGGTATCATAAAAGAGGTTTTCAAGGGATCATAAGACTGAATAGATTTAAATAATATCTTTAAATCCATAATGTTAAACTCAACGTTGATTTAGATAAAATCATTAATATGATCACAGTCACACATAAACAAGTAAAACATTTAGAGAATCAAATTAAAAGCAAAATAAACATAAAAAGATATTGGCTTCCTTTTCAACTTAGGACTTAATGCCATTTGTTTTAAATGAGAATACTCACCAAATCTCCTTCTTCCAAGCTAAAGAAAAATCAGAGAACCCTTTCTTTATTCCTATGCTTCTCTTCTTCCTTTGAAAATAGATTGTTATGCATTTTTACTTGTTTATATTAGGCAGATTATTTTTCCCCAGCAAACCTTACTTATAGCATTAGATTCCTAGGGTTTCTTAGGTGATACAAAGTCAGTTTTGCCCCTTAACAAATCATGCTATATGAGTGAGTGTTATTCACATGATTTTGCTTAGTTTTCTTTATAGTGCTCAGTGTAAAACTGCATCACTTTTCAGAGAAAAAGAAAAGAAAATGTTTTAGAATCATTTTCCCTCCAAAACAAGTCATGACAAAATAGCAAATGGATATAATGATCCTTCCCTTTCTAAATGTGGCTATGCATTATTTGATCCTGGTGCACTTGTCTTTTCCATATACACACATATATATATATATATGTATTATCTAAAACTTCTTTATATTATACACTAAATCAGTCCATATGATTTAATTCAATGGTCACTGGAAACACATGTATATTCACATACATAAATCATAATATACATATCCTGGAATTATGGTGCTGCCTTGTGCATACCTTATGTTGTACAAATGTGCACACACACTCATACATGCACACAGTCCAAAACCCCACAAATTCCATGTGAAATTCAGTAAACATTTTAAACCATATTAAAATTAATTTTTGGTAAAAGTTTTGGGTCATTGCAAGTTATTGATAAACCTTAGTTAGGGAAACTAGGTTAGTAAGTAAACAACAACAAGTTATGATGACAGTGTAAGACAAAGTTGTGGTTAAATAAGAAAGACTGAAAGTAGACTTATTGAATGAAAATAAGTTGTACATAAGTTAATATTAAGTAGACATGTCATAAGAAAACATAAGAACTGGGAAAAGATATACTTAATTTGGCGTTAAGTAAAACATGTTATTGAACTTGTAAACATGTAATTGGATAGTAAATGACAAGTTATGGGCTTATTAATGAACTTAAAACATGATTAAGTTAAACTTGTGCGATTAATAAGCGAATAAGCTCCATTCCTTAGAGATATAAGGGGCTCGGGAAAACCTTTTAACTTGAATAAAAAAGGAATAATTGGTTAATTAAGTTAATTAGTAATCTGATAAGGTAAAGCTAGTGCCAGGGTAATAGACATAGGGTTTAATAACACAGTTGTGTGATGCGCTTGGACCAGTCCGTATCTACAAAGGTGAAGAACCCAATGATGTATATCATCATGGTGTCTGGTGGTGTGGAAGGAGCACATCCATCTGATTATTCGGCTGGTTATTCTTCTTGCTAGCTCTGCGGGACTAGAAGGAAGCACGCACATCTAAGGGACAAGTTAGGGTACTTTACTCATAGAAGTTAGGTTTGCGCGTTACCACTCAGTCAATATACCTTGACTACAAGGGTAGTTTGACAATCAAAAGGTTGTGGTAGATGGCATTGGGTGATTTGGCGGATGGCGTTGGATGATTTAGCGGTTACCTCATGGGGAGGCTGGTCAGGACCAAATAAAGGACAGTAATCGTTGGGTACCCGTCATTGGCAGTCAATGGGATGCGGGAAGACAGAGGTAAACCTGTAGACCATCGATCTTTCACTATCAAGACTTTTGTTGCAAGAAATGCTAATTTGGATGGTAGATTGTTTGCTAGGGGCTCGTCACTTAGCTCTTGATGTAGTCTTCACTTGTTGAGGAAGGGATCGAGGTAGGACCATAACCACCGTGAAAATGCAAACCATAGTTTAGATATGTATACATTAGGTCTTTTTAGCAGAACTACATAGATATGGAGAATCTCTTGACCTAGTTTTATGCACTGGACGCAACCCTATTACGGGACTGGGGTATAGTAGACAGTATGTATGTGTGAGGTTCTAGGTACACGCACTGGATGGTGTACTGTAGACGCTAGGTCATTACTTCGTGTTGAGGCTCGATTCGACCGAGGATTTTGGACATGGCAGTCAGTACGCTTACGTGGCATAGCGATGGCGGTTCTGGACGGTAACGTGGCATAGTAATATGGATGTTCGTACGTTGTTCGATGTAGGATTAGAGTTGTATGTGCTTCCATCGCGTGACGACGGAGGCCAAACGAGGAGGGTACTATGGGAAGTACCTTGAAATATTGGGGGCGGATACATACATGTAATATATTAGGTTAACCTATTAGGAGGTAGATGGGTACGATGTGTGTATAGAGCTCTGAGTGTTGTTAATCCAAATAACCTAAAAAAATAAGAAAACATAATTGAACAGTATATATAGGGTTATTTCGGAATGTATAATTTAACCAGTCACCTGAACTTATGTTCTGACCCCCTCCTCATAACACACTTGCAGGTCCGATTTGTGGTAGAGATATGATAGCTTGGGATACAGGTTAGGCGGTATTATTACTTTGGCAAGGCTATGTTTGATTATATTATATTTTACCCATTATGCTACGAAATATTTTCTGAGCTCTGATATATTTATTATCTTTGTCTTTTCTACAAGATACTAGACAAGCCAACTTGAGTTTCGATAGATTGGAATTTATGGAAAAAAAATCTATCTATCGGAATTTGGTTTGTTACAATTATAGTGCTTTATCTCAAAAATATTTTGATCTCGATAAAAGTTCCTCAAAGTTAATGTATAATAAAGAACGTGAAGATGGACCGAGACTAAAAGCAGCACGACTTCGAAGAGAGATAATTTTTAATGAAAACGAAAAATTGATGACTTTGTTTTGGATGTTAGTAGAAGAGAGGGACATTCTAGTAGACTTCTTGTATAAGTTCTATAGTCAATTTGAAATAGTAGATTTTTCTATCTTAAAGGAGTTCGGTGGTGATTTACTTTGATGTCTTCGTAGACAATGTTTGGATAAACGGGGAATCGATTTCCGTTATAAGGCTTGTTGGAACATACCAAGGATTCATTTAATCCTCGAGGACTTACCCTAAAAAAAAGCTTAAGTACAGTAGGAACATGTTTATCTCTGAATTCTTCAAAAGGTCGATATTGTATGAACAAGTACGATATTTGTAAAACTATAGACTTATGAATGTAAGTTTCTGATGATAACTTCATTTATCTACGATTTCTGATTTTTTTTCATGTTATGGCAGAATCACAAAGAAGTAGTTTCAAATGATGCTCTACATACCTTTTCTTGATTAAGTAGAGAATTTTCAACAAAATCATCATGTAAACTTTGAAGGGATCCTTTTCTACGAGACTTGCGACATGTTTACATGAAGTACCCTCGACTTCCATTTGACTTTCTAGGTGATGACCGAGAAATGATTTTAAAGAGACTTAGGACCCATGAGTTGATATGTAACTTAAACAATAGTAATTTTGACAAAGAGGACCAGACTATGTAATTTTTAGTGTGTGTATTACCAATACAACTTAAAACTTGTTTGGACGAATCTAAGAGTTTATGTAGTAAGCCTTTCTGAAAAGTATAATTTTATCTGTATTATCCTTTGAAAAAAGGACTTTGTGTATAATTGTATCTTATTTTGTAAATAGGGAAACCAACCTGAAATTTCATCCTCCCAACCCAAGGATGAATCATTAATAGTTGCATAACAGAGGGATGATTCACATGCTTCAACTTAAGAAAGAACAATTTTGCTTCAGAGTTTGACCATTAAGCATTTGAATGAACGAATGACTACTTATAAAACCAATTGGAAGAAAAGGATAAATTATCCTTGAATTAAAAAGACAGGTAAAGGCCAGTCCCTTCATGATTTTGATGAGGAGATAAGTGGATTGCATTATCAGCCGATTACTGATTTTGAAATTGAATTGGATAATGCAAAAACAAGATGTAAAGCTCGGGAGTTTACCTTTGGGCATATCCCTAACATAAATGTACTTAAGTCCATCAAGGCCACGATTAAGTCCAAGCCTTAGCCGCAAAAATATATCCTAATTTGGTGAATCCCCCTCATGGGTTAGATGGATTGGATGTTACAAGTTAGTGCAGAAGGGTCCAAGCTGAAATGAAGAATTTCTATGACACAAATCATAATGAAGACAAGCTTAGATGTATTAATTATTACCTTTCCCACATCAAACAATTACAGGAGGAGAGACATGATTTGCGAAAGAGTGTTTTGATTTGGAGAAAGAGAACAAGACTCTAAGAGCTATGGGTAGAGCTTATAATGGAGCTCTTAGACAGTTCCGATGAAATTAGGAAAGGAGCAAAAGCTCAAAGATTTTTGTGTGTCGCAATTCGTCATGGTATTAAACCCCTTTAACTAATGATGACATAAATAAGGAGGTGTAAGATGTATGATGTGGTTGTAATATTAATATCTAACTTTTTCATTTTGACAACTGAGGAAATGATTTTGTATACAAATTTGTAAGTAACGTTGTAGACTGAATAGGTATCACCTGATGTATATCCTTGTTTACGTTTTGAGTATCCTCATTTAGGATCTCTTTCTGCATCCTTCTACACAAATCTCAACACATAGTATTAGCTTTTTGCTTAGAGTTGAGTGCATACAACCAATTATTCAATTTATATCTGACACCATCCGAGTTATAACCACGTAATAAATGAACTTTGTAATATACTAACACGACCATTAACATTATATATTTTGTTAGAATAAGGAACAACAAATTTTGCATAACATAGGCTTAGGGAATCTTCCTGTGTGAGATGTGATAGGCCATGGCCTTTCGTCAGAAGGTTCCAGTACAAAAGACCCGAGGTACCAACTCAAGTATTATTTTACAAATCCTTTTTCGGAAATTAGACTTGTTGTCTCGAGACCCAGATTCTGGTATTTAGAATAGAAATCCAGAAATCCTCTTTTGGAAGCATAGATAGAAGTTCTACTGCCCATATTTAGGCAGTTGTAATGAAATACTAGAAATCCATCTCTGGCAATTAATAGAAATTATGAAACCTAGATTCGGGTATTTATAATCGAAGACCAGAAATCCTTATCTGGTAATAATAGAAGTCCTGAACCAAAACCCAGATTCGGGTATTTATAATCGAAGACTAGAAATACTCCTTTGGTAATAATAGAAGTCTTGAACCAAAACCTAGATTTGTGTATTTAATTGAAGACTAGAAATCCACATCTAATGGTAATAGAAGTCTTGAACCGAAACCCATATTCGGTTATTCAATTGAAGACAAGAAATCTACATATAGCGATAATAGAAATCCCAAACTGAATCCCAGAATTGAGTATTTAATAGTTTTGTTACCCACTTCGGGTTTATTTCTCAAAGCAGAGGATTGTACGTGCTTTGTGGGACACTCTCCAATCTTTGATTTGATTTGTGAGCCAGTATTGGGTTATGGCCATTTCAGCCTTGTGAGCCATCACTGGACTTTGTGCGTTCGGTGCGCTTGACTAGCTTATTCTCAAGCACGGCCCAAGGACTTACCCAACCTCCTTCCAGGAGGCACCTTACCCTGGCCATCGTAGGAGGTGATAAGGCTTCGGATGCTTTACCCTAGCCATTATAGGCGCAGATAACGACTTTCTCTTTTGATGCTCTACCAGGCTATTGTAGGAGGTGATAAAGGCTTACACATCACCCCCTTCAAGGGGTGCCTTAATTTGGCCATCATAGGTGCGGATAAAGATTTTCGATGCTTTATCCTGACCATGTATGATTTGGACGCGGATAAAGGCTTACGATCACTCTTCTCTGAGGGGTGCCTTACCCAGGTCATCATAGGCAGTAGTAAGGGTTTTAGTTGCTCCGCCCCTAGGATGGAGGCTTACACTTTCGATGCTTTAGCCTTACCCCTTCTGAATTGGACATGGCTAAAGGCTTACACATCGCCTCCCTCCAGAAGACACCTTGCCCTGGCCATCTTGGCGCGGACAAGGCTTTTCTACCACTGTGGGTAGCTTCACCATTTCAGTTGGTTCCATATTTTAAGGAGTTTTCATACTCCTATTCATGTAGACATTTTTTCTTGAAGAAACCCTTTGTTTAGAACTAACTTGGTCCTTTTACAAATCTGTGTAATTGACCTTGACTAAAGAATTTGATGATCATTCCTTCGAGAACCCAGTAGTGGTTGGTTTCATGTCCATTCATCAAGTGGTAATGACAATATGACCCTCCTGGTTTTCTTTCATATTTGGGTTTCTTCTTTGTTGACGACCAAAAGTTGAGTTCATGTTTGGTTATGAAGTAGATATTTTCAACTTATGTGGCAAGGAGGCATTCCTTGGGTAACCTCAATTCAAAGTTTCCCTTTTGGTGTTGGAACTTTGACCTTTTATTACTCTTCCTTGTTGCTTCATCAACATCTTCAAGTCTTCTTTTCAATATATCCTAGGACTGAAGTGCAATCTTCTTAGACCATTTTGATGTAAATCGATTAAAATCCTTTATTATTCCTTGCTCGGATATTGTTCCTTTAGCATGTGCATGGTTGGCTTCTTTTGTATGAGAGAATAGGTTATATTCCTTTGTTGTAGAACCACTTAAAGCAAAGATAGGGGTTGGACCTATATGGAAAGGATTAATGCTCCAACGGTCAGGGTCGTATTGTTCTACTTCCCTTTTCCTATGCATAATTCGCAAAGCTTCCATTCTTAACCTTCGTTCTTCATTACTTCTTAGATCATTGATGCCTAACGTAGTCATTCGAGATTCAGAAGATCCTGTCGTGACCCTTTATCCATGATTTTTCAACGTTAAATCAATAGGTTAGAATAACTAGGGGTGATGTAGGTTATCTAAAGGATCATAGGTTCAACCCCTCCTTCTAGCACCAAAATGTTAACATTATTTTTCGTCAACACCAGAATATAGGGTATGGTTGTGGACCTAGAGGAACCTAGGGATTATCTAGTTCCTTCAAGTTCCACTTAATTCACCGTTTCCTAGATATCAAGTTCTTAAGGTCTAAGATTAGTTACTCATCCTTAAAAAGAGGAGTGTATTATGCTTACGAGACTCAAGGACCAACAGTTATCTCAAGATAAAGGTTTCATAAGATCAGCGCAAGTAGAATGCTAGATGGCCTATAACGGTCAAGTCACTCTTTATTTTGATAATTATTCTTGAGAAGAAAGCTTTATCACGAAATAGCAATAAGGAAACTAAGTAGAATAGATGACAAGTGTTAAGCCTCTCTTTATTTATCACATGCATGAGTACATAGATGATTACAAGTTAAATTCCCAAGTAGATTTACCAACCAGAGTTTCCATTCTAAGAAATGAATACAAGATTTAAGAATGAGGAAATAGTCCCCCTCCAGATGTGACGCCTAGGTTCTTAATTATAGGCATTTTGGGCCCCCTTTGGTTGCGATTCAATAAAAGGTCTGTTGCAAGAGCCTCCGGCTTCAGCGGTAGCTACTCAACATCAATATTGACCCGCTTTTATGCTCTAGGTGTCGGTTTCAACTCTGTATTGCTTGTAACTCTGGAGCCGCCTCTATGCAGTGGTGTCGACCCCAAGTTTACTAATGTGGATAGCTTCCTTCTACTCTTAGTGTCACTGCTGGCTTCGTGTTTCCGAGTGTTGGTTTGCTTCAGAGCTTTCGGATACTGTCTTTATGCTTCTTTCTATATAACTTTGATGCTGCCTCCAGTATCGACATCGATACCAAGCCTATTGGTGTTGATAGCACCTTGTTTTCTCCCACGTTGGTCTCGTGCTTTTTCTCTTATGACTTTGGACTTCAGTATCGAATTACATGCTTCTGGCTTTAGATATACGATTAAGCCTTTGCTTTCTTCATGCCTTTGTCTTCCTTGTCAAGTACCGATACCAAGCTATTTGCTTACTATTGGTTCGTATCGGCTTCGTTCATTTACAGTCATTTCTTCTGTATCAGCACCAATCCATTTTCTTTCCTTTGTTTGTGCTGATAGGATATGTGAAGAGTCCTCATTTTGGTGCCAGTTTTGTTTCCCAATCTTTCTATTTTAGTGTTGTGTAACACCCTGTATTTTCTATGAATATTAAAATAACAATTAAAGAATACTTAATTTTAAAATTGAGAATTAACTAAAATGGGTAGCGCCATTGCGTTCGTCTCGGAATTCTGGTCGGAATAGAGTCCGAGTTTGCGTAAATCGGACCCGTATGAGGAAGTTATGAAGCTTAGAAGATTTCAGTTCAAAGCAAAATTAAATTAAATAATAATTAAAAATCAGAAAACCAATTCAAATTTCAAAAATCAGCCAATAAAAGATGAGCGGGAAAAATCCCGCTCGAGGGTGTCGACCCCCCTAGGGGGTGTCGACCCCCTTTAGGGGTGTCGACAGGGGTGTCGACCCCCTATAGGGGTGTCGACCCCTATCTTCCCAGATCTGGGTGACAAATTCTGAAGGATTAAGGCTTATGTTTCGCACTGTGGTTGGCTGGGTGATGTGTCTCTTTGGTTTGGATGGCTCTGATGACTCCTATGCTAATCTAAAGGCCATAGTTTGTCTAACACATCTATAAATACATATCTAAACTTAACCGTAACCTCATAAACCTATTCTATGGTGCCTCTATGCTGCCCATCTCTAAACTACCCAAGCCTCCTTCTTCTCCAAACTAAAAATCAAATTAAAGAACTTCAAATTGAAGAAAAGGTTTTCCTCTTCAATCAACAAAGAAAGATTAAAATCGCTACAACGTCAACTAATTCTCTTTTTCTAATCCTATCGCTGTAAGTTCAGTTATTATTCAGATTTGAACACATAATAGAAATCATGACTGTAATGAATCGAATCTAGAACTATGCCTAATTGAAAGATAATCAATTCTGATTCATGTTTATTCTTTTGTCAAATCTGAAATTACCTATGCCTATGAGACTGTTGTGATTGAACCTATCATGTTGTACATCAAATTAGTAATTTCTTTATGTTCAATCCTATCAAATCTGTATACCTATGATGTATTTTCCCTAATTTTCTCATATTCGTTGTTAATGTACAACATGCTTGTTGGAACCATGATTCTTGTGTTTGGTGCACCTTTACATGCCTATTTTCCCTTATGTCAATTCTTGTGTTTCTTCTCTATCCCCTTTCCGTTTTATTATATGAGTACTTGGAATTTGGAAACCTTGTTGAATCTTGTTGTACGTGCGATTGTAATGCGGGGAATGGGATATAACTTATTGGAGTAATCTTGGACATAACAAGTATATTGGTCATAACTTGAATTGACTACAATTGTGAATAATTGGCATAAAAAAATCTAGACTTGGACATGAATGGTTAATATGTAAATTGGATAAAAGATGAGCATGCCTAACCCGAGGTTAGATTGAGTTGCGGTGTAAGACTGCCCGGAACCACCCGGCACATCCAGCAACCGCAACAACAGGTCTAATGTGAGAGGTTAGCGCATCAAGCCCAAAACCCAAGGCTAGAATGAGTTTGCGGTAGAAGTCTGCCCGGAACCGCCTGGCACATCCAGCAACTGCAAACAACAGTTCTAATGTGAGAGGTTGGTGCATTGATAAATTAATTAATGCTAATGAACAGACATGCTAAGAATGGTAAGGTTAAGTAACATATGAATAGGCGACACTTAACCAATGCAACATGTTAATAAAACAAATAGGTGGGGTTAGGTTAAATTGAGAACACTTAACCATTATAAATTTTTGATTAGGAAACCCTATCAATGGGGACCCATTTCAGCAGTAACCCATATAGATGTATCACGGTACCTTGAACTAGGCAGGGTGGGGCACGATTACTGGGATTATTATAAGCTGTCAAAATAGCGGCAGGTGGTGCGTCAGTGTAGGTTCCAACGGAGTACAGGCGTGCACGTACTCCGGAGTTGAAAAATCAGGCATTGGGCATCAATAGTTATACACTGTGCATCTTGAATTGTGTCGGGTCGCCATCATAGGGATTGATACACCCCATGGTGGGACCAGCACAGGTATTTACAAACAAGTGGGGCCGAATGACACAAGTAATAAATACATGCGAGTAGAAGCCGATCTACAAAGGGATCATTTTATTACGAACACGTGAGGCTAGTTGAAACAATTGTTAGTAGGTGTAGAGAAATAGAAGTGGGTGCGATAGCATATTCAGTTTATCTTGCCTTATCTTGTCTTATGTTATCTTGTTACTATGGTATTGTCTTATATTCGGTTTATTCATGTCATGATCCTTTTTCTTGTTTACATGCTGAAAATCACTGGGCTTACCAGGCTTTATGTCTGACCCGTTTTCTTTCGTCTTCTTTTCTTCCGTTTCCTCCCCCTCCCCCAAGTCCACAAGGAGGGAATACTTCAGCTTAGTTCAGACCTTTTCCAGCTTGAAGAGAATAGATGTATTGCTTGGATTCTCTTTTCTTGGGCTATGGCTGTGGTTACACTCTTATTAGGGATTTATACTGCTTTACTACCGTTCTATGCTTCTTTATGCATTTGGAGTTTTGAATCAAGATAGTGGTTTTACTGTAATGATTTGGAAGTTGGGTTTTGAGACAATGGTTGTAATGTTTTGACTGAACCACGCTGCTTATGAAATGATTTCAGTTTTTCCGCTGTTTGTATGTCTGTCTTGTAAATTATCTGTATCTTTTACCTATAATGCTTCACCAAAGTTAATGCATTCCCTTTGTGAGTGACCTTAACGGAGGTGGGGCATTACACTTGGAATCAGAGCTGATGGTTACCAGATCAGATAAAAGTTTTTGAAAACTATTTTTCAAAAAGAAGTTTTAGAAAAGCATTTTCAAGAAAAGTGTTGTTTTATTTTAAAGGCATATTCCCCAGTGCCATATGCACTATCTTCCTATCCTTTATTTTGAATATTTTTCTTTTTCAGCATGTCTGGGGATCTTAATCTTCCAGAGGGAGTGCAAGTACCCGCCTGGTTCCGTCGGTAGTTAGAGGATAGGGCCCCCGCCGAAGGACAAGCGGACGCTCCTCATCCCCCAACCGCAGATGTTGCTCCTCCTCCTCCCCCAGCTGCGGACGCCGTTCCTCCTCCTCCTCCACATCCGAATGCTTTCTCGAAGATATGTAGGGACTTTCGAGCTATGGGCGGAAAGAACTTTAATGGGATTGAATCATTCATGGAAGCAAGAAACTGGCTCAAGGAAACAGAAGATCTGTTTGTTATCTTCGAAGTGGACGATAGGCAGAAGATACAACTGGCTGTATGATTACTTTAGGACGAAGCCACTTTCTGGTTGGAAGTTACTAATGTTGAGAGACCAGTTGAGACTTGAGAGGACTTCAGAATGAGGTTTGAGATGAAGTTCCTCTCGCAAGCTAAACAAAGCCTACAGATGGAGAAGTTCCTAGCGCTCAAACAGGGAAGCCTATCGGTTAAGGAATACGTCAACAAGTTCAGCCAATTGGCTACATTCGGACTGGAGTTGGTAAACACTCCACATAAAAAGGCTCTCCGTTTCGCTAAAGGGTTAAATGAGCCACTGCAAGGCCTAGCTATGTCCCATTTTCCTATGGGCGCGACTTATGAGAGACTGGTGGACATGGCACTGTTACATGAGGAGAGCAAAGCCAAGATGAAAGAGGTGAAGATGGAAGAACCTCTAAACAAGAAAGTGGAGGAATCGCACAATAAGAAGACGGATTATAAGAAGCGTGGAAAGAATAGCAAACCCCGCGACAATAGGAAGTGTAATTTTTGTGGCATACCTGGACATCTGATTAAGGACTACAGAAAGAAGAAGAGGAAGATGGGTGGTTGCTTTCAGTGTGGCGAGGCAAGATATATAGGTAAGGATTGCCCAAGAAGGCAAGGGAAAGGGCTAGGGCAGAGGACAAGATCTACTTCTGGAGGGCAGATTCACGCTCTCACAGCACCTACGCAAGAGGTAGAAACATTTCTGTTGAGAGTTTAGTTTATCTTTCTGATCATCCTGTTCGTACTCTTTTTGATTCTGGCGCATCGCACTCTTTTATATCTACTGCTTTAGTTGAATCTCTGCACCTAGATACCAGTACAATAGAGGATCCCATGGTTGTTTCAAATCCAATTGGGGGTTCGGCTTATTTATCAATGATTTGTTTGGATTTGGAAATTTCTATACTAAGCGCTGGGTTTAGATGCAATGCTTATATGTTTTGGGTTTCTAGGGCTATGGGTTTATTCTAGGCATGGATTGGTTATCCAGTAATGGTGCCATCCTCGATTGTGAAAAGAGAGTGGTTAGACTTTTGACTCGCCTCGGTAATACTCTCGAAATCTCTTGTAATCCTATGAATTCTGTTATGCTTAGCTACCTAGAATCTCTAGATGCGTCTGTCGAAAATTTGCAATCCGTTAGAGTAGTCCATAAGTACTCTGATGTCTTCGAAGAAGTGAAGGGTTTACCTCCAAAGCAAGAGATAGATTTCCGCATATATCTAGTTGATAATGCAAAACCAGTTGCTTTACCCATTAGACACATGGCTCCAAGGGAAAGGAAGGAGATCAGCAAGCAAGTTAAAGAGTTGCTCGAAAAAGGGTTCATAAGGTGGAGTATTTCTGAATGGGGTGCTCCAGTAGTGTTCACAACCAAAGCGGATGGTTCACTTCGCCTATGCATGGATTATAGGGAGCTAAACAAGCTGACCAAGAAGAATAGGCACCCGCTTCCAATAATAAATGACCTGTTCGACTAGCTCGTAGGTGCATCAATTTTCTCCCAACTAGATCTGGCTACCGGATTTCATCAGCTAAGAGTGGCTGAAGGCAGCATAGATAAGATAGCGTTCAGGGCTCCAAATGATTTCTTCGAATGGCTTGTCATGCCTTTCGGCTTGACGAATGCACCCGCCTATTTCGTAGACTTGATGAGTAGGGTGTTTAGGGAGTCCCTTAATAAATTTGTAGTAGTATTCGTGAACGACATTTTGATTTTCTCAAAAAGTGAGGAAGAACATGCTTTGCATTTAAGGGAAGTTATGGATACTCTTTGAGCACATCGGCTTAAAGCAAAATTCTCCAAATGCCATTTTTGGAGAGAAGAAGTAAGGTTTCTTGGACATGTGGTGTCCAAAGATGGGATAACTGTGGATCCCGCAAAAGTAATGGCGGTGCAAGATTGGAAGATTCCAAGGAATGCAACTGAAGTACGAAGTTTTCTCGGACTAGCGGGCTATTACAGAAAGTTCATTAAAGACTTTGCGAAGATCTCAGTCCCACTTACTAGACTAACGAAGAAGAACCTAACTTTTGCTTGGGATTTGGATTGTGATGTTGCTTTCCAACGATTGAAGAGGGCTCTAACAAGAGATCCAGTTCTGACATTACCTGATGGAAGTAAGATTTTACAGTATACACAGACGCCTGCGGCACGGGGTTAGGCGTTGTCTTGATGCAAGAAGGTAAGGTATTTTTTTTATGGAGGAAGGAAATTGAATGTACATGAAAAGAACTACCCAACTCATGATTTGGAACTAGTTGATATTGAAAGGTTTGAATTGTTTACTGACCGTAAATCATTAAAATACCTTTTCTCACAAAAAGATCTTAACTTAAGACAGCAAAGGTGGATGGAATTTCTTGCCTCATACGGTTTTGAGATTGCTTATACCCCTGGAAAGGGTAATGTCGTAGCAGACACCTTAAGTAGGAAAAGACTGACCTTAAGTCCTCACTTTGTAGAAAGGCAAAACTTGGAGTACATAGCAACCTTTGACTTTAGACCCTCCTTTGAGTTTGTGCCTAGTTTGTTAGCATCGCTAGAGGTGCGTCCTATGCTTTCGGACTCAATAGGAGCCGCGCAACGTGAAGACCCTTAGATAGTTGATGTGATAGATAAGTTAATTAGAGGTGAGACTTCTAGTCACCTCAATAGATACTCCATAGATGACAAGGGTTGGTTGAGATGGGATGGAAGACTTTGTGTCCCATAAGCAAGGGATTTGGTGAAGACATTTCATGAAGAAGCACACCATTCTAAGTTGACCATACACCCAGGTGGAGATAAGATGTGTAAAGACATAAAAAGGGTTTTCTTTTGGAATGCATGAAGAAGGATGTAGCTGAATTCGTCTCTAAGTGCTTAATATGCCAGCAATTCAAGGCGGAGCAGAAGAAGCCTGGTGTTCTGCTTCATCCTCTAGAGATCCCACAGTGGAAATGGGATATCATTTCGATGGAGTTTATAGATGGGTTGCCCAGGTCAGGAAGGGGCAATACCAGTATTTGGGTAATAGTTGACAGGCTCACTAAAAGTGCTCACTTTATACGTGTTAAGAATAGGAGGATTGCCTCATCATCAACATCCATTTATCTTAAAGAAGTAGTTCGACTGCATGGGAAACCCTCTAGCATTGTAAGTGATCGAAATCCTATCTTTACGAGTGAGTTTTGGAAGAGTTTGCAAGAGGCTGTAGGCACACAGCTATGCTTAAGCACTGCATGTCACCCTCAAACCGATGGTTAGACTGAAAGGGTGAACAGACTATTAGAAGATATTTTGAGATTGTGCACTCTTGATTTTGGAGGAACGTGGGAAGCTTATCTTCCTTTGGTGGAGTTCGTCTACAACAATAGCTACCAGCCACCATAGGCATGGCACCCTTTGAGGCTTTATATGGAAGACCATGCCGATCACCAACTTGTTGGTGGGAATCTACAGACAAGCTCGTACTTGGGCCCAACATGATCAGAGAGACTTTGGAGAAGGTGGACCTGATATGAAGACGAATGAAAACCGCACGAGATAGACAGAAGTCCTACGTGGATAAAAGAAGGACCAACTTTGAGTTTGAGGTTGGAGACAGAGTTTTCCTTAAAGTATCTCCTTTACAGAATGTCGTTCGCTTTGGCCGTAGGAAAATTGGCACCAAGACATTTCCAATCATTGAGAGTATTAGAACGATGGCTTATAGAGTAGAGTTTCCTGAAAGATTGGCTGGAGTTCATAATGTTTTTCATGTTTCTCATCTACGAAAGTGCTTACATGAGTCTGCCGAAGTGGTGGAGCCGAGCATACTAGAAGAAGTAGAAGTGGAACGAGAACCACCGGTGAGAAGAGTTCCAACTCATATTTTAGGAACAGAAGTTAAGAAGCTACGCAATCGTGAGGTCAAGCTAGTTAAAGTACAATGGAGTGACGCTGAAGAAGACGCGACTTGAGAGATTGAAGACAAGATACGTGCAGCCTACCCTTTTCTTTTTTAGGGTACATCCTTGATCTCTTTTTCATAAGTTTATGCATGCTTGTATCTATCTTTTAAGTATATCTCCTCAGTCCTATTCTTGATCCTTAAGTAGAAACCAATGAATGTAAACATGTATTTGAAACTTGTTATGATTGATGGTTGCAAGTGGTTGGTATTGGTTGCTCGTGGATGCACATACACACATTAGTTACTACATCGACTCAGTCACTTTCATATGGCATATGCATATTTGTATTTGTATATGGAATGAAACTTGATGTGTTATCATATGGATGTTGCATTTGTATGAATGATTGTGCACCCATGTAGAAGTTATAAAGCACGATTAGGAATAATTGCATATATGATGGACTCATGGCACTGACATAATTCACATTAAGGAGGTCAACTGAATCAGTAGACCGCCTAATTTTGCATTAGATAAGGACATATACACACACTATGCATATGATCATGAAAGCATTAGAAATATATTTTTTAGGACTATGGATGCCTGTGATTGATGGTTGAGTAGATGGATATTGGATGTTAGGATACGTTCTTCGACGAAATCCTTTAAGAAGGGGAGAATGAAACACCCCATATTTCCTATGAATATTAAAATAACGAATTAAAGAATACTTAATTTTGAAAGTGGGAATTAAGTAAAACGGGTAGTGCCATTGCTTTCGTCTCAGAATTCTGGTTGGAATAGAGTCCGAGTTTGCATAAATCGGACTCCGTATGAGGAAGTTATGAAGCTTCAAAGATTTCAGTTCAAAGCAGAATTAAATTAAATAATAATTAAAAATCAGAAAACAAATTCAAATTTTGAAAATCAGCCAATGAAAGATGAGCAGGAAAAATCCCGCCCGAGGGTGTCAATCACCCTAGGGGGTGTCGACATAGGTGTCGACCCCCCTATAGGGGTGTCGACCCCTATCTTCCCAGATCTGGGTGACGAATTCTGAAGGATTAGGGCTTATGTGTCATGCTGTGGTTGGCTGGGTGACGTGTCTCTTTGGTTTGGATGGCTCTGATAACTCCTATGCTAATCTAAAGGCCATAGTTTGTCTAACACATCTATAAATACATATCTACACTTAACCTTAACCTCATAACCCTATTCTATGGTGTCTCCATGCTGTCCATCTCTAAATTATCCTAGCCTCCTTCTTCTCCAAACTAGAAATCAAATTAGAGAGCTTCAAATTGAAGAAAAGGTTTTCCGCTTCAATCAACAAAGAAAGATTAGAATCGCTACAACGTCAACTAATTCTCTTTTTCTAATTCTATCGCTGTAAGTACAGTTATTATTCATATTTAAGCACATAATAGAAATCATGACTGTACTGAATCGAATCTAGAACTATGCCGAATTGTAAGATAATCAATTCTGATTCATGCTTGTTCTTTTGTCAAATCCGAAATTACCTATGCCTATGAGACTGTTGTGATTGAACCTATCATGTTGTACATAAAATTTGTAATTTCTTTATGTTCAATCCAATCAAATATGTATACCCATGATGTATTTTCCTTAGTTGGCTCATATTCGTTATTAATGTACAACATGCCTATTGGAACCATGATTCTTGTGTTTGGTACACCTTTACATGTCTATTTTCCCTTATGTCAATTCTTGTGTTTCTTCTCTATCCCCTTTCCGTTTTATTTTATGATTACTTGGTATTTGGAAACCTTGTTGAATCATTTTGTACGTGCGATTGTAACGCGGGGAATTGGGTATAACTTATTGGAGTAATCTTGGACATAACAAGTATATTGATCGTAACTTGAATTGACTACAATTGTGGATAATTGGGATACAAAAATCTAGACTTGGACTTGAATGGTTAATATGTAAATTGGATAAAAGATGAACATGCCTAACCCGGGGTTAGATTTAGTTGCGGTGTAAGACTGCCCGGAACCACCCGACACATCCAACAACTGCAACAACAGGTGTAATGTGAGAGGTTAGCGCATCAAGCCCAAAACCCGAGGTTAGAATGAGTTTGCGGTAGAAGTCTGCCCATAACCGCCCGGCGCATCCAGCAACCGCAAACAACAGTTCTAATGTGAGAGGTTGGTGCATTAACAATTTAATTAATGCCAATGAACAGACATGCTAAGAATTTTATGGTTAAGTAACATATGAATAATCGGCACTTAACCAATGCAACATGTTAATTAAACAAATGGGTGGGGTTAGGTTAAATTGAGAACACTTAACCATTATAACATGTTGATTAGGAAACCCTAGCAACGGGGACCCATTTCAGCAGTAACCAGAATAGATGTATCACGGTACCCTGAACTAGGCAGGGTGGGGCACGTTTACTGGGTTAATTATAAGAGGTCAAAATACCAGCAGGTGGTGCGTCAGTGTAGGTTCCGACGGAGTACGGGCGTGCACGTACTCCGGAGTGGAAAAATCAGGCATTGGGCATCAGTAGTTATACACTGTGCATCTTGAATTGTGTCTGGTCGCCATCATAGGGATTGATACACCCCATGGTGGGACCAACACAGGTATCTACAAACAAGTAGGGCCGAATGAAACAAGTAATAAATACATGCAAGTAGAAGTCGATCGATAAAGGGATCATTTTATTATGAACACATGAGGCTAGTTGAAACAATTGTTAATGGGTGCAGAGAAATAGAAATGTGTGCGATAGCATATTTAGTTTGTCTTGCCTTATCTTGTCTTATGTTATCTTGTTACTATGGTATTGTCTTATATTCGGTTTATTCATGTCATGATCCTTTTTCTTTTTTTTACATGCTGAAAATCACTGGGCTTACCAGGCTTTATGTCTGACCCGTTTTCTTTCGTCTTCTTTTCTTCCATCCCCCCCCCCCCCCCCAGGTCCACAGGGAGGGAATACTTCAGCTTAGTTCAGACCTTTTCCATCTTGAAGAGAGTAGATGTATTGCTTGGATTCTCTTTTCTTGGGCTATGGCTGTGGTTACACTTTTATTGGGGATTTATGTTACTTTACTATTGTTTTATGCTTCTTTATGTATTAGGAGTTTTGAATCAAGATAGAGGTTTTATTGTTATGATTTGGAAGTTGTGTTTTGAAACAATGCTTGTAATGTTTTGACTGAACCATGCTGCTTATGAAATGATTTAAGTTTTTCCGCTGTTTGTATGTCTGTCTTGTAAATTATCTGTATCTTTTACCTATAATGCTTCACCAAAGTTAATGCATTCCCTTTGTGAGTGACCTTAACGGATGTGGGGTGTTACATGTTGGCTCCGTTGCTTCAGTATCGTTTGAACACCTTCCAGGCTTGTGCTTTTGGTATCAATCTTAACATGTTACCCCTTTATTTTAGGGTTAGCTTCATATCGATGTCCCTTATCCTTAACTTTGTATCGGTATTGAAATTTGGTAGTAACGCTTATATGACATAAATTTACGAAGAGTTTTAAAGCAATAGTTCAACACTTTAGTTTCAAGGGAAAATAAAATGTTATTTATTTGTTCAGCATACCATAACTAAAAGTCCACATTCAAATTTCGAGTTACAGACAATATTCATAGTCTTACCACTTTAACTATAAATTCTATCTCATTGGAAACCATAAAATGATTTGTCAAATTGGAAAGTATTGTTTCAAGACTGCAAGAAGAAGGTTTAAGAGGCTCTACACACCCAGGCCTCCTCCTGAGTACAAATAACAAACAATGTCCATAATAAAAACGATAGTTTATTGTTGAAGTATGAGATACTATATGTTGGATTGAAGAGGTCGAAGATAGCTTCGAGTCGGAGGTGACCGTTCGCAAATCGGAGCTCGTTTGTAGGAGTTATGAGCTGGAAGGTGTTTGTTGTCAGCTGGGAACAGGGACAGACATCTGTCTTTGGGAGTGACAGATGTCTAATTGCAGGGAATTGGTTTCCCGAGAGCTCAGACAGAAGTCTGTCATATCCCTGGCCGATGTCTGTGCTGAGTGGAGGTGCCCAATTAATCTCTGGAAGATGACAGATGTCTGTCAAGCGATGCGACAGACGTCTGATCGAGTATTGGACTATTTCGGGCTGGAAATAAGCAAGCAGATTTGTGACTAATTCGGGGGCAATTTGGGTAATTGACCAAACCTCTATATAAGCTATTTTATGATGTGAATTAGGAGAGCTTGAAAACTTGATTTGGGATCAAGGGTTTATTCTCAAGGGTGAATTAGGGTTTATAACCTAATTCCAATTCTTTAGTTCTATTCTCCTCAAACTTTTTTCTATATTGAAATATAGTGATTACTGGATCAATCTCTTATATTCCTTTCATCGTGGTAATAAAATACTCTCCTAAGTGGATGTACACTAACAAGATGTTAGTGGAACCACTATAAATCCTTGTGGGATTTAATTTTGCTACTTGTTCATTAGTTTCTTGCTTGAGATTGAGATTTGAATTGTTCGTGATTGGTTGATCTTTGTTTGTGGCTAGAGATATTGCTTTGGTTGTATTTGCAAGTCTAACAACGGTCTAGTCTTCCGCTAGCGCTTTGTGATTTAGATATCGGATTCGAGTGGTCTTGAATCGGATTAATCACAACGGTTACCACAGTTAGTATCAGAGTTGTTTGGTTCTTGTTAGGTGTTTGTGAAAATGCCGGAGACGGATAGTAGCTTGGTAAGTCCTTCAACCGGAAGTCCGATTAGTGTGGCGCCTTATGTACGGGGTTCGTATGCGGCGTTGGGTTCTCAATTGGTTATTGACAAGTGGAATGGTGATAATGACTTTGAGAAGTGGCAATGGAAATTGAAAGTAGTTCTTAGGCGAAATCGGGTGCACCGAGTAGTATTTGATACTCACTTATTGCCAAGTGATATCTCGGATGTTGGGAGAGTGGATACGGAGGAATGGGCTTACGCTACTCTTCAACTTGCTATGGGGGAGAATGTGATCTCCGAAATTTGTGGTGAGACTACCGCTAAAGGTATTTGGGACAAGTTGGAAGAACTTTATATGAAGAGGTCGCTCACTAACCGTTTGATCTTGTTGCGAATGTTTTTCACCTTCAAGATGAAGGAGAGTAATTCGCTTAAGGCACATTTGAATGCCTTTGATGACTTGCTCATGAAGATGAAGGTCGTTGATTTAAATATTAAGGAAGAGCAAAACGCGATGATATTATTGTATTCGTTGTCGGACCGTTATACGGGTTTCTCAAATAGTTTGATCTATGGTCGGGATACCTTGACTCTAGATGATGTCAAGATGGGTCTTCTTAGTGAGGAGTTGAGAGATCAAATGAAGGAGACGAGTGAGGGTAGTAGTGGAGCTAGTAGTGGTCACGGGTTGTTTGTGGAGAAAGAAAAGAATGTGAAGAAAGGAAACCGGGGGCGTTCTAAATCATGAAAACCCGGTGGAAGAGGTAAATCGAAAGTGAGAAATGGCAAGTGCTTTATTTGTAAGAAACCGGGACATTGGAAGAATGAATGTCCGGACAAAGATAAGAAGGAAGTAGCGTCTTCGTCCGTGGAGGTGGAGAGTGGGGATGGTGAGATAGATGAGAATGTGTTGACGGCGGTAGCAACCCGTGTTTCGGGTAACGAATGGGTACTCGATTCGGGTGCGTCGTATCATATGACGCCAAATAGAAAAAGCTTTTCATCCTTTGAGGTCAAAGAGGGAAATGCAATTGCTATGGGAAATGGTGCTATTTGCAAGTCGATGGGTAGTCGCTCCATGCAAATAAGGATGTTTGATGGAGTTGTTCACACGCTCACCAATGTTAGCTATGTTCCGGGACTTAGAAAGTCGCTTATATCTTTGGGGCAATTGGATTCTCTAGGATGCAAGATCATTATCGAGAAGGATTGCTTGAGGGTTTCGAAGGGGGCACTTGTGGTTATGAAGGGTGCTAGGACTCATGGTATATATTTGCTTCAAGGTGTGGCCATAGGAGGTGAGACTTGTGTGGATGTTGATAGTTCTCGTGACTTGGATGCGACACGGTTGTGGCATTTGAGATTGGGTCATGTCTCAGAGAGGAGTTTGGATATTCTTCGGAAGCGGGAGATAATCGAGGGTGAGAGTTTCAACAAACTAGAGTTTTGCGAGGAATGTGTCATGTGGAAGCAAACAAGGGTATCATTCGATGAAGGCAAGCATGACTCATAAGAGGTTCTTGAGTATGTTCATTCAGATGTTTGGGGACCGACATCGGTTGCTTCTTTGGGAGGAGCAAGGTATTACATCTCTTTCATTGATGATTTGTCTCGAAAGGTATGGGTGTATGTAATGGGGGCCAAGTGGGAGGCATTTGCTAAGTTCAAAGTGTGGAAGGCTCTTGTTGAGAATGAGAGTGGTAAGACTTTGAAGGTGTTAAGGACCGACAATGGCGGTGAATATGTCTCGCGTGAATTCTTGGAGTATTGTAAGCATCACGGAATCCAGAGACATTTTACTACACCGGGAGATCCGCAATCTAATGGAGTAGCGGAGAGAATGAACCGAACTCTACTTGAGAAAGCTCGATGCTTGAGATTGACATCGGGTTTGTCTAAGGGATTTTGGGCCAAAGCTTTGTCAACCTTGGTGCATATTATTAATCGAATTCCGTGCTTGGACATTGGTAACAAAATTCTGGAGGAAGTGCGGAAAGGGAAGAGTGTTGACTTGAGATATCTTCGTGTGTTTGGTAGCCCGATTTATGTGCATGATCCGAGGAATGATAAGCTTGGAGCTATAGCATTCAAAGGGGTCTTGCTTGGTTTCACAGATGGCGTGAAACGCTATCGGATCTGGAATCCGGAAGCGAAGAAGGTTGTTAATTCTCGTCATGTCACTTTTGATGAGTCAGCTTTATTCAAGGTGAATGAGAGCTCATCTGACATTCCGGATTTGGTTCATGGTGAATCAAAGGAGAAGGAAGTCATTCCCACATTCCGTCCAAGTGTTAGTAGAGTTTAAGAAGCTCGTGGGGTAGAAGCGGTTGATGAAACGTAACATAGTCCACATGGTTCCTCTAGTGATGATGTTGGTAATGTACATGATACTAGAGAAGTTTCGACTCAAGGTGGAGCCGAAAGGGGTTTGGTTGATAGTATTGCTACTCGTGTTGGTCGACGTGCAATAAGGCCTCCCGAAAGATATGGTGATTGGAACTACCTTAGCCTTTTGTGATCATTTGGACTATGCTCTCAATGTAGTCCAAGACGAGCCGATGGACCCTGATGACGTCATGGAGTCGAGAGAGAGCTCGAAGTGGATTTGCGCCATGGAGGAAGAGATGCAATCACTTATGAAGAACCGAACTTGGGAGTTGGTTCCACTTCCTCAAGGAAACCATGCTATAGGGTGCAAATGGATTTACAAGGTGAAGGATGATGGAAGGTACAAAGCAAGGTTAGTGGCAAAGGGGTTCTCACAAAGGAAAGGAAAGGAGTATGATGAAATTTTTGCACCGAAAGTTCGCCATACTTCTATCCGGGTTTTACTAGCCATAGTTGTTATTCATGACTTGGAGTTGGAGCAACATGATGTGAAAACCGCCTTCTTGCATGGAGACTTGGATGAAGACATCTACATGGAGCAACCGGAAGGGTTTGTTGTAGATGGTAAGTATAAAATGGTTTGCAAGTTGAAGAAATCACTATATGGGTTGAAGCAATCACCTAGACAATGGTACAAGAGATTCGATCATTTCATGCTAGAAAGTGGTTTCCATCGAAGCATCAAGGATGCTTGCGTATATTTCAAGAGGTTGGGAAATGATTGTTGGGTGTATTTTCTCTTGTATGTGGATGATATGCTCATTGCTTCCAAGGATCAAAATGAAATCAACAAGTTAAAATGCTTTTGAAATCGGAATTCGAGATGAAAGATCTTGGAGAAGCAAGAAAAATCTTGGGCATGGAAATTGAAAGGGACCGAAAGCGTTTTGAGTTAAGATTGACTCAAAAGGAATACATAAAGAAAGTGCTTTGCCGGTTTAGCATGGAGGATGCAAAGGCGTTAAATACACCTTTACCTTTGCATATGAAGCTTTTGGAGAAGGGATTACCTATCGGGGATAAAGACAAGGCTTATAAGGCAAAGGTGCCATATGAAAGTGCGGTTGGTAGTTTGATGTACGCAATGGTGTGTACAAGGCCCGATATTGCAAATGCCGTCGGGGTGGTTAGTCGGTATATGGCTAATCCGGGGAAATCGCATTGGGAACCCGTGAAGGCTATTATGAGATACTTGAAAGGCACAACATATCATGGACCTGTATTTGGCGGTAGTAATGATAGGAGTTGCAAGTTGGTTGGTTATTGTGACTCGGACTACGCAGGTGATAGGGATCGTAGGAAATCAACTTCCGTGTATGTCTTCACACTTGGAGGGACAACCATTATTTGGAGATCGCGATTGTAAACCATCGTTGCTTTATCCACTACGAAGGCGGAGTTGATTGCCGCTGTGGAAGCGGCCACGGAGGCACTCTACTTGAAGAGATTGTTGTGTGACTTGGGTTTCTAACATGAAAGTGTTGATGTTCGATGTGATAGCCAAAGTGTTATCCATTTGGCGGAGAATTTGGCGTTTAGCTCACGAACCAAGCATATTGAGGTAAGGGAGTCATTTCTTGTAGCCATGCATGAGGGTAAGCTAGTATACCTTCGGAAAGTGCACACAAAGGATAATGCGGCAGATATGTTTACGAAGCCTTTGCCATATGGGAAGTTCGAGCATTGCTCAAACTTAATTCGCTTATTGAGTTGCTAGGTGCCACAGGGTGGCACGAGATAGAGAGAGTGATTTTGTGTTTGATGGAAAAGGAATAGTGGTGAGAGATTGGAAATCTATCTTCATGGTAAGTACTTGTTACACTCCCGAGTACATTGTTTTTTTTGTGAGACGGTTTTGGTTTGAAAGTTTTCAACACTACATTAGCGGGTGGGGGCATTGCCTGAACTCGTTGGTGTTGTGCAATGGGCGGCGGCCATGTCGGAGCTCAGTGGGAAAACATTCAAGTTTGCTTGGTCGAAGGTAGAAGGAAATGCTTGGGGCGTTGGAGTTTGGAGTTGAGATGGTTATAGAATTATAGTATCAAGGTGGATTGTTGAAGTACCGTTCGCAAATCGGAGCTCGTATGTAGGAGTCATGAGCTGGAAGGTGTTTGCTATCAGCTGGGAACAGGGACAGACGTCTGTCATTGGGAGTGACAGACATCTGACTGTAGGGAATTGGTTTCCCGAGAGCTCAGACAGAAGTCTGTCATATCCCTGGCAGACGTCTGTGCTGAGTGGATGTGCCCAATTAATCTCTGGAAGATGACAGATGTCTGTCAGGCGATCGATGGGTGTTTGATTAAGTATTGGGCTATTTCGGACTAGAAATAAGCAAGAAGATTTGTGACTAATTCGGGGGCAATTTGGGTAATTAACCAAACCTCTATATAAGCTATTTTCTGATGTGAATTAGGAGAGCTTGAAAAATTGATTTGGGATCAAGGGTTTATTCTCAAGGGTGAATTAGGGTTAATAACCTAATTCCAATTCTTCAATTCTATTCTCCTCAAACTTTTTTCTATATTGAAATATAGTGACTACTGGATCAACCTCTTGTATTCCTTTCATCGTGGTAATAAAATACTCTCTCCTAAGTGGATGTACACTAACAAGATGTTAGTTGAACCACTATAAATCCTTATGTGATTTAATTTTGCTACTTTTTCATTAGTTTCTTGCTTGAGATTGAGATTTGGATTGTTCGTGATTGGTTGATCTTTGTTTGTGGCTAGAGTTATTGCTTTCGTTGTTTTTGCAAGTCTAACAACGGTCTAGTCTCCGTTAACGCTTTGTGATTTAGATGTCGGATTCGAGTGGTATTGAATCGGATTAATCACAACGGTTACAACATTTATAACCCTCCACCTGAAGGGCATGGACCTATTTCAAGTTTGTATAACATCCTATTTGATAAGTCAGCAGTACTATCTCAAGTTCAACCAAAAACAAACAAAGAAAATTATAGTAGAACTTTATGTACCTGGTGTGATAGTTGAAATTAAACTATAGAGTTTTAAGTTGTAACTTTATAAGAAAATTGTTGTACATATTCTTACACCTCAATCTGTAGTGGTGACATCAAAGCTAGAATATATAGTCTAGTGCATGATCCAAGATTCATGCATAGTTAATACATGACAATATCGTAAGTAATTTGTCTACTGAATTTAAGTTTCCACTTTATATGTCGTTATATATCTATTATATGGAAACAACATCATTATTTTTGAAGCGGTTTAGGCCTCAGAAATGATTATATACGCATATAATATGTCAACTACTGAATGCATGTAAAATGGTCATCATTATTTAACATAGATCTAAAAACCATGCATAGGACTCATTTATAGACCTGTCATTAGCAAGACGTTGACAATCTAACGCAAACTAACACTTTCATTGATTACATTAAAAAACGACACGTATTATGATATAAAGTGTTGGCATGTATTAACATTTAAAGTGTATTTTTACGATTATCAAACAGACAAAACTGATTTATGGATGAAATCTGAAAATGATGTGCATTTTTTTTAAAATCAGCAAATAAATGATCCTAATGATAATTTATTATTAAAAGGCAATAAGTTAACCAAAACTCCATTTTCCAAGAATGTGGATCATTAGATTATTAGAAAATAAGTAGAAAAAAAGATTGCTACACATAGCAATTGACAAAAAAGGCTAACATAATTTACCTACTTAAATAAAGAGTATATAGATCACGCATTTCAGCTTAGTAGTTCCTAAAACTTCTTAGATGCACTACTTTTGCAACATGCCTACAACAATGTCTATTCGTTGAACCGGAAAAATTACCTACATCTGACCAACTTACAAAGTGTATCATATCATCTTCAAATAAATTGCTTAGAGCGAAACACAAATTATGTTTGAAAGCTCCACTATGAGTAATCATAAGAACACAGTAAACACAAGTTGTCAAACCATATTTTTTATATCATATAAGATGAAGGTAGAAAAATAGATTATAGAGAATAAAATTAAGGAAAAATGTGTACTTGTAAAGTAAATTAGAAATTAGAGGAATGGACACGATGACTTAATGCATTTCCTCTATGCTAATAATTCAGCTAATCAACATTATGGACAAACATTCCACGATAAGTTTCATAGGTTTGTTGCTGAAGATTTTTATGCTAAAAGTGAAGTAATTAGAATACTAACATATATTATTTGGCTACTTCTAAAGAGCAAACCTAGATAATTCAAATTTGAAACACTACTATACCAAAAAATTAGCAGGCCAACTTATTACGGTTATTTCATAAGAATATTCACAAGAAAAAACATTTTTTCCCATAAAACACAAAAAAAATGTGTAACCTTACAATTTAATCATATCTCGTTGTAGTTTCCAATGCTTCTCACCAAATTTAGTCAAAGAGGTGTATTATTTACTCTTCATAATGGTAAATGTTGCAAAATGCTAAAACATCTGTTAACTATCAATCTCATCTTAAATAACGCCTTCCACACTCCATATTTAATAGCCTTATAAAAGATGAATGTAACACCCCATGTCTATTAATGTCACTCACAAAGGGAATGCATCAATATCCATGGAGCATTATTGTTGTATAGAACAGATAAATTACAAGAATAAATAAATAAAACAACACAGGGGAAGAGAAAACTTATTTCATAGCATCATAACTCAAAACAAGCTTCATAAGTAGTTTCCAAAACCATTACAACAGGATCAATAGTCTTTTCCAAAAACTTCAAAGTACATAAAGAAGCAATTAAATAACATAAATGCATAAATCCCCACTGAGCATAAGCAAAGCCATAAAGATGAGAGAGTCCAAAGCAATACATCTACTCTTTTCAACCAACTGAAAGAAATCGGCACTAAGCTGTAGTATTCCCTCCTTGCAAACCTTGGGGGGGGGGGGGAAGAAAAGAGGTGGAAACAAACGGGTCAGACATAAAGTCTAGCGAGTCCAGTAATTTTAACAAATAATAGGTAAGGTAAATGATCAAGACATAAATATCATCATGATATGGTTGTAACTTAGATAAGGTAGATAAAAAGGATGGACAAGATGATTTCGTTCCTAATTACTAATACAATCCTACACCTTGGCTAAGCGAACAACCCTCCAAGTACTAACCCCAAAGACTGAAGTCAACATCAGACTAGCACCCAAAGGACTATCCAACTCAACCAACATGTATTTCTTTGCACCGCACTTTTGCTAAGTTACACCACATTACTTAATTACACCGCACATCTACTAGTCTCTTTTTACTAGAGGTTGATCCCTTCCCACTAACTGTACTCACATGACAAACTTGGTAGTTACTTGTACCTAGTTGCTATCGTAGGTACCGGCTTGCTCCTACCACCGCTAAGGTACCCTTAATCCACCCATTCGATCGACTCCCTAAACCCCGTAGGCACCCGTGCTGGCCCCACAGTGGGGTGTATCACTCCCCAAAGTGGCAACCCCGATACCAACATGAAATGCACGACCATACCTACACGATGCAACGTCTTACCTACCAGCCCAGACCCATGCACGCACATAAACCAGTTGGACTTGCATTGCCACCGCTATTCACGTTTTGACCTATTATATTCAAGCCCAGTAAGCGTGCCCCAACCCCGGCCTAGTACCGGGCCCAATTAGATACTCAAACGGGTTACTGGTAGAAAAGGGTCCCCATCCAGCACAAGCCTCCCACCTATGCTTGGTCCCCACTAGGTTTTTCTCCCACTTAACCATTTTAATTTAAATGTCCATGTCTTACACATGCTACGGTTAAGTCCATACTTACATGTCATAATTTACATGTCCTATCTTATTCCGGTTAAGCCCATATTTACATGTCATAATTTACATGTCACCCCACTTAACCCTCCAACCATACCCATGTCTTATTATGGTTAGTATTCTTTAATTCATTCCTTATAACGAACGGTGCATGATCTCTCACATTAGACCGAACACTTTGTGGCCGCTGGATTTGCTGGGCGGTAACGGGCAGTCTTACGCCACAAACCGGGTCTAACGTCGTGTCATTAACCGTTATGCCTACAATTTATTCCTTTGACCTCTCACATTAGACGTCCAATTGTGACCGCTGGATTTGTCGCGCAGTTTCGGGAAGTCTTACGTCACAATTGCGCCTAACCTCATATTAAAGGTTCATTAACATCGTATTTCACCCATACCCAATTTTCATGTCATATATATCCAATTAAACATATAATCATGTCTATAATATTGCCTATTCCCAATTGTCACTAATTACACATTAATTAGGCTCAATTACAAATTTACAATTTTAGGTAATTTCATCAATTCCATGTAATTCATACCCAAATATGCCAATTTCACATATTATCCAATTATCCAAAATATCCAATAATATCCAGTTTTCCAAATTTCCCATATTCCCAATATTCCACATCCTTCCGACGTATTCGTATTCGCGTGCATTTTTAATATAGGCTCGAAGGTAGCCTAGATCCACAAATAAAAGGAATAGGGGTAAGAAGAGAGAATCAATTCATAGAAAATTGGAATAAAACATCATCATGAAATAAAGAGGCATATAGACTGGCATAGAGGCATAATAAAAGATTCAACACGAATAAACTGATAAAAGGTATGAACTTTACATAGAAACATAGGCATATGACGACATGAATCAAAAAGATGAAGACTTGGTGAGATTTTCATTACAAACATATATATGAATCCTTTTTACAACTTTTTCATGTTACTTTAATCCCATTAGATTTGTGAAAATAACTGTACTCACTTTTTGTGGCTTAAGAAAACGATTAATGTATTGAAATTGGTGCAGAAATGTTGAATTGACGTTGATTAATCTTCTTTAATTGTTGTTTGATTTGAATTTTGTATGAACACTTGAGATTTAATTTAGAGGCGGTGGCTAGGGTTTAAGAGAGAGCTTGACAGCATAATGGTGTCATAGATAATATTTTATGAATTTGGGTTAGGTCTTAAGGTGTATATATAGATGTCTAGGATCGATTAGAGCTCTTAGAATAACCCAGAAATCATAAGGACCACTCAGATGCAACATCATCCCTCAGCGCGAATCGGGCCACGGGTTGACAACCAAACACCCTGGATCGACCCCTAATTGACACAGCAGAGCTCGGGTCGACTCCAAAAATGGTGCGGTTCGGCTATTTCCCCTCCCGATTTGCTGTTTTTAACTTTTTTGGATATTTATTTATTTAATTTTTATATATATCTATATATATATATATTTATCTTATATGCATACAAATTTCAAGGCTTAATAACATCTTCATAAGGTATCTGTTTCGTGCAAACCAAATGTCTATCTTGACCCAAAATTTTGAGACGAACATAATAGCGCAACCCATTTCACTTAATTCTTCTTCTAAAAATTAAGTATACTTTAATTTGTGAATTTTAATGTTATAAAATTACGGGGTGTTACATTCTCCCCTCCTTAAAGGATTTCGTCCCCGTAATCTCCAAGTTAAAACGAATGTATCCTACTATCCAATCATCCATCTACTCAACCATCATCCTCAAGCATCTATTGTCCTTAAAAGATTTCTAATGCTTTTCATGTACATATGCATAGTGTGTGTATATGTCCGTATACTAATGCAAAATTAAGTGGTCCACTAATTCAATCGACCTCCTTAATGCAAATAATGATAGTGCCATGTATCCATCATGTATGCAAAGAACCCTATACATATCATTACTACATGTGTGCACAACCATTCATTTAAATGCAACATCCATGTGATACACATATTCAATGTACATTCATTTTATTAAATACATCTGTTTATATGCAAAATTCAATATGAAAGTGACCGAGCCGATCTAGTGCCTAAAGTATGTGTAAATGTATCCACGAGCAACCGCTAGCAAACACTTGCATCCACATGCATCAACCATACATAACATGTCTCAAACACATGTTTCAACCATAGGACTACCCTATCTAAAGGTCAAAGATACTAGCGAGAGGACATGCTAAAGATAGAACAAGTACAAGCTAAGCGATAAAGGAGAAATTAAAAGACGTACCCTCGAAAAGAAAAGGGCACAATGAACGCATCTTCTCTTCCATCTCCCAAGTAGCGTCGCTCTCATCATCTCCCCATTGGACTTTGACTAGCTTGACCTCTCGATTCCTCAACTTCTTAATCTCCGACCCAAGAATGCATGTAGGAGCTCGTCGAATCGTCGCATCACGCTCTATGTCCACATCTCTAAGCAAGCTCGGCTCTACCACTTCCGCGGTCTCATGCAAGCACTTCCTCAAATGTGATACATGGAATACGTCGTGTACACCACTAAGTCTCTCGTGCAACTCCACTCTATACGCCATCTGTCCAATCCTCTACTTAATAGGAAACGGCGCTACGAACCTTGGTGCTAACTTCCCAACGGACCCAAAGCGAACAACATTCCGTAATGGAGACACCTTGATAAAACCATGTCCCCAATATCAAACTCAAGATCTGTCCTCCTCTTGTCCGCGTAGGATTTCTGCCTATCTTGTGTCGTCTTCATCCTCCTTTGAATCGAATCAATCTTTACCGAAGTCTCTCTAATCATATCGGGCCCAAGCAAGATCTTATCCGTAGATTCCCACCAACATGTAGGTGAACGACACGGCCTTCCATAAAAAGCCTCGAAAGGTGTCATGCCAATGCTAGACTGAAAACTATTATTATACGCGAACTCCACCAAAGGAAGATGCTCCTCCCATGTACCTCCAAAGTCTAAAACACATAGCCTCAAAAGGTCCTCTAGAATACGATTCACCCTCTCGGTCTGGCCATCCGTCTGAGGATGATATGCGGTGCTCAAACATAACTGAGTCCCTATCGCCTCTTGCAAGCCCTTCCAAAACTTGCTAGTAAAAATAGGATCGCGATCGCTCACTATGCTAGGAGGAACACCGTGCAAACGAACCATCTCTCAAATGTATACGGAGGCTAACCATGGAGCAGTCCTCTTACTCTTCACGGGAATGAAATGGGCGCTCTTAGTAAGTGAATGGGCGCTCTTAGTAAGTCTGTCTACCACGACCCAAATCCCTGTATTACCATTCCTCGATCTTGGTAACCCATCAACAAAGTCCATCGAGACACTCTCCCACTTCCATTGTGGGACCTCCAATGGGTGAAGCAACCACCGGGCTTCTTTTGCTCTGCTTTTACTTGTTGGCACACCAAGCATCTAGTGACAAACTCAGCAACATCCATCTTCATACCGGCCCAAAAGTAAACTCGTCTCATGTCCATGTACATCTTGTCCCCGCCGGGATGAATGGCCATCTTCGAACGATGCGCATCATCAAGAATGGTCTTCCTCGAGTTCTCGTCTCATGGTACACAAAGTCTACCGTCCCTACGTAACCAACCCTTATCATCTTGGGTATACCTACTGAGATGGCTCGATGACTCCCCCTTTATGAGCTTCTCTACTAACTCAACCAACTATGGGTCATCTCGCTGTGCCTCACCAATCCATCCCAAAAGCGTAGGTCTGACCTCTATGGATGCTAACAAACCGGGTACAAAGTCAACGGAAGGTCTAAAGTCAAACGTAGAGATGAACTCTAAGCTTCGCCGCTCAACAAACAACGGAATCAAGGACAACCTTTTCCTACTTAAGGCGTCTGCCACCACGTTACCCTTGCCAGGGGTATATGCTATCTCGAAATCATAGGGCGCTAAGAATTCCATCCACCTTTGCTGCCTTAAGTTCAAGTCCTTCTGAGAGAACAAGTATTTTAGCGATTTGTGGTCTGTGAACAATTCGAATTTCTCGCCAAGAAGATAATGGCGCCAAGACTTAAGCGCGAAAACAATTGCGGCCAACTCTAGGTTATGTGTAGGGTAATTCCTCTCATGCACTCTCAACTGCCTTCCTCCATCGGCTATTACCCTCCCTCTTGCATTAAGATTGCGCCTAGTCCTATCCCACAAGCATCGGTATAAACGGTAAATGGCTTACTCCCATCTGGCAACACTAAGACTGGGGCTGTGGTCAAAGCTCTCTTTAAACGTTGGAACGCATCATCACAATCTACGTCCCATGTGAAAACTAGGTTCTTCTTCGTCAAGCGTGTCAATGGGGTTGATATCTTTGCGAAGTCCTTGATAAGCTTCCTATAGTAGCCCGCCAACCCCAAGAAACTCCTCACCTCGGTAGCATTTTTTGGGACCTTCCAGTCTTGAATGGCCACCACCTTCGCGGGATCCACAGCTATCCCTTCTTTGGAAACCACGCGCCCTAAGAATCACACTTCCTTCCTCCAAAATTGACATTTAGAAATTTTAGCTTTAAGGTTATGCGCTCGAAGGGTCTCCAACACTTCCTAAGATGTAGGGCATGCTCTTCCTAGCTCTTAGAAAAGATCAAGATGCCATCCACAAAGACCACCACGAATTTATTAAGGTACTCCCTAAACACCCTACTCATCAAGTCAACAAAGTATGCGGGGGCGTTTGTCAAACCGAAGGGCATCCCAAGCCACTTATAGAAACCGTCTGGAGTCCTAAAGGAAGTCTTGTCTATGCTATCCTCAACCACTCTCAATTGATGGAAACCAGTGGCTAAGTCCAACTATGAAAACACTGAGGCGCCAACTAACTGATCGAAGAGATAGTTAATCCTCGGCACTGGGTGCCTATTCTTCTTAGTAAGCTTATTAAGTTCTCTATAGTCCACACAAAGTCTAAGGGACCCATCCGCCTTCGTGGAAAATACTACTGGAACACCCCACTCCGATATACTACGTCTTATGAACCCCTTCTCAAGCAACTCCCCTACTTGCTTATTGAGTTCCCTCCTCTCACGAGGAGCCATGTGGCGTACTGGCAGAGATACGGGTTTTGCATTGTCTACAAGATAAATACGAAAGTCTATCTCATGTTTTGGGGGTAGACCCCTCACCTCATCGAAGACATCAACATATTCGCGGACTATACGAACAGAATGTAAATCATCATTGGATGCGTCAAGTGACTCAAGATAACTAAGCATCACCGATCCTCTAGGGTCACAAGAAATATCAAGGGTCTTTCCACTACGAGTCAACAATTTTACTACCCTTCGTTCACAATCTAGGATGGCACCATGTCTGGCTAGCCAATCCTTCCCTAGAATCAACCCATAGCCCATGAAACCAAGCACAAAAGCATTACATTCAAAACCAATGCCTAAGATAGACAATCTCAAATCCCTACAAACCATGGATAAATGAGCCGACCCACCAATAGGATTTGAGACTACAATGGGATCCACAACGAGACTAGTATTTAAGTGCAATGTTTCAACTAGTGATGTAGAGATAAACGAATGTGATGTGCCAGAATCGAATAAAGTACAGACAGGATGATCAAACAAGAAAATCAAACTTTCGACAGAAATTTTTCTACCTCCTTCCTGTCCCGGAGCCATGAGAGCGTGAACCTGCCCTCCCGAAGTAGAACCCGCCCTTACTTCTTAGGACAGTCCTTGACAGCATGACCTGGATCACCACAATGATAACAAGAGAACTTCTTCTTCTTCCTACAGTCTTTCTTCAAATGGCCGGGTATCCCACAGTTGTGACACTTCCTCTTTTCTTTACCACCTTTCTTTTGTTGTTGGGCTTTCTTTGGATCCTCCTTCTTACCTTGCGGCCTAAAAGTACTTACACCCTTCTCTTCTTCATGCATGTATGCCATATCAATAAGCTTTTCATACGTAGCCCCCATTGGAATGTGGGACATAGCCAAACTGTGAAGCGGTTCATTTAGGCCCTTTGCAAACCTCAAGGCCTTCTTGTGAGGCGTATTCACCAACTCTAGTCCAAATCTCGCCAACTTATTAAATTCCGTCACATACTCCTTCACAGTCAAGTTTTTCTGCTTCAATGTCAAGAACCTCTCCATGTACATACTCTCCTCAGCTTGAGAAAGGAATTTCAACTCAAACCTTCCCCTAAAATCTGCCCACGTCTCTACAGCACGCTCTCCATTAGTAACCTCCCATCAAAACGAAGCTTCGTCCTTCATCAACTAAGCAGCCAATTGGACCTTCTTACAATCGTCCAAATCGAAAATGCCAAACAGATCCTCCACTTCTTTCAACCAATTTCTAGCTTCAACGAAAGTTTCAGACCCACTAAAAAGTTTTCCACCAATCGAATGAAAGTCTTTATGTATCTTGAACAAAGAATCTCCAGCGGAGGAATGACTGGAGCTGGGGAAGGAGGAGGAGGAACGTTGGTCGGACCCGCGGCAACGACCCTAGCCACGAGATATTGACGAAACCAACCGGGTACATGAACACCCTCTGGTATCTCAGATGCTCCAGACATGCTGAAAAGAAAAAGAAAGAGTTTCAAAACAAGGGAAGCGAAAGAGAGATGTATGGCTTGCGGGGATTATGCTTTTTAAAGTAAACTTTCCTTGAAAATAGCTTCTTTAAAAAGAGTTTTTGAAAAATACTTTCTAGGAAAATAATACTTTCGAAAATACTTTTCAAAACTTTTTATCTGTTCTTGTAACCATAGCTCTGATACACGTGTAACACCCCATGTCTATTAATGTCACTTACAAAGGGAATGCATCAATGTCCATGGAGCGTTATTGTTGTATAGAACAGATAAATTACAAGAATAAACAAATAAAACAACACAGCGGAAGATAAAACTTATTTCATGGCATCATAACTCAAAACAAGCTTACATAAGTAGTTTCCAAAACCATTACAACAGGATCAATAGTCTTTTCCAAAAACTTCAAAGTACATAAAGAAGCAAATACTTAAATAACATAAATGCATAAATCCCCACTGAGCATAAGCAAAGCCATAAAGATGAGAGAGTCCAAAGCGATACATATACTCTTTTCAAGCAACTGAAAGAAATCGGCACTAAGCTAAAATATTCCCTCCTTGCAAACCTGAGGGGGGAAAGGAAAGAAAAGAGGTGGAAACAAACGGGTCAGACATAAAGTCTGGCGAGTCCAGTAATTTTAACAAATAATAGGTAAGGTAAATGATCAAGACATAAATAGGCATCATGATATGGTTGTAACTTAGATAAGGTAGATAAAAAGGATGGACAAGATGATTTCGTTCCTAAGTACTAAGACAATCCTACACCTTGGCTAAGCGAACAACCCTCCAAGTACTAACCCCGAAGACCGAAGTCAACATCAGACTAGCACCCAAAGGACTATCCAACTCAACCAACATGTATTTCGTTGCACCGCACTTTTTCTAAGTTACACCACATTACTTAATTACACCGCACATCTACTAGTCTCTTTTACTAGAAGTTGATCTCTTCCCACTTACTATACTCACATGACAAACTTGGTAGTTACTTGTACCTAGCTGCTATCGTAGGTGCCGGCTTGCTCCTACCACCGCTAAGGTGCCCTTAATCTACCCATTCGATCGGCTCCCTAAACCCCGTAGGCACCCGTGCTGGCCCCATAGTGGGGTGTATCACTCCCCAAAGTGGCAACCCCGATACCAACATGAAATGAACGGCCATACCTACACGATGCAACAATGTCTTACCTACCAGCCCGGACCCATGCACGCACATGAACCCGTTGGAATCGCGTTGCCACCGCTATTCACGTTTTGACCTCTTATATTCAAGCCCAGTAAGCGTGCCCCAACCCCGGCCTAGTACTGAGCCCAATTAGGTACTCAAACGGGTTACTGGTTGACACGGGTCCCCATCCGACACAAGCCTCCCACCTATGCTTGGTTCCCACTAGGTTTTTCTCCCACTTAACCATTTTAATTTAAATGTCCATGTCATACACATGCTACGGTTAAGTCCATACTTACATGTCATAATTTACATGTCCTACCTTATTCCGGTTAAGTCCATATTTACATGTCACCCCACTTAACCCTCTAACCATACCCATGTCTTATTATGGTTAGTATTCTTTAATTCATTCCTTATAACGAACGGTGCATGACCTCTCACATTAGACCGAACACTTTGTGGCCGCTGGATTTGCTGGGCGGTAACGGGCAGTCTTACGCCACAAACCGGGTCTAACGTCGTGTCATTAACCGTTACGCCTACAATTTATTCCTTTGACCTCTCACATTAGACGTCCAATTGTGACCGCTGGATTTGCCGCGCAGTTCCGGGAAGCCTTACGTCACAATTGCGCCTAACCTTGTGTCAAAGGTTCATTAACATCGTATTTCACCCAAACCCAATTTTCATGTCATATATATCCAATTAAACATATAATCATGCCTATAATATTGCCTATTCCAAATTGTCACTAATTACGCATTAATTAGGCTCAATTACAAATTTACAATTTTTGGCAATTTCATCAATTCCATGTAATTCATACCCAAATATGCCAATTTCACATATTATCCAATTATCCAATAATATCCAATTTTCCAAATTTCCCATATTCCCAATATTCCACATCATTCCCACGTATTCATATTCGCGCGTATTTTTAATATACGCTCGAAGGTAGCCTAGATCCACAAATAAAAGGAATAGGGGTAAGAAGAGAGAATCAATTCATAGAAAATTGGAATAAAACATCATCATGAAATAAAGAAGCAGATAGACTGGCATAGAGGCATAATAAAAGATTCAACATTAATAATTTGATAAAAGGTATGAACTTTACGTAGAAACATAGGCATATGATGACATGAATCAAAAAGGTGAAATAAGGCATCCCGATTTGCTGTTTTGAACTTTTTTGAATATTTATTTATTTATTTATTTAATTTATATATATATATATATACATATATATATATATATATATATATATATTTATCTCATATGCATACAAACTTCAAGGCTTAATAACATCTTCATAAGGTATCCTTTTCGTGCAAACCAAATGTCTATCTTTACCCAAAATTTTGAGACGAACATAATAGCGCAACCTATTTCACTTAATTCTTCTTCAAAAAATTAAGTATACTTTAATTTGTGAATTTTAATGTTATAAAATTACGGGGTGTTACAATGAACTTCTCCAACCGCTACAAAACTTGATTACATGTAATGGGTTTCATTTCTAAAGCAATAGTGAACGTTACGAATGATTTATAATTGTTTCTCAAGCGACTCAATATAAAATATTACAACTGTTGAAATGTGTCTGATTTTTTTGTTGGTTGGAAAATTTACTATTTTTATGGCTAACTGTTATCAAAATTTTGCACCCTTTAATTCCAGTTTTTATTTGATATGGCCGGTGACATGTATTGGGAAACACAAATTGTTGGGAATAAAAAGTTGTAGTTAGCAAATGGATAAACATGCATGTTTCACATCTTTGACATAACTGACCATACTTCTGCCATGGCAAAGATCACCTTGGATTTAGGAGACCACCACTATGTATATAGATAAAAAAATATTTTTGATATGATGGAATCTGAAATTATACTGCAATAGAAAGGCCAATTTAAAAACATGGATGATATATTGAAATGTTGATGAGTAAGCTATTTTCATTTACTTTAAACACCTTGCAACATCCCGTATTTTTTGTGGTCAAATATTTTATTATTTTAAACATTGATTTGAAATCTAAATAACTTGAATTCAACAATTTTGAATATTAGTTTATATTAATAATAAAATAAAAATATATTTTGAAATAGCCGAACAAGTGGTATTTGCAATATTGTATAAATTGGACAATATGAAAGGATTTAATTCAGTTTGGTTTGAAATTATATTAATGAATTCGTTTATTAAACAACGTTTGAATATGTAATTTATAATTTAATTATAAAACGAGCTGCAGCGTCATGGTTGTTCATGGTTTTACGATTTGACCTATAAATGAATGTACATAATCAAATATAAGTCAGAATCCTTTGAAACAAGTATCATCCGGATCTATTAGATAATAATTTTCTAATGGAAGAGGAAAATCGAGATTTCATCTTGTAAATTTTTAGTTATGTCCAAATCAAACTTTCAAAAAGTCGCTATGCGATGGTTTATAAACCATAACGATTTATTATAAATAATAAAAGGGTTTATTTTAAATTTAATACCGTTTTAACTTGGAATTTAAAATATTTGAAATCGGAACTAGTTTATTTTGAAGCTGTATAAAATTCTATTTGAATATATCTGATAATAATAATGAATTATTATTATGTTGAATTGTTTTGAAATCAATTTATATCGATTTAGATTTGAGCTTTAAAAAGAGCTCTTATTCAATGACCTCGGATTTCAATGAATTTTTTTTCACTAAATCCGTAATGGCTAATTATTGCTAGATTTCAAGTTTGGGGCCAATCAGAGTTATTTTGTGAGCATACGCAAACTAAATGTAAATAAATAGATAATTTGAACTCAAACCAGCGCCATTTTTGCAAATGGACTCGGATTTCTATGAAATAAGTTTCAATAGGTCCAGAATGTCAAACCATAACATGATATCCATTTTCGTCGTGCATGGAGTTCGTATGTGATCATACGAATCAATAAAGATCAAACAGGAATGGCGATAGGCGCGAATGAATAAAATAATCGATATAAAATAATTTAATAAAATAATATTATATCCAAAATATCTTCCTATAAATAGCCTAACCTAAACTCAATTTTTCACCAAACCTAACCCCCCCCCCCAATCAACTGATATTTTACAATTTAACTCCTTTTCAAATTTAAAATTTTATCACAAAATCCCTGCGAATTAGCAAGAGTCATCAACTACAAAGCTGGAGAGGATGAGGTGCTCGACCCTTAGGTAGATTTTGGTGATCGGTGCACAGTAAGGGCCAAAATTAGGCTAAAACCGAAACTGTCCAATTTCATTATTTGTCGATATACGTGCGATGGGTTTGATTTCAGACGAGGTGGCCTGAAGGTAACTAGTCGATATTTATAATTCTTTCATTAAATGTTTTAGATTAGAAATCTATATTCATATGGTATTATAATATGATATTATGAGTTGTGATGCAGGGAAGGACAGGTTGAAGGGATCCAACTGGATGCCCCAAATAAATTACATGTTAATTGGTTTTCACATTATTCATATGTGAATTGTTTTTTTTTTGGCAAGGCTATTTATATGTGAATTGTTTATCCCAAATAACGTCATGTCCTGATTGGATGTTGATCATTGAATTGAAATTAAACTATCATTGTGTTTTTAATCAATGGATTGTATTGATTAAGTGATTGACAGTGAATGGCCTAATACCTTGTTTTTAGACGTTGATTATTATTAGGCGAATTAACGCAATTGAAGTTATAAAATTTATTTTTATAACTAAAGCTGGATTTCTACTATATTTCTATAAGTTACCAACAAAATGAAGTTTTGTAAATAAATCGATGATTACAACTTGTTTTTATAAAGTTTCGTAAAGTGATTATTATATAATAAGATTTCTACGTTTGAATATCATATGCGAATAAGCAAGGAATTAACCTATGGATTAATGATTTGAAATAATTGTTTTGAGAAAACAATTAAGTGGTGTTAACGATATTTTTCGTCAACACCAAAATATAATGTTAGGATCGTGGACTTGGGGTAATCTAGTCCTTTTAAGCTTGACTGAATTCACCATTCCTTAGATATCAAGATCCTAATCTTGAAGATTGGTTATTCTTCCTTCAAGAGGTGCATGCTTATGAGACTTAAAGACCAATAGTTACCTTGGGATAGGATTTCAACAATCGTTACTAATTAGAGCTAGAATAAACATTAAGGGTAGTTTGGTAGTCTCCTGGAATACTAGATTGGGTGATATCGGCATACAGAAACATAGTAAAATACATACAATATGCGGAATAGTAAAGACATAACAATTTAAAGTGGTTTGTTTCGGATTGAACCTACGTCCACTTTAAGGGCTTTGATGATTTTATTAAAGAGAAGGTTACATGATAAATTCCCACATTTATTTCAAAATAAGGGTTTAGGCTCTCAGAGTAGAATACAAGATTTTAGAACGGGGAAAGAAATCCAGATCCCCTAAATGTGACCCCTGGGGTCTTATTTGTAGGCAATTTTGGCCCCCTTCGGTAGCGATCAGGTAGGAAGCCCAGTGCCGCCTCAAACCTTCGGTATGGGCCCTGGTGTTGGCTTGCTTCTGCTCTTCTTGGTTTATGTGTCGTGCTTTTATAAGTACTTCGATGTCGGCTTTACACAGATGCTTTGAGGATGGTTTAGTTGCCTCCTTTTCTTTATATATTTTACTTATGATATATGGCTTCGCCTTTACTACTTGTATTAAAGGATGTTGCCTTTGCTCATTGGTATTAGTATTGATAGCTTTCTTTTGATGCGTCATTCTTGTTTCTAGCTCTTTACTTTCCTTGATGAGTCTAGTTTCAGCTTCGTGTCCTCTTCTTAAATAATTTGTATTGACCCAACTTTTTTCCTCATTTAGGGTTTGGTATCGTCCTCCTCGATACTGGTAATCAACATTTGGTGTAACAAACCGAATTTCGACAGACCGAATTTTTTTCAAAATTCTAATCTATCGAAACTTGTGTTGGTTTGTCTGGTATCCTGTAGAAAGGATAGAGATATAAAATATATCAAAGCTTAGAAAGCATCTAATAGCGGAATGGATAAAATATAATATAATCAAAATATAGCCTTACCCAGATAATAAAAATGCTAAAACAACATCCAAAGCTATCATATCTCTGCCACAAATCTAACCTGCGAGAATATTATGAGAAGGGGGCTCAGAACACAAGTTCTGGTGACTGGATTTGAAGATTACATTTTGGATAATCCTTTATATACCGTTCAGTTACAATTTCTTATTTATTAGATTACTTGGGTTAACAGCACTCAAGGCTTACAGACACATCGTACCCATCGACTTCCCAGTGGATTAACCTAATATAGTATATATGTAGCTATCCCCAACATTAAGGTACACCCCATGGTGCCCCAATCGCACGATCTCCATTGTAACGCCATAGAAATATACGCAGTCCCTCATCCTATGCCGAAGCGACGTACGGATCTCTATATAATAATGCAGTGTTCCGCATAGAACCACCCTTGTCATGCTACGTAAGCGTACGGAATTCCACCTTAGAACCATTCAATTGAATCAGATTCTATCACAGAGTAATGCCTTAGAGTCTACGATACACCACCCAGAGCAGACATGCATGTATCTAGACTTTCTCACGTACATATCGTCAACCATACTCAATGCCTTAACCTTTACGATACACCGTCTAGAACGGTAAGCATGTATTCGCACGTACTATCTACTATGCACCGAGTTCCGTAACAGGGCTATATCTGATACACGGAACTCGATCGAAGCTTTTTCAGATATATGCACACACATATGCTATGGTTTGCATTTTTAGTGGATATGGTCCCACATAACCCCTCCGTCAACTAGTAGAAGACAAACAAAATTGAGAGCTAATGACGTGGCTCAGAAAACTAAAAATAAACAACATCCTAATTGGCCAGTCCTACAAACAAAGCCTTGACAGCGAAAGGTCGATGATCTGTAGGTTTAGATATCCGTCTTTCCGCATCACGCATCGCACCGACAGTCGATGGTTGGTACCCAACGACTGCTATCAAACAGATGGTTAGACCCGCCAAAGGCAACCTGATAAATTGGTCGTAACCCGCCAAATCACTAGGCAACCAGATCGTTGAATCACCTATGCTACCCTACAGCTTTCTGACTGCCCCCCTATTGCGGCAATATATACTCATCGGGTGGTAACGCGCAGACCTAACTTCTGGGAGCACAGCCTAAACGTTGTCACTCCACAGAGGACTACCAGGAGTACCTTCCACATCCCCGGAAGCCGTGTTCTTCCCCTTCCAGTCCTTCGGAGTAAGAAGAATTTGAACAGAGCAGCAGACAGAACAAGCAGAATAATCAGATGGACGTGTGTTTCTCTTGTGCCCTATGACACTACAATGATCTATCCCGTTGGATTATTCACCGTCTGACGTACGGACTGGTCCAAGCGCCTCAGGTTAACGTGTTATTAGACCCTATGTTTAACCATTTTAATTACGTGCTTTCTATACCTCATCAAATTTCCAGTTAACCTGGTTATTTCAAATCATACTATCTTTTTATTCAAGCTACCAAATTCCTCTAGCTTATTAATTTCAGTTATATAACTTAACCCATTTAAGTTCATTAATAAGCCTTTAACATGTCATTCTTATCAACAGATATCAGATTCTTCGGTTTATAGGTAACTTAATTTAAAGTTAAGTGCAACTTATTGCCCATCATAAGTTTTCCCCTTCTTTCCTTTACTTATTACAAACAACAGGTTTCAGGTTTCAGGTTTCCAGATTTACATATTACTTAATTTATAATTAAGTACAACTTATCTTATAACACAAGTTATCTCATTCCTCTTATCGTTTATTATAACCTAAGTTATTACTTCCACTTGTCCCTAGGACAAGCCTACCTTTTATCTTTCCTTTTCCGCTTCAGGTTTATTCATAATAGGTTATTATCATTCCCCATTCACCCTAATCCTTTTACCGTTGTAACTTTCATTTGTTTCCATTCATTTGCATTAATTACAATTAGTGCCATTTATTTCTATCCTTTTATATACATATATTCATATATATGTTTATGCACTAGATCTCTCTCATTAAGTCGACCACTTGTGGATGCTGGATTTGCCGGGCGGTTCGGGGCAAACTTCTACCTCAAGTTGGACTTAACCACATGTCTTAGCACCATTACATGAATATCTACGCACTAGACCCCTCACATTAAATTAACAACTTGTGGATGCTTGATTTGCCGGGAGGTTCCGGGCATACTTCTACCACAAGTTGAATTTAACCTCTTGTCTAAGTGTGGTTACAATTTTCTATTTACTGCAAATTTAGGCATATCCATTATTTCCAATTTTACTATAATCTATTTTTACATGTCATACTTAATATCATAATAAGTCCATTTTAACTGATTATCATGTCGCATGTTCTTCCCAACATGTAATTTACTTCCTTTTAAAATAATAATAGGTAATCATGCAATCATGTAATTATTTCAATCTAACAAATTGACATGTAATTATCCCAATTTCACTGTAACTTAACTTATTGTATCCAATTAACAAGTTATTAGAACATGTATGTATACAATAATAATTGTTTCCACATATTTTAATAGGTTTTTACATTTTAGCAGATTTACATTTCAGCAGATTAACAACTCCAACAGATTTACTATGCATATTAACGGGGAATGTCAAATGATAAATATACCATTATCAAAAGGTATAATATAAATCCACTCACCTAAAAGCTCTCCAAAATTTCAATATGGTCCAGTCGCTGCATTCCATGGCTCCCTCTAACTGAATCTCGAACCTAAATAACCGTGGATCCACAACTCTTAAATAAAAGCAAAAGGGAAGATAGAGTAGAAATATAAATTGACTAGATCCAAGAATTTACCTCTCTTTAATCAGAATTCTGAACACCATTTGCAACTATACAGTCTTTTCCTCTAGATCCTGAATCAGAATTTCCTAAGACTATTTACTCTATTTTCTGAAGAGATCTAAGGAGGAGGAAGAAAGCCAGAGTCTTGACAGCTTCTTAAAAAATATGAGATTAAAGCTAGGCTCTGTTAGCCTATTTATAGGTGTTCCAGAAAGCTTTGAACCATCAGGTTATATTAAATATAATCCGATTCGCACAAACCATCAAAAACACGTCATTAAAATGCATTGCACACACTTGGGTCGACCCACCTACACCCATGGGTCGACCCATAGGTCGACCCACATCGTACTTGGGTCGACCCATGGGTCGACCCGGCCCTTGCATGGGTCGACTCGAGAAAATGATGGGTCCTCCCATACGTATTGTCTTCGGATTTGAATTAATTTGAATTTGTTCATATATAAGCTTCTTAATATATACAAATTTCTAATGTCCATAACTTCTTCTTATGTTATCCGTTATACGCAAACTTGGGGTCTAACTAAACCAGAATTCCGAGATCAACGCAACGGTTATGCCGGTTTCACCTAATTCTGAATATTTAATTAAGTTATCCCCAATTTATGATTTTATTCCTTTTAAAGTGCGGGGTGTTACATTCTCCCACCCTTAGAAATTTTCATCCCTGAAATTTGATAAAGGTAAAATTCAGTAATTCCTCGGATAAAATACAACCATCATGTGTGCATCCAATTTTGCAGCCATTGGTGAACTAGCGCAAAGTGTGATTTAACATTATAATACATGAATGAAATTAATGCCTAAACGGTACCTCCTATACGAACGCGATTTTTTCTTGAAAATCTCTTTGAAAACATGATGCGCACATCCTAAATATACTGGCAATTTCCATACGAATGCAATATTTGAAAACCAAAATACTTTTTCATACAAAATTTTCCACACTCTTACTGAGCAAGAGCGCAGTTCATACAATTTTTGCATCCAAAACCCTACTAAGCAACTTTATTTTTTGAATTTTAGAAAAATCTAATTTTCTAAATTCGATTTCTTATGTTACAAAAAGGTAGAAAACGGAAAGCTTCACATCCTCCATTTTCCTTTTAGTCACCTTTTTCTATCCGTACTTGGATTTTATGTAACTATTGTATAAAGATTCCCTATTTTTCTATCCAAACACAACCCACACAAGAAAGCTTTATTTATTACAGATTTTATTTTTCAACTTATCTTTGAAAAATTAACTCTTATTCATCTTTTCTCATAATTTTCCATTTTTCTTTAACTGTCATGTTTGTTGCCTTACTGTATTTGTTGTTTCCTTCTTAGTTGTACCATTACTCTTCTCTTAGCTTATTCAACTTAATCCTCTGATCTAAGTTTAGTTTCAAATAAGCCTTCTAGTCCTTCAACTAAAATAGGAATACAGACACTCTACAGAGCTACTACGAAGGGCCAAGAACCTCAGGACTATGTCCCCCTCAGGCAGAAAAGTTCAAACCACAGGATCAATGACAGGTTTAGGTGTTACCTGACTGCCTAACAGAAACCAAATAACAGAACAATCCCAACAAAAATGTAATAATGGGTTTTATCCCTAATAAAAAAATTAGCAACAGGATCTAAACACTTACTTGCCCTTCACGATCTAGTCGTCGCCACTAGTCCTAGCTGTTTACCAACAGTCACTTTCAAGCAACACCTTAGGCATCTCAATGCTTACGTATTCTATGGGAACATACCACTATTCGAAGATAATTCTCGCTATCTACTTCATAACCTTAAAACTATTCCTGTCTTCCCTAGGCACTAATCCTTACCTACTCCATACTTTTTAAACACGGTTTGTCTTTTTTCATTTCACTTCTCTTCCAAAAGTTAAAAGTATCAAAACTTCATTTTTCCTCATGAAAACTTATTTTTGCCAAACCATAAAACATGTTATCTCATAAAAATGCAAAACATTTTTTTTCAAATCACAAAAACTGGAGTAAACAAGGACAACTATTTCTCAATCAGATTCACAACTGCTCTTACTTACTATGTAAGTTCCATTACTTACAATTAGGTGCAAATATCTACTCTATTCTTGATTTCTACAGTTTATTTTGTCTACCCAACAAAATTTTATGTTAAAACAATTATCCAAAATGATTATTAAAAGAATAGAGATTTCAAAACTTTCTTTATTGAAAATTCTAGCTTTCAACAAAATGCCATATCAGAGTGCAACATTTTCTATATTTTACTTTTTAATCCTTTCATACCATATAACATGGAAACTAGCGAGCTATACATGCTCCATAATGTGCACCTTTTACTGAGAGAGTTTATTTTAGACAAAATTTTAACAAGAAATCATTATTTCCAAAATATACCACATTTTACTTCAAAATTCAATATGTACTTATTTACATATTTTAAAACTGTAACTTTTAAGATCAAAACTTGAAAACACCATAAAGCATTTTCCAAAAGCTTTTACAATTTCAAGTTCTTAAAAGTTAACAATGGGATTAGACTCCAAGTTGGTTTCCAACTTAACTAGGCTTTCTTAGACACTCCCACATGGTCAATTCCGTCAACTATATATATTCCTAATCCATTTTTCTCTTTTTCAACCTTTTTCTAATTTATACGGTTTTATTGCAAAACCCACTAATATGAAATATTAACATACCAGATCCATCTTTCTCCAATACAAAGCATATTGTACACCTCCCATCCAATTTACCTAAGGGTCTCAGATTTCGATGTTCATTACTTTAGTGTACAAAACAGATATCCCAACTTTTACCATAATATGCTCTTTCAATTTAGTGGGTCCCATTATGGATCTACGTATATATATATATAATATTTATATTTTAAAAATACAAATATGTTCACTCACTAACTATACATGAATCCTAAACCTAGGCTCTGATACCAGATATAACAACCCGAATTCCGACATGCTGATTTTTTTTTTCAAAATTCTAATCTATCGAAACTCATGTTGGTTTGTCTGGTAAAAGAAAGAGATATAAAATATATCAGAGCTCAGAAAATATCTTATAACAGAATGGATAAAATATAATATAATCAAAATATATCCTTACCCAGATAATAATACTGCTTAACCACTATCTAAAGCTACCACATCTCTACCACAAATCCAACCTGCAAGTATGTTATGAGGAGGGGGTCAGAACACAAGTTCTGGCGATTGGATTTAAAATACACATTTCAGATAACCCTACATATACCATTCAATTACAGTTTCTCATTTATTAGTTTACTTGGGTTAACAGCACTCAAGGCTTACACACACGTCGTACCCATCTACTTCCCAGTGGACTAACCTAATACAGTATATATGTAGTTATCCCCAGCATTAAGGTACACCTCATGGTACCCTACTCGCACGGTCTCCTCCGTAACGCCATAGAAATATACGCAGTCCCTCATCCTATGCCGCAGCAACGTACGGATCTTTATATAGCAATACTACATTCCACATAGAACTGCCCTAGCCATGCTACATAAGCGTATGGACTTCCACCTTCGAACCATTCGATCGAATCAGATTCCATCATAGAGTAATGTCCTAGAGTCTACGATACACCACCCAGAGGAGACATGCATGTATCCATGCTTTCTCACGTACATATCGTCAATCGTACTCGATGCATTAACCTTTACTATACACCATCCGGAACGGTATGCAGTATCCTCATGTACTATCTACTGTGCACCAAGTTCTGTAACACGACTATACACTACAGGGAAAATTGCTTTCAACTGCAATGCATAACATCGTTTGTAAGGAGATTGCTGTTGTATAATGTTTCTTAAATAAGGAGAAACAAGCACAGCAGGTCAGAACGCTGACATCTACATTTACTAAAATTCCCAAAGACGATCCCACAGAAATTTTCATTGCCGCTTAAAAATAACTCCCCTCTTCTACCTTGAAATTTTCATTGCCGCTTGAAACTAATTCCCCTCTTCTACCCATTGAAATTTTCATTGCCACATAAAAATAAGTTTACTTGCTGAAATTTTCATCTCCGCTCTGCAAATCTATCAATACAACTCCTCTTCTACTTTGATATTGTCGAATAACATTAGCTAATCAACCAAGTTGATCAACCCTAGATCGAAATCGAGTTATAAACCTAGCTTGAAATTGAATTATGTCGTCAGATTTGGGGTTAGAAAAACTAAGCCAGATCTATTGCTAGGTACCTCTATCTCCATCTTTTATATGCTTTACTTTGGTTACCTTTTGTTGACTATGTGGAAATATGTAGTTTAATTTATGTATGTAAGTGTGTTATGGTGTATTAATATTATTTCTAAATTCTACCTAAACTGAATTAACACCTTCATTTTTTTCTTAGATATATTTTGCAATCTGCTTTGTAAAAGCATGTTATGTGGATAGTAATGTTAACTTGGAAATCTTTGGCATGAATTATCAGTTTGAATCGGGGGATAGCATATTATGTGTAAAAGCATATTATGTGGATAACAACTTAAACCATCGGAAACCCAAGCATTAGTTGGATTCCAATGTGCCATGTACCTGACACCATTTATAAAACTTCAGCAGATTGGATTTCGAGATATTCTCAATAATTATAAGTGTATCCAGCTTTGCACTTGTTAGATCATCGGCATCATTACTATTGCCACTGTAAATGATGCCAATGATTTAACAAGTTCTTGGTTTTCCAAATTCATCCTCTCAATGTTCTACGTGTGGAGCTACTGGTCATTTCCTGAAATCAGTATGACTAAGTTCCAGAGTGGATTCTCAGTCATCCCCTTAAGCTGAGATTCTTTGAGTCAAACACATCCTTATCAAGGGCATACTTTTTACTTGCCTTAGTGATCCGGTAACTGGTTTCATATGGGTTGGGCTAATTAGAATTTTTTTACCTTGCATTCAAGTATTGACTATTATTTGAGTCTACTTTCACATTCATTTTGGCATCAGGCTGAATATGCCGATTAAAATCCTCAATTTGACTTTGTGACTTTGTGGATGATTGGAAGTAATGAAAAACCATACAATTTGCCAATGTAGGAATAGGACAGTGGTTCATATATAATATGGACTTTGTGGATGCTTGCTGCTTCTATGCTTTAAGTATATGTTGAAGAGGCAAAGTTGAATAGCATAAAAATTGGGAACATTAATATTTTTTTTTTTTGCTATTCAATTCTTGCCTCATCAACTGTATCTTATCGAGTTTGTCTCTTGCAGTGCAAGTTAGAGTTGAAGTTCAAATGTATCCGATAACCATATGAACTTTTTGGAGCTGCTCTAGACAGTATTGTTGACCCATTAATGGTAGTACCTTGCCTTACAAGTGCCTTACAAGCTCTCAGCTTTGGTAGAAAGGTACGCCTTCCATTGATATTTTCTAAACTGTATATCCCGTTGTATGTTCTAATTTGGAATAGTATTTGGGGAACTGGCTATTAGCTAATTAAAGATAAGGCCGGCCATTGATTTTACGACTAATTATATTACTTTATGCTCATAATTTAATAATATTCATGTAAACATGGGGATTGTTGCACCTGAGAGTGCAATGCTATATGGGAAGGAGTCGAAGGAGGAATTGGTAAAATTAGTGGAAGGAAAGAGGCTCAAGGTTAATATCTATGGTAGCAATCAGTATGGTCATATTGTTGGAGATGTCTATTTCACGACACAAAAGGCCTCAAACAATTTTGATTCCGTCCCCTCTGGGTTCATCTGTTCTCACATGCGAGGGTGAGTATTACAGCTCTATTAGATTACGTTTTACCTGTCTTAAGCTTGTTAGTTGTGTTCTGTTGAGTCAATTCTACATAGATAATCGCAGAAGTATTTGTTGATTTGTTAGCAGTTTGAAGGGGAGACAATGCATGAGGTTGTTGGAGGGAGAACACCATTAGTTGAGATTAGTGACTATATGTTTAGTTACGGACTTAAAGTGGTAGGAGGGAAGTAATTCAGGCAGTACTAGCGTGCATATGCATTGAAAAGATAGTGTTGGAAGGAAAAAATATGCACAACCACTGTAAAAGATAGTGGTGAGAATAGTTTTAATCATCGTTCTTACTCGATCTACTTTTTCTAAATCCATATAATTTTTGAATAGTCTTTATGTTCATCAGATTTATTACTTCTGGCGATGTTTTCATGGACATGCTAATTTTTTGAATCATTTATTGCTAGATAAACCAATTCAACTGTGGGTCAGGTATCTTTCTTTTTCATATTTAATAGTTTGCTTTATAAACCAATAATCTATTTCTTGACTTCTTAATTAACATTTTAATGTTTAGGTTAAATTCCATATCTTAGGAACATGGCTCTAATTCAAATGTAGTGTAAAGAAAATTCTCATTTCCTTAAGCTGGTGAGTTATGAACTTTGCAATTATACCTTTATATACATGCTTGGAGTCTTGCACATTTGAATGGTTCTAACCTGTACGTTTGTGTATAAATACTAGCAAATATGCGAATGCACGTATTCAATACATATATTATCTAGGTTAGTTGTAGTTGTTAGATCACGAGCAACACTATTGGTGAAAAAAAGAAATTGAATTCTGTTCGTAGAATATTTGTATACTAGTGTGTGTTTGATATGTACGTCTGATGATATTGAGAATGGTTTCTCTTAAAGTTCAAACTGAAAAATAGTTGCGTCCACATTGTAGAGTTTAAAAACAACCGGAAGCAATATTTTGATGAAAATTAGAGCTAATTAGGATATGAAGGTTGCTACTTATGTTGTTTTGATCATGGTATTTTCTTCATGTTTACGGTAATGTAGGATGTATTTTTCTTAATACAGATTGCTTTAAACTGACGATGAGATAAGTTCTTAACATGTTATCTTCCACCCTTAGTTACTTAGAAAGACTGGCATATTTTGATAGGCCATTTTGGGGGTGATAAAGTTGTCTCGGTCCATGTACAACCCTCATGTAATACGAGAAGTTGTTAGTGTTTTGAAACAAATAGTTTGTAACTATGCAGTAAAACCATAATTGTGCAGGGTCTGCGGGATTGGGATTTTTGTCATGGTACTTAGCTGGAAAAATCAGAGCATTTGATATAAATTTCAGGTAATATCTCTCTTTTTTTCCATCTCCTCATCTCGGATATGACATTACCTCTAGCCACATGGTATATGATTTTAACTTGAATTGAAAACACTTGTTTTCAATGTCTTTTGGGAAGTAATCATATGTGCATATCCCATGTACGTCACCTGTCTGAGAATAATAAGTGCACAACTTCAGTTTAAAAACTAAAGCTTTTCAGTTTAAAACTTAAGCGCGACTTTAGTGTTAAACACGTATGGCTTCAGTTATCAAACTAAAGCACTTCTTCAGTTGCTTCAGTTTTATAACTGAGGCATGGCTTTAGTTTGTTTGGTTGCGTGTCAGTTCTCATAAGTATTGCACGGACATTTTGGTTGGCCGCTCTTACGCAGTTTCATTTCTCTCGTAAGTTAGGTTTTTTTTTTCCTTTTCATCTCTTTGCGGACATTATGCAGTGGTGCTAATGGTGAACTACACTACAATAATGGTGCACCTGTGCACAATTGCATTGGTGCCAATGCACCATAGTGATGAACTGCACCACACAATGGTGCATTTGCACCACAAGAGTGGTGCACATATGCACCATTACTTTGATGCAGTGCACCATTGCATAATGTCCGATGATGACAACGACAATTAAAAGAAATCATCATTGTTTCGTTAATAGATAATTAATAATGAGAATTGATTGTGCTTATACTTACAGTGTTGAAGCTTAAGTGGACTAGAAGCATTACATAGATGAACAACGAAGCAATATGCAGTGTGGACTAAAAGGAAATAATAAACGACATGCTTAAGTGGTATGTATCAGAACCAAAGGTTGAAGGGATAAATATGTATATTTTTAAAATGTCACAAATAGGTTTATTTTCATAAGTTTGACTAATGTTGTATGACATTCGTTTATGAATTTATGTAAATTTTGTCTACAGATATTGTATTCATATAACTTTATGAAAATGACGATTGATAATTATATGTTCATATGGTAGTTTCTAGTTTGATACGATGTCATGTATATTGTTTAGTTAAAATACGATGAAATGAGTGTAGATTATTGATATAAATATTGCAATGGAACATGACAATAATGAAGTAGAAATATCATGAACTAACGAATGCGTTTATATAATAGTGGAGTGGAAATATCAGGAACAAACGACAGCATAAGAAAAACGCTGTGAAATATTATTTACAGCGTTTATAATCCGCTATTGAAAATGGAAGCAATGCACACTTGAAACCCATTAACAGTTCATTATAAACGTTGTGCATAAAATATTAACAGCTGTAACACCCCACCTCCGTTAAGGACACTCACAAAGGGAATGTCTTAACTTTGGTGGAGCATTTAAGTAAACAGAACGGAAAATTTCAAGACAGATAAACAATACTTGAGAAATTATAACTTTATTACAGCGGAAAACAGAGATCAGTATGGTTACATCTTTCAAAATCACTTTAGTACATAAATATCAGTCTTGTTCAGAAAGTCATCAGAGTACAAAACTTTAAAATCATAATCCCTACAGAAGATGCCATAAGAAGATAAGCCATACTTTACGCACTTCAAGAAGAAGAAATCCGGATCAAGCTAAAGTATTCCCTCCTTGGAAAACCTGGGGGGAAACGGAAGAAAAAGGGGCGAAAACAAGCAAGGTCAGACATAAAGTCTGGCAAGTCCAGTGACTTTTAGCATATGAACAGATAATAATAATTATGACATGAAAATAAAACTGGATGCGAGATAACAGTAACAGGAGTAGCAGATATACTTAGGTTAAACAGAAAAAGAACATAATGATGTAAGTTACTACTTTTCACCTCTCTGCACTAATACTAGCATAACAGGATTAGGTGTCACCCCAATGTCTAAACTGAAACAGAAACGAGAACAGAATAATTTCCACAGAAGAGAATGCTAGCAATGGGCCTTTACCACCCCAACGGAAATAGACAGAAACAGAATGCTAATAATGGGCCTTTACCACCCGGACAGAAGGTACAGAAACAGAAACAGATTAATCCCTACAGAAACAGAATGTAGAATTAGGTGTACACTAGTAAATGGGCCTTTACCACCCGAACAGACGGTACCACACAGAAACAGACAGGTGTTACCACCCACAGAAACAGACGGTGCCAACAGAAACAGACAGAACTAAGTGTACCCTAAAACCCTACCCCAAACGATCGGCTCCCTAATACATAAATACCCTGTGTCGTCCCCACAGTAGGGTGTATCACTCCCTAAAGTGACAACCAATTGGCACAGACCTATTTACAGATGTCACAGCGTCTTACATCCTCAGAGGCAGACTGGGATCCATGCACACACATGACCCAGTTGGAACGCACCATCAACACCCTTCGCCATTATCAAAATGAACCACATATAATTAGTTCAGTAAGCGTGCCCGGACCCTACCTATTGTTGGGTTGAAGTTTTGATACCAGAAAGGGTTACTGACTAATATGGGTCCCAAACAACAGATGACACAAGTAATTTCCCTCCTAACCTTGTGTCCCCAGACTAACAGATTTTAGATTGACTTGTTTACAAGTTTAGACATACAGAGTTCAGATCAACTAGTTCACAGATCAGACAAGTTTTCAGACTAACGGATTAGATATACGGATTTAACAGATTTACAGATTTGTCTAACTTTGTAATTGGGCCTACAGATTCACGAAACGGGTTTGTTAAATTCATCAGTCCAGTTGGTTTAACCCTATTTAGCCAAAACATTTTAGACATCATACTTATACCAGATTTGCATTAATTAAATATTAATGCACAAACCTCTCACATTAGATCGGTAGCTTGTGGCCGCTGGATATGTCGGGCGATTCCGGACAGACTTCTGCCACAAGCCAGACCTAACCTCGTGTCTAAGCATATTTTAGTTATGCCTACGACCTCTCACATTAGACTAACAGTTTGCGGTCGCTGGTTAAGCTGATTGGTTCCGGGCAGGCTTCTACCGCAAACAGAGCCTAACCTCGTGTCATAGCCAATTCATTCCAATACAGATTTTTCGGATATCAGACTAATTCCGTTTATTTAACAGATTAAACTTCTTCATAGGATACAACAGATTAATCAAATTTCCATGTTTTACTAAATCTTAAGACGAGCCTATGGATTTCCATACCCAGATTACCATTATCTAGTTTTCAACAGATCAGACAATTCAACAGGTAGCAGATCTAGCAGTTTAAGCGATTCAACAGATTTAGCAGATAATAGATTCAGCAGTTTAGGCAATTCAACAAATTTAGCAGATAACGGATTAGGCAATTTAACGGATTTAGCAGATAATAGATTTAGCAGATTATATATATCTAAAACTCTATTTACATATCTTGCCTAATCATAAATTTAGCCTAAACTTACATGCCCAAATCAAGGTCATAATTCATAATACAATATATGCCCCAAATCTTAGCCTTAACATTCCCATTTACAGTTCATGTCAAAACTAGATTTAATATTCTAGTTTACCATTTTTTTGTCCAAGACTAATACACATGTAAATCATTCTCTATTATAGCCAATTCAGATTATGCCAACATATTTGTTATGCAAAATTAACTTAATTAGGCTATGCCTAATCCCCGTATAACATGTTTCCACAAGTTCTCTAAAAACTCATGAAATAGCCCTAGCAAAAGGAATTGGCGATAAGCACAAGAAAGAATAGGCATGCAATAATGAACCAAATACAATGATAATGGCCCACTAGGCTCGATGTACATAACAGTGAATGGGAATAAACTAGCAAAGTTACATACTAAATATGAGATCTAACATCATTAAGGGAATAGGCATAAGAAACTAACTACAATAGTTATAGGCAACTAACTACAATAGTCATGGGCGACTAATCACAACAGTTTCTTATTCAATGTCATAGGCAATAGTCTCATAGGCGTGAATCATGGTCATAGGCAATAGTCTCATAGTCATGAATCATAGTCATAGGCAATAGTCTCATAGGCAACAGTTTCATGTCCAATTATGCATTACTCATTATTTGTCCCAAAATTTAGCGTTCGTGCGTTAATCTCTTATGAGATTCAGCGCAGGCTCGTAGTAGCCTGGCTATAGAACAGAAGAAAGAGATACTGAATAAGATAGACCTAAACAGAACAGAATAGACATGACCTCAGATTCAGAATTACAATTCATGTCACAATCATAATTAACGTTTATATCGGAAAATAACTGTACTTGCCTTTCGTGGTTTAAGAAAGGACGTAAACTGGTGTTGATGCAGAAAGGCTGAATTACTCTTCTTTAATTGTTGTTGTTGCTCTAAACTTTGATTTGAGATTTGATTTAGCTTTTAATTCTATTCAGGTTGGAAGAAGATGCATCAGTCCAAGTTTTGATTCCAGCAGAGTAGCGACGCCATTTTTTATTTTTAATTAGAACAGAGGCAGAGTATAGACAGAATGAAATTGTGAAGAGAAAATAAGGCTAGGGGGCTGTTTATATAGGATTGGGCGGACGAATCTAGACAAAAAACGAGACCGAATACCTCAGAATGAACCAGGTTCAAAAACTGGGTTTCGGGAGTAGGTCGACCCCCAGGTCGACTCCCCAGTCGACCTGGTCATGGGGAGGTCGACACCCCAGTCGACCTGGTTGGGGGGGTCGACTCCCCAGTCAACCTGGGTATATGGGCGGGAATTTTCCCGCCAGCCTTCTCTGAGTTTGAATTTCGAATTTCTGGCTTTATTTTCGAGCTGTTTTATTTTATTCAAATTCCTGAAACTTCTGAGGGTCATAAGTTGGTCATACGAACTCCGATTTTCGAAAACTCGGACTCGATTTCATGCAGAATTTCGATACGAACGCAATGGTTCAACCCATTTCCCTTGATTCTTATTTTATAATTTAATTATCCTCTGATTTGTTACTTATACGATCATAGAAAATACGGGGTGTTACATTCTCCCCTCCTTAAAGGATTTTGTCCCCGAAATCTTCAAGTTAAGAAGAATGTGTCCTACCATCCAGTCATCCATCTACTCAACCATGATCCACAAGCATCCATTGTCCTTAGAAAACTTCTAATGTTGTATGAACATATGCAAAAGTGTGTGTATATTTTCCTTATTTAATGCAAAGGTCAGGCGGTCCACTGATTCAGTTGACCTCCTTAATGCGAACTATGTCAGTGTCATGAGTCCAACATGTATGCAATTTTCCTATTTGATACATATCATTCTTATTTGAGTGACAACCATTCATTCATATGCAACATCCATGTGATGAGTCAATCATTTTGCATCCACAGAAAGTGAAAATGCTCACACATCATATTCAGTATGAGAGTGTTTTCGAGCCGATCTAGTGGCTAGTGTGTGTATATGCATCCACGAGTAACCACTTGCATCCACTTGCAACCATCAAACATAACATGTCTCAAACACATGTTTACACCCATTTATTTCTACCTAAAGTTCGAAGATTCAATCGATAGGATACAGTCAAATGATGGAAGCGAGTACATATAAAACAAAAACTTGGTTCCCATTAGACCTTGGTTGAGAGAATAATTCCCCTAAGTATCGGCCCCGAAGAACGAAAGCAACATCAGATTGATACCCAGAGGATTACCCTCTTTAGACGATGTCAAAACTGGAAATCGTAATCTTTTCAGAAATATCCAGATGCTTACAGACTACTAGTATAGATCGGATTATCGAATGATTCTTAGAAAACTAAGCATGGGAAAATCCCACCATATCCCTCAAAAACCCAGAATATATGCATTACAATCGACTTGACGCTAAACACAGATACCCTTAAACCCCAACCTATCACCAACAGATGAGTCGTAACCCCTATGGGGTTTGAGACAATAACCAGATCAAAAACAAGACTAGTATTAAAGTGCAGAGACTCGACTACAAAATCAGAATGCCATAATCGGAAAGAGTTCTAACTCAATAATCAGATAAGGAAACTAAACTCTCTACGGAAATTTTCCTACTTCTATCCTATCCACCAACTATGAGAGCATTCGCCTGCCATCCAGAAGTAGGTCATGTCCTTTGTCCTTGCCCCCGCTTCTTCGGGCAGTCCCTAGGGAAGTGTCCCATCTCACCACGGTTGAAGTGAGTGTCCTTCCTCTTTTGGCAATCATTGTCCAGATGAGTCAAGCTTCCATAAGTAAAGCACTTTTCTCCTCCTTTATCTTCATACTTTTCTTCCTTCTTTTGTGTTTCCTTTTTGCCTCCTTTGTGAACCAAGTCCATATCCATGAGTTTCTCATCCTTGGGTTGTGCTCCTTAGCCAATCTCCCTCATTCTCATCTTTACTATCTGCGTGTAACACGTAGACATGTCCCTCGAAAGCTGCCTCCATCGCATGAAAAATCCTACAAGGCTCGAAAGAAAATTAGCCGTAGGCGAGACTACTGCGGCTACAGATGGAAGTTGGGCGTTTATTTGCCCTTTGACCGGTGTCGTAGTCTTATCAAGCCTACAGAACCATGCCGCGATGAGGTACAGTCCCAGAAAGTCGGGAGACCCGGAGAAAGAAGGAAACAAAGATTCAAACAGAGGATCAAAAGATAGATATATGGCTTTTGGGGATTATGTTTTTTCAAAAATAGGCTTTACTTTCGAAAATACTTCCTTTTAAAACCTTTTTGAAAATAGTTTTCAAAAACTTTACCCAATCTGGTAACCTTCAGCTCTGATACCAAGTGTAACACCCCACCTCCGTTAAGGACACTCACAAAGGGAATGCCTTAACTTTGGTGGAGCATTTTAGTAAACAGAACAGAAAATTTCAAGATAGATAAACAATACTTGAGAAATTATAACTTTATTACAGCGGAAAACAGAGATCAGTATGGTTACATCTTTCAAAATCACTTTAGTACATAAATATCAGTCTTGTTCAGAAAGTCATCAGAGTACAAAACTTTAAAATCATAATCCCCACAGAAGATGCCATAAGAAGTTAAGCCATACTTTACGCACTTCAAGCAGAAGAAATCCGGATCAAGCTAAAGTATTCACTCCTTGGAAAACCTGGGGGGAAACGGAAGAAAAAGGGGCGAAAACAAGCAAGGTCAGACATAAAGTCTGGCAAGTCCAGTGACTTTCAGCATATGAACAGATAATAATAATTATGACACGAAAATAAAACTGGATGCGAGATAACAGTAACAGGAGTAGCAGATATACTTAGGTTAAACAGAAAAAGAACAGAATGATGTAAGCTACTACTTTTCACCTCTTTGCACTAATACTAGTATAACAGGATTAGGTGTCACCCCAATGTCTAAACTGAAACAGAAACGGGAACAGAATAATTTCCACAGAAGAGAATGCTAGTAATGGGCCTTTACCACCCCAACGGAAACAGACAGAAACAGAATGCTAATAATGGGCCTTTACCACCCGAACAGAAGGTACAGAAATAGAAACAGATTAATCCCTACGGAAACAGAATGTAGAATTAGGTGTACACTAGTAAATGGGCCTTTACCACCCGAACAGAAGGTACCACGCAGAAATAGACAGGTGTTACCACCCACAGAAACAGACGGTACCAACAGAAACATACAGAACTAAGTGTACCCTAAAACCCTACCACAAACGATCGCCTCCCTAATACATAAATACCTTATGTCGGACACACAGTAGGGTGTATCACTCCCTAAAGTGACAACCAATTGACACAGACCTATTTACAGATGTCACGGCATCTTGCATCCTCAGAGGCAGACTGGGATCCATACACGCACATGACCCAGTTGGAACGCACCATCAACACCCTTCGCCATTATCAAAATGAACCGCTTATAACTAGTCCAGTAAGCGTGCCCGGACCCTACCTACTGTTGGGTCGAAGTTTTGATACCATAAAGGGTTACTGACTAATATGGGCCCCAAACAATAGATGACACAAGTAATTTCCCACTTAACCTTGTGTCCCCATACTAACAGATTTCAGATTGACTTGTTTACAAGTTCAGACATACAGAGTTCAGATCAACTAGTTCACAGATCAGACAAGTTTTCAGACTAACGGATCAGATATACGGATTTAAAAGATTTACATATTTGTCTAACTTTGTAATTGGGCCTACAGATTCAAGAAACGGGTTTGTTAAATTCATCAGTCCAGTTGTTTTAACCCTATTTACCCAAAATATTTTAGACATCATACTTATCCCAGATTTGCATTAATTAAATATTAATGCACAGACCTCTCACATTAGATCGGTAGCTTGCGGCCGCTGGATATGTTGTGCGGTTCTGGGCAGACTTCTGCTACAAGCCAGACCTAACCTCGTGTCTAAGCATATTTTAGTTATGCCTACGACCTCTCTCACATTAGACTGACAGTTTGCAGTCGCTGGTTAAGCTGGTTGGTTCCGGGCAGGCTTCTACCGCAAACAGAGCCTAACCTCGTGTCATAACCAATTCATTCCAATACAGATTTTTCAGATATCAGACTAATTCCATTTATTTAACAGATTAAACTTCTTCATGGGATACAACAGATTAATCAAATTTCCATGTTTTACTAAATCTTAAGACGAGCCTACGGAATTCTATACCCAGATTACCATTATCTAGTTTTCAACAGATCAGACAATTCAACAGGTAGCAGATCTAGCAGTTTAAGCCATTCAACAGATTTAGCAGATAACAGATTCAACAGTTTAGGCAATTCAACAAATTTAGCAGATAAGGGATTAGGCAATTTAAGGATTTAGCAGATAACATATTTAGCAGATTATATATATCTAAAACTCTATTTACATATCTTGCCTAATCATAAATTTAGCCTAAACTTACATGCCCAAATCAAGGTCATAATTCATAATACAATATATGCCCCAAATCTTAGCCTTAATATTCCCATTTACAGTTCATGTCAAAACTAGATTTAATATTCTAGTTTACCATTTTTTTGTCCAAGACTAATACACATGTAAATCATTCTCTATTATGACCAATTCAGATTATGCCAACATATTTGTTATGCCAAATTAACTTAATTAAGCTATGCCCAATTCCCGTATAAAATGTTTCCACAAGTTCTCTAAATACTAATGAAATGGCCCTAGCAAAAGGAATAGTGGATAAGCACAAGAAAGAATAGGCATGCAATAATGAACCAAATACAATGATAATGGCCCACTAGGCTCGATGTACATAACAGTGAATGGGAATATACTAGCAAAGTTACATACTAAATATGAGATCTAACATCATTACGAGAATAGGCATAAGAAACTAACTACAATAGTTATAGACAACTAACTACAATAGTCATGGGCGACTAATCACAATAGTTTCTTATTCAATGTCATAGGCAATAGTCTCATAGGCGTGAATCATGGTCATAGGCAATAGTCTCACAGTCATGAATCATAGTCATAGGCAATAGTCTCATAGGCAACAGTTTCATGTCCAATTATGCATTATTCATTATTTGTCCCAAAATTTTGCGTTTGTGCGTTAATCTCTTATGAGATTCGACGCAGGTTCGTAGTAGCCTGGCTATAGAACAGAAGAAAGAGATACAGAATAAGATAGATCTAAACAGAACAGAACAGACATAACCTCAGATTCAGATTTACAATTCATGTCACAATCATAATTAACGTTTATATAGGAAAATAACTGTACTTGCCTTTCGTGGTTTAAGAAAGGAAGTAAACTGGTGTTGATGCAGAAAGGCTGAATTACTCTTCTTTAATTGTTGTTGTTGCTCTAAACTTTGATTTGAGATTTGATTTAGCTTTTAATTCTATTCAGGTTGGAAGAAGATGCATTAGTCCAAGTTTTGATTCCAGCAGAGTAGCGATGCCATTTTTTATTTTTAATTAGAATAGAGGCAGAGTATAGACAGAATGAAATTGTGTAGAGAAAATGAGGCTAGGGGGCTGTTTATATAAGATTAGGCAGACGAATCTAGATAGAAAACGAGACCGGATACATCAGAATGAACCAGGTTCAAAAACTGGGTTTCGGGAGCAGGTCGACCCCCAGGTCGACTCCCCAGTCGACCTGGTCATGGGGAGTCCGACACCCCAGTCGAATCCCCAGTCGACCTGGTTGGGGGGGTCGACTTCCCAGTCGACCTGGGTATATGGGCGGGAATTTTCCTGCCAGCCTTCTCTGGGTTTGAATTTTGAATTTCTGGCTTTATTTTCGAGCTGTTTTATTTTATTCAAATTCCTGAAACTTCTGAGGGTCATAACTTGGTCATACGAACTCCGATTTTCGAAAACTCGGACTCGATTTCATGCAGAATTCTGAGAGAATGCAATGGCGCAACCCATTTCCCTTGATTCTTATTTTATTATTTAATTATCCTCTGATTTGTTACTTATACGATCAAAGAAAATACGGGGTGTTACAACAGCCCAAGAAAAATGCTCGATATAAAGTATTAATAGCTCAAAACAAATGTTGTGAAACTCAGTTTTAACAGCATTTATTTTCCGCTGTTGAATAAAATGGGCCTACGACAACATGTCGTTATACAATGTTTATCAAAACGTTGTAATATCATATAACAGCGTTTTTGGCACGCTGTTAAAAGCCTTTATTGGCGTTGTGATACCAGATACATGGAACTCGATCGGGAGCCTTTTCAGATATTTGTATACACATATGCTATGTTCTGCATTTTCAGTAGCTATGGTCCCACCCGACTCCTCCGTCTACCAGTAAAAGACAAATAGAATTGAGAGCTAGTGACATGGCCCAGAAAACTACCAACAAATAACATCCTAATTGTCCTATCCCGCAACCAAACCCTTCATAGCGAAAGGTCGATGATCTGTAGGTTTAGCTCTCCATCTTTTTGCATCACACATCACACCGACTGTCGATGGTTGGTACCCGACGATTGCTATCAAACAAATGGTTAGACCCGCCAAAGGAAACCCAATAAAATGGTCGTAACCCGCCTAATCACAAGGCAACCGGATCATCGAATCTCTATACCATCCTACAGCCTTCTGACTGTCCACTATTGTGGCAGTCAAGGTATACTCACCGGGTGGTAACGTGTAGACCTAACTTCTGCGAGCATAGCCTAAACGCTGTCACCGCACAGAGGACTACCAGGATTAACCTCCACGTCCCTGAAAGCCGCGTGCTTCCCCTTCCAATCCTTCGGAGCCAGCAGAATCTTAGTAGAGCAGTAGACAGGACAAGCAGAATAATCAGATGGACGTGCACTCCTCTTGTGCCCTATGGCGATGATCTATCTCGTTGGATTATTCACCTTCAGACGTGTGGACTGGTCCAAGCGCCACAGGTTAATGTGTTATTAGACCCTTTGTCTAACTATTTTAATTACACGCTTGCTCTACCTCATCGGATTTCCAATTAACTTAGTTATTTCAAATCATACCATCTTCTTGTTCAAGCTACCAAGTTCCTCTAACTTAAGCCATTTAAGTTCATTAATAAGACTTTAACATGTCATTCTTATCAATAGATCTTAGATTCTCTGGTTTACAAGTTGCTTAATTTATAATTAAGTACAACTTATTGCCCTTCATAAGTTTTCCCCTTCTTTCCTTTACTTATTACAAACAGCAGGTTGTAGGTTTCCAGATTTACATATTACTTAATTTATAATTAAGTACAACTTATCCCATTACAAAAGTTATCTCATTCCCTTTATCATTTATTATAACCTAAGTTATAACTTCCATTGTCCCTAGGACAAGCCTACCTTTGATCATTCCTTTTCCCTTTCATGTTTATTCATAATAGGTTATTATCTTACCCCATTCATCCTAATCCTTTTACTGTTGTAACTTTAATTTTTTTTTTCCATTCATTTACATTAATCACAATTAGTTCCCTTTATTCCTATCCTTTTATATACATATATTCATATATATGTTTATGCACCGGACCTCTCACATTAAGCCGACCACTTGTCGATACTGGATTTGCCGAGCGGTTTTGGGCAAACTTCTACCTCAAGTTGGACTTAACCTCGTGTCTTAGCACCATTACATGTATATTTACACACTAGTCCCCTCACATTAAATTAACAACTAGTGGATGCTTGATTTGTCGGGCGGTTTCGGGTAGACTTCTGCCACAAGTTGAATTTAACCTCTTGTCTAAGTACTGTAGCACCCCGTATTTAACTACACTAAAGAGGATAAATTAAATAATAATTAGTTTAACATCCAGAATTAAGGGAAACTGATTACATCATTGCATTCACCTCGAAATTATGGTCAAGACTGACACCTGGTTTGCGTGAATCGGATAACGTATGAAGAAGTTATAGACGGTAGAAGTTTGTGAAAAGAGCAGAAACAACTAACGCACTTGACAAGTGCGCTAAGGCATTTTTACACTGGCGCACCTATAAAGTGCGCCTATATTAGTTTGTGGGTATCCGAACCTTTTTCAAGTGGGTGTCGACCCATGACCCAATTCACCCTAGGGCTGAGGTGGCATTCGAATTCTGGAGACTGGCAGCTATAAATATATCTTCATTTCTCTTGTTTTGTCATATTAAAAACAATGGAGGCCAGATGTCGTCAGTGCTTGAACTGAATCTAACCCTTTCTTCTACTATAAATCAAGCGCCTCAATTATAGATCTAAGATTCAAATTTCAGTTTTCTCCTTCTGTTCTCATAGATCCTATCCTTGTGAGTATAGTTACTTTTAGGTTTAAATGATTAAAAGTAAACATGTTATGGCTATGATTTGGATATACACCTGTAATTAAATCATATTGGATTTATTGTATTTTGTGAATCTGTAACATTCGATGGCTTGGGTCTCAATATTTCTCATATTAGATCTATTGTAAATTTTGAATCTATGATATCCTTGGATCTTAACTTATACTATGCTAGATCTACTTCTATAGATCTAATACACTTGTGATGTCATATTTGGGATCTTAACTTGTACTATGCTAGATCTACTTCTATAGATCTAATTCACTTGTGATGTCATATTTGGGATCTTAACTTGTACTTGTTAGATCTATTTTTTTAGATCTAATCCTTTTGTGGTTAATTCATCATGTCATATATGTCGATCTTACCTTTTCTCTAAGTTTGTGGTTAATTTGGGATTATCGTTTTTCGGACAGTTAAACCTTTGTTTAGATCTAGATCAATATGTTGTGATTAATTGAGATCTGTTATTATTGGACATATGAATTCTTATTTGGATCTGTTCGTGCTAACTATGTTAGATCTAGTTTTATCATTACCCTTTTCACTAGATCTGTTTTTATGTCCACCCTGTTATGATGATAATTACATGTCCATGCCAATATGTATGAATATGTTCACCTTATCACCATGTTAGTATATATTTATGCCAGTCATGTTAGAACATTCACCTTTGTCATTACCTTTCCCTTTTATCATTTATGATTAGGCTATTATCTAGCCTAGGCATGCTACTAATTTTGTGAGTGCATTAATTAGGAAACGGGGGAAAAAGGTTAATAGTGGCATAATTTGAATATAAACGTAATTGGACATATAATACAATAATTGGGTAAAATGGGCATTAACACCTATAAAGGCATAGGTTTAATTAATTGATTAATTAACAATGAATGCCTAAGACTACAATTAGGAATTGTAACTGCACTTATGGCAGGAGGTTAGGTTGCATTAGTGGTGGAAGTCTGCCCGGACCCGACCGTCACATCTAGCAGCCACTAATGTTGAACCTAGTGTGAGAGGCCTAAGTGCACAAATACGAATCGGGCTGTGACACAAGGTTAGGCCCAACTTGTGGAAGAAGTCTACCCGGACCCGACCAGCATATCCAGCACCCACAAGTTGTAGGCCTAATGTGGGAGGTCCAGCCCATTACAACCATAATTGGACATGATAACGAATTGAAACACTTAACCTAGTTGAATCCATAGGGATTGTATAAACATGTTAACTTGATTAAGGGATAAGTGGGAGGGTTAAGTACATTTTGGGTTGGGGTTATGTAATTAAAAACACCGTTAGTTAAACATAACCAGCGGATAACTGAGTGGTGATGTAAGACAAAGGGGAGAGCTTGCATCATTTGTGTGGGACCCGTTTCAGTCAGTAACCCATACCATGGTATCAAATGAATACTCCGAACTAGTTCGGAGTAGGGACACGCTTACTGGGCTGATTGTACGAGATCCAAACGTGAAGGACGGTGTTGGCGGTGCAAACCGACCGAGCGTGCATGAGCCGGGCCGAAGAGGATAAGACGACCGTAACACCAGTAGATATGGTTGTGCACATCACCGAGGAATTACCACTTTAGGATGTGATACATCCTACAGTGGGGTCGGCACAGGGTATCTACGGAGTAGGGAGACGATCGATTAGGGTAGTAGTTAGGGTACATCTAGACTTTGGTAAGTTTAGGAGTCCAGCATGGGGGAGCCTGTGGATTGTATGGGAATAAAACCTCTCACCAGAAAGTACGCCTAAGTCTACCGTTGTATACATGTAGGGGATCATCATATTTTGGTTATACTAGTATTAGTGCAGAGAAATCCTTAGAAAAGTGCAGTATACCCTATCATGATTATTTTGTTTACCCTGTCATTCCCGCCTATTATGTAGTTGTCTCTCTCTTATCCACTTTATATGCCTATCATGCTACTTTTAATTATTTAATTGCTAAAAGTAACTAGACTCGCCAGACTTTATGTCTGACCTTTTTTGTTTCCTCTTCTTTCTTCCGTTCCCCCCTAGGTTCTCAGGGCGGGAATACTCAGGCTTGACCGTGATTCTGCTTAATTTTGTTGGAGCTGCTTTGACGTATGGCTCAAGCTTTGTCTTTGCTACTATGGCTATGCTTTACTTGAGGAATTGTGCTTTTTATGTACTCTGATGTTTTATAGTACAAGATAGTAGTTTTTATGATGTAATGGTTTATGTGTATTTCAGACATGTGCTATTTTTAAACCACGATGCTTTATTATAAATAAAATTTAAATTCCGCTATTGCTTTTATATCTGTCTTGTAATATTTCTGTTTGTGTTTACCTATAACGATTCACGAAACTTATTCCTTTGTGAGTGACATTAATGGACGTGGGGTGTCACAAGTATGGTTACAATTTTCTATTTACGGTAAATTTAGGCATGTCCATTCTTCCTAATTTATTGTAATCTATTTTTACATGTCATACTTAATATCCTAATAAGTCCATTTTAACTGATTATCATGTCGAATGTTCTTCCTAAAATGTAATTAACTTCCTTTTAAAAGAATAACAGGTAATCATCGAATCATGTTATTATTTCAATCTAACAAATTGACATGTAATTATCCCAGTTCTTACATTTAAGGGTTCAGTTACATAATATGCCACAAATTAGCATGTAATTATCCCATTTTCACTGTAACTTAACTTACAGTATCCAATTAACAAGCTATAGAACATGTATGTATACAACAATAATTATTTCCACATATTTCAACTAGTTTAAACATTTCAGCAAACTAACAATTCCAGCAGATTTACTATGCATATTAACGGGGAATGTCAAACCATAAATATACCATTATCAAAAAGGTATAACATAAATCCATTTACCGAAAAGTTTTCCAATTCATCAACATGGTCCAGTCCTTGCATTCCATGGCTCCCCCTAACTGAATCTAGAACCTAAATAACCGTGGATCCACAACTCTCAACTAAAAGAAAAAGGGAAGAAAGAGGAGAAATTTAAATTGACCAGATCCAAGAATTTACCTCTCTTTAAACAGAAATCTAAACACCTTTTACAATTATATAGTCTTTTCCTCCAGATCTTGAATCAGAATTTCCTAAGACTATTTATTCTATTTTCTGAAGAGAATTGCGGAGGAAGAAGAAAAGCAAAGTCTAGACAGCCTCTCAGAAAATATGAGATTTAGGCTAGGCTCTGCTAGCCTATTTATAGGTGTTCCGGAAAGCATTGAACCATCGGATTAAATTAAATATAATCTGATCTGCAAAACCATCAAAAGCACGTCATAAAAATGCACTTCACACACTTGGGTCAACCCACCTACCCCCATGGGTCGACCTGGTACCTTGTCGGCCCACGTCCTACTTGGGTCGACCAATGGGTCGTCCTAACCCTTGCATAGGTCAACCCATAAGTCGACCTGAGCAAAAGATGGGTCATCCCATACGTGTTGCCTTCAGATTTGAATTAATTTTGAATTTTTTCATATATAAGCTTCTTATATATATACAAATTTATATTGTCCATAACTTCTTCATATGTTATCTGTTTTATGCAAACTTGGGGTCTATCTGAACCAGAATTCTGAGACAAATGCAATGGTAATGCCTGTTTCTCCTAATCTTGAATACTTAGTTAGGTTATCCTCAATTTATTATTTTATTCCTTATAAAGTGCGGGGTGTTACATTTGGCCTTGGTCTTGCTGCCCTTATATTGAATGTCAAGTCTATGTTCCTACCAATGGAACTTTTGTAATGCGGTTTCTGTATCGGTCTTGATGCTGGATCAACTGCTTTCTTTTCCTTGTTAATTTGGTATTCATCTGATTTTTTATTATCTTGGTATTGATTTTACACTCTTGCCCTCCTGTCTTGGTGTCGAAACCAAGGTAATTGCTTATCATTTGTTAGTGTCGACAACACACCTTCATTTCCTTCTCCTCCTTCTTTTTTCAATACTGCTGCCATGGTTGTTCCTTTGTTACTGGTTCTTGTATTTTTGGCTTTCTCTTCATATATTTTTGTATTGGTTTTATAGCCTTCATCCTTTACCACGCGTGCTTCTGGGTGTTGCTTCCATGTTTTCCCCTTTATGTCCCTTGTGGTGCTTCCAACCATACTAGGTGTTGGTGCTCGGCTTTGTCCTGAAACCTTTTTTCTATTGGTGTCGACTTGACATCCTCGTGCTTTGGTATCAATCGGGCTCTTCTCAGGTTTTTACTCTAGTGTCGATTTCACAAGTTTCATTTTTCTAATGTCTTCTGGTATTGACCTAACTGCCTCTAAGGCTTTACCCGCTAATCTCTGACTTCGTTACCTCAAGCCCTTTGTTTTTTTTGGTTTTCCAAGTTTCCACCTCTTTATATTTGGCGAACGCAAATTTTGGTGTTAACAAGTCGCATTATTAAATTAATTAAATTATTAATCAATTTAGTAGAAAGGATTAATGGGAAGTAGTTAACTAGTGTTTACTAGTTGACTTGATCAACTGTTTTATTCGAAATTGATTACTAGATTAATTTGTTTTTCAATTAATATAATAGAAATAGTTCTTACAAATAATTGTTAACATAACGAAGGTTCTTAAAAGTTAATTAATATTGAGTTAACTGTATTTAAGATAATTGTCGAGTAATTTGTAATTAAAAAAATTAATTATTATTTCAATAACCTTTCAGAAGAAAGTAATTATTCTATTTTAAGTTAATAACAAAGTTAACTGCTTTTATTTTGGTTAATGACGAAGTTAATTATTATTTTAACTTATAATTGAAGTGACTATGTTTTTAAAGCGAAAATCATTTGAGAAAGTAATCGGTTTTGTAATGAAATCTAGTTGGATTTTGAAAGGAGTTCACAAACACGTTTCTAAAATAAAAATTCGAGTTTTACAAACGAAGTTTATAAAAGAGGTTTTAAGTCAATGTGATAGTTTAAAACAGATATTTTACTTAATATTCAAATTGAGTAAAAAGAATTAAGATTTGCAAGAATGCAAGGAAATATGTTTAAAGGGTTTTATTAAATTCAAGTTTATAAACCAAGTTCATAAATAAGGTTTTCAAGTTAAGAAGATGATTTTAAATTCAATGTTTACTTAAGGATTGAATTAAGTAAACATTGTGATTAAAAGAAAGAATGTAATTGATTATTTAAAAGAATCCAAATTAAGGTTTATGATAAAATATTAAAGGATTGTGGCAAAGGATTTGGTAAATGGGTTATTATAATATAATCCAAGTTATAAATGGAATTTGTATAAGAGGCTTTTAAAGAAAAGTTTGAATGTTAGCAAACAATCAACGAATTAAGAAAAAATGGTCGTAATTGACAGGATTTTTAAAAGTACGAATGTAACACCCCGTGTATTCTATAACTGTGAAATTAACAAATTAAAGTATAATTAATTTGAAATCAAAGAACTAAGGGAAACGGGATACGCCATTGCGTTCGTCTCGGAAAAATACGCGAAATAGAGTCTGAGTTTTCGAAAAACGGAGTCCGTATGAAGAAGATATGGCCTTCGGAAGTTTCTAAATCAAGTTTAAATTCGAATATGGGGCCCAATGGGCCAGGGCGGAAAAACACCCGCCTGACGCACCCAGGTCGACTGGGCTGTCGACCTGGTCTAGCCAGGTCGACAGGGCTGTCGACAGGGCTGTCGACAGGCATGTCGACCTGGTCCAGACCCAGGTCGAGCCCAGTCCAACCTGGCTGGCCTATTCTATGTTGGTCGATTTTCTGTGGTCTGCTTTGTCATTAGGGCTAGGTGGCAGGCTCTAATTGGTCCCTCTTGCGAATGAATGGCTACGATCAATCCAAGCAACATCAATGGTCCTAATCAGTTTATAACCTCTATAAAAAAAACCCTAGACTAACCCTAATCTATTCATTCAAAAATAAGAACAAAGCCGCCATGTTGCTGAGGAACGACTAAGAGTAGCCACCAATTGGAGAGAGAATTAGGAGGCAAATTCTAAAGCATAAAGCAACCTAAACAAATCAAATCAACAAGGAATTGCGTCTCCAAACCCCTAAATTGGAGAATTCGCCACACCATTGTAAGTAGAGTATTATTTTGGTATGAACAAATAATTGTGTTGGTTTGTATACTTGATTTGTGGCGATAAAGTAATTCATATTTGTGCGTTACTATGATATTCTCGAATTGTGTTGTTCAATTATGAAAAACTACATGCGGTAGTTTTATGCAAGTATACGTTTGGAATATTTCGCAAATTATGTAATCCATGTTGAAGTTACTTGTATGTAGTTGATTGAAATTCATGCAAGTTTGGGGCTTTGCTACTATGCCATCATAATGTGTATTTTTATACAAACATCGTTTTTGTGAAGTAATTGGAATAAGTTTGGGTTATCATAATTCATATGAAACTATGTTGAAATTTTGGCACCATGTATTAAGCCATGCTTTTGTACTAGAAAACCTATTTGCAAACTTATGAATATGATTAGGCTATGATAGATATTTTGCATAGTTGAAATCCATATTGTTAACAAGGATTATATGATGACATTTGTGGTACATAGCTAGGTTAGATTCAAAAACCCCTTTTTGCAAGACTAAAGTAAAAATCATGATTTCATGTTAGAAATATTTATGCCATGTGAATAGATTTAAAATCATGATTAAGTTGAACTATACTTTTGTGTTAGTAACAAAAGTAAACACCTTTGTAAACATGTAGTAATCTTATGAACATGATTTGCTTATGTTTGACATTATGCCTAAATAAAAAGATAGGTTCATGTTGTAGTTAAACCTATGTGTCAATAATGATATTCTTATCTCAACTACAAGTTACGTGCTTTGATTCATGTCACCTATGCTTTATGATAAAGTATGTGTTACCACTATGCAAGTACACCAGTTTCTATTTTGCAATTCCAACGTTGTGTTGCAAGTTCATGCGCTCACATTCCCCTTTTTGCGTATGTAATCACGCTTTAAGCCTCCCCTTCTTCTCATGGCTAAGTTGGGCTTAAAAAGGCTAAGCCCAACATATATATATTATGAAAAACGAACGTATTAAACGGGGGAAAATAACGTTGGGTTAAATTAATTAATAAATGGAAATATAAAGTAGAAGGGCCCAAATTCAAGTATGGGTTGGGCCCATGATTGGTGTAACCTTTACACCATTAATTTAATAATGGGCCGCAAATATTTACATATAAGAAAATAAAGAAGAAAGACAAAATATGTAAATGTAGAACATACGATGTGTTTAACCCGAGGTTGGATTGAGTTGTGATGTAAACCTGCCCGGAACCGCCCGGCTGTCCAGTAGTCACAACAATACCTATCCAATGTGGGAGGTTAAACATGGAGCCCAATAAGGACCCGAGGTTAGACTGAGTTGTGGCGTAAGACTGCCCGGAACCAACCGGCAACAGGCAGCCACAACAATACCTGTCTAATGTGAGAGGTCAAGGCTTTAATAAGACAATTAAGGCTGAGTCAGGATTGTTAGGATTAAGTGAACTAAAGACTTAATCAAAATGGAACATGCTAAACTAAACGGGCTGGTGGGGGTTAGGTTAGAAAACACTTAACCAACTTAGCATGTTGGCTAGAGATAGAAAACCTAGTAACGGGGGACCCTTTTCAGCAGTAACCCTAGAAGGTGTATCAGGATACCCTGAAACTAGGCAGGGTGGGGCACGATTACTGGGCTGATTGTAAGAGGTCAAATCGACGGCGGTGGTGTAGCAGTGTAGGTTCTAACGGGGTGCGGGCGTGCACACACTCCGGCGCAGAAAAATAAGGCACTGGACACCAGTAGCATACCTGTGCATTCTAGGATTGTGTCGGGCCGCCACTATGGGACTTGATACACCCCATGGTGGGACCAGCATAGGTAACTACAACATCGGGGGCCGTAGGACACATGTAACGATGCGAGTAGGAGCCGATCATCATAGAATGGATCACATCACCCTGATTATGGGGTGCCAGTTGGGAACTAGTTTATATGGGTTTAGAGATTAACATGGGGTACGATAGTATATTCGACCCTAGACAACTTAACCAAGTTTATAGTGCTTGCCCACTTCTTGTTTATACTTATCACACCCAGTTCTTTATTCATAGACAGAATAGTACTAGACTTACTCAGGCTTTATGTCTGACTCTACTTTTCTTTCATCTTATTTTCTTCCGTTTCCCCCCCCCCCCCCCAGGTCCACAGGGAGGGAACACAGCAGCTTGACCAACCTTAACATCCAGCTTGAAGAAGAGAAATGTATTGCTTGGACCTTTTCATTTTGAACTATGGCTTTGGACAACCCCTATGGGGGCTTTTGCAGTTTCTCTATGTTTTATTTATGCTTCTTTAAATAATGTACTCAAGACAGATTATGAAAGTGTTATGTTATGTTTTTGGAAAAAGATGTAAGACAATCATGGTGATGTTTTGTAACACGTATTTGCTTTTATCAAATAAAAGTTGTTGTTTTTCCGCTATTTACAAATATGTGTTCCTATATCTGTCTTGTATATCTGTGACTTATACTTATAATCCTCCACCAAAATTAGGGCATTCCCTTTGAGAGTGACCCTAACGGAGGTGGTGTAACAACCCGTATTTTCAATAATCTGTTATAACATAAATTGAGGCAGAATTAAATTATAAAATGGGAATCAAGGGAAACGGGTTATGCCATTGCGTTCGTCTCGGAAAAATACGCGAAATAGAGTCCGAGTTTTCGAAAATCGGAGTCCGTATGACCCAGTTAAGGCCCATTGAAGTTTGCAGAAAATTCCTAAGTAAAAACAGATTTAAATTTGAAATTAAAAACTAGGGTTTGGGCAAACTGGGCAGGCGGGAAAAATTCCCGCCCAGGACCCCATGTCGACAGGCCTGTCGACAGGGTTCTTAGCATGTCGACTGCCCTGTCGACAGCCCTATCGACAGGGGGTGCCCGGCTGTTTAGCCTGGTGCACCATTTCTGATTGGGGTTGGGTCTTGTGGCCTGTTTCTAGAGAGTTCCGGGATCTGATGGCCCTAATTCAACCTAGGGTTAATCCTATGGTCTAAATCACTAACCTAATCTATAAATAAGACCCTAACCTACCCTAAATCACTCATTATTCATCCTAGTAACTAAACTATGCCAAAATCCATCCTCTCATGGCCTCCACCCTCTTCATACAATTCCTAAACAAATCCCTAAGAGATTTCCATGCATACAAGGGTATTTAGGCTTGTATGATCCTCCTTAGCTTGCATTAAAGGCTTGTTTTTCTATTGGCATCATAAAGGAGGAGTCTTGATCAAGTTTGCTTGCATTTGGCGGTTTTAATTAGTTGCATAAGGGGTTTCTTGCATTTGTTATACTCATTTGAGTCCGCATAAGCATAGTAAGCCCTCTTACCTTCATTTTAGAAACTCTAAAGTTAATGTGTGATGAAAGTTGGGGTTTATGCATGTTTGATAAGCTATGCATGGTTATGCAAGTTTGTTAAGCCATGATTTGTATGTTTATTGAGTTATGCATATTTATGCAAGTGTACTAAGCCATGATTTGCAAGTTAATTGAGTTATGCATGTATACTAAGCCATGATTTGCAAGTTTAACAAGTTATGCATGTTTATGCAAGTTTACTAAGCCATGATTTGCAAGTTTAACAAGTTATGCATATTTATGCAAGTTTAAAATGACAAGTTGTGCATGTTTGACAAGTTGTGCATGTTTATGCAAGTTTAAAATGACAAGTTGTGCATGTTTGACAAGTTGTGCACGTTTATGCAAGTTTAAAATGACAAGTTGTGCATGTTTGACAAGTTGTGCATGCTTATGCAAGTTTAAAATGACAAGTTGTGCATGTTTGACAAGTTATGCATGATTATGGTAAAATGCAAGTTCACTATGCTAAGTTGTGCAAGCCTAACATGTTATGCATGATTGTTGTGCAAGTTTGTCATGTATGTTGTGCCAAGTTCCCTCTTCCTATCCTTTATGCGTTATTACGAATATGTAAGCGATAGAATGACGTTGGGGGTTTTGGGTAAACTTAAAATACATGAAAATATAAAATTGGGAATTTACCTATTAAGTTAGGTCTACCCCTTGGGAATTTACCTATTAAGTTAGGTCTACCCAAGTAATTGTTTGACTTGTGATTATGTTTTGAAATGAATTGGACATGACACTTAGAAAACATAAGTGTGGCCAACTCGAGGTTGGGTTGAGTTTGTAGCGTAATTCTACCCGGAACCGATCGGCTTAACCAGTGGCTACAAACAATAGGACCCAATGTGGGAAGTTGGTCATGGGGTGCCAAGACCCGAGGTTAGACCAAGTTGTGGTGTAAAGCTACCCGGACCCGCCCGGCTTAACTAGTAACCGCAACAAAGTCTAATGTGAGAGGTTAAGGTGCATTAAATTAATTAATGCCTCATGATTAGGGTTAAGTCTGGGTCCACTAATACTTAATCCATTTGGGGATTAGAGGGATTGAAAGGGGGTTAGGTGTTAGTTACACTTAGCCAGTTAAATCCACTTGGGAATTCGAGGGATTAGAATGGGGTTAAGTTACACTTAACCAATTTAATCCATGATTAGTGAAGGGTTAAATCACACTTAACCCTCTTAGGAAACCCTAGCAGCGGGTCTGTTCCGGCAGTAATCCCAGTTTGGTATCATCACAACCCTAGAGACTAGGCTAGGGCGGGGCACGATTACTGGACGGATGTAAACGACAAAAGGGCGATGGCCGAGTGGTACAGCGGTGCGGGTCCGGCGGGCTACGGACGTGCACGTAGTCCGATGTAGGACAAACTCGAGGCACGGGTACCAGTAGGTTAGGGCTGTGCATTATTGCTTAAGTGTCTGGGGTTGACACCCGAGGGCTTGATACACCCAAAGGTGGACCCAGCACAGTCTAACTACAACCATATGTGGGCCATATGGACACCAACACTTGACGTGTTAGGCTTATAGGGAGCCGATCGACTAGACCGTTGGGATGGACCTTACATTAAGGTCACTTCATGTTATTGGGCCAAGTCTGGGCCGAGGGATCAATACCTGTTATGTTGGTTTGCTAGTACACCGTGGTACAAAAATTTAACCATGTTTATACGATGACACCTCTATCTATCTTGTAGTTAATTTACCATGCCAGTATGTTGTTATCTATGATCATCTCAGTTCCCATCATGATGTTAACTTTATTAGTTTATAGACTGATCGTAGCAGGGCTTACTCAGTCTTTTTGACTGACCCGTTTTGTTTCGCCTCTTTTCTTCCGTTTCCCCCCCCCCCCCCCCAGGTTCTCAGGGAGGGAATACAGGAGCCTAGCTTGGATCTTAGCTGCTTTCTTGGATAGCTCATGTATGCTTTGGACTTGGGCTTGCTATGGTTTCTTCCACTTTGGGGATAGCTACTTTTATGATTTTTTTCCTTTTCAGTTCAGATGATGTTATTTTATGTACTAGACTTGTTTACTTGGGAAATTGACATTATGATGTAGCAGACTTGTTTTTGAAATAGTTTAAAAGTCTTCCGCTGTTTATTTACTTACTCTGTTTATTTACATATATATATATGTCATGTCCTGCCTTGCTATATCATTATGCATGTTTACCAATAATGCCCCTCCAAAGCTAGTGCATTCCTTTGCGAGTGACCCTGGCGGAGGTGGGGTGTTACATTTGGTATCAGAGCATATGGTTTACGAGAAGGGATAAAAAGTTTTTTAAAAAAAACTTTCGAAAAGAAAAACTATTTTCAAAACCAAGTATAAATTATTTTCCAAAGAAAAGTCTAGTTGTTTTTAAAAGGCTATTCCCCAAAAGCCATTAGCACTATCCTTTGACTCCTCGTTTGAACTCTTTTCTTTTCGTTTCCAGCATGTCTGATAATCTCATCTTGCCCGAAGGAGTAACGATACCCGATTGGTTTCGTCGGTACTTGCAAGTCACGGCATCGGTCTCGGGTGTCCCTAATGTTGTCTTCCCAGTCGAGGCCGCTGTTCCTCCTCCTCCTCCCGTAGCTGATGTTCCTCTTCCCCCTCAGCCTCCACAAGCGGATTTCGCGGAAACTTGCAAGAACTTTAAGAGGATGGGTGGCAAGAATTTTAATGGAACAGAGACTTTTGTAGAAGCAGGGAATTGGTTGAAAGAGACCGAAGATCTTTTAGCCACCTTTGATATAGGTGACCGCAGGAAAGTTTTATTAGCAGTATGGTTGCTAAAGGAAGAAGCTGCACGTTGGTGGGTAGTCACCACCGCAACCAGGCCAATTGAGACTTGGGATGACTTTAGAGGAAGGTTTGGACTGAGATTCTTATCACTGAAGCAAGGGACATGACTATTAGGGAATACATAGATAAGTTTAATCAACTGGCTCGTGTCGATTTAGACTTGGTTAATACAGCTCAGAAGAAGGCCCTACACTTTGCTCTAGGATTAAACGAGCCATTACATGGTTTGGCCATGTCTCATATACCCTTGGGGGCGACTTTCGAGAATTTGGTGAATTTGGCCCTACTTCAAGAAGAAGATAACAATGACAAGAAAGAGGTCAAGGCGAATGAGTCTCAAGACAAGAGAGTAAATTCCGGGAAACGGGGCAAGGATAACAACAACCGCAAGGACAAGCCAAGAGGGAATATGAAATGCAACTTCTGTGGTAAAGTTGGACATATAGCCAGGGAATGTAGGAAAAAGGAGAAGAGAAAGCGGGGCGAATGCTTTGATTGTGGTGAGTTTGGACATTTCAGCAAGGATTGCCCAAGGAAGCAAGGGCAAGGTCAGACTCAGTGTGCAGGACTATTTGGAGGGCGAATTCATCCCCTCCACCTCGTTCTTCCAGCTCATGATAGAGGTAGTGTTTCTGTTGAAAATCTTGTTTACATTTTTTTGATTTTCCCTGTTCAAACTTTGTTTGATTCTGGCACATCGCATAGTTTTATTTCATCTAATCCAGTTGAAAGTTTTGCACCTAAGTACTAGTGTAGTTGATGATCCCGTATGTGTTTCAAATCCAATTGGGGGTTCTGCCCGTTTGTCTGTGGTCTGAGTGGATTTGAAATTTTCTATCTGGAGTATAGAATTCTCGTGGGATGTTTATATTCTCGATTTCAGGGGATATGGGTTGGTTTTGGGCATGGAATGGTTGTCCTGTTTTGAAGCCATTTCTGGTTTTTGTATATAGGGTTGTGAGGCTCATGATCCGCCTCAGTAATACCCTAGAAATTTCTAGCAACCCTAGGGGCCCCGTCATGTTATGTTTTCTTGAATCCCTCAACTCGTCTATCGATAGTTTGAAATCGGTGAGGGTGGTCCGAGAATATCCTGATATCTTGGGAAAGGAAAAAAGGGTTATCCCTAGACGTGGGATGGATTTCCACATTATCTGGTTGGTAATACCAAGCCAGTTTCGTGGCCGGTTAGGCACATGACCTCACGAGGTGAGAATTAAGAAAGCAAGTCAAGGAGTTGCTTGAGAAGAACTTCCTGAGACGAAGCATTTTCGAGTAGGGTGCTCCAGAAGTATTCGCTACTGATGTGGACGGTTTGCTTCGCTTATGTGTTGATTATCGTGAGAAGAATAGATAACAATTACCCAGGATCAATGATTTGTTTGATCAGCTTGTAGGAGCATCTGTTTTCTTTTGATCAAGCTACCGGATTCCATCAGCTTAGGATGGCTGGGGACTCTAGATGGGTTTTGGAATGGCTAGTCAGGCTATTTGGTTTGACTAATGCACCTGCATATTACGTGAACCTGATGGGTAGGGTGTTTAGGGAGTCCTTAAACAAGTTTGTCATGGTCGTCGTAGACGATATGTTGATCTCCTCAAAAGAACAAGGAAGAGCATGTTAGGCATCTCAAGGAGGAGATGGATACGCTTAGAGCCCCCAGTTGAAGGTCAAGTTCCCCAAATGTCACTTTGGAGGAAAGAAATTGGATTTCTTGGGCACATAGTTCCTAAGAAAGGCTTAGTGGTGGGTTCCGCTAAAGTGGGTGCGATTTAAGACCGGAAAACCCTGAGGAGGGCAATTGAAGTAAGAAGCTTCCTCCGTTTGGCTAGTTAGTTAGCATTACCTGAGCTTAGACTTACTCTTCTGGATCAAGAAGGGAGTTTCACGGGAAGAAGACCCGCAGTTGGTCAAGAACATGGACCAGTCGACTCGAGGCGAGATGTTAGGTCACCTCGCTAGATATATTATAAAGGATGACTAAGGCGCGACAAGAGATTATGTGTTCCTCGAGTGAAAGACTTGGTAAAGAAGGTTCTTGAAGATGCGCATCACTCGAGGAGGTGGCCGAGTTGGTTTCAGGATACATGTTGTGCCACCAGGTTGAGGCCAAGTCATAGAAGCCCAGTGGGCCATTACCTCCATTGGAAGTTCCGCAAGGGAAGTGTGAAAACATCTCGATAGATTATGTGGATGGACTACCTAGATCAAAGAAAGGGGATACGGGTATGAGGGTCATAATAGGTGGATTCATGAAGAGTGCTCATTTCAGTCCGGTGAAAAGCAAGAGGACTGCGTCATGGTTAGCAACGGTTTACCCTCAAGAAGTTGGCCAGTTTTGAAATAGCCTACAGGAAGCCATGGGTAGGCAGTTGAATCTAGGTATGGCCTATCACTCATAGGCAGATGGTTCATTTCGATTTAAGCACGAGTTATAGAAAATCACGTTTATAAGGACAACTAGCAACATGGATTGGTATTTTCAAGGAAAGTTCTGCAGCGTGAAATACTTTATAGTAAGTAGGCGAGATCCAGGATTCACTAGTGAATTTTGGAGAGCTTGCATGAAATCATGAGGTTATAGTATGTTTAAGCCAAGTATACAGAAAGAAGAATAAGTGGAAAAGAAAGACGAGAGGCGATAATGAAATGAGTTCCAACTCGAATTTGGGAAATAGGAGTAGGAAGCCAAGAAAGCATGAAGTAAAAGACAGTCAAAGCACAGTGGAGTTAAGCTCAAGGAAATGTGACTAAGAAGAGTAGATACACGCATCATATCTTTGTAGGAGTGCATCCTTGATCCTTGTTTTCCTGAGGAACTTGCTTGCAAGTTATCTCTTGTATATATATATATATATATCCTCTCGGTCCCATTCTCGATCTTATTTCTGTTGTAAACTCCATAAGGGGGTTATGACTCATCGGTTAGTACTATATGTCAGAGTTTGAATAGATGCATATCTCTCTGTCCATGTTTATCTAGTTTATCGTGTTTATCTTGTCATGAGGACCTTAGGTAGAAACCCTTTGGATGAAACATGTATTTGAAACATGTTATGCTTGATGGTTGCAAGTGGTTGCAAGTGTTTGCAAGTGGTTGCTCGTGGATGCATTATACACAATTAGGCACTAGATCAGCTCGCACACTCCTCATATTGCATATGCATGAGTGTTTATGCTTATTCATGGATGGAAATTGTGTGTTATCACATGGATGTTGCATATGGGTGAAAGTTATGTGCACTCATATAGATATTATGAATTATGTTAGGAATTTGCATACATATGGATTCATTTCACTGACATACATATGCATTAAGGAGGTTTACTGTATCAGTAACCGTCTGATCTTTGCATTAGATAAGACATACATGTGCATTAAGGAGGTTTACTGTATCAGTAACCGCCTGATCTTTGCATTAGGTAAGTACATATACACACACCTTTGCATATGTTCATACCACATTTAGAATTCTTTAAGGACAATGATTGCTCGTGGATGATGCTTTGAGTAGATGGATGATTGGATGGTAGGATACGTTCTTCCTAACTTGAAGATTTCGGGGACGAAATCCTTTAAGGAGGGGAGAATGTAACAACCCGTATTTTCAATAATCTGTTATAACATAAATTGAGGCAGAATTAAATTATAAAATGGGAATCAAGGGAAACGGGCTATGCCATTGCGTTCGTTTCGGAAAAATACGCGAAATAGAGTCTGAGTTTTCGAAAATCGGAGTCCGTATGACCCAGTTAAGGCCCATTGAAGTTTGCAGAAAATTCCTAAGTAAAAACAGATTTAAATTTGAAATTAAAAACTAGGGTTTGGGCAAACTGGGCAGGCGGGAAAAATTCCCGCCCAGGACCCCATGTCGACAGGCCTGTCGACAGGGTTCTTAGCATGTCGACTGCCCTGTCGACAGCCCTGTCGACAGGGTGTGCCCGGCTGTTTAGCCTGGTGCACCATTTCTGATTGGGGTTGGGTCTTGTGGCCTGTTTCTAGAGAGTTCCGGGATCTGATGGCCCTAATTCAACCTAGGGTTAATCCTATGGTCTAAATCACTAACCTAATCTATAAATAAGACCCTAACCTACCCTAAATCACTCATTATTCATCCTAGTAACTAAACTATGCCAAAATCCATCCTCTCATGGCCTCCACCCTCTTCATACAATTCCTAAACAAATCCCTAAGAGATTTCCATGCATACAAGGGTATTTAGGCTTGTATGATCCTCCTTAGCTTGCATTAAAGGCTTGTTTTTCTATTGGCATCATAAAGGAGGAGTCTTGATCAAGTTTGCTTGCATTTGGGGGTTTTAATTAGTTGCATAAGGGGTTTCTTGCATTTGTTATACTCATTTGAGTCCGCATAAGCATAGTAAGCCCTCTTACCTTCATTTTAGAAACTCTAAAGTTAATGTGTGATGAAAGTTGGGGTTTATGCATGTTTGATAAGCTATGCATGGTTATGCAAGTTTGCTAAGCCATGATTTGTATGTTTATTGAGTTATGCATGTTTATGCAAGTGTACTAAGCCATGATTTGCAAGTTAATTGAGTTATGCATGTATACTAAGCCATGATTTGCAAGTTTAACAAGTTATGCATGTTTATGCAAGTTTACTAAGCCATGATTTGCAAGTTTAACAAGTTATGCATATTTATGCAAGTTTAAAATGACAAGTTGTGCATGTTTGACAAGTTGTGCATGTTTGACAAGTTGTGCATGTTTATGCAAGTTTAAAATGACAAGTTGTGCATGTTTGACAAGTTGTGCACGTTTATGCAAGTTTAAAATGACAAGTTGTGCATGTTTGACAAGTTGTGCATGCTTATGCAAGTTTAAAATTACAAGTTGTGCATGTTTGACAAGTTATGCATGATTATGGTAAAATGCAAGTTCACTATGCTAAGTTGTGCAAGCCTAACATGTTATGCATGATTGTTGTGCAAGTTTGTCATGTATGTTGTGCCAAGTTCCCTCTTCCTATCCTTTATGCGTTATTACGAATATGTAAGCGATAGAATGACGTTGGGGGTTTTGGGTAAACTTAAAATACATGAAAATATAAAATTGGGAATTTACCTATTAAGTTAGGTCTACCCCTTGGGAATTTACCTATTAAGTTAGGTCTACCCAAGTAATTGTTTGACTTGTGATTATGTTTTGAAATGAATTGGACATGACACTTAGAAAACATAAGTGTGGCCAACTCGAGGTTGGGTTGAGTTTGTAGCGTAATTCTACCCGGAACCGACCGGCTTAACCAGTGGCTACAAACAATAGGACCCAATGTGGGAAGTTGGTCATGGGGTGCCAAGACCCGAGGTTAGACCAAGTTGTGGTGTAAAGCTACCCGGACCCGCCCGGCTTAACTAGTAACCGCAACAAAGTCTAATGTGAGAGGTTAAGGTGCATTAAATTAATTAATGCCTCATGATTAGGGTTAAGTCAGGGTCCACTAATACTTAATCCATTTGGGGATTAGAGGGATTGAAAGGGGGTTAGGTGTTAGTTACACTTAGCCAGTTAAATCCACTTGGGAATTCGAGGGATTAGAATGGGGTTAAGTTACACTTAACCAATTTAATCCATGATTAGTGAAGGGTTAAATCACACTTAACCCTCTTAGGAAACCCTAGCAGCGGGTCTGTTCCGGCAGTAATCCCAGTTTGGTATCATCACAACCCTAGAGACTAGGCTAGGGCGGGGCACGATTACTGGACGGATGTAAACGACAAAAGGGCGATGGCCGAGTGGTACAGCGGTGCGGGTCCGGCGGGCTACGGACGTGCACGTAGTCCGATGTAGGACAAACTCGAGGCACGGGTACTAGTAGGTTAGGGCTGTGCATTATTGCTTAAGTGTCTGGGGTTGACACCCGAGGGCTTGATACACCCAAAGGTGGACCCAGCACAGTCTAACTACAACCATATGTGGGCCATATGGACACCAACACTTGACGTGTTAGGCTTATAGGGAGCCGATCGACTAGACCGTTGGGATGGACCTTACATTAAGGTCACTTCATGTTATTGGGCCAAGTCTGGGCCGAGGGATCAATACCTGTTATGTTGGTTTGCTAGTACACCGTGGTACAAAAATTTAACCATGTTTATACGATGACACCTCTATCTATCTTGTAGTTAATTTACCATGCCAGTATGTTGTTATCTATGATCATCTCAGTTCCCATCATGATGTTAACTTTATTAGTTTATAGACTGATCGTAGCAGGGCTTACTCAGTCTTTTTGACTGACCCGTTTTGTTTCGCCTCTTTTCTTCCGTTCCCCCCCCCCCAGGTTCTCAGGGAGGGAATACAGGAGCCTAGCTTGGATCTTAGCTGCTTTCTTGGATAGCTCATGTATGCTTTGGACTTGGGCTTGCTATGGTTTCTTCCACTTTGGGGATAGCTACTTTTATGTTTTTTTTCCATTTCAGTTCAGATGATGTTATTTTATGTACTAGACTTGTTTACTTGGGAAATTGACATTATGATGTAGCAGACTTGTTTTTGAAATAGTTTAAAAGTCTTCCACTGTTTATTTACTTACTCTGTTTATTTACATATATATATGTCATGTCCTGCCTTGCTATATCATTATGCATGTTTACCAATAATGCCCCTCCAAAGCTAGTGCATTCCTTTGCGAGTGACCCTGGCGGAGGTGGGGTGTTACAGGTGGGGTGTTTCAACGAACATGGTTTATAAAACCATAATTTTATCAAAATAGAAAATAGGGTTTGGTTGATATTATAAGTAATATTGGTTTTAAGTTACATACTTATACTCATCTTAAGATAAGAACGTTGTCAATTAAGGTATGAGAGATAAATAAAATATCCCAACTTGAACAACTTTACTATTATTAAGAGATGCTATTAGTTTGTAATGGTAAAGATGTTGAATATAATTTATTATTTCCATAAGCAGAATATTACAACATTAATTTGCAAAGATTCCGAAATTTAATAAACCCACTGGGTTTTAAAGTAAACAATGTTTTATTTGACCTAGATATGAAGTATGAATAAATTTATATCATTTGATTAATTATATAGCACTATTTTCTAGGCAATGAAAATAGGATATTTTGATGAATACATTTATTTGAAGAAATAAGTCAATGGTTTTTGTTTTTCGAGAAAATAAGAATAAGAGGTTATAATGGTTTTGAAATAGAATTGGATTTTGGAATATGATGGGCTGTTTAAGGATGGTATCAATTTGTAATAGTAAGATGTTGGAATTATTTTATTGTTTCTATAAGAGAAATAATATTGCAGCTTTATTGCAAGATTTAAGGAAAAAAATTAAACTACTGGGTTTTATAATAGACAATGTATTATATGACATTGTTCGAATTAGATAAAGTGTGACCATACTTATACCATTCATTATGTAAATGACACTATTTTATAAGTAATGAAAAAAGCATGTTTTTTAAATATGCTTATTTAATGAAATAAGTGAATGATTGGGATTTTGGAAAAGACGGAATAAGAAGCTATATAAGTATGGAGACAGAAATGAATATTGGAAATTAAAATAATATTTCCATATCGTTAACTTTAATCTGAAGGTTTGGAATTTAAATAAACTTTCTGGAGTTATATTATAGACAATACGTCAAGAGACATCATTGAGACCACATATAAGAGTGGTAATTAAATTATACCGCTCGGTTAAGTAAATATAACGTTATTTCCAATGTAAAGGGAATAAAAGGGAATTTTTAGTGTATATATATATATATATATATATATAATAAACCCATTGGGTTTTAAAGTAAACAATGTATTATTCTTTTATTTTAGTACTTCTTTCTTTCTTTTATCACCCTTTAACTTCCTTCCATTAACAACCTGGGCTTTCGATACTTGGGTTTTGGCAAGTAATACAGGATTATGTACTATTTTCAAAATTCGAACATTGAATTTTCCGGGTCGTTACACACCTAATCGAAATATGTGTTTCCTATATCATTCACTATTAAAATAAGCAGTGATTGCCAATTATTAGATTCTCCCATATTATGTAAGTCATAGCTATGGGAAAATTTATCAACGGTATCACAAGTTAAATTTTGAAACCAAATTTTCCAAACACTACCTTGTGGTCATACCATTTGTGTACACAAATAATGTAATATCAAAAAGGTTCAAATGCAAAATGCAATGCCACATAAGTGCCACTTATGTCAGCGTTGCCAAAGTCTAGGGCTTTCAAATTTTTAACAAAAGAAATAAAATAAATATGCATAACATTGGGCACTACATAGATTATTTTAGGTACTAAAGCAGAAAATTTAGCCTCAATGGAGAATGTCTTTTATCAATTTTGTTATAGCACTTTCAGATACAATGAAATCATCGTATGAACTTGTTAATCCTACATTACAAACATAAAGGCTTATAGCTTGAAATTATGGTCCAACCTTATTTAAGCCTTAGTAAATTAAACAAAGAAGTTATAACTATAAACGTTGAGCTATTTATACTTTATCCGTATTCACTAACAGAACGATTAATTAAAAGACTCGTTAAATATTTCACATATAAAATTACAATGACAACGAAATTTTCAGGGTCCCTTATTTTCAGGGAAATTATGTTGTAGGTTTTAATACATGTTTCCACATACATATTTAGATAACTCAAGCGGGACACATGTTGCATGCAACATTTTCGAAAAAAAATTGAAAAGTGAAAACAATCAAGTTTAAGACATTGTACAACACGAAAACCGCAAAAGGCATCATGGTTGCTAATCATGGTGCAACACGATAAAAATAACAATGAATAATGTTAGGGTGCGTTAGCTTTATAGTTTTTAATTTTGAGTTTTCGCACGTAAAAAAGTACGAACGACGTATGCATATCGTGAAAAACGATCATTTTATAAAACAAAATTAACACACGGAATCAAAAATAACTTTTTATCATTTTCCATATTTTAAGAAACGATAGAAGGACAACAAATTCATCCATCCATCAGCCTTCCGTCTCCTTCGCCATTCCCTTCGTCTTTAATCCGTCACCTCCATTATACTTTAAATCTTCACAACTTCATAATTAACATTGAAAACGAAAAAAATCAAAACACGAAATAAACCAAACGCTACTTTGCTTTTTGATAGATATATTGTTGCTCAATTGAAATGGTAAAAGGTTACAAACTTCGGACTACTTATCAAGATGATTGATTCTAAAGCAATCGACTTCAGTGAGTCCAGAAAAGCATACCAATTTACAAACTAAACATCAGGAGCCTTGATTAGTCGACCATATCCTCATCATCACCCAAGCGCATTACAAAAAATATTATTTCCTCTTTTGTTTTTGAAAGAAATAAATGGTTAAGTCACTCGTTATTAAAGCAAATGAAATTAACAAACCATATCCACTTGTATCAAGTGGAAATAACTGCTGTAAAATTTCCAATAATAAATACATAGTTATTGAACTCTCTCAGCAGTTGATGATAAAGAACTGAAAGAAAAGTAAAGTTTATATCATTTACACAAGATGTTTATATCAATTAGTTATTATATTTCTGTTATACATATTTATACAATGTAAAATATGATTACATATTTATGACCAATTTGATCAGCATTAAAATACTAAGGGTGCATTTGATTCACCCTTGTTAGTTTTTGGTTTTCGCCAATACAAAATTGCAAGCAACATATATAAACCACGGAAAATGACCGTTTTTGAAAACGAAGTTAACATATAAAATTGAAAAACAAATTTTATTTATTTCACATGTTTTGGGAAACAACGAATAAACAACACACAATTCATCTTTCCGTCGTCTTCCAACCTCTCTGTCGTCCCCTCCATCTTCCTTTCATCCCCTTCGTCGTCCATTTACTCTCTTCGTTTTTGTAGCTAATGTTATCAAAATACAAAACAAAAAATAAACCAAACACCATCTAATAATTTGTTAACAAAATTATCTTATAAAATGTCAGTATTTTTGAAACCAGGTTTAGTACAAATTGCCGACGGCAATCATTATGGTGACATAATTGCATCTAGCAATCGGTAGGAATCAAATTGTTAATCAATCGATAAAGAAGTTCATTTATACTAAATAATAATTAACTATACTGAGCAGTAGGACTTCCATAAGATGTGATGGGTAATGGTGGACGGAAAGTGGGTTAGAGAATCTCCAATAGTTCGGAGTGCATATTTTCGATTTTCCACATCTCGAATTTTGGAATCAAAGATTACCCAATAGTTCTGTGAATAAGTGTTTGTTCAACAAACACCTGGACATCAGGCGTTTGCTGAATGAACGCCTGCATTTTTTAAAGTTTGTTTTAGACATTTGTTTAACAAATGCCTGGACGTCAGGTGTTTGTTCAATAAGCGCTTATTCAATAAACGCTTTATCTTAGGCGTTTGTTGAACAACTGCCTGATATAAGGCGTTTGTTCAACTAGCGCCTAGATAGTTTAGAGATTCCAAAACAATTGCCTCCGAAATTCACACTATAGGATGTCCACATCCTGAACTCTGTTGCGCCACTTTATGAGTGTAGATTCCCAAAATTTTCATTTCAATGCTTTAGTTGGAGATGCTATTAATTGCTGCGCAACACATACGATGAGGGGAGAGCCATTTGTGGTGGCTTGTTGGACTTCTAATAGAAGTGCAGCATGTGGATGGAGAAGGAATTCCGAACGGAGAATGAGATGTGGATGGCTAAGGTAGCATATCGTTTCTTAGGATTGGAAGTGAAAGGAATGGGAAGAAATGCGGTTGGAAAGCATGTTTTTTACCAGGGCTTGGAAGGAAAAAGAATGGAAGAAAGGATTGGGCATGGAATGAAAAAATCGCGAACATCAGGCTTTGATGAGTCGTTAGATATAGAAAATTCACACGCGGCCGCATTGTGTTTTTTTGGATCAAAAATGGATCTGGAAGGTATCTTGGAAAACGTTGAGTAGATAATACAAGTGTGAACCCATGCTACGTACATGAGTTTCACGATATAGTTTGGACAATTCATTTTTTGAATTTTAAATTAAATAAAATTGAAAATATATGTTCTTGGATTGTAATTCGTTTGATTAGCTTTTTCTTGAATACGATGGACGAAGATTTTTTAATAAATTTTCTTGAATAATCTAAAGTTGTATGAATAGAAAATCATTGTTTTGATGCATATAATTTTATACAGTGAACAATAAGGTCAAAAATTGATTGTTTCTAATTTGATAAATATTACATAACCTAAGCATATACTCTTGTTAATTTTCAAATGTAGGCAATATGAATCGATATAATTTTATCCTATGTTTAATACATAAATATAAACATGTATATAATCTAGTCTTATAATAGTACTCTAAACCTACAATAATGAAATTATATTCAAATTGAAGCAATGTTAAAATTAGGTTCAAAGAAATTGCATCCATCATTTGCATTATTACATTTTTTATATCATCCATGATAATCAAATATGAGAAATTTTTATATAATATTATATGCGGTTAAAGTCCCGCTAAATCCCCGCAAATCCCACTTGTTGTGCATAATGCTCTTGGACGACCATGCTTTTTGAGTTTAGCTTCAGTGAATAGCAGATCAGCTTTAAGTCCCACAATTTTCCATGATAAACCAAAAAAACATAAATTCATTAAATCATTTAAATTTCAGAAAGAAAAGTAAAGAGAAATATATCCACAGTCCCCAAAACTTTAAATTAAGCATTAAATTTGGCATTGGAACTAAAAAGTATAACAAAAGATGCAAATTTTGCTTCATATTAACTAAAAAAGAAGTGATAACATAGTTTAACATTTTCATCAATGTCGATCAACCCAAAAGTATAAGTTTTTTTTGGAGATCTTCAAATTATGTTTGTAACAACTTACCTCTATGCTCGTGTTAGCCAAGGCTATTGCAAGCAATGTTGTTAATTAACCCAAAGAATAAGGCTGTTGCGGAGCGACCATCTGTATATTAGCTTTGAACGAGTATTAAACGTATCAGATAAAATGATCTAACTTTTAAATCTCAAGAGGAAATCCGACACATCTAATTCAAGTTCAAATCCACTGTAAAGTGGCTATATATAATATGGAATCAATATAAAATAATATTAAAATATAATCAAAATCAGACACAGATATTCACATCACTACGGAGGAAATAGATATGAATATAACATGTAAGAGTAAATACAAAGATAGTGGCCATAGTCGATCCACTGTACATCAAAAGAATAAGTTCATGCTCTAGCCAAAAGAATATGCATACATAGAAGTCTCATATACATATAATTGAGAGTACTACAATAATAATGTAGTTGCAAAAAGCCAAAATGTGGCCCTGCTAGAAATCCAAGGTAAGCACCTGTAATACTCGGCTTGACCCGCGTATTATTTATAAGAATAAACTAAAAGAGATCAGTCTGGTTGTACTCATCATAATAAACTGAAATAGGATAAGAGATATAAACAGAAAGTGACATATAAGTAATAACAGCAATGTTCATATGTAAATGTGAAGGCTCTATATGTCCAGAAGATATGCCAAAGAAATCTCATGGCTATATAAGAATATCGAAAAATTAGTATAACTAAGAGTGTTAACATAGTATCAAAGAACTCAGATTCTAGAAATCAATAAATTAGAAATCCAGAATATCTCAAAGAAGGGGGATGCCTAAATCAAGGCGCGATCCCGAAGAATCATCAATACTTCCATCGAAGGTGAGACGCTATCTTTAGGCTGTTAGCCTATAGTGTTGAGCCGAAGCTCCTCGGATGGATTGAAAACCGTGGGTCACGGCCTCGCTAAGATGATCTAAAGATCATAGATAAATCAAATGAACTAAAGTTCTTAGGGTGATCCGATAATCATCAGAATAAAAAATGTCTCGAAGTTTCTCAAGTCGATCCGAAGATCATGGGAATAAGAAATGAACCAAAGTCCCTTAAGATGGTATGAAGATCATCAAAGTTCCCCGAAGGTCGGATTGATCTGAAGATCAAATATAACATAACTACCCCAAGCTAGTAAATATAAAAGTTAAGCTACATCTCCATAACCACTTGATCTACTCGAATATTTACAATTTTTTTGTATATTCCACTAGAAATGCGAAACGATCATTGCTACAGTGTTCAATCGAACAAGTTTAAGAACTAACCCATCAAAGCGAACAAAAAGGTTCATAGTCCTTATTGAAAGAAGGTCAAGTGACTTAGAGTAGGATCCACTTATATGGAATATGTGGAAGTGTATATGATATGATATTCTAACTTATACAACAGTTATGCAAGTAAATATCTAATAACCTAAATAAAGTAAAGTGACACCAGAAATTTTATACTGGTTCGGACTTCCCGTCCTATGTCCAATTCCAGACTCCTTCGAGAATTCAACTATCAACACTCTCTCTTCACCCGGAGGTACAGGCTCACAACGCTCTTGAGCAACCAAACATGATTTTCACTGCCTGAGCAACCGAACAGGACTTTCAACAATACAACTAGATTTTGACTTTGATTTGTGTTCTTGAATAACACTGAGTAGCCAACAATTTGAGTATACCCTTTCTATAATCTTATCGTCAGATATATAACGTGTTTGTAAAGATTTTGAAGGAAGTAGATTGCTATTGAATCACGAGATATGAAATATATTCAAAGATTCAAAAACAATTTGAATTTTTCAGAAAGCTTTTAGAGTGCAAGAATGTTCAAAAATAAAGATCAAGATTTATAATAAGAATCGGTTAATTTAATGATTTGGAAAGTGATGTTTGTAGTGTATAAATAGTAATCGAAAGTAGTAATTATTCATGAAAAATTTCAGTGAAAATAAGCGAATATTTCTCTGGAAATTGAATTGAAAACTCTTGATGAAAGGAAGTGTCTCTTCGCTCGAGATAGTCGTTGGAAAACATCAATCGACTGGTAAAAAAGTGATCAGTCAACTAGTAAAGAAGATCGTGTACATAAATGATCAGAAAATGCAAAATTGCACTTATAAGACGACTGGTGAAAATCTACTAATCAACTGGTAAATGCATAAGTCGACTAGTGAAAATCTACCAATCGACTGGTAAATGCACAAGTCAACTGGTGGATTTTTCACCAGTTGACTTGTGCTAGTGTATTTTGTATTGTTTTGCATTTTTGCAACTATTTGTGATATTCGATCTTTTGTGCTAGTGTGTTGTGATATTTTTTGATATTTGAGGATTGATTTTAACAATATCTAACGCAACTAATTCAAAAATAAATAATCATACTAAATCACTTTTCCTTTGATCTTCTCTTCATCCTTGTCATGAATCAAAAACTCATAAATCAACAATTAGTTTTACTAAGGCGTTTAGTTAGATTTCTCATATGAACGAGAGAAAGGTTTGTATAATTATATACTAGTATATTAGAAAAAAATTTGTAAAATAACTTCATATAACGAAGTCGGATTAGAAACCAATTTGGAAGATAGCTTCATATAACGAAGCAGAGTTAGAAGTCATTTAGTAAAAGATTGGGTATCTACTAATAATTTAAAACCTGTTACATGATTTCAAAGTAGAAAATCTCGTATAATAGTGATAAAATTAATGATCGGACTAAGAATTCACGTTTTAATAACGTAAATTAAATCTCACGACTATCGATTATAAATTCATTCACCACGAATCAATCGAAAGTCCATCAAAGGTCAATAATAAAGCTGCTGAAATCCACGAATCAGGGAAACTGAAAAGTTATAGAAAAAGGCAAAACGGGCCGAAACTCGGCTGGGAAAGAGCCTGAAATAACCTAAGACGTTTACCATGGTCCCCACTGGTTAACAACAGGAAATAGGTTCAGTCGACTGAACTCAAAGGTCAGTCAACTGAATCTGTACAAACTTCAGAATTCTGGGAATGTACAGGATTTATTCGACTGACCTATATGGTCAGTTTATTAACCTGCTACCAGGTCAAATTCCTGTTCCTGGGTCAATCGACTAGTAGCCTGGGTCAGTCGACTGACCTACTATTTCGAGCGATCGACAGAGGCAAGTAACTTCATCGAAGTGAAACTGAGGCCTCAATGATTCGCCAAAATACTTCATAACACAAAACCCAAACACTATAAAAGTTTATACTCATATTCATCGAAATGAAATCAAAACTCATGAATTAGGAAGTTCACACATAAACAACTCAATACACTTGATAAACACACAACATGCAACGACCCAGTCTTTGACTTTTTATGCAATACAATTTATTATTGATTATTTCAGTAATTTTTTTAAATAATAAATTGTGAATAATGAATATTAAAGAAAATTCCAAGTGTGTATTTATTTCTAATGATTTAAAACTTCTAATCAATTTATGTATGATTATAAAAGCAGTAAATAACATTGTATCATTTTGTTTTGTATTTTTAATGTGTTTTTAAACTTTGGTAAAATATAGATAATATTGGATTTGAATATTATAGAAAAATAGAATAATTATTTATAAATATTATGTGTATATTTTATTTTTTTGAAAGGCGGCATAATTTTTTTATTACTAATGAGATAAATATAGAAAACTATAACCTCACATCTATAAATATCTCCATATAGACCCTCACCAAACCTTAATGACTGTGCCTTTTCCATACATGATTAAAACCATAGTTTATAAATAATTTCCTTGTCTTTCATTACCAAAAGTTCTCTTGCAATCCATGATAGCTACTCAAGACTGAAAGCATTAAACTTCAAAAGCCACATCTAACTTCACTAATGTACACGGGAGCCAATCATCATGAAAAGCTATGATGTACAACAACAGCATATCAAGTTAGAAAAGAATCATACATTGGATTTTTCCGCGTGTGCCATTGTGAAGTTTTCAGTTTAGCACTGAGCGGGATCACATCCTCTGGGCTGTAATCATTCCCTTCATCAAGATCATCATCTACCCAAAACTTTCCTTTGAGTTTTTTATCCTTAGATTTAGATGATGGTAGCGAGTTTGTGGGCATCGCAGTGGATAGTAGAGTAGAGTTAATAGCAGGGAAAGTCAGACCTGATCCTGTCACATTTGGTGGTGGTAGCTGAAAGTTTGAGGGAGGTTTCAAGCTACCATAAGGGGAAGATTTAGAGTGTGTAGAAGATGAAGTTGCTGAAGCGCTGGATTTAGTGGAAACAGGAGTTGATCAAGATGTGGTTGTAATAACAGCATTAGTACTCTTTGAACCAGAAATGGACATAACTAAACTTTCCATAGCAGATTTTCCACCATTGACAGTATTATCATCAAAGATATTGCCAAAAATATTCTCCATCTCTTCCTCTTGATTGACTTGCTCAATATTAAGATCTGCAGTCTCCTGAGTTGTGTTGACATGTGCTTCAGAACCATTGGAAGCATCAACATTACCTTCTATGTTGTGTCCAACCTCTTGATTATTAACATGCACATTAGTGTTAGGATTTACATCATCATTAACTGCCTCAGTATTACCATTTCCATCATGCTCATTTGCTAAAGCTTCAAAAGAGTTTGCACTAACATTATGCACTTCATCTGCAACATTAGCATTCGCCTTATCATCAATGGCATCTTCCTTTTTCCAATACTTTTCAGCTTTAATATTAACAGATGTCTAGTTATTTTTATTAGCATTTGCAGTGCCCTTCCTATCATACTGTGCATTAAGAACATGAGGTTTGCCATGAAAATTATTTTCAATAGGCTCTACATAGTCTTTATCCTCATCTGCCATTGCATTAAACTCACATTTTTTAGTTGTATGGCCAAATATCTTACATGGGGTACAGATATTGGGTCTCCAATCATAGGTTAGCCTGACTAGTGGGCAATCTTTACCTAACTCATCTAAAACTATTTTATCTGGTAGATCAAACTCAGAAGAAATTTCAATTAGCGCCTTAGCATATCTAAACTCTGCAACTTTTCAGTGCTATTATCAAAACAAATTAATCGACCCACATGACAAGCAAGCCAGTTTATACCTAACAACGTCCAAAGAATTGTGGGAATGCGGTAAAAATGAACCAAAATAGGAACTTTCTTAATCTGTGCTTGTGAATTTCCAATAGATGGATCCCATGTAGTTATAATGAACAAAAGTCCTCTAATAAAAATGGGATCAGCTTTAGAATTCTTTCTCTATCTAAATCATTAGAAATTTTGAAAAAAAAATTGAATTCCATCTGATTTAAAACTTACTTCACCATCTAATTTCCAGAAATGATTTACTACTGTATGATATGATGATGTGCCATCCAGGAAAAAGCCTACCAGGAAATCACTCCAATATTTTATGCCTTCAGAACGAACTGTTTTAGCAATCCTCTTTGGTTTACCATCCCTTGGGATGTCGAAGTGTTGAGGCTGGAATATACCAACGTTTCGTGGAAGTGAGCTAAACAGAGAAGCGTAGTCCAGTTTTATAAAGGATGGAAAAGAAGCAAATGATGACGATTAATTAGCAAAGAGATTAGGATTTGAGAAATTGACATTTGAATAGTTAGCTCATGGAGGGGAAACATTGATAGAAGTGGATCTAAAGCAGGAATTTCGTGGATCAGATAGATTAGATCCTTGAATCATGTTGGAGGGTTTAGCAGAAGAAGAATTAACAACATTAGGGGGTGGATCAGGGAGGGGAGGGATCGGTGGTGAATGGCGTGAGGGAAGGGGTGGGAATGTTGTGTCGAAGGTGAAGGAGGTGGAAGAAGAAAAAGGATTTTCCTGTGAGGCCGCCATTAACAAAGAGGTGAATGATATCCGAGATGATTAGTTTTTCAACCCATTATGTGTGTATTTTAACTTATTTATATATGTATATATATAAATAAATGATGTTTAACGTTTTGTTTACATCTAAAATGTTAGCTAAGTTTGTATAAATTCAAAATTTTATAAGGTAATAACTAAGAATGTTTAAATTAAAATCTTAATAACTTCACATCCATGTATATGTAGAAACATGTAGAACATGGCTATCAAATAAAATGATAAGGCATTTAAACACAATAAGATATAGCACTAGAACAATACACTAAATATAATATATTACTTAGAAGTTAAGTTTTGATTTTTTATTTATGACCATTAGTACATATATAGCCTACACCAACACTTAACATGGCCATATCCTTTTAATGAAGCAAAATGGTGTACTAGCCATGCCTACATCACCTAATACGTAGAAATTTAATGTCTTGTTTTTCTTTGAATTGAAGCTTGATATTTAAAAATATTTAGTACATATTGTACCACTATAGCCAATACATAGCATGGCAGCTAAGGAAATAAACAACTTTCCGTCTATACATTACAGGAAGTCCAGACCCGCACTTCACATAGCCTGCATTTCTTAAGAGCCAAGCTGGGTTTAAAAAAAACTCTTTATGTGCATGAACTATCAAAATATATGTACCCATCTATGTTCTGGTCGTAATATATAGCTGAAGAAATCAAAAGTATAGGCTGTTTAAATCATTTAATAGCATAGGGATTTCTTAGAGGCAAAGTATGAGTTTTTAGAACCATTGCACATGGCTGGTTCAGCTACTTGTACTCACACATTTGTATAGGGTCATGCTCTACATATAGCTGAAAGAATGTACGTTAGCAAAGACCAAACAATGCGTCTTCAGTCATATGTTAAGGCAACCTATATGCAGCCTAGAACTAGCCCCTACCAAGCTAGAAGATACACCATATTTTATGTTTATTCTTGCCTATAAATATATACATAATGCCTCTCATATGCAGACACAAAGACCTAAAAACAGAAAGCAAAACTGGATCAAAACAATGGCAGCAAGCTTTATATAAAGCCTAGAAAACATGACAGAACCTGACACTATGTCATAGATAACCTACTGCAACGAAAATACAAGATATTGCTAGCTATAGCTATGCTAATTTTTGTCTATTGCAACGCACACTTCAAGATGTTATCATATATACCAGCAAGATGTTGCAGTAGCTACAAATATATTCAAATTTAAAAAAGAAACACATCAGCGATCCACATCATCATCTAAACCAAATCGCAACCATCAATCCACACCTCGGCAAATTTTATTTTCCACTTTTATTTTTATTCTCCTGCTTTCTTTTTCGTTTCATTCTCACCCAAAAATTTCAAAATCATTCCCAAATCGAGCTCACAGCTGAAAATTGCATGTCACTAAAACCAGAAGAAACTTCACCCTCTCATACCTGATCTGGTAAGAAGTGAACACTTTCTCCCTCTCTCATAGTTTGATTATTTAGTCAGCAATGGAAGTGACATTGGCGAACCCTGGGAATTTATTTGGCGAATTATTAGGTCCAAAAAATGATAAAAAAATCGATCCTTTTTCATCTTTGCGTGGTGGCATTAGGTATATGAGGATCAATATGACCAGGTCTGCCACGATGAAGTGTAAAGATATGAGTTTTAGTATCAAAAGCCCGATTTCGATAATCATATTAACAGTAAGCTTCAAATTAGAGGCGAATCGGTTGCTATTTTTAATTATAAGGAGATCGAAGAGGAAGAGGTATTTTTGGTATTGCAATGGGCATTCCTGGGACTGAGGTATTTTTTCGCATTTCATATTTCAGTTCATAGCAGGATTTTGTTCATCTTTTCAGGAAATGAAGTGAATTAAGTGGTGTACACTTGGAATTTTGTCAAAAGCTTCTTCCTTGAATCCTTGGAGCTTTTTGTCATTCTACGAAGGCATTTCAATAATAATTGTTAATAATAACGTCCTCTTTTATATTTTGCTACCTTGAAGGTTGCTAAAGAAGCCGCATACATGGTTTTAGTAGATGACAGTTTCAGTACAATAGTCGCAACATTTGGTGGAAGAAGATCTATCTATATAACAACATGAAAGCTTTTAAAAGGTCTGGTCATTTCGTATATGTTTCATTTTATATGTAACATTTCACATACTTTCAAATGTAGGTAATTACTTTGGTCCCTAACTTTGGCATTATTGATGCTTGATTGCTTTGGTCCCCAACTTAAATTGTTTGTTTTGCTAAAATACGGGTATATGATATTCCCTAATATTGGAGAAGTGTCCTCTATATTTTATACTACTGCATCAAACATTCCTAGGGGACTACAGTTCAGCTATTATGAGTGAATCTTGTATATGGCATTCCTGAGGCATTATGACTTAACTTCATGGATTCATCAGGTCAAAGTTGAATTGTAGTGGCTGCGAAAAGTTGTTTCTTGATTTGATTCAGCGAAATACTTCTGAATTGTCTCCAACCTCTGTATTTAACTTGCATTTGCGATGAACTCAAGTTATTTGTGAGGTAACAATAACTGTCAGAAAGTTAAGGGCACATGAACGAAAAAGGTATTCCGGAAAGTGGGTTGTCGATGTGTGTAAGAGCAAGAAATTAGAAAATGATAGTGCTTCAAGAAGTTGTATCACTTGCATTTTATCTATTGCCAGCTCCAAATGATCTACTATATGCATAAGACTTGTCCTCAAAAATGGAAGTTTGAAACAAAAAACGTCATTTCAAAGAAGGCTTGGTCCTCCGAAATCGGATGAATCTTGCGGTAGGTCGAACAGGTGGGCACCACCTGATTCATCCAATTTCAGAACACCAAGACTTCTTTGAAACACTGCACACTAAGTCAGTCATCACCCAAAGCCTTAAACAACAACAAACATTGAACTTCAAAACTTCCACTTTTGTAACACATATACATCCTCTCTGACCAGAAACACCTTGTGTCCCCTTGCCTGCACTTATCCTCCTTCAGCACCACCTCAAAACATACCCTGCATACTGCACTTATCAAAACTGCACATCATTGCATACCCTGCATATTACACCACTTCTTATGTAATTTTTAAGTTTCATTCTAGTTCCAAACAATAGGATACGATCACACCTAATAATACATAAATATCAAGTTATTATCAAACAAAACTAATAAACATTTGGATTCAGTGCAGTAGAGAAAACAAGAGGATGCATATATACGAGTTTGTATGTCTTTTAACTCCAGTTCTAGTTCCAAACAGTAAGAGTGACAACCACCCACAACCCCTGCACTAAACAAGAGGAATAATGCGGTGAAAGGTATGCCAGGCAGCTATGGACGATCATTAAGGTATGATAGCACAATTGGAATCTGTCGTAACTCACAGCGCAAGGATAAAATATAATAGAACATATACAACATGTATTAATAGTGAAGCAGAAAACACCAAACTTCCATAACAACTAGAAAGTAATATCCATACATGTGGATAACAACAATGGTGTTTATAAAACTTTGCCTCACTACAGCACTCAGAGAAGAATAACAAATAGCGGAAATCCAAATACTTTATAGTAGGTAAGATAATATGCCAGCCTCTTATACGCCTCTGAACAGCAAGATCGTCCTCACTAAGCTATCACCTGTCACCTGGTCTGCCCATCCAACAATCGGATGAACAACCCAAGGTAATAAGAGGGAAACATAAAACCTTGAGCCAGACAACAGTCTTAGTGAGCGATAAAACAGCTAACTAACATCATCAATAAAGTATATGAGAATGGGTAAATAAACGAACTAATCTACCCACAGCACCAAAGAAGAATTTTACTCCCACCTTTCCCACATCGGGCAGTGATAGCCTTTACATCAAACATTTAAACCATTCATCCATGGAAACCAGAACAACCATTTATTCATGGCAATCAAAATCAACCATCAATAGCACTCATAACATCTAGATTATAGATCTCACATAAACGATCCTAATCGAATTCAACACCCCTCAAGCACAAGCCCCAGAGGCCTAAACCAATATCAGACAAGCACCCAAGGAACATCTCCTTTGATGTTGGATAATCTATGTGAGATGGTACAAACAAAACATTCAGCAAGCATGCCAGACTCTGGCTATCACCACTAATCCTGCTTCGAAACCATCGTTGATCTTATGACTGGCAGAACAATTTGTCATTAGTTGTCAAGGGCCAATGGTAAACCCCAGTTCTAGCTAAAACCCACACGCTATACGATGAAACGTGTCTAGGCCATACACGACGTCTATGGTCCTTGACCATACGACAAAATCGTGTAACCCCCGCTTCGATCCCGCTAGAACCTATGATAACGATAATTCTTCGACCTTCGGTATCTCTAGCCGTCATCGACGGCGACCATCCAAACATTTCCAAAAAATTCAGAACACTTTAGAGTTGTCACCACACTCGTTGTATTATAACTAACAATGAACACATCTCTCCACTTCGACATTCCCTATTGAATTCACTTCGAAGTTATCCTCACTCTTGAACCAAGGATAACCATCAACATAAGGTTCAATATTAATCCATACATAGCATTCAACAAATCACTACGGAAACAGGCTACAACGTTTTTTAACATCAACCATGGCATTTGAAAGCACTGTCAAAAACCCTTCATGACCAAGCTCGACCGACTGGGTTCTTTGAAGTACGACAAACCCTATGTCCAAATATCGACCGACCCATACCCTGAGTCAATGACCGACCAACCACCCAACTAGTGACCGACCGACCCCACAAGTGCCACACGACCCCTCCTTGCACGACCGATCAGAAGTGACTGACCCATATTTGCCCGAAGCTTATTTAACCGACCCATAATTGCCAACCGACCCATATGTTGACCTCCCATATTTGTCGACTGACCTATATGTTGACCGACCCATATTTGTCGATCGACCCATATGTTGACCACCCATATTTTCCGACCAACCTATATGTTGACCGACCCATATTTGCCGACTGACCCATATGTTGGTTGTCCTCCTGTACTACACCTTGTACTACACATTGTACTACACAACCGACCCGTGGCCTGTACAGCCCCAATCCAAGTCCAATTTCGACCAAAACTTCACCAATCGACGATATCGATGAAATCTACTCATCCAATTCATCGAATTCAACCACAAACATGTTATGAAATCATTTAACAACTTAAAAATGACAATTTCGTCATTACTTACGTAAAATTCACCAAAATCATTATAAATGAACATATGAACTAACTTATGGATCTAACTTGCATGAACATATGAAATAGTATAGAAATCACTGGTTTTAAGTTGCTAAATTAGATCTTATGGCGATTCATATGAAAATAGACTTACCATGATGTAGATCTAGGAGAAATCAATTTAAAATGATGGAAATATGTGCATATAACTCATATACTCGCTTGAATCCGTGTGAGAGATGCATATCACTCACCAATTCTCCAAAACAGTTCAAAAACACCCAGTTCTAGATCCGGACAGTGAAGGATTTGATCCAAACTCTTCAATTTGATGGACTCTCCCTTGAAATGAAGTAGATCTAGGAACAATGTAGATCTTTGATTCTCTTATTTAGTTCAAGAAATTTAATGGTGGAATGGTGTCGGAGGACGAAGAAATGGAAGGTCACAAGCTCGTCCAAATGAGAAAATGGAGAAAGTAAACTATTCTCCATTTTTCTCACCCACTATTTATAGCCTCCCACCAACCCACTAATGGGCCTCTCCAAATCAGCTCATTAAGGCTCCAAAAATCTGAACAGCCAATTGTAAAACCTTAAAAAAACAATTTCTCCCAAACCGCTGAGCCAACATTTTAATGTGACCACTCTATGGAAAGGGAATCATCATTTCCTTTCCAATGGCACAGGTCTCAACATTTGATTCATCACCAGTTAAAAGGTATGCGCTATACAAGACTGATAGGGGAAAAATGGTCATAAACAAAATTGGTAAAAATTATGGACATGTCTCACATCCCCATAAGCAACATATTAAAATATGAGAATGATCCAACCCTCAGGGAATAAAATAAAAATATTTTACGATCCTTCGATACGTAAAATGCGGGCTGTTACATTCTCCCCCTTTAGGAATTTCGCCCCGGAAATCCCCACAAATATAAGCAACCACAGCAATTCTGCATGCCTATCATCCATGAGCAGTCAATTCTATCACCCAAACTAGCAGCCATCGAGCCATGCATTCATAGCCTTATCCTAGCATGCGGAATTCTAATAATAACAATAACACAAGTTACATTGACGTAAGGTGATACGACATCAACGGGTCATGCTGACGAAGAGTTCTGGATGGGTCGCCTTCATGCTCTCCTCCGTCTCCCATGTACAATCGTTGTCATCCTCACTCCATTGTATCTTGACCAACTTAATTGTCTTCCTCCTAAGTTGTTTCCTGTCATTCCCCACAACACGATGCTGCTTACGCGGTCTCGCAACTATAGTCTCTATTTCTAGATCTTCAAACTGCTTTAGAGATACCACCACATTCGAATCATGCATGAACTTCCACAGAAATGACACTTGGAAAACATTATGCATACTCGACATTTTCTCGGGTAACTCCAATCTATATGCGAGCTTTCCAATCCGTTAGACAATCGGAAACGGTCCAACGAACCTAGGAGTTAACTTTCCTTTACTTCCAAACCAAACCACATGCTTCAACGGTGAAATCTTCACGAAAACCATATTTCCTTCCAAATTCCAAATCCTTATGAAGCATATCGGCAATCGACATAAATCTTCTGATGATCTTGGGCTGCCTTCATTCGTTGTCGAACGATCTTGATACAATCTGAGGCCTCCCTGATCATCTCTGGCCCAAGTATCAACTTATCTCCAGTTTCTAACCAACATGCTGGAGAATTGCACAGTCTCCCATACAATGCCTCGTACGGTGCCATCCCAATGCTAGACTGGTAGCTACTATTATATGCAAAATCAACAAGAAGATGGAATTTCCACGATCCTCTAAAGTCTAAAACACAAGCTCTCATGAGATCTTCTAAAACTCGCTTAACCCTCTCGGTTTGACCATCAGTTTAGGGATGATAAGTTGTACTCAAACACAACTCAGTTCCCAAAGCTTCTTGCAAACTCTTCCAAAATCCACTCGTAAACAATAGATCTCAGTCACTCACTATGCTATTTGGGATACCATGGAATCGAACTATCCATTTTACATAAAGTTCAGCCAGCTTTGCTGCTATCCTAGTCGATTTTACAGGAATGAATCTTGTACTTTTGGTCAAACGATCCACGATGACCCAAATCCCTTCATTTCCTGCCCTGGTTCTAAGTAGTCCACTGATATCTGCTCCCACTTCCATGTGGGAACCTCCAATGGCCGAAGCAATCCACTCGGCTTCTTCTATTCAGCTTTCACCAACTGATAGTTCATACACTTGGAAACGAACTTTCCAACTCTTGGAAAGGAACTTTCCAATATCCCTCTTCATCCCCTCCTTGTAGTAGACTCGCTTCATGTCCTGATACATCTTGTTACCACCAGGATGAATCATCAACTTTGAGTGATGACATTCCCTCAGAACCTTATCTCTCAATCCGTCGATAACGGGAATAACCAGTCGTCCTTACTTACAAAGCAAACCTTCTCGGTCGATCTCGAACTCTTTATTCTCTGGCTCCAGCTTCGAGATAAACTCGAAAAGCTTTACAACTTGCTTTTGGCTCTCACCAATCCTTTCAATAAGAGTATGTCTTATTGATAAGTTTGCCAACATTTCAGGCTCCAACTCACACCTTGGCCTGAAATCGAATCTTGCCAGATACTCAATGTTTTTCCATTCCGATAATATCGCTCCCAAACTTGCGTGTCTTCGATTCAACGCATCTGCAACTGCGTTACCTTTTCCTGGAGTATATACTATACCAAAATCATATGATGCTAGAAATTTTTGAATTGCCGAAGATTTAAGTCCTTTTGGGAGAAAAGATACTTCAACGACTTATGGTCCATAAACAACTCGAACCGAAATCCCAACAGGTAATGTCTCCACATCTTCAGAGCAAACACAATCGCCGTCAACTCCAAATATTGAGTTAGGTAATTCCTTTCATGCGGCTTCAACTATCGACTCGCGTAGGCCACAATCTTATCCTTTTTCATTAGCACTGCTCCAAGCCCGGTAGCAATTACATCGGTGTATACCACTATCTCTTCATTCCCACTCGCAATGGTCAACTTAGGTGCACTCGACAATCGCTCTTTAAGGGTTCCAAACGCTTGCTCACGCTTTGAATCTCGTGTAAGCACTTGGTTCTTCTTCGTCAATCATGTCAATGGTGCAGCTACCTGTGATAAATCCTTGACAAACCGTCGGTAATAACCAGCCAACCCAAGGAAACTTCTCCCGTCCGTCGCATTCTAAGGTCTATCCCAATCCTGGATTACTTCCAATTTAGAGGGGTCAACCGCTATCCCATTTCCAGAAACAATATGGCCTAAGACCTCACTTCACCTTTCCAAAAGTGACACTTTGAAAACTTAGCCTTCAGCCGATGCTTTCGCAAGATTTCTAACACAACTCTTAAGTGCGTCTTGTGCTTTTCCTCATTCCGAGAGTAAACCGGAATGTCATCCATGAACACAAGCACGAACTTGTTCGACTGATCTCTGAAAACTCTATTCATAAGATCTACAAAATACGCTGGCGCGTTAGTCAAACCGAATGGCATTACCAAACATTCGAAGAAATCGGATGGTGTCCTAAAAGCAGTCTTCGACACACTATCCTTCACCATCCTCAACTGGTGAAATCTTGTTACCAAATCCATTTGAGAAAACACTTTGGCTTCGTGAAGCTGATCGAATAAGTCATCAATCCTCGGCAACGGATACTTGTTCTTCTTGGTCACCTTGTTCAACTCATGATAGTCCACACACAATCTTAACGAGCCATCTGTCTTGGTTGCACACACCGCTGGTGCACTCCATTCGGATACACTCCTTCGAATGAATCCTCTTCCCAAAAGGTCACGAACTTGCATCTCTAACTCTCGTTGTTCCTTAGGCACCATCCACCTAAGAGGCATAACAATTGGTCTAGCACCCTCGACCAAATCGATCCTAAACTCGATCACATGATGAGGTGGCAAACCTTTGACTTCCTCAAAGGCATCCATTAACTTATTAGCGATCAACACCGATGACAAGTCTTCCAGTGGAATTTCAAGCGAATATAAATAGCTCACGAAGACACCATCTTCGAGCTTACAACGAATCAACACCTTTCTCCCTTCATATCCCCGACTCTTACCTCTAGCTTCTCGCAATTCACTCTTGCCGCATACCTCTTGAGCCAATCCATGCCCAAGATGATCCCAAACCCAGCGAAGTTAAGAACAAAGCAATCACACATAAAAGAGCAACCATGACTCAACAACACTAGACCACAACACAAAATGCACAAACTGGATGAACCCCCAACTGGATTAGTCATGATCAAAGGCCTATCATAAATCTCGGGTTCCAAACCCAAGCGGCACACAAGCTCATTATAGATGAAAGAATGTGATGCTCCAGTATCGAACAACACACAAACTGAAACACCATTAACTGAAAGAGTACCTTGCACAATGATACCCTTTCCCTTCTCCTCTGCAGTAGGAGCTCTCGACGAAGATGGCACGACTTCTAAATCATATTCGTTCACAACCTGTTTGCCCTTAGCTGATTCTAGACAATCCTTCTTCTCATGCCCAGGGTTTCCACACTTGAAGCAATTCTTGTAACACCCCATGTCTGATAATGTCATCCACAAAGGGAATGCATTAACTTCCATGAAGCATTATAAGTAAACAGAACAGAATATTACAAGACAGATACGTAAAGTAGTACTTGAAAATTTTATAACTTTATTACAGCAGAAATAGAAATAAGTTTGGTTACATTCTTCAAAATTACAATACCAAAATCCAAGTACACGAGTATCGGTCTTATACCAAAATCCTTCAGAATGCATAATTTTAAAACCATAATTGTAACAACCCACATTCTACGCATCTAGGATCGTAGAATATTTATTTCTTTTTCTAGGTAAGTCGTATGGTCGTGTACTTTTGGGAAACGACTAGTGGGGTCATTTCCCATGTTCATGATTTTTGCCAATTTTTAAATGACCGTTTTGCCCCTAGTTGATCTTGTTTCGTCCATAACTTTTGACTGGAAAGGAATTTTGACCTGAAACCACTTCCATTAGCTCCGGATGATGGTTTCTCTTTCCGTAGAGTGGTCATAATAGCCAAAAGGACTTACCGTTTGGGAGATATGACTAAATTAAGGTTTAAAGGGTTATTTTCAGCTAATTGGGCTTAACCGGGTAATTAGCAGCTAGGCCCAAAGGGGGATTTCGGGATTAGTGGTACTTAGGGGCTGCTAGGGTTATGATTTCGGTTTTTACTTCATTTTCCAGCCGCCTAAGACATTCCTTCAAGTATAGCCATGGCCTCCACCTTCTAATTTCACTCCAAATCACCTCTAATCACTTTCTAATCAAAGATTAAGCAAAACTACATCAAACCAAAGGGGATTAGCACCAAATCAGAGAGAGGGTTGCTGGAACACATAGAGATTGGATCTATATCAGAGGAGTTTCAGTTCTGAAAGTTTAATTGTGTCAAAGGTGAGTGATAGCATCGTTTTGACACTAATTACAGTTGATTAAGGGTAATTAGTGAAGATTAGCGAATTTATACACTAATAAATTCTGGAAAAATGTTTAGAAATTCTGAAATAATATTTCATGCCTCTGTTAGAAAATTTAGACGATTTGATTAAGTTTTACTAAGTATGTGCTTAAACATGATTAAGAAGGATTATGGGAAAATGTGAGGTTTTAGCCACTTTTGATCTATTTTGATTCATTTGGATTGTTGTTTGGTGTTTGTGGTAGCTCTTACACATTGCTATGACTCTATGGTATGTTTTGTGATTGATTAGAATAGCTAGATTAGTCGAAGACGCCGTCGTATGGCGCAAAACACTCGCTAGAAAAGTTGCAGGAAATACTGCAGGGATCCGGATCAGATCGGGTAGGGGATCGGATCGGACATATCCGAACCGGACCAGAGCGTGGTACTTTCTGGAGCATGACGTGAAGAGGCAACAAGGAAGGCCTGGTCGGATCGGAGGGGCGTAGCGTGGGATCGGAAGGAATAAGGAGGACTGAAGTGGAAGAAAGAGGAGCATGGATACCATATTCCGAACCGAACCGAGAGCAATACACGAACCGAACTGATGCTGACGAGACGGAGACGGAGGCACTCAAGCTATGGAGTATCCGAACCGAACCGCTTCAGAATCACCGAACCGAACCGCATGAGGGAGAGCACCGAACCGAACCGCATGAGGGAGAAGGACCCGAACCCAGAGGATGGTGGCACTCCGAACCGAACCGGGGAACATATCCGAACCGAACCGAGCATGGGTGACCGGACCGAACTGGACGTGTACTTTTACTACTCCGTGATGACTCTTCTGAAGACCAACTCCAATTCGACCAAACCCGAGATGCAAAGGAAGTCCAAATGAGAAGTTAGAGCTTAAGATTCAGATGGGGATCAACGAGTTCGCTTCATGGTTGGGCTTTGCTGCGGGACGTGTGCTAAGGAGTTGTCGGTATTCATAACTTTGGTTCACCACTGAGAGATGGATAGTGGACTTGTAGTGATAGTTACACGGGATTGGATTCCGTCATGGCCCAAAGTATTAGGTGACCAAAGTAGTGGATATCGTACGCTTTACGCACTGAGTGAGAGATGTGAGGATGGTTGCTATGGATGATTTGTTTGCTATCATTGTGACATGCACACCCCACCCCCATATTCTTACACTATTTATTATGGCACCTTAGGGTACTGTACGGTATGTGGTACTAACTCTTTAGTTGCAGGTCCAGGTTCAGGTATGGTTTAGTATACCTGTTATTATTCTGTTTAGATGCTTATCGCTCATACCAGACTTTATGTCTGACCCAGAGTTTTATGTCTCCTCTTATTACTCTGGGTGCTCACACGAGCAGACTAGAGACAGGTTAGCTGGTGATGCACGGGTAGATGATCCGGAGACGAGCAGGAGGCTTCCACGTAATATATATAGTATTCTCCCTGTATTGTTGAAGATCACTGCTTGGGCATTGGTGGTGCATCTTCTACTTTAGTTTTCTTTTGTTAGAGATAGTAAATTTGGAAAGTTGTAATAAGCTGTATTTGGATTTCCGCTGCTCTGATGTTGACATTGATTATTAGTTATCAGCTTATGCACTGTCTCTCCTGTTTTATGTCAAGTATGTTATTATTATATTTTATTCCATGCGCTGTGAGACATTCTACAGGTTCCTTGATTAGCTCATTCCCTTCTTTCCTTTCTTTGGCGACCGTTCCGTGCTAGTCGGGCATGTGTACAGCGCACTTCCGGAGGAAATGCAGGCTGGTGCGGAGCGGGCCGCTACACTTGGTATTAGAGCTCTAGATTGCGTAGTTAACCTAGGGAAGTTATCAGGGAGAGATAATATACGTATACGAGAGAGCGTATTTGTGATTACTTTGGTTTTCAAAAGCTATATATATATATATATACTATTAGTAGTATAAGGATGAAGTCGTACTGCACTAGCACCACTATGGAGTCGTTAATCATTTCCTTTTTCAGATTGACGATGAGCCGATATGTTAGAGGTACCGGTAGGGGAGCCAATAATGGGAATGCTGCTGACATGAGGACGATGTTTACTGACCTCATGAGAGAGATGCTTAGAGATGTACAGAGGGCAGCTCCCAATGGTGGAAATGGTGGTGGTCCAATAGTGCAGGCGCCAAGAGTCGACTTCGCCAAGCTGAATAAGGATTATACTAGTCTTGGTGGGAAGCCGTTCCACGGAACGGAGTCGGCCACGGATGTTCCGGATTGGTTGGATAGTTGCGAACGTATCTTCAAGGATTTGGGTATTGAGGATGCAATGAAGAGGAAGCTAGCGTCCCGTCAGCTGCAAGGGCGGGCAATGAATTGGTGGAATGCTCTAAAGGCAGCAACTCCAGAGGATCAGATTACATGGGATCAGTTTAAGGCTCGTTTCTGCGATAAGTTTATACCAGCTGCTCAGAAGTCAGAATTGTTTAGAAAGTTTCTGGAGCTTAAGCAGAATGGAAGGGCAGTTTCAGAGTATGTTGCTGAGTTCGATACTTTATCGAAATATGGGTTATCCCTTATCGACACTGCCGAGAAGAAGAACGAGAAGTTCATAACTGGTTTAGATGAGTACTTGGGGGAAAGGCTTATAAACCACATCGATGAGACGTTTGAATCGATTGTAGGAAAGGCATTAAGGTCAGAAAGTCTTTACCCTAAGCCTAAGACTGAGGTCGCTAATGCATCTGCAAAGGATCCAAAGCCGCAAGCAGGCGGCGGAGGCAAGAATAATTCCCGGACTAAGAGGAAACAAGACCAAACCATGGATGGTCAGAGTAAGAAGAATAAGAAAGATGGCGAGTGCTTTAGTTGTGCAAAGAAGGGCCACTATGCCAGAGATTGTCGAGAAAAGCCTGGGGAAAGGAAGTGCTTTAATTGCGGCCAAGCGGGACATCACAAGAATGAATGTCCACAATCTCCTAGGGAGAAGCAGATCGTGAAAGCATATGCTATCAACGCTATTCCTTCTTCGTCGAATGCCCCAACTGCGGCGCAGAAGGAAAAAGGTGTCGTTATTCGAGGTATGCTTTCTATTTAAGATGTTTCTGTTCGAGTTTTTTTTTATAACAAGGTTTCCCATTCCTTCGTACCTAGTGACCTGGTAGATAGGTTGGAATTGGAACCCGAGATAGTCGATAGACCTTTAGTAGTGACAAACCCGATAGGTGGTTTGACTAGCCTTTGTAGGATTTGTCGTAATTTGGTCTTATCGAGTCATGGATGTATGTTTGTTGTGATTGCTTTATTTTGAGCTTTACTAGGTTTGGCTTGATTTTGGGAGCTGATTAACTCCAAAAGTATAGAGTGAGAGTAGATTGTGAAGAGCCTTGATGACCATTAGAGTGGATGATAGATGAAGGGTGGTATTGGATCGCCTACCTTATGATGAAAATGATAACGGGAGTTAGAGAAGCAAATGTACATTGGATGTACAATAGTTGGTCAGGACTTGGTCATGCGGTCGATGATAATTTCAAGTAAGATTGGCAAGGATAGCCAAAGTCAGTTATGGATGCTTGAGTGTTTGGATGTTTTGCTCATGTCATCTCACGTAGATCGTCTGAACTCGGAGGAGATGTTCCTTGGGTGCTTGTCTGATATTGGTTTAGGCCTCTAGGACTTGTACTCGGGGAATGTCGAGGTCGACTAGGATGGTCTGCATGAGAGATAGGTAGTTGTTGCGATTTTCATTGGATGATATCTTGGTTTACTCGAAGAGTGGTGGGCAGTTGTGACATGATAAGACTATTCGATGGTATGGACTGCCCCGAGTTAGACTCGATAGGGTTATGAGATGACTCGAGTGGGACTCAAGAAAGATGCAAAGTAATGAATCGTTTAGGACCATATGTTAATGTTCTTTTTGAAAGAATAGGATGTGTTCGTTGGTCCAGGAAGGTGCAACGAAGGTTAGGACGATTCAAGTTGGACTTGAACTCGTAAAATAAAATAGATGTTCGATTGATCTTAGAGATGCAACGAATAGGGAGACGACTCACGTTGGACTAGAGTATGTAGGTAAGGAATACTCAAGACTGGGTCTGAGTTATGGGTAATAGATTGACTCGAGTTGGACTCGAGGAGGCTGCAAGGAATTGGATTGGCTCGAGTTAGACTCGAGAGGGCAGCAGGATAATGGATAGGCTTGGGTGGGACTCGAGTGTTTCAGGCGGACTAAAAGCAGGGGTATCTGGGGACGCCCGTTACCTTGGATCCGTTGGACGTGATCTAGTTATCCTTGGAGGATAAACGTGCGTTGGACGTACGGTAGTCCGTTTGGAGGCTGGGGTTCCATTAGTTATTGATGTTGGTTGGACCAGACATATAGGTGTTGATGTATTCAAGGATTTAGCAGGTGATAGATAGGATTTGTTTGATGGATACTATGGTTGCTATGTTTGTTCCTACCTTTCTTCTCGTGATTAGACTATCACCTGTAAGGATCCTGTTAAATGGAAATAGGATAGGTTTGTTGATCATAGCGAGATGATGGGTGTATGATACTTTATGTTAGACTTGAAGTATGTTTGGGCATTGTGGAGCGTCCGTTGATCTTGGAGATTCCACGGATATAGGAGATTCAAGTTGGACTTGGACTCATAGGTAGGGTACCTAGATTCATTGGATGAGTCTAGTTCACCTTTAGAAGGTGAATGTACGTTGGACGTGCAGTACAGATATGGGTAAGGTACCTAGATTCATTAGATGAGTCTAGTTCACCTTTAGAAGGTGAATGTACGTTAGACGTACAGTACGGATATAGATGTAGTGCCTAGGGTCATTGGATGGATCTAGTTTGCCTCTAAGAGGTGAATATACGTTGGACGTGCAGTATGGATGTAGGCAAGATTCGGGTTAGACTTGAAAGGACATTTGGAATGTAGTTGGTAATTTGACGTATATGGTTGGATTACCTAAGAAGATGATAGTACGGACGGATGCCGTAGTACCGGACTAGGTGCGGTAGTTGATGCATTGGGTAGGAGACATGCCAGTTTAGAGGCTATGTTTCTGGAATGGAAGCTACTAGAGTATATCATGGGGCATGACTTCAGACCTAAGTGTGAATTGGATTCAGAAACGCTAGTAAGCTTGACGATTAGATCGATCTGGATTGAGTGGAACAGTTCCAGTCAGAGGAACGATCCTAACCTATTGGAAATCGCCTCTAGGATAAAGATGGGAATCGATGACGAGAGGACGACTGTACTTGGCAAGTAGAGGATGACATAAGAAGGTCGTATTTGAAGCTCTTTGTCTGGTAAGATCTTAGCGGCGATGATTCTTCCTTTGTTAGAAAACCGCATGCTAGGATATGCTTGTTGTACTATCATGTATGTTTGATTGTTTGAAATTGGTTGATAGGCATGCGGGACCATTGTTGTTTCTTAGTTAAGGAATTTCGGGGGCGAAATTTCTTAAGGGGGGGGGGGGGGGAGAATGTAACAACCCACATTCTACGCATCTAGGATCGTAGAATATTTATTTCTTTTTCTAGGTAAGTCGTATGGTCGTGTACTTTTGGGAAACGACTAGTGGGGTCATTTCCCATGTTCATGATTTTTGCCAATTTTTAAATGACCGTTTTGCCCCTAGTTGATCTTGTTTCGTCCATAACTTTTGACTGGAAAGGAATTTTGACCTGAAACTACTTCCATTAGCTCCGGATGATGGTTTCTCTTTCCGTAGAGTGGTAATAATAGCCAAACGGACTTACCGTTTGGGAGATATGACTAAATTAAGGTTTAAAGGGTTATTTTCAGCTAATTGGGCTTAACCGGGTAATTAGCAGCTAGGCCCAAAGGGGGATTTCGGGATTAGTGGTACTTAGGGGCTGCTAGGGTTATGATTTCGGTTTTTACTTCATTTTCCAGCCGCCTAAGACATTCCTTCAAGTATAGCCATGGCCTCCACCTTCTAATTTCACTCCAAATCACCTCTAATCACTTTCTAATCAAAGATTAAGCAAAACTACATCAAACCAAAGGGGATTAGCACCAAATCAGAGAGAGGGTTGCTGGAACACATAGAGATTGGATCTATATCAGAGGAGTTTCAGTTCTGAAAGTTTAATTGTGTCAAAGGTGAGTGATAGCATCGTTTTGACACTAATTACAGTTGATTAAGAATAATTAGTGAAGATTAGCGAATTTATACACTAATAAATTCTGGAAAAATGTTTAGAAATTCTGAAATAATATTTCATGCCTCTGTTAGAAAATTTAGACGATTTGATTAAGTTTTACTAAGTATGTGTTTAAACATGATTAAGAAGGATTATGGGAAAATGTGAGGTTTTAGCCACTTTTGATCTATTTTGATTCATTTGGATTGTTGTTTGGTGTTTGTGGTAGCTCTTACACATTGCTATGACTCTATGGTATGTTTTGTGATTGATTAGAATAGCTAGATTAGTCGAAGACGCCGTCGTATGGCGCAAAACACTCGCTAGAAAAATTGCAGGAAATACTGCAGGGATCCGGATCGGATCGGGTAGGGGATCGGATCGGACATATCCGAACCGGACCAGAGCGTGGTACTTTCTGGAGCATGACGTGAAGAGGCAACAAGGAAGGCCTGGTCGGATCGTAGGGGCGTAGCGTGGGATCGGAAGGAACAAGGAGGACTGAAGTGGAAGAAAGAGGAGCATGGATACCATATTCCGAACCGAACCGAGAGCAATACACGAACCGAACTGATGCTGACGAGACGGAGACGGAGGCACTCAAGCTATGGAGTATCCGAACCGAACCGCTTCAGAATCACCGAACCGAACCGCATGAGGGAGAGCACCGAACCGAACCGCATGAGGGAGAAGGACCCGAACCCAGAGGATGGTGGCACTCTGAACCGAACCGGGGAACGTATCCGAACCGAACCGAGCATGGGTGACCGGACCGAACCGGACGTGTACTTTTACTACTCCGTGATGACTCTTCTGAAGACCAACTCCAATTCGACCAAACCCGAGATGCAAAGGAAGTCCAAATGAGAAGTTAGAGCTTAAGATTCAGATGGGGATCAACGAGTTCGCTTCATGGTTGGGCTTTGCTGCGGGACGTGTGCTAAGGAGTTGTCGGTATTCATAACTTTGGTTCACCACTGAGAGATGGATAGTGGACTTGTAGTGATAGTTACACGGGATTGGATTCCGTCATGGCCCAAAGTATTAGGTGACCAAAGTAGTGGATATCGTACGCTTTACGCACTGAGTGAGAGATGTGAGGATGGTTGCTATGGATGATTTGTTTGCTTTCATTGTGACATGCACACCCCACCCCCATATTCTTACACTATTTATTATGGCACCTTAGGGTACTGTACGGTATGTGGTACTAACTCTTTGGTTGCAGGTCCAGGTTCAGGCATGGTTTAGTATACCTGTTATTATTCTGTTTAGATGCTTATCGCTCATACCAGACTTTATGTCTGACCCAGAGTTTTATGTCTCCTCTTATTACTCTGGGTGCTCACACGAGCAGACTAGAGACAGGTTAGCTGGTGATGCACGGGTAGATGATCCGGAGACGAGCAGGAGGCTTCCACGTAATATATATAGTATTCTCCCTGTATTGTTGAAGATCACTACTTGGGCATTGGTGGTGCATCTTCTACTTTAGTTTTCTTTTGTTAGAGACAGTAAATTTGGAAAGTTGTAATAAGCTGTATTTGGATTTCCGCTGCTCTGATGTTGACATTGATTATTAGTTATCAGCTTATGCACTGTCTCTCCTGTTTTATGTCAAGTATGTTATTATTATATTTTATTCCATGCGCTGTGAGACATTCTACAGGTTCCTTGATTAGCTCATTCCCTTCTTTCCTTTCTTTGGCGACCGTTCCGTGCTAGTCGGGCATGTGTACAGCGCACTTCCGGAGGAAATGCAGGCTGGTGCGGAGCGGGCCGCTACACTAATCCCCAACATAAACTGCCATAAGAAGGTAGAGTCAAAGGCAAGCAATACTTCAAGCACTTCAAGTAGAGAGAATATGAATCAAGTTCCTATGTTTCCACCATGAGCACCTAGGGGGGGGACGGAAAGAAAAAGAGGCGAAAACAAACGAGGCCAGACATAAAGTTTGGTGAGTCCAGTAAATTTTAGCATATAAACAGATAGTAGTATCATGACATGTAAATAAAGCTGGATGAGAGATTACAACAACAAGAGTAGCAGGTATGCTTAAATTAAACAGAAGAAACAGAATGATATAGACCAAGATATGTTTCCTACCTATATCTTACTTCTCTGCACTAATACTTAGTATAACAGGATTAGGTGTCACTCTAATGTCTAAACTGAAATAGAAACGGAAACAGAATAATCTCTACAGAAACAGAATGCTAGTAATGGGCCTTTACCACCCCAACAGAGACAGAAGGTACAGAAACAGAATGCTAGTAACGGGCCTTTACCACCCCAACTAATGGGCCTTTACCCCCCAACAGAAACCGACAGTACAGAAACAGAATGCTAATAATGGGCCTTTACCACCCCAACTAATGGGCCTTTACCACCCCAACAGAAACTGATAGTACACCAACAGAAACAAACAGAACTAGGTGTACCCTAAATTCTACCCCAAGCGATCGGCTCCCTAATACATAAATACCCTGTGTCGGCCCCATAGAAGGGTGTATCATTCCCTAAAGTGGCAACCTATAGACACAGACCTATTTACAGATGTCACAGTGTCTTACATCCTCAGAGCAAACCGGATCCATGCACACACATGACCCGGTTGGAATGCGCCATCGACACCCCTCGCCATTATCAGAGTGAACCTCTTACAATTAGTTCAGTAAGCATGCCCGGACGCCTCCTAGTGTTGGGTCATAGTTTTGATACCAGAAAAGGGTTACTGGCTAATATGGGTCCCGCACAACAGATGACATAAGTAATTTCCCCACCTAACCTTGTGTCCCCAGACTAACAGATTTCAAATTAAGTTGCTTACAGATTTCAGATGTACAAAGTTCAGATTAACTAGTTCTCAGATCATACATACAGGTTAACAAATTTTCAGACTGATGGATCATATATACAGATTAACAGACTTACAGATTGTTTCACCTAACCTTGTATTGGGCCTACAGATTTACGAAACGGGTTTATTAGATTCATCCGCCCAGTTGATTTAACCTTATCCACCCAACACGTTTTAGGCATCATATTTATCCTAGATTTGCATTAATTAATTACTAATGCACAGACCTCTCACATTAGGTCGGTAGCTTGTGGCCGTTGGATGTGCCGGGCGGTTCTGGGCAGACTTCTGCCATAAGCCAGACCTAACCTCGTGTCTTAGCACCTTTTAGTTATGCCTACGACCTCTCACATTAGACTGACAGTTTGCGGTTGCTAGTTAAGCTGGTTGTGTCCGGGCAGGCCTCTACTGCAAACAGAGTCTAACCTCCTGTCTCAGCATTCTTAATTTTAGCTAAAGTATTCATTCACAGATTATGCCAATATCAAACTAATTATGCCAATTCAACAAATTAAACGTCTTTACAAGGTACAGCAGATTATGCAAAGATCTATTAACTTGTTTTGCTCTATTTTAGATTGAGCCTACAGATTTTCATATCCCAAATTACCGTATTCAGTTTTCAACAGATTTAATCATCCCTTAAAATTCCATTGACATACCTTGCCTAATCATAAAATTAAGCCTAATTTTACATGCCCAAATTTCATTCATAATTCACAATATAACATATGCCCCAAATTTTAGTTAAATTTACACAGTACAGAATATTCTCCAAAAACCCCCAAATCATGAAATAGAATACGAATTATGCCAAATTATAGCCTTTGATTTCAGCGTATGCCAAATATCCAAAATCCCCATTTAGGCGTATTCCCATTTAATAGTTATCCTATTATAATATAAGTATTTGCGCCTAAGTCATATACACAATAATTCTCCTTCTTCCAAATCACAGACTACCATATATAGTATGCCCAGATCCAGATCTTAAATTACAACATATGTTCTTTTCTCAAATCAGTCACAAATCAGTCATGTCTAATTATGCATCATTCACTATTTTCCCCAAATTTAGCGTTCGTGCGTCAATTTCTTATGAGATTTGGCTCAGGCTCGTGGCAGCCTAGCTATAGAACAGAAGGAAGGAAGAGATACAGAATAGTTACTATAATATTAATAAGATAGATCTACACAGAAAAACAGATCTGATAAACAAGAATATGCATAATCTCAAATTTAGAATTATAACCATGTCAAGATCATAATTAAATTTCATATCTGAAAATAATTGTACTCACCTTGGTTGGATTGTAAAAGAAAAAGGATTGTAGTTGTTCTCTTTTAATCCTATTCAGATTGTAAGAAGAAGAAGCACTAGTTCTAGCTTAGGTTTCAACAGAGTAGAGACGCCATTAATTTATTTTAATCAGAACTGAGGCAGCATAGCGTTACAATGGTTTGGTGTGGAGAGAAAGTGGGGTTTGGGGGTGTTTAAATAGAATAGGGATCAACGAATTTGGTCAGAATGGGCGTCCAAATGCATAAAAACGAACCTGTCTTCGGATCTGAAAATAGGGGGGAGGTCGACCCCCTGGTCGACCTATGTGACCCAGGTCGAACCCCTGTTCGACCTGGGTCCTGGGCGGGAAATTTCTAGCCCAGTCCGGGTGTGTGATTTGAATTTCGAACTTAAATCTGAGCTGTTTTAATTAATTTAAATTTTCTGAAACTTCTGAAGGCCATAACTTCTTCATATGGAGTTCGATTTACGCAAACTCAGACTCTATCTCAAGCAGAATTCCGAGACAAACGCAATGGCGTAACCTATTTCCCTCAACTCTTCTTTTAAAAATCAAGTATACTTTGTTTTGTTACTTTTATGTTCACAGAAAATGCTGGGTGTTACATTCTCCCCTCCTTAAAGGATTTCGTCCCCGAAATCTTCAAGTTTAGAAGAATGTGTCCTACCATCCAATCACCCATCTACTCAGCCATCATCCACAAGCATCCATTGTCCTTAAAAAACTTCAAATGTTGTATGAACATATGCAAAAGTGTGTGTACATGTCTCTTATCTAATGCAAAGATCAGGCGGTCTACTGATTCAGTTGACCTCTTCAATGCGAATTATGTTGGTGTCATGAGTCTAATTATGTGTGCAAGAAATCCTATTTGATACACATCATTTCTATATGAGTGCATAACCATTCATCCAAAGGCAACATCCATGTGATGAGTCAATCATTTTGCATCCACAAAAATTGAAAAATGCGCACACATCCATACGCATTATTAGAATGCTTTTTAGCCGATCTAATGCCTAGTGTGTGTATATGCATCCACGAGCAACCACTTGCATCCACTTGCAACCATCAAACATAACATGTCTCAAACACATGTTTACACTCATTAGTTTCTACCTAAAGGTCGAAGACTTAATCGATAGGATACAGCCAAGTGATAGAAGCAAGTACAATTAAAACAAAAGTTCTGTTCCCATTAGACATTGGTTAAGAGAATAAATCTCTAAGTATCTACCCCGAAGACCGAAATCAACATCAGATTGACACTCAGAGAATTACTCCCATTAAACAATCTCAAAACTGGAAATCTACTTCACGCTTCGAGTAAAAACCCTATCCTTTTCAGAAATATTCAGATACTTACAGACTACTGGTACAGATCAGATTATCAAAACCTAGAATGTATGCGTCATAGTCAACTTAACGCCCAATACAGATACCCCCAACTTATCACAAACAGATAAGTCGTAACCCTTATTGGGTTTGAGACTATAGCGGGATCTGAAAAAAGACTAGTATTAAAGTGCAGAGTCTCAATTACAGAATCAAAATGCCAGAATCAAAAAGAGTTTTAACTCAATAATCAGATAAGGAAACTAAACCTTCTACAAAAATTTTCCTATCTCTATACTATCCAGCAGCCACGTGAGCATTCACCTGCCCTTCAGAAGTAGGTCCTGTCCTCGGCCCTTGCCCTCGTTTCTTCGGACAGTCCCTAGTGAAATGTCCCATCTCACCACAGTTGAAGCAAGTGCCCTTCCTCTTTCTGTAATCCTTGTTTAGATGAGTCAAGCTTCCACAAGTAAAGCACTTTTTCTCCTTCTTATCTTCAGACTTTTCATCCTTCTTTTGTGTTTCCTTTTTGGGCCATGCTTTCTTGTTCTGTGGTCCTTCAAGCTTTTCCTCTTTTTTCTCACTTTTGTCTTCCTCTTCATGCATCAATGCCATGTCAACCAATTTCTCGAAGGTAGCCCCCATAGGAATGTGGGTCATAGCCAACCCATGTAGCGGCTCATTCAAACCTTTAACGAATCTCAGGGCCTTCTTTCCAGGTGTGTTCAGTAAGTCTAAGCCTAATCTCGCCAACTGATTGAACTTGTTAACGTACTCTTTTACTGATAAAGTCCCTTGCTTCAACGCCAAGAACCTCTCCATGTATTAATTCTCTTCTGCTCGTGAGAGAAATTTCATCTCGAACCTATGCCTGAAATCCATCTACGTCTCCACTGGACGCTCTCCATTCGTGACCTCCTACCAAAACGAGGCTTCATCCTTCATTAACCAAGCAGCTAATTGGACCTTCCTTCCATCTTCTATCTCGAAGATACCAAACAAATCTTCCACCTCCTTAATCCAATTTCGAGCTTCAACAAACGTCTCTGACCCATGAAAAGGTTTCCCGCCCATTGCCCGAAAGTCTTTGCATATCTTCGAAACAGTATCAACGCGGGGAGGGGGAGGAGGAGGAGCGGCTGCAGCTGGGGGAGGAGGAACGTGTGCTAAGCCTGCGGCGGTGGCCCTAGCCTCCAGGTACCTTCTGAACCAGGTTGGTATCTGTATGCCCTCGGGTATCTCGGGTACCCCAGACATGCTGAAAAGAAAAAGGAAGAGATTCAAAACGGAGAATCGAAAGACAGATATATGGCTTTTGGGGATTATGTTTTTCAGAACAAACTTTACTTTTGAAAATACATCCTTTTTAAAACCTTTTTGAAAATAGTTTTCAATTTTTTTTACCAAATCTGGTAACCTTCAGCTCTGATACCAAGTGTAACACCCCATGTCCGTTAATGTCATTCACAATGGGAATGCATTAAATTCCATGAAGCATTATAAGTAAACAAAACAGAATATTATAAGACAGATACGTAAAGTAGTACTTGAAAATTTTATAACTTTATTACAGCAAAAACAGAAATAAGTTTGGTTACATTCTTCAAAATTACAATACCAAAACCCAAGTACACGAGTATCGGTCTTATACCAAAACCCTTCAGAATGCATAATTTTAAAACCATAATCCCCAACATAAACTGCCATAAGAAGGTAGAGTCAAAGCCAAGCAATACTTCAAGCACTTCAAGTAGAGAGAATATGAATCAAGCTCCTATGTTTCCACCCTAAGCACCTAGGGGCGGGGGGAGGGGAACAGAAAGTAAAAGAGGCAAAAACAAACGAGGTCAGGCATAAAGTCTGGCGAGTCCAGTAACTTTTAGCATATAAACAGATAGTAGTATCATGACATGTAAATAAAGCTGGATGAGAGATTACAGCAACAGGCATAGCAGGTATGCTTAAGTTAAACAGAAGAAACAGAATGATATAGACTAAGATATGCCTCTTACATATAACTTACTTCTATACACTAATACTTAGTATAACAGGATTAGGTGTCACCCTAATGTCTAAACTGAAACAGAAACGGAAACAGAATAATCTCTACAGAAACAGAATGCTAGTAATGGGCCTTTACCACCCCAACAGAGACAGAAGGTACAGAAATAGAATGCTAGTAATAGGCCTTTACCACCCCAACTAATGGGCCTTTACCACCCCAACAGAAACCGATAGTACGGAAATAGAATGCTAATAATGGGTCTTTACCACCCCAACAGAAACAGATAGTACACCAACAGAAACAAACAAAACTAGGTGTACCCTAAATTCTACCCCTAGCGATCGGCTCCCTAATACATAAATACCCTGTGTCGGCCCCATAGAAGGGTGTATCCTCCCTAAAGTGGCAACCTATATTCATAGACCTATTTACAGATGTCACGGTGTCTTACATCCTCAGAGCAGACCGGATCCATGCATGCACATGACCCGGTTGGAATGCGCCATCGACACCCCTCGCCATTAGAATGAACCTCTTACAATTAGTTCAGTAAGCGTGCCCGAGCCCCTCATAGTGTTGGGTCATAGTTTTGATACCAGAAAAGGGTTACTGACTAATATGGGTCCCACATAACAGATGACACAAGTAATTTCCCCTCCTAACCTTATGTCCCCAGATTAACAGATTTCAGATTAACTTGCTTACAGATTTCAGATGTACAAAGTTCAGATTAACTAATTCTCAAATCAGACATACAGGTTAACAAGTTTTCAGACTGATGGATCAAATATACAGATTAACAGACTTACAGATTGTTTCACCTAACATTGTATTGGGCCTACAGATTTACGGAACGGGTTTATTAGATTCATCTGCCTAGTTGATTTAACCTTATCCACCCAACACGTTTTAGGCATCATATTTATCCTAGATTTGTATTAATTAATTACTAATGCACCGACCTCTCACATTAGGTCGGTAGCTTGTGGCCGCTGGATGTGCCGGGCGGTTCTGGGCAGACTTCTGCCACAAGCCAAACCTAACTTCGTGTCTTAGCACCTTTTAGTTATGCCCACGACCTCTCACATTATACTGACAGTTTGCGGTTGCTGGTTAAGCCGGTTGGGTCCGGGCAGGCTTCTACTGCAAACAGAGTCTAACCTCGTTGTTAACCCGCTTTTTAGTTAAAGCAGACATACAGGGAATCTCTGATCAACAATACGCTCCAGTATTGGAAACATTGTCAGAAGACAGGAAGCGATTTGGTCGAAATCGCATCACAAACAAAGAAAGGCCCGAAATTCCTATCAGATGACCTTTTTTGGGCCCGAAAACAGCGATTACGGAGCTAAGCTTTGTAATGCTTGTAGATCTCTGAATCAGCTTCAGTTTGAGCTTTGGTTTGGCTCAGTCGGACTTACGGTTTGGAAGTTATGCTCGTTTCCGTGAACGCATGCAGAACCGAAAACATGGATTTTGGAGTTACCTTCACCACGCATCGGTTCGGATCGGATCACTTCTGTCGGGTTGGTTCAAATGACACAAAAGAAAATAACGAAGAGGCTTAACATTGGACGGGGCCTCGGATCGGATTGGATCCGCTCCAACCCCACGCTTCAAAGAGACTCAAACTTCGACTCCAGCTCACTTCGGTTCGGATCAGACCATCAGAACCCGAACCGCCTTGCTCTGCACAGAAGCGCTCGACACGTCTTCGGTTCGGAGGTTCCACCTCGGTTCGGATCGGACCCGAACCGATCTGACCCCTATTGACCTGCTGCTACACTTCGGATCTGACCTATTCTTAAGGAGCCAATACCTCCTACTCTCATGAATCGAGCTCCACCTGTCCTAGCACGATTTAAAGACCACTTCTCCACTACTTCCGAGATGGCCTCACCACCCTCCACGTGGCGCCTTCGAACCGGACCGCTCCAGGGCTATGCAAGGCTCCTCTACGCCTATAAATACACCATAACATAGACATTTGAAGGGATCTCTTTTGGCTTTCACTCATCATGGCTTCCACCATTACTTCACGCAAGGCCATTGCTCAATAAGGAAGCCAACTTCCACATTACAACATGAGGTTATCGTGTATAAATTCATTCTCTAATCTTCTCTTCTTTTGTAACACAAGGCCATTGTGTATAAACTGCAAACAAACAATATTGTAATAGCTTCTTAGGATTTAAGAAACTATAAAGTGGACGTAGGCTTGGATTGAGCTGAACCACTGCAAAAATCTTGTGTGTCTCCTCTTATTTTTTCTGCTTTTTCTATATTGATCTGTGATTGTGAGGTTTTCACATGACATTTGGGTGTTAGGCCTAAAATTCGGTCTAACACTCGTGTCTCAGCATTCTTAATTTTAGCTAAAGTATTCATTCCCAGATTATGCCAATATCAGACTAATTATGCCAATTAAACAAATTAAACTTCTTTACAAGTTACAGCAGATTATTCAAAGTTCTATTAACTTGTTTTGATCAATTTTAGATCGAGCCTACAGATTTACATACCCCAAATTATCGTATTCAGTTTTCAACAGATTTAGCAGATTAGGCAATTTAGCAGATTTAATCATCCCTTAAAATTCCATTTACATACCTCGCCTAATCATAAAATTACATTAATTCACAATATAACATATGCCCCAAATTCTAGTTAAATTTACACAGCACAGAATATTCTCCAAAAACCCCAAATCATGATATAGAATACGAATTATGCCAAATTATAGCCTTTGATTTCAGCGTATGAAAAATATCCAAAATCCCCATTTAGGCGTATTCACATTTAATAGTTATCCTATTATAATATAGATCTTTGCGCCTAAGTCATATACATAATAATTCTCCTTCTTCCAAACCACAGACTATCATATATAGTATGCCCAGATCCAGATCTTAAATTACAACATCAAATCAGTCACAAATCAGTCATGTCTAATTATGCATCATTCACTATTTTCCCTAAATTTAGCGTTCGTGCGTCAATCTCTTATGAGATTTGGCTCAGGCTCGTGGTAGCCTGGCTATAGAACAGAAGGAAGGAAGAGATACAGAATAGTTACTATAATATTAATAAGATAGATCTACACAGAAAAACAGATCTGATAAACAAGAATATGCATAATCTCAAATTCAGATTTATAACCATGTCAAGATCATAATTAAATTTCATATCTGAAAATAACTATACTCACCTTGGTTGGATTCTAAAAGAAAAAGGGTTGTAGTTGTTCTCTTTTAATCCTATTCATATTGGAAGAAGAAGAAGCACTAGTTTTAGCTTAGGTTTCAGCAGAGTAGAGACGACATTAATTTATTTTAATTAGAACTGAGGCAGCATAGCGTTACAATGGTTTTCTGTGGAGAGAATGTGGGGTTTGGGGGTGTTGAAATAGCATAGGGATCAACGAATCTGGTCAGAATGGGCGTCCAAATGCAGAAAAACGAATCTGTCCTCGGATCTGGAAATAGGGGGAGGTCGACCCCCTGGTCGACCTATGTGACCTAGGTCGACCCCCTGGTCGACCCTGGGCGGGAAATTTCCCACCCAGCCCGGGTATGTGATTTGAATTTCGAACTTAAATCTGAGCTGTTTTAATTAATTTAAATTTTCTGAAACTTCTGAAGGCCATAACTTCTTCATACGAAGTCCGATTTACGCAAATTCGGACTCTATCTCAAGCAGAATTCCGAGGCAAACACAATGGAGTAACCCGTTTCCCTTGATTCTTCTTTTAAAAATCAAGTATACTTTGTTTTGTTACTTTTTTGCTCATAGAAAATATGGGGTGTTACAATTCTTCCCAACTTTGGGATTCTTACAATCCTTGGAAAGTGGCCCTTCTTCCAGCAGTTAAAGCCAGCCACCTCTCCCTTCTGCTTCTTCTGGACATCCTTTCCCTTCTGTTGTTGTTGCTTCTTCTTCTTATTATTACCACCCTGTTGTGGCTTTGGAGCTTCCTCGGATGCATCAACAACCACTTCCTCTTTCGGAAACAAGCTCTCATGTCTCATGGCTTTTTCCATAAGCTTTTCAAATGAATCATCAAGATGCTCCACCAATGGTCTTCGTATGTAGGTATCCAGACCCATAACAAACTTTTCGTTCTTCCGACAGGGCATATCAATGTATGAACAAGCATATCTGGATAAGGCCTCGAAATTAGAAACAAAGTTGAGCACAGAACGACCATTCTGTTTCAGCTCTACGAATTTCTTGAAAAAGCAGACTTTTAAGCAGTGGAGATAAACTTCGCCTCAAACTTAGCTTGGAATTGCTCCCATGAAATATCTTCCTCTGAAATCTCAAGTGTAACTGAATTCCACCACCCCATGGCCCTGCCTTGCAACTGCCTTGATGCAAGCTTTCTCTTAGTTGCATCATCCAACCCCAAGTCTCCAAAAATATGGGCACAAGAATCCGTCCACCTCTGAACCTCTTCAGATGGTTCCATTCCTTTGAATGGATTTCCTCCTAGAAATGTATAATCTTTACACAGCTTCGCAAAATCCACAACCTTAGGCAACTGAACACCTACATCTACCGTGGCTGCCACTAGAGCAGGTACCCTTCACATAAATGCTTCCATCATGGCCTCGGACATGGTTGGGTAGCCTAGTGCACCGCCATTACCCCCTCCAGGCATAGCCCCTTCCCTAGTAGTATGTCTTGAAGCACGTCGACTCATTCTAAATCCGCAAATTAGAATGATTAGCCACTAGGAAGAAAAGCTGCTAAAGAAGTACGATGCTACTATACTACATAGTATCATGTAGTATACATCCAACTGAAATCTACAAATATGTCTCTCATGCATGATTACGTCTTCAAACTTTAGCTAAAATTGTTAACCAGAGCACTAATACCAAATGTGACGTCTGCCCACAACCACTGCACTAAAAATGAGGAATAATGCGCTGAAAACGATCATCAAGGTATGATAACACAATCGGAACCAGTCGTAACTCACAGCGCAAGGATAAAATAAATAGAACATATACAACATGTATTAATAGTGAAGCAGAAAACACCAAACTTCCATAACAACTAAATATCCATACACGTGGATAATAACAATAGTGTTTATACAACTTTGCTTCACTACAACACTCAGAGAAGAATAACAAACAGCGTAAATCCAAATATTATATAGTAGGTCAGATAATACGCCACCCTCCTACTCGCCTCCGAACTGCAACATCGTCCTCACTAAGCTATCACCTGCCACCTAGTCTGCCCATCTAACAATCAGATGAACAACCCAAGGTAATAAGAGGGAAACATAAAACCTTGAGTCAGGCAATAGTATTTTTAAGCGATAAAATAGCTAACTAACATCATCAATAAAATATATGAGAATGGGTAAATAAATGAAGTAATCTACACACAACACCAGAGAAGAACTCAACTCCCACCTTCCCCACATTGGACAATGATAGCCTTTACATTAAACATTTCAACCATTCATCCATGGAAACTAGAACAACCATTTATTCATGACAATCAGAAACAATTATCAATAGTATTCATAGAATCCAGATTATAGATCTCATGTAAACCATCCTAATCGAATTCAACATCCCTCAAACACAAGCTCCAGAGACCTAAACTAATATTAGACAAGCACCCAAGGAACATCTCCTTCGACGTTGGATAATCTACATGAGACGGTACAAATAAAATATCCAGCAAGCATGACAGAATCTGGCTATCACTGCCAATCCTTCTTTGAAACCATCGTTGATCGTATGACTGGCAAAACAATTTTCCATCAATTGTCAAGGGCGAATGGTAAACCCCAGTTCTAGCTAAAACCCCACACGCCATATGACGAAATGTGTCTAGGCCATACATGAGGCCTAAGGCACTTGACCATATGACAAAATCGTGTAACCCCTGCTTTGAGCCCACCAAAACCTACGATAACGATAATTCCTCGGCCTTCAGTATCTTTAGTCGTCATCGACGGCGACCATCCAACCATTTCCAACAAACTCAGAACACATTAGAGTTGTCACCACACTTGTTGTATTACAACTAACAACGAACACGTCTCTCCACTTCAACATTACCCATTGGATTCACTTCGAAGTTAACCTCACTCTTGAACCAAAGAGAATCATCAACATAAGGTTCAATATCAATCCACACATAGCATTCAACAAATCGCTACGGAAACAGGCTACAACGTTTTTACCAGCAACCATGCATTTGAAAGCGCTTTCAAAAACCCTTCATGACCAAGCTTGACCGACTAGGTTCTTTGAAGTACGAGCGACCCTATGCCCAAATCTCGACGGACCCATACCCTAAGTCAATGACCGACCGACCACCCAACTAGTGACCGACCGACACCTCAAGTGCCACAACGACCCCTCCTTGCACGACTGACCAAAAGTGACCCACCCATATTTTCCCGAAGCTTATTTGACTGACCCATAATTATCGACCGACCCATATGCTGACCACCCATATTTGCCGACCGACCCATATGTCGACCGACCCATACGTTGACCACCTATATTTGTCGTCCGACCCATATTCGCCGAACGACCCATATGCCAACCAACCCATATTTGTCGACCGACCCATATGTTTATCGTCCCCCTGAACTACACGAGCGACCCATGGCCTGTAAAGCCCCAATCCAAGTCCAATTTCGACCAAAACTTCGCCAATCGATGATATCGCTGAAATATACTCATCCAATTAATCCAATTCAACCATAAACATGTTATGAAATCATTTAATATCTTGAAAATGACAATTTCATCATTACTTATGTAAAATTCACAAAAATTATGATAAATGAACATATGAACTGAATTATGGATCTAACTTTCATGAACTTATGAAATAGCATAGAAATCACTGGCTTTAAGTTGCTAAATTAGAACCTATGGCGATTCATATGAAAATAGACTTACCATGATGTAGATGTAGGAGAAGTCGATTTAAAACGAAGAAAATATGTGCATACAACTTATATGCTTGCTCGAATCCATGTGAGAGATGCATATCACTCACTAGTTCTCCAAAACAATTCAAAAACACCTAGATCTAGGTCCGAACAGTGAAGAATTTGATCCAAACGCTCCAATTTGATGGATTCTTCCTTGAAATGATGTAGATCTAACTTCGAACGATGTAGATCTTTGATTCTTTTATGTAGATCTAGAATTTTAATGGTCGAAAGGTGTAGGAGAATGAGGAAATGGAGGATCACAAGCTCCTCCAAACGAGAGAATAGAGGAAGTAAATTATTCTCCATACCTCTCACCCCTTATTTATAGCATCCTACCAGCCCACTAATGGGCCTCTCCAAATCAGCCTACTAAGGCTCCAAAAACCTGAACAACCAACTGTAAAACCTTAAAACAGCGATTCCTCCCAAACTGCTGAGCCAAAACTTTAATGTGACCACTTTATGGATAGGGAATTAGCATTTCCTTTCTAATGGCATAGGTCTTAACATCTGAATCATCACCAGTTAAAAGTTATGCCCAGTACAAGACTGACAAAGGAAAAATAGTCACAAACAAAATTGGTAAAATTTTTAAGCATGTCTCATATCCTCATAAGCAACATATTAAAATATGAGAATGACCTAACCCTCCAGAAATAAAATAAAAATAATTTACGATCATCTGATACATAAAATGCGGGCTGTTACAATAGGATCCTTAGTTTTCGCTTTAGCTGGAGTAAGATTCAAGTAAAGGCCTTTAAGTACTGCACATACATACATACAATGTATGCATTGACGTATTCTGATCAATAAAATAAGCTTACTTGATCGCCTTCAAATAATTCAGATCAGTTCTTCATGGTTGCGAGTTTGTATGATGTTTCATATGGCAAGTTGAAGGTTAAACTGGAGAGAGACCAAAGCGCAGCATATATAAGTGCACAACAAGTCAATAAACTCACAAGCAAGTCAGCAACAATTCAAACAACTAAATAAACTCCAAGAATTTATCTTTTAATCTCCAAACATATTGATTTGCTTAAGATACATCTTCCATTAATCAACATATAATTTCGGAAATTTAATTCCATAAAATCAATCGAGTCATTCGTCATGAAATTAAATTCCAGAAAGTTTGAATATTTCAAACTCGACAAAATCGGAGCTACGAATCACAACCAGATCTAATGTTGAAATTAGAGATTATTTAGGGATTCGAAACCCTATAAATTCATATGAATTCATCACAGGCAAAGGTGGGATTGAAATCGAACAACAAAACAATAATCAAAAGTAAAAAGGGGCAAAATCACATACTAATTTCAGAGATCGATTTCATCTCATCAAGACTAGGATCGAAGATTGTCGGAGCACTAGTAGCATTCGAGAAATCGATGACAAGAGGAGAAGTTGTAATTTGAAGCAATCAGAGGCTCGAATCAAAGAAGCTGAAATCGAGATTTGTTAAGGAGGGCAAAATCCTAATTTTCGATCGGCCATTAAAGTTTAAGTCGATTGTATTTTTTCTTAAGTGAAAATAGAGTGAATTACTTTCCAATGGGAAAATGAAAATTTGGGGCAAAGAAGCTGAGACGATGAAGGAAAATCAGAATTACGCGGATCGGTAACATGGACCGTTGGATCATGTTGATGAAGACTGGTAATTTTATTCATGTGGCTACTGCAACACATGGTTGATATCTATGCTTACACATTGAAGTGTGTGTTGCAATAGACAAAAATCAGCATAGCTGTGCCAACATTTTAACTGGAACACCTTGTATTTTCGTTGTAGTAGGTCATCTATGGCATAGTGATAGAACCAACATGCCCTAAACATACCCCCTACTCTATGCCAAGAAGACATGAATCATTACAAGGAGATTATTAGTGTAAGAAGCTTAAATTATAAATGGAGGGTTCACCAAAGATTAGGATGAAGAGATTAGTATTTTTGCTAGTTTAGGAATGTTTTGAGCAAACCAAATATGGTTGGGAGCTAGGCAGATGAACGGTCTCGAAGTTATGGAAAACCAAAAAATAAGCTAGGGTGTTTAGTAAGAGGAGGATTAGGTGCTTACATAGTCATGTGGTGTGGTACAACATAAGACAAAAAATATGTTGAACCCAGACCGGCAACATATGCTTGTTATGTCTGAATCGCATTGAATATGTGTGTACTCACTTTCTCTGGATTACATTTCTACTACAATTGTTGTTATAAAATTGACTGGAGATGTTTGCCTAAATTTTATGCAGACATTAAGAAAACAAATGCCAAACAAACTAATCGTTATGGATATGTAATGTTGTACGAAACTAGCATTATATATATATATAGGATCAAGAGCAACCCAAATAGTGTAGCACCCCTTTAGCCCCCTGATTTCCACTATACATTTCGTTTCTCTCACCTCCCACTAACTCTCTCTCCTTCCACTAACTTTTTTAATATAAATGTATGGCCATAAATGGGGTGCATTTGGGATGCTCCCAAATAGGGATGCCATGGAACCCTCATATATATATATATATATATATATATATATATATATATAGAGAGAGAGAGAGAGAGAGAGAGAGAGGCAGGTTCAATGGCACCCGAAATTGTGGAGCATCCCTTTGGCCTCCCTATTTTCCACCACACATTTCTTCCCTCTCTTCTTCCACTCATTCTCTCCCTCCCACTTACTTTTTTTAATATAAATGAGAGGTGGAAATCAGGGGGCATTTGGGGTGCTCCATTTTTGGGGTGCAACCGAACGCTTGCCATATATATATATCTATTAATAATAATAATTTGAAATTTCTTGAATAGTGAAGATGAATGTTTTCTAGTTTATCAAGAGTAGTTCATCTAATGCTAATTTAATTAAACATTTAATTTATCTAATGCAAATTTAATATAGCATTCAATTTTATATAACGTTATATTGATATAAAATCTACTGTCATCCAGACAAAATTTTAAATTGTGTCCTTTAGAGTAAAACATGTCATAGGTTTATCCTATAAAATAATTCTCTTTTTATTATTTTTCTTTTTACCTCTATTTGAATTCTAAATTTTAGGAAGAGCTAGGTATTGTGATCCAAACATTATGATTTTGAGATATTGAGTCCACACAAAGCTACTAAATATAGGAATATAATACAAGTGTTCTTAGGTTTATAAGTCTAAGCAACTAATTATTTAAGTCATTTAGTAATATTTAGGAGGAAGGACTGTAGATACATATTTTTTTGAGTTTTTTCCCATAGTTTTTTATTTCTGCATTTTATTTATTTCTTTATTTATGATATGTTTAAATATTCTATTCACACACCCCTTCCTTTTGGGCTTATGTAAAACTCCGAAATTTTAACGACACTAAAAGAGGATAAATTAGATAATAACTAATTTAATATTCATAATTAAGCAAAACAGATTGCGCAAATGCGTCCGTCTCGAAATTCTGGTCAAGATAGACATTTGGTTTGCGTAAACTAGACATCGTATGAAGAAGTTATAAGGATTTTAAGTTTGTATACACGCAGAAGAAATATGTATATACACATGATGCACATATGAGTCAGATATGAGTCAGCACCTATTTAAAAAGTGTTCAAAACTCAAAATTTTGTATGGCGGAAAAATTCCCGCTCTAGGAAGTCGACCCCCTAGAGGGTGTCAACACCAGGGTCGACCTACCTATAGGGGTGTCGACAACCCTAGGGCTGATGTGGCAGTCAGTTTCAAGGTGGCTGGCAGCTATAAATACGTGTTCATTTCTCCTATTTTCTTCGTTGAGAATTCATGAGGGCTAAACGCTGCCGTTGTCTGAACTGAATTGGATCCGTTATTCTCCTACAACTATCAACCTAAGCAAATCAATTAGAGAATCAAGATCCATTCTTTCTCTATTTTCTAATCCAAACTCTGTGAGTTCCCAGTTGCTTTTAGATTTAAATATATAAAAGTAAATGTGATATGACAATAGTTTGGATTTGTTCATGTGCCTATATTATATTAGATCCATTGTAAAATGCGAACATATGACATCCTAAATTGTATATAACTTAGATCTAAATCTCTATCTTGTTGGATCTGTTGTAACTTTTGTAACATTCTATGATGTAGATCTTGACCTTATTTGTGTTAGATCTAGTTTTAACTATTGGATCTGAATTATGTAGACATCTAAATTGCTAATCAGATCTAGTTTATCACCTTGTGCCTATCATATTAGATCTAAACCAGTTGGACATCTAAATTGTTAATTTAGATCTTATTATGCTTATTATGACATCATAGTTATGTTAGAATCAATTAACTGCCACAAGTTCATCAGATTTACGCTTATATGTCCACTTATCACCATGCTAGTTTATGTTTTTGCCAAAACAATCACCTTTATCATATTCCCATCACTTTTCCCTTTTTTATTGTGTATGAATAGGCTACATTCTAGCCTAGATGCTGCCAAATATATGTGAACGCGTTAGTTAGGGAACGTGGGAAAAAGGGTTAGAATTGGCATAATTTAAGTAATGTTTATATGAATTGGACATATAATTCAAATGGGGAAAAAGGGGCATAATCACCTATAATACATAGGTAAATTTGGATAATTATGGAATGCTTAAGATTACAATTAAAAATTGTAATTGCACTTATGACACGAGGTTAGATTGCATTAGTGGTGGAAGTATGCCCGGACCCGACCGACATATCCAGCAGCCACTAATGTTGAACCTAATGTGAGAGGTCTAAGTACGCGATTACGAGACGGTCTATGACATGAGGTTAGGCCCAACTTGTGGAATAAGTCTGCCCGGACCCGACCGGCATATACAACATCCATAAGTCGTAGGCCTAATATGAGAGGTCTAGCCCATTATAAACCATAAATGGACATGGTAATAAATTGGACTAATTAACCAAATCTAATCCATAGGGATCGTATGATTGTGAACTAAAGTTAGGGTTAAGTAAAATTGGTTGGACAGTTGGTGGGTTAATTAATTCTGAGGGGGTGGGTAATATTTACATATTGGCCCACAAACTTAGCCCGATAAGGTTATGTAATAAAAGACACCTAGCGGTAAGCATAACCAGTAGAAAGATTGGGGTTATATAATTAAAGACACCTTTAGGGTAAATATAACCTGTGGAAAACCTAGTGGGGGAGATAAAGGGGAGAGCATGTATCATATTGTATGGGACCCGTTTTAGTCAGTAGCCCGGAGTATGTATCGAGTAGAGAACTCCGAACTTGGTCGGAGAAGGGACATGCTTACTGACTGATTGTAAGAGATCCAAACCTGGAGGCGGTGTTGGCGGCGCAAACCGACCGGGCCATGTGCGTGCATGAGCCGGGCCGAAGGGGATAAGACGATCGTGACACCTGTAGATATGAGGCTGTGCATATCAGTGAGGGGTTGCCACTTTAGGACGTGATACATCCTACTGTGGGGCCGGCACAGAGTATCTATGGAGTAGGGAGCCGATCGATTAGGGTAGTAGTTAGGGTACATTTGGACTTATGCCTAAGTCTACCACCTTATAGTGGAAGGGATCATCTCATTCTGGTTATACTAGTAATGATGCAGAGTAATCAATAGAGAAGCATATACACCTTATCTTGTCTACCTTGTCACACCTGCCATTTATGTAGTGATCTCTCTTATCCACTTTACATGTCTGCCATGCTACTTTTAATTGTTTACTTGCTAAAAGTAATTGGACTTGCCAGACTATATGTCTAACCCTTTTTTCCTCTTCTTTCTTCCGTTCCCTCCCTCCCCACCCAGGTTCTCAGGGAGGAAACACTCAGGCATAGTCAGGACTCTGTTATCATCTTGCTAGAGCTGCTTTCGTAGTATGTCTCAAGTTCTTATCTCTACTATGGCTTTGTCTCTTTTATTTGGGGAATTATGCTTTCTTTTAAGTATTTATGTACTCTGATGGTAAAAGACAGAAGTTATATTGTTGTAATGGTTTTAATGACTTACGGTATTTTGGACCACGATTCACGATTTATGGTTGAAATAAAAATTTGAATTTCTGCTGCTATCTTATTTTTATCTGTCTTGTAATATTCAGTGTCTCTTTATCTATAACGCATCACGAAACTTAATGCATTCCCTTTGTGAGTGACATTAACGGACGTGGGGTGTCACACTTGGTATCAGAGCTGAAGGTTACCAAATTGGATAAATTTTTTGAAAATTATTTTTTGAAAAGGTTTTAAATGAAAGCATTTTTAGAAAGAAAAGTCGGTTTCGAAAGACATTCCCCAAGAAGCCATATGTAATACCCTTCGGTCCTTTGTCTAAATCTCTTCCCTTTTCTATTCAGCATATCTGGGGAACCAAACATTCCTAATATCCCAGAGGGCGTTACGATACCCGGATGGTTCCATAGGTACCTAGAGGCCACGACGCCTGCCGAAGGCCAAGGAAACGTTCCTCCCCCAGCTACACCAGTCATTCCTTCTCCTCCCCCTCTAAGAGCAGATAATTTCACTAAGATCTGCAAAGACTTCCGTGCTATGGGAGGGAAGCCATTCCATGGAAACAAGACATTCGTAGAAGCGCGGAATTGGCTCAAGGAGACCTGGGACTTGTTCGTAATCTTTGAAGTGGAGGACAGAAGGAAGGTTCAGTTAGCCACCTGGCTACTGAAAGACGAAGCCTTATTTTGGTGGGAAGTTACCCAAGCTGGAATTCCAGTTGAAACTTAGGAAGATTTTAGACAAAGATTTGAAATAAAGTTTCTTTCCTAAGCCGAGAAAAGCATGCAGATGGAGAGGTTCTTGGCACTCAAACAAGAGAACTTGGTGGTGAAAAAATATGTGAACAAATTCAACCAGCTAGTAAGGTTCGGGTTATAATTGGTGGATACTCCGCAAAAGAAGGCGTTGTGGTTTGCTAAAGGGCTAAATGACCCCTTCATGGGTTAGCCATGTCCCATATTTCTATGGGAGCCACTTTTGAAAAGCTTGTCGATATGGCCCTAATGCATGAGGAAGACAAGGGAGAAAAGAAGGAAGTACATGCTGAGGAAACATCGCAAAATAAGAAGGTGTGGCCCAAGAAGGGGCAACAGCAACAATAGAAAGGTGGAAAGAATGACAAGGGCAAAGATAAGAGAAAATGTTACAATTGTGGGAAAGAGAGTCACTTGGTCAAAGACTGTAAGTGAAGGAAGAACTCTTGCTACCATTGTGGAGAGGTCAGACACTTTATTAGGGAGTGCCCAAAGAAACAGGGATCGCAGGGATAAGGTCAAAGGGCAGGAACTACTGGAGGGCAGGTGCATGCTCTCACGATCAGTGCTCCTAATAAAGGTAGAAAAATTTCTGTGGAAGGTTTAATTTCTCTTTCAAACCATCCTATTAGAACACTTTTAGATTCTATCGCTTCACATTCATTTATATCTAGTTCTGTGGTTGAATCTCTGCACTTAATTACTAGTATGGTAATGGATGCCGTAGTTGTCTCAAACCCCATTGGTGGTTCGTCTCATTTATCTATGATTTGTCGGGGTTTAAGGATATCTGTGTTAGGCGTCTAATTTGAATTCGACGCGTATGTGCTCGGGTTTATGGGCTATGGGTTGATTCAAGGAATGGATTGGATTACCACGTATGGTGCCATTCTGGATTGTGAGAAGAGGGTTGTTAGGCTTCTGACTTGTCATTGAGGACCCTCGAGATTTTTTGTGACCTACAGGGGTCGGTTATGCTTAGTTTCCTAGAGTCTCTTGATGCATCTATCAATGACTTGCAATCTGTTCCAGTAGTCCAAGATTATTTCGATGTTTTTGATGAGGTACTGGGTATACCTCCGAGGCGCGAGATCGATTTCTGTATATATCTGGTGGAAAATGCAAAGCCAGTTGCATTACCTGTGCGCCATATGGCTCCAAGGGAAAGAAGGGAGCTGAGTAAGCAAGTAAGGGAGCTACTTGAGAAAGGATTTATCAAACGAAGCATATCTGAATGGGGTGCTCCAGTTGTATTCGCAACTAAGGCGGATGGTTCGCTTCATTTGTGTGTTGACTATAGAGAGTTGAATAAACTCACTAAGAAGAATAGGCACCCGCTCCTGAGGTTTGATGATTTATTTGATCAGCTTGTTGGTTCCTCGGTATTTTCCCAGTTAGACTTGGCCAAGGAGTTTCATCAGTTGAGGGTGGCTGAGGACAGCGTAGATAAGACTACTTTTAGAACTCCAGATGGTTTGTTTGAATGGCTAGTTATGCCTTTTGGGTGGATGAATGCACCCGCATATTTTGTTGATCTGATGAGTGGGGTGTTTCGGGAGAACCTAAATAAATTTGTCGTAGTCTTTATTGACGATATTTTGATCTTCTCCAAGAGTGAAGCAGAGCATGCCCAGCATTTGAGAGAAGTTTTGGAAATTCTCCGTGCGCATCAGCTTAAGGCAAAGTTCTCCAAATGCCATTTTTGGATTAAAGAGGTGAGATTCTTAGGGCATGTGGTCTCCAAAGAAGGGACAGCTGTAGATCCTGCAAAGGTGGTTGCGGTGCAAGATTGGCAGATTCCTAAAAATGCAATCTAGGTGAGAAGCTTTCTTGGGTTAGTAGCTTATTATAGGAAGTTCATTGAGGACTTCGCAAAGATATCAGCCCCGCTCACCAGGCTGACGAAGAAGAACTTGGCATTTTCATGGAATATAAATTGTGATGTTTCTTTCCAACGATTGAAGAGGGCTCTGGCAACAGCCCCAGTCTTGACCTTGCCTAATGGGAGTTTACCATTTACACTGCTGCGTGTGGCACATGGCTTGGTGCAGTTCTGATGCAGGAAGGGAAATGGTGTGTTGTGGGGGTAGACAGTTGAGAGTTCATATCAGCTTTTGATTTTAGACCCTCCATTGAGATTTTGCCTGATTTGTTTGCATCCTTGGAGATACAACCAACTCTTATGGATCAGATAGGAGCTTCGCAACAGGTGACCCACAGATTTTAGACATCATGGGAAAGCTCAGAAAAGGTGAGACTTCTAGTCACCTCAGTAGACATGCCATAGATGAAAAGGGGTGGTTGCGACGAGATGGAAGGCTTTGTGTTCCTCTACCTGGAAGCTTGATAAAGGCAGTCCTAGAAGAAGCCCACCATTCTAAGATGACCATACATACAGGCCGTGATAAGATGTACAGAGACATGAAAAGGATTTTCTTTTGGGCTGGGATAAAGAAAGATGTGGCTGAATTTGTTTCACAATGTTTAGTTTGCCAGCAAGTCAAAGCTGAGAAAAAAGCCCAGTGGTTTACTTCATCCTTTGAAGGTTCCACAGTGGAAATGGGAGAGCGTCTCTATGGATTTCATAAATGGTTTGCCTAGATCGAAGAAAGGCAACACCAGTATCTGGGTTGTGTTAGATAGACTCACTAAGATCACTCACTTTATTCTAGTTAAGAGTAAGAGGGCGCCACCATGGCTAGCAGCAATTTATGTCCGAGAGATAGTTCGTCTTCACGGAGTACCTTCCAGCATCGTGAGTGATTGTGACCCCATCTTCACCAGTGAATTTTGGAGGAGCTTGCAAGAAGCGTTAGGTACACAGTTTGTTTGAGCACTACTTAATATCCTCTGACCGATGGGCAGATGGAGAAGGTGAACAGAATTCTAGAGGATCTTTTGAGGCTATGTATCCTAGATTTCGGAGGGACTTGGGATGAGCACCTTCCTTTAATAGAGTTTGCCTATAAAAACAGTATTCAATCTAGCATTGGCATGGCACCCTTCGAAGCATTGTACGGACGACCCTGTAGATCACTAACTTATTGGTGGGAATCTACAAAAAGATTATTAATTGGACTAGATATGGTTAGAGAAACGTCCGAAAAGATTGACCTTATTCGACGGCGGATGAAGACAGCTCAAGATAGGCAGAAGTCCTATGCAGACAAGAGAAGGACTAACATCGAATTTGAAGTGGGAGACTTAGTTTTTATCAAAGTATCACCTCTGAGGAATGTGGTTCACTTCAGATCGGTAGGGAAGTTGGCACCTAGGTTTGTGGGACCATTTCTTATAACCGAGAGGATTGGCCAAATGGCCTATAAAGTAAAGCTCCCAGAAAATATATACGACATTCTTGATGTTTTCCACATTTCTCATCTGTGGATGTGCTTGCATGACACCGTAGAAATAGTTGAGCCGAGTGTATTGGAAGAGGTAGAAGTGGAATGGGAGGCAACAATCAGGCGATTCCCTACCTGTATTCTTGGATCATAAGTTAAGAAGCTATGCAATAAAGAGATCAAGTTGCTAAAGGTTCAATGGGGAGATAACCTAGAGGATGCGACTTGGGAGACCGAAGCCAAGATTCGTGCTTCATACCCTTTTCTTTTCGAGGGTATGTCTTTAACTCCTTTTCCTAAGTTTTATCTGTGCTTGTTTCTATCATTTGAATATATCCTATCCATAGTGTTTTTGACCTTTAGATAGCAATCCTAGGATGTAAACATGTGTTTCAGACATGTTATGTTTGATGGATGCAAGTGTTTGCTGGTGGCTGCCTGTGGACGCATATACACACACATTAGGCACTACATCGGCTCAATCACTCTCATATTGCATATGGATGTGTGTGCATTTTCTTTTTTTTATGGATGAAAATGAATGTATTAGCATATGGATATTTCATTTGGACGAATGAGTGTAAACACATATAGAACTTACATGTTATAATAGGATTATTTGCATATATATATTTGATTCATGGCACTAACATACATTGCATTAAGGAGGTCAACTTAATCAGTAGACTGCCTGATTTCCGCATTAGTGTTGGGACATATACACACACCCTTGCATATATTCCTATAAGCATTAGAAGTATTGAAGGACAATGGATGTCAGATGTCAGTGATTGACGGATGACTAGATGGATGATGGATGGTAGGATATGCATTCTTCTAAACCTAGAGATTTCGGGGATGAAATCCTTTAAGTAGGAGAGAACGTAACACCTCGAAATTTTAACAACACTAAAAGATGATAAATTAGATAATAACTAATTTAATATTCATAATTAAGGAAAATGGACTGCGGCATTGCGTTCATCTCGAAATTCTGGTCAAGATAGATATTTGGTTTGCGTAAAACACCAACACCGTATGAAGAAGTTATGAGGATTTTAAGTTTGTATACGCGTAGAAGAAATATGTATATACACATGATGCACATATAAGTCAGATATGAGTCAGCACCTATCCAGAAAGCGTTCAAAACTCAAAATTTCGTATGGCGGCAAAATTCCCGCTCTAGGGGGTCGACCCCCCTAGAGGGGTGTCGACACCACGGTAGACCCCCCTAAAGGGGTGTCAACACCAGGGTCGACCTACCTATAGGGGTGTCGACACCCCTAGGGTTGATGTGGCAGTCGGTTTCAGGGTGGCTGACAACTATAAATACGTGTTCATTTCTCCTATTTTCTTCGTTGAGAATCCATGGGGCAGTCGGTTAGTTGGGGAACGAGGGGAAAAGGGTAAGAATTAGCATAATTTAATTAATGTTTATACAAATTGGACATATAATTCAATTGAAGAAAAAGGAGCATAATCACCTATAATACATAGGTAGATTTGGATAATTATGAAATGCTTATAAAACGACCCGGATTGAGTCGAGAACAACACTCATCAGAACACAAACAAAAGGACATTTCATTGCTTACTACAACAATTACATCAGAGTACAAGAATATATCAGAGTACGAATAAATATTACACATTGGAAATACAATATCAGAGATTTAAATTACAAAGCAGCGGAAAAATAATACATAACACAACTGAAAGAAATACACAGATACAGAGCTTTCCGAATATAGCTCCAGCTCTAAATCCAAGATCCTGGAAAAGAAATATCTGCAAAACCAAAACTACTAGCTGCCCATGTGGAAATAAGGGCACTCAGAGTTTAGGTTAAAACAATAAACTCTAGGTCAGTCATGGGACTGGTGTTAGAACTAAAATAGTTATTAATCCTTAATTTAGAAGTGGGGAAATCTTGGGACCACGCCGTATAACACGGAGCAGGTTCACTCCACGTGAATCTTAGTTTAAAATAAAACAACGCAATGCTTTTTGGAAAAATGAAACTATTATAAGACTCAGGTCCCATCACACAATGCAACACAAGCCGGAGGATAGAGTTTTACCTTATAATAGCCAAACATGCTTTGTACATTTAAATCAAAATTATTTGATATTATTACTAGTGTCTACTAAGTTTAAAACACTTTTCAATATAAATGTATCAATCCTAGACGGCATAGCTACCATATACTATGTCGCCATATATAAGTTTACAATCGAATCCGCAATCTCGTATTAGAAATTGGGATTCCATCATGAGTCAAGGCTAGGGATGGTCTCCTTACCGATTCGAGGCACTCTAGCAAATGGCTCAGGGCTCGGACGCTGGCGAACCCTTAGATCATGTAGGTTTGGTCCACACATACATTAGTGGATTGACAATTCCTGAACACACGTTTCCCGGTCCTATAGGACCTATCACTTGGCCAGTAGCGACCAATATCCAAGGCGCCTCATTCTATCATTGACATAAGTAAAAATGTTTGGGCTCCATTCCATAACACCACTTCTAGATAGAAAGAAACGTCATGCACTTCCTGCGTTCCCTTATCCCGTTTTTTGAGTCATACCGGGTGTGAGGCTCGTGAATTAACGCTACAACACAAAGCTATGCTAATTAAAGTTGTGCTTTGATCATCAACCACAAGACTCTGATTTTCAACAAAAGCCTTGATCATTTACATCTTGGCATCCCACAGTGACAATTCATGCCATACAACTGATGTCTATCGATATATAACCTCTAAGCTCGTACGTCTCAGAGAAGGGTGTTAAGCAAGAGAATAAATTCTCCGCCACCAAATAGATATATATTTAATAGAAATCAATTAGCACAGAATGAAATCCAATGTCAGACACACATCCATTTACAAGTCCATTTTGGGTCTGAACGAAACCGGAGGCACCTTATTCCTCGTCCCATATATTCAATACAGGAGAGAGGTCCTCGCTTATCCGTCGATCTCCAAGTACGTATGAACGATCACCACTTATTACCTTGTCTTGGGTGTACAGCCCAATCAAGACATCAGTAATCATACAAACGATGTGAAGAACTCCGGTCTTCAACCACCGTCTTCATCGTCGACTTTTAGTCGTCGTATTAATTATTCAGAATGGGTTAAACCCGGTCTTTCTGAATAACTCGCGTATTTTATAAGCAATAATTAAGTGTTATAAAAACACATCATACGTCTCATTCCAATTCAGAATATTCTTTTATTCAAAAATTCACATCTTTAGGGAAAGGTTCCCATTAATTTTATCAAAGATAAATTCTCTTAAAGTTATTCTTTTAATTTTCCTTTGGATCTCATTTCAAAAGATTTTATTTAATCCTTTATCAATTCTAAACCAAATTAAGGTTTATCAACTAGTTGGGATTAGCGAACCTTACTGAAGTAATCATTTATTATTTATTATTCATTATCCCAATCCCAACCTATTCATCGCATGGAGCAAAACTGGTAGAACTCGATATCTAACACCCACAGTGTTATCGGTAAATTTAATTACCCTTTCATGTTTAAATCTAATTAAAGATTTAACTATCATCTGGAGTAAAACTGGTGGTACTCCATCCTCGATCATTCCATGAATTTGATAAATTTAATTATCTCTTTCTCATTTTAATCTACTTAAAGATTCATTAAAACTTTAGTTTGGTTTTAATATCAAAAATCATTACTTAATGATAATTCAACTTTAGGAAAATAAATCCTATCTTTAACTAGGTTAAAGAACCAATGTCATTTAAAACACAGCTCACGACAAACCCAAAATCATCTTCCATTAATTATGGAATCTTCAGAGAATTCAAATCAATATATAATTGATATAAATTTCCGTATCGGACTAATAAAATAAGTGGAATAGCGGTAAGGCCTTTCAAATTTCATGTATAGTAACGATCTTCCTTTACAGAATCTCATCTCGATTATTATTAAATCGAATTCCCTTCAATTCCAATTTATTCTATTAAATTGGAAAACTTTACTTTGGAAAATTTCCATTAATCTTAATAAAAAGATTTATAAATTCCAAATTATATTTTCATTGTTAATCGGGTTAAAGAACGAATGTCGTTAAAACATAGTTCACAATAAACCAATTCACATTTCATTTATTCCAATTACTAAATATAATTGGAAAATCTAATAATCTTAATTAAAAGATTTTTCCTTTTTTTTCACACGAGTTTAAGAACAGTGTTATTTAGGGCACCGTTCACGACAAACCCAAAATCCAATTCTTTTATTCAATTCCAACTAAATATTAATTAATTGGAAAATTTTACCAAATCTTAATTAGAAGATTTATTCTTTTCTCAACTGGGTTTAAGAACAGTGTTATTTAAGACACCGTTCACGACAAACCCAAAATCAAATTTGATATTAAATAAAAGGTTCTGAAGAGAAATTATATCGGCTTGTACTCAATATCAAATCTGAAATCAACAAATATCGTGTTGGGAATAACGATATTTATATCCTCAAAATTCCCATAACAATATCTATATAATCACAGAATCCAATATCGAAATATTCCAAAGATTATTTCTTCTCAAATCCAGTCCAATTCATACGTTGGAAAATTTGGTTATATTAAAACCATTGCAAATCTAATTTATTATTTCTAAAATAATTGGATTATTATTCTAGATAATAACCAGTTCATTTCGATAAAAATGTATTTTTATCTTTTCAAACTTAGAATTTTTCGTCCAAAATCTTTCCAAATTATTAATTATGATTTTACATAACTTTTCCATATTTTTAATAATTTTATCAAGGCCCGTACAGTCGGTTTCCATTAACGGCCACGGAACTGCATCCATAGCGACCTTTTCTGAAATTGATTTGGGCATAATTCCAAATCTAACCATTTGATTTCAAACTTCTTATATTCATTGGAAATTTCTTTTCAATACGAACCCAACGGTTTCGGTTTTAGAAGAATCCGACGGTCGGATCTCCCGTTACGCAATTTGAAGTTAATGGTCGAAATTCGCGAACGGTCGTTGCGCGGCGCGTTCTATTCAGGCCATTATATATATATATATATATATATATATATATATATATATTATATATTCCATCGATTTCCATTTAAAACGTATTTTACGAATCGTTTATAAATTTATTTTAAAACGATTCCAACTTCATTTTCAATTTAAATCAAATTTGTATATTCTATATCTTTATCATATTAAAATGATAATATTTTCAAAATGTTAGATTTTGAAATCACTTTTTTCGATATTCATTATAAAATGAATAAAATCGATCGATAAACCCGTTCGGGTTAAAATAGCGTTTACTACTTAACTCGGCTTCACAATTCAATATTTTTGTGTCCATCTAAAATCGGACATCAAAATCATTATTTTATTCTTCACTTAATATAATTTTAAAATATTCATTATTTTAAAATATTCTTTATTTTTAAAATATTCTTTATTTTAAAATGTTCTTTATTTTAAATTATTCTTTGTTTTAAATTATTTTTTATTTAATATATTTTTTATTTAAAATATTCCTTATTTAAAATATTATTTACTTCTGAATCGGAATGCGACTCAACCAATTACCATATTATTTCAGTTATATGGATTTCATACATTGCATATGTTCAACAATAATGATAAATAATCATTAAACAGTCCATTCACATCCAGAGTGAAATTTACAACTGTGTGAGCATTAAAATAAATAAATAACGCTCATCACAGACTGTCAATCCATCGATTGACATACAACCAAATATTGGGATTAGTGTATGTTAAATGTCATCCCAATACCCGTGTGGGGTTTTCAAACAACAACAGTTTATTTAAATAACCCATTGGCTAATAAATTTAACCAATTCTAATTCGGTTTTAATTATTTTCTATTTAACTAATTTTCACTGTTTAAATTATAAATGGATAATTATAATTTAATTTCAACTACCACATTAATGTTAACATTATTTTTAATATGCTAACATTTCAACATCACAAACAACACACAATGCAGTCCAAACAAACAATCATGGTTTATACAATAAATAGTGTCGGGTGCTGCTAAGCACCGTTTGCATCCTAGTATATAATAACTTAATTAAAAATTGAGTGAGAAAATGTTCTCACCTTTGGGATCCACTCCGCCGTGCTTTATTGTCGCTCAGATTCGCTGTTTTGATTCCAACGCAATCTATTTCATGAAATTTATATTAAAAATCATATTTTTAAACAATGTTATTTACATTTTGAAAATCACATTTTTATACAGCTATTATATATATATATATATAAATAAATATCACATTTTATTTCAAAGATTTCTCTATAAAAATCACATTTTATAATTCAGTTTTACATATAAAAATCATATTTTTATAATTCAGTTTTACATATAAAAATCATATTTTTATAATACAGTTTTACATATAAAAATCATATTTTTATAATTTAGTTTTACATATAAAAATCATATTTTTATTCAATGCTATATATATATATTAAAAATTATATATTTTTCTATAATCATGCTTTTTCATTAAAAATCACAATGCTATTTTTATTTTCAAAAATAAGGCTATTTTTATTTTCAAAAACAATGCTCTTTTTTATTTTCAAAAATAATGCATATTTTTATTTTTAAAAACAATGTTATTTTTATTTTTAAAAATAATGCTATATTTATTTTAAAAACAAAGCTATTTAATATTTTTAAAACAAAGCTATTTAATTTTTAAAATAAACCCATTTAATATTTTTAAAAGATTTAATATTTTTAAAACAACGCTATTTAATACTTTTTTTTAATAGATCCAATTTTTGATTCTATGGTATCTGTATTATAATTTCATTTTTAATAAATTCTATTTCATATTAAAAATTGGATTTTTATAAATTTATTACAAATTAAAAATCAGATTTTTTTTATAATTATAAGTTTAATAATCAATTTAGTTAAACTAATTTAAATAAAAAAACTTAATTACTACCTTAATCCCTTCCCTTAATTGATTTCAACGTTGGCTTCTTCTTCCAGGAAAGACATCAACCACGCTAAAACCCATATCTTGAAACTAGGGTTAACGCTAGCACCTTTCACATATGATCGGGCCATGATCGGATGGCGCCATGACATCGCCAGCAACGTTCTCCACCTCCGCCGACGATACCATGAAACTCGCACCCCATTTTGCCCCCAAAACTGATTTGAACGCCTGCTCTTCGTGTGTGAAAATTGAGCTATCCAGGAAACCAGAATTGATCTTGACCGTTCATCATATAGAGCTCAATACGCTCTTTGATTTTTCCATTGGGAGATTCGAAATTCATTGATCGAATTGAAGATAATTTAGGGATCAAAATATGAGGATATCGGCCAGTGATTTATAACGGAGGCGACTGCAATCATTTGAGGGAGATAGGGTTAGTTAGGGTTAAGATGGGTGTATATATATAATTTATATTATTATTAATTATTTAATTCTTAAAAATAGCTTGTTTAACCATCCGAACTCCAAATCAAACCCAACGACTGTCGCCCCTAGCCAAATACCCCCATTCTGGACACAATGAGATATGTTTCGTAAGCCAATTCGACTGTTTCAATCAGTTTTTATTTAAATTAAATTATAAATCAATGTATATTTAATTTAAATGTACATTTTAATTTATCGGGGCCGAATACTAACTCCAAAAATTCCAGAAAAATAAATCTAACTATGTTTTGACAATACGGTTCTAACAAAATTAATTTCATCAAATTTGGAGACCGTTTGAAAAAAGGACTTTTTCTGGTCGATCCAATTCAAATTTATATTATAAAATACATTTAAATTTACTGCGCTCACATATTAATTCCAAAAATTATGAAATTTGGAATCTAACAATAATTTGACATTTCGAATCCAACAAAAGTTGTCTCATCAAAAATGGAGGTCATTTGCAAAATGGTTATTTTTAAGAGCTATATATTATATTAAAATATATATAAATTCCATAGTGACTATTTTAAATTTTCAGCTGGACATAACTTTTAATTTATATCATGAAATCTCCGTTTTTCACATTCGTTAGAAAGATATAATTAACAAGATTCAATTGTTTCTGATTTTACTGTAATCCGATTTATTTTGAATTCTGTGCATTCATTTGAAATTTGAAATCAAATTTTCAAACAACTGCGCCATTTCAGGCTCGTTATATAATTAAAATAAAATTGTTCGTTCTAACTTCAATTAAATAAAATTTTAGTCGTTATTATTTAAAATAAATCATTTTAAATATTCAAAATCCATTAAAATAGCTAAAGTAAAATTTTTAAATTGGTTCTGAAAATCTGGGTTGTTATAGCTTAAGATTACAATTAAAAAATTGTAATTGCACTTATGACACGAGGTTAGATTGCATTAGTGGTGGAAGTTTGCCCGGACCCGACCGACATATCTAGCAGCCACTAATGTTGAACCTAATGTGAGAGGTCTAAGTGCGTGAATACAAGACGGGCTATGACACAAGGTTAGGCCCAACTTGTGGAATAAGACTGCTCGGACCCGACCGGCATATCCAACATCCATAAGTTGTAGGCCTAATGTGGGAGGTCTAGCTAATTGTAAACCATAAATGGACATGGTAATAAATTGGACTACTTAACCAAATCTAATCCATATGGATTGTATGATTGTGAACTAAAGTTAGGGTTAAGTAAAATTGGTTGGACAGTGGGTGGGTTAAGCAATTCTGAGGGGGTGAGTAATATTTACATATAGGCCCACAAACTTAGCCCGATAAGGTTATGTAATTAAAGACACCTATTGGTAAGCATAACCGGTAGAAAGATTGGGGTTATATAATTAAAGACACCTTTAGGGTAAATATAACCTATGGAAAACCTAGTGGGGGATACAAGACAAAGGGGAGAGCTTGTATCATATTGTGTGGGACTCGTTTCAGCCAGTAACCAGAAGTATGTATCGAGTAGAGAACTCTGAACTAGGTCAGAGAAGGGACACGCTTACTGAATGATTGTAAGAGATCCAAACGTGGAGGTGGTGTTGGCGGCGCAAACCGACCGAGCCATGTGCGTGCATGAGCCGGGCCGAAGGGGATAAGACGACCGTGACACATGTAGATATGGGGCTGTGTATATCAGTGAGGTGTTGCCACTTTAGGACGTGATACATCCTATTGTAGGGCCGACATAGAGTATCTACGGAGTAGGGAGCCGATCGATTAGGATAGTAGTTAGGGTACATTTCGACGTATGCCTAAGTCTACCACCTTATAGTGGAAGGGATCATCTCATTCTGGTTATACTAGTAATGGTGCAATGTAATCATTAGAGAAGCGTATACACCTTATCCTGTCTACCTTGCCACACCTTCCATTTATGTAGTGATCTCTCTTATCCACTTTATATGCATGTCATGCTACTTTTATTTATTTACTTGCTAAAGTAACTAAACTCGGCAGACTTTATGTCTGGTCCTTTTTTCCTCTTCTTTCTTCCATCCACCCCCCCCTCAGGTTCTCATGGAGGAAACAGTTAGGCTTGGTCGGGACTCAGTTATCATCTTGCTAGAGCTGCTTTCGAAGTATGGCTCAAGTTCTTATCTCTACTATGGCTTTGTCTCTTTTATTTGGGGAATTATGTTTTCTTTTAAGTATTTATCTACTCTTATGGTAAAAGACAGAAGTTATATTGTTGTAATCGTTTTAATGACTTATGGTAATTTGGACCACGATGTATGATTTATGGTTGAAATAAAAATTTGAATTTCCACTGCTATTTTATTTATATCTGTCTTCTAATATTCTGTGTCAGTTTACCTATAATGCTTCACGAAACTTAATGCATTCCCTTTGTGAGTGACATTAACGGACGTGAGGTGTCACTGCTTATTACAAAATCGTACATGTGATATCAATGAAAGCTATTAGTAGAAACTTGCAAATATGTCCAGTACTATTAATGCTTTTTCTATGGGTTGGTTCATAGCTAGAACATTGAAGTTTAATAAATTAAATAATGCAATATTCTTCTTAAAAGACTAATACGAATGACGCCATTCATCTGACAAAACGGCTGTTGTGTAGGAAGCACTATATTTTTTGTGGCCACCTTGGAAATGCACACATGCATAATCATAACCTAATCCTTTGTTATACGCTTATATGTCCTTTGATAATGCATGATCAAAGCAAGTAAGTTGAATTAATTGGCATAAATCTCAACCCGTATACTCCAACTGACACTCCAGATGTTATGTATCAGGTCAAATGACGCGATGAATGGCATAACGTGTTTTAATGACTCAGCCGTGCAATCTCCAATCCGACCATTCGACATATACTTCCACATCAATAAACAGATCAAGGCATGCATTTTTGGAAGGGTGAAAGAACACATTCTCTCAAGTACTTACTTTCTTGTTATTATATCTTGTAATCTAAGGTATTGTAAGAGAAACAAAATGTAAAAAGTTATTTGTAAATAGTAAAGACAGATGGACTTATGTCAAGTCACATTAAATGTTATGTTTCTTTATTCTTCACATATTCTACTTCTTTTTTTACGAGCAAAATCAAGATGTCAAGTAATAGCAATATGTCAGTTGTTTCCAAGCAAACTTCTACTATAATAGGGATTTATCTCGTGTGTTTATATGTTATTAATATTATTTGATAGTCCATTATACTCAAATGCATACAAATTTTTCTATGGAGACATTTGAAATTCAAATTCCTAACTAACGCATTTGGCATGCATTTATAATATGTTAATTACGGTATAAATAATAACAAATAAAATGTAAACAAAACGCGCGTAAACAAATATCTTCAAACATAGAAATGTCAATTCTAACCACAAAAGTAAGATTTATAAGTTTATTTCCCTAACTTTATCAATATAACATTTAATGTTTATTCACATTCAAAACAATAACAGCGAACTGAAAAACATAAACAAAATTACTTCTAACCTAGGTTTTAAAGGTTAATTCGATAATAAAAGAAATGAAATAGTTTGATGCATGATATGCGCAATCTCTTTTTGGTACTTTTTATATTTCATATGATTTTATACAGAAACTAAAGATTTTGGTACTGTGTGTTTATTACGTTCAAACTGTCTATTTTATACAAATAGAGATCTAAACCTATATAAGTTTGTTGTACCCAAATTTTATGTTTGTATATGTATACAATTTACAGTTAAATAGAAAGCAAATTGAACCATTATGAAAACTATATAACACCAGAAAATCCCAATTTTTATTATATGCATAATCAAAATCCAATATATTCAAAAAATTGACCATCTGTAATTTATAAGGGATTTAGGGGATTTGTTTATATTTTGTTTTTGTACAAATCAAAATCCCTTTAGGCATAACAATCGAAATATACACTATAGAAATAGAGGAAATATTCACTTACAGAATTTTTAGGAGAAGGACGAGGAGGCCGTGTAGAACTAGTTTTTGGATTGTACCCGCACAAATATCGTATTCTAAACTTTCTCTTAAACTAATATGTGTAACACCCCGAGAATTCTATAACTGTGAAATTCATGAATTAAAGTATAATCAAATTCAAATCAAAGAAGTAAGGGGAACGGGATACGCCATTGCGTTCGTCTCGGAAAAATACGCGAAATAGAGTCCGAGTTTTCGAAAAACGGAGTCCGTATGAAGAAGATATGGCCTTCGGAAGTTTTGAATTAAATTTAAAATTCAAACAGAATAAAATAATTAAAAAATCGGGCCCAGTGGGCCAGGGCGGATAACCACCCGCCTAGGCCACCCAGGTCGACTGGGCTGTCGACCTGGGCTACCCATGTCGACAGGGCTGTCGACAGCCCTGTCGACAGGGGTGTCGACCTGGTCGAGCCCAGTCAACCTGGCTGGCCAGGTCTATGTTTGGTCGAATTTCTGTGGTCTGCTTTGTCATTAGGGCTAGGTGCCGGGTTCTAATTGGTCTCTCTATCTAATGAATGGCTATGATCTAACCTAGCAACATCAAGGGTCCTAATCAATTCCTAACCTCTATATAAACAACCCTAGACTAAACCCTAATCTATTCATTCAAAATTAAGAACATAGCCGCCATGTTGCTGAGGAACGACTAAGAGTAGCCGCCACTAGAGAGAGGATTAGGAAGAGAATTCTAAAGCCTAAAGCAACCTAAAGCCAATCAATTCAAGGAATCATATCTCTTAATTAGAGAATTCGCCGCAACCATTGTAAGTAGAGTATTACTTTGGTATGAATAAACAATTGTGTTGGTTTGTATGCGTGAATTGGGGCAATAAAGCTATTCATATTTGTGCGTTCTTATCAATTTGAGATCTTATATACGAATTATGTTATTCATGTTATAAAGAACTACATGCGGTAGTTCTATGCAAGTATACGTTTGGAATATTGCGCAAATTATGTAATCTATGTTGAAGCTACATGTATGTAGTTGATTGAAATTCATGCGAGTTTGGGGCTTTGTTATTATGCCATCACGATGTATATTTTTGTGCATAAATCATTTTGCAAGTAATTGAAACAAGTTTGGTTGTTATAGTTCATATGAAACTATGTTGGAATTTTGATACCATAATCCATGTATTAAGTCATGCTTTTGCAAAACTTATGAATATGGCTAGGCTATGAATGATATTTGGCATAATTGAAATCTATGATTAAGTCTATCTTGTTTAAAAAAATTATATGATGACATATGTGAGACATGGCTAGGTTAGACTCAAAAAATCCCTTTTTGCAAGTTTAAAGCAAACACCATGATTAGGAATATTTATGCATAAGTATATTTAAACCATCGTTATGTGATTAGACTTAAACCATGATTAAGTTGAACTATGCTTTTGTGTTAGTAACAAAGTATCCCCTTTGTAAACATGTAGAAACCTTATGAACATGACTTGTTTATGTTTATGCCATGAACAAATTTAACTTTACTTATGCCATGCTTATGTTTGACATTATCCTATGCTTATGCTAGGAATATTTATGACATGCTTATGTTTGACATTATCCTATGCTTATGCTAGGAATATTTATGACATGCTTATGTTTGACATTATGCCTAAATAAGAATATAGGTTCATGTTGTAGTTAAACCTATGCAAGTTCACATGCTTTGATTCATGTCACCTATGTTACCACTATGCAAGTACACCAATTTCTATTTTGTATTTCCAACGTCGTATTGCAAGTTCATGCGCTCACCTTCCCCTCTTTGTGTATACGCCATAAGCCTCCCCTTTTCGCATGGCTAAATTGGGCTTTAAAAGGCTAAGCCCAATATATAGAAACGGACGTGTAAAACGGGGGAAAATAACGTTGGGTTAAAATTACTAATGAATGAAAATATAAAATAGAAGGGCCCAAGTTCAAGTATGGGTTGGGCCCGTGATTGGTGTAACCTTTACACCATTAACTTAATAATGGGCCGCAAATATTTACATATAAATAAAGAAGAATGACAAAATATGTAAAAGTAGAAAATACGATGTGTTTAACCCGAGGTTGGATTGAGTTGTGATGTAAACCTGCCCGGAACCGCCCGGCTGTCCAGTAGTCACAACAATACCTATCCAATGTGAGAGGTTAAACATGGAGCCCAATAAGGACCCGAGGTTAGACTGAGTTGTGGCGTAAGACTGCCCGGAACCAACCGGCAACAGGCAGCCACAACAATACCTGTCTAATGTGAGAGGTCAGGGCCTTAATAAGACAATTAAGGCTGAGTCAGGATTGTTAGGATTAAGTGGACTAAAGACTTAATCAAAATGGAACATGCTAAACTAAACGAACTGGTGGGGGTTAGGTTAGAAACACTTAACCAACTTAGCATGTTGGCTAGAGATAGAAAACCTAGTAACGGGGGACCCTTTTCAGCAGTAACCTTAAAAGGTGTATCATGATACCCTGAAATTAGGCAGGGTGGGGCACGATTACTGGGCTGATTGTAAGAGGTCAAAGCGACGGCGGTGGTGTAGCAGTGTAGGTTCTAACGGTGTGCGGGCGTGCACGCACTCCGGCGCAGAAAAATAAAGCACTGGGCACCAGTAGCATACCTGTGCATTCTAAGGTTGTGTCGGGCCGCTGCCATGGGACTTGATACACCCCATGGTGGGACCAACATAGGTAACTACAGACATCGGGGGCCGTAAGACACATGTAACTATGCGAGTAGGAGCCGATCATCATTGAATGGATCACATCACCCTGATTATGGGGTGCCAGTTGGAAACTAGTTTATATGGGTTCAGAGATTAATATGGGGTACGATAGTATATTCGACCCTAGACAACTTAACCAAGTTTAAAGTACCTTTCCACTTCTTGTTTATACTTATCATACCCAGTTCTTTATTCATAGACAAAATAGTACTAGACTTACTCAGGCTTTATGTCTGACTCTACTTTTCTTTCGTCTTTTTTCTTCCGTTGCCCCCCCCCCCCCCCAGGTCCTCAGGGTGGGAACACAGCAGCTTGACCAACCTCAACATCCAGCTTGAAGAAGAGAAATGTATTGCTTGGACTTTCCTGTTTTGAACTATGGCTTTGGACAATCACTATGGGGGCTTTGGCAGTTTATCTATGTTTTATTTATGCTTCTTTAAACAATGTACTCAAGACAGATTATGAAAGTGTTATGTTATGTTTGTTTTTGGAAAGGATGTTGTTGTAACACGTATTTGACTTTATGAAATAAAAGTTTGTTGTTCTTCCGCTGTTTACAAATATGTGTTCTTATATTTGTCTTGTATATCTGTGACTTGTACTTATAAACCTCCACCAAAATTAGGGCATTCCCTTTGAGAGTGACCCTAACGGAGGTGGGGTGTTTCACTTGGTATCAGAGCATAGGTTTACCAGATAAGATAAAAAGTTTTGAAAAAAATTATTTTCAAAAAGGAAATTTAAAGAAGCATTTTTAAAAGAAAAATATTATTTTATTTTAAAAAAGGCAAAGTCCACTCCCCAAAGCCATAGGTACTATCTCTTATCCTTCGTTTTGAATCTATCCTTTTTGTTTCAGCATGTCCCAAGATCTTAACTTACCAGAAGGGGTACCAATACCTGGTTGGTTTAGACGGTTCTTAGAAGCAAGAGCCACTCAGCCAGGTCCTACCATTCCTCCTCCCCCAACGGAAGGAAATCATCCAGCTGCAGCGGCACCTTTTCCTCCACCTCCTCCTCGGGGAAACAATTTTGCTAAGATATGTAAAGATTTTAAAGCTATGGGAGGAAGGGATTTCCATGGAACTGAGTCCTTCGTAGCAGCTAGGAATTGGCTGAAAGAAACGGAGGACCTATTCATCATCTTTGAAGTAGAGGATAGACAGAAAGTGCAATTTCTGTGGCAAAGTGGGGCACTTAGTAAAGGACTGTCGGAAAAAGAAGGCCAAGGAGAATGGTGGGTGCTTTTCATGCGGTCAGACAGGCCACAGGGCTAAGGACTGCCCAAAGAAACGTGGACAGGGGCAGGGCGCTGGATCCACCCCAGGGGCACAGGTTCATGTGCTAGAAGCGCCACCATTGCAACAGCGAGGTATAAATACTTCTGTAGAAAGCGTAATTTATCTTTATGATCACCCCGTTCGCACTTTATTTGATTCCGGCGCATCACACTCCTTTATCTCGTCTGCTTTAGTAGAATCTCTGCACCTAAAAACTAGTATGGTAGATGACCCCTTAATTGTTTCAAACCCAATTGGGGGCCCAGCTCATTTGTCTATGATCTGTTTGGATTTGAAAATTTCTATTCTAAGTGTTGAATTTCAATGTAGTGCCTTTGTTTTGGGCTTTTCGGGGTATGGTTTGATTTTGGGTATGGATTGGCTATCCCGTAATGGGGCCATCCTTAATTGTGAGAAAAGGGTTGTTAGGCTCCTAACCCAGCTCGGTAATACTTTGGAAATTTCTTGTAATCCCTCGCATGCGGTTATGCTTAGTTATCTTGAATCGCTAGATGCCTCTGTGGAAAACTTGCAATAAGTTAGAGTGGTCCGGGAATATCCGGATGTCTTTGAAGAGGTGAAGGGCTTGCCTCCGAAGCGGGAAATAGACTTCCGCATATATCTTGTAGATAATGCAAAGCCCGTTGCATTGCCCGTTAGACATATGGCTCCACGAGAAAGGAAAGAGCTCAGTAAACAGATTAAAGAGCTTCTAGAAAAGGGGTTCATTAGGAGGAGCATTTCAGAATGGGGCGCTCCAGTGGTGTTCGCTACAAAGGCGGATGGTTCACTCCGTCTATGTGTTGACTATAGGGAGCTCAACAAGCTAACGAAAAAGAATAGGCATCCTCTCCCTAGAATTGACGATTTATTTGACCAGCTTGTAGGAGCGTCTGTTTTCTCCCAACTCGATTTAGCAACCGGTTTTCATCAGCTAAGGATGGCTGAAGATAGCATCGATAAAACGGCGTTCAGAACCCCAGACGGCTTCTTTGAATGACTTGTCATGCCTTTCGGCTTGACAAATGCACCTGCTTACTTCGTGGACCTGATGAGTAGGGTATTTAGAGATTTCCTCAACAAATTCGTAGTGGTCTTCGTAGATGATATCCTTATCTTCTCAAAGAGTGAAGAGGAACATGCTCAACACTTAAGGGCAATCATGGAAACTTTGCGAGTCCATCAACTAAAAGCCAAATTCTCCAAATGCCACTTTTGGAGAGAAGAGGTGAGGTTCCTTGGGCACATAGTATCCAAACAAGGGTTAGCGGTGGACCCTGCGAAGGTAGTGGCGGTACAGGATTGGAAGACACCAAGGAACACAACTGAGGTCCGAAGCTTTCTAGGACTAGCAGGTTTCTATCGAAAGTTTATAAGGGATTTTGCGAAAATCTCAGCTCCGCTCACGAAATTGACTAAGAAGAATCTAGTGTTCAATTGGGATTTGGATTGCGAGTTTGCTTTCCAACGACTTAAAAGGGCTCTTACAACAGCCCCAGTTTTGACGCTGCCAGATGGGAGCAAGATGTTCACTGTTTATACGGATGCATGTGGGACAGGGCTAGGCGCCGTCTTAATGCAAGAAGGAAAGGTAGTAGCTTATGGCGGGAGGCAGTTGAAGGTGCACGAAAAGAACTACCCAACCCACGATCTCGAGTTAGCCGCCATCGTCTTTGCACTCAAGTCTTGGCGACACTATCTCCTAGGTGAGAAGTTCGAACTTTACACTGACCATAAATCGTTGAAATATCTTTTCTCGCAGAAGGATCTTAACTTGAGGCAACAAAGATGGATGGAGTTTCTTGCCTCGTACGATTTCGAAATCTCCTACACTCCGGGCAAAGGCAACGTAGTGGCAGACGCGTTGAGCCGAAAGAAATTGACCCTAAGCCCATTGTTTGTTGAAAGACAAAGCCTAGAGTTTATAGCCAGCTTCGACTTTTGGCCCTCCTCCGATTTCGTACCAGGCTTGCTAGCATCTCTCGAAGTGCGCCCAACTTTAGTGGATTCAGTAGGGGCAGCACAACGCGAAGACCCTCAGCTTGTGGAAATAATTGATAGGCTAATTAGGGGTGAGACTTCAAGTCACCTCAACCGATGCTCCATCGACGATAGGGGTTTGCTAAGGCGTGACGGAAGACTATGCGTCCCACAGACAAAAGATTTAGTAAGGAAGGTTCTCGAGGAAGCGCATCATTCCAAGATGACGATACACCCAGGCGGAGATAAAATGTACAAAGACATAAAAAGGACTTTCTTCTGGAACGGCATGAAAAAGGACGTGGCAGAGTTCGTTTCTAAGTGTATGGTGTGCCAACAGGTTAAAGCGGAACAGAAAAAGCCTGGCGGACTACTACATCCTCTGGAGGTCCCGCAGTGGAAGTGGGATAGCATCTCAATGGACTTCATCGATGGGCTGCCTAGGTCTAGGAGAGGCAACACTAGCATTTGGGTAATAATGGATAGGCTTACTAAAAGCGCCCACTTTTTACCTGTCAAAAGTAAAAGAACTGCCTCATCCCTAGCATCACTTTATCTCAAGGAAATCGTTCGACTCCATGGAATACCATCTAGCATTGTTAGTGACCGAGACCCCATCTTCACCAGCGAATTTTGGCGGAGTCTGCAAGAAGCAGTAGGAACGCAGTTATGCTTGAGCACAGCCTATCATCCCCAAACCGACGGCCAAACAGAGAGAGTGAATAGAGTTTTGGAAGACCTTTTAAGGCTATGCGTCCTCGACTTCGGAGGGACATGGGAAGACCACCTTCCTTTGGTGGAATTTGCCTACAACAACAGCTATCAAGCAACCATAGGAATGGCGCCCTTCGAAGCTTTATATGGAAGACCGTGCCGATCGCCCACTTGTTGGTGGGAGTCCACGGATAAGCTTATACTTGGACTAGATATGATCCGAGAGACTTCAGAGAAAGTAGACTTAATACGAAGAAGGATGAAGATGGCCCAAGACAGACAAAAGTCCTATGCCGACAAGAGGAGGACCGACCTTGAATTTGAAGTTGGAGACAGAGTTTTTCTCAAGGTATCACCGCTAAGGAACGTTGTTCGTTTTGGAACCACAGGAAAGCTAGCGCCAAGATTCGTAGGGCCATTCCCTATTATCGAGAAGATTGGGAAAATGGCCTATAGATTAGAGCTACCCGAGAAGTTGGCTGGAGTCCACAACGTTTTTCACGTTTCACATCTCCGAAAATGTCTACATGAGTCAGCTGAAGTGGTAGAGCCAAATATCCTCGAAGAGGCCGAAGTGGAGCGCGAAGCAACCATAAGGAGAATTCCAACCCGCATCTTAGGAACGGAAGTGAAGAGGCTACGCAACCACGAAGTCAAGCTCGTCAAAGTCCAGTGGAGCGACGCCGAGGGAGACGCGACTTGGGAAACTGAAGCTAGAATACGCACCGCCTACCCTTTTCTGTTCGAGGGTACATCCTTGATCTTTCTTTTTCCTTAAGTTGCGCTTTTATCAATCTTTTTAGGTATATTTCCTCGACCTTATCTTTTAGGGTAGAAACCTCTTTGGATGGAAACATGTAATTGAAACATGTTATGTATGAATGGTTGCAAGTGGTTGCAAGTGATTGCTAGTGGTTGCTCGTGGTTGCATATACACACACAATCTAGGTTTTAGATCGGCTCAGTCACTTCATATTGCATATGCATATATGTTTGCATTCGTATGTGATTGAACTTTAATGTGTTGTCATGTGGATGCTGCATTTGTATTGAATGATTGTGCACTCATGTAGAATCAAGAATAGGAAAATTTGCATACATAATGGATTCATGGCACTTACATAATTCGCATTAAGGAGGTCAACTGAATCAGTAGACCGCCTGATTTTGCATTAGATAAGTACATGTACACACACACTTTGCATATGATCATGAAGCATTAGAAGTCTTTTAAGGACAATGGATGCTCGTGTTTAATGGATGAGTAGATGGATGATTGGATGTTAGGATATACATTCCTCCTAACTTGAAGATTTCGGGGACGAAATCCTTTTAAGTGGGGGAGAATGTAACACCCCGAGAATTCTATAACTGTGAAATTCATGAATTAAAGTATAATCAAATTCAAATCAAAGAAGTAAGGGGAACGGGATACGCCATTGCATTCGTCTCGGAAAAATACGCGAAATAGAGTCCGAGTTTTCGAAAAACGGAGTCCGTATGAAGAAGATATGGCCTTCGGAAGTTTTGAATTAAATTTAAAATTCAAACAGAATAAAATAATTAAAAAATCGGGCCCAGTGGGCCAGGGCGGATAACCACCCGCCTAGGCCACCCAGGTCGACTGGGCTGTCGACCTGGGCTACCCATGTCGACAGGGCTGTCGACAGCCCTGTCGACAGGGGTGTCGACCTGGTCGAGCCCAGTCAACCTGGCTGGCCAGGTCTGTGTTTGGTCGAATTTCTGTGGTCTGCTTTGTCATTAGGGCTAGGTGCCGGGTTCTAATTGGTCTCTCTATCTAATGAATGGCTATGATCTAACCTAGCAACATCAAGGGTCCTAATCAATTCCTAATCTCTATATAAACAACCCTAGACTAAACCCTAATCTGTTCATTCAAAATTAAGAACATAGCTGCCATGTTGCTGAGGAACGACTAAGAGTAGCCGCCAACTAGAGAGAGGATTAGGAAGAGAATTCTAAAGCCTAAAGCAACCTAAAGCCAATCAATTCAAGGAATCATATCTCTTAATTAGAGAATTCGCCGCAACCATTGTAAGTAGAGTATTACTTTGGTATGAATAAACAATTGTGTTGGTTTGTATGCGTGAATTGGGGCAATAAAGCTATTCATATTTGTGCGTTCTTATCAATTTGAGATCTTATATACGAATTATGTTATTCATGTTATAAAGAACTACATGCGGTAGTTCTATGCAAGTATACGTTTGGAATATTGCGCAAATTATGTAATCTATGTTGAAGCTACATGTATGTAGTTGATTGAAATTCATGCGAGTTTGGGGCTTTGTTATTATGCCATCACGATGTATATTTTTGTGCATAAATCATTTTGCAAGTAATTGAAACAAGTTTGGTTGTTATAGTTCATATGAAACTATGTTGGAATTTTGATACCATAATCCATGTATTAAGTCATGCTTTTGCAAAACTTATGAATATGGCTAGGCTATGAATGATATTTGGCATAATTGAAATCTATGATTAAGTCTATCTTGTTTAAAAGAATTATATGATGACATATGTGAGACATGGCTAGGTTAGACTCAAAAAATCCCTTTTTGCAAGTTTAAAGCAAACACCATGATTAGGAATATTTATGCATAAGTATATTTAAACCATCGTTATGTGATTAGACTTAAACCATGATTAAGTTGAACTATGCTTTTGTGTTAGTAACAAAGTATCCCCTTTGTAAACATGTAGAAACCTTATGAACATGACTTGTTTATGTTTATGCCATGAACAAATTTAACTTTACTTATGCCATGCTTATGTTTGACATTATCCTATGCTTATGCTAGGAATATTTATGACATGCTTATGTTTGACATTATCCTATGCTTATGCTAGGAATATTTATGACATGCTTATGTTTGACATTATGCCTAAATAAGAATATAGGTTCATGTTGTAGTTAAACCTATGCAAGTTCACATGCTTTGATTCATGTCACCTATGTTACCACTATGCAAGTACACCAATTTCTATTTTGTATTTCCAACGTCGTATTGCAAGTTCATGCGCTCACCTTCCCCTCTTTGTGTATACGCCATAAGCCTCCCCTTTTCGCATGGCTAAATTGGGCTTTAAAAGGCTAAGCCCAATATATAGAAACGGACGTGTAAAACGGGGGAAAATAACGTTGGGTTAAAATTACTAATGAATGAAAATATAAAATAGAAGGGCCCAAGTTCAAGTATGGGTTGGGCCCGTGATTGGTGTAACCTTTACACCATTAACTTAATAATGGGCCGCAAATATTTACATATAAATAAAGAAGAATGACAAAATATGTAAAAGTAGAAAATACGATGTGTTTAACCCGAGGTTGGATTGAGTTGTGATGTAAACCTGCCCGGAACCGCCCGGCTGTCCAGTAGTCACAACAATACCTATCCAATGTGAGAGGTTAAACATGGAGCCCAATAAGGACCCGAGGTTAGACTGAGTTGTGGCGTAAGACTGCCTGGAACCAACCGGCAACAGGCAGCCACAACAATACCTGTCTAATGTGAGAGGTCAGGGCCTTAATAAGACAATTAAGGCTGAGTCAGGATTGTTAGGATTAAGTGGACTAAAGACTTAATCAAAATGGAACATGCTAAACTAAACGAACTGGTGGGGGTTAGGTTAGAAACACTTAACCAACTTAGCATGTTGGCTAGAGATAGAAAACCTAGTAACGGGGGACCCTTTTCAGCAGTAACCCTAAAAGGTGTATCATGATACCCTGAAACTAGGCAGGGTGGGGCACGATTACTGGGCTGATTGTAAGAGGTCAAAGCGACGGCGGTGGTGTAGCAGTGTAGGTTCTAACGGTGTGCGGGCGTGCACGCACTCCGGCGCAGAAAAATAAAGCACTGGGCACCAGTAGCATACCTGTGCATTCTAAGGTTGTGTCGGGCCGCTGCCATGGGACTTGATACACCCCATGGTGGGACCAGCATAGGTAACTACAGACATCGGGGGCCGTAAGACACATGTAACTATGCGAGTAGGAGCCGATCATCATTGAATGGATCACATCACCCTGATTATGGGGTGCCAGTTGGAAACTAGTTTATATGGGTTCAGAGATTAATATGGGGTACGATAGTATATTCGACCCTAGACAACTTAACCAAGTTTAAAGTACCTTTCCACTTCTTGTTTATACTTATCATACCCAGTTCTTTATTCATAGACAAAATAGTACTAGACTTACTCAGGCTTTATGTCTGACTCTACTTTTCTTTCGTCTTCTTTCTTCCGTTTCCCCCCCCCCCCCAGGTCCTCAGGGAGGGAACACAGCAGCTTGACCAACCTCAACATCCAGCTTGAAGAAGAGAAATGTATTGCTTGGACTTTCCTATTTTGAACTATGGCTTTGGACAATCACTATGGGGGCTTTGGCAGTTTATCTATGTTTTATTTATGCTTCTTTAAACAATGTACTCAAGACAGATTATGAAAGTGTTATGTTATGTTTGTTTTTGGAAAGGATGTTGTTGTAACACGTATTTGACTTTATGAAATAAAAGTTTGTTGTTCTTCCGCTGTTTACAAATATGTGTTCTTATATCTGTCTTGTATATTTGTGACTTGTACTTATAAACCTCCACCAAAATTAGGGCATTCCCTTTGAGAGTGACCCTAACGGAGGTGGGGTGTTTCAATATGTATACTTACATACATACAATTTTGAATTCAAAAGGAATATTCCACTATGCCAAAGATATATTATTTTATCCCAGATTTATATTCTTACAGTTTGAATTTCTAATATTGCGTGTATATAATTTTCTATAACTTGTTTTATTTGTTACTTTTTCATGCAAACTACGTTTTCGATAAATATAATAAAAAACAGAAAATAATCTCTCCATGAATATAATAGTAATATTCTCAAGACCAAATCCTTAATTATCAAAAAATCGTATTTTTAGCCTACTGATAGTTTATTAATTTATTATTTTTTATTCTTAATTTAATTATCTACATCTATTTAAGGTTTATTTTACGGGATGTTACATTTTCCCTCTTAAAAGAGATTTCATCCCAATTTTTTTTCCGAAAGGACGAAGAAAACAACTTTCTCTAACAACCATATTATACACCTAATTATTTATTAAACATTCATAAATAACTATTACTCGATGTAATTACGTACTGCAGACTTGCTAAAGTGAGCTCAGTCCATGCGTGAAGTTGTAACATGTGATGTTGCATGTATGCAAAACACCCTAATGTGCATATAATTTTTATATGAGTACTCAGTACATTTGTGTTGCAAATAATTCCTACCATACAATCTAGCAACCACAATGCGACCATAAATAAAATTTAGTGAAAATAATTACCTGCAAAAATCTCTAGATGAGTTTTCCTTATTTTTCTTCTATTTTCCATGTCGTTCCGCGGGGTTAGCTCCTCATTGTACTCGAACGAGGTTGATGAATTTATTATGAAGCCTTTTGATTTCATGATCCACTATCCTTGTGGTGATACGGGCACTCTAGGCTTTAACTTAAAACTCCCCAAGTCCCCAACTGATCAAGCTTGAGTATAATAGTAGAGTCGTGAAGGCATTTCATAAGGTGGAAAACATGAAAAACGTTATGGACTCCCGATAATTGCTTGGGAAGTTCCACATAATAAACACGTTTCCCGATTCTATCAACGATCTTAAATGGCCTAGTAAACCTGAGAGCCAATTTCTCAATCTTCCACACTAGGTGGATTTCTTAAGAGGAGATACCTTTACGAAGACCAAATCACCAATACTAAACTCAAGTTCCTTTCTCCTTATATCAGCGTAAGATTTCTACCGGTCTTAGGCTGCCTTCATTCTTTGCCATATCAAAAGAATCTTCTCTATGGAATCACGGATATGGTCGGGTCTGGGTAGAACCTTGTCAATAGTATTCCACAGACAATTTGACGATTTGCATGGCCGTCGATACAATGCCTCATAAGGTGCCATACAAATCGTTGCTTGAAAACTATCATTGTACGAGAACTCCACAAACGCTAAATGTTGATCCCATGCTCCTCCAAAATCGATGATGCAAGCACTAAGTATATATTTAAGAATTCGGTTGACTCTCTCCGTTTGTCCATTGGTCTGCAGATGATAGGCGGTGCTCAGATTAATGACATCCCTAAAGCTGTCTATAGGTTCCTCCAAAATTCCTCATGAACGGGGAGTCTTTATGACTCGATATACTCATCGGAATCTCATGAAGTCGAAATATCTCCTTGATATAGATTTGGGCCAATGAAGTTGTAGTCCTACTATTCTTCAGTTGGATGGAGTGGTCCCTCTTTGTCAATCTATCCACTATGACTTAAATGGTTTCATTCCCTATCTGACTCGTGGTAGCCCATCCATGAAATTCACTGAGATATGTTCCCATTTTCAAGTAGGAACCTCCAAAGGTAACAATAACTCTCCGGGCCTACCTTGCTCCACTTTGAATTTCAAACAAGTAAAACACACTACAACAGACTCAACAACGTCCTTCTTTATGCCTTCCCATAGAAAGTCCTCATATCCTTAAATATTTTATCCCCTCCGGGATGTATGGTCATCCTTAAATGATGACACTTCTTAAGGACCTCCTTTCTTGAGCTACCATTCCTAAGGAATAGAGGCGGTCATCACTTCTCAAACTACCATGACCATTAATTGAATACCTAACGAAATGAGGAAAATGCCATCCTTTATTAATTATTTCCCTCAACACTCTCAACTCCTCATTAAGACCTTGCTTGTGATTAATCCTATCCACAAAAGTTGGTCTCACTTCCAAAACTGTGAGAAGTCCTTGAGATAACTCAAATGGTGGATGAAGGTTAAAACTGGAAATAAACCCCAATTGCCTCTACTAGGCAATACCACTATGGCTAGTGTAATGACCCGGGATTTCGACCAACTAATTTTAAATATTTAGAATGGATTTAAATATTTAGTTGATAAAATAAATGAAATTCTATATTTATGTTACCAATTTAAATATCGATTTCGATTTAATATCGTATATATTAAATTATCAAAATAAGGAATCAGCGAATAACTGAATTCAAAGTGAAAACTGATTTGAAATCAGTTCAGATAATCAATACATAATTCTGTTTGAATTAGAATAAGAATATTAAATTATTTATCGAAGAATTTAAATGGTTTGAACTTTAAATTATATCGATTTAAATTAATATCTTACACAGATGATCGAACTGGACTTTGATACCTATCCCAGTGTGTTCGGAATAGTGGTATAACCTTAGAGTTGAAAGTTGTTGGGTTCAGTGAGGGATTCAGAATCAGTGTGTATTTTTAATTAAAGGGTACCAGTTTAATTGAAATAAAAATTAAATAAAATTTAAGGTTAAATAAAGGAACACCTCCCCCTTTTATTCTCACCGCTCCTTCCCTCTTGTTCAAAAGAAACCACGTCCTTCTCTGTATCTCCACAAAGCCATGGCCTCGCTGTCTAAAATATAACCACACTGCTCCTGTTAAAGTCGCAACCACCCCTCTTCGTTCTTTTACTTTTAAAACTCGGCAGAAAGAAAATCGCAAGCTTCAGAAGAGAAAACGAAATGGCCGAAATATTCTCAGACAACCGAAATCAAAATGGAAGTTCATTTCCTCTGTTAAAATCGAAACCGTGTTGAATACAAGGGATCGCGACTTCTTTCCCTTCTATTTCTTTTCGTTTACCAGAGGGATCGGAGCTTTTATAAGAAGAAGAAATGAATCGAGTTCGAATTTAACTTCAAACCCATCTGTGAGATCTGTAACTAGTGCGATTCGATATCCGGGGGGGTCGGTTTTGAATTCGTCGGATTTGTGGTGCTCGATTTTAGTAGCTAGGGCAGTCAAGTTCGTTCTTCACGGTGCCAGGGGTTGCGAGTGGATTCTAGGGAGGAGAGGCGTGCAGTCTTGCTAAACAGTGGAGATAAGGTTGGCCCTTGCTACAGTATCGTGACTAGAAGAATGGCTCATACCCACTGTTGGGTTCCTGATGTTCGTTTGGGAAGAAATTGAAGGTGCAATGTAAGAAGAGTTGTTGTCAGTAGCGAACACTACAAGGGGGTCTTGGATGGAAAGGTTATTCGATGTACTGTAGAGTTGGAGTCTGTCGTGAGCCATAGGAGAGGGGTTCAATAGTCAATGTGAGGAGATGATTATGGTATGATTAAAAGCAATCAATCTCTAATTAGTTTAAATTAATAATTTATTTACTATTTACTTTAATTCGATCTTAAGAGGAAATCATATATTGTTTATACAAAACCCAGATTGCAAAGGCTGTCAAATTTATTGGACTCATATCCTCGGTGGCTTCGGAATGGAAATGGGATTGAGTTCGTTTAGAGGCAATGGAGTTTTTGATTAAATTAAACTCTAGTTTAATTTAATCAGAAAACATATCGCTACTTCGTCAAAAATAAAATCTGTGAGTAAATCTCACTCACCTGTTTAATTAGAAATATTTTTATTCGTTAGAAATATTTGTGTATTGTTGGATGCTTTAAAAATTTATTTATTGCCGTTAAAAATATATTAGTTATCTAGGATTGGTTGACTATTATATATATATTGGGTTGATGATTGGTTGGATTCCCGCAGTTTCATTAGCGGATGCCCGCGGTTTCATAGCGGATGATTACCCTATACGCCCCATGCTATGATTAGTGGATGACCTTCTATACCGCGATATCCTGCCTCGAAGCAGGATGGGTATTACTATGTTGACAAACATCTGTGGATGCAGGAAAACAGGTTGGAGGAATCCAACTGGACTCCTCAAAAAGATATTATTTGTTGTTGTTTGTTTGATTTCATATATATTCATATATGATGTGTTAAAAATCAAATGATTGAAAATTGGTTGATTGATTGTTTAAAATATCACTGGGCTTGGGATATTGATTTATAAAAATATCAAAAAGGGTATTTGAAATTTAAAAGGGGAATTCTATTTTTATAAATAGAATTTGAATTTTAAATGAAGTATAGAAACATTAACTTGTTTTGAATATATATATAAACAAGTAATTGAATTTATAAACTTTGTTTATAAATGGAAATGTGGAATTTGAATTGAATTTATAAACTTTGTTTATAAATGAAAGGATGGAATTTGAATCGAATTTATAAAGTTGTTTATAAATGAAAATATGGGGTTTGAATTGAATTTATAAACGTTGTTTATAAATGGAAAGGTGGGATTTGAATTGAAGTTATAAACGTTGTTTATAAATAATGCCGAGAATTCAAATGGACTTTGAATATAATGAATTGAATTATAGATTTGAATATAGAAATTCAAATAGACTTTAAATTAATGATTTGAATATAGAAATTCAAATAGACTTTAAACTATAAATTTGAATATAGAAATTCAAATAGACTTTAAATTATAGATTTGAATATAGAAATTCAAATAGACTTTAAACTATAGATTTGAATATAGAAATTCAAAGGGACTTTAAATGATTTGAATATAGAATTCAAATAGAATTTAAACTATAGATTTGAATATAGAAATTCAAAGGGACTTTAATCGATTTGAATATAGAATTCAAATGGACTTTAACTATAGAATTTGAATATAGAATTCAAATGGACTTTAAACTATAGAATTTGAAAATAGAATTCAAATGAAGTTTAAATAAAGAGAATTCAAATACAATTGAATTGGAATTTGAATAAGAAGTCGATAAGGAAACAAGAGTATAAGCATAATTAGAATTTGTTAATATGCAGTTAAAATATATTTGAACATGTCATGTTCAAATATGAAGGTGAAATAGACTGAAAGGTTAAGCAACAGATTTAATTAACAAATTGAGTTAAAACGATTGGTGTAGTTAAAATAGATTGGACAGGAATAAATATACAGGAGACAGGTATGGAATAAAGTATAGAAGTGAAATAAATAGAATGCCCGACAAAAAGGTACGTATTTAATTTCCATATGAGATTTTATGCGCCGTATCGGCAAGCCGCTTGGCTTTTTCTTTTTCTTTTTGAAATGAGAAGGACCGGGGAAGCTATTTGAAATTTCCCGATGCTCCCGGTACAAAGGAGGTTATGGCGAATTTTTCCGGGAATTTAAGGAGATAGAAATATTTTAAGATAATTTGATAGTTAGAAATCAACGTATCGATATATATAGAAGTCGATAAGAAAACGAACTTAGAAATAGAATAGTATAATCAAAAAGGAAGTATAAGAATAAAATCTAGTAAGAATAGAAAAGGGAAGTGTATACGTGTTTAAAAGTAAATCAGTAGTTGTATGGAATTGATTTGTTCGAGTAAGTAGTCTTGTCTGTTTTGACGTTAAATGTTATTTAGTCAAGGTCTGAGAGGTAATTATACCCCAACTTGGTTGATTTCATGATATACCGATAAGTAGCAAGATTCAGGCTCGAAGATCAATGTGGAATAAGAATTAGTTAAATACTGTATTTGGGTTGTCGTAACGATGTTTTATACAACATCTGTTTTAACCCAAATATGTGCAAAGCTTGGAAATAGAATAATGAATATTTCCTAGTATAGAAAATAAAGGAAGGCGATATATGGAAATGTTTTCCAAAGAACGTATAAGGCCAATATGGTTATTGAAAATATTTGGTTAACAAATATTGATAAAGAAATAGAGAAGAGATTTAATTAATGGAATATTAATTAAAGGCTCACCGATTGTTGGATGTTTGGATGAACACTTGTTTTATTCGATAGTTAAATCATCGACTATCGAAACACTTGTTTTATTCGATAGTTAAATCACAGACTATCGGAGTTTTGACCATCGTTGTCAATATGGAGAGACCGGTTGGATTATTATCCGAAGAACCACTCCCTATTGGCAGTAGCGTGCGAATTAGATTATATAAAGATAATCGAAGACGGAGTAGAGTGCAAGGACTTTTTCTATTAATAGAAATAGTGCCTTCAGTTCATCCTGTTCCTGGGTGACTTGTATGGATGAATGTCTGACAGAGTATTTCCAGAAAGGTCACGTACATTGATTTCTTCAACTATACCAAGAGTGGAAGCGGAGGAGGAAACTTCTTTTAGCTGACACGTAATGTACTGTTGTAGACGTCAATTAGTGATTTTCGATGGATCTGACGATGTGACATTCGAAGTGAATCTGGTGTGATGATAAAGCGTAGCCTCTAGCCTCAACATCCGGTAAATGACAGAAATCGGGCAAGCAGCATGGCTATGTAGGTCGCACCTATTAGGGTGTATAATCACCTGATCTAGAGTTTCATTTACTTCTAAAAATCTATTGTCGATGCTGTCCCATTCGGGAAACGGTTGCTGATCCCAATCGTTGGTGATATACATTCGATACACTCAAGCGAAATGAGTGGTCGGTCATGTGTGGCTGAGTTGCAAGACGTTCTTGTTGAACTCGGTGTATTCTCCTCTAGAGATATACCAGCGGAAGGTGATTCCATACCTTGTCATAGTTGGAAATCCATTACCCAATACGTGCTTGCGGTTTTGATTGTATATTATATATGTGGAACGTGAGATGCAAGCGTTCCACTAGATTATATTTACTTGATTTAGACATTATTATAATATCAAAAGAGTTTTGATATAAAGATAAATCAAGTGTTTGGATTCTCATAAGGGAAAAACCCGTTCCGTGTTATACGGCGTGGTCTTATGAGATATCATTTAGTTTTCTGAAACTGTTTTAAACTGTTTACTCATACCAGTCCCATGACTGACCCGGAGTTTACTTTGTTGTTTTCCCTAAACTCTTGGGTGCCTAAATTTGTACGGGCAGTCAAGTAGTCGGGAATTTACAGATATACTGGAAGAGCTTGGAGCAGGAGGCTTCAGGATCATATAGCTATAGTTATTTCTGCTGTGTTGTAAGTGATGTACTTTGATATTGATGTATATTCAAGTATAGATGTATATTTCAAGTTATGTTATATATATTATATGTTATTCGTTCCGCTGTGAGATTCGTGTTACTCTGATGTTGTGTTCTTCTTCTTCTTCTATTCTAAGTTTCTATCTTATCTATCCTCACCCTCTAACTTCTTTCTATTAATGGTTTGAATTTCCGTGATATTTGGGGTTGGACTTGTGTTTTTGGTCAGCTCAAATTCTACCGGATTTTTGGGTCATTACAGTAGGTATCAGAGCTTAGGTTGAGCGAATACCTAGGCTTGTTGGAATGTGCTCATTAGAGATAGGATCAGTAGTATCCTAGAATGAGTTGAGTGTATATATATACGAGAGAGCGTATTTGTTATCTGATATAAAAACTGTTTTATATTGTGTTGACTAGTCTGTTGAGTGGATTATAAATTTTGGTCGAATCGTGGGACGCCACGATGTCGATAGGAGTTTATAAACATTTGAACAGAAGATTGGACACGATATTGTTTTCAAATAGTTAAGTTGATTGTTAGGATTATAATCAAATTAGATTATAAAACAAAAATAGATATATAACCAGTAGAATTTGTATATGAAATCGAATATACAAATAAGATGAATTGAAATTGAATTCCAACCAGAATTAAGAATTTAAAATCCTAGGAGTTTGGAAAATATTTTTCTAAATGGATTTTGAAAGAAATATAGCACTGAACTCATTCAGTAGCTGGGAAATAATTCTGATGATGGTCGCAACATCATCAGTGTTCATTTCCGAGTTTCTAAGTGATGAATTGCTGCCTTAGAAAAGTTTTGATGGAAATTTGTTTGAAAGAAACAAGTTGTTTGAAAATTCAAATATTTTGAATTTGAGATAGATATAAATATATGTATGTATTTATATAACTTCAAAGGAATTTTGAAACGGGAAATGGGAATATAGATTTCAACTAGAAGTAAAATAAAGGAATTTGAATACATATATAATTCAAATAGAAGTGAAATAGAATTTGAATTCAAAGGAATTCAAATGAGTTTGAATAAAGGAAATTTCAAATAGAAATTGTATAAGAAAAAATTGAATTGGAATTTGAGTTCAAAGGAATTCAAATGGATTTGAATAAAGAAAAATCAAATAGAGATTTGAATATTAGAATTCAAATGGAATTTGGTTAAATAGGATTTCAAAGAGAATATAAAGTGGAGGTTGAATATTAGAATTCAAAGAAAATATAAAGTTTGAAATAGAATTTTAGAATAAAAGGAGTTTAACTATAAAATTTGAAATCAAAGTGAAATTAAATAGAATTTGAATTAAAAGGAGTTAAAATAAGAATTTAAATTCAAAGGATTTCAAATAGAAATTGAACAGAAGAAATTCAAATAGAATTTGAAGATAAGGAATTGAATTAGAATTTGAATAGAAGGAAATTCAAATATAGAGTTTGAATAAAGAGATTCAAATGGAATTTGAATATTGTAAATATATAGGATTTGAATATTAGAAGTGAAATAGATCAGGAATATTATGAAATGGATTTGATATATATTAAAAATATATCAGAATGGAGTTGAATTTATTATAAACAAAGTTAAAACGTTTATATTTATAAATATAATTAAAACGAGCTCGCTATAGCGCGGCAGTTCGTAAATTGGCGATTCGAACTTCAATTTGGTATACAGAACTCAATTGAAGTCGGAATTCTTTGAAACAAGAATCGTCGGGACCGGTTGAACAGTAGTTTTCTAATGAATGAGAAAAATCGGGATTTCGTCGTATAGATTTTGAGTTATGTCAAAATCAATTTTTTAGATTAGCAGCGCCAGAACCATTATAAAACCATAACGGTTTAAGTAAATAAATAAAAGGATTTTTACGAAATAAAATCCGAATGGCCATGAGAAAAATATAGACTTGAGTTATAATATAAATATGAACTCCAGTGAAGTAAATGAAATGATTTTTAAGACAAAAATCATATTTTAAATGGTTAAATAGAATTAACTAAATTGGGGAATAATTAGTTAAAGGAAATTTGAATCGAAATTGGGTTTTTTGATAAGTGAAAGAAATTGAGAATTTATATTCGAAATCGAATATATAACTCGGGTTGAAAATATAATTAGATTAGTTTATAATTTAGTTGACATATATTTGAACAAGTGATATTCGAATAAAAAAAGGTGAAACTGGCAAAACGGTTAATTAGCAACTAGCTAATGGGAATGTGAATGATTGAAATTAAATTTAACTTAAGTAAGTTAAATGGATCGAAACGAATAAATTGAGTAAAATCATCTGAATGAAATATGAATTGGGAAATATAAAGAAAATATATTTGTAAAACAAATACAGAGGAAATATATTTGTAACACAAATACAAGGGAAGTTATGTGCAAACAAATAGAAGGAGAGATATTTGTAAAAACATTTGCAAATAGAATTTGAACAGGGAATATTTGTAAAACATTTACAAATAGATTCAATGGAAATATTTATTTATAGAAAATAAATAGAATGTTATAAATGAGATATTTATTTGTTAAATAAATAGAATTAAGCAAAGGAATATTCAGAAGATGAATAGAAAATGGAAATCTGTTTTAACGGATAAATAGAAAGGATTAATTTATAAATAACAGTTTATAAATTAAATTAAATATTTATCATTGGATAGATGAAATATATAAGTCTGAACTTATATAGAGAGGAGATATTGGTTTTTAACACCGATAGTTTTAAATAGAAGGGGTACACAACACTTGTATAAGTGAAGTGGCGTTATTAAAGAGAACATTTATAAAGTGAAGAATCGTTACTAAAAGTAAATCTTTATAAATGGATAAATGTTATCCAATAGGAGTTATTCGAATAGGAGAAGTCGATTAGAGTTAGAAATAATCGATTAAAGTTAGGATAAATCGATTAGAGTAAGAATTAACAAGATAGAGTTAATCAGTTAGGGTTAATCCGTAGAGTTAATTGAATATTAGTTATTCAATTAGAATTAATCGAATATTTGTTATTCAAATTAAGAGTTAACCAGATAAAGTTAATTGAACATGGTAAATTGAATTAGGATTTAATTGAATGTTAGTTATTCAATTAAAGTTAATCGAATATTGTTACTGAGATAGAATTAGTCAAACATAGTTACTCAGGATACATAGCCATTTCGTACGACTGCTAGCGTAATTCGCAGGGCTGTAGATAGCCTAGGGCGGTCGGATGTTTCCTGGGGGAATCAGGCGTAACCATTGTGATCGCTGCGATCTAGAGGCAAGCGAATGGAGTTAAATCGAATATAGTTTATGCGAATAGAATTAAAGGAGTTAATCGAATAGGAGTTATTCGAATAAAGTTAAAAGGAATTAATTGAATATTGTTTATTCGAATAGAATCGAAGGAGTTATCGATTATTTGTTAATCAAAATGAGTTATCGATTATAGTTTAATCGAAATGAGTTATCGATTAGTTTAATCGAAGTGAGTTACAGAATATTGGTTATTCGAAGGAGTTATCGAATTTAGTTATTCGATGGAGTTAATCAAGAAGAGTAAAATCCAATAGAGTTAATTGATAAGAGTAAATCGAATATAGTTTATTCGAAGAAAGGTTTTCGAATCTAGTTATTCGAAAGAGAGATTATTGAATATAGTTATTCGAAGGGAGGAGTTATCGAATAGGGATTTATTCGAAAGAGAGTTACGTAAGGAAGTTTGAAATGTTGAGTATCAACATAAATAAGTTTTGAAAGGTTAATGGGTTTGTAGCACTTTTTCTACCTTCGCAATTTCGAGGACGAAATTATTATAAGTAGGGAAGATTGTAATGACCCGGGATTTCGACCAACTAATTTTAAATATTTAGAATGGATTTAAATATTTAGTTGATAAAATAAATGAAATTCTATATTTATGTTACCAATTTAAATATCGATTTCGATTTAATATCGTATATATTAAATTATCAAAATAAGGAATCAGCGAATAACTGAATTCAAAGTGAAAACTGATTTGAAATCAGTTCAGATAATCAATACATAATTCTGTTTGAATTAGAATAAGAATATTAAATTATTTATCGAAGAATTTAAATGGTTTGAACTTTAAATTATATCGATTTAAATTAATATCTTACACAGATGATCGAACTGGACTTTGATACCTATCCCAGTGTGTTCGGAATAGTGGTATAACCTTAGAGTTGAAAGTTGTTGGGTTCAGTGAGGGATTCAGAATCAGTGTGTATTTTTAATTAAAGGGTACCAGTTTAATTGAAATAAAAATTAAATAAAATTTAAGGTTAAATAAAGGAACACCTCCCCCTTTTATTCTCACCGCTCCTTCCCTCTTGTTCAAAAGAAACCACGTCCTTCTCTGTATCTCCACAAAGCCATGGCCTCGCTGTCTAAAATATAACCACACTGCTCCTGTTAAAGTCGCAACCACCCCTCTTCGTTCTTTTACCTTTAAAACTCGGCAGAAAGAAAATCGCAAGCTTCAGAAGAGAAAACGAAATGGCCGAAATATTCTCAGACAACCGAAATCAAAATGGAAGTTCATTTCCTCTGTTAAAATCGAAACCGTGTTGAATACAAGGGATCGCGACTTCTTTCCCTTCTATTTCTTTTCATTTACCAGAGGGATCGGAGCTTTTATAAGAAGAAGAAATGAATCGAGTTCGAATTTAACTTCGAACCCATCTGTGAGATCTGTAACTAGTGCGATTCGATATCCAGGGGGGGTCGGTTTTGAATTCGTCGGATTTGTGGTGCTCGATTTTAGTAGCTAGGGCAGTCAAGTTCGTTCTTCACGGTGCCAGGGGTTGCGAGTGGATTCTAGGGAGGAGAGGCGTGCAGTCTTGCTAAACAGTGGAGATAAGGTTGGCCCTTGCTACAGTATCGTGACTGGAAGAATGGCTCATACCCACTGTTGGGTTCCTGATGTTCGTTTGGGAAGAAATTGAAGGTGCAATGTAAGAAGAGTTGTTGTCAGTAGCGAACACTACAAGGGGGTCTTGGATGGAAAGGTTATTCGATGTACTGTAGAGTTGGAGTCTGTCGTGAGCCATAGGAGAGGGGTTCAACAGTCAATGTGAGGAGATGATTATGGTATGATTAAAAGCAATCAATCTCTAATTAGTTTAAATTAATAATTTATTTACTATTTACTTTAATTCGATCTTGAGAGGAAATCATATATTGTTTATACAAAACCCAGATTGCAAAGGCTGTCAAATTTATTGGACTCATATCCTCGGTGGCTTCGGAATGGAAATGGGATTGAGTTCGTTTAGAGGCAATGGAGTTTTCGATTAAATTAAACTCTAGTTTAATTTAATCAGAAAACATATCGCTACTTCGTCAAAAATAAAATCTGTGAGTAAATCTCACTCACCTGTTTAATTAGAAATATTTTTATTCGTTAGAAATATTTGTGTGTTGATTGTTGGATGCTTTAAAAATTTATTTATTGCCGTTAAAAATATATTAGTTATCTAGGATTGGTTGACTATTATATATATATATATATATTGGGTTGATGATTGGTTGGATTCCCGCAGTTTCATTAGCGGATGCCCGCAGTTTCATAGCGGATGATTACCCTATACGCCCCACGCTATGATTAGTGGATGACCTTCTATACCGCGATATCCTGCCTCGAAGCAGGATGGGTATTACTATGTTGACTAACATCTGTGGATGCAGGAAAACAGGTTGGAGGAATCCAACTGGATTCCTCAAAAAGATATTATCTGTTGTTGTTTGTTTGATTTCATATATATTCATATATGATGTGTTAAAAATCAAATGATTGAAAATTGGTTGATTGATTGTTTAAAATATCACTAGGCTTGGGATATTGATTTATAAAAATATCAAAAAGGTATTGAAATTTAAAAGGGGAATTCTATTTTTATAAATAGAATTTGAATTTTAAATGAAGTATAGAAACATTAACTTGTTTTGAATATATATATAAACAAGTAATTGAATTTATAAACTTTGTTTATAAATGGAAATGTGGAATTTGAATTGAATTTATAAACTTTGTTTATAAATGAAAGGATGGAATTTGAATCGAATTTATAAAGTTGTTTATAAATGAAAATATGGGGTTTGAATTGAATTTATAAACGTTGTTTATAAATGGAAAGGTGGGATTTGAATTGAAGTTATAAACGTTGTTTATAAATAATGCCGAGAATTCAAATGGACTTTGAATATAAGGAATTGAATTATAGATTTGAATATAGAAATTCAAATAGACTTTAAATTAATGATTTGAATATAGAAATTCAAATAGACTTTAAACTATAAATTTGAATATAGAAATTCAAATAGATTTAAATTATAGATTTGAATATAGAAATTCAAATAGACTTTAAACTATAGATTTGAATATAGAAATTCAAAGGGACTTTAAACGATTTGAATATAGAATTCAAATAGACTTTAAACTATAGATTTGAATATAGAAATTCAAAGGGACTTTAATCGATTTGAATATAGAATTCAAATGGACTTTAACTATAGAATTTGAATATAGAATTCAAATGGACTTTAAACTATAGAATTTGAAAATAGAATTCAAATGAAGTTTAAATAAAGAGAATTCAAATAGAATTGAATTGGAATTTGAATAAGAAGTCGATAAGGAAACGAGAGTATAAGCATAATTAGAATTTGTTAATATGCAGTTAAAATATATTTGAACATGTCATGTTCAAATATGAAGGTGAAATAGACTGAAAGGTTAAGCAACAGATTTAATTAACAAATTGAGTTAAAACGATTGGTATAGTTAAAATAGATTGGACAGGAATAAATATACAGGAGACAGGTATGGAATAAAGTATAGAAGTGAAATAAATAGAATGCCCGACAAAAAGGTACGTATTTAATTTCCATATGAGATTTTATGCGCCGTATCGGCAAGCCGCTTGGCTTTTTCTTTTTCTTTTTGAAATGAGAAGGACCGGGGAAGCTATTTGAAATTTCCCGATGCTCCCGGTACAAAGGAGGTTATGGCGAATTTTTCCGGGAATTTAAGGAGATAGAAATATTTTAAGATAATTTGATAGTTAGAAATCAACGTATCGATATATATAGAAGTCGATAAGAAAACGAACTTAGAAATAGAATAGTATAATCAAAAAGGAAGTATAAGAATAAAATCTAGTAAGAATAGAAAAGGGAAGTGTATACGTGTTTAAAAGTAAATCAGTAGTTGTATGGAATTGATTTGTTCGAGTAAGTAGTCTTGTCTGTTTTGACGTTAAATGTTATTTAGTCAAGGTCTGAGAGGTAATTATACCCCAACTTGGTTGATTTCATGATATACCGATAAGTAGCAAGATTCAGGCTCGAAGATCAATGTGGAATAAGAATTAGTTAAATACTGTATTTGGGTTGTCGTAACGATGTTTTATACAACATCTGTTTTAACCCAAATATGTGCAAAGCTTGGAAATAGAATAATGAATATTTCCTAGTATAGAAAATAAAGGAAGGCGATATATGGAAATGTTTTCCAAAGAACGTATAAGGCCAATATGGTTATTGAAAATATTTGGTTAACAAATATTGATAAAGAAATAGAGAAGAGATTTAATTAATGGAATATTAATTAAAGGCTCACCGATTGTTGGATGTTTGGATGAACACTTGTTTTATTCGATAGTTAAATCATCGACTATCGAAACACTTGTTTTATTCGATAGTTAAATCACAGACTATCGGAGTTTTGACCATCGTTGTCAATATGGAGAGACCGGTTGGATTATTATCCGAAGAACCACTCCCTATTGGCAGTAGCGTGCGAATTAGATTATATAAAGATAATCGAAGACGGAGTAGAGTGCAAGGACTTTTTCTATTAATAGAAATAGTGCCTTCAGTTCATCCTGTTCCTGGGTGACTTGTATGGATGAATGTCTGACAGAGTATTTCCAGAAAGGTCACGTACATTGATTTCTTCAACTATACCAAGAGTGGAAGCGGAGGAGGAAACTTCTTTTAGCTGACACGTAATGTACTGTTGTAGACGTCAATTAGTGATTTTCGATGGATCTGACGATGTGACATTCGAAGTGAATCTGGTGTGATGATAAAGCGTAGCCTCTAGCCTCAACATCCGGTAAATGACAGAAATCGGGCAAGCAGCATGGCTATGTAGGTCGCACCTATTAGGGTGTATAATCACCTGATCTAGAGTTTCATTTACTTCTAAAAATCTATTGTCGATGCTGTCCCATTCGGGAAACGGTTGCTGATCCCAATCGTTGGTGATATACATTCGATACACTCAAGCGAAATGAGTGGTCGGTCATGTGTGGCTGAGTTGCAAGACGTTCTTGTTGAACTCGGTGTATTCTCCTCTAGAGATATACCAGTGGAAGGTGATTCCATACCTTGTCATAGTTGGAAATCCATTACCCAATACGTGCTTGCGGTTTTGATTGTATATTATATATGTGGAACGTGAGATGCAAGCGTTCCACTAGATTATATTTACTTGATTTAGACATTATTATAATATCAAAAGAGTTTTGATATAAAGATAAATCAAGTGTTTGGATTCTCATAAGGGAAAAACCCGTTCCGTGTTATACGGCGTGGTCTTATGAGATATCATTTAGTTTTCTGAAACTGTTTTAAACTGTTTACTCATACCAGTCCCATGACTGACCCGGAGTTTACTTTGTTGTTTTCCCTAAACTCTTGGGTGCCTAAATTTGTACGGGCAGTCAAGTAGTCGGGAATTTACAGATATACTGGAAGAGCTTGGAGCAGGAGGCTTCAGGATCATATAGCTATAGTTATTTCTGCTGTGTTGTAAGTGATGTACTTTGATATTGATGTATATTCAAGTATAGATGTATATTTCAAGTTATGTTATATATATTATATGTTATTCGTTCCGCTGTGAGATTCGTGTTACTCTGATGTTGTGTTCTTCTTCTTCTTCTATTCTAAGTTTCTATCTTATCTATCCTCACCCTCTAACTTCTTTCTATTAATGGTTTGAATTTCCGTGATATTTGGGGTTGGACTTGTGTTTTTGGTCAGCTCAAATTCTACCGGATTTTTGGGTCATTACAGCTAGCGTGTCTCATACTCAAAGATTCTACTACAACATTACCCTTTCCTAAGGTATATCGGATAGTGAAATCAAACGAAGTTATATACTCCATTCACCTCTATTACCTAAAATTAAAGTCTCACTAAGAAAATAGATACTTAAGGGATTTATGATTGGTAAAAAGTTCGAACTTTCCCTATAAGAGATATTGTCTTCAGATCTTAAGGGCAAACACCATGGCTGCTAACTCCAATTCATGCACAGGATGTCTTTTCTCATGATCCTTTAGTTATTTACTTGCATAGGCAACCACCCTACCCTCTTGCATAACCACTGCTTATAATCTTATCCAAACAAGCATCCGTGAAAACCGTAAACATCTTAGTACCATCATTAATAATAATGTCAGGTGCACTCGTAAGAGACTCCTTCAATTTCTCGAACGCACTACTACACTTATCGCACTAAATGAACTCAAGATTCTTCTTAGTCAAACGGGTCAGAGGGGTTGCAATACTTGCAAAATCTTTCATAAATTTTCTATAATAGCCCTAACCCTAAGAAACTCCTAACCTCAAAAGCATTGCGAGGAACCCTCCATCCTTGAATATCTTATACCTTCGCGGTGTCCACGACTAGTCCTTTTCCCAAAACTACGTGTCCAAGAAACTCGACTTCCTCTCTCTAAAAGTGGCACTTGGAAAACTTACCCTTGAGCTGATTCTTCCTCAAAATTCCTTGGTCTCCCTTAAATGATTCTCATGCTCTTTATAGTCCATGGATAATATGAGAATGCCTCCAAAAACACCACAACTATATTATTAAGAATGCCTCTAAACACTCTACTCATCAAGTCCACAAAGAAGGAGGGGGAATTAGTCAATCCAAAGGGCATTACTTCCTATTTAAACAGACCATCGAGTGTCCTAAATTTTGTCCTAGGTTTGCTTTCCTCAGCAATTCTAAATCGATGAAATCTTGTCGCTAGGTCTAGCTCAGAGAAGACTTTGTCACCTTCCAAATGATCGAGTATGTTATATATCCTAGGCAAGGATACCTATTCTTATTGGTCATTTATTCAGCTCTCTATAATTAATGCTCAGTCTTAAAGATCCATCGGCCTTAGTAACAAAAACTATGGGTGCTTCCTACTTCGAAGTACTTCATCGAATGAACCTTTTCTCTAGCAATTCAGAAAACTATTTATCCAACTCTATATGCCTTAAAGACAAAGCTACAGGTTAATCATCCTTCTCGAGATCTAACCTAAAAGCGATCTCCATATGGGTCGGAAGCCCCGTCACTTCTTAAAAATCATTAAGAAGCTCATAGACAATGGGCATTTTGGATGGCCTTTTCGAATCATAAGGTAAAGAATGCAACAAGGATGAATCTTTTATATTTCCTATCTTATAAAGAACCATAAACAACGACCTTCATGGCACTTCAAACAAATGACCTTTCTATCACAATCGAGGACGACCCCATAATAAGATAACTAATCCATCCTTAAGACAATTCCATACACCTCGAAGCCTAAAACACGTGCATCACACGAGAAATTGACATCCTCGATGTCTAGTACTAGGCCTTTACAAAAAAATTTAGCGCTTCATAGCTCCTCTAATAGGGTTTGGACACCACTATCAGATTACTAGCAACAAAAGTCGGAAGTTTCAAGAAATCAATAACGCTCCTAGATATGAAGGAATGAGAAGCTCCAGAATCAAACTTGATACGAATGGAATTCCTTAAGTAGAAATGATACCTTCTAGGGATAGCTATCCTTGGTCCTTCAGCGGTTGAGTCTGAAGGGGTATTATGTCTAAAGCGTAATTCTGTCTACTCAATCCTCCTTTAAGTTTATGGCATTTCCTAGCAAGATGTCCTTCCTCGTGACAGTTATAAGACTTTTCCTTGAATTTCAGCTTCTATAGGTAAACCCTATAGTCTTTGGCCCCACGGCCCTTCTTATGACATCTTCCACATTTTTTAGCTCCTTTCTAGAATTTCCCACTCTTCTTCTTCTACAACCAAAAGTTCTTATACTTATTCTTTCCAAATTTCAAAGTACTTTCCTCTTTCTCACTCTTAGTCTTCTTCCTTTCCTTTATAGAGTATAAGATAACGATCTCCATAAGCACCTCAAAAGTGCTCCAAAGGTCACTTGAGCCAACGATGTCTCCCTAAATAGTGAGTTAAGTCCCTTAACAAATCTCAGTGCCTTATTCATACGGGTATCTATAAGAGCTCTTCCAAATTTGGACAACTCCATAAACTTAGCGATATATTCCTTTAAGGGCAACTCTCCTTGTTTCAACTGGATGTACTTTTCCAATTGCAGTCACTACAACAAATTGACTATATTACAACGGTGGAAAACTGTTGTAAAATACTTTTTACAACAGTGGCGTAACCGTCGTCTATTAAAAGTTGTAATAGACTAACATCTTTTACAACTGTTTTGCACCGTTGCGACACCGTTGTGACATATATATTTTACAACTGTTTTCCACCGTTGTAATAAACTTTATTACAATTGTTATGCTCCGTTGTTCTTATAGATATATTTTATTACAACTATTATTTTACAATTGTAATATATGCATAAATTATATACATATTAATAATAAAAGAATTCATTCTAGAACATATTATCTACAAAACTGAAAATATCAAACAAACTTGAAACACGAACCAAAACAATATATTAATTTTTTCAAACTTTCATCATTTTTTTTACATAATACGCTGAATTTATAAATCATACAGATAACTCAAGTACATCGATATATGAATGCAAGGATATTAAGCACATGACTCAGCAAAACTACTTTATGACTCAGTTGTACATAGATATTTGGGTTTTCAATCTTACATCCAACTGTTTTTGTGCATAGAATATTAAGTGCATGGCTCAATAGAACTACTTCATGAGGTATACTGGTATGCCAGTAGAAATACATGGTCATTGTAAGAAGAAAACCTGAATGCACAAATAGAATAAATCAATATATACATATGAATAAGCTTAGACATCCATACTTCCCAAATCTAACATAGGTACCATGAACAAACTATAATAAAGATAAGTCAACAAAAATTGCAAAATCAAATATCCAATAAATGAAGTATTGAGTGGAATCAGTAGTATATTGTATATACAATATGGTAGTCAAGGTGAAAAGGTGCAGAGAGCCCAAAGGCCTTCAACTTAAGCATCATTTTTTGTGTTTTAGACACATAATTCTGCAGTTAAAAACTGCTTTTAAATTAAGTTTTCAAATTTACATAACTGCATAGACTTCCATTTTGAGAGTAGAACAATATGAGTTCAACGTAAATCAACATATAATGTTACAAGAGCATAGGTTTTTCTGTAGACCTTTTTTTCTTTTCATTTTTCTGAACTTTGGGTTTGTTAATAACTTTATTAAGTAGGTATGCTGAAGAGGATAGAGAATTAGGGTCCAATTTGGGCATTATCAATTTTTTAATCTTAGTGTAATTGGTTGAGATGTGTTATGTTGGGTTTTGCGCTTTCAACATCTTTTGTGTTTTATTTGTGCCTCAGACCACCGAGAGGGACTAAAAGCTTAATGTATATGTTGGTATACTGATGAATATAATGAGTTGAACAGTATAATAAAATGGGATTCAAAAAAGAAAAGAAAAAAGTATAAATAAAAATCTCACAGAAGTGGTATGGACAGATGAACTGGAAGAGGGTGGATTTAGCTCTTTCTCCAAATCACTGATTTCCTGCAAAAGCTTCCTCAAGTAATCCCCTGCAAGAGTAGGCAAGGCAACCCCAAGTACTTCATATCCCATCATAAACCTCCTAATATGAACGCAACATCCATATCCGAGCGATGGCGACTTCTGCTTCGTAACCATAGTGAAATCAGGTATCAATTTATAACATCAAAAAAGAACGAATCAACCCAAAACAAAATCAGCCAAAGAAAAAAATCGGTCGAAATCAAAATAGATAATGACCGAAACATAAACTGTTCCTGTACATAATGATATATGTTTGTGATTATTTGTATATCCTTGATACCAAATGACTATGTATGGATCTAAGTTATGCGCCTATTAACACATGCACGGATCAAAAGTTTCAGAAACACTTCGTTAAGATTTCCTAGATGACGAATCCCAAAAAAAATTGCCAGCAATCTTATTCAGGCCTAACACTAAGCTCAAGTTGTTCAACGAAACAAGAACTGATGTAATTGGTTGCTTACCTATTCAGAATAAATAACATTCAGTTTTTTATATTCTAATTTGACTTCTAGAGTTGATGTCGTCGAGCTAAAAATAATCATCACTTCATTCTTGTAAATATTACATCCAAATAGTTCTTACTTGGTTGTACAATACAATTGTTAATTGCAAATTGTTAATCATAGAATCACCAACAGCTTGAGGGCAAACTCAAGCTTCCAATCTTTGATTCAACCTCTATAAGGCCGCACCACTTTAAAAAGGATAATTTACTTTTATCAAGCATCTTCAATCAGAAGCAGCAGACCCAGATCTGAAATAAGCAAGGCAAAATTGGAGATTTTATCAAAGCCTCATCATTGTCACAATAGTATCAACACAGCAACGTTCAATAACTTATCTACACGCCATCATATCACAGTATATACTGAACCTCAATAGACACACAACACTAGACACGACTCCGTACAATGCAAGACGATCTCAAGGCATGACAAATTACCTCAAACTCCCCCATTGTCAACAACAAAACAATTTTCTTACTAACATATTTCTCGGTCAACCAATCGAATCGCGAAATCCAAATCGCTAAATCGCGAAGAACTAAAAAAGGAAGAAGTAAACACGTTCGAAAGTTAGGCTAAATAAAAGTGGATTTGGTACCTGAACAATGAGAATACAAAATTAAGAGCAATGTCAAATTTACAGGTTTTATTCTTTTGCTGGTCTCTGTGAGAAGGCAAGAAAATTTTTCGTGAAAATAGAGTAGGAAGGAAGGCAGAAATTAACAGGTTTTGGGATTCGGGATGAGACTCGTAAGCGGGAATCGAAATTTTGGTTGAAACGAGGGCGGTAACCAAATTACTGAATAAATGAGCACGAAAACTGCGGTTGTTAGCAAATAAAGAATAACAAATATTATTATAAACTTTTATTTTCTGAACTTTAGAAAAAGTTTAAATTTTAAGTGAGCACTAAATAAGCACAATTTTTATATTTTATGTATTTCAAATATTAATTTTAAATGTTGAAAGTTTGCAATATAATATGTATAAACTAATTTTGTATTTGTATTTCAAACTATTAGTATGTAATGAAATTATAATACGTATTGTTAGTGTTCAATTATTTAGTAAAAATCACTAACTAATAAAATTTCATTATTAAAAATTATTTTTTAAATTTTAATTTTTAATCATTAGTTGTTGATTTTTAAATTTTTAGAAACAGGTTTAATCTCATTAGTTATTGATTATTAAAAATTACTTAATAATCTATATTATTAATTATTATTACCTCTTAATTATTTAGTAATTATCAATTGATTAATACTAACTATTGAATTTTATTTACTATTAGTAGTAATTATTTATTTCTTGCTATTAGTATACTATTATTAACATTAATCATTTAAAATTTATTTTTACTTATTAATTACTTAGTAAAAAACATAAAAGTAAAACATTTTAGGAAGAATAAGCATACTAGTCCAATTGCAAATCCCTTGAAAACATGTTGTAAAATAACTTCAAAAAATAGAAGACGAAAAAATACGCCTCCATTTGCAATGGAACTCAACGATGAAAAACTGATGACGGAAAACCACTGCAATTTGCTATGATTTTGCGTTGGAAATGAAAACTCGATGGTAATAATTTAAAGCAAGTTGGAATAAAAAAATCATAAACAATATCCCTTACAGATTCCAAGAAAACCCATCGCCAATTTGCGACGGTGTTTTTCGCTACTAAAATATACCGCTATTTGTGGTTTTTCTTGTAGTACAAGAGATATCGACTCGCCTAAATTGATTTAGAAAGGATGTGAGACTTTAGTGCCATATTTTCAATTTCCTCACCTAAATTTCATCCTTTTACGCTTACAATTGTATAAATTAAATGTTATAAGTCAAAACAAGTAAAAAAAATTATACTAAGTATAATATGGATTTCTTTATAAAACAAAATATTATAAAAGTTATTATTAACTACTACTACTTATTTCCTCTTAGTTAAAATTGAATATTAATTATTAAAAGCTTGGTATGTACATGTTACTAATTATTAATTGTTACACGCTTAACATTAATTACTCAAAAATAGTTACTATTTATTAAGTATTTATTATTTAATAGTAATTGTTAATTTTTATTGATTTATAAGATTATTATTAATTATTCTTATATTTTAATATTATTAAATATCAAATATTAAATATTAGGTGTTATTAATAGGCGTCTATTGCAACCAGTAAAAAATAAGAGTTTTAAAAATAGGCATCTATTACAACTGGCCATAAAGGACTATTGTAATAGGTATCTATTACAATTGTGAAAATAAACATGTTGTTAAAAATATGCTTATTACAACTTTAAGAAATGACAGTTGTAAAAGATATTTACTACAACTGCCATTTTGTGACAGTTGTAAAATTAGAGTTGTAATATGGTGTTTTTGTTGTAGTGAGTCTCACTTCGGCATTGGGTAGAAACTTAACTTCAAATCGGGCCTTGAACTCATTCCAAGTAAATATCTTACCTGCATTCTCCTCGAAAATCATATTCCACACCATTTCAACGCTTCGCCTTTTAGATGCCAAGCGACCACCCTTCGCTTCAGTGGGTCCTCCCATCCTGTAACTTCGAATATACATCCAAACTCTGGTATCTTCACCTTAGCTTCTAGAAATCCATCGATCTCGCAAAAAGGCTTGCCTCCAAGACTAACTAAATCCTTACAGAGATGAATGAAGTTAAGAGCCACATCAGTAATTGTGTTGTTGGTTCCGCTGGGGCTGTAGGGGCAATGGGAACTTGTACCATAGTCCTTAAGTACTGGTTGAACCACTCTGGTAGGTACGGAGTCCTTCCTTGATTCCCTTGCTCAAGATGATTTTCAGTCATTTCTATTATTTGAAAAAGGAAAAACCTTCTGTGGAAATTCCTAAGTTAGTATTTAAGCCAAAAGCGAACAGGAAGAAAGACAGAGGTTGCCTAGTATAATCGCGTATGTCTTTGGGGTATAGTGTGTGTGTGTGTGTATATATATGTGTGTGTGTGTATATATATATATGTATATGTATATGTATATGTATATAATTTGAAATCTTTTTCAAATAATAAGTACGCCTCTCTCTCGTATATTTTCCCGTAATTGAATAACCTAGGCACGAATACCAAATAAAACAACCCGCCCAGAATGGACCTAAATCCCGATCTAGAAAAGGCTCATCGGAATTTAGAGTCATTCTAAATGAGTCGTTAGTTTATATAAGGAATAAATAGACAGAGGCGAACTAAACGAAATTAGAATCTCACAACAGACAGGGTAAAATATAATAACTGAAAAAAAGATGGACTGTTATATAAAAACTACAACAATGTTAATTATATCAAGGTACATCAATAATAATATCACATGCGCACAATAAAATGCCAAACATGATGATGGTGATGATGATGATTTTCGTGAAACTCCAGTCTTCATGGCGTCATCAATAAAGCATCCCCACTTACTAACCTGTTTTTGTTAAGAGGAAGGAGGTCAAAACAACAAATTCTAGTGAATGAAAATCACATAAGTTTAAGGGACTATTTCCTATACTTGGCAGAAGAACTCATCAATTATGTCTATGCGAATTTGACACATAATTAAATAAGTCATATACGTACTAATTAGGTTGACTACCCTACAGTCAATTAAGGCTAACATAATTATAAGGGTTGATATCTATTATCACTTAACACTCTATGAGGCCGACTACCATTTGGTCAATTAAGGTCATTTCATATATTTATTTAAGGGTGGATTCCATTGATCACCTAATACCATACGGCGAACCCTAGTCAATTAAGATCGCATTTTCTAATCGTTAACATTATAAAATATCCTCTCAATGTACTTCAAGGGATAGTAATCTGCCACTTAACTTGGTTTAGATACTCATCACCATATATGACCCTTCCTACAGACCCATGTGTTACTATCTAGCTGTCATTACAGATGAAATCCTAACGACTTAATACTTCCCTTGGATAGGCGGTCCTTTTTACATGTTCTTTAGGACTCTTATTTGTCTATCCCTAGGTATACCCTAAAGAGCCCCTAGATAAGAAACGGACAACTTCTGGAGAACCACCTTATCTATGCGTCTATCTTTTATTTAAGATCATTTAATACCTTATAAGTTTATAAGAGAAAGGTGGATGCAATGATCATTTAAAACCTAATAAGGGCAGATCCCATGAGTTTAGTCAAAAATAAAGAAGTGAACCTTGGGAACAAACCTAGTCTTAACCACCTGATACCCAAACAAGGTAGGTTAACCACTTAGTAACTTCTCGAGGCAGGTCTACATCACACACATATTAATTACACTAGACATCCCACATTAAGCCGACCCTTTGTAGATGCTGGATTTGTTGGATGGTTTAGGGAAGGTTTCTACTACAAGTTAGGCTTAACCCCGCACCTTTGTGTTTATTATAATGGCCCATGGGACATAAACCTCTCACATTAACTCGACTTCTTGTAGATGTTGGATATGCTTGTCGGTTCCAGATAGGCTTCTAGCACAAGTAGGGATTAATCTCGTTGGTTTGTATCATTAATATCATTTGATTGTCATTTATACTCACAAACATACAAATTTTCCTGTGGGACATTTTAAATTCCAATTCCTAATTAAAAGTATTTAGTATGCATTTATAGTGTGCTAATTATGCTATAAATAGTAATAAATAAAACGTAAATAAAGCATGCATAAAGAAATGTCCTAAAACGTAGAAACGTCAATCATAACCACCGAAATAAGGTTTACAAGTTTATTTCCCTAACTTCACCAACATAGTATATCATGTTTATTCACATTTAAATCAATAATAGAGAAATTATAAACATAAACAAAATAACTTGTAACCTAGTTTTTTAATATTACTTAGATAATAAAGGAAAGGAAAAGATGTAATATGCATAATATGTTTAATCTCTTTTTAGTACTCTTTACATTTCATATGATTTTACACAAAAATTTAAGATTTTGGTCATATGTATTTTAATATGCTCAAACCATTTATTTTATACAAATAGATGTTTAAACCTATATAAGTCACAATACCCAAATTTATGTTTTTGCACGTATAGGATTTACAATTAAATAGAAAGTAAATCAGATTATTACCAGAGCTATATGACATCCACAAATCCCAACTTTTATTATATTCATAATCAAAACACAACATATTGATAAAATTGAACATTTTCGCGATTTATAAGGGATTTAGAGTATTTTTTATATTTTATTTTCATGAAAATTTAAATCCCTTTAGGCATAACAATCCAAATCTACATAATCAAAATGTAGAAAATAGTAAACTTATAAAATTTCCACTTACAGAATTACTAGGAGAAGGATGAGGAGACTGTGTAAAACTATTTTCTGGATTGTACCTTTGCAAACATATTCCAAACTTTCTCCAAAACCTGTACACACTCACACACAAAAAGAGTTTTGAATTTCCAAGGAATATTCCATTATGTCAAAGGTATATTATTTTATTACAGATTTATACTCTTACCGTTTGAATTTCAAATGTTGTGTGCATACAATTTTCATACAACTTATTTATTCGTAACTTTTTCGTAAGGACTTCGTTTCAGATAAATATGAAAATGGACTAGAATCTTGTCACGAATACAATGGTAATATTTCGTGGTCAAATTTTAATTATCGAAAACTCATATTTTCAATCCTTTAATATTTTATTAATTTATATCGTTTACTCTTAATTTAGTTATGTATGTTTATCTAGGATTTATTTTACGGATGTTGCATGCTTCCTCTAGTTTATCCTTCTAGGTTGAGCAAGACGACAAGCTTTAAGGCTCAGAAAGATAATAGATTCTTGATGATCATGGCAATAGGTTGATATTCATGTTTCTTATTGTGGATGACAATGAAATATTTTTGGCTCTTACAGGTTACTTCGTACTTCTATATGTTCAACAAAGGCAATATGACATTGGCAACAGGATTGGTTCCGCTTTCTGATATTTTAATCTCAACAGAGGCGATGGGCATGCTTCCATTATCTCCTTGAATATATAGAAGCTACTGGCTTACTTCTCAGGGTCGGCATAAATGTTGTGTAACATATATCATAGTTGAAAATAAAAAATGAAGTAGAAAAGTAAAGGAATAAAAGATTCAGAGCAGTTCGAAGTTATCCACGTCCATTTTGAGAAAACCTTTATTATTTTCGCTTCTATTACAACAACATAGATTACAAGATACTGATAATACCAAAATAGTTGAAAGATAATGTTGTTCAACCCTTTTGAATAAACAATGCATGTTATATTTATAATAGTTGAAAAGGATGATCAGTGGCTAAGATTATGCTTTAAATTAGGCAAAAAAAAACCTGTATATTTGTTGATTTTGCTGAATGGATTGATTGGAGACAACTGGACAGGTGAAATAAATAAGCATTCGAGATAAGTATTAAAACGAAAGTCGTACAAGGCACATGTCACACCAACCTACTTCATTCATCCACCACATACACATTGAATATGAGATGTGAATTACCATAAGCATCTCTGACGTCATGACGCTAATATTGTTACATGATTTTGATTTAACAGATATGAGAATATTTTAGTTCTGATCCCAGTATTTTTGCATTTTCATTGATGCTTGAGTCAGCCATAGTTTTTCAGTTAGCAAAGACCACATTTTATTGAAAATGAAAATGGAGCTTGATAGATGTAATTACTATTATTATTCTGCTACATAATTTGATATGTTGTATGATTATTAAATCTGATAACCATTGTAAAGTATAATCAAATGTATATGTTAACAGCTTCATGGATTGTTATTTATTTATTGTATGTTGTCCTTCCGTTGTGAGATTCTGTGATTATTTTTCTTCTGTCTTCTTTTACTTACATTAATCTCAATAACTATCTGTATTTTAGATTTGTTTGAGCCGAAATGTAAGGATTATTGTCGATTTGAACAGTCAAAAATGCAGATCGTTACACACACCTAGTAGGTGTATCTTAGAGCATCCCATATGGAAGGGGTTGCTCTGGGTCAAATCCTTGGTGATTGACCTGAGCAACTGTAACAACCCGTATTTTTCGATAACGTGTTAAGACGAGAATCAAGGCAGAATTTAATTTTAAATTCTGAATCAAGTAAAACGGGCTATGCCATTGCGTTCGTCTCGGAAAAATACGCGAAATAGAGTCTGAGTTTTCGAGAATCGGAGTCCGTATGACCAAGATATGGCCTCGCGAAGTTTCACGAAAAATTCCCAAATTAAAGTATACTTAATTAAGTGAAATGGGTTGCGCAGAGAAATATATATATATATATATATATATATATATATATATTGATATATATATATATATATATAATTGAAAATTAAATAAATAAATATGCAAAAATGTTCAAAACAGCGAATTGGGAGAGGGGAATAACCGAACCGGCCGATTTTTGAGGTCGACCCGAGCCGGCTGGGTCGACTAGGGGTTAATCCAGGGTGTTTGGCTGTCAACCCGTGGGCCGATTCGCTCAAATGCAGATTTTGCATTTGGATGGTTCTCATGGTTCATCTTTAATCTAAAGGCCCTAGATGGTTCCTACACTTGACTTCTTCCCCAAGACATGCTTTGATGGCTTGGATTGAATCTAGGTTTAATCCTATGGCCTAAAACACTTGCCTAATCTATAAATAAGACCCTAACCTATCCTAAACACTCATTATTCATTCTTGCAACTAAACTATGGCAAAATTTTCACTCTCATGGCCTCCACCCTCATTCTAAAATTCCTAAGTAAATTCCTATGAGAGGTTTCATGATCTTGAGAGTGTTAGAGAGTTTCTATGTTAGTATGAGAGCTTCTCAAGTTGATTTCAAGGCTAAAGCTTTGACCTTTGTTCATCAAGATGGGGTTTTTATTGATTTGGAGCTTTCATCTTTGGGTTTTTGAATGATGGCATGCATAGGCTTTGTCTCAATCTTTAATTTAATCAATTTGTGCCTTCATAGCAAAGTAAGCCCTTTCCCTACTCTTAGATATTAACTATGAAGTTAAATGTTCATGTTGCAAGTTTGGGTTTGATCATTGAGTATGATACATGCTATCATGTCATGCAAGTTTATGAAGTCATTATCTTGATCTTGTGGGCTAAAAGCTACAACCTTTATGTTGAAATGTTGCATTATGCAACATGAGAACCCTCATAACCTTTATGTCAACTTGCATATGAAGTCATAACCCTTATATGATGATATATGCGAGGTACTAGTCATCATTCCATGTCTTTTGTCACCATGATTCGCTTATGTGCCAAGTTTGGGTTTATGCATGTTTTGAGGCTTAAGAATGTAACATGCAAGTTAATGAACACATTTATGCCTCATTTGCCACCATGATTAACTTGTGGCTTAATATCCATTTTTGTCATGCCTTTGCCAAGTCTTTTCTTTTAATCAGTTACGATGTTGCGAACGTATATGTGAGTGTAAAAGCGTTGGGTTATGTATGGGTAATTTCTAATGGCATGAAAATACAACTTGAAAATATGACTTGAAATATAACATGGAAGTTGACATGTAAGTATGCTTGAAAACATAAGCTTGGGAATTTACCTATTAAGTTAGGTCTACCCTTTGGGAATTTACCTATTAAGCTAGGTCTACCCAAATGCTTGAAAACTTGTAACATGTTTTGGAAACATGATGGACATGACACTTAGATAATATAAGTGTGGCCAACTCGAGGTTGGGTTGAGTTTGCAACGTAAAACTACCCGGAACCGACCGGCCTAACTAGTAGTTGCAAACAATAGGACCCAATGTGAGAAGTTGGTCATGTTGTGCTTGAACCCGAGGTTAGACCAAGTTGTGGTGTAAAGCTACCCGGAACCGACCGGCTTAACTAGTAACCGCAACAAAGTCTAATGTGAGAGGTTGAGGTGCATTAAGTAATTAATGCCACATGATAGGGTTAAATTAATTTGATTAATGACGCTTAACCAAATATGACATGGACAAATGGGTTAAGTAAATGGTTTAGGCTAATGATACTTAACAAAACATGACAAGGTTGGGTAGGTTAAGTAATTTGATTTGCCTAATGATACTTAACCATTTTTATACGATTAGTGGACGGGGTTAAGTTAACCAACACTTAACCAATCCAACACGATAATTTGGGGAAGGTTAAGTAAGTTTTCTTAATGACACTTAACCGAAAAATACAGTTAATGGATGAGATTAGACTCCACTAGTCTAAGCATGGAAATCGGATGGGGTTAATGTAACACCCCACGCCCGCTATGGTCACTCACTAAGGGAATGCCATAGCATCGGTGGAGTATTTTAGTGAATATAGAACAGAAAAATTACAACAAGACAGATATAAATAGTACTTGAAATTTAAAACATCATCTCATAACAGCGGAAATAAACATGTCTGGTTACATCATAAAACCACGATAAAAGTCAAGTACAATATCCATCAAAATAAAGAAGTACATAATCCCACTCTGTCATACAATAGCCAGAACAAAAGAAAAGATAACTGGATAACTGGAGCTTTACATCTATCCAAGCTCCTAAAGACTGGAACAGAAATCTGATCAAGCTCCACTACTGCTAGGATCCACTGTAGGACCTAAAGGTTGGGAAAAAGATAGAAACAACGGGGTCAGACATAAGTCTGAGTGAGTCCTATAACTTTAACAATACAATCATTAAAGTAACCAGAGAAGACATAAACTTGACCTACGGTAATATCTGGGGATGAATGGCTACACTAAGCAGCTTGGTAGACTTAGGATAAACTAAGATAACCGTAAGGACGCATCTACCCACCCAAGGATAATTATTAACTGCACCACACCAGTCATTCCTACTTAAAGGTTGATCCCTTCCAAGGACTTAGAAAATTTCCCCAGTAGTTTCATGTACTCCTAGCCCACTACATAGGTGTCGTCTGCCCCTATCTCCACTAGGTGTACTCAGTAATTCTTACCCAGTAGTTTCGTGTACCCCTACATAGGTGCCGTCTGCCCCTATCTTCATTAGGTGTACCCACTACTCCCCATCGATCGGCTCCCTACCGTAGATACCCGTGCTGGTCCCACAGTGGGGTGTATCACTCCCCTAAAGTGGCAACCCAATACTATCAACGGTGCACGGCTTTATATCTACACGATGCAACAACGGCTTATCTACCAGCCCGGGCCCACACACGCATATGAAACCCGTTGGACTTGCGTTGCCACCGCTAACCCGTTTTGGCCTCTTATAATCAAGCCCAATATGCGTGTCCCGTCACTCGACATGGGTCGAGCCCACAAAGATACGTTTTGGGATATTGGTTGAAATGGGCCCCCACAAGCTACCCACCTAAGCTTGTCACATATCTAGTGTATCCCACTTAACCCTTTAATCATGTTTAATTACATGTTTCCACTTGGTTAAGTATTCTAATCGTATTTTCTATTGCCACCCAAGGCAACCCACTAGATTCCACGTGCCACCCAAGGCAACCACCAAATTTCCACATGCCACCCAAGGCACCCACTTAACCCCTCATGTCCCACAACATGCTTATATGGTTAAGTGTTTCTTAATTAATTAAGACCGTGATCTCCCATAAAGACCTCCCACATTAGACTGGCTGTTATGACCGCTTGGTTAAGCCGGTAGAGTCCGGGCAGTCTTACGTCATAACAGAGCCTAACCTCGTGTCTTTACTTTAATCACGTATTTAATTTATGGCTAAGACCTCTCACATTGGGCTGACATTTGTAGCAACTGGTTAAGCCGGTCGGGTCCGGGCAGTTTTACACTACAAATGAGTCCAACCTCGTGTCTTAGTCGATTAATTACACCTAATTAATCACCCCCATATTAATTATCCCTAATTAATATCAAGATTTCCATAACATGGGTAGACCTAACTCAATAGGTAAATTCCCATGGGGTAGACCTAACTCAATAGGTAAATTCCCACTTATGGTAATTTATTTTTTTATGGTATGCTTAATCATACCCAATGATACATTTATTAACATATTTACCAACCCCATCGTTCCCCACGTAAATCGTTCTCATCTCATGACATAATAAAGGGGAAGATCCATCACAAATATCATGGGTTTAGCATATAACTTTGTCATGGGTTAAGAGGATGTCAACTTGCATATATGAGCATATATTAACCCAACTACATTTAACCCAAACTTGCATATTATCATACACATATCTTGCATAACATGTTGAACTTGCATATAAGCATTCTCATAACTTGCATAACATGTTAAACATGCATTTAAGCATACACATAACTTGCATAAGCATTCACATACTTGCATAAGCATTCACATACTTGCATAAGCATTCACATACTTGCATAGGCATGCATAACTTACATATCATGTCATTTAAGCATATACATATCTTGCATAAGCATTCATATACTCGCATAAGCATGCATAACATGCATATCATGTTAAACTTGCATTTAAACATATACTTATCTTGCATATGAACTTGCATAACTCACTTTGTTAAACATGCATAATTCCACTTATTAAATATGCATAAACCCACTTGTTAAACATGCATAAACCAACTTATTAAGCATGCATAAACCAATTTATCAAACATGCATAAACCAACTTATTAAGCATGCATAAACCAATTTATCAAACATGCATAAAACCACTTATCAATTATGCATAAACATAGTAAAACATCAAGTAGCATATCATTACAAATGATTCAAACTCACTAATCCGCATTTAAGACCATAAGTCTCATTATACCCAATCTACTTACTTTAACAATTGATGTTAAAGTGATAGAAACTCACCAAAACCAAGATTAGCAAACTTATGAAGTGGAATTAGTTGCTAAATATGAAGAGGATAATGATTAGAGATTGATTAGAGAGGGATTAGCTTGCAACTTCCTTCATAAATTGGTGGAGGCTCCTTCTAGGATTTAATTTGGCGGCATGAGGCCATCATTTCTATTTTTAGTATGGATTAGGGTAGGTTTAGGGTGTATTTATAGATTAGGAGAGTGTTTTAGGCCCTTTGATTAACCCTAGATTAGATTAGGTCCGTTAGATTTAGGAAATCTCTAGAACCCAGCCCAGCCCTAGCCAGAAAACCAGATCTGGTGCACCCAAGCACCCTGGTTCGACACGCCGTGTCGACAGGCAAGTCGACAGGCAAGTCGACACCCCTGTCGACAGGCCTGTCGACATGCTTAGGGCGGGAATCTTCCCGCCTGGCCCCGCTGGTTCTATTTTAAAATCTAAATTTGAATTTCTAAATCTGTTTTTAGCTTTAAATTTTCTGCAAACTTCTTTGGGCCATAACCGGGCCATACGGACTCCGATTCTCGAAAACTCGGACTCTATTTCGCGTATTTTTCCGAGACGAACGCAATAACGCAGCCCGTTACCCCCAATTCCCACGTCCGAGATTATTTATCCTGTAATTAGTGAATTTTAGTATTAACTAAAATTCGGGGTGTTACATTCTCCCCTCCTTAAAGGATTTCGTCCCCGAAATCTCTAAGCTAAGGAGAATGCATATCCTACCATCCAAACAACCATCTACTCAACCCATCAACCACGGGCATCCATTGTCTTTAAACAGTTTCTAATGATGTATGAGCATATGCAAAAAGTGTGTGTATATGTTCCCTATCTAATGTATGAACATATGCAAACCATGATAGTGCCATGCATCCATTATGTATGCGAGAGAACCCTATCGACACATACAATATCTACATGAGTGCACAATCATTCACCAAAATGCATCATCCATATGATAACACAATCATTATACATCCATAAATATAGTTTCCTACACACAATTTTATGCAATATGCAATATGAAGTGACTGAGCCGATCTAGTGCCTAGAGTGTGTGTATATGCATCCACGAGCAACCACTAGCAAACACTTGCATCCACTTGCATCCATCAACCATAACATGTCTCAAACACATGTTTCAACCATAGGTTTACCCTATCTAAAGGTCAAAGGTACTAACGAGAGGACATACCGAAGATAAGATAAGTACTAGACAAGCGATAAAGGAGAAAGTAAAGACATACCCTCAAAAAGAAATGGGTACAATGAACGCATCTTCGCTTCCGTTTCCCAAGTTGCGTTGCTCTCATCTTCTCCCCATTGCACTTTGACTAGCCGAACCTCTCGATTCCTCAATTTCCTAGTCTCTGACCCAAGGATGCGAGTAGGAGCTCGTCGAATCGTCGCATCACGCTCTACCTCTACATCTCTAAGTAAGCTCGGCTCTACCACCTCTGCCGTCTCATGTAAGCACTTCCTCAGATGTGATACATGGAATACATCATGAACACCACTAAGTCTGTCGGGCAACTCCACCCTATATGCCATCCGTCCAATCCTTTCCTTAATAGGAAACGACCCAACAAACCTCGGCGCTAACTTCCCAACGGATCCAAAGCGAACAACATTTCTCAACGGAGATACTTTGACAAAAACCATATCCCCAACCTCAAACTCAAGATCCGTCCTTCTCTTGTCCGCATAAGATTTTTGCCTATCCTGTGCTGCTTTCATCCTTCTTCGAATCAAGTCAATCTTCTCAGAAGTCTCCCTAACCATATCAGGCCCAAGCAAGATCTTATCCGTCGATTCCCACCAACATGTAGGTGATCGACAAGGCCTTCCATAGAGAGCTTCGAAAGGAGCCATACCAATACTGGACCGAAAGCTGTTATTATATGCGAACTCCACCAATGGAAGATGCTCTTCCCATGTACCTCCAAAATCTAAGATACAAAGCCTCAAAAGGTCTTCTAGAACACGATTCACCCTCTCAGTCTGGCCGTCCGTCTGAGGATGATATGCGGTGCTCAGACACAATTGAGTCCCCACTGCTTCTTGCAAACTTCTCCAGAACTCGCTAGTGAAGATAGGATCTCGATCACTTACTATGCTAAAGGGTACCCCATGTAATCGAACTATCTCTCGAAGATATACTGAAGCTAGCCATGGAGCAGTCCTCTTGCTCTTCACAGGTATGAAATGGGCGCTTTTAGTAAGTCTGTCTACCACCACCCAAATTCCTGTATTACCCTTCCTCGACCTGGGTAACCCGTCAATAAAATCCATCGAGACGCTATCCCACTTCCATTGCGGAACCTCTAATGGGTGAAGCAACCCACCTGGTTTCCTTTGCTCCACCTTCACTTGCTGGCACACCAAACATCGAGCGACATACTCGGCCACATCTTTCTTCATACCGGCCCAGAAGAAAACCCTCTTCATGTCTTGGTACATCTTGTCCCCACCGGGATGAATGGTCATCCTAGAACGGTGTGCGTCATCAAGAATAGCCTTCCTCAAACCCTCGTCTTGTGGTACACAAAGTCTACCGTCTCTACGCAAGCACCCCCTATCGTCTAGGGTGTACCTACTCAAATGGCTGGACGACTCCCCCTTTATGAGTTTCTCTACCAACTCAACCAACTATGGGTCGTCCCTCTGTGCTTCTCCAATCCGCCCCAGAAGAGTAGGTCTGACCTCTAAGGATGCTAGCAAACCGGGTACATAATCAACGGAAGGTCTGAAATCAAACATCGAGATAAATTCCAAGCTTCGTCGTTCCACGAACAATGGACTCAAGGACAACCTCTTCCTGCTCAAGGCGTCCGCCACCACGTTACCCTTGCCAGGGGTATACGCTATCTCGAAATCATAGGATGCTAAGAACTCCATCCACCTTTGCTGTCTCAGATTCAAATCTTTCTGAGAAAACAAGTACTTCAATGATTTATGGTCAGTGAACAACTCGAATCTCTCACCAAGAAGATAATGGCGCCAAATCTTAAGCGCAAAAACAATAGCGGCCAGCTCTAGATCATGGGTAGGGTAATTTTTCTCATGTGCCCTCAACTGCCTTCCACCATAGGCTATTACCCTTCCCTCTTGCATCAAGACTGCGCCAAGTCCTGTCCCACAGGCATCGGTATAGACCACAAATGGCTTGCTCCCATCTGGCAACACTAAAACTGGAGCAGTGGTTAAAGCTCTCTTTAACCGTCGGAACGCATCATCACAATCTACGTCCCATGTGAAAACAAGATTCTTCTTCGTCAAGCGGGTTAATGGGGCTGATATTTTCGCGAAGTCTTTGATAAACTTCCTATAATAACCTGCCAACCCCAAGAAACTTCTTACTTCGGTAGCATTCTTTGGAACCTTCCAATCCTGAATCGATACTACCTTCGCGGGATCCACAGCTATCCCTTCCTTGGAGACCACGTGCCCCAAGAACCGTACTTCCTTCTTCCAGAAGTGACATTTAGGGAATTTAGCCTTAAGGCTATGTGCTCGAAGAGTCTTCAATACCTCCCCAAGATGTAGGGCATGCTCTTCTTCACTCTTAGAAAATACTAAGATATCGTCCACAAAGACCACCACAAATTTATTAAGGAACTCCCTGAACACCCTACTCATCAAATCAACAAAGTATGCAGGGGCGTTCGTCAACCCAAATGGCATCACCAGCCACTCATAGAAACCATCCGGAGTTCTAAAGGCAGTCTTGTCTATGCTATCCTCAGCCACCCTCAACTGATGAAACCCCGTGGCTAAGTCCAACTGAGAAAATACTGAAGCGCCAACCAACTGATCGAAAAGATCATCAATCCTCGGCAATGGGTGTCTATTCTTCTTTGTGAGCTTGTTGAGTTCTCTATAGTCTACACAAAGTCTGAGGGACCCATCTGCCTTCGTAGCAAATACTACCGGAGCACCCCACTCCGATATACTCCGTCTTATGAACCCCTTCTCAAGCAACTCCCCTACTTGCTCATGGAGTTCCCTCCTCTCACGAGGAGCCATGTGGCGCACTGGTAAAGATACCGGTTTAGCATTATCCACCAGATATATTCGGAAGTCAATCTCCCGCTTCGGAGGCAAGCCCTTCATCTCCTCAAACACATCCGGGTATTCCCGGACCACTCTAACAGATTGCAAACTCTCGACCGAAGCGTCAAGCGATTCAAGATAACTTAGCATAACATATTCCATGGGATTACAAGAAATCTCGAGAGTGTTACCCAAACGGGTCATGAGCCTAACAACTCTCCTTTCGCAATCAAGAACGGCACCATTACTGGATAACCAGTCCATGCCCAAAATCAACCCATAGCCCGTGAAGCCCAACACAAAAGCATCACATCTAAACTCAATGCTAAGTATAGAAATCTTCAAACCCAAACATATCATGGACAAATAAGTGGAGCCCCCAATTGGGTTTGAAACAACCAAGGGATCATCTACCAGACTGGTGTCTAAGTGCAGTGACTCAACTAATGATGATGAGATAAACGAATGCGATGCGCCTGAATCAAACAATGTACGGACAGGATGATCAAATAGAAAAACCAGACTTTCAACGGAAATAGTTCTACCTCTCTCCTGAATTGGTGGAACCGCGAGAGCCTGTACTTGCCCCCTAACCTGACTCGGTGCCATAAGAGCTTGCACCTGTCCTCCTGAGGTAGACCCTGTCCTTTGCCCTTTCTTAGGGCAATCCTTCACTAAATGCCCTGCTTCGCCACAGTGGAAGCAGCCAGTCTTCTTCTTCTTGCGACAATCCTTGCTTAGGTGGCCAGGTGTCCTACAATTGAAACACTTCTTCTTCTTGCCCTTGCCACCGTTGCCTTTCCCACCTTTGCTTTGTTGTTGTTGCTGAGGTCTCTTTTGATCCCCCTTCTTTTCGGGTGCCTTATTAGCATTGGGACCCTTCTCTTCTTCATGCATGAGTGCCATGTCAACTAACTTCTCAAAGGTGGCCCCCATAGGGATATGAGTCATAGCCAACCCATGCATTGGTTCATTCAAGCCTTTCACGAACCGCAAAGCCTTCTTCTCCGGTGTATTCACCATATCTAGGCCAAACCTTGCCAATTGATTAAACTTGTTGACATATTCCTTCACCGAGAGATTTCCTTGCTTTAGAGTCAAGAATCTTTCCATATACAAGTTTTCCTCCGCCCTTGAGAGAAACTTTGCCACAAATCTTTGCCTAAAATCCGCCCAAGAGTCAACGGGACGTTCTCCATTAGTGACCTCCCACCAGAATGAGGCCTCTCCCTTCATTAACCAAGCAGCCAACTTGACTTTCCTTCCTTCTTCCATCTCAAAGATATCTATCAACTCTTCCACCTCCTTAAGCCAATCTCTAGCTTCCACAAAAGTTTCAGATCCTTGAAAAGGTTTCCCTCCCATAGCTTTAAATTCCTTGCAAGTCTTAGCAAAAGTATCCGTGCGAGGAGGAGGGGGAGGAGGAAGATCGGGTGCTACGGTTGGTGGAGGAACATTTGCTGGACCCGCAGTGGTGGCCCTAGCCTCCATCAATCTCCTATACCATACTGGTACCGTCACACCCTCCGGAAAGTTAAGATTCTCGGCCATGCTGAAACGAAAGAGGAAAGATTCAAAATGGAGAATTCGAAGGATATAGATATGGCTATTGGGGATTATGCTTTTCTTTCAAAAACTTTTCTCTTTAAAGACATGTTTTTGAAAATATCTCTTCCAAAAAATGTTTTAGAAAAATAGTTTTCTAAAAATTATATCTGTTCCGGTAACCTTTGCTCTGATACCACGTGTAACACCCCACGCCCGCTATGGTCACTCACTAAGGGAATGCCATAGCATCGGTGGAGTATTTTAGTGAATATAGAACAGAAAAATTACAACAAGACAGATATAAATAGTACTTGAAATTTAAAACATCATCTCATAACAGCGGAAATAAACATGTCTGGTTACATCATAAAACCACGATAAAAGTCAAGTACAATATCCATCAAAATAAAGAAGTACATAATCCCACTCTGTCATACAATAGCCAGAACAAAAGAAAAGATAACTGGATAACTGGAGCTTTACATCTATCCAAGCTCCTAAAGACTGGAACAGAAATCTGATCAAGCTCCACTACTGCTAGGATCCACTGTAGGACCTGAAGGTTGGGAAAAAGATAGAAACAACGGGGTCAGACATAAGTCTGAGTGAGTCCTATAACTTTAACAATACAATCATTAAAGTAACCAGAGAAGACATAAACTTGACCTACGGTAATATCTGGGGATGAATGGCTACACTAAGCAGCTTGGTAGACTTAGGATAAACTAAGATAACCGTAAGGACGCATCTACCCACCCAAGGATAATTATTAACTGCACCACACCAGTCATTCCTACTTAAAGGTTGATCCCTTCCAAGGACTTAGAAAATTTCCCCAGTAGTTTCATGTACTCCTAGCCCACTACATAGGTGCCGTCTGCCCCTATCTCCACTAGGTGTACTCAGTAATTCTTACCCAGTAGTTTCGTGTACCCCTACATAGGTGCCGTCTGCCCCTATCTTCATTAGGTGTACCCACTACTCCCCATCGATCGGCTCCCTACCGTAGATACCCGTGCTGGTCCCACAGTGGGGTGTATCACTCCCCTAAAGTGGCAACCCAATACTATCAACGGTGCACGGCTTTATATCTACACGATGCAACAACGGCTTATCTACCAGCCCGGGCCCACACACGCATATGAAACCCGTTGGACTTGCGTTGCCACCGCTAACCCGTTTTGGCCTCTTATAATCAAGCCCAATATGCGTGTCCCGTCACTCGACATGGGTCGAGCCCACAAAGATACGTTTTGGGATATTGGTTGAAATGGGCCCCCACAAGCTACCCACCTAAGCTTGTCACATATCTAGTGTATCCCACTTAACCCTTTAATCATGTTTAATTACATGTTTCCACTTGGTTAAGTATTCTAATCGTATTTTCTATTGCCACCCAAGGCAACCCACTAGATTCCACGTGCCACCCAAGGCAACCACCAAATTTCCACATGCCACCCAAGGCACCCACTTAACCCCTCATGTCCCACTACATGCTAATATGGTTAAGTGTTTCTTAATTAATTAAGACCGTGATCTCCCATAAAGACCTCCCACATTAGACTGGCTGTTATGACCGCCTGGTTAAGCCGGTAGAGTCCGGGCAGTCTTACGTCATAACAGAGCCTAACCTCGTGTCTTTACTTTAATCACGTATTTAATTTATGGCTAAGACCTCTCACATTGGGCTGACATTTGTAGCAACTGGTTAAGCCGGTCGGGTCCGGGCAGTTTTACACTACAAATGAGTCCAACCTCGTGTCTTAGTCGATTAATTACACCTAATTAATCACCCCCATATTAATTATCCCTAATTAATATCAAGATTTCCATAACATGGGTAGACCTAACTCAATAGGTAAATTCCCATGGGGTAGACCTAACTCAATAGGTAAATTCCCACTTATGGTAATTTATTTTTTTATGGTATGCTTAATCATACCCAATGATACATTTATTAACATATTTACCAACCTCATCGTTCCCCACGTAAATCGTTCTCATCTCATGACATAATAAAGGGGAAGATCCATCACAAATATCATGGGTTTAGCATATAACTTTGTCATGGGTTAAGAGGATGTCAACTTGCATATATGAGCATATATTAACCCAACTACATTTAACCCAAACTTGCATATTATCATACACATATCTTGCATAACATGTTGAACTTGCATATAAGCATTCTCATAACTTGCATAACATGTTAAACATGCATTTAAGCATACACATAACTTGCATAAGCATTCACATACTCGCATAAGCATGCATAACTTGCATATCATGTTAAACTTGCATTTAAACATATACTTATCTTGCATATGAACTTGCATAACTCACTTTGTTAAACATGCATAATTCCACTTATTAAATATGCATAAACCCACTTGTTAAACATGCATAAACCAACTTATTAAGCATGCATAAACCAATTTATCAAACATGCATAAACCAACTTATTAAGCATGCATAAACCAATTTATCAAACATGCATAAAACCACTTATCAATTATGCATAAACATAGTAAAACATCAAGTAGCATATCATTACAAATGATTCAAACTCACTAATCCGCATTTAAGACCATAAGTCTCATTATACCCAATCTACTTACTTTAACAATTGATGTTAAAGTGATAGAAACTCACCAAAACCAAGATTAGCAAACTTATGAAGTGGAATTAGTTGCTAAATATGAAGAGGATAATGATTAGAGATTGATTAGAGAGGGATTAGCTTGCAACTTCCTTCATAAATTGGTGGAGGCTCCTTCTAGGATTTAATTTGGCGGCATGAGGCCATCATTTCTATTTTTAGTATGGATTATGGTAGGTTTAGGGTGTATTTATAGATTAGGAGAGTGTTTTAGGCCCTTAGATTAACCCTAGATTAGATTAGGTCCGTTAGATTTAGGAAATCTCTAGAACCCAGCCCAGCCCTAGCCAGAAAACCAGATCTGGTGCACCCAAGCACCCTGGTTCGACACGCCGTGTCGACAGGCAAGTCGACAGGCAAGTCGACACCCCTGTCGACAGGCCTGTCGACAGCCCTGTCGACATGCTTAGGGCGGGAATCTTCCCGCCTGGCCCCGCTGGTTCTATTTTAAAATCTAAATTTGAATTTCTAAATCTGTTTTTAGCTTTAAATTTTCTGCAAACTTCTTTGGGCCATAACCGGGCCATACGGACTTCGATTCTCGAAAACTCGGACTCTATTTCGCGTATTTTTCCGAGACGAACGCAATAACGCAGCCCGTTACCCCCAATTCCCACGTCCGAGATTATTTATCCTGTAATTTGTGAATTTTAGTATTAACTAAAATTCGAGGTGTTACAGTTAAGTTAGCCTAGACTTAATTAATCCCACTTGGTAGTTTAATGGGGTTAAGTTAAACACTTAACTAATCTAAACATGATGAATTGATGTGGTTAAGTGACCTATACTTAACCAATCTAACTCGTGAATTTATTGAGGTTAAGTTAACCTATACTTAACCGATCTAACGTGAAAACATGATAAGGCTAAGTCACGAATCGCTTGAATACACTTGACCGATTTGACTGAGTAAATTGATAGGGTCAAGTTAATATATACTTAACCAATCTAGAATGATAATTGGACGAGGTTAAGTCGTGAATTGCTTAATACATACTTAACCAACGTGAGCATGGTTTGTAGGGTTAAGTCTTGGACTTGGATACTTAGCCAATTTTGACATGATTTGAAGACGGGTTAAGTCTTGGACTTGGATACTTAGCCAATTTTGACATGATTGGTAGACGGGTTAAGTCATGAACTTAAGTGACACGTAATCCATTATGTAAACCCTAGTTCTGAGGATAGGGGATAACCGTAGTTAACAAGGATAACGGGAATAAGGCTAAGTGGTAAACCTTAGTTGAGGAATAACTAAGTAATGATTCATAGTCAAGGAAATTTAGACCAGTTCATAGATAGATGAGTAACCTGATACGGTAGGTCATCGTTTAAGTATACGAGTAGGAGCAAGTATCTGATTTAGATAAAGGCTCCAGCGAACTGGGTAACGAAGCAGCGGCTTCGGGGAACGTGAGGGTATTCTTGGTATCCCTCTATGAGCTGCCAGGTGATTATACTAGGCTCATGAGAGGTTAAGGTCTGCGTTAGAAGAACCAAGAGTATGCCTTGGTTGCTATGCGAGCGACCTAAAGACGGGGATGGATAGGGGATAGTCGACGATACACGGTCGTACCCTAGATAGCATTTCGTCAGACTACCTACCATCTTTGGTCAAGCGTGTACGTACGGAAAGGCAGAGAACACCCAATAGACCATAATTGCTATCTAATTATGGTTGCGGTAAGGCTAGGATTGTAGGTTGGCCAGTAGTGTGTTCTCATACAGGATTTATCCTGTCTTGTCTTTCACTAGTTGAGGGAGGGGTCGCGTGGGACCATAGCCACGTATAGAAAAACAGACCTTAGCATCTGCATCGGCAGATAAATCGAAAGCTCCCGACCGAGTCCTGTATTTCCTGGTCTGCCCTGTGACAGGACTCGGATGGCACGATGTGATACATGTGCATACAGTCATGGAAAAACGATTCACGATGAATGCATGGGAAAAAGGGCGCGGTTGACGGTTAGCGTAAATCCTAGTGGCCCTGGGTGGTTGAACCAAAACCGAGATACGAAAACGTGCAATAGGTAAGCGTAATCCCTAGTAGCCCTAGGTAGCATAAAACCTAGTTGTACAAACGATAATTCAGGTTGGGAGACCCTAGCTAGGTTTAGGGTAACAGTCCAAACCGATCTTAAGGATCACGGAACTATGTTAAAGTAATATAGAATCTCATGGGAAAACCCGTATGGTCTACGGCAAGGGACTGAACATTTACATGGAAAGGAATATACGAGTTGAGTAACCTATATATGCGACATATTAGGTTGACATGGACCATTATACGACTTTTGAGTAAGGGTCATTCATGGATAACACATGACACGGTTGGGATACTAGTACGGTAGGTGCAGGGCAGAGGTACAGGATAAATACCATGGGGCGTTATACGTGATAGATATCTTGGGATATTATACTTGATAGAAACCTGACGATGTGATACCTTGTTTTATCTTGACATCGTAATTTATCATGACACCTTAGTTTATCTGAGTTCAGTAGTTCATCCTGTTATTTTGATTTAGCTTATCTATCTTGTTATCATGCTTATGTTCATCTCAGTTTCTCATGTCAGTTAACTTTACTAGTTTTTATGCTAATAGTAGATAGGGCTTACTCAGTCTTTTTGACTGACCCGTTTTGTTTCGCCTCTTTTCTTCCGTTCCCCCCCACCCCCCAGGTTACAGGGAGGAAATACTGTTGTTTAGTCCAGACTTCTTCTGCTTGAAGGTCATCATGGATGGCTTGGACTTTTCTTGGCTATGGCTACTTTACTGTTTTTACTTGGGGAATAATTTAGGAAAAAGTCTTTATGCTTCTTTATTATTGCAAGACAGGTTTTGATGTACTCTGATGTAAAAGGCTTTAGACCTTATTTATTCATGTTATGAAAATTTGATTTTACTTCCGCTATTTTATATGTTCTGTCTTGTGATATTTCTGTGCATGTTTACCAATAATGCCCCTCTAAAGCTAGTGCATTCCTTTGCGAGTGACCCTAGCGGAGGCGGGGTGTTACAGCAACCCCCCAACCGTCCCCGGATTGGAATGCTTTAGCCGACATTTATAAAGACGGCTAAGGATTTACTCCCTTAGCAGGGTTTTACAAAGCCTGCTATGGGGGTTAAGGGGGAGAATTTTTAATAATTCTCCCCCTTAGCCAGCTTTAACTAAGCCGGCTACCCTTAGCCGGCTTTGTTAAAGCCAGCTATGCTTACTAACCTTCGGTTGTTGGAGCAACCAATCGGTTGCTCCAACAACCTCCAGGGTTGTTGAAGCAACCCTAGCCTCCTCGTTGGGGGCTGGTTGAAAAGCAACCGACCCCCTGTTGGGGTTGCTCTTACCGTTTACTTTTGCATGTTGATGTGGTGAAGATTAAACCGTTGTTTGGTGGATAATTGAAGAGACGTTAAGAAAACAAAGGGCTGCCCAGAACTGAGCCATGGAAGAACAAGCTGAGTCAAATGCGAAACGAAGAGATGAAAGACTTGAGATTCGTCGAAGAAGCCGAACCAAAAATGGGCTAGTTCTTTGGGTCGTATTGAGTTAAGCCAACCAGTTGTAGGCATGGAGTGCATAGAGGGGTTGACACGGGCTAACTTGAGTTTGGGCTAGTAAATGAGACAATCTAACTATCTTATCTCTAGTCTAGGGCTGTCAATGGATACCAGAAAAATCCGATATTCATCTGCATTCGTATCCGAAAAGCGGATAATACCCGATATCCGAAAAAACGGATACGGATACATAGATATCCATATCCAAAAATTATCCATTCGATTATTTTTAACATTATGCTCAAAATTATATGTATTTCAGTGCAAAGAATGAGATTTATTTATTGCTTTACTAAGTTGAAGATTTGTATTATATGCAATAAATGCATATTAGCTACTCAAATCTATTTAATTTCATCATATATGTTTATTTTTAACACTTTTGTGATCAATAAAATTGAAAAACATTTATTTTTAACTAAAAAAATTAATTTATATTTCTTGATTTATCGATCGTTGGCGGATAGGATAATTATCCGTTATCCATCCGTATCCTCGGATACGGATATCTGATATCCGAAAATGATTTCGGATATGAATACGGATATAGCACTATCCATATCCGAAAGTATCCGTTGACAACCCTACTCTAGTCTCGGCTGTTTCACTGTGCATGGGACCAGATATGAGCCGACCAACTCCAAACTGCTTAATGAACATGCCATATTTGGTTGCATGGTGCGTAATTTAGTTCACTTTTCGAGAAATACAAGTCACTTATCGTTATGCTCTAGAGGTAGTTTTAGTTGAACTTTAATGCATGCTCTTGACCGAAAATTCTCAAGTAAATTTTAAGGAATAATTTAAATATGGTGCATAATCTTCCATCGCTACACTTCATTACTTTTAATCTGTTAAAAAGATTGTTCGAACTTTTGTCAATACATGATTGTATTACAAAACTAGATCTTTTTATGAATACACGATTGTATTGCAATGTTAGATTTTTTTGTAAATATACGACTGTATTGAAAATAGACAGTAACAACTTTCAATGTTACTCATATTTCATAAAATGAGACTTAGATTGATTTCCCCTCTTCTTTCAAAATTTCTCTTGCTCATTCATTTCCAACATAATTATCATAATTTTCAGAACTGGGCCGTGAGTTGAACCATATCGACTCAAAGTTATCGATTTTGATGGTTTAACTGGTCAAACTGTGGTTTTATTTCTGGAAATTTACACATGTAATCATAAACAATATGCAAAAATATATTAGAATAAAAATGCTATGTAGACAAGCTGTAAATGGTCTAACGGGCGTGCAACCGAAGTATTGTGTTGTTTTGCCACATAACCACACCAAGACAACAGCAACTACGCACGTAATGAAATAGTACACAACGACAAAGATTTAGTGACCGTAAACTTGAAGAATCATGGTATGCTTGCAGCAGGAACAAACAAACTCGTGGAGTTTGTGATTAGAATTTGAAACGATAATGATTTTTGTTATACAAATTTATTTGTTTTCTTTAGATCAGTACAAATGTTGAAAATAAGATGGAATTATAAGGCAAGGAAGTAATTATTAAATGAAAGAAATGTGGTTTAGTTTGATAAAAGTTAAAAATTGAATTGTTTTCAATGACTGATGTGATTTTTCATGCATAACTAATGATTTTTGAACTTCAGTCTTCAAATGTTGTGGTTGATCAGTGGGTCGGATCATGAAAAACGCTACAAATCACTGATTTGATGTTACACAGCAGACAAAATACATATGAAATTTATCTAATTCGGTTTTTCCAATTAGAAAATCAAAATTTAGAAGTAACAGGTATAAAATCATCTGAAAAATATCACTGCATAAAGAGCAAAACATGCACAACCTAAAGTTCAAACACAAACTAACCACATCACCCTTATTTTCTATTATCTATACACCGTCGCACGATTCAACAACGCCTTCCTTCTCCGGATGCTCTGCTTCTCTTCTCTCATCCAACTCCTCCTCCGGCTCCACCACCCTCATCCTCAGCCGTCCATCCTCCCTCGTCGCCTGCAGTATCCTCTGCGTTGGGATCTTAATCTCCCTCAGCACGAACCTCCCGTCCTTCCTGAATGACTTAAAGTACACCCTCGGCTTCCCCCCTCTCCCTATCGACGTTATCGGCGGCGGGAACAGCCCCCCTTCCGATCTCGACCTTGAGTCCGAGTAGCTCCTCGTGTACACCACCTTCTTCTGCCGTCCATCGTTCCCCGTCGACTTCCTGTTCATATCTGAAATTCCCCATATAGTCAGAAACAAATGAACCAATCGTAAAAATACTAAGGGCACCGCATTTTGTACTAATGGCTTCTACGGAATTGCCGATCGAATATAGTGTTCGGTTGGTGTTTGCACGCCGAACTCGACAAAAAAAACAAAAAAAACAAAAAAAAGATTTCGTTGTCGTGGGAACCTCAAGTACAAATCACGGTGCCTTTAGCATCATACTAAAATTAAGGGTTCAGAACAGAAAACTCACCGAATAATTCAATGGTGTCGGCGTTTGCATCGGGGTTTTGTACGGCTTTGCCGTTCCAGGAGGAGGATTTGTCCAAACGGGGTCGGGGCGGGCTGTCGGGGCTCGGATTGGGAAGCAGTTGGGCCCATGAGGAGAAGGAATCCTGCAAGGGATTTTCGAAGAGATTGTGGAGGCTGCTGGATAAGGAGGACGCCATTGAAGAATGATTGGAGAATGCAGAGAGGGAAGAAGGCGTTTGGATGATGTTTATAATTTGAGAGAGAGGGAGGGAAACGAGGAATAAGGCGGATATTGGACGGACACGTGCCTTGACCGAGCTGTTCTTGCATTCAAACGGGAAGGAGTCGTTTGTGGATAATTTTTGGGATTAGACGAGACTAAACTTACTTATAGGTGGAAATTTTGTGCATGTCTCGCAAATACCCTTATTTTTGAATCATAATAAATAAATAAATTGAAACATTTGGTGAATTGTGTATATTTTTTAAAACTCTGTCAGTTGTTTAAATGTTAAAAGAAATATTATGACAATTTTATTCTTCGTCGTCGTAAATAAGAATATTACAATTTATTTATTTTTACTTTTTTGAATTTAAGATAGTTCGATGGTCGAACGACGAGAAATAAATCAACGCGTGATGCATTCACAATTCACCGTGTTGATCCATTTTGCTCTATCATGCAATTTAAATGTTATTAAAAACGATAAACTTTAGGTTTGGATTCCCTTGAAAAAAAGCACTGTTTCAACTTTGAATATTGATTCTAACATATTACAAAATGTGGCCTTGTTTTCAATATGTCATCATTTTATATTGACCCAATTTGAATTTGTCCTAACGGCTAATATATACAAACGCGAATTGTATTCAAAAGGAAACCAAACTTACTTTTATAATAAATTATTACACAGACTTAACATTAGAATATGTTTTGGCCAATGATTAAAACAAAAACTAAAATTTGTATTTAAATAAAGTGTATGGTTAAAATAATCTAGATAAACTCTTATGTTTAGCATAACTAATGACCATTACATAAATTTTGTTACGCATTTGCTAATACCACGCATTGCCTTGTTTTATCAAATATACGATCGAATCTTGTTCGATTATTTACGATTGTGCGACGGTGAACCATTGTTAGTAGTTAAAATTGCATGCTTGTTTATCGTAGTATGTGGTAGTAAATGACCGTAAAAGACACCATATTTATAACCAAACAAATCATTTAAATTTGGTGGTATGTAAGTGATATTTACTAAAAATAAAATAAAAAATAGTAGCTGGGATTGTAGAATTTGAATTTCGTGTGACTTCAAGCAATGAACTTAATGAAAATTGACCCCTAAAGTTTTAGTAGTTGAGCTGGCAAAACAGATGGCAAAATTATTATGGTATTTTCCCTAGAAAACTCACATGAATTCAACATATGGTTCTAACCAGGTTGAAATGATTGAAAGAACTGTGTATTTAATAATCATGTGAAATTTTGGTGAAGTTATTGTACTTATGGTTGAAGCCTACAATGTTGCACACCTGCATGAGATATTTCACATATTTTGCAAATATCAGGCCGACAAGTGTATCATCAACATGAGCTTCCCTTGCACCATTTATTAAATGTGAGGTTGTGCACGTGTACACGCATGCATTGTCATCATATGGAATACATATGTTAGAACAATGTACACTTGAGGAGGAAGCAAGAGAAAGCATGAGAAGCAGAACCTTCAATGTTCTAGATATAATATGTTGGTGAATAATAATGCAAGAAAGATGGTTACAGAGTTTACCTGCCATGTACTAGATCTCTTCAACTTGTGCCTAGCGCATGTTTCATTGTTAAACATTAACTCAGATGTTAATTAAGTTAGAATTAATCCATGAATCAGTGAACAAACTAATTAATACATGAATTTGTGTGTACAACCAATTAAAATTTCTGATTTTCACTTTTTTGCAATTAAATCAAAAAAAAAAAAAATTGGGTTTAATTGTAAAAAGGTGGAATTTAGGAAGTGTTGATTAGTTGGGTATAGAGGGACAGATAATTTTGGGTACAGGTGATTTTATTAATAGTTTTGGTGCTTGCCCTTAAAATAATTAATACATTCATTAACATCTATATTCTGTATATAAATTTCTTGCTAGTTTTAAATGAATGGATGTACATGGTATGTTCTAGATGATTATAGTACTAATCTTGCATGCACTTTGCCTCACTGAAAATATTTATTTACTTTGAATTTCTTTTGCTATTTACCCAGATTATATACCTCATTTTGTTAAAAAAGTTGATAACAAAGCATTTGTTTGCGGAAAACAAATGTATACAATGCCATGCGATACATGGACAGCTTATAAAGATTAATGGTATTACTATTACAAATATATATAAATGAATGTTACAGCGCGCTTCACGCATAATGAAGACATGTTTTGCGCCTGAATTATTTTTTTACAAATTATATATTATTAACATATTCAAGAGAAATTAATATGTATAAATATTTAATCATGTTTATGTTGAAATAATGTATAGTTGATTTTACATTTTTATTTTTAAAGGCATTTTGAACTGTTTGAAGTGTAAAAATTACATTTTGTGCACTTCAAATTTCTATATTCAGTATTCTCCCAACAGAATATCGGCTAAAGTACTTGTTGAACATGAGCCTAAACTCCAGATGACCTATTCAACATGCGCTCTAGAAAGAAAAAAAAAAGTCGGACATCTATAGCTTAGGCTTAAGTTGAGAACAAGAGTTTGCCTCCTAAGACTTTTTTTTTTTTTTTTTTTTTTAATGTACTGAAAACACTTCATGCGTCTGGTGAACATGCACCTGAAAACAGACGCTTGTTGAACAAGCGTCCCATCCTCGAGCATCCGTTCAATAGCGGCTTCGGTAGATTACGCTTTTAGCCAAAATCAGAGAAAATGTAATCGATTATGTAATCTACATTCTATTGGAGATGAAAATAAGCGTATGTATTATAAAAATTTAATATGTTACCTTTGTTAGAGATGCTTTATGTTGCTACATCTCATTTTTCCGTACTATGAATTTTATTAATATTATTAATTAATAAAAAATGAATTCATAAATTATGTTTATTTGATTGATATTAATAGAGGGATAATGTAACATCTCATTTTTTAAGATTCAAAGCTAAATACTATAAATTTCGCAGTCATCTATAATATTAACTTCAACGATAGGAAATAACAAGTTAATAAATCAGATCATTATAGAACATAGGAATATGAAAGAATTCAAAACACATTCATCGATAATATTCATTCATTACATCCTCTTTCGCATAACTCTATTTAGCTCAAATATAAATATTACAAAATATAACATTTGATGGTGACATATAAAAAAGCCTTGATCAGAGTCAAATATATATAGGCATAACTTTTGTGTTAACTAAAATACGCAAGTAGCGGAAAAGAACTCTTAAAATAACTACTTCCACCTACATGCCTTCTAAAGCCTATTCATAGAGAGAGAAAAACCTAAGAAACCTCAACACTTAGCCTACTCAAATGAATACCCGAGAGTTTTAGGGGAGAATAAATTTTTTGGATGAGTCAAAAAACTGATGTAAATAATAATTTATCTGCCCGATTCATGTAGATAGCTAGCGAGACTACGCAGTTGGCCGAATGGATTTCTCCTCGCTAGTATCCAAACATATTAACCAAGCATGTGCTCACTTTCAATAGTTAGAACAACTAATTCTCCAAAAGTTCGAATTTATTTTTTAAATCAATTAACCATTTAAGCTTAACAAAATTCTTATGTCGATTTACTCAAATTTTCCCATTCCATAAATTTAGACAAATTCAAAGCTTTAAATTTTAATTCTAAAATCCGATTTACGTATTAACGTCAAAAACAACAAATCCAATTTTAAAGTTATTTGAAATAATTCATTAAATCAGTTGAATTCAACTTACAAATTAAAATTTAGATATTGACACTTTAATATAATACTTAAGATAACATTAAATATCAAAATGAATTTTAATAAAACATACTTTTAATTTCGTAAAATAATATTTTCTTCAAACAACAAGTTACATTTCAAAAACTCAAATTGAATATCTGTTAAATCAAATTTACTTAAAATCCTTACATTCATATTATTTTTTAACTTTAAATTTTAATTCAAACAAAATATTTAAACTTAATTTCAAATTAGACATGTGCTTATAAATTTTTAGAAAATAATTCTACTTATTGATCATGATGTCCGTATATAATTTATTATCCTATGGTCATATGGTATGATTATATACCATTTCAGTCCATTTTACAAATTCGAACCTCGGGTACATATCACCTCAAACCACATCCAAGATCGAAACATTTTATTTTCTAAATTCATACAGTCTTTCGTGTATGTATCATTCAACACATGGTGATTTTCCTAAATTTATGGGAACTTGCATTGTGATTTCAGGTATGATACAAAATATACGAACAATTCGAATAAACACCCAATCATAACAACCATGATCCAAACATGCATCAATCAATTTTAATTCATCAAAATAGCAATTAACATTATAGGATTATCAATTAATGATTATACAAAATATTCTAACATTTTCTATGGGGCATCGTTATTGACAATCCAAATATTGTTAAGGTAAGATCATTTTTTTTTAATACGACACTAACTTAACCCTAACAACATGTGCATATGATTTAATAAAATGAAATTAGATCTTACCAACTCATCACTCTGATCAACTCCAACATAACGCTCACTCTACTGTATCAATATCATATGTTTTCTTTTTTCGTTCATTTTTTTTGTTAGGCTTTGATTTCTCCACAACTAATGGTGTTGATTAACAATTATAAATTAGATTAATGAATAGAAGAGAGAAATTAAACCTAAATGGATAATAAGGTAAAATAACATTTATTTGTGGTTTGATTCGGTTGTTGGTAGTGATGTCGATTTGCAAGGATAATAGTAAATTTTTTTCGATTCACATATATCGATTTTTTTAAAACCTAAAGGAAAAGCGTTTTTGGAGGAATAAGATCGAACTATTTTTTTTGTTAACATAAATATGCCGAATTTTATAATTACGGAGGCAGTGCAGGGAAATGATTATTAATTTTCGACATATCACTGTCAAATACATATATAATTGATTACGTGCTGTATTCGATGCAGTGGTGATGAATTACTTATTTTAATTCGCTTTCCACTGTCGAAAAAGTTTTTTTTTTTTTTTTTTAATTTGGTATGAAGGGGCAATTGGGGAATATTGAGTAGTGTAAAATAATATGCTTGTGGATCCTAACGATACCCTTTATGATTTCAATGAATTTGCAACCAGAACTTAACCGTAAGTGAGGGGAATCTCACCATCGTAGCTACGATGAAGACAAAGATGACACACACGACTGAAAGCAATCAGACACGGCAATTACAACTAAGGTCAAACAATGACCAAACTATACACACACCCACACTATTTTTTCCAGTTAGATTCAAGATCTCGCCTTCCTTATTCATATGAACCGAACCCAAATCCATGGATGGAGGTGAGGTGCTTGCGCAGGATTGGTGGGCCATCCGAGTTTAGATCTCACGATTTGGTAATTCATGGATTCGTGACTTGCGAGTTTGGAGATAACGGAGGAGCATGCGATGGCGACCTGGTGAGGATGGTGGTTGAATAAAGGCGTGGTGGTAGATCTAGGCGAGTGAGCGGTGTTGGATTACTGATGGAGTCGGGGAAAAGAAGCGGTTTTGGGGATATCGGCTATTGTCACTTTTCTTCCTTTTTGGATTAAAATGAACGAAGAGAAGGGGAAGGCATGTTTTGAGTAAACATGAAAAAGAAAAGAAGAACGAAGGAAAAAAAAAAAGTTTTGCTATTCGCACCCCAATTTCCTTTTCTGACCATCTTAAAAAATTTAATAGACATGATTATTTTTTACACACTTCTGGCCACCACAATCTATTCATTCACTCAGTCGTCAACCACAGAGAGTAATTCAAAATTTCGGATGCACACAGCCGGACAGAAATATACAAATTGCTCAACCTATTTCATCAGCATTCGGTGGTAAGGAACCGATAAACAATCACATTCACGGTGGTGCACAACCGATCAAATCATCTAGAAGCGCAAACCCACTATTCGATTATCAACTACCAAATATAAATTAAAATAACGGTTGTAAACAGCCGAAAGGAACTATTAACTTTTATATTTGAATGTTTCACCAATTCGTTTGTAAGAGACTCAAATAAAATAAAATAAGGCTTCGGTGGTTATTCACCGAAAATGGAGTTAGTACACGATGGTTATGCACCATGGAAAAAAAGTCTGTATATATGCAAAATGTTTCATCAGTTGTCAACAATCATACGACGAATGTGATTTTGGCTATTTGCAACTGAACATGGGATTTCCATTTTAATGTCGTTCTACACTGGTCTTCATAGTTGAAAACAACCGAAATTTTCTATCAAACCACGTACAGAAGGCCAACGATCAACAAGCAAAATCAGCTTTAACGATTAAGAAAATATTGCATATATATTGCATTCAAATTATTATCAACAACGTGACCGGAGAGAAAGGGGATTTTTTTTTTTTTTTTTTTAAAGAATGCGGTGACCTCTCCATTTTAAGTTTTTTAATATTGCGGTGGCCAGAAGGGTAGAATGTTATTAAACGGGGTGCTTTTAGTTTTGGTGACCAAGAGAGGAAACTGGGGTGTCAATAGCAGCACAAAAAAAAAAAAAAAATGGTTGCGCGTGTTAAAATTTCTGATCGAACATGCCTGTTTGTTTTATATTTTCTTTCTTTTTGATTTTTCCCCATATATGTATATATATATAACCTATAATTTCATCGAGCGTTTTGATCTTGCACGATTGCACCGAACATGCGATCGCTACGAAACCTGTAATTATACAATAGTTTACAAATCCGTATTCAATGGAACCGGTTTCGTCAAATTTCGATACTATTTGCAGAAATGATATTTTCATACTAAGACAACATTTTATAATACGATTCAATTATTGATTCAAACACAAACTATTTATTGTCATCTATAAATTTACAAAACAAATTTGGAATGGGTGATAATTTACAAAATGACTTTAATTGAGATTGTTGAATCAGGTTTACATTAATATTTAATCGTCGATTCAACTTTGAGTTCAATTGAGTTAACTACTTTAATATATAACATTCAACTTTACAAGTTTTTACAATCTCTCCCACTCAGAACTTTTCGTCCTCGAAAAGTAACGGCGTAATGAATCGAAAATAATTATATTTTATATAAAATGCTTTTACTCATAAAGCCTATACATAGTTTTTAAACTTATTAGAAAGATATAAGTTGTAGATTTTTTTTTTTTAAACGCTCAAATTTTTTTAACACCTAAAATTACGAAAAATTTCAGCAGCGTCTCCTTTGCACGGCTTGTAGCAACCTAAGATTTTGAACGTTTAAGCTAACAATAATTCACAAGTGTATGCTCAGACAAATACAAAATACATATAGTTATCGGGATTAATAAGGAAAAAAAACGAAAGAAAAAAAACAATCACAGAATCTCGCAGCGGAAGGAAAAAATATAATAAATAAATAACAATTTATGAACTTGTTAAAACATATAATTGAGTATACTTCACAACAATTATCAGAATTGAACTATCACAAAGCGTACCAATAAATGCAGCAGAATACTACAAATAAATACCTTTGTCAAGCTCTATCATCATCTTTATAATGAGGTCTTGGATAATTGAAAAACTCAAGCTGACCCGAGTACAAATGAAAAAAAGCACTCGGATCAGAACTAAAATATTCTCTAATAGTCAAATCAAAAGCATGTAACAATATGAGTGTCATAATGTTAGAGATGCTTACGATAATTCACATCCCATATGCAATATGTTCGCTTGTGTAATAACTGAAGAGATTTTATGGGAATTTTCACCACCTAAGGATCCATTATACTAGCTACTATATTATACAATACACTATTATAATAATGCCTACGGGAATTATACTACAGAAAATAGCGTAAGCGGGATTACCGTTAATAACCTCACATCATTTATAATAATCGTAGTCTATACAGATACCATAAAGTCCACTGTAACTAGTGGCTATCAGTGGACACTCCATAGGTACGTACTGTACAAAATAACGTCGTAGGAGGCTCGATCAGGATAATACGACAAGGCTGACGTGGTCAATACTCAGGGTATGAGTCTACCACTTGTATACCCTGAATGGTGGTAACGCATATCTGCAGCTACCACCACCTCGGAACAACACTCTCAAATCAAGTATGCACATCAAATCAAGTAAACCGAGGAACTATGGTAATAAAAAATTGTTTTGCCGATGGGGATAGCTTACCCCAGTTGGTCATTGTATAGTTCTTGTTTTAGTCATTTTAATTATGATACAAAAGGTCAAGGGTATCCATCATCGTTCTCTTACTTCATTCCAGTAGCGTTTGCCAAACCAACCTACTTCAATCTCGATTCTCATCCATGTGCATAGCTGTTAAAGTGACTTTCGGTATTGGTAGGGGTATGGTAATATCTGATCCTGGTATCTTTAACAACAAAATGCTTACATTTTTCACACTGGTCGTTCTTTACATTTCAAAATGGTCCATACTTCGCATCAAAATATCATATTTTTCTTTAAAACAATTTCATATTCAAAACAGAATATACTTTCATATTAAAATCTCTATTTAAACAAAAATTAGAATATTGAAACTATTCAAAATTTTAAAGCAATTTGAATATTTAAAATAGTTGAAAAATATATTAGAACATTTTAGAATATATATTTAAAATAGTTTGAAAATTACTATTTAGCATATAAACGATTATATGTATAGTTTGAATCTAAAAATAGGATTTACCAAAATAGTTGATTTCTAAAGTGGTATATTAAAATAGTTAATATATATAAGTTAAAATAATACATTTCATAAGGAAATTTGGTTATTTAGAAAAATAGTTTATATAATGGGTTAAAATACTATAGTTTGATTTAGAATTTTTTCTTCTAATTTTAAATAAACCTCAAGTCATATTCCAATTTCATGTCAATTTGATTCATTCCAATCTTTCAATTTGCATCAATTTCCATTTTAAATTCAATTCAATTTACTCATATCAATTCAAATAGTTATATTTCCAATTATAATTTTCATTTTGAATGACTTCAATTTATAAAAAATCAAGAGTTCACAATTCAGATATTGCTTTAAACTAAAATTAATTTGAAGTAAATTACAAAGGTAGATAAAACAATTCAATTTCAATAGATTCAATTCATATTTAGTTACATTTCCAACATTGGTTTACAACATTTAATAATTTTCTTTAGCATCTATATTTCAAAATAAAAAGTTCAAATTCAATGGAAATCAATTTATAAAACATCATTTATATTGTCTTTAAAACAATATTATAAGATTCAAGAGTAAACAAATTTTATTTAACCAACCGGTGCTCGTATATAATTTTCTATCCTATGGCCAAATGATATTTAAAATTTAATTTTAGTATTTTAGGATTGGATATATATCATTTCAATCCAAATCAGAGGGTCATCGGTTTTTATTATTTCAACATATATTCTTAATTCATTTTAATGCTTAATCTCGGGCTTATTTGACGCTTGTGACATCAAGGGTAAATGGTTGGGATTAATCAACACAACAACAATCATTCGTCAGTAAGGTGAATAATAGGCTGAATCATACAATTAAACATTGGTATATCAAACAAATCAATTCCAAGACATTCATAAAAATCAACTCATCCTAACGATTCAATCTCACATCAATTTACTAGTTCTCAGTCGTAAAGTTTAACAAGCAATTAAATTTCAATTTAACCTAACCGCATAATTTAAATTAACAGTTAAATTAAATTTTTCTATCAATACAAATCAACACAAATATGCATTTTTAACTACCAAACAGCAATACAATCATGTCATAACATGATCATTTTAATATAACTAATAATCAAATATTTTACTTAATTATGAGTGAGTTTAATCACTTACCAAATGCGTTTGAAATAAAACAAATAAGCCCAAAATTTAACAGCCTCCAAATCCAACCAGACCAACTCTTTGTCGTCCGAAATTTCGATATGAATCCAACGTAATAACCCGCGTCAATCTGAATTCGTATGAGAAAGTTATTTGCGTAACTAACTATAGGAATTTGAATTTAAATTGAAATAAAATAAAAATAAAAAGGATCCTTACCACTACAATTCGGCCACGTCACTTCATCTTCCCATTCAAACACTTGCTTGTGTTCTAACCCATTTATGACCAAAAACCAAACCTTCTTTCCTTCCCCCTTCTTATTCTCTCAACAAAACATCAAACCGATTTCACCATTGCTATTCCCTTCGCATGCTCCACTATCTCGTCACCACCTAATACTACTCGCATGTCTCCTTCAAAAACTAACCTATAGCCCTACACCACACCACACATCAGAGGTGTGACATAAAATGTTGCCAAATTCACCCAAAAGTTCAACGTAGACGCTAATTTCAACCACAAACCCAAATATAATATTCAATTTGCGAATAAACCCCTATGTTAAACACATATCCGAACCCTAGCCTAAAACCTTCACTGCAAAATGTCATCCCAAGGAAATTTGAAGCCACACCCACCATAACTAATATAGGATCAAAGATCTAATAGTTTCTGAATCAAAGAAGCTTGTTTCATAATTTTTCATTGAAAAATTTGAGATATAATTTTTTTGATGTTTCAGTTATTTATTTTTTTGCTGTAATTGTGAAAAGAAGGAAGATAAAAGAAGTGGCGGCTATTTTATTACAGGAGAATGAATGGATTTGGTTAGATAGTTAAGGATGAGGTGTATTTATAGGCAAAAGAATTCAATGGTTAATTAAATAAATAAAATATTCAATTTTTTGCTTATTCATTTATAATTCGATTCCACACGTTACTAGCTTAATCCTAATCCAAATAGGACTTATATTAGTTATATGAATCAATTACCACTAATAAAACCCTAAATTCAATTATTTTGAAATTTCAGCCGATCATTTATTTTTTAAAATAATCTATTCATTTCAAGTCATAATTGCTATAAATTCTCAATTCTAATTAATTCTTTTTAATTAAATTCAAAAACTTATTAACTTCATAAATCAAAATTTTATTTATATTAAATTCTAATTTTGATTATTGTCTAAATTCATTATAATTTCAATTATAAATTTATTTAGTCAATTAAATTCAAAAATATTAATATTAAATTTCAAATCTCAGTATTAATCAATACAGATCAAATCATGGTTTCATTTTACTACTTGAGAGTTATTGTTAACCTGATTATAAACTCAAAAGAAATGCATAGAATTAAGTAAGGGACAAGATACCATGAATCCAGAACAAGATGAAACCATACATGTAGGATCTAGAAGAGGCAAGAGAAGGGCACAAGAAGATTTGATCCAAGGAGCGTTAACTGCATGGAATGGCATCGGTCCATTACATGTTCACCGATGCCAATCAATTGGGTTAAGGAATTTGGGTATGAGGCATTGTTACCATAAGATTTTGATACCGAAAGCAGAAGAATGTGAAGGGGTATCATAGTGATTTCGATACCAAAGCAGGGGCCTGAAGAGGATTCAACCACACCAAAAGCAAAAGGGGGATAACATAAGCCAGGAAGACATACGACCAATACTAAAGTATAAAGATGAATAAAGAAAGGACCAGGAACATATGTAATCGACACTAAAATAAGGGCTTGGTATGCATATCAGCACCGACACAAGGATGCAAACGTCTTGGTGCCGATACCAAGAAGATAGTAACCAAGATACAATGCCAATACCAACTTGCAATTGGCTTGGTGTCGGTATTGGGCAGTAAAGGCGAAGATATGAAGTCGATATCAAGAATCAGTGTTACTTTGACAAATACAAAAGAGAAAGTATAAAGGAAGCACAAATAAAATCAAGCAATGAGATACCGAAGCTGGAGCCGAAGCCAGATGGTAACGATAAAAATCGTCAACACCCAATTTGGGAATTAACAGAGCTTATATGACGAAATGTAGGGGGTGGTCGATCTAGTGGGCACCTAAAGATAACTTGGTTCCACCAAGCTCAACTTAATTTACTATATCCTAGATATCGAGACCTTAAGTTCGAAAATTAGTTACTCTTCCTTCGGGAGGTGAGTATCATGCTTACGATTATGGATCAACAATTACCTAGGGATAAGGGCATTATAAGCCTACAGAAGGTGTAATGACCCTTATTATGAAGGTGTACCCTAGATTCAAGACGGAATAATATACATTGTGTAGAGAGGAAACAGACTAATATATCACAATAGTTATATTTAATGACATATTATGGACCTTAACGACAAAAATGATACTTTCACATCAATCCAGCATATAAAGTCCTTGGTTGTGTCAGGTATAGTGTCATAAGGCTACAATAGGTCTTAATAACATTAGGCTATATTTGACTTATTACGAAAAGATTAAGGCACAAATATGAATCCTAAAGGAAAGCTCATTGATTTCACTCAATGACTCCACTTTCGATATACTAGTGCTCGAATCCTTGGCACATGAGGTTAGTGATAACTGCCTGTTAAATCAATTTTGACAAAACATGATTATCAAATCAAGAGTAAGTAGGATTTCGATTTCCCCTTTTCATTTATTATGAATGTATTTCAATTGATGTAGAAATCCCTAATTCAATTTAGAAATTGGGGTTTGATCTCTCAGAAAAGAATACAAGATTGTGGATTGAGGAAAAAGTCTGCTAAAATGTGACCCCTAGTGTCTTATTGATAAGCAATCTGGGCTCCCTTTGGTTGCGGTCCAGTAGGAAGCTCGGCTCTGCATTAATGCTATGGTATTGGCCCGATTGAAGGGCGATTGGCTTTGGTTTCGACTTATGGTTTTCTGCCACTTGCATTTCAAGATGTCGGGTTTATGCTTTTCTTCTATGAGTATGGTGCCGCTTTTAGTATCAGTATCGATACCAAGACCGTTGGTATCGATAGCACTTAGCTTACTCCTATATTAGGCTTGTTTCCCTGAACTCGTATATTCGGTATTGTCTTCACATGCTTTTGGTCTTTGGTATATGGTTTCGCCTTTGCTGTCTTCGTGCTTTTGCCTTCTGATCTGGTACCGATGCCAAGCCAATTGTTTATTATAAGTTGATATCGGTATTGTGCATTGGTTGTCACCCACTCATTATCGGCAGCAAGCTATTTGTTTTCCCTTGTTGGTACTAATAGCTTAATTGTCAAGTCCCCACTTTTGCATCATCCTCCTACATCCTTGTTGCCAGTATCGACTTTGTTGTTGTTCTAATTCTTTGCTCTCAATGGTGGATCAGCTCTTTTAGTTGTTGCTTCTTTCGGTACTGGCTTCATTATAATACCCCTTCACACTCATCTGGTTTCGGTACCAAAATCTGGCAGTAACATTTTCCCCCTAGTGAAGGGGTATTCCTGACTTTTCAAGTCAGCACTTTTTTTTTCTATTTTCAAATATCTTCACTTAGAATTCCCCCTTTGTTTTTCCTGCATTTAATACAAAAAATAATACTTTTTGCGTTAGTCCTTGGTTTAGAGTGTAATATATACTATGATTTGCTCATATTATGTTAGGCATCATCCGAACCAAACCAAATGACATAATAGACCTACGATAGGTTAGTATGATCATTCATACTCCATACCTTGTTCAGATAATGATTAAAAAAATTCATATCATAAACTTATAAAACTTCCCTGAATAAGGTAAGAGAAACCATAACTTTTACTAAAAGGTTTCATCATGGAAGTCCTGAGATATCGACCAAAAGGCTGATTTAAAATCCTTTTTTAGAAAAATGATGACAAGCATAAATTCCATATTTTGGGTTTGACAATAGAAGTTCAGTAACCTTTTCCCCGGGTACGAGAATAGAATGTCCATAATCTTGATGCAAGTATTTAGATAATGCAAACACGAGAATTCACTTTCGAGAGCATTATAAGTCCAGAATATCTATGTGGAAATATGAGGAAAAGATCTTAAATCTCTAACTTGAGTTTGTGTAATAGAATCTCGAAACTCGTCTTTTAGGAATTAAGAATCGAAGCATGAGACCCAAATTCGGGTATTAATAGAAGTTTAAAATTAATTTCCGATAATAGTAGAAACCCTAAAACCTTGATTTAGGTGTTTAATAGAAGACCAGAAATCCGTATCTGACAATGATAGATGGAAGGCCAAACCAGATTCGGGCATTAAAGATATAAGACCAGAAATCTATATCTGGTAATAATATAAGTCCCAAAACGAACCCAGATTCGGGTATTTAGTAGTGTTGACGATAAAAAATGTCATAACACCCAAAGATTCTCTGTTACTTAGAGAATTACGTTTCACGTGGAAAAATAAGTGTAGAAAGCAGTAAATAACACGACAGATTTATAGTGGTTCGGTCCTATGAGGGGCCTACGTCCACTTTGGAAGAGTTGGTGATATTTTATTAACAATAATAAGTTACTTACTTTGGCCTACCTCATGACATCCTTTTACAAACATTTTCCAAGTACTTTGATGTTATAATTATCATATGTAAATATTGGGATAAAGTAAATTTTATGCTTCTTCTCCCTCAAAGTAAGGATGCCATTAAAGAGGTCACTTGGAGCTGCCAAGAGGTGCCAAACCAACCAATTTTCAACCCATTGAAGTGCAAGCTTGAGGGTATTTATAGTGGAGTAGTTATGTGGGAGTAGGTAGGATTTGGGGACCACAACAGTACATTTCGTATCCTTGAGTGCAAGTCTCCAGGATTTCAGACCCCCCTTGTTGTGCCCCAAAAACTCATATCCCTAAGGGATATGAATTTCGTACCCCACAAGGTACGAAATTTGTATCCATGGGATACAAATTTTGTACCCCGTAGGGTACAAAATTCGTACCCTTGGGATATGTTGAGCGCGTTTGTGTCATGGAGGGACTCGACACATTGAGGTTTGAAACTATGTGGTACGAGGTGGGGGATACGAAAAGCAGGGTATCGAGTGAAACGAGAGCTTTGGGCACGAGCTTGGGGGACTCAAGAGTTTCATGTAAAAGGTTGAGGGATTCGAAGGTGTTAGGGGAGATGGACACGAGCCAAGGAGTTCGAGCCTAAGGGGTTCGAAAATAGAGTGATACGAAAATATGGTTTGAGCACTGTTTTGAGGGCTATGAGGATTGTGCTCACGCGACTTCTCTTGGTCTTTGAATCCCTGGTGTTTTGGCGACACTTTGGTCTTTAACGTTATGCGTTGTGCTAAGTCGAGCGTGTCTGGTGTACTTTTGGGAACCGGACCAAAAGGCCGGTTAACATCTGCCCGCCTAAGTACATCTTGTCTTGACATGATGTGCTTGAGTTGATGGAGTTGCTTGATTCATGTTGACTTATGAAAGTAAACGTTAGTTGTCGACTCTCGTTTACGTTGTAATGTAAATGAGTTGTTGTTGGTGTGACGTCGTGCATATGCTTACATGTTTTTCGCATAAATTTGAGTGATGCCTAGTAGGAAATGAAAAGTAACATATGAAAGAATGGATGAGAACACACATAAATGCGTGTTTGCGAGTGTTCGATCTTGTGAGAGGCAGAGAATCGTGCGTGAGAAGTCATTCACATTCACATGTAAATATATGCACATATAGTGTTGCATTGTGTAGCACATATATTATATATATACGTATATATACATATTATATTATTATTTTTGGAAGCTTCATACCATATGCTTGGGGCACGAGGTTTACGTATCCCCCGTAGGGGTACGAAATTTCGTGTCCTTGTGGGATACGAAATTTTCATATCCCATTGGGTTACGAAAACTCGTATCCCTGTGTGGGATACGAACCACCCAATGGGCCAAGGCCCGAACTCCTCCCCCAATAAATTTCGATAGCCTCCCTTTTCTCTTCTATTTTGGTCGCTGCTGACTTAAAGATTCACAACCCTAGAAACCGAATCACTCGAAAACCCAATTCGAAAGCGGGTGACTTAGAGAAATTAGATTTTGCTATTCACGTAAGGATTCGGGCTTGATCATGGTGATGGATCCTCAACTCGAGGTCTACAACTGAGGTTCGAATGGAGTTTATGCTCGGTCGAGCTTCTTGAACTCGTAAACGGGTTTGAGAAGGCCGAACGTGAATCTCAATTCAAATCCAGGAACGAGGCTTGAGAGTGGGGCATTCGATGGTGTTCTCGATCTCGAGTCTGACACGTGGCTTTGTGGGAAATGGATCAGAGACGAGAGGAAGTGGAGTTGGGCGCGGAGTGGAGGAGAAAAGGGAAAGCGAAGCACTAGGGGATTCGAAACAAGAAGCCGTAGTGATGGAATTTCGTACCCCTCGGAGGGTATGAGTTTTCTTATCCCTCATGGGGGGTACGAAATTTCATACCCCTATAGGGGATACGAAGTTTCGAACCCCTTAGAGGGGATACGAAATTTTGTACCCCTTATAGGGGATACAAAATTTCGTACCTCTAAAGGGGTACGGGATCTTTGCTGGCCTTGGCATTTCGAGTCCACCTTAGTCGTACTTTGCCTTCCTTGTCCAAGTCTCAAACTCTACACAACTTGCCCCTTGGTTCACGTTGCTCTTACGACATTATACGACTGGATCGAAGTTTACTTTGATGATAATTGAATTGGCGATTCGGCCCGACACCTTTGACCGGACCACTAAACTGTTAGGCATATCTCTTCGTCTCTAATCGTAATGTTGTTGTGACTTGGCGCAAACCTAGTAGTGTCGGTTAATTACGGTGATGATTATAGTCTCGGGGACTTGATCGTCGTTGTGTCCTGAGTTTCTAAATTATAAACTGTATTATCATGGCACTACATTACACCACACACACATGTTAGTTTGCACCAACACAAATGGTCGATGTCTAACGCAAGTATATTGAAAGTATAGCTAACAATAAAGACAAGGTCTATGACATAGCAGACTTTGGAAGCGGAGGCTTCGCTGCATTTTCCATCCACATCTTATTCAACTAGCTATGCTAGCTCGAAGGGAAGTGATCTTGAGACTTCCAAAGAGTCCACTCCTTCTCAGGTGATAGGTTCCCCAGAGGCGTTTGATCATGGGGTCCAGCCGAAAAGACATCCTCGTCGGTCGAGCGTGAGGAGGTATTGTTGAGGGAACAACGTTGGTGGCGCCGAACATGTTGGCGGGCATGGTTATACTGAAGAACCCGACAGTTTCAGTGCCATCACATATGGATGAAACAACGGTAAGGTGCATGACATTGCGGTTCAGCATTCCCCCGAAAGACGTTCGTGCGCCCAAGAAGGGTGATAGGGTTCACGCACGGCCGGAAGGGTACACTACCTGGAACAGGCATACATGCATTACTGGGCGCGCCCCCCCGACTAATAACTTTATTCGAGATATGCTGCACTACTTTAGCCTTGCACCATCGCAGCTTCATCCGAATGTGTATGCTTCCCTTTTAGGTACCTACATCCTTTATAGGGAGTACCTGCAGTTAGAACCCACCGGAGAGGACATTCGATACTTGTTTCAGTTGAAGCGAAGGGCCAATATGTCGTTGTCTCAATATTTCTTGGAAGCTTCTCCCAACATCAAGTTCTCCGATGGGAAATGGCCTAAGTTGACTTTCTATAAGCACTATTGGTTCTTCATGCATTGTCCTCCTGGATTCGCGAGGAGATAGTTGGAAGGAAGTAAGCATTCCCCTTAACTTTTAGTTTGAAACTTGTGGGTTTGGTAGCTTAAGTTTAAATTCGGTTTTGTATGATAGGAAATCCCGAGGCGCCTACGGACATCGTGTATCAGCAACATCTTGAATCTTTGTTGGCCATTCAGGCTGAGTCACGTTCCACCGAGAGCATTCTACCCCAGGGTCGACTTTGTCGTGCAGGTTCATTTCCTGATGATCGGGTGATAATTAGGCCAGCCGTCGCCGGAGGTGAAAAGAAAGTGGAGATGGGGATAAAAGCAGGCTTTTCGAGCCAAAAAGGAAAGTGCCCCCTGTTGGGTCTAAACCGCGCGAGGTTGGGAAGACTCATGAGGAAATGGTGTGGGCGAAACTGGCGATGCAGAGGTAATTGCAATCAAACGCTCATTTTCTTCCTGCAACAAATGAGGCAAAGATAGAGACATCGACTAGGCCGCAGTCCCCATTAACACCCTCTAAGATCGCTATCTCACTTGAGAAAAAGGGTCAATTTGATGATCTTAATGAACTCCCACTTGAAATGTTTCCTTGGCCTAGCACCACAAGTATGGAGGAACTAGCTTTAGCTACGGGGAAGATTACTACTTCGAGCGGAACACTATCTGGTTTGTTGAGAGAACGATTAGGATTCACATTCATAAAAACTGCATGACAAAGCATTTGTTTGTGTACACATGGTGCTTGAGTTTGAACATGAAATCTATTTCCTTTTCAGGTGACATGACTCAAGGAAGAGGAGGGTGAGGCTATGGGTATGGAAGTCATCGACCATCTCGGGGAGGCTTCTTTTCCGGAGTTTAGGAGGAGTGCTAGTTTGTTCGATGAGCCTCTGCCCCCTCGTGACCATAGTGGCGAGTGTCATCGCAAGGAGCAATCTCGGTTTTCTGAGTCTCCTCCTCTGTACATTCGATCATCGGGGATGGATACGGGGCATGTTTCTACCAGCATTGGGGATCCTTTTTTGACAACTGCCCACTACATCCCGCCTGCTCTGCCTGTCGCTTCATCCAAGGAGAAAGAGTTAGTACACACCGTAGGAAGAAGAAATCGGTCTTAAAGCGAAAGGGACTAATGCCTTTGCCACACCGAACTCTGGAACTTACCATGGAATAGAGGAAGGCATTGCTGAAAGAGAAATTCCCAAAAATTATTTTGACGAACTTATGTGGCTTCCAGATCTTCACCTGATTTTTCGGGAGGACAGAGAGATGGTGTGGCAGCAACTGTACTCCTCCTATTATCAATGTAATGAGTATTATAAATACTCGGGGAATCTCTCAGAGCTTGTTATCCAGAGGAATGTGGAGATTTCCAACTTGCAACAAGTGGTCAAGGATGAGCAGCTGGCTGCTCGGAACTAGGAAGACTCTTTGCGTAAGACATATCTTTTACGCTGTATTTTCTTATGCGTAATCGGGTGCATTTGTAAGCTAATTCTAAGTTGTTGAAACAGGTGAGCTGAAGGAGAAATATGACAAGCTAGTGTAGGATTTTGGGCACGCCTCCTCATCTTTTAAAGACACTATAGCCTTATTTTCGACAGAGAATGCGCAGCTGAAGAAGGAAAAAGCGGATCTGGAGGAGGTGAGTATTCATCTGTCTACAGAAAACAATATAGTACACCAGCTTAAGAAGGGCAATGAGGCTTTAATACTGGAGAATGAGAAGTTGAAAATCGAGAATGAAGGGGTCCGGAGGTTGTCGAGGGATAATGAGGAACCGAGGAGGCGGTTGGAATAGGCCAATAAGGACAAGGAAGAGGCTGAAGCTAGTAATAAAGATGTACTGAGCTCGTTAGATGGGCTAAAGGACGAGCAACAAAGCAAGGTGGATGAACTTTGGGCAAAGATTAAGGACACCGAGGGTAAGGTGGAGGCATCGCTAAAGGAGCCCATTCGGGGCATGTATATTAAGGTACTAAAGTATCGCAGAATCTCATGGGTCAGCGATTATCCTTGAGAGATAGCTCGAACATGAGAGTTGTTGGTGCCATTTGAGGCTGGGTTGCGATAGGTGGCAACAGTAGACGAGAATAAACTCATGGTGGAGCTCTTGACAGAGGATGAGTGTAAGATGCTAGAGGAAGGGAGGAGATTGCTGCAGGAGAATGCCAAGAGGGAGTGGTTGGCGAAGCGTGCTGCCGAAATGGGAAAGTTCGTGCCTACTGAGAGCGTGTTTGTTTCTCATGAGTTTGCAAAAGGAAGTTCTTACCAGCTGCTAGATCCAACATCTGCCACAACTAGCAGTCCCGCGGTCCGTGCCCAAGTCACAACTGAGTATGATCCCGAACATCCAGGATTAGGATCGGAGGGATCCACTTTTACCGCTACAGCAAGCACCCTTCCTATCCTACCTACACCATTCCTTTCTAGAGGTAAAGCCTCGTTACCGTGAATACCTGAAGAGGATGAGAGCACTAAATCCTAAGAAACTAAATAGTTATGGTTCTTGCTGTGCAGCCCTCTTGGAGATGAAGTGACACTAGGCCTTGCGCCGTGCTTCCCAAAACATCAGGGTATGGATTGGGGTTACAGGAGTTCCAATTTGGAGAGGAAAGTGGTCATGTGGATACGTTCTTGGATGTTGAGCTAGGGTCCTATCTTTACAAGGACCTTTTGGAGGAAGGAGAGGTTGCGGATGGACAAAGTGCCAAAGTGATAAGTGCAACTGATGTGAGCGTGCACACGATGCTTGATATGGTGGAAGCTCAGAAAGCCAAAATGGTGGAGAAGTCCGAGGAGTATGAGGAAAAGTGGCAGAAGGATGAGGCTGCCCTATAGGAGGCACATGCTAAGGCTAGATAGGATGCCGAGGAAAAGGTAACTGTTGCGGTGGTGAAGAAGAAGGCTGATGTTGAGCCAGAGAAGGAGAGGGATGCTGAAGAGGCCAGAAAAAAGAAAGTTGCTGACATGGTTGAGAAGATTAGAGCCGACGAATAGGTAAGGAAGAAGAGGGACGATGGTGATGCTAACAAAAGGGCCGAGGAGACATTTAACAAGCTTAAAGCAGATGCATCTACGCAACTCAAGTCCAAGAAAATAACTATTCGAAAGGTCACCAAAGATGCTAAGAAAAAAATGGAGTTGGAGGCCAAGAAAGTTCTGGGAGAGAGTGATGCTGTGCTGGCCTTTGCTTCTGATGTTGCCGCCAACCCACTGCAATGTTTTGCCACCTGATTAGGTCATAGAGATTACAAGCGGTAAGGATGATGGCAGGAGGCACACCTCGGTGTCTCACGAGTCCATCACTCCCACGAAGGGCACAGGAGTGAAACATGGAAGTGGCTCTGCAAGGAAGAGGCCCATCACCGGTGATCCGTCTAGTGCCAAATCTGTATAGAAAAAGAAAATAAAGAAGAAGGATGAGTAGTATTAGTAGTAGTCACAGATATTATAGACCTTTTGGTTATGTATGCCGATAGTATACGCGAGTACAACCCTCACTTCTGGTCTTTGGAGGCATGGTGTGGTTCTATGTACAACATGTCGTTAGAAAGAAAGATATTAGATATGTAGTTTGCTTTTGTTATGTGAATGAAAGTATTAGTTAACTTTTCTTAAATTGCATTTCCTATTAAGCGTTCGAATGTTCGTTTTATGGTTTCTAGCGTCCGGTACTTACACAAACGTACTTGTTGTTACACTTAAGGAAACGTGATTGGAGACTCCGCCCTGAGGGTGCCTCCAGTTGTGCGGAGGTCGTGCACTGAGCTCCACTTTCGGGTTTTCCTTTGTTCGGGAGTTCCAAGGTGCATGGAATCTAGGTAATGTGCCCTCTCTCTTGGACCTCTCGTAGGTCGTTAGTCCTAAGTTGTGAGATGGCATGGACGTCGTGAATACATCCTTTTTAGCTCTCCCATCATTCATTTGGGTTTAGAGCTCGACGGCGTCGTTTATTCTCCAGATGGTACCCAAATCCGGACCCGGTGGGTAGGATGGAGCCGTGGGAGTGGTCAATTTCAAACTATCTTGGCCTGGGCTGCCCACAAGTCTGGAGACTTAGGAACAAAACGATTTATACTCGGTTCCGTCATTAGTTCGAGATTCGAGAGGTACCCGGATCTGGACCCGGTGGGTCGGATGGAGCCGCGGGAGTGGTCAGTTTCACACTAGCTTGGCTGATGGGCTGCCCCCAAGTGTGGAGAATTGGGAACATAATGATTTATACTCGATCTCATCATTGGTTCGAGATTCAAGTGGTTTTATTTAGACTAGGTCTCGTTGTTGATTCGAGACTTGAGTTTTGTTACTTAGACTCGGTTTTTTCGTTGGTCGAGGCTCGAGCGGTGTTATTTATACTCGGTCTTGTCATTAGTTTGAGACTTGAGTGGCGGCACCAGCTGCCGTGCTCGAGGTGCCAATCCGATGTTATTTATGCTCGTCCATGACATTGGTTTGAGGCTCAGGTGATGGTACCGGCTTATATGCTCGGGGTGCCGGTCCGTTGTTCATGTGTTTGTGTGTGCAGGCTAGTTGTGATGGTCAATCAAACATATTATGTAGAAGGTAAACATACCGGGGACACAAAGAATTTGAACATCATCTTTACTAGTAACTTTGGCAGTAACAACCTTTACAATGCCTTGAATTTAAGGAAAACAAAACAATGTTGGAAAGCAGAAAAACTGAACACTAAATTAAGTGAAATAGCGATGAATATGTTCACTGTTCCATGCCCTAGGAAGTCCGGCTCCATCTATGGTTGTTATCTTGAAGGTTCCATCTCCAAGTCTTCGTTGTATGACGTACGGACTTTCCCGGCGAGGACATAAAGTAGCTGGTGTAGGAAAGATCAGTTTCAAGACGAGGTCGTCGATATTGTGGTCCTTGTGGTGAATTTATAGTTGAAGTATCAGGCTACTCGTTGGCGTTGAGTGGTAGCTCTGGGCTCAACTTCGCTCCTTTACTCTTCGAGCAAGTCAACTGACTCCAAAAGTAAGTCTTGGCTGGTCTTTGGATCATAATAGGTAACTCGATGAGATTGAAGCTTTAACTCAATGGAAATGATGACTTTGGATCCATAGGCAATGCCGAATGGACTGTGGCCAGTCGTTGGCTTATAGGTGGTCCAGTTGACCCATAGGGCCAGAGGGAGCTTGTTTCCCCATAAGCCTTCAGCCTTTTCCAGACGCTTCTTGGTATTGGGTTCAATTACTTTGTTGACCGCCTTGACTTGCCCATTGGCTTGAGGGTGAGCCACTGCCGAGAATCTCTTTTCGATGTTGTGTAGTCGGTAGAAAGTCTTGAACTATGTGCTATCAAACTAGGTTCCATTGTAAGAGACGATGGCTTGGGGGACTCCATAGCGGGTAATGATATTGCGAACGATGAAGTTTATTACTTTCATGGTGGTGATTGTAGCAATAGTTTCGGCTTCCGCCCATTTGGTGAAGTAGTCAACCGCGACGATGGCATAGCGTGCCTCACCTCTGGCCATTGGAAGAGTCCCAATGATATCTATCCCCCACACGGCGAACGACTAAGGACTGACCATTTGCATTAGCTCAATCGGTGGGGCTCTTGGGATCTTCGAGAACCGCTGGCATTCATCACACTTGTCGGCATAGTTTGCGGCATCTTGATCGGGTGTGGGCCAAAAGTAACCGTATCTGATAATTTTTCTTGCTAAAGTTTTCCCTCCAGTGTGATCATCGCACTCTCCTCCATGCACGTCCAATAGCACATGTTCGACATCGTTGTGGGCTACACACTGAAGTAATCGGATAGAGAAACCCCTTCAGTAGAGCACTCCATCCATGGTAATATAGCGAGACGGTTAGAAAGTGAGTGCCCGTCTTTCCTAGTAGCATCCAGGGAGGGTTCCATGCTGCAAGTAGTTCTTGATTGGTGTCATCCAAGAATCAAGCTTGGTTTTGGCCTCCGTTTCCATTACCAAATCATCAACATCTTATCAATCCTCGGAGAGTCGAATACTTCGACCGAGGCAAGTCCCATAAGCTATGCATACTCAGAGCTTGCCAGTTTGGCTAATGAGTCAGCTTTTTAATTTTGTTCTCGTGGGATATGCATGATGATGTAGTGGTCAAAGTTGGTGAGCATTTCGCGAACCTGAGTGAGGGAGGGAGCGAGCCATGCCCCTTGGCTTCGTAATCTCCCAATACCTGACGCATAATGAGTTGTGAGTCAGAGGATATCTAGATGACCTTGATGTTAAGTTCGATTGCAATTATGAGTCCAGCGATCAAGGGATCATATTCTGCATCATTGTTGGTAGAGGGAAAGTTGAGCTTTAAAGCATAGCATATTTGGTGCTCTTCTGGAGTGATGGGCACAACTCCGGCGCTAGATCACTTGTTGTTGGAAGATCCATCCATGAACAATTTACATTGAATGCCTAGATTTTCGATGTCTTCCGGAGGAAGCTCCTCCGTGATGGTGAGTTCCACTACGAAATCGGTAAGGGCTTATCGAAGGATGGCTCGGCGAGGGATGAATGTTATCTCGAACTGACTCATCTCTATGTTCCACTTTTGCAGTCGTCCAGATGCCTCAGGTCGCTGCAGGACCTATCGTGCTGGTTGGTCAATGTTGATTTTGATGGGGTGAGACTGAAAGTATGATTGTAACTTACGGGATGAGATCAGCAAGAAGTAGGCTAGCTTCTCAAGCTTTGGGTAGTTCTTCTCTTCCCCCGTTAATTTCTTCCTGATGTAGTAAACAGGTCATTGGACACGTTCTTCAATGCGCACAAGCGCTGAACTGATTGCCTGCATGGAAACAACCAAATAAACATATAAGTCCTCGTGACCACAGGTCTAGACAAGATAGGTGGTCTTTCTAAGTAATTCAGAAGGTCCTTGAATGCGGCGATGCATTCCGAGGTCCATGCGAAGTTGCGTTTCCCCTTTGAGCAAGTCAAAAAAGGGAACACATTTTACGGTGGCTTTAGAGATGAATCGACTTAAAGTGGCGACCTTCCCGTTTAAACTTTGAACATCCTTGATGCTCTGAGGGGTATAAATGTCCTAGATAGCTTTGATCTTATCTGGATTGGCTTCGATGCCTTACGAACTGCAATGAAACCTAAGAATTTTCCCGCCACAACGCCAAAAGAGCATTTCAAGGGATTGAGTTTCATGTCATATCAGTGGAGAACATCAAACATTTCGGAGAGGTCACAGACGTGGTCGTTCGACATCTTTGATTTTATGATCATATTGTCCACGTATATCTCCATGGATCTTCCGATCTGGTCTTTGAAATGAAGTTGGCCAATCGTTGGTAAGTGGCTCCCGCATTCTTAAGATTGAAAAGTATGACGCAATAGCAATAGACCCCGAGGTTGGTTATGAAAGAAGTACAATCCTGGTCTAGGAGGTACATCGGAATCTAGTTGTAGCCTGATTAGGCACCCCTGAAGGACAAAAGCTGATATTTGGCGGTTGAATCAACAAGCTGATCGATCTTCGGAAGTGGGAAGCAGTCTTTGGGACATACCTTGTTCAAGTCGGAGAAATCGACACACGTTCGCTACTTGCGGTTTTTTTCTTGACCAGGATTGTATTGGTGATCCATTCGAGGTAGTAGGCTTCATGGATGAAATTATTATTAGCAACCTATCTATCTCGTCCTTGAGTGCATTTGATCTTTCGATTCCTAAGAATGGACGTTTCTGTTTGACCGGAGGTTGTATGTGGTTAAGAGTTAGAATATGACAAGCGACTGCAGGGTCGATGCCACACATATTAGAGTGGTTCCATGTGAATACATTGAGGTTGGCCCTTAATAATTCCAAAATATCTTCCTTTACTGCGGGGTGGAGTTGCGATCCAACTTTTAAGACATTTATCAGGTCATCAGGGTTGATCAGAACTTCCACCGTAGGTTCTACTAGGTTAGCCCTTTCGGAATCGGGCTCTTCATCCTACCTTGGATCGAGATCGTCGAAAAGGAGACATTGGTGTCTGAACCAAGACTCAGACGTCGTTGGTTGCTATGCGAAGACGGTCTTAGCGCAAGAAGGCAGCGGTACAGTTTTGCCTTTGTCCTTATTCCGCGCATTTTTCCACTCTATGAGGTAGCAATCTCTAGCCATTGCTTGATCGCCTTTTACAATGTCGGTCCCATTTTCTGCGGGGAACTTCATTAGAAGGGACCATAATGACATGCAGACTCGGAATTCTACAAGTAAGAGACGTCAAAAGAAGACGTCGTACATGGAGATGACATCGATAACCACAAAGGTGAGGATTCAGACCCAGCTCTGATCCTCTTCCCCGAGTTCTACAAGCAGGTCGACCATGCCTACTGGGTGGTTGGACGATCCCTTGAAGCAATGGATTGTGGCATGGCACGACTTCAAGTCTTAGGCCTCAAGTTTCATCTGGTTGTAGGCCGCCTTGAAGATGATGTTGACCGATCTTACTGAGTCGATGAGGATTCTTCGGACGAAAGCTGATCTGATCTGGGCAGAGATGACGAGAGCGTCAATGGTCAAGATATCGATTCCCATGGAAACTCTGGCAGAAGACGATATCATCCCGCATTTTCTTCTGGAGCATGGCAGGGACGCACTCATCCAAAATGGAGCAAGCTTCATAGGTGGCATGCTTTATAGAGTTGGAGGACTACTCCATCTTACGAAAGCTGTCGTGTGTGGGGTGAGGTCCGTCGCAAATAGTATCGATCACGATGCCACGTGATCTTTGGTTAGACAACCTTAGGGCCGCATTTGTAAGTGCTGGAAGCGCTGGCGTTGGAGGGCCTGTAGCTGCTTCTGGAGGATCAGGATCCTGTACGTACTGTTCCAGGAATTTCTCACATATTAGTTTTTCAATTGCATCCTTGGGGTGACGACAATCATTAGTGTTTTTCCCATACATATCATGGACTCTACAGTATTTGCCAGAGTTTTTCTCGCGGTCGGTGCATTCCCTAGTTTTAGGCTTCTTATACTGGAGCGTATTACAGGTTTCCAAGTAGATTGTCTCCATATCTCAATTGAGTGGAGTGTAGGTCCCATAATTCTGGTAGATACCATTCTTCTTTGGGTCTACCGTAGCCTGGTTGCTATTGCGGTCGTCTTGCTTTCCGTTATTCGGCTTTGGCTGGTAAAGGGAAGCTCATTTACCCTTGTCAGAGGATTCTCCTACCTGTTTTCCTTTGACACTGTCGTTGACGGTGTCAACATGTAGATTGTTGGAGTGGTTGCCCCGAGAAGATTGATTACGTCTTGCTTCCTTCTTCCACGGAAACTATCTAGCCTTTTCATAGAAAGCCTCTAGGGTCTTAGGTTGCTTTCTATCAATCCAGGCTCCAAAATTGGAGCTAGGAAGGACACCGTTTGCAAGTTGGAAGAGTACAGTGCGAGGCTCGGGTCGTCGACTTGGTGAGGGCAGTATTGAATCGCGCGAGGTAGCTCTTTAGGGATTGTACATTCCCTTCGTAAACATTTAATAGGGTTAGGGCGTTCTTCGAATTTGGAACGTGTATTCTGTATTGCATAACAAATTCCATAGCCAGCCGACTGAAGTTGTTGATAGATCAGAGTGGAAGGCGAGAGAACCAGAGCAAAGCCGTGCTTGATAAGAAGACTGGGAAGGACTTGCATTTGACCGCATCATGGCTTGGCTGGAGTCCATCTGCCACTCATAGTGGTTCAGGAAGGTACACGGATCGGTCATGCGTCATAGAACTCCATCCGTAGCATATTGAAGCGTCGGGGCCACTCAGCTTCGTGCACGACCCTAGTGAAGGGATTACACTTCAAGTGGGATTCCCACGAGTCGTTGGCGTTCCCTTGCATATCTCTCATGATACTCTGGACCATGTCGGGGAAATATGCGGGATAAGGATCTTTTGGTGGAATCCATTGGTTTTGGCGAACTTCGGGAGTTCTATTCTATGGACGCCTTTTGTGATGCACATCGGGTTCGTCCTGTTCCATGTCGTCGACATCAATGACCTGGTTTTGGTATTGCTGGTGAGGTTAACCGGGTGGGTGTGCATCATGATTCGGAGGTACTTGGGCTTGCTTGGTTGTTGAAAGCGTAGGACATAGGTTCTGAGCAGCGATAGTTGGGTTCTGTCAAGGAGGGTGTCGTTGCTTGGACCCGATTCGTCATTGATGATCAACCAAGAACAATCATGGTATTGCATTCCCTCACTATAAGGGACGGTGGTTCAATCACCATTCCCATTTCCGTTGACGTTCCTGTTAGTATGAGCATTGGAGTAGACGACGACGTTATTGATGAGGCTGAACCTCCTTCTTTGATGTTGGCCCCTTTATTCGGAAGAAGAGGTTTCCGATATAGTACGCCGTGGTCAGGCGTTGACTATCTTGAAGTTGACGCATAAGGTTGATGTTGTTCTTCGATGCTTGGTTGAGTTCAAGAGCCGTGTTTTCATACTTCTTATTAAGTCTGTGGATTTGTGCTTGAGTCGTTGGGGCTTTGGGGTCCGCAGTATATAGAAGTTCTGTTTTAGTTGGATTGTCTAACGATTGAGGTTGTTGAGAAGTACTAGCGTCAGTTGTAACAAACTGGCCGAGCATTTGATTCTTTGGTCGCTTAGCTATAGTAAGCGGAATTGGCTGCAGGTTGTAGAAGGAACCTAAAGCACATTGAAGTCGAGATGGGAATGTGCGACAAAAGAACAAATCCGAGTTTTCTAAGTGAAAGCACTATTGATGGAAAAAAAATGTCATAACACCCAAAGATTCTCCGTTACTTCGAGAATTACGTTTTTCGTGGAAAAATAAGTGTAGAAAGCAGTAAATAACACAATAGATTTATAGTGGTTCGGTCCCGTGAGGGGCTTAAGTCCACTTTGGAAGAGTTGTTGATATTTTATTAACAATAATAAGTTACAAGTTTTGGACTATCTCAAGACGTCCTTTTATAAATATTTCCAAGTATTTTAGTGTCATAATATCGTATATAAATATTGGGAAAAAGTAACTTTTATGCTTCTTCTTCCTCAAAGCAAGGATGTCGTTAAAGAGGTCACTTCGAGGTCTTAAGAGGTGTCAAATCAACCAATTTCCAATCCGTTTGAAGTGCAAGCTTGGGGGTATTTATAGTGGAGTGCCTAGGTGGGAGTAGGTAGCATTTGGATACCACAACAGCACATTTCGTATCCCTGAGTGCAGGCCTCCAGAATTTCATATCCCCCTTGTCGTGACCTAAAAACCTGTATCCATCTTTGGGAATACGAGTTTCGTACCCCATGAGGTACGAAATTCATATTCGTGGGATAAAAAATTCGTACCCCGTGGGATACATTGAGAGCGTTTGTGTCATGGAGGGACCCAAAAAGTTGGGGTTCAGTACTATGTGGTATGAAGGTGGGGGATACGAAAAATAGGTGCTTTAGGGACCCGATAGCTTCGGGCACGAGCTAGGGGGACTCGAGAGCTTTGTGTACGAGGTTGAGGGATTCGAAGGTGTTAGGGGAGAGGGACACGAGCCAAGGGGTTCGAGACTAAGGGGTTAGAAAATAGAGGGATACAAAAATATGGTTTGAGCATTGTTTTGAGGGGTTGTGAGGCTTGTGCTCACGTGGTTTCTCTTGGTCTTGAATCCCTGGTGTTTTGGCGACACTTCGGGCTTTAACATCACGCACTGTGCTATGTCGAGTGTGTCTTGTGTACTTTTGAGAATGGGACCAAAAGGCCGGTTAATAGTACTATACCAGAAATCTACTTCTGGCAATTAATAGAAGTCCCGAGCTGAACCCAGATTTAGATATTTAGTAGAAAAACAAGAAATCTACATCTGGAAATCAAAAGAAGTCCGAACCGAACACAGATTAGAGTATTTATTAGAAGATCGAAAATCCACTTCTGGAAATAAATAGAAGTTCCAAACTGAACCCAGATTCAGGTATTTAGTATAAAATCAGAAATACACTTCTGGAAATTAATAGATGTCCGGAACCGAACCCGGATTCAGGTATTTAGTAGAAGACCAGAAATCCACTTCTGACAATTAATAGAACTCCCGAACTAAACCCAAATTTGAGTATTTAGTAGTAAACCAGAAATCCATCCCGAACCGAATTCAGATTCGAGTATTTGAAAAGATCAAAAATCCACTTCTAGTAATAATATAAACCCCAAACTGAATCCCAGATTCGGGTATTTGATAGATGAATAAAAATCCGTGTCTGGTAATAATAGAAGTCCCGAACCGTAACCCATATTTGGGTATTTGTTGTTTTTGGTATGAATTCTAGGCTTATTCTTTAAAGTAGTGGTTGTAGTGCTTTAAGAGCTCCCTTTTGAGCTTTTGTTGCATTTCTACGGGACAAGGTGTAAGCAAAGGCGAATGCGTGCATAGAATGCTCCTACGGAGCTTTATTCTCTCTTGCGGGATAAGATGTAAGCAGAGGATGTACATGCTTAGAGTGCTTCCCTTTTATGGGATGAGACATAAGAAGAGGTAGAGCATGCTCATTCTTAAAGCAGAGGCAGGACACGCTTAGTCGAAGCAGAGGCAGGGCATGCTCATTTTACAGCAGAGGAAAGGCGTGCTTTTTGTGCTCCTCCAAAGCATTCATTCCCTTCTGCGTGATGAAGATATAAGCATAGGTAGAGCATGCTCATCTCTAGAGCTGCGGCATGACATGCTTAGTTGAAGCAAAGGTCGGGCATGCTATATAGAGGCAGGGAATGCTTATTTAGATGCTCTGTCTCGACCATTTCGGGTGTGCAGCAGAGGCTTATGCTTTTGATGCTTTAACATGGCCCTTTTTGATTTGGACATGGATAACGGATTACACGCCACCTCACTCCGGGAGATGCCTTGCTCAGGCCATCTTTGCAGTGACATGTTTTTTTTTTACCATTATAGGTTGTTTCACCCATTTTGGGTAGTTCCTGATTTTGAGGAGTTTCCGTACTCCTAATCATATGGATATTCTTAATAATATTTTCTTTCATCCATGTACCATTCAAAAGTATGGTCTCAAATGTTCAACGTTCCATGTTCTTGGTACTAGATCACCATTCGATTTGCAAAGCCGATATGTTCTAGGTATGAGTTCTTAATGAATGACTAAGGGTCCTTCCAAGTTTGGACCAAGGGGTCCATCCGTTGGATTCTTAGTATTTTCCATTACCCTTCATAAGACCAAGTCTCCTTTTCGAAAAGTTCTCGTTCTTACTCTTGAGTTGTAATACTTAGTGATTCTTCTTTGATATTCAGTCGTTTTAATGGTTTCTTCATCCCTTAAACTAAGGACAACTTCCTGCTTCCGAAGATCATTCGGCTTGTTGACTCAACCGGCGGATACCATCTCTTATCTTTTATGGATGCTTATTCAGGCTACAATCAAATTCCAGTGTATCTTCGCGACCAGGATCATACCTCTTTCGTAATCGATCGTGGGCTCTATTGCTACTGCTTCATGCCTTTCAGACTCAAGAATGCAGGAGCCACTTATCAACGAATGGTTAACCTCCTTTTGAGGACCAAATTGGAAAATCCATGGAGGTATATGTGGACGATATGCTGGTAAAATCTAAAATATCAAGCAACCACGTCCACGACCTCTCCGAAACGTTCGATGTCCTTCGCCGATACGATATGAAACTCAATTCCTTGAAGTGCTCCTTCAGAGTCACCTTAGGGAAGTTCCTGGGTTTCATCATCAACTCTCGAGGCATCGAAGCCAATCCAGAAAAAATCCAAGCTATCCGGGATATTCAAGTCCCTCAAAACATCAAAGATGTCCAAAGTTTAAATGGAAAGATCGCCGCCTTAAGTCGATTCATTTCCAAAGCTACTGACAAATGCATTCCCTTTTTCGACTTGCTTTAAAAGAGGAAGCACAGCTTCGAATGGACTCCAGAATGTGTTTCCGCATTCGAGGACCTATTGAATCACTTAGAGCGACCACCTATCATGTCCAAACCTGTGGACCATAAAGACTTATAGATTTATTTAGCTGTTTCCATGCGGGTAATCAGTTCGGCCCTAGTGTGCATTGAAGACCGTGTCCAGCGACCTGTCTACAATATTAGCAAATGATTGACGGGGCAGAAAAGAATTATCCGAAGCTTGAGAAACTAGCCTACTGTCTATTCATCTCCTCCTGGAAGCTACGACTACACTTTCAGTCTCATTCTATAAAGGTTTATACCAACCAGCCGCTACGACTGGTCCTACAACGACCTGAGGCGTCCAGACGACTGTTGAAGTGGAGTATGGAACTAAGTCAGCTTGAGATAAAATTCATCCCCCATCGAGCCATCCTCGGACAAGCTCTCGTTGATTTCATAGAGGAATTCACCACTCTCGAGGAGACTCCTATAGAGAACGTCAAAGCTCCCAACACTCAATGGAGATTATTCGTGAATGGATCTTCCGACAACAAATGTCATGGAGCCAGAGTCATGCTCATCACTCCAAAGGAACACCCGGTATGCTATGTGTTAAAGCTCAACTTCCCTGCTACCAACAACGACGCAGAGTATGATGCCTTGATAGCCGGACTTAGAATCGCAATCGAACTTAAGCTAAAGGCCGACCAAATCTTCTCCGATTCATAACTCATCATGCGCCAAGTATAGGGAGAATATCAAGCCAAGGGGGTACGACTCGCCCCTTATCTAACCCAGGTTCAGGAATTGCTGACCAACATTAACTACTACATCATCACGCATATTCCTCGAGAAATGAATGAAAAGGAAGATTCCCTAGCCAAATTGGCAAGCTTTGAGGATCCGTAGCTCATAGGGCTTGCCCCAGTCGAAGTGCTTGATTCACCAAGCCTTAGCCAGATGCAGACTGACTCGATAATGAGCACCGATTCCGAACCCGAATCCTAGATGACACCGATCAAGAACTACCTGCAGCACGAGACCCTCCCTGGACATTACAAGGAAAGACGAGTGCTCACTCACCAATCAACCCACTACATTCTCGTGGATGGAGTACGCTATAGTAGAGGCTTCTCTGTCCCATTACTAAGGTGCGTAGCCCACGACCATGCCAAATGTGTGTTAACCAATATACAAGAAGGCGAGTGCGATGACCACATCGAAGGGAAAACTTTAGCAAGGAAGATCATCAGGCTTGGCTTTTTTTGGCCCATGCTCGACCAAGACGCTGCAGACTAAGCCCGCAAGTGCGACAAATGCCAGCGCTTCTCAAAGATTCCAAGAGCCCCGCCTACCAAATTGACACAAATGGTCAGCCCTTGGCCGTTTGCTTTATGGGTAATAGACATCATTGGGACTCTTCAAATGGCTAGAGGCGGGGCGCGTCACGCTTAATTACTTTACAAAATGGGCAGCAGCCGAAGCTCTCACCATGATCACCACTAAGAAGGTAATCTACTTCGTCGTCCGCAACATCATTACCCGCTGTAGGGTCCCCCTGGCCATCATCTCCGACAATGGAATCCAATTTCAGAGCGCAAAGTTCAAGACCTTTTGTCAATGACAAAACATCGAAAAGAGATTCTCAGCGGTAGCTCACCCTCAAGCCAATGGGAAAGTTGAAGCTGTTAACAAAGTGATCAAATCCATCATCAAGAAGCATCTGGAAAGGGCCGGAGGCATGTGGGGAGACTAACTCTCTTTGGCCTTATGGGCCTACTGGACCACTCACAAGTCAGCAACCGGGCACACTCCATTCGCCCTAGCCTATGGATCTGAAGCCATCATTCCCATTGAGCTAAAGCTTCAGTCTCATCGGGTTACCTATTATGATACGAAAACCAATCAAGATCTGATTATGGAATCCCTCGATTTCCACGAAGAAAAGAGAAACGAAGTTGAACTCGGAGCTGCTGCCCAGCGACAATGAGTGGCCCGATACTTCAACTTCAAGGTCCGTCCTAAGGACCTCAATATCGGCGACCTCATCCTGAAGCGGGTATTTTCCCTACTGACTGGACTCATTCCTCGCTGGGAAGGCCTGTACGCCATACATTGTAATCTTAGGAATGGAACTTTCAGGCTAGCAACCGTAGACAGAGCCAATCTCCCATGGGCATGGAACAGTGAACATATCCGCCGATACTTTACATAACTTAGTGCACAGTTGTCTATGCTTTTCAACAATGTTTTTTTTCTTGAAATTCAAGGCATTGTAAAGGTTGTTACCACCAAAATTATTAGTAGAAATGATGTTCAATTTCCCATTTTCTCACCGTGTTTACCCCTTGCATGACATATTTGATTGGTTATTGCCACTGACGTACGTGCACAAACACTCGATCGCTACACTGACACCCCAGGCATAGAAGCCGACACCGCCATCCCAAAACCTCGAACCAACAATTAAGGACAACCACTAATGGCACCAATCGGCACCCCAAGCATGAATGCCGACACCGCTACTCGAGTCCATGGCCCACGACGCGACTGAGTATAAATAACTCTGACTCGAATCTCAGCCCAACAACAAGGTCGAGTATAAATCGTTCTGCTTCCAAGTCCCCGAACTTGGGGATAACCGGCCAGCCAACCTAGTGCGATACCAACTACTCGCATGGCTCCTTTCGGGCGTCTGTCGAATCTCGGCGCAGCACCAAGACCGAGCTTAAATCGTTCCCGCTCCTAATCCCCAGGGCTTGGGGGTAGCCCATCGGCCATGATTTGACCCTACGTGCCAAAGGTCCGGGCATAATCAGGCGAATAAACAACGTTCACGCTCTTAACCCAAATGAACGATGGGAGAGACAAGCATCAGACGAATCGCAAAATCCACTTCTTTAACCAACTTGGAACATACTACGTGCAGTCCAAGGCAGAAGGCGCCTGGCCTGGTTTCCTCAACCAACTGGATTCCTGAGCTGAAACCCAACAAATGAAACCAACACTCGATCTCTCGAGAACTAGAATTTCCCCAAAGCAAGATCCCTGATCGCATTTAAGTAAGTGTAACAATAAGTACGCTTGTGCAAGTACATGATGCTGGAAAACATGAGAAGAACATTCAAACACTTAACATGAGATGCGATTTTTACTAAGTAATATTTCATGTCACACACACACACACTAAACAAACTACGTGTCTAACATATTTCCTTTCTAATGACAGGGTGTACATGAGAACCACATTGTACCTTTAAAAACCAAAAGAGAGGGCCGTACTTGCGTATATTATCGGCCTACATAACAAAAATAACGGTAACATCTACTATGGTTACTAACTCTGCTCATGCTTCTTCTTCTTGTGCTTCTTTTTGCAGATTCAATGCTAGACGAATCTCCAGTGGTAGGCCTCTTCTTCCCAGATCCGCTCCCGCTCCATCCTCCTCTACCCTTCGGAAGGGTTACCGACTCATGAGAGATCGAGAGATGCCTTCACCATCTCCACTTGAAATCTCCATGATCTCGGTAGGGATAATGTGCTGCAAGGGCTTAGGGGAAGCATTAGCAATAAGGGCTAGCACAGCATGCCCTTCCCTAGGACTTCTTTAGCCTCCAGCTCCGCTTTCTACTTGGCCTATCTGGCATCCCTTCGGTCGGCTAGTTTATTGGATTTAAGCTTCACGATGTCATCAGCCTTGAGCTTCTCAAGAGTGTTTGTGGCTCTCTGATTAGCATCCTTCCCCCTATCCTCCGCATCCACTCTCTCCTGCTTAGCCTATTTAACAATCTCTTTTTCTCGGGCCTCCTTGGCAATCCTTGCCCTCTCCACCTCAGCGTTGGCCTTCCTCTCCTCTACTAGTATCCTTCCTGGCCTTTTCCTGAACCTCCTATCTAGCAACCTCGTCCTGCCTGCTTTTCTTTTCCTGCTCCTCACTCTTAGCCACCATCCGAGCCTTTAGGGTATCCACCAGGGCCTGCATTAAGGGCATATCGACATCCACCAGGCCCATCACATGAGCACTTTGGCCATCAACCACCTCTCCATTCTCTATAAGGCCCTCATAAATGCTAGACCCTAGCCTGACATCCGAAAAAGTGTCCAACTGACCGCCTCCCTCTCCAAGCTGCATCCCTTGCAATCCTAGCCTAGATTCTATTGTTTGAGGGAGCACGAGGGAAAAACACGGTGTCATAGTAGTTCCAGGAAGGGCTGCACAGTAAAAATACAACATTTTAGTCCACGAATTCGGTAATCACATCATCTTTAGGAATTCGCGGTAAAGAAAATTTACTTCCGGTCAGGGACGGTGGGGGTATAATGGGGAATGTGCTTGTCGTAGAAGACAAGGTAAATCCAGTTTCTCCTAATCCCGGATATTCGAGATCATACTCGGTGGAGGCCCGAGCCAAAGACGTGGGGTCACTAGCGGTCGAGAATTCTGGAACTAGTGGCCGGTAAGAGCTTGACTCTGCAAATGTCTCCATTACCACCACACTCTCAGTAGGAACAAACTTCCCTTTTTCCACTGTAAGCCTCGCCAGTCTCTCATTATCCTGTAGCAATCTCCTCCCTTCCTCCAGCTTCTCACGCTCCTCGCCGTTCAGGAGCTCCGTCCTCAGCTGACGCTCATTCAAGGTTCCCACGTCCACTTATATTAATAAGCCTCATACGGCAACAGCCTCTCCCAAGTTTAGGCCAGCACCCGAGTGTAATCCTCAACCCACGAGAGTCCGCAGAACTTTAGAACTTTAACATACATGCTCCGGATATGTTCCGCCAAGGATGCCTCCACCCGAAATTCGGTATCCTTGAGCTCCTCTCTCAACTGTTCCACCTCCCTTAGGTGCTCAACATTTAATCTATCCACCAAGCTTAACACATCCCTATTGCTAGCCTCGGCATCTTCCTTTTCCTTTCTCATCGCCTCAAGCTGCCTTCTTAGCCCAACGACCTCCACGTTCTCAACCTTTAGCCTTTCATTCTCTGCTTTAAAAGTGTCGTTGTCATTCTGGAGTAGGGTTACTCTCTCATGTTCCTTTTTCAGTTCAACATACGCTTTCTCCATCTCGGCCTTGTCCCTTTTGGAGCCGTGTTTTCAGTAGTTAGAGAGGTCGTAGTATCCTTAAAAGTTGAGCATGCATGTGTTGCTTCCTTTTTCAGTAGCTCATACGCGTGCTTTACCTCCGCTGTAATAACAATACTAAAAATTAACATTTGAAAGTATAAAGATTAACAAAGAAGTGCTCACAATACAATGAACAAACCCACCTATTTTCTTCTCCAAGTTATCGATGGTGGTCCGCTTGGCATCAATAGTCAACCCATGATTGATGAGCTCCAAGTTTTTCTTCCTAATCAGTTCCAAGAGATGGAATGTGTACGTAATAAGCTGGTCAGCCTGACGATACACGGACCTCACATGCATCCATATCTCCCGGGACTCCTTAGGAGGAGGCGGATCGAGATCAAGGAGGAATACTAGCTCATCAAAATAACGTTGAGGTAAATTATGCATCAATAACACCTTCCTTTCATCCACAGAAAGCTCTCGCCTTTCAGGCACTGCTAGATCTTGCCTCCTCGTCGTAGTTTTTCCCGTTGGCCTCGAATGGCTAAGTGTAAAAACTCGCATTCTACGCACCGTAGGATCGTAGAATACTTATTTCATTCACATACGAAGTCGTATGGTCGTGTAACTTTGGGGAGTGACTATTGGGGTCATTTCCCATGTTGCCGATTTTTGTCGATGTTTAAATGACCGTTTTGCCCCTAGCAAATCTTGTTTCGCCTATAACTTTTGATTGGTAAGGAGTTTTGACCTGAAACCACTTCCACTGGATTCAGATGATGGTTTACCTAGAGTGGTCACATTAGCCAAACAGACTTACCATTTGGGAGATATGGCTGAAATAAGGTTTGGAAGGTGAAAACAGCTTAACCGGGCCTAATTAGGGTAATTAACATGTGGGTACATAACCCATTTCGGGATTAGGATTATGGGGGAGGCTGAAATCCATTAGGAAACGATCTCATTTCATTTTCTCAGCCGCCTAAACCATTTCTCTAACCCTAGCAATGGCCCCCATCTTCTTAATCACTCCCAAATCACCTTCTAATCACTAATTAAGAAGATCTACATCAAATCAAGACAAATCAACACCAAACCAGAGTTGGAGCTGCTGTGTTGCATAGGAATTCAACCCAAATCAGTAGATTTTCAGATCTAAAGTTTTATTTGTGGCTAAGGTGAGTGATTTCTATTGTTTTTCACTAATTACGGCTAATTAGGGGGTGATTAGTGTTAATTAGCAAAATTATGCATGTTAAAATTCTGGAAAAATATGTAAAAATTCTTAAATATTATCTTAGGACTCTGATAGAAATTTGGTTTAATTTGGATATGTTTTGCTAATTCTACCATTAGTTATGACTAAACACGATTAAGGGGAAAACATGGGTTTTGGGTATGTTTGATCCATTTAAACATGTCATATTGTTGTTTTGGTGTTTATAGTTGATTATACATGTTGTTATTACTGTTTGGAATGCTTTGTGATTGAGTAGTTAGTTTAGAATGGTCGAAAATGTCGTCGTATGGTGTAAACAGCTCGCTAGAAAAGTTGCAGGAAATTGGCCTGAACCGGATCTAATCGAAGGAAGGAGGCACAAACCGACCCACTTGTGAAGCACCCCCTTCCCACGAATCGCTTCTCCGAACTTCTGCACCATGAGCCAGTGCATCATCCACGAGCCCGAACCGAAGACCACGACCGACCCGGAGTTCAAACCCGAACCGATGAAGGCTCAACCCACGAGCCAATGGAGGACCCCGACCTGGTGGAGGAGTGCGATCCGACCCGATCTGGAGAGGAACTCACGAACCGACCCCGTTCTTGGAAGAGATCACGACCCGAACTAGCTTGGTAGTCACGAACCGAACCGAGAGGGAATTGATTCGAACCGATGATGTCTGGAGCACTAAGCACACCCGAACCAAATGGAGATCACGACAAGAAAGATGATGACCAAAACCCGAGATGAAAAGGTAGTCCAAATAGGAAGTAGAACTCGAGATCCAGATGGTAACCAACGAGTTAACTTCATGATTGGGCTTTGCTGCGGGATGTGTGCAAAGGGGCTATCGATGTCTATAGCTTTGACTCACCACCGAGGAATGGATTATTGGCTATGGATCAGTGTAGTGAAGTTGTTATGACTTCATAGGGCAGAGTGATCATAGTAAGGCTATGAGCCAGTCCAGTGGAGTTGTCATGATTCCATGGGGCAGAGTAGACATAGCAAAGGATTAGTGGCTATGGTTCAGTGTAGTGGTGTCAACGTGACTCCATGTGGCAGTGTGATCGTTGCAAAGGATTAGGTAATCAAAGTGGTAGATATTGTATGCTTTACGTATTGAGTGAGAGATGTGAGGATGATTGTTATGTTTGATGTTTGCTATCACCATGTCATGCACACCCCTCCCCATTATTTCCACACCATGTGTTAGTGTCACCTTAGAGTATTGTACATCCTGTTGTGCTAAATCTTTGGTTGCAGGTCTAGGTTCAGGTAACCTGTTATTGTTCTGTTTTACTACTTATTGCTCATACCAGACTTTTGTCTGACCCAGAGTTTTATGTATCTTCTTATTACTCTGGGTGCTCCTAAACGGGCAGACAAGAGACAAGTTAGTTGGTTATGCACGAGTAGCTGTCCGGAGTCGAGCAGAAGGCTTACACGTATTATCCGCATATATTCTCCTTGTGTTGTTGCTGGTCACTACTTTGGGCATTAGTAGTGTACCTTACTATTCTGCTTTAGAGATAGTTTTAAAAGTTGTAATAATGATGGTTTGGATCATAAGATGTATTTTGAATTCTCCGCTTCTATGATGGTTTAGTTTTCAGCTTATGCACTATCTCGCCTATTATGTGTCAAGTTATGTTATTATTATATTTTGTTCCATGCGCTGTAAGATATACTACAGGTTCTTTGTTGGTTCACCGTTCAAATTCCTTCCCTTTTCCTTTCTTTTGATGACCATCCCGTGCTGGTTGCACATCGATACAGTGCATTTCATTGGAAATGTCGGCTGGTGCGGGGCGGGCCGTCACATTTGGTATCAGAGTTCTAGGTTGTGTAGTTAACCTAGGGAAAGACATCAGGGACAGATAGTATATGTATATGAGAGCGCATATTTGTGATATTTTTGTTTTCAGAAGTTATATATATACTATTAGTGTATCTAAGGATGAAGTCGCACTGCACTGGCACCACTGAGGAGATGGTAAATCGTTTTCTCTTTACAGATTGAACGATGAGCCGATATACGAGGAATACTGGCTCAGCGGCCAATAATAGGAATGCTCCTAATATGAGGATGGTGTTCACTGACTTCATGAGAGAGATGCTTAGGGATGTTCAGGGAGCAGCTCCTAATGCTGCAAATGGTGGTGGTGCAGCGGTGCAGGCGCCTAGGGACGACTTCGCCAAGCTCTGTAAGGACTACACTACCCTTGGTGGGAAGCCGTTCCACGGAACGAAATCGGCTACGGATGTTCAAGATTGGCTGGATAGTTGTAAGCACATCTTTGAGGATTTGGGAATCGAGGATGCGATGAAAAGAAAGCTAACATCCGGTCAACTTCAAGGACGGGCTATGAATTGGTGGAATGCTATTAAATCAGCTACTCCAGAGGATCAAGTTACATGGAATCAGTTTAAGACCCGATTCAGTGATAAGTTCATCCCAACTGCCCAGAAGTCAGAGTTGTTCAGGAGATTTCTGGAGCTTAAGCAGAATGGTAGGGCAGTCTCAGAATATATTGCTGAATTTGATACCTTATCGAAGTATGGATTATCTCTTATCGATACTCCCGAAAAGAAGAATGAGAAGTTCATAACAGGCTTAGATCAGTACTTGGGGGAAAGGCTTACAAACCATATTGATGAAACTTTTGAATCGATTATTGGGAAAGTATTGAGATCAGAGAGCCTTTATCCTAAGACCAAGACTGAGGCCGTCGTTACATCTACAGAGGGGCAAAAACCGCAGGCAAGCGATGAAGGCAAGAATTATTCTCAGAATAAAAGGAAGAAGAATCAGACCAAGGATGGTCAAAAAAAGAAAGACAGGAAATATGTTAAGTGCTTTAGCTGTGGCAAGAAGGGCCATTATTCTGAAGAATGTCGAGCAAAGCCAGCGGACAGGAAGTGCTTCAACTACGACCAAGTGGGACGTCATAAGGATAAATGTCTATAACCTCCTAAAGAGAAGCAGATTGTGAAAGTGTATGCTATTAATGTTGTTCCTTCTTCGTCAAATTCCCCAATTGCGGCGGAGAAAGGAAAGATTGTCATCATTCAAGGTATGCTTTCTGTTTATGATGTTCCTGTTCGAGTATTGTTTGATACTGGGGCTTCCCATTCCTTCATATCTAGTGACCTGGTAGATAGGTTGGAATTGAAACCTGAGATAGTTGATAGACCTTTAGCGGTGATGAACCGGATTGGTAGTTCGACTAACCTTAGTATGATTTGTCGAAATTTGGTCTTATCGAGTCATGAATGTATGTTTGCTTATGATTGCTTTGTTTTGGGCTTTACTGGGTTTGGCATTATTTTGGGAGTCGATTGGCTCCAAAGATATGGGGTGGTGGTAGACTGTGAGGGATTTTTGGTGACTATTAGGGAGGATGGTGGGCGGAGGGTGGCCTACCTAGTGATGAGGTGATGGCTAGTTTTCTAAATTCCCTCGAAATTCCACAGGACGAGTTATCAGGGGTTTCCATTGCTGGCCAGTATCCGCACATCTTCGGGGAAGTGACCAGATTTCCACCACACCGAGAGATTGAGTTCTGTATTGATTTAGTGAAAGATGCCAGACCTATAGTTTCCACTTCATCGTATGGCACCATGGGAGCAGCAAGAGCTTGGGGTGCAAGTATGCGATCTTTCGAAGAAGGGATTTATCAGGAGAAGTGTTTCCGAGCGGGGATCACCAATTGTATTTTCTACTAAGGAAGATGGTTCCCTTCGTTTACGTGTGGACTATCGCAAGTTGAATAAAGTGACTAGGAAGAATAATTATCCTCTTCCACGGATAGATGATTTGTTTGATCAACTGGAAGGAGCAAGAGTGTTCACCCAGTTGGACCTCACGACAGGATTTCATCAGCTCAAAGTAGCAGCCAAGAGTATTCCTAAAAGGCATTTCGGATGCCATCTGGGTTCTATGAGTGGTTGGTCATGCCATTCGGGTTGACCAATGCACTAGCATATTTTGTGGATCTCATGAATAGGGTATTCAGGGATTAACTGAATATGTTTGTGGACGATATCCTTGTTTACTCGAGGACAGAGGAAGAACACAAGGAATATTTGAGTATAGTGATGGAGGTGTTGAGAAAACACCAATTGAAAGCTAAATTTTCTAAGTGTCACTTATGGAGGAGGGAAGTGAGGTTCTGGGGCCATGTTGTTTTAGAGAATGGCATTGCCGTGGATCCTGCGAAGGTGGCCACGGTACAAGATTGGTCTACGCAGAATGCAACAAACGTAAGAAGTTTTTTGGGATTAGCTGGATATTATCATAAGTTTATCCAAGACTTCTCCAAGATAGCGGCACAGTTAACTCAGTTGACCAAGAAGAATCAAGCTTTCATCTGGGACGGAAGGTGTGAAAATGCATTCAAGGGTTTAAAGGAAAAGCTGATGAGTGCACCAGTGTTAGTTATTCCTAAGGGGAACGAAGAGATGACGGTATACATGGATGCATGTGGTACCGGACTAGGTGCTGTATTGATGCGAGGAGGTAGGGTTGTAGCTTATGCTAGTCGGCAACTGAAACCACATCAGAAAAGACATCCTACCCATGATTTGGAGTTGGCAGCAATCGTGTTCGCATTGAAGATGTGGAGACACTATCTCTTGGGAGAAAGATTCGAGTTGTTTACCGATCATAAGTCGTTAAAGTATCTCTTCTCTCGGAAGGATCTAAATCTATGACAGCAAAGACGGTTAGAATTCTTGGCTTCCTATGATTTCGATATCGCATATACACCAGGAAAGGGAAATGCAGTAGCTGATGCATTAAGTAGGAGACATCCCAGTTTAGGGGCTATGTTTCTTGAATGGAAACAACTAGAGTATATCGTAGGTATGATTTCAGACTAAAGTGCGAATTGCATCCAGAGATGTTAAGAAGTTTGACAATTAGACCCACTTTGATTGAGCGGATTGGTTCCAGTCAGAGGGACGATCCTAATCTATTAGAAATCATCTCCAAGTTAGAAATGTGAATCGACGAGGAGATGAGCAAATATGGGCTTGATCGAGATGGATGGCTTAGAAAGAATGGGAGATTAGTTGTACCCATGTTAATGGATTGAGAGATGAAATACTTAGAGAATGTCATCACTCAAAACCGACAATACATCCCGGTGGTAACAAAATGTATCAAGACATGAAGCAGAACTACTACTGGGAAGGAATGAAAAGAGACGTTGGGAAGTTTATATCCAAACGCATGAATTGCTAGCTAGTTAAAGCCGACCAAAAAAAGCCTAGTGGTTTGCTGCAACCACTGGAAATTCAAGAATGGAAATGAGAACAAGTCTCAATGGATTTCATTGATGGGTTACCAAGGACTAAATCGGGCCATGATAGCATTTGGGTGATTGTGGACCGATTGACCAACATTTCAAGGTTTATACCCGTCAAGTTGACTAGAACAGCAGCTAAGTTAGCAGAACTGTATATGAAATGGGTAGTGAGATTTCATGGAGTACCCAAAGGCATTGTGAGTGACCGAGATTCGTTGTTTACTAGTGGATTTTGGAAGGACATACAAGGGGCATTAGGGTCAGAATTACATCTCAGTACTGCATACCATCCTCAAACCATGATCAAACAGAGAGGGTGAATCGAGTATTAGAAGATCTCTTGAGAGCTTGCATATTAGATTTTGTAGGGTCATGGGATGACCATTTGCATCTGGTTGAATTCGCATATAATACTAGTTATCAGTCCAGTATTGGTATGGCTCCATTTGATGCTTTATACGGAAGACCGTGCAACTCACCATCATGTTGGTTAGAAATCGGTGAGAAAATTGTGCTTGGGCAGGATGTGATAAGGGAAACTTCATATAAGATTAGGGTTATCCAACAGCGAATGAAGGTTGCCCTAGATAGGCAGAAGAGTTATGCTGATAAGAGACGAAGAGAATTGAAATTCTCCGTTGGCGACCTGGTGTTTGTCAAGATTTCTCCGTTAAAGAGCGTGATTCGATTTAGTAGGAGAGGTAAGTTGGCATCAAGATTTGTTGGTCCATTCCCAGTTCTCGAGCAAGTTGGGAATTTAGCATATAAAGTTGGATTGCCTGACAGGATGGCGGGAGTTCACAATGTATTTCATGTTTCTCAGTTAAGGAAGTTCGTGCACGACCCCGATATGACTATTTTACCAGATCAGTTGGATGACATCGAAGTAGAACTCAAGGCGGTTGGGAACTGCAGGCCAATCCGTATTGTCGAGTATGATACGAAGCAACTTCGAAGGAAGACGGTGAAATTGGTCATGGTTTGGTGGGGCGAGAACGAGAATGACTGTACTTGGGAAACAAAGGAGAGCATAAGGAAGTCGTATCCAGAACCCTTTGCTTGGTAAGATTCTTATTGCAATTTAGCTATTCCGCATGCTAGGATAGACTTGTTGTGTTATTATGTGTGTTTGATTGTTTGTAAACGAATGATAGGCATGCCGGACCCATTGTATGTTTTGGTTAAGGAATTTCGGGGGTGATATTTCTTGGGGGGGGGGGGGGATGTAACGACCCGCATTCTTTGCACCGAAGGATCGTAGAATATTTATTTCATTCACATACGAAGTCGTATGGTCATGTAACTTTGGAGAGCGACTATTGTGGTCATTTTCCATGTTCACGATTTTTGCTGATTTTTAAATGACCGTTTTACCCCTAGCAAATCTTGTTTCGCTTATAACTTTTGATCGGTAAGGATTTTTGACTTGAAACTACTTCCATTGGATTCAGATGATAGTTTACCTTTCCGTAGAGTGGCCACATTAGCCAAACAGACTTATCGTTTGGGAGATATGACTGAAATAAGGTTTGGAAGGTGAAAAACAGCTTAACCGGGCCTAACCAGGGTAATTAGCATGTGGGCCCATAACCCATTTCGGGATTAGGGTTATGGGGAGGCTGAAATCAATTAGGAAACGATCTCATTTCGTTTTCTCAGCCGCCTAAAACATTTCTCTAACCCTAGCAATGGCCTCCATCTTCTAAATCACTCCCAAGTCACCTTCTAATCACTAATTAAGAAGATCTACATCAAATCAAGGCAAATCAACACCAAATCAGAGTTGAAGCTACTGTGTTGCATAGGAATTCGACCCAAATCAGTAGAGTTTCAGATCTAAAGTTTTATTTGTGGCTAAAGTGAGTGATTTGCATTGTTTTTCACTAATTACGGCTAATTAGGGGTGAGTAGAGTTAATTAGCGAAATTATGCATGTTAAAATTCTGGAAAAATATGTAAAAATTCTTAAATATTATTTTATGGCTCTTATAGAAATTTGGGTTAATTTGGATATGTTTAGCTAATTCTATCATTAGTTATAATTAAACACGATTAAAGGGAAAGCATGGGTTTTGGGTATGTTTAATCCATATAAACATGTCATATTGTTGTTTTGGTGTTTATCGTTGATTATACATGTTTCTATTACTGTTTGGAATGCTTTGTGATTGAATAGTTAGGTTAGAATGGTCGAAAACGCCGCCGTATGGCGTAAACAACTCGTTAGAAAAGTTGCAGGAAATTGGCCTAAACCGGATCGGATCGGAGGAAGGAGGCACGTACCGACCCACTTGTGATGCACCCCCATCCCACGAACCGCTTCTCCGAACTGCTGCACCACGAGCCAGTGCATCGTCCATGAGCCCAAACCGAAGACCACGACTGACCCGGAGCTCGAACCCGAACCGATGAAGGCTCAACCCACGAGCTAATGGGGGACCCCGACCCGGTGGAGGAGTGTGATCCGACCCAATCTGGAGAGGAACTCACGAACCAACCCGGTGCTTGGAAGAGATCACGACCCGAACCAGCTTGGTAGTCACGAACCGAACCGAGAGGGCATCAATCCGAACCGATGATGTCTGGAGCACTAAGCACACCCGAACCGAATGGAGATCACGACGAGGAAGATGATGACCAAAACCCGAGATGCAAAGGTAGTCCAAATAGGAAGTAGAACTCGGGATCCAGATGGGAACCAACGAGTTAACTTCATGATTGGGCTTTGCTGCGGGATGTGTGCAAAGGGGCTATCGATGTCTATAGCTTTGACTCACCACTAAGGAACAGATTATTGGCTATGGATCAGTGTAGTGAAGTTGTTATGACTTCATGGGGCAGAGTGATCGTAGCAAGGCTATGAGCCAGTCCAGTGGAGTTGTCATGACTCAATGGGGGCAGAGTGGACATAGCAAGGATTAGTGGCCATGGATCAGTGCAGTGGAGTCATCGTGACTCCATAGGGTAGAGTGATCATAGCAAAGGATTAGGTGATCAAAGTGGTAGATATTCTATGCTTTACGCACTGAGTGAGAGATGTGAGGATGATTATTATGTTTGATGTTTGCTATCACCATGTCATGCACACCCCCTCTCCATTATTTCCACACCATGTGTTAGTGTCACCTTAGAGTATTGTACATCCTGTTGTGCTAACTCTTTGTTTGCAGGTCCAGGTTCAGGTAATCTGTTATTGTTCTATTTTTACTGCTTATCACTCATACCATACTTTTGTCTGACCCAGAGTTTTATGTCTCTTCTTATTACTCTGGGTGCTCCTAAATGAGCAGACTAGAGACATGTTAGTTGGTTATGCTCAAGTAGCTGTCCGGAGACGAGCAAAAGGCTTATACGTATTATCCCCATATATTCTCCCTGTGTTGTTGCTGGTCACTACTTTCGGCATTAGTAGTGTACCTTACTATTCTGCTTTAGAGACAGATTTAAAAGTTGTAATAATGATGGTTTGGATCATAAGCTGTATTTTGAATTCTCCGCTGCTATGATGGTTTAGTTTTCAGCTTATGCACTGTCTCGCCTGTTTTATGTCAAGTTTTATTATTATTATATTTTGTTCCATGCATTGTGAGATATACTATAGGTTCTTTGTTGGTTCACCGTTCAAATTCCTTCCCTTTTCCTTTCTTTTGACGACCGTCCCGTACTGGTTGGATGTCGGTACAGCGCATTTCATTGGAAATGTCGGCTGTTGCAGGGCGGGCCGTCACACTAAGCGACGACCCTTCCCCTTAGTAACTTGGACGGGAGCCAAAGGCACTGTGTATGAAGGAGCTTCCGATGAGAAGTGCCTCGAGCCACCTAAATCGAGTCACGAATCTCCCTCGGATACTCGGACAAGAGGAGGAGGAGTCGGAGATCACCGAGACCTATCTCGGTGACGATACTCACTGTTGCGATCTTGTGGGGGTAGGGAGTAACTGTATAAGCTATACCCTCTCCTAAAGCCTTTAAGAAAAGTGTTCATAGGGTATCGGCGGCCTCTGTGCCTATAACCTCGTCCTCCACGTCCTCATGCCATATCACTTGCCATAGAAACAAGGTCAAAGTCAGACAATTCACACACATGGACAATCTATATGTTATGCAGTGTTCATAAGTGTATGCCCTAAGTATTCTCTCAACAAACCAGATGATGGTCGGCCCGAAGGAGTGCACTCCTCCACAGCTAGAGCTAGTTCTTCCATACTTGTCTTACCAAGCCAAAGAGACAAGTCTATAGAAAATTTATTAACACCATCAAACTGGCCCTCTTCCTCGTGAAGCGGCGGTCTCTGAAGGATTCGCAGGAGACTATGGTCCGGTCGACGCTTCTACCCCTGCCTCTTCTGTCAAAGGCAGGATAGGAGCATCCAACAGACCCTCGTCTCGGGAAACTGTCTCCTCACCGCCAAACTCATCTCCACCAGTGTCTCCCTAGGACTTGGCAGCCTTTCGCAGTTTTGGCTTAGCAGGTGGCATCTTCCTCTTCTGACCAGCATCCCCTGTGTCTTTCCTCGCCTCCCCTTTCTGCCCACCGCTTACGATAGCGGGCCTGATTATATATCAATTGTCAGGGAGCTTCCCTGCACGACGATGGCGATCCAGACTTGTAACTTTATCGGTAGAGTGAAACTCTGTCAGAATCGCTCGTAGAGCCTCAAGGAGTTGTTGATACTTGTTGTCGGTGGGCGCCTCAGGATTTCCTGCCATTTCAAAACAAAGTCGAATATAAGACATCGAATCCGCGAGCTTTATAGTTAAAAATGGAGTTCAAGAATGCTTACTTCCTTCTGGCCATCTCCTTGCAAATCCAAGAGGATAACGCACGAAGAACCATTCATACTTGGTGTTAGGCGAAGCTGCTAGAAAGTATGGAGATGGCGATATGTTAGCCCTTCTCTTCAGCTAAAACAAGTACAGAATGTCCTCTCCAGTCGGTTCTAACTGTAAATACTCCCGGTAGAGAACATAAGTGCCTGAGAGAGAAGCGTATGAATTTGGATGCAGTTGCAACGACGTAATGCGAAAATAATACAGCATGTGCTAAATGAAATTGTTAGCCGGGGGCATGCACCCAGTAATGCAAACTTGTCTATTCCAAGCAGTAAAACCCTCAAGCGGTGCGTGATCCCTGCCACCCTCTCTTGGAGCACGACCATCACCTACGGGAATATTAAACCGCAATGCCATTTTCCTAACTGCAGTTGCATCTATGTATGATGGCACCGAAGCCTGCGGATTTTAAAAAACTATTGCATCGACCAACATAACCGGTGCCACCGGTGCATCCTCCTCAACAATTTCCACATTCTCTACCTCCTCATGTACAACCGGAGAATGCTGTCTTTCAGTTTGCTCCCCAGGCTCAGATGCCTCTGACAAGCTTATCGTTTGGGAACGGGTGGATCTCTTGGTAGTCTTGAGCTCGCTAACTGTCGAGCTAGCATTGTAGTAGAGTCAGATGTATGCAACACCGGCAAAGAATTCTCAGTTTTCGAAGTCTTTTCGGTCATGGATCTTGTATCCATTGCTGGATATACTTTAACATACTAGCGTTAGACATCTCAGTTGAATAACCTATACCCCTCGTGTTGGTGCAAACTAACATGTGCGTGCAGTGTTATGCAATATCAAAATAATACGGTTTATAACCAAATAATTGGGCAGTTCGATCACAGTCCATGTATATGCTCTAATCCTACATGTAAGTTCAAGTCATAAATCGTGCGGCCGTCAACACATGCTTTGGTCCGATCACACAAATAACACAGAAGAAGTACAGATTTGGAAGCTGTTGTAACCACAAAATGGCTACAACACCAAAGGTGCTCTTAAAGCACTTCACCAAATGGTTAGAAATGAGAAAACGGAGCCACAATAAAAAAAATAAACAGTAAAAAGTAGAGAAAACAAAGTTTAGAGTGGTTCGGCTTTAAAAGTGGCCTACATCCACTATATATTCGCTTCTCATTATCATACTTGAGTTTACAAAGCATGGATTCACTAGATCCATGATGCCTTGTGTTGGATCTAGGCTTTGGAGAGTGTTAATGGTAGTTGGAGATCACTTAGATTGAGTTTGAGATATTTCTATTGGAATTGGGGGAAGATTTGATCCATTTGTTATTGAAGGAAGATGGAGTGAGCTTGAGAAGCCATTAATGGAGCTTGGAGTGTTTGAGAGTAGTGGAGAAATGATTTGGACAGCCCTTCGGGATGGAAAAATCGGGCCCTTGAATGGTGGAGAAGTGGGCTATTTATAGGTGTAATTTGGGGGTTGTGGTAGTGCTGTAATTATGGTGTGCAGGGTTTGGGTCATTCGTAGAAGTATTTACGAAAATGCCACTGGACAGCTGGAGCCACCTGTGGCCAGCTATAAGACCGACCCATAAAGTGATGCACGACCGACCCTAGAAAATACAGTGCATGACCTACTTCTCTCTGAGATACGTGTAAGCGATCCCTTTTTATAATGATGTGCGACCCCATAAAAGCAACACGTGACCGACCAGGAATTACCACTTTGCCACTGTGTGGTTTCCTGAATGGGTGACCCCAAATACACTACAACTAATACATGCATGTGCACCTGGATCTCGTGAATAACTCTTTTGGAAATGATGTCCCAGCGTTATCCATTTTCTCATGTACTTGCTTCGTGGAATTATGCATCTACTTGCTGGGCGAATATATTTCATTTTTGCTCCATATTATATTTACAACTTTTCCAACATTGTTTTTATAAACATGAAAACTCAAATATAGGAACAATATTTACAAGAATGCCATTGTCTTATTATTTGCTGAAGCCAATCTTTTCTGAAGTGTCGTTCCATGCAAATGGTCCATGTGTTTACAAAATGACGTTGAAGTGAACGACCAACATTCAGGTGATGCTCGACCCAAATGTTGAAGAATGCTACTCGACCCTTAGTGCCAGATGTTGCTCGACCCATCATAGAAGCATGCTTGACCAGTTGGTATACTTCTGAGGTGAGCGACCAGTTTTCTGGTGTTGCTCGACCAACCGGTCATGGCCTGCTCGTCCCAGGATAGTGAACCTTTGCACGATCAGACTTGTGCATGAACGACTAGTTGCATTGGAGTGCATGAGCCACCTGTTCGAGGCATGTCGACCGATCCAATATATGTAATCTGGGTGTTTGCACTTATAGTGTTCGGCATAATGCCTGAGTGAGCTCTTGATAATGGGGTTAACATTTGCCCCTCGGAGTTTGTATTTTTTATATTAAATACGGGCTTTAAAGTACGATGGGTCCTTACGTTGACTTGTATTATTTCATTGGAATCGGCAATAGCTCGAGTCTGAATTACTCATGTCTTAATGTAGCCAGGCACTTGAATGCTTCGAATTGTGCATTGGCATTCAGTCGTAGCTTTTCGTTCGCTATGACAAATCGTACTTTGATCCTTTGACTCGTTAATTCCAATTGATCCAAGCACAGGACTTGCTAGTTGAACTTATATGCTTCATGCCACCTGTTCTATAATTAAAACAAGCACTTGCACGATTTTGGACTTATACTTTTTTATTGATCGTCCACATCAATAATAGATTAGTTAATCATTAAAAATGAATTATAGTAAGCTTTGTTACTGGGATTGAATAACATGCCTAAACAGAATGTTTTGTTTAACTGTTTATAATTTCATCACAAATTGTCTACATATATAAGATACTCTAATCCGAATTCATAATGACACTTGAGTTCTGCTACTCGATATGTACACCAAACGCAGATTTCAAGCTTCGTTCTTATATAATCTTGTATGAAGGTTTACGTTTTATAAAACGTGTACCTGTTCAAATTGACCTTTCAATTTGAATTTCTGAGGCTAGAGCTACTGCAGCCTTGTAAATGAACGAGTCTTTGGTTTTTCCTTGTCTTCTTGACAACTTGCCAGGAAGATGCTATTTTGTGCTAACTGACTATGCCTTTAATCAAGTGCACACTTATTTTGGCACTTCCGAACTCATCGCAAAGTTTCTAGAGAAAGGAGAGTCGTCCCCTTTCTCTGTCAAATTTGCGACAAGTTCGGAAGTGCCAAAATAAGTGTGCACTTGATTAAAGGCATAACCAGTTAGCACAAAATGGAATCTTGCTGGCAAGTTGTCAAGAAGACAAGGAAAAACCAAAGACTGATTCATTTACAAGGCTGCAGTTGCTCTAGCCTCAGAAACTCAAATCAAAAGGCCAATTTGAACAGGTACATGTTTTATAAAACGTAAACTGTCATACAAGATTAATAATAACGAGGCTTGAAATCTACATTCGGTGTACATATCGAGCAGAAAAACTCAAGTGTCATTATGAATTCGGATTAGAGTATCATATTTATGTAAACAATGTTTGACGAAGTTATAAACAGTTAAACAAAATATTCCGTATAGGCACGTTATTCAATCCCAGTCACAGAACTTACCATAATTCATTTTTAATGATTAACTAATTTGTTATTGACGTAAGCGATCGATAACAAAGTATAAGTCAAAAATCGTGCAAGTGCTTATTTTAATTAAAGAACAGGTGGCATAAAGCATATAAATTCAACTAACAAGTCTCGTGCTTGGATCAATTGGAATCAACAAGTCAATGGATCAAAGTACGTTTCGCCAGAGCGAACAAAAAGCTATGATTGAATGCCAACGCACAATTCGAAGCATTCAAGTGTCTGGCTACATTAAGACATGAGCAATTCATACTCGAGTTATTGTTGATTCCAATGAAATAATACAAGTCAATACAAGAACCCATCGAATTTCGAAGCCCGTATTTTATATAAAAACTACAAGCTCCGAAGGGCTAATGTTAACCCCGTTACCAAGAGATCACTCAGGCATTACGCCGAACACTATAAGTGTAAACACCTAGATTACATATATCGAATCGATCGACATGTCTCGAACAGTTGGCTCGTGCACTCCAATGCAACTGGTCGTTCATGCACAAGTCTGATCGTGCACAGGTTCACTATCTTGAGATGAACAGGCCATGCCCGGTTGGTCGAACAACATCAGAAAACTGGTTGCTCACCTTAGCAGCATACCAACTGGTCGAGCACGCTTCTGTGATGGGTCGAGCAACATTTGGCACAAAGGGTCGAGCAATGTTCTTCAACATTTAGGTCGAGCATCAACTGAATGCTAGTCGTTCACTTCAACGTCATTCTGTAAACACATGGACCATTTGCATGGAACGACACTTTAGAAAAGTTTGGCTTCAGCAAATAATAAGACAATGGGGAGCTTGTAAATATTGTTCCCATATTTGATTTTGCATGGTTATAAAAACAACGTTGGTAAAGTAGTAAATATAATATGGAGCAAACATGAAATATATACGCACAACAAAGTAAATGCATAACTCCATGAAGCAACTACATGAGAAAACGGATAACGCTGGGGCATAATTTCCAAAAGAGTTGTTCACGAGATCCAGTTGGACAAGCATGTATTATATGTAGTGTATTTGGGGTCGCCCATTCAAGAAACCACACAACGGCAAAGTGGTAATTCCTGGTTGGTCACATGTTGCTTTTATGGGGTCGCACATCATTATAAAGAGCGGTTGCTCGCATGCGTCTCAGAGAGGGGTCGGTTGTGCATTGTATTTTCTGGGGTCGGTCATGCATCACTTCATGGGTCGATCTTACAGCTGGCCATAGCTGGCTCCAGCTGTCCAATGACATTTTCGTAAATACTTCTACGAACAACCCTAACCATGCACACCGTAATTACAACACTACCACAACCCGAAAACTACACCTATAAATATCCCACTTCTCCACCATTCAAGGGCCCAATTTTTCCACCCCGAAGGGCTGTCCAAATCATTTCTCCACCACTCTCAAACACTCCAAGCTCCATTAATGGATTCTCAAGCTCACTCCATCTTCCTTCAACAACAAATGGATCAAATCTTCTCCAAACTCCATTAGAAATCTCTCAAAATCAATCTAAGTGATCTCCAACTACCATTTACTCTCTCCAAAGCCTAGATCCAACACAAAATCATCGTGGATCCGGTGAAGATCATTTAAGTGCCTAATTGGTTGAATATCTACACAACTAACATCACAAATCAAGGGATCTCACCGTTTTCTACGTGAATTCAAGTGAAATCAAGGACTAAAAAGAGAGAAAAAGCAGAAGATAATTTTGTAAGAAAGAAAATGAATATAATGAGACAGAATCCATGCTTTGTAAACTCAAGTATGATAATGAGAAGCGACTCTATAGTGGATGTAGGCTACTTTTAAAGCCGAACCACTCTAAACTTTGTGTTCCCTGGTTTTACCATTTATTTTGTGATTGTGGCTCTGTTTTCTCATTTCTAACCAATTGTTGAAGTGCTTTAAGAGCACCTTTGGTGTTGTGGCCATTTTGTGGTTACAACAGAAGCAGACAGTTGATAACTCAGAATTCCGGAAGGGATACACAATGAAGGGTGAAGCTCCTTGGGAAACACAAAATAGTTCGTGCCCCTCCAAGAAGTATGAAAATTTGTACCCCACTTGATACGAGTCTCGTACCTCCTAGGGGTACAAAAATTTGTACCCCTTTTGGTATGAGTCTCGTACCCCACTTTATATGAATCTTGTACCCCATCGGGTACGAGTTTCATACCCCAATAGGGGTATGAGAATTCGTACCTCCGGGGCAGTGGGGTACGAAACTTCATACCCTCAGTGGCTACAAAATTTCGTTCCCCTAGCTCCGGAGCATGAAATCTTCCTCTCTCCCATGAGCCTCCCTCTTTTTCCTCGTAATCTCACCCACCTTCGAACGCTTGACTCTCCCTTCTCCCTTCCTCTCAAGCTTCTACTCGCGAACGTCTTCCTCTCTTAAGCTTAACACCCACGCCCGTGAGAAACTCAAGAAGAATCTCGACGTCTCCCCGAAGCGCCATGGCCGAGCTCGAAAGGGGAAGGCTCATGCCTCCAAAGCCTGTGAGTCCTACCGGTTCGAATTTTTCTAAGTACAAAGGTCCGGAACTCGAATTTCAATTGTAGTCGAAGGAGAATAAAAGAAGAAGAAAGAGGGAAATGGGAGGAGGCCCCTATTTATAATTAAAAAAGACACCCCCTCTTATTCCGAGACATGGGTCTTTGTATACCAACAGGGTACAAAAATTCGTACCCCACCAGGGTACGGAGTTTCGTACCCAATGAGGTACGAAAATTCGTACCCTAACCAGGATACGAAATTTTGTACCCAATTGGGTATGATAATTCGTACCCCACGAGGGTATGAAATTCCGTGACCCTGTTTAGGGGTGCGAGATTCTCGTACCCCAAACTGGGGTATGAGATTAAAAAAAAGTGAAGAATATGTATATATTATATATAGATGGTATATATATGGTAATCTATGATAGACATGCGTGTACGTACACAGTGCATGTGTGTACGAATAGTTATGAGCACGCAAGCGCAATGTAACGCAAATACTTAGCAATGTAGATGCACCATTGCGTCAACCATGACTCGTTTACGGTTCTACAATAAATAAACTCAAAAATTAACGTCTATTCTTCATAAGTTTACAGGAAAAATTGACGACTCGACAACTACTTTAACCAACGCAAAGTATATCATGTCAAGACAAGACGTACTTTGGGGGGGCAAATGTTAATCGGACTTGAAACACCCCACCTCCGCCAGGGTCACTCGCAAAGGAATGCACTAGCTTTGGAGGGGCATTATTGGTAAACATGCATAATGATATAGCAAGGCAGGACATGACACATATGTATATATAAATAAGCAGAGTAAGTAGATAAAACAGCGGAAGATTCTTAAACCATTTCAAAAACACAAGTTTGGTACATCATGATGTCAATTTCCCAAATAAACAAGTCTAGTACATGAAATAACATCAACTGAAACTGAAAAAGAAAACATAAAAGTAGCTATCCCCAAAGTGGAAGAAAAACCATAGCGAGCTCAAGTCCAAGGCATACATGAGCTATCCAAGAGAGAAGCTAAGATCCAAGCTAGGCTCCTGTATTCCCTCCCTGAGAACCTGGGGGGGGGGGGGGGGGGAAACGGAAGAAAAGAGGCGAAACAAAACGGGTCAGTCAAAAAGACTGAGTAAGCTCTGCTACGATCAGTCTATAACTTAATAAAGTTAACATCATGATGGAAACTGAGGTGATCATAGGTAACAACATACTGGCATGATAAATTTACCACAAGATAGATAGAGGTGTCATCGCATAAACAAAGTTAAGTTTTGCACCACGGTGTACTAGCAAACCAACATAACAGGTGTTGATCCCTCAGCCCCAACTTTGGCCCAATAACATGAGGTGACCTTAATACAAGGTCCAGCCCAACGGTCTAATCGATCGGCTCCCTATAAACCTAACACGTCAAGTGTTGGTGTCCATATGGCCCACATATGGTTGTAGTTAGACTGTGCTGGGTCCACCCTTGGGTGTATCAAGCCTTCGGGTGTCAACCCCAGACACTTAAGCAATAATGCACAGCCCTAATCTACTGGTACCCGTGCCTCGAGTTTGTCCAACATCGGACTACGTGCACGTCCGTAGCCCGCCGGACCCGCACCGCTGTACCACTCGCCCTTTTGTCGCTTACATCCTCCAGTAATCGTGCCCCGCCCTAGCCTAGTCCCTAGGGTTGTGATGATACCAAACTGGGATTACTGCCGGAACGGACCCGCTGCTACGGTTTTCTAAGAGGGTTAAGTGCGATTTAACCCTTCATTAATCACGGATTAAACTGGCTAAGTGTAACTTAACCCCATTCTAATCCCTCGAACCCCCAATTGGATTAAACTGGTTAAGTATTAGTGGACCCTGACTTAACCCTAATCACGAGGCATTAATTAATTTAATGCACCTTAACCTCTCACATTAGACTTTGTTGCGGTTACTAGTTAAGCCGGGCGGGTCCGGGTAGCTTTACACCACAACTTGGTCTAACCTCGGGTCTTGGCACCCCATGACCAACTTCCCACATTGGGTCCTATTGTTTGTAGCCACTAGTTAAGCCGGTCGGTTCCGGGTAGAATTACGCTACAAACTCAACCCAACCTCGAGTTGGCCACACTTATGTTTTCTAAGTGTCATGTCCACTTCATTTCAAAACATAACCACAAGTCAAACAATTTCTTGGGTAGACCTAACTTAATAGGTAAATTCCCAATCTTATATTTTCATGTATTTTAAGTTTTCCCCAAAACCCCCAACGTCATTCTATCGCTTACATATTCGTAGCAACGCATAAAGGATAGGAAGAGGGAACCTGGCACAACATACATGATAAACTTGCACAACAAACATGCATAACATGTTAAACTTGCATAACTTAGCATAGTGAACTTGCATATTACCATAATCATGCATAACTTGTCAAAACATGCACAACTTGTCATTTTAAACTTGCATAAACATACACAACTTGTCAAAACATGCACAACTTAGCATAGTGAACTTGCATATTACCATAATCATGCATAACATGTTAAACTTGCAAATCATGGCTTAGTAAACTTGCATAAACATGCATAACTTATTAAACATACAAATCATGGCTTAGCAAACTTGCATAAACATGCATAACTTATTAATCTTGCAAATCATGGCTTAGCAAACTTGCATAAACATGCATAACTCAATAAAAATACAAATCATGGCTTAGCAAACTTGCATAAACATGCATAACTTGTTAAACTTGCAAATCAAAACATGCATACTTCATCAAACATGTGTAACATAGCATAGTGAACTCACATAAGCATGCATAACTCATTAAACATGCATATCATAGCATAGTGAACTCGCATAAGCATGCACAACTCATTAAACATACAAAAATCCCAACTTTCATCACATATTAACTTTAGAGTTTCTAAAATGAAGGTAAGAGGGCTTACAATGCTTATGCGGACTCAAATGAGTATAACAAATGTAAGAAACCCCTTATGCAACCAATTAAAACCCCCAAATGCAAGCAAACTTGATCAAGACTCCTCCTTTATGATGCAAATAGAAAAACAAGCCTTTAATGCAAGCTAAGGAGGATCATACAAGCCTAAATATACTTGTATGCATGGAAATCTCTTAGGGATTTGCTTAGGAGTTGTATGAAGAGGGTGGAGGCCATGAGAGGATGGATTTTGGCATAGTTTAGTTACTAGGATGAATAATGAATGATTTAGGGTAGGTTAGGGTCTTATTTATAGATTAGGTTAGTGATTTGAACCATAGGATTAACCCTAGATTCAATTAGGTCCATCAGATCTCGGAACTCTCTAGAAACAGGCCACAAGACCCAACCCCAATCAGAAATGGTGCACCAGGCTAAACAGCCGGGCACCCCCTGTCGACAGGGCTGTCGACAGGGCAGTCGACATGCCAAGACCCCTGTCGACAGGCCTGTCGACATGGGGTCCTGGGCGGGAATTTTTCCCGCCTGCCCAGTTTGCCCTAACCCTAGTATTTTAATTCCAAATTTAAATCTGTTTTTACTTAGGAATTTTCTGCAAACTTCAATGGGCCTTAACTGGGTCACACGGACTCCGATTTTCGAAAACTCGGACTCTATTTCGCGTATTTTTCCGAGACGAACGCAATGGCATAGCCCGTTTCCCTTGATTCCCATTTTATAATTTAATTCTGCCCCAATTTATGTTATAACAGATTATTAAAAATACGGGTTGTTACATTCTCCCCTCCTTAAAGGATTTCGTCCCCGAAATCTTCAAGTTAGGAAGAACGTATCCTACCATCCAATCATCCATCTACTCAAAGCATCATCCACGAGCAATCATTGTCCTTAAAAGATTCTAAATGTGGTATGGACATATGCAAAAGTGTGTGTATATGTACTTATCTAATGCAAAGATCAGGCGGTTACTGATACAGTAAACCTCCTTAATGCATATGTATGTCTTATCTAATGCAAGGATCAGGCGGTTACTGATACAGTAAACCTCCTTAATGCATATGTATGTTAGTGAAATGAATCCATATGTATGCAAATTCCTACCATAATTTATGGTATCTATATGAGTGCACATAACATTCATCCATATGCAACATCCATGTGGTGGCACAACAAGTTTCAATCATGAATAAGCATAAACACTCATGCATATGCAACATGAAGAGTGTGTGAGCCGATCTAGTGCCTAATCGTGTATAATGCATCCACGAGCAACCACTTGCAAACACTTGCAACCACTTGCAACCATCAAGCATAACATGTTTCAAACACATGTTTCAACCAAAAGGGTTTCTACCTAAGGTTCTCATGACAAGATAGACACGATGAACTAGATAAACTAGATAAACTCCTTTTTGGGTTACAAGAAATCCATTCAAACTTTGACATATAGTACTAACCGATGAGTCTTAGCCCCCTTATGGAGTTTACAACAGAAATAAGGTCGAGAATGGGACCGAGAGGATATATACAAAAGATAACTTGCAAGCAAGCTCCACAGGAAAACAAGGATCAAGGATGCACTCTTAAAAAAATATGATGCGTGTATCTAGTCTTCACTCTTCTTCGTCACGTTTCCTTGAGCTTAACTCAACTGTGCTTTGACTATCTTTCACTTCATGATTCCTTGGCTTCCTAACTCCTATTTACCAAATTCGAGTTGGAACTCATTTCATTGTCGCCTCTCATCTTTCTTTTCCACTTATTCTTCTTTCTGTATACTTGGCTTAACCATACTATAACCTTATGACTTTATGCAAGCTCTCCAAAATTCACTAGTGAATCCTGGATCTCGCCTACTTACTATAAAGTATTCCACGCAGCAGAACTTTTCTTGAAAATACCAATCCACGTTGCCAATTGCCCCTTATAAACGTGATTTTCTATAACTCATGCTTAATCGAAATGAACCATCCGCCTATGAGTGATACGCCATACCTAGATTCGGTTGCCTACCCATGGCTTCCTGTAGACTATTTCAAAACTGGCCAACTTCTTGAGGGTAAACCGTTGCTAACCATGATGCAATCCTCTCGCTCTTCACCGGACTGAGATGAGCACTCTTCGTGAGTCTACCTATTATGACCAACCTACCCGTATTCCCTTTCTTTGATCTAGGTAATCTATCCACATAATCTATCGAGATGTTTTCACACTTTCCCTTGCAGAACCTCCGATGGAGATAACGGCCCACTGGACCTCTATGACTTGGCCTTGACCTGGTGGCACTACAGGCATCCTGGGACCAACTCGGCCACCTCCTCGAGTGGTATGCATCTTCAAAATCCTTCTTTACCAAGTCTTTCACTCGAGGAACAAATAATCTCTCATCGCGCCTTAGTCATCCCTTGTCATCTATAATATACCTAGCGAGGTGACTTAACATCTCGCCTCGAATCGGCTGGTCCATGTTCCTGACCAACGGCGGGTCTTCTTCCTGTGAAGCCCCCTTCTTGACCCAGAAGAGTAAGTCTAAGCTCCGGGAATGCTAACTAACTAGCCAAACGGAGGAGGCTTCTTACTTCAATTGCCCTCCTCAGAGTTTTCCGGTCTTAAACCGCAACCACTTTAGCGGAATCCACCGCTAAGCCTTACTTAGGAACTATGTGCCCAAGAAATCCAACTTTCTTCCTCCAAAGTGACATTTGGAGAACTTGACCTTCAACTGGTGGCTCCAAGCGTATCCATCTCCTCCTTGAGATGTATAGCATGCTCTTCCTCGTTCTTTTAAGGAGATCAAAATATCGTCTACGACGACCATGACAAACTTGTTCAAGGACTCCCTAAACACCCTACCCATCAAGTCCCCGTAATATGCGGGTGCATTAGTCAAACCAAATAGCATGACTAGCCATTCTAAAAATCCATCTAGAGTCCTAAACGCAGTCTTGTCAATTCCATTCTCAGCCATCTAAGCTGATGGAATTGGGTAGCTAGATCTAAAGAAAACAGATGCTCCTACTAGCTGATCAAATAAATCATCGATCCTTGGTAACGGTTGTCTATTCTTCTCACAATAACCAACACATAAGCGAAGCAAACCGTCCACATTAGTAACGAATGCTACTGGAGCACCCTACTCGAAAATGCTTCGTCTTAGGAAGTTCTTCTCAAGCAACTCCTTGACTTGCTTTCTTAACTCTCATTTCGTGAGGTCATGTGCCTAATCGGCCACAAAACTGGCTTGGCATTACCAACCAGATAATACGGAAATCTATCCCCAGATATCAGGATATTCTCGGACCACCCTCACAGATTGCAAACTATCGATAGACGAGTTGAGGGATTCAAGATAACATAACATGACGGGACCCATACGGTTACTAGAAATTTCTAGGGTATTACCGAGGCGGATCATGAGCCTCACAACCCCATATACAACAACCAAGAATGGCTTCAAAACAGGACAACCATTCCATGCCCAAAACCAACCCATATCCCCTGAAACCGAGAATATAAACATCCCACGAGAATTCTATACTTAAGATAGAAATTTTCAAATCCACTCAGACCATAGACAAACGGGCAGAACCCCCAATTGGATTTGAAACACATACGGGATCATCAACTACACTAGTACTTAGGTGCAAAACTTTCAACTGGATCAGATGAAATAAAACTATGCGATGTGCCAGGTTCGAACAGGGAAAATCAGAAAATGTAAACAAGATTTTCAACAGAAACACTACCTCTATCATGAGCTGGAAGAACGGGGTTGAGGGGATGAATTCGCCCTCCAGATAGTCCTGCACACTGAGTCTGACCTTGCCCTTGTTTCCTCGGGCAATCCTTGCTGAAATGTCCAAACTCACCACAATCAAAGCATTCGCCCCGCTTTCTCTTCTCCTTCTTCCTACATTCCCTGGCTATATGTCCAACTTCACCACAGAAGTTACATTTCATATTCTTGCCCCGTTTCCCGGAATTTACTCTCTTGCCTTGAGACTCATTCGCCTTGACCTCTTTCTTGTCATTGCTCCCTTCTTCTTGAAGTAGGGCCAAATTCACTAAACTCTCGAAAGTCGCCCCCAAGGGTATATGAGACAGGGCCAAATCACGTAATGGCTCGTTTAATCCTAGAGCAAAGTGTAGGGCCTTCCTCTGAGCTGTATTAACCAAGTCTAAATCGTCCTGAGCCAGTTGATTAAACTTATCTATGTATTCCCTAATAGTCATGTCCCCTTGCTTCAGTGATAAGAATCTTAGTCCAAACCTTCCTCTAAAGTCATCCCAAGTCTCAATTGGACTAGTAGCGGTGGTGACTACCCACCAACGTGCAGCTTCTTCCTTTAGCAACCATACTGCCAATAAAACCTTCCTGCGGTCACCTATATCAAAGGTGGCTAAAAGATCTTCGGTCTCTTTCAACCAATTCCTTGCCTCTACAAAAGTCTCGGTTCCAAAGAAATTCTTGCAACCCATCGCCTTAAAATCTTGGCAAATCTCGGCGAAGTCAATTTGAGGATGCTGAGGGGAAGGAGGAAGAGGAACATCAACTACCGTAGGAGGAGTAATATTTGCGGGGCCGGCTTCGGTCGCCCTGGCCTCCAAAAGTCTCCTATACCAAACAGGTACGTGAACTCCCTCTGGAATGGCAAAGTTGTCGGCCATACTGGAAACGAAGAAAAAGATAGATTCAGAATGGAGAAAAACGAAGGAATTTTGCTAATGGCTTTTTGGGGAATAGCCTTTTAAAATAAACTAGACTCTTCTTTGGAAAATACTTTATACTTGGTTTTTGAGAATAGTTTTTCAAAAGTTTTAAAAAACCTTTTTTTTTATCCCTTCTCGTAAACCATATGCTCTGATACCAAATGAAACACCCCACCTCCGCCAGGGTCACTCGCAAAGGAATGCACTAGCTTTGGAGGGGCATTATTGGTAAACATGCATAATGATATAGCAAGGCAGGACATGACATATATGTATATATAAATAAGCAGAGTAAGTAGATAAAATAGCGGAAGATTCTTAAACCATTTCAAAAACACAAGTTTGGTACATCATGATGTCAATTTCCCAAATAAACAAGTCTAGTACATGAAATAACATCAACTGAAACTGAAAAAGAAAACATAAAAGTAGCTATCCCCAAAGTGGAAGAAAAACCATAGCGAGCTCAAGTCCAAGGCATACATGAGCTATCCAAGAGAGCAGCTAAGATCCAAGCTAGGCTCCTGTATTCCCTCCCTGAGAACCTGGGGGGGGGGGAACGGAAGAAAAGAGGCGAAACAAAACGGGTCAGTCAAAAAGACTGAGTAAGCCCTGCTACGATCAGTCTATAACTTAATAAAGTTAACATCATGATGGAAACTGAGGTGATCATAGATAACAACATACTGGCATGATAAATTTACCACAAGATAGATAGAGGTGTCATCGCATAAACAAAGTTAAGTTTTGCACCACGGTGTACTAGCAAACCAACATAACAGGTGTTGATCCCTCAGCCCCAACTTTGGCCCAATAACATGAGGTGACCTTAATACAAGGTCCAGCCCAACGGTCTAATCGATCGGCTCCCTATAAACCTAACACGTCAAGTGTTGGTGTCCATATGGCCCACATATGGTTGTAGTTAGACTGTGCTGGGTCCACCCTTGGGTGTATCAAGCCTTCGGGTGTTAACCCCAGACACTTAAGCAATAATGCACAGCCCTAATCTACTGGTACCCGTGCCTCGAGTTTGTCCAACATCGGACTACGTGCACGTCCGTAGCCCGCCGGACCCGCACCGCTGTACCACTCGGCCATCGCCCTTTGGTCGCTTACATCCTCCAGTAATCGTGCCCCGCCCTAGCCTAGTCCCTAGGGTTGTGATGATACCAAACTGGGATTACTGCCGGAACGGACCCGCTGCTAGGGTTTTCTAAGAGGGTTAAGTGCGATTTAACCCTTCATTAATCACGGATTAAACTGGCTAAGTGTAACTTAACCCCATTCTAATCCCTCGAACCCCCAATTGGATTAAACTGGTTAAGTATTAGTGGACCCTGACTTAACCCTAATCATGAGGCATTAATTAATTTAATGCACCTTAACCTCTCACATTAGACTTTGTTGCGGTTACTAGTTAAGCCGGGCGGGTCCGGGTAGCTTTACACCACAACTTGGTCTAACCTCGGGTCTTGGCACCCCATGACCAACTTCCCACATTGGGTCCTATTGTTTGTAGCCACTAGTTAAGCCGGTCGGTTCCGGGTAGAATTACGCTACAAACTCAACCCAACCTCGAGTTGGCCACACTTATGTTTTCTAAGTGTCATGTCCACTTCATTTCAAAACATAACCACAAGTCAAACAATTTCTTGGGTAGACCTAACTTAATAGGTAAATTCCCAATCTTATATTTTCATGTATTTTAAGTTTTCCCCAAAACCCCCAACGTCATTCTATCGCTTACATATTCGTAGCAACGCATAAAGGATAGGAAGAGGGAACCTGGCACAACATACATGATAAACTTGCACAACAAACATGCATAACATGTTAAACTTGCATAACTTAGCATAGTGAACTTGCATATTACCATAATCATGCATAACTTGTCAAAACATGCACAACTTGTCATTTTAAACTTGCATAAACATACACAACTTGTCAAAACATGCACAACTTAGCATAGTGAACTTGCATATTACCATAATCATGCATAACATGTTAAACTTGCAAATCATGGCTTAGTAAACTTGCATAAACATGCATAACTTATTAAACATACAAATCATGGCTTAGCAAACTTGCATAAACATGCATAACTTATTAATCTTGCAAATCATGGCTTAGCAAACTTGCATAAACATGCATAACTTATTAATCTTGCAAATCATGGCTTAGCAAACTTGCATAAACATGCATAACTCAATAAAAATACAAATCATGGCTTAGCAAACTTGCATAAACATGCATAACTTGTTAAACTTGCAAATCAAAACATGCATACTTCATCAAACATGTGTAACATAGCATAGTGAACTCACATAAGCATGCATAACTCATTAAACATGCATATCGTAGCATAGTGAACTCGCATAAGCATGCACAACTCATTAAACATACAAAAATCCCAACTTTCATCACATATTAACTTTAGAGTTTCTAAAATGAAGGTAAGAGGGCTTACAATGCTTATGCGGACTCAAATGAGTATAACAAATGTAAGAAACCCCTTATGCAACCAATTAAAACCCCCAAATGCAAGCAAACTTGATCAAGACTCCTCCTTTATGATGCCAATAGAAAAACAAGCCTTTAATGCAAGCTAAGGAGGATCATACAAGCCTAAATATACTTGTATGCATGGAAATCTCTTAGGGATTTGCTTAGGAGTTGTATGAAGAGGGTGGAGGCCATGAGAGGATGGATTTTGGCATAGTTTAGTTACTAGGATGAATAATGAATGATTTAGGGTAGGTTAGGGTCTTATTTATAGATTAGGTTAGTGATTTGAACCATAGGATTAACCCTAGATTCAATTAGGTCCATCAGATCTCGGAACTCTCTAGAAACAGGCCACAAGACCCAACCCCAATCAGAAATGGTGCACCAGGCTAAACAGCCGGGCACCCCCTGTCGACAGGGCTGTCGACAGGGCAGTCGACATGCCAAGACCCCTGTCGACAGGCCTGTCGACATGGGGTCCTGGGCGGGAATTTTTCCCGCCTGCCCAGTTTTCCCTAACCCTAGTATTTTAATTCCAAATTTAAATCTGTTTTTACTTAGGAATTTTCTGCAAACTTCAATGGGCCTTAACTGGGTCACACGGACTCCGATTTTTGAAAACTCGGACTCTATTTCGCGTATTTTTCCGAGACGAACGCAATGGCATAGCCCGTTTCCCTTGATTCCCATTTTATAATTTAATTCTGCCCCAATTTATGTTATAACAGATTATTAAAAATACGGGTTGTTACATTCTCCCCTCCTTAAAGGATTTCGTCCCCGAAATCTTCAAGTTAGGAAGAACGTATCCTACCATCCAATCATCCATCTACTCAAAGCATCATCCACGAGCAATCATTGTCCTTAAAAGATTCTAAATGTGGTATGGACATATGCAAAAGTGTGTGTATATGTACTTATCTAATGCAAAGATCAGGCGGTTACTGATACAGTAAACCTCCTTAATGCATATGTATGTCTTATCTAATGCAAGGATCAGGCGGTTACTGATACAGTAAACCTCCTTAATGCATATGTATGTTAGTGAAATGAATCCATATGTATGCAAATTCCTACCATAATTTATGGTATCTATATGAGTGCACATAACATTCATCCATATGCAACATCCATGTGGTGGCACAACAAGTTTCAATCATGAATAAGCATAAACACTCATGCATATGCAACATGAAGAGTGTGTGAGCTGATCTAGTGCCTAATCGTGTATAATGCATCCACGAGCAACCACTTGCAAACACTTGCAACCACTTGCAACCATCAAGCATAACATGTTTCAAACACATGTTTCAACCAAAAGGGTTTCTACCTAAGGTTCTCATGACAAGATAGACACGATGAACTAGATAAACTAGATAAACTAGATAAACTCCTTTTTGGGTTACAAGAAATCCATTCAAACTTTGACATATAGTACTAACCGATGAGTCTTAGCCCCCTTATGGAGTTTACAACAGAAATAAGGTCGAGAATGGGACCGAGAGGATATATACAAAAGATAACTTGCAAGCAAGCTCCACAGGAAAACAAGGATCAAGGATGCACTCTTAAAAAATATGATGCGTGTATCTAGTCTTCACTCTTCTTCGTCACGTTTCCTTGAGCTTAACTCAACTGTGCTTTGACTATCTTTCACTTCATGATTCCTTGGCTTCCTAACTCCTATTTACCAAATTCGAGTTGGAACTCATTTCATTGTCGCCTCTCGTCTTTCTTTTCCACTTATTCTTCTTTCTGTATACTTGGCTTAACCATACTATAACCTTATGACTTTATGCAAGCTCTCCAAAATTCACTAGTGAATCCTGGATCTCGCCTACTTACTATAAAGTATTCCACGCAGCAGAACTTTTCTTGAAAATACCAATCCACGTTGCCAATTGCCCCTTATAAACGTGATTTTCTATAACTCATGCTTAATCGAAATGAACCATCCGCCTATGAGTGATAGGCCATACCTAGATTCGGTTGCCTACCCATGGCTTCCTGTAGACTATTTCAAAACTGGCCAACTTCTTGAGGGTAAACCGTTGCTAACCATGATGCAATCCTCTCGCTCTTCACCGGACTGAGATGAGCACTCTTCGTGAGTCTACCTATTATGACCAACCTACCCGTATTCCCTTTCTTTGATCTAGGTAATCTATCCACATAATCTATCGAGATGTTTTCACACTTTCCCTTGCAGAACCTCCGATGGAGATAACGGCCCACTGGACCTCTATGACTTGGCCTTGACCTGGTGGCACTACAGGCATCCTGGGACCAACTCGGCCACCTCCTCGAGTGGTATGCATCTTCAAAATCCTTCTTTACCAAGTCTTTCACTCGAGGAACAAATAATCTCTCATCGCGCCTTAGTCATCCCTTGTCATCTATAATATACCTAGCGAGGTGACTTAACATCTCGCCTCGAATCGGCTGGTCCATGTTCCTGACCAACGGCGGGTCTTCTTCCTGTGAAGCCCCCTTCTTGACCCAGAAGAGTAAGTCTAAGCTCCGGGAATGCTAACTAACTAGCCAAACGGAGGAGGCTTCTTACTTCAATTGCCCTCCTCAGAGTTTTCCGGTCTTAAACCGCAACCACTTTAGCGGAATCCACCGCTAAGCCTTACTTAGGAACTATGTGCCCAAGAAATCCAACTTTCTTCCTCCAAAGTGACATTTGGAGAACTTGACCTTCAACTGGTGGCTCCAAGCGTATCCATCTCCTCCTTGAGATGTATAGCATGCTCTTCCTCGTTCTTTTAAGGAGATCAAAATATCGTCTACGACGACCATGACAAACTTGTTCAAGGACTCCCTAAACACCCTACCCATCAAGTCCCCGTAATATGCGGGTGCATTAGTCAAACCAAATAGCATGACTAGCCATTCTAAAAATCCATCTAGAGTCCTAAACGCAGTCTTGTCAATTCCATTCTCAGCCATCTAAGCTGATGGAATTGGGTAGCTAGATCTAAAGAAAACAGATGCTCCTACTAGCTGATCAAATAAATCATCGATCCTTGGTAACGGTTGTCTATTCTTCTCACAATAACCAACACATAAGCGAAGCAAACCGTCCACATTAGTAACGAATGCTACTGGAGCACCCTACTCGAAAATGCTTCGTCTTAGGAAGTTCTTCTCAAGCAACTCCTTGACTTGCTTTCTTAACTCTCATTTCGTGAGGTCATGTGCCTAATCGGCCATAAAACTGGCTTGGCATTACCAACCAGATAATACGGAAATCTATCCCCAGATATCAGGATATTCTCGGACCACCCTCACCGATTGCAAACTATCGATAGACGAGTTGAGGGATTCAAGATAACATAACATGACGGGACCCATACGGTTACTAGAAATTTCTAGGGTATTACCGAGGCGGATCATGAGCCTCACAACCCCATATACAACAACCAAGAATGGCTTCAAAACAGGACAACCATTCCATGCCCAAAACCAACCCATATCCCCTGAAACCGAGAATATAAACATCCCACGAGAATTCTATACTTAAGATAGAAATTTTCAAATCCACTCAGACCATAGACAAACGGGCAGAACCCCCAATTGGATTTGAAACACATACGGGATCATCAACTACACTAGTACTTAGGTGCAAAACTTTCAACTGGATCAGATGAAATAAAACTATGCGATGTGCCAGGTTCGAACAGGGAAAATCAGAAAATGTAAACAAGATTTTCAACAGAAACACTACCTCTATCATGAGCTGGAAGAACAGGGTTGAGGGGATGAATTCGCCCTCCAGATAGTCCTGCACACTGAGTCTGACCTTGCCCTTGTTTCCTCGGGCAATCCTTGCTGAAATGTCCAAACTCACCACAATCAAAGCATTCGCCCCGCTTTCTCTTCTCCTTCTTCCTACATTCCCTGGCTATATGTCCAACTTCACCACAGAAGTTACATTTCATATTCTTGCCCCGTTTCCCGGAATTTACTCTCTTGCCTTGAGACTCATTCGCCTTGACCTCTTTCTTGTCATTGCTCCCTTCTTCTTGAAGTAGGGCCAAATTCACTAACCTCTCGAAAGTCGCCCCCAAGGGTATATGAGACAGGGCCAAATCACGTAATGGCTCGTTTAATCCTAGAGCAAAGTGTAGGGCCTTCCTCTGAGCTGTATTAACCAAGTCTAAATCGTCCTGAGCCAGTTGATTAAACTTATCTATGTATTCCCTAATAGTCATGTCCCCTTGCTTCAGTGATAAGAATCTTAGTCCAAACCTTCCTCTAAAGTCATCCCAAGTCTCAATTGGACTAGTAGCGGTGGTGACTACCCACCAACGTGCAGCTTCTTCCTTTAGCAACCATACTGCCAATAAAACCTTCCTGCGGTCACCTATATCAAAGGTGGCTAAAAGATCTTCGGTCTCTTTCAACCAATTCCTTGCCTCTACAAAAGTCTCGGTTCCAAAGAAATTCTTGCAACCCATCGCCTTAAAATCTTGGCAAATCTCGGCGAAGTCAATTTGAGGATTCCTGGTTTGGTCCACTATTTCTACCTACTCCTACCTACTTCCACCTAACCACTCCACTATAAATACCCCTCAACCTCACGCTTCAAAGGGGTTGAAATTTAGTGATTTGATATCTCTTGAGAGCTCCAAGTGGCCTCTTTAATGGCATCTGTGCTTTGAGGAAGAAGAAGGGCAAAAGTGCCTTTTTCCTAATATATTAATATATGATAATTATGACATTATATAACTTAGAGATGTATATAAAGGGATGTCATGAGATGCTCTGAACCTTGTAACCCTGTGTTATTAATAATATTCCAACGACTCTTCCAAAGTGGACGTAGGCCTCTCGTGAGACCGACCACTATAAATCTCTGCTGTTCTTTATTGCTTTCCGTACTTACTTTTCCACGCGCAAGTATAATTCTTAAGTAATAAGAATCTTGGGTATTTACGACATATTTTGTCGTCAACAATCGTGTAAACTCTCCACTTTCAAACTGTGCTCTGTTGTCTGATATGATTTTATAAGGGATTCCAAATCGAGTGACGATATTCTTTATCAAAAATCTTAACACCTTTTTAGATGTGATATTCGGGAGTGGTTCAACTTCCACCCATTTGGTGAATTAGTCGACTGCTACTACCAAATACTTAGCTCTCCCCTTAGATATAGGTAAAGGTCCAATTAAGTCTATTCCCTATACATCAAAAGGCCGTAGGTCTGAGATGGTGGTTAAGTCACTTGGAGGTAATCAGGACACCCTAGAAAACCTTTGACATTTTTCACATTGCCTGACATATTCCATTGCTTGCTTAACCATTTTTTAGCAATAGAAGCATTGTCGCATAACCCTCTTTGCTAACTTGATTCGACTAGAGTGGTCTCCATAGAACCCTTCATCAGATTCCTTTAACAAATTGATCCCATCTTCAAGGCTTACACATATTAAGTAGGGGAGCGAATGCCCTTTCTTATAAAGTACCTTGTTCATAATAATAAAGGTTGGGGCTTGATGCTTGATCCTCCTAACATCTTGCCTTTTGATAGGTAACATTCCATTTAAGAGATAATTCACGATGGGAGTCATCCAGTTATTCTCATAGGGATAGTAAGTTTCAGATTGCATGGGTTCCTCAAAAGAGACTTCATCAGTATCCTTTTCCTTTTCTGCTTCTCTTGCTAAAGTTTGGGATTTAGTTGAAACTAGCTATTCTTTCCCAGGCTAGAGCATCTCTTGGTCGATGCCAGGTGTTTCTTGATATCCTACAGGGACAATTTGAGTTTCCGGAGCTCCTCTAAAGCTAGCCAACTTTTCCAAAAAGTCAGCTTGGAATTTCCCTCTAGAAATTTGTTGTATAGAGAAATCCTCAAACTGAGCAAGCATATTCAATATTTTCTTCAAGTACAGTGCTAATCGGGCATCCTTGGTTTGATAAGTTTTCTTTATCTGATTTACTATTAGTTATGAATCACTAAAGATCTCGATTCAGAGTATCTTTAACTCTAGGGCTAGGTTTAATACTGCTATCATTGATTCATACTCGGCCTTATTGTATGTTGCAGCGAACCCAAGTTTCATTGCATAGTGTAGACGGTTTGCGTCAGGGGTGATTATCACATATCCTGCCCCGGCTCCTTGCTCATTCGAAGCTCTATCGACAAATAGTTGTCATTGTAATGTCCCGTATTTTTACTGTATAATAATTAATTTATTTAATTATTTAATTAGTGATTTAGAGAATTAAATGGTTGTTTAATTAAATATTTAATTAATATAAATAATAGAATAATATATTTAATTTTGAAATAATCAGAAATAGCTGAAATGGTAATATTGTGTGAATTGTATAATTCAAAATATATATTTCAGTTAAAATTGAATTACGATAACGAATATATTATTTAAACGACGTTAGAACGTATAAATTATAATATAATTATAATCGAGCCCGTAATGACGCGGCAGTTCGTAATTTGGCGATTCGAACTTTAAATGAATATAAAGGGTCCGTTTTAAATCGGATTTCTGTGAAACAAGAAACGTTCGGAGCTGGTGAAGTGTATTTTTATAATGGAAGAGAAAAATCGGGATTTGGTCGGGTAGATTTTGATTTATGTCCAAATCAAATTTTCAAATAGTCGCTATGGAATTCCTTTATAATTTATAACGATTTATAAAAGGATTTCTATTTTTAATTGAATACCGATTTGACCTGGATTTGAAATATCGAGTTATAACTCCATATATATTTATTTTGGAGCTGTATGATATTCTATTGTGAATATATACGATAATATTTATTTATAAATATTTAATTGAATTATTTTTAAATATATTTATATTTAAATAGGGGCTATTTAGAGCTTTAGAAATAGCCAGTTTTGCAAACGAACTTCGTTTTCGACGAAACTAATTTGGTTGGATCCGTAATATTAAACTATTGTTAGATTTCAAGTTTCGTGATTTTTGGGGTCAGTGTGTGGCCGTACGGATTTTTAATATGAAAAACAGTCAGTATTTTGATGGCTAAAAATACGCTGTGTGAGCAAACGAAGTCGGAATTCGATGAAACCAGTTTCTTGGGTCCGTAATGACAAACTCTAATTGTATGTCCATTTTCATGATTTTTGGATATGGTATATGATTATAGGGATTTTAATGGATAAATAGAATCAACGGTTCATTAAAATTGAATATTAAATCGAATATTAAACTATTTAAAATCTACTATAAATACACCTCATTTCATTCTAACCCTAATTCCATTTGTTCGGTGGTCAAACGATGGCGCCGTATGTTTTTTTCTTTCAGTAAGAAATTTCGATCCTCTTAAAATCAAAATAAATCCAAAGAAAATTTCTAAAATCATTAAACAAGGATATAAGAACTTGTTTAAATCTCCTCTTCAATTCTATATGAGACTCGTTCAGTACAACTTTCATTTTTGCTCGCAAGAAATCACCCAGCGTAGGCTTAGGGTTAGCGCAATATTGAAATTTAGGCAATGATTCATGAAGTGGCTGTTATCTTTGGATTCCTGGCATCGATTGGAGTGGTGCGTACTATTTTGGTGGGATTCGATCACCAGAAGTGACGCAGTCGTCACTGTACAGGGGGGGGGGGGGCGTGAGGTCAAAGTCGCACGAGGAACGGGGCATGCGAACTGAGGGAAATTAGTATAGTTATGTCGAGTTTTTGATGAGGGATAATTTGGTGAAGACGAATCTGGATTTGGTGGAGAAATGAAGTATGATATGGCGTTTAAAGATCAGTCATGGAGCATCAGAAAGGGGAGTTGTGGGATCGGTTATCATCAGGTGGAAGAAGGATTTGTTAACGGGCTTAAGAGGGTAACAGGCTAGAATTTGAAAGGTTAAAGCCCAATTTGAAATTATATTCAAGTTTAATTTAAATTAAATAATATAAGAACTTGTATAGATCATAATGTCGCCATACATTATCAGAATTTGACGAAACAAGATCCATTGGGATCGTATGGACGAGAGCTACGCAATGAAACTGACTGGGAGTGAATTGGAGCTCGTGATAATTTACAACAAAATAAATTGTATGTCTGAATCAACTGATAATTAATCGTTATTTAAAGATAACTGTCCAATGTGAGTAAATCTCACTAACTCTGTACAGTTTCTATTTTATAAATATAATCTAGTAGTGATCAATGATGATTGATTGTTGTGTGTTGATTGTTTGGTTGAATTGTTGATGTATTGTTTGAAATTATAGATAACGATATATATAAATCGTTAATCAAACGTTGATTCTGTTTATCAAAATTTTTCATATTGAAATGAAATCGATGTTATTTATATTGTTTAACATCTATGGATGCAGGGAAACAGGTTGGAGGGATCCAACTGGATTCCTCAATGTTTATAATATTGTTTGTTTTCATATACTGTGACATATGATGTGATATATAATTTGTGATTGATTATGATGACACTGGTCATATTATTTGGTATTTTAAATACCATATGGAATACTAGAATGTAAAAAGGAAATTTTCAAGGTGAACATGAAAATGAAGGATTTATAGAAAATAAATAGAATTTTTATAAAAGGAAATATTTATAGAATAAATAGAATAATAAAAGGAATATTGGTTTAGAAAGTAAATAGAACTATAAAAGGGAAATATTTGGAAAATGAATAGAATTTTATAAAAAAAAGAATTTTACATTAGGAAGGTTTAGACCCGTGCTTCACACACGGGTGTAACATGATATTGATTTAAAGTAAATATTTTGCAAATAAAATATTATAAAGGAATTTGGGGTTTGAAGTAGGAATTTAAATGGAATTACTGAAATTAGAAACTGACTGGAAATTAGTTGAGTTGAATGGCTTTCTGGGTATCGATCTGATGTTGGTTTCGGCCTTCGGGGTTTATGCTTGGGAAGTTGTTCTCTTACTAATTTACAATTAGAGACTGATAGAGGTGGGAAGATATTGATGCGTGAATTAGAAATGGAAACGTTTTCCAAAGTTAATAACGTATATTTTCTAAAATTAGAAAATAAGGATTCGATGAATGTATGGAAACGAGAAATGGGGAAATGAATAAATATTGATTGATGATTGATTGATAGAATTTCCATTTGAAAATAATATCGTTGTTTGCACACATGTTTTTCTTTGATAGTTAAATCACCGACTATCAAAGTTTTTGACCATTTTTCCATCATCAATACGGAGAGACCGGGATCAGATTCATTATCTGAAAACCACTCCAAATGATATTCGCGTTGCGAATCAAATATGTTGAAGATAATTAAAATGGAGTTATGCAAGGGCTGTCCTGTTTATAGAATAGTGCCATCGGTCTGTCCAGTCCCTGGACGACCTGTATGGAAGAATGTCTGACGGAGTATATTTAATAGATCACGTAAGTTGATCTCTTCAAACGTATTTACGTTTGGTGGCGGAGAAATTCGTTTCTCTTAGCTGTATACCCATGGTATTTTTGAGGAAATCAATTTATGATTTGGCGGGTATGACGATGTGACATTCAAAGTGAATGAAGATGTGGATTGTAAAGGATACATTATGGCCTCTAGCCTCACAAGCAGAAATGGTATAAAATCGGGTAGGTCGCATGGCTAAGTGGTAGCTGCCAAGTAGGGTTATTATCACCTGATCTAGAGAAATTTCATTTACTTCTATAATCTATTTCGATGTTGTCCCTTTCGGGGAACGGTTGCTGATCCCAACCGTTGGTGATAATACATTCGGTACACTCAAGCGAAATGAGTGACCGGTCATGTTTAGCCAAGGTTGCAAGATGTTCTTGTTGAAGCCGGTGTATTCCTCTGTAGAGCTACACTATCGGAAGGTGGTGCATACCTTGCCAGTTGGAATTCATTACCCAATAAGCGCACACGGTTTTTGATTATATATTACATATATGGAACGTGAGATAAAAGTGTTTTGCTAGTTGATTATTTAGTTGTGATTGATTGACACTATAATAGTATCAAATGAGTTTGATATAAAGTTTATCATTTCATTCAAAAATATTTTGAAATGTTGAATCAAGTGTTTTGGATTCTCATAAGGGAAAAACCCGTTCCGTGTTATACGACGTGGTCTTATGAGATATCATGTATTTTCCCGAACTGTTTAAAAGTGTTTACTCACACCAGTCTCATGACTGACCCGGAGTTTATTTTGTTTGTTTAACCTAAACTCTTGGGTGCCCAATTTGTACGGGCAGTCAAGTAGTCGGGATTTACAGATATATTGAGAGTTTGGAGCAGAAGGCTTTAGGATTATGTAGCTATTGTTGTTTCCGCTGTATTGTAAGTGATGTACTCTGATAATGTTACTGTATACATATACTGATTTTATTTCAAAGATATGTATCTATTGTATATTGTTCGTTCCGCTGTGTGATTCGTGTTTACTTTGATGTTGTATGTTCTTCTTCTTCTATTCTAAGTTTCTATCTTATGTATTCTCACACTCTAACTTCTTTCATTAACTATCCGATATTTCCGACGCTTGATAGTCGACGTTGGGTTATATGTCGATTACTCAGGATCGCGAAAACCCGGGTCGTTATAATTGGTATCAGAGCAAAAGGTTAAGTAATTACTTTGGCTCTATGGCATAACTCAGTAGAAATGGTGTTAGCAATACCCTAGATTGAGTTTGAGTGTATATACGAGTGAACGTATTGGTAGATTTTATAAAAAAAGGTTTTGTATTGTGGATATTTATTGGTTGAGTTGTTTATGGATTCTGGTCGATCAGTTTGATCCACTATATCGGTAGGAGTTTCTAAACACTCGAATACGATGAACCGACATAGTATTTTTTATAAAGAGGGTAAATGAAATAATTTTGCCAAAATTATATTTTGATATAAAAGATTGATATTGAAATGATTATAATATATTAGATATATTGATTGTTATTATAATCGAATGAGATTATAAAAAGTGAAAGGTTAGATATAACTAATCAGAATTCATATTAATGTAAGATATATAAAGCAAGATGAATAAAATCTGAATTTAAATCAAAATTGGAATTTAAAATTTCGAAAACATGAAAAGTGTTTATAAATGGAATAGAATTAAATATATGGGAATTTTAAAATCTTGGGAGATTTTAAATTGTTTTACAAGCATTGTGAATGATATTTCGAAATGTATTTCAAAACGGAAGTGATTAGAAATGGCTTTGAAAGCGATATAGTATTGAAATCAATTCGATCGCTGGAAAATAAATTCTGATTATGAAGTTGACTATCATCGGTGTCCGTATTCGAGTTGTAAGTGACGGATTACTACCATAGATATTGTTTATGGAAATGTTCTGAGAAAACAAGTTGTTTTGATATTCTGAAATGAATATTTGATTTTTGAAAAGCAAAGTTGTTTAAAAACTCCCAGAAACGGATTGTTTGAATTAAAACAAATTAGATAGAAAGTTGTGAAACTAAATTAAAAATCAAGAATGGTACTTGAGATTGATAATGGAATTTGGATTGGATAAATGAATGGTTGTGTTGGAGATAAAAGTGATTGGAGTTTGGTTGGGATAACATTGGTACATGCAGAATTGGTAACAGGTGGGAATGACATAATGATATGCCCGACAAAAAGGTACCAGTTTATATTATATATGGGTTTGAGATTTTGATGAGCCAAATTGGCACGCCGCTTGGCTATTTAATTTTCTTTTGCATTGGAGAAGGCCTAGATAGGCGAGGTGTAGTTGTACCAATTGAGTCGTACAAAGGAGGTGCTGGCGAAATTTTTCAGAAATTTCGGGTGTTTGAAAATTTTCAGAATTTTTGAAAATTTTCGTTTATAGAAATGAATTAATATTTTTATTGGAATTACTTGATTCAGTTGAAACTGAAATTAAGAAGCGAACAAATAATTTTTAACCAGTTAATAGGGTTTTTTTTCTACCTTAGCAATTTCGAGGACGAAATTATTTTTAAGGGGGGAAGAATGTAATGTCCCGTATTTTTACGGTATAATAATTTAATTATTTAATTAGTGATTTAGAGAATTAAATGGCTGTTTAATTAAATAATATGGAATATTAATTAATTTAAATAATAGAATAATATGTTTAATTCTGAAATAATCAGAAATAGCTGAAATGGCAATATTGTGTGAATTGGACAATTCAAAATATATATTTCAGTTAAAATTGAATTACGATAACGAATATATTATTTAAATGACGTTAGAACGTATAAATTATAATTTAATTATAATCGAGCCCGTAATGGCGCGACAGTTCGTAATTTGGTGATTCGAACTTTAAATGGATATACAGGGTCCGTTTTAAATCGGATTTCTGTGAGACAAGAAACATTCGGAGTTGGTGAAGTATTTTTCTAATGGAAGAGAAAAATCAGGATTTTGTCGGGTAGATTCTGATTTATGTCCAAATCAAATTTTCAAATAGTAGCTATGGAGTTCCTTTATAATTTATAACGATTTATAAAAGGGAATCTATTTTTAATTGAATACCGATTTGACTTGGATTTGAAATATCGAGTTATAACTCCATTATATTTATTTTGGAGCTGTATGATATTCTATTGTGAATATATACGATAATATTTATTTATAAATATTTAATTTAATTATTTTTAAATATACTTATATTTAAATAGGGGTTATTTAGAGCTTTAAAATTAGCCAGTTTTGCAAACGAACTCCGTTTTCGACGAAACTAATTTGGTTGGATCCGTAATATTAATTTATTGTTAGATTTTAAGTTTCATGATTTTTGGGGTCAGTGTGTGGCCGTACGGATATTTAATGTGAAAAATAGTAAGTATTTTGATGGTTAAAAATATGTTGTGTGAGCAAACTGAGTCGGAATTCGATGAAACCAGTTTCGTTGGGTCCGTAATGACAAACTCTAGTTGTATGTCCATTTTCATGATTTTTTGATATCGTATATGATCATAGGGATTTTAAAGGATAAATAGAATCAATGGTTCATTAAAATTGAATACTAAATCGAATATTAAAATATTTAAAATATACTATAAATACACCTCATTTCATTCTAACCCTAATTCCATTTGTTCGGTGGTCAAACGAAAGCGCCGTATGTATTTTCTTTCAGCAAGAAATTTCGATCCTCTTAAAATCAAAATAAATCCATAGAAAATTTCTAAAATCTTTAAACAAGGATATATGAACTTGTTTAAATCTCCTCTTCAATTCTATATGAGTCTCATTTTGTTCGGCTTTCATTTTAGCTCGCATCAACCAGCGTAGGCTTAGGGTTAGCGCAATATTGAGATTTAGGCAATGATTCATGAAGTAGCTGTTATCTTTGGATTCCTGGCATCTATTGGAGTGGTGCGTAGAATTTTGGTAGGATTCGATCACCAGAAGTGACGCATTTGTCACTGTACATGGGGGAAGGGGGTGGGGGCGCGATGTCGAAGTCGCGCGAGGAAAGGGGCATGCAAACTGAGGAAATTGGTATGGTTGTGTCGAGTTTTTGATGAAGGATAATTTGGTGAAGACGAATCTGGATTTGGTGGAGAAATGAGGTAGGAGATGACATTTAAAGTTCGGTCATGGAGCATCAGAAAAGGGAGGTGCGGGATCAGTTATCATCGGGTGGAAGAAGTATTTGTTAACGGGCTTAAGGGGGTAACGGGCTGGAATTTAAAAGGTTAAAGCCCAATTTAAAATTATATTCAAGTTTAATTTAAATTAAATAATATACGAACTTGTATAGATCATAACGTCGCCATACATTATTAGAATTTGATGAAACAAGATCCATTGGGATCATATGGACGAGAGCTACGCAATGGAACTGACTGGGAGTGAATTGGAGCTCATGACAATTTACAGCAAACTGAATTGTGTGTCTGAGTCAACAGATAGCCAATCGTTATTTAACGATAACTGTCCAATATGAGTAAATCTCACTAACTCTGTATAGTTTATATATTATAAATATAATCTAGTAGTGATAAATGATGATTGATTGCTGTGTGTTGATTCTTTGGTTGAATTGTTGATGTATTGTTTGAAATTATAGATAACGATATATATAAATCGTTAATCAAACATTGATTCTGTTTATCAGAATATTTCATATTGAAATGAAATCGATGTTATTTATATTGTTTAACATCTGTGGATGCAGGGAAATAGGTTGGAGGGATCCAACTGGATTCCTCAATATTTATAATATTATTTGTTTTCATATACTGTGATATATAATCTGCGATTGATTATGATGACACTAGTCATGTTATTTGGTATTTTAAATACCATATGGAATACTGGAATGTAAAAAGGAAAATTTCAAAGTGAACACGAAAATGAAGGATTTATAGAAAATAAATAGAATTTTTATAAAAGGAAATATTTATAGAACAAATAGAATTATAAAAGGAATATTAATTAAGAAAGTAAATAGAACTATAAAAGGGAAATATTTGGAAAATGAATAGAGTTTTATAAGAAGAGAATTTTACATTAGGAAGGTTTAGACCCGTGCTTCGCTCATAGGTGTAACATGATATTGATTTAAAGTAAATATTTTGCAAATAAAATATTATAAAGGAATTTGGGGTTTGAAGTAGGAATTTAAATGGAATTGCTGAAATTAGAAATCGACAGGAAGTTAGTTGAGTTGAATGGCTTTCTGGGTATCGATCTGATGTTGGTTTTGGCCTTCGGAGTTTATGCTTGGGAAGTTATTCTCTTACTAATTTACAGTTAGAGACTGATAGAGGTGGGAAGATATTGATGCGTGAATCAGAAATGGAAACATTTTCCAAAGTTAATAACGTATATTTTCTAAAATTAGAAAATAAGGATTCGATGAATGTACGGAAACGAGAAATGGGGAAATGAATAAATATTGATTGATGATTGATCGATAGAATTTCCATTTGGAAATAATATCGTTGTTTGCACACATGTTTTTCTTTGATAGTTAAATCACCGACTATCAAAGTTTTTGACCATTTTTCCATCGTCAATACGGAGAGACAGGGATCAGATTCATTATCTGAAAACCACTCCGTTTGACATTAGCATTGCGAATCAAATATGATGAAGATAATTGAAGATGGAGTTATGCAAGGGCTATCCTGTTTACATAATAGTGCCTTCAGTCTGTCCAGTCCCAGGACGACCTGTATGGAAGAATGTCTGACGGAGTATATTTAATAGATTGCGTAAGTTGATCTCTTCAAATGTATTTACGTTTGGTGGCAGAGAAATTCGTTTCTCTTAGCTTTATACCCGTGGTATTTTTGGGGAAATCAATTTGTGATTTGGCGGGTATGACGATATGACATTCTAAGTGAATGAAGATGTGGTTTGTAAAGGATACGTTATGGCCTCTAGCCTCACAAGCGGAAATGGTATAAAATCAGGTAGGTCGCATGGCTAAGTGGTTAGCTGCCAAGTAGGGTGTATTGTCACCTGATCTAGAGAAATTTCATTTACTTCTATAATCTATCAATGCTGTCCCTTTCGGGAAATGGTTGCTGATCCCAACCGTTGGTGATAATACATATGGTACACTCAAGCGAAATGAGTCATTGGTCATGTTTAGCTTGGGTTGCAAGATGCTCTTGTTGAACCCGGTGTATTCCTCTCTAGAGATACACTGTCGGAAGGTGGTCCCATACCTTTCCAGTTGGAATTCTTTACCCAATAAGTGCCCACGGTTTTTGATTATATATTATATATGTGGAACGTGAGATGAAAGCGTTCTCCTAGTTGATTATTTAATTGTGATTGATATACACTATTATAATATCAAATGAGTTTGATATAAAGTTTATCATTTCGTTCAAAAATATTTTGAAATTTTGAATCAAGTATTTTGGATTCTCATAAGGGAAAAACCCGTTCCATGTTATACGGCGTGGTCTTGTGAGATATCGCTTATTTTCCCAAACTGTTTAAAAGTGTTTACTCACACCAGTCCCATGACTGACCCGGAGTTTATTTTGTTTTGTTTTCCCTAAACTCTTGGGTGCCTAATTTGTACGTGCAGTCAAGTAGTCGGGATTTACAGATATACTGAGCGTTTGGAGCAGGAGGCTTCAGGAATATGTAGCTATTATTATTTCCGCTGTATTGTAAGTGATTTATTCTGATAATGTTACTGTATACATATACTGGTTTTATTTCAAAGATACGTATCTATTATATATTGTTCGTTTCGCTGTGAGATTCATGTTTACTCTAATGTTGTATGTTCTTCTTCTTCTTCTATTCTAAGTTTCTATCTTATCTCTCACCCTCTAACTTCTTTCATTAACTATCTGGTATTTCCGATGCTTGATAGTCGACATTGGGTTATATGTCGATTACTTAGGATCGCGAAAACCCGGGTCATTACAGTCATTTAGGCTTAAGATAATTTTCCTTTGTTGATTTTTATTTAACAAAACTTGTGCATTCATTAACAAAGTCTGCTAGGGCCTGTCCTTTTATTACCGCTCATGGCTGGAACTCAATTTCATATTGACTAAACTCAGATCCCTATTTGACTAACCATGATGTTTCTGATTTACTGAAAACTTGTTTGAGTGGAAAGTTTGTCAGAACTTTGATGGGATATGCTTGAAAGTAACCTCTAAGTTTCTAAGCGGTAAGTATCAAATAGTAGGCTAACTTCTCTGTTATAGGATATCAGGTCTCTACGTCTTTTATCCTTCTGCTAACATAATAGATTGAGAATTGTATTCTATTGCTTTCCCTAATGAGAATCGAGATGATCACATATTCCAAATAACCATGTAAAGATATAGGTCTTCCCCACCTTCGGGGCTAGATAAAACTGGTGGTATTCCCAAATACCACTTCAGTTCTTGGAATGCCTCTCTACATTCCTCCCTCCATTCAAAATTCTTCTTTTTCTTAATTACGTCGAAGAAATGCACGCACTTATCACTATCTTTAGAAACGAATAGATTCAAGGCCGCTAATATCCCGTTTAAGCTCATGAATTCTTTTCTTATCTTTGGTTCATCCATATCCTTTATGGCTCTAATCTGGTCAGGACTAGCTTCAATCCCATATTCACTGACAGCATACCATAAGAATTTTCGAGACTTAACCCTAAAAGAGAATTTCTGTGGATTCAACTTCATATGGTATTCCCTTATGATGTTGAACATTTCTTCTGGATCCTCCAAATGATTTTCTGCCTCGTTAGATTTTACTAGCATGTCATTCACATATACTTTCATATTCCTCCCTGTTTGATCTCGGAACGTTCTGTTTACTAGTCTTTGATATGTAGGACCTGCATTTTTCAATCCAAAGGTCATTAACTTGTAACAATATGTACCTGAATCAGTAATGAAGCTTGTATGCTCTTCATCTGGCTTGAACATAAGGATTTGGTTATATCCTGAGTAGGCATCCATGATGTATATCAACTTATGTCCACTAAGTGTGTCAACTAACTGATCTATTCGAGGATGGGATAACATTCCTTTGGGCATGCCTTATTTAGGTTTTTGTAATTGATGCAAGTCCTCCACTTTCCGTTGGACTTTTTCACTAACACTGGATTATCTAACCATTTAGGATAAAAAATCGCTCGAATGAACCCATTCATAAGTAATTTCTTTACTTCTTAAAAGGCTTCCGATTTGTCCCTATTATACTGCCTTTTCTTTTGTCGGATAGGAGTTACGGAAGGGTTGATGTTCAGAGTGTAGCTCATAACAGATGGATTGATCCCTACTATACCTAAATGGGTTCATGCGAATATATGTTTATTATGGTGTAGGAACTAAATCATATATGTTTTCAATGGTCCTTCGAATTTTTCCTCTATTTTGATGGTCTTAACATTGCCAGTTGAATCCATGCTTATTTCCTCCAAATCTTCTATGGGTTTGATTCTTTCTATATCCCCTTGGGAATCCAATTCTGTTGTAATCTCTTCCTCCTCGGCTGAGTTTATCTCTTTAATCCTCTTTCATTCGCTTCCTAAAGGAGTATGCCTATTATCCATACACTTGTTAGTCCTATTGATTCTTATTTTAGCTTCGAATGTCAGATGTAGAAATTCGTCATCCAAAAGATGTAAAACTATAGAAAATTCGAAGTAAGCAAGATACTCCCTTTTATACCGATTAAGGGTGGAAAAGTACAATTCGCGGAAGCGGAATTGTTCCCACTAATTGTGCTCTAACCCTACTTAGCCAGGAACTCCATCATAAGTTATTTTAATGAAATGAAGTCATCTAGAGCTGGGCGGCTGAAGAAAGCATTGTATTAGGAAGGTTGGTCAATAAGTACAAAATGCTTCTTGAAGATTCTGCAAAGACGAGGCAATCCAACTTGGACCAACAACTTGATTTGCCCAATTGAAGTGGACCCTTTGTTGTTGAAACAGAGTACAGGTTCATTGCTAGGCTCTAGCCCCTATTCAAAAATTCCCATTCAATCAAAATCATGCTTAAAGATTACATTAATCGCACTCCCAATATCAACAAGAATCTTAGAGACCATTGAAAGCCTAATCATGCTGTTATCATGAGAGGGTCATTATGTGGATGGTGGACTCACTTTTTCATTTTGTTTGGTGGCACCACTAATTTGTGCATTTTGATGTTGTAGCGGGCATTTTTAGGTGATGTCTCTTCTTAAATAGAAAATATCCCCTCACGGGCCTCTCTTAGGTATCAGTTTTGAGCAGCTTGGCCATTCCCGACAGGATATGGCCCTCTATGGATCACATTTACTTGGTTTATTGGATGGCCTAGATTTAGCGGACCTTCTTCAACTAGGATCTCAACCGTGTTAGCTGAGACATTTTGATCTTCGTTGGTAGGCTGGGTTGTTTGCTGTTTATCCCGGACGAACTCGTTTAAGTTCCCTTCTAGAATAAGCTTTTGAATTATGCCCTTTAGCACCCTGCACTCATCAATCTTGTGCCCATTTGTCTTATGATACTCACAATACTTTCCTCAATTATATGGTTTTGGGTAGTTTTAAGCTTTGAAAGAAGCTAGAAAGTTGTAACCTCTCTTCGTTGCCATAGTATATATAAATGAGCTAGGCTTACACATGGCCACAAAGTTAGTGTTGAAATCTTCCCATTTCGACTTCTTTTAACCTCCGTAAAATCCAAACTTCCCTCCTTGAGGTTTTCGATTAAAGACAGGTTTCCTCTTCCTCACGGAGGCCAAACATCTTCTTTAAGTAGTCTAATTCATCCATGAGGAAGAATTTATATACCTAAATATGGAAATCATGCAAATCCTTGCATCCATGAAAATAAAGTTCTTTCCAAAACGCATTGTTCTATATTAACCCCGAATGAATGACGATGAGCATGTCATGGTTGTTCATGTCTTCTGTCTTCAGTGCTTCGAAATTAAACCTTTTTAGATAATCACCCAAAAGAATCCCCCTGCCTTTGCTTTATGTTGGTGATGATAGTGTATCCACAGTGGGGTCCTTGCAGATGCCGCATTATGTAGAGAACTCGTAAGATATTTGCTTCCAAAAATAAATGATATTTTCTGGATACTGATGATATGGCTTAGCGGCTACTCCTTTAATTGTCAATGGGAAAAATTGGCATCGAACAAGGCCTGAAGCATTGTAGAGATCCATTTGGTTGTCAAAAGCCATGAGATAGTCATATGGGTCAGTAATTCCCAAATACTTCATGGTAGGGATCTTCACGCGCGATGGTATTACAACATTCATGATTTCATGGTGAAAGGGGCCACGCTTTCATTGTCATTAACTAGTTCATCCAAAGTTCTCTTCTCTTTACTTTCAAGTAAATATTTTACATCTTTCCTCATCAGATCTTTGAGGTAAGCCTCTGTTTTTTCATAATCTGAACTTTTAGGATTGTACCATTTGGTAGCTGAGCTCTTAGATTGCTCCCTACTTTTGCTGCACTGATTTCCCTTATGTTCTTCTTCCAAAAGATTGGGTTTTTTCCTCTTGGAGGAAGTTGTATTAACTTTTCTGTTTCCTTTTGTTGTAGAACGGGTGTGTTTCATCCAGTAGATTCGACTTCTTCCCTTTGACTTGGCCTGGCATTCCTCGAAGATTGCAACAGATTCTGCATTTCAAGGAACTATTTCTCCAGATTCTTTATTTGATGGCATTTTTGTTCACATCATTTGAGTTTGGAGGCTGTGCTGGATTAGAGGTTCTGCCTACTTCATTGGTATTTAAGTTGAATGACGAAGTTATGTTTTCTTCAAGAGCAGCCTTAGGAACCATTGCTTCGCTTATAATGAAATCAGTGTTTGATCCGTGCTTTAAAGAGGAGAAATGGTGGTAGGAGATCACTTAGATTGAATTGGAGTGAAAATTAATGGTGTTTGGAGAAGATGAGATCCATTTGATATTGTATGAAGGTTGATTCATTCTTGGAAGCCATTAATGGAGTTTGAAGTGTTTGAGAGTAGTGGAGAAATGGTTTGGACAGCCCTTCGAGGTGGAGAAATCGGTCCTTTGAATGGTTGTGAAAAGGGTGTATTTATAGGAGAAGTTAGACCCACGTGGCAAAGCTGTAATTATAGCAAACAGGGTACGGGTCGCATGCTGGAGTATTTAAAGAAATGCCATCGGATAGCTGGTGAAATGCACTTTACAACTGATGCTAGTTGTTGCGTACACTGTAGTGCACGAACAGAAGTTGCTGCATAAGCATCCTTCCAAACTAGATGCGCGACCGACCTCTTCCCATATGAATGAGCGACCTCATATGATAAATAGGAGAAAACGACCCAATGTATACTAAACAGGAGCGCCCATACTGTAATGTACAAATGAGCTGTTCAAATGTATACTAAACGACCATGTGTAAAATGACACCCTATTTTACTGTCAAACGACCGAGTACCAAAATAAACAAGTGAGTTGCCTTTGTCCTTATCCGAACATGGGATTGGAAATTGCAAACAATGCCATCATCTCTTGTACACTTTTACTATACCATTTGGGGTACAAATATTACGCATTTGCCATTCATTTTCTTTGCTATTATAACACGCTGTTTGTGCATGTAATGCGTAACGCGTGAGCAAGTTTGTTGATAGACTGAACTTCATGCGTGCGACCAAGAATAAGTGAGAGATCCATTTTCCATGACATGTGAGCGCTCGACCCAACTTTGCTTTGCTATTGATCATGCCATGTTGTCTTGAACGACCAGGACATTCTTGTGCGAATGTGCATGGTGAATGGAACCTACGTGGCTGACGTGTAACTTATATTTAATATGTATGTTGGTACATACTAAAGTATCTGGACCATACATTGCATGTATTATATTGCTTTATGAGTTCATACGTTTTGTGCCACTATGGTTCATGTCATCTCCAGCTTGTCTTTACACGTAATGCACATCTTTTGGTTCATATAAATTATCATTATATAATTCTTTAATATATTCTACACGTGTCTTCAGGGTAGTGATCATGTGGGAGTATCTTGAAGTGCCCAACCAACTAGAAGTGTATACGCAAGTTCGACCAGGTGCACTTGGAGATGACCGATCACACTTTCTCTCCTGATCGATCAGATGCGTGAAGACCGTCCAGGTGGAGATAACGACCGATCAGCCATTCATATATTTGTCGCTGCTTCCTTTTTGTTTACGAGTACCGACCAGTAAACTGAGATGGTCGATCGTTCTAAAGTCATCATGACCAGCCGGTTTGTTTATAACCAACCGACCAGAGTGGTATGCGCATGACTGATTGCTTGGCTAGACGGTCGACGTACCAATTTATGAACTGCGTTAACAATGGTGTTAACATTCACCCCCTCGAAGCTTGTATTTCTTGCTTGTGAAAAATGCGGCTTCGAAATGAACATTGTTGTTGAAACTTTACATTGAGGTCCTATTATAGCCTTTTGTTTGTTGTGGCAGATCATACTTTGATTTCATATGCTTCATGTCACCTTTTCTGTAATTAAAACAAGCATTTGCACGATTTTGGATTTATACTCACCATCCACTATCCATATCGATACTGGATTAGTTAATGACTTATAACAAATTTTGTTTTGAATTAAATAAAGTGTTTGCATACGACTTGTTTTAATCAATGGTTTATGATTCGCCGAGTATTGTTTGTACAAACACGATATTCTAATTCAAATTCGCGTTAACGCTTGAAATCAGCTGATCGACTAAAGTCGATTGTGGATTTCAAACGTCATTGCTTTAACGAACGATATTTCTCATTTGGGGAATACATTTTTATGATTCGCTTTCTTTTCTCCTTCTTGAAGAAGTCTTGAATGGTTGTGCACCCGCCTAGGAGGCAATTATTAGCCCTCACTGTGGTAAAGGCTTTCATTGCTCAGTGTTTGTCTGCTTTTCCAATTAGTTCTGATATCGGAGATTCCATTGGATGCCTCTGCTATGGAGGAGTAGTTTATAATCTGCACGTTTCAGCACGATATGGTACTGCGAACCATTCGTCGATCGTTTTTTGTTAGTTGAAGCCTGGGCTTGTTCAATGACGTTGGCTATGTGCTTCAGCCTCCTATAGTTTAAAACAACCATGCTGGGCTTTCAATGGAATGTCAATATTGTGCCGTGTTACTGTATAGTTTGGCGTTGAAATCCGCAAACCCCACAGAGCTGAAATCCGCAGGAATCGTCTCGAATGCCTTTGGCTCGTTAGCAATGATCAAGACTTGGTTTTCGGCATGTTGATGACGAACGCATTGATGAGTAATGACGTTGCTATGTAGCACGAGTTTATCTACGTTGATTGATACTCGAATTCACACTTGCTATTATCGTTGCTTTGTTGATGCATAAATACTTCGAATTTTGGATTTAGAACTTTGTAAGCAGTGCACATCTTTTTGTTTGTAGCTCTTTAAAAAAGGATTCCATGTGCTAAGTGAATATCAGATAGCAGAATAGTGACGCAATATCGACTCAGTTTTACTGAAGAGTTTCTATTGGCATATGTGCTTATCCAGAGAACCTATAATGAGGAGCCATCGTGCGCATTTGGCAGCGAATTCGTTGTCGATTGCTCAAGATGACAATGGATTAGTCCAATAAACGAAAATAAATCATGAGAATATTGGCATATTTGACTGTGTTATCAATGTGAAGCTGCTTTTATCTGGGAGTTTATGACTTGATAGATACAGTTCACACTGGTAATACACTTAGTTTACTTATCGAAATGCTCGAGATTCGTTAGTTTCGGTTTTGGATCACGAATTTGAAGTATTGTCTTTTGAATTATTACTACATCAGGTTTAGTATTTATGGAAGGCATGCACCTGACAATTTATCCGAAGGAATTCTGAGTTTAGCCTGGCTCATATAATTATTAGTGATGCCCCAGCCAACATTTTTTGTGCTTTCGACCAATCCTCTTAAATGACCATGACCATAGGATGTAATGGCTTATGTGCATCACTTAATAAGTTATACTGGGCCAGCACTTTATATGTTGCTTTTGTGATATCCACCTCGAGAGCTTCGAACCTTGGAACTCGGATGTTGTGCAGTAACGAATCACCTCTTGCATTATTCCTGTATTTTCTCATATATTGACTTCCTCCGTACTCTAGGATGTTTTTTCGGTTATTGCAGCCTTGTGGAATTGTCATCCCTTGTGATGGTGTCTATCACCATGGACTATCCCAAGCTATAACTTTGAATTTTTACTTAACAATGGCTTGCCCCTAGCGCATGGTTATTGCTCAACCTCTTTTTTTTTTATAACTCATGTTAACATCGCTGATGGATATTAACTTTGATTCCTAGAGAAATGCTATCACTCTATGGGATTCGAGCTATGCCATATTAGCACAATCGCCCTTTGAGCATCGTTGGGTTTGAAGCAGAGTTCATCAGGTTTTTTGAGTTATATAGAATTAGAGTTTTGCAGACGAGGAAGCTTTCATGTTGAATGAATTCATTCTCGGAAGAGGTTTCTTTCAATGTAATTGAGTGATGTATTCATCCCTACTACTTTCTTAGGATTGCAATTGGTCGACGTTAACTAGCCAGATTCCCAAGGTTGTATCTCATTAGTGTAATGAGCATTATTGATGTATCGAGTATTATCGATTTTGTCAATTTTTCCTTTGTTGAGTGCGAGATTATTTTCCCTCATCCCAATATCGTGATGGGCCCATGGTGTGTTTTCTGAACATTGTCTGATCTTAATGTGGTCATGTTACTCTTTTACCATAGGTCGTCGCGAATTACCTGAGATGAATGTGATCAACCTTGCCAAATTTCCTTGATTTAGAATTTCGCACTAGAAGCTTCTAATTTGTTGGAAAACTCTTTCTGCTTTTTCCAGCTTATTTAGAGCTTATGAGCGTGCCGATATATTTAGGAACCTGGCTTAAATAGCTGATTATATGCTTAAATCTTTAAAGAATGTTGATGGATAAAATAGGACCAACATACTTCTTATGACAGAAGGATTTCTTCCTGAATCTGGGCTACTTGTACTTGCTCGATCCTTTCCCTCTAGGGGAATTCCTTCTACTTCCTGCTCTATGCCTAAAGCATTGGATGCCCTGGTCTTTGACGGAGATGTTGTATTGAAAAATTCCACCGAGGAGTGCTTTTTGAGAAAAATTCTTGGATCCTTCTATACCCTCGGCTAGGATTTTCCTTTTGTAAGCAAAAGAAGGTCTTGCAGATTGATTAATTTAACTATGCTCGATCGGCTTGAAGGGCTGCTGAGAATAGATTAGCCACGGAGCAGCACGTCAATGCTAGTTTGCGGGTAAGGACTGCTTCTCAGGAGTTAGAAGTTTTCTCTTTGAAAGCTTAGAATAATGGAGCTTGAATAAGAAAGAGATCAGACTCTTTTAGGCAAAACGACTACTGATCAAGCAATGGTCAAGCTTTAGCCGATGGCGATGCTACTTTATTTGGATTTTATAAACTCAGTGTCCTAGGACACGGCAGTTCACTGTTTATACAAAATAGCTTCCTCATCACTTTGGCTGAGGTTTGGAAGTAAATTCTTGCCAGTCTTGAAGGTTATGATAAGGATGCAAGTCAACTAACCGCTGCTCCATCACAGGTAAAGCCTGGAAAACTCATGCAACTTTTGCTTATGTTGTTGACTTCGTGTCCCTATGACTGATTTGTGACTCTGTGATGAAATTTTATTTTTCTTTGTTTGCATGGGACAGTGTTTTTGTTTGTTGTACTACCGCCTTTTATATAGCCTTGTTGTACTTTTATTTGTACACTACATGTTGCACTTGCATCACGGTACACTAGCATCACATCACGCTTTGTCGATTATGTGATCGTAACGGACTTATGCTATGTAAAATTAGCACTGTTTGTTTACTTTTGATGCTATGGTTATTCCCCCATACCAAAGTTCGTTACTATTTTATTAGGCTGGAAGCGATCATCATTTCAAAATTCTCTTAGTCATGGCTAGAATTCAGTTTAGTTGATCGATTCACGCCATTTTTCCGGTGCCCCTTTTTGAGGGGTTTTTATTTAATGTATTTAACCGTATTTATCGCTAACCTAGCAGTCCAAGCCCTTCGGAGATTAGGTTTAAATATGTGGGCCTTTAAAGGTATTCAACCTTATTTCTCGCTAACCTGGTGGCCCAGTTCCTTCAGATATTAGGTTTGAATGTGTGGTGTTATTGTTTTTGTTGTTTAGAATATATTCAACCCCATTTCTCGCTAACCCGGTGGTCCAAGTCCTTCGGAGATTGGGTTTGAATACTTGCCCCCCGGGGAGGTCTTGGGTTTTATGTTTTGATCCAATTTTGGCCCTGTCTGTTCTGATTAACTCAGAATCAATAGGACTTTGTTAGATACCCCCCTTTCGGCAACGATTTCTGTTACCCCCTTTCGGCTAGGATTTCTGTTACCCCCTTTCGGCTAGGATTTCTGTTACGCCCTTTCGGCTAGGATTTTTGTTAATGCTGGTCCTTCCAACTTGTTGCCAGTCCATCCAGCACTAGGACTAGGGCTTCCAGCCTTGGTTTTGTCGGTTCTTCTGACTTAATCTTCATCCCATGAGGTGGACGCTAGTTCTCTTATCGAGTTTTATCTCGCTTTAAAGAACTGGTGTCCTGCACCTAAGAAGGTGCCTCTTTAGTGGAACTTGCAATCTTTTTCTTGTTGGGTATTATGTTTGGTACCCCCGCTAAGGGAGGACTTTAGGTTTATTGCCCCAGCTTAGGGAGGACTTGGGATTAGTTGCCCCCACTTAGGGAGGACTTAGGATTAATTACCCCTGCTTAGGGAGGACTTGGGATTAATGCTGGTCCTTCCAGATTGTTGCCGGTCCTTCCGGCACTAGGACTGGTACTTACCGCCTAGATGTTGGTTTGCTGTGCCCGAGGGACTAGGTAGTTTTAGATTCTGTAACACCCCCACATCCATTAATGTCACTCACAAAGGGAATGCATTAACTTCCATTGAGCGTATTTAGTGTATAGAACAGAATATAACAAGACAGTTATAAATAATGGTACTTGAAAATTTTAAAACAACTTTTATTGCAGCGGAGAAATAGTTTGATTACAACAACTTCATAAACCAAGTACACTTAATATCCATCTTGATAAATAGTTTCAGAGTACATAAAATGAAAATCATAAACCCCAACACAAGTAGCCATAAAAGAGATGAGCTGAACTTTACTTTCAGCAATCCTAGCACTTCCAAAAGAGAGAGAGAGAGCGAGAAAGATATCCAAGATCAAGCTCCACTAGTACTAGTCCCACCCTGAGAACCTAGGGGGGAATAGGAAGAAAAGAGGCGAAAACAAGGGGGGTCAGACATAAAGTTCGACGAGTATAATAACTTTAACAATATAATTATTAAAGTAACTAGGATAAGGCATAAACTAGTAAGATAAGATATGACCATGAAACAAGTGGGCATGACAAAGCAAATAAGAGGAATATTATGGCGTTAATCTCGTTCCTAATCACTACAGGATAATTACTATACTGCACCAATGCTAATTACACCGCTCCATTAATAGTCACCCTAAAAGTTAATCCCGCCCACCGAACAAAATAATATTAATGGTAGTTTCGTGTACTCCTAGCTGTCTTCATAGGTGTCGTCTGCCCCTATCTCCGCTAGTCGTACCACCTACCCTCCCCATTCTAATTACAATGTTTATTCATAATATGGTAGTTATACTCCTAGCTGTCTTCATAGGTGCCGTCTGCTCCTATCTCCGCTAGTCGTATCCACTACCTTCCCCATTCGATCGGCTCCCTAACTCGTAGATACCCGTGCTGGTCCCACAGTGGGGTGTATCACTCCCCAAAGTTGCAACCCGATACCACTAAAGATGCACGGCTTATATCTACACGATGAAACAACGTCTTACCTACCGGCCCGGGCCCACGCACGCACATGACCCCGTTGGACTTGCGTTGCCACCGCTAACCCGTTTTGACCTCTTACAATCAAACCCAGTAAGCGTGTCCCATCCTCGACTTGGGTCGAGCTCACAAAGATACTAAATGGGTTACTGGTTAGAAAAGGGTCCCCACACAAGCTTTCCACCTATGCTTGGTCCCCACTAAGATTCCCCACTTAACCCCTTCTTATTCATGTCTTCTTATATGCTTTCAACTTGGTTAAGTGTTTATAATTATATCCCACATGTCCCCAATGTTATCCACTTAAAAAAGCAACATGTGTTATTGGTTAAGATTATCTTAACCCTACCCACTTATCAGATCGATATATTATTGGTTAAGTTGGTCTTAACCCCATCCACTTATATCTTATTGGTTAAGTTGGTCTTAACCCTATCCGCTTATCCAATCAATATATTATTATTGGTTAAGTTTGTCTCAACCCTATCCACTTATCAGATTAATAAATATATATATATATATATTATTGATTAAGCTGGTCTTAACTCTTCCCACTTATCAAATTATTGGTTAAGCTGGTCTTAACCCTACCCACTTATAAATTATTGGTTAAGCTAGTCTTAACCCTATCCACTTATCAAAATATTGGTTAAGCTGGTCTTAACCCTACCCACTTATATATTGTTGGTTAAGCTGGTCTTAACCCTATCCACTTACCATGTTTTACTTAGTTTATGATTAAGTACATCTTAGTTCACTGATACACTGGTTAAGAGAATAACTCCCTAAGTACCAACCCCAAAGACCGAAATCAGCATCAGATTGTTACTTAGAGAATCACTCACTCAACCAAACTTCTGTTTGTCATTCATATTTGTCTTTAATCAGCATTAATTAATTATTAAGGCACCTAATCATATTTCACATGCCACCCAAGGCACCCACTTAACCCCCTCATGTCCCACCACATGTTTATCTAGTTAAGTGTTACTCAATTTATTAGAACCTTAACCTTGTAAAGACCTCCCACATTAGACTGACATTTACGGTTGCTGGATTTGCCGGGCGGGTCCGTGCAGTCTTATAGCGCAAACGAGCCTAACCTCGTGTCTTTACAATTGTTACGCACTTAATTCGTGCCTTTGACCTCTCACATTAGACTGGCATTTGTGGCTGCTGGATTTGCTGGGCGGGTCCGGGCAGTCTGACACCACAAAAGAGTCTAACCTCGTGTCTTAGGCGGTTTATTATTACATATCTTTATTTAACCCCAAATTGGATTAATATCCCTATTCAAATTTGTCAATAAATTCCAAATTTATTTATGTCCATAATTGTCTCTTAAAATTATGTCCATAAATTCCTATTATACCAATTAATGTCTCAAATTAATTATGTGCCTTTTTAGGGCCATTTTACGCCAATTCACAATTTTATGTATATTCAATATTATCCCATCATGCCCACGCTATTCGTACATTTTCATATGACATATGTTAGACTCGCAAATAGTCTAATTTATAAAAAGAAAAACAACATCACATAACACATAAAATAGATCTAAGGATCATGACATAAACTTGCATATGAATTTCATTCAAACTAGCATATGGTAGGAAACTAGCATAGGTAATGGGCATAAACTTGCATAACTTATGTACTGCTATAGATCCAAACATAAAGGTGTGAACTTGCATATGGATCTAAACATAAAGGCGTGAACTTGCAAAAGGATCTAAACATAAAGATGTAATCTTTCATATAGATCTAAACATAAAGATGTAAACTTGCATATAGATCTAAACATGTAGATTAATGTCACATAAACTAGCATACGCATATACATGTTACACAAATATTTCAACAACCCAAACTTGTATAAGATTCATACATGTATATATGATCCAATCATCACAAACTTGCATAAGATATATGATTCAACTTGCATAAGATATATGATTCAACTTGCATAAAATTCACATAAGAACTAACATATGATCCAACACCACAAACATACATACAATTTACATCACATGATTCAAAATCATATTCTCATAATCCCAATTATATCTTATCATAATTAAATTAATGAATTATATTGTGAAAGCTATCATACTCACAATTAAAAAGAATAGTCTTGTCTTTCTGGGATCTTTATTCTGAAACTGAATTGCTCGCACTTGATGTAGACTTAGTTGTTATTAAGATTTGATTTGATTTTAATTCAAGCCTCTATCTTGCCTTAGGGTTGAAAGTGTATGGCGGCTACTCTAGGTTCTCCATTGATGGCATGGCGGCTCTTGGTATGAATTTGTGTGATTAGGGTTAGGGGTTTAGGGTGTTTTTATAGAAGATTAATTAATTAAGAGCCGTCAGATTAACCTAGGAATAACCAGAACCATTCAGATAGCCACCTAAGCCCTAGTGACTCAGCAATGACTCACTGTTCGGATCAGAACACTCCAGAAATCTGTGCAGGCTTTTAGCCCAACATGGACGCACTTGGTAGGTGAGCCAGTGAATTTTTGTACTGGCGCACTTCACAAGTGCGCCAGTGCATTCTGGCCATTTCCGGTTTTTCAGCCTAACTTCGTTCGTCCATATCTCCTTCATATGGTGTCCATTTTACACAAAATTGGACTCTATCTCAAGCAGAATTTTGAGATGAACGCAATGGCGCAACCCGTTTCCCTTAATTCCCATATTTGAAATTAAGTATTCTTTAATTTGTTAACTTTAATATTTAAAATTATGGGGTGTTACATTCTCCCCTCCTTAAAGGATTTCGCCCCCGAAATCTCCAAGTTAAGGAGAATGTATATCCTAACATCCAATCATCCATCTACTCAACCATCAAACACATGCATCCATTGTCCTTACAAGATTTCTAATGTTGTATGAACATATGCAAGAAGTGTGTGTATATGTTCCTTATCTAATACAAAATCAGGCGGTCTACTGATTCAGTTGACCTCCTTAATGCAAATCATGAAAGTGCCATGCGTCCATTATGTATGCGAAAGAATCCTATCGATACACATTATTTCTACATGTGTGCACAACCATTCATCAAAATGCAGCATCCATATGATAACACAACCATTATACATCCATTAATTTAAATATGCACACACATTTATATGCAATATGAAGGTGATTGAGCTCTAAGGTGTGTGTACATGCATCCATGAGAAACCACTAGCAACCACTTGCATCCATTTGCATCCATCAAACATAACATGTCTCAAACACATGTTTGCAACCATTGGGTTCTTCCTAACTAAAGATCGAAGATGTCATCGCAAAGATAATACTAAAAGATAGGACAAGTATCAACAAAGCGGTAGAAAAAGGAGAAAATAAAACATACCCTCTAAAAGGAAAGGGTACAACGTACGCATCTTATCTTCCGTTTCCCAAGTCGCGTCTCTTTGATCATCTCCCCATTGCACTTTGACTAACTTGACCTCTTTGTTGCGTAGCCTTTATACCTCCGACCCAAGGATGCATGTAGGAGCTCGTCTAATCGTGGCTTTTTACTCTACTTCCACTTCTCTAAGCATGTTCGGCTCCACTACTTCCTCGGTATCTTGTAACACTTCCGCAAATGCGACACGTGAAACACATCGTGAACACCACTAAGCTCGTTGCCTCTCCTCATGTCCCTCCAAAATCTAGGATACATAACCTCAAAAGATCTTCAAGGATTTTATTCACCCCTTTCTGTCTGTCTACCTGTCTGCGGATGATAAGCGATGCTCGTACTTGCCGCCTTTTGCATATAACATTTTCCTCTTGCATCGAAAACTGCTCCAAGCCCTGTCCCGCAAGCAGCGGTATATACAGTGGATGGCTTACTACCGTCTGGCAAAACTAAAACTGGAGCTGTCGTCAAAGCCCTCTTCAGACGTTGGAAAGTATCGTCACAGTCAATGTCCCAAGTAAAAGTCGAGTTCTTTTTCGTTAATCGAGTGAGAGGGGCTGATATCTTCGCGATGTCCTTAATGAACTTCCTATAGTAACCAGCCAGCCCTAAAAAGCTTCTTACTTCTGTTGCGTTCTTAGGAGTTTTCCAATCTTGGATTGTAACTACCTTAGCGGGATCCATAGCTATCCCTTCCTTAGAGACCACGTGTCCTAAGAACCTCACTTCTTTTCTCCAAAAATGGCACTTGGAGAACTTAGCTTTAAGTTGATGAGCTCGTAGGGTCTCTAATACTTTCCTAAGATGTAGGGCATGCTCTTCTTCATTTTTAGAGAAAACCAGAATATCGTCTACAAATACTACCACAAACTTGTTCAGAAACTCCCTAAACACCCTACTCATTAAGTCAACGAAGTATGAGGGTGCATTCATCAAACCAAAAGGCATGACGAGCCACTCGAAAAAACCGTCAGGAGTTCTAAATGCAGTCTTATCGATGCTATCTTCAGCCACCCTTAACCGATGAAACCCTGTAGCCAAATCTTGTTAAGAGAAAACTGAAGCACCCACCAATTGATCGAATAAATCGTCTATCCTCGACAATGGGTGCCTGTTCTTCTTTGTTAGCTTATTCAGCTCTCTATAGTCCACACACAATCTAAGTGAACCATCAGCTTTTGAAGCAAAAATGACTAGAGCACCCCACTCCGAAATACTTCTTCTTATGAACCCCTTCTCAAGCAATTCTTTCACTTGCTTACTGAGTTCTCTTCCCTCTCTCGGAGCCATGTGGCGCACTGGTAATGCAACTGGCTTTGCATTATCTACTAAGTATATTCGAAAGTTTATCTCATGCCTCGGGGGTAAACCTCGAACCTCATCGAATACGTCACTATATTCACGGACCACACGAACAGATTCCAAATCATCATTGGATGCGTCATGGGATTCTAGGTAGCTAAGCATTACTGGACCTCTAGGGTCACAAGAAATATCCAGGGTCTTTCCACAACAAGTCAACAATCTAACTACCCTTCTTTCACAATCTAGGATGGCCCCGTATCTAGTTAGCCAATCCATACCTAGAATCAAGCCGTAGCCCATGAAGCCAAGAACGAAGGCGTTACATTCAAACCCATCGCCCAAGATAGACACTCTTAAATCCCGACAAATCATAGAAAGATGAGCCGAACCACCAATAGGATTTGAAACTACTATGGGATCCGTAACTAAACTAGTATTTAGGTGCAGTGTTTCAACTAACGAAGCAGATATAAACGAGTGTGAAGCGCCAGAATTCAAACAAAGTTCGAACAGGATGATCAAAAAGAAAAAAAAAACAAACTTCCAACTAAGATATTTCTACCTCTATCAGGTATGCCAGCCGTGAGGGAACGCGTCTGCCCTCCAGAAGATCCTGTACTTTGTCCTTTTGCCCTTTGCTTCTTTGGACGATCCTAATAAGATGTCCTGCTTCTCCGTAACGATAACAACTAGTCTTCTCTTTCTTTCTAACGTCTTTATTTAAGTAGTCAAGTATTTCACAAGTGTGGCCCTTCCTTTTCTCTTGTCCCCTTGTTATCCTTATCGCCTTTCTTTGGATCTACTTTATCGTGTGTCCTTTCCATGTCTCTCCTACACATTCTCTGTTCGTGACCTCCTACCAAATGAAGCTTAGTTCTTCATTAACCAAGCAGCTAATTGAACCTTCCTCCCACCATCTACCTTAAAGGTACCGACAAGTCCTCAACTTCCTTCTAGCTTTGACAGACGTCCTAGTCACATGAAGTGGTTTTCCGCCCATCGTACGGAAGTTCTTACACATCTTAGAAAAAGCGTCTATACGTGGAGGAAGAAATTCAAAAAAAAAAGGAAAGAGGAAAAGATTCAAAACGGAGAATCGAAGGAAAGATATATGGCTCTTGGGGGTTATGTTTTTCAAAATAAACTTTTCTCTTGAAAATACTTTCCTTAAAACATACTTTTGAAAGTATTTCTTTAAAAAAATGGTTTGTGAAAAATAGTTTTTCAAAATTCATATCTGGTCTGGTAACCTTCAGCTATGATACCACGTGTAACACCCCACGTCCATTAATGTCACTCAAAAAGGGAATGCATTAACTTCCATGGAGCGTATTTAGTGTATAGAACAGAATATAACAAGACAGATATAAATAATGGTACTTGAAAATTTTAAAACAAGTTTTATTGCAGCGGAGAAATAGTTTGATTACAACAACTTCATAAACCAAGTACACTTAATATCCATCTTGATAAATTGTTTCAGAGTACATAAAATAAAAAGCATAAACCCCAACACAGGTAGCCATAAAAGAGATGAGCTCAACTTTACTTTTAGCAATCCAAGCACTTCCAAAAGAGAGAGAGAAAGAGATCCAAGATCAAGCTCTACTAGTCCTACTCTGAGAACTTGGGGGGGGGGGGAAGGAAGAAAAGAGGCGAAAACAAGAGGGGTCAGACATAAAGTCTGGCGAGTATAATAACTTTAACAATATAATTATTAAAGTAACTAGGATAAGGCATAAACTGGTAAGATAAGATATGACCATGAAACAAGTGGGCATGACAAAGAAAATTAGAGGAATATTCTGGCGTTAATCTCGTTCCTAATCACTATAGGATAATTACTATACTGCACCAATGCTAATTACACCGCACCATTACTAGTCACCCTAAAAGTTGATCCCGCCCACCGAACAAAATAATATTAATGGTAGTTTCGTGTACTCCTAGCTGTCTTCATAGGTGTCGTCTGCCCCTATCTCCGCTAGTCGTACCCCCACCCTCCCCATTCTAATTACAATGTTTATTCATAATATGGTAGTTATACTCCTAGTTGTCTTCATAGGTGTCGTCTGCTCCTATCTCCGCTAGTCGTACCCACTACCTTCCCCATTCGATCAGCTCCGTAACTCGTAGATACCCGTGCTGGTCCCACAGTGGGGTGTATCACTCCTCAAAGTGGCAACCCGATACCACTAAAGATGCACGGCTTATATCTACACGATGCAACAACGTCATACCTACCAGCCCGGGCCCACGCACGCACATGACCCCGTTGGACTTGCGTTGCCACCGCTAACCCGTTTTGACCTCTTACAATCAAAACCAGTAAGCGTGTCCCGTCCTCGACTTGGGTCGAGCTCACAAAGATACTAATTGGTTTACTGGTTTGAAAAGGGTCCCCACACAAGCTTTCCACCTATGCTTAGTCCCCACTATGATTCCTCACTTAACCCCTTATTATTCATGTCTTCTTACATGTTTTCAACTTGGTTAAGTGATTATAATTATATCCCACATGTCCCCCATGTTATCCACTTAACAAGTCAACATATGTTATTGGTTAAGCTTTTCTTAACCCTACCCGTTTATCAGATTGATATATTATTGGTTAAGCTGGTCTTAACCCAATCCACTTATATCTTATTGGTTAAGTTGATCTTAACCCTATCCGCTTATCCGATCAATATATTATTATTGGTTAAGTTTGTCTTAACCCTATCCACTTATCAGATTTATATATATATATATTATTGGTTAAGCTGGTCTTAACCCTTCCCACTTATCAAATTATTGGTTAAGCCGGTCTTAACCCTACCCACTTATATATTATTGGTTAAGCTGGTCTTAACCCTACCCACTTATCAAATTATTGGTTAAGTTGGTCTTAACCATACCCACTTATATATTATTGGTTAAGTTGGTCTTAACCCTATCCACTTACCATGTTTTAATTAGTTTATGTTTAAGTACATCTTAGTTCACAGATACATTAGTTAAGAGAATAACTCCCTAAGTACCAACCCCGAAGACCGAAATCAACATCAGATTGTTACTCAGAGAATCACTCACTCAACCAAACTTCTGTTTGTCATTCATATTTGTCTTTAATCAACATTAATTAATTATTAAGGCACCTAATCGTATTCCACATGCCATCCAAGGCACCCACTTAACCCCCCATGTCCCACCACATGTTTATCTGGTTAAGTGTTACTAATTTATTATAATCGTAACCTTGTAAAGACCTCCCACATTAGACTGACATTTGCGGTTACTGGATTTGCCGGGCGGGTCCGGGCAGCCTTATAGCGCAAACGAGCCTAACCTCGTGTCTTTACAATTGTTATGCATTTAATTCGTGCTTTGACCTCTCACATTAGACTGACATTTGTGGCTGCTGGATTTGCCGGGCGGGTCCGGGCAGTCTTACACCACAAAAGAGTTTAACCTCGTGTCTTAGGCGGTTTATTATTACACATCTTTATTTAACCCCAAATTGGATTAAAATCCCTATTCAAATTTGTCAATAAATTTCAAATTTATTATGTCCATAATTATCTCTTAAAATTATGTCCATAAACACCAATTATGCCAATTAATGTCTCAAATTAATTATATGCTTTTTTACGGCCATTTTATGCCAATTCACAATTTTATATATATTCAATATTATCCCATCATGCCCACGCTATTCGTACGTTTTCATATGACATATGTTAGACTAGCAAATAGTCTAACTTATAAAATGAAAAACAACATCACATAACCTATAAAATAGATCTAAGGATCATGACATAAACTTGCATATGAATTTCATTCAAACTAGCATATGATAGGAAACTAGCATAGGTAATGGGCATAAACTTGCATAACTTATATACTGCTATAGATCCAAACATAAAGGTGTGAACTTGCATATGGATCTAAACATAAAGGTGTGAACTTGCATAGGGATCTAAACATAAAGATGTAATATTTCATATAGATCTAAACATAAAGATGTAAACTTGCATATAGATCTAAACATGTAGATTAATGTCACATAAACTAGCATATGCATATACATGTTTCACAGATATTTCAACAACCCAAACTTGCATAAGATTCATACATGTATATATGATCCAATCATCACAAACTTGCATAAGATATATGATTCAACTTGCATAAGATATATGATTCAACTTGCATAAGATATATGATTCAACTTGCATAAGATATATGATTCAACTTGCATAAAATTCACGTAAGAACTAACTATGATCCAACACCACAAACATACATACAATTTACATCACATGATTCAAAATCATATTCTCATAATCCCAATTATATCTTGTCATAATTAAATTAATGAATTATTTTGTGAAAGCTATCATACTCACAATTAAAAAGAATAGTCTTGACTTTCTAGGATCTGTATTCTGAAACTGAATTGCTCGCCCTTGATGTAGACTTAGTTGTTATTAAGATTTGATTTGATTTTGATTCAAGCCTCTATCTTGCCTTAGGGTTGAAAGTGTATGGCGGCTACTCTAGGTTCTCCATGGACAGCATGGCAGCTCTTGGTATGAATTTGTGTGATTAGGGTTAGGGGTTTAGGGTGTTTTTATAGAAGATTAATTAATTAAGAGCCGTCGGATTAACCTAGGAATAACCAGAACCATTCAGATAGCCCCCTAAGCCCTAGTGACTCAGCAATGACTCACTGTTCGGATCAGAACACTCCAGAAATCTGTGCAGGCTTTTAGCCCGACATGGGCGCACTTGGCAGGTGTGCTAGTGCATTTTTGTACTGGCGCACTTCACAAGTGCGCCAGTGCATTCTGGCCTGTTTCCGATTTTTCTGCCTAACTTCATTCGTCCATATCTCCTTCATACGGTGTCCGTTTTATGCAAACTTGGACTCTATCTCAAGCAGAATTTCGAGACGAACGTAATGGCGCAACTCGTTTCCCTTAATTCCCACATTTGAAATTAAGTATTCTTTAATTTATTAACTTTAATATTTAAAATTACGGGGTGTTATAGATTCTCCAGAGTTCAAACTGGATATGTGCCCCTGCCTTACAGCAGCATGCTCCTCTCATGGTAAGAACTTTTGTAAGCTTTTCTGTGTGGAACTAATTGTTGGTGCGTTGTTCCGCAAAGTAGACAGTGGTTCTTTAACTAGATTCTCGTTTTAACGAGCGGTCTTGATTATAAAACCAGAGGCTTAGACCGCGTCTCTCATAAGGTATTTCCTTTGGTGAACTTGCGGAGGTGAAACTTCGCAACTTCTATTTCTCTATAGGGATTTCTAGATCCGTAAGGCTATTTTTCCAGAGTATTTGAGCGACCTTCCATTCTCTCCTAGGTTTGATTAGCTAAGCGAGAACTTCTTGCCATGGTATCGAGCTTTGGTGTCGCTACATTCTGTGCTGGAGTCTAGCTACCTTGATTCGATTGATCGATGAGAACGTTTTAGCATCCTTTGTTTTGATAGCATAGAGGCAAAACTGCTCTTTGTACTTTTTGGTCAGATCAGAGAACCGACCTATGGACTTAGGTGGTAGCTTCGTGAACTATAGTGACGCAACACCTTCTAAGTAGAGAGGAACATATGTGCATCTCGTCCATTGCCTTAACTGCATTCATTTGCCACTCATATCTGAATAAGAAATAGTTAGGATCAACAAGGCAGCCGTACGGAGGTAGGTTAGGAGAAGTGATCTTCTTTGGACATCATGCCTGAAGGATCCCTTCGTGAATGGAGTTCTACTAGGAGGGAAGTCCCATTCCTTTTTATCGTCATTGCAAGCTTGATTCTTCTTTATGATCTATTCTGTCATGTCTGTGGTACACTTGTTTTTAGTGTTGTATTGTTCCGCAGGGCCATTTTCGATTTCTTTACTGGATTGTTGCCTTGACAATACATCGTGGTTCAAGAATCGATGTTGTGCCTCTTGTGCGGGACTGGCAACATTTCGAGTATATCGATCAGAGTGGCTTCTAGCATGTGGCTTGGTGCCTTTGACGTTGTCTCCATCTTTGTCGTTCATCCAACCTCCAATATCGTCCTTATCATTGTGGTGATTATGATCAGAAGCTACTGAATCCGTGTTCTCTTCAAAGTTGACATGGATCTTTTGAGGAGAAGTGGGATTGGCTTGAGCGCTTAGAAGAAAATTCATTTCGTCCATGAGAGCCTGATTAACATCTATTAGAACTTTATTTGAAGTTTCCATTTGAAATGAGATCAATTTGGACAACACTAAGCTGCTTAGTGCATGGAGGTGGTGATGCGTCAACTTGCATAATCGAAGGTTGTCAATGATGTTGATGCAAGACCGAGAGATTGATTAGTCAACACGAATCCCATTCAACTTCGAATCAGACTTGAACCATGACACCATGACATGAGAACCTAGCTCCAGGTTATGCTTGATTGATCTTGAAGGGCCCTTTCCAGTTGGGTCCGAACACTCCTACCCCAGCCATTTCTCATTCCAAGACGAGATCTCCAACTCTGAATGTCCTCGGATGGATCCTCGTGTGGAAATTCATGGCTGTCATTGGATGAATTGATGTTTTCATATAAGGCTTGTGATTCAGTGATTCTTTAATGATATGAACGGCATGCTAGTCCCCACGTCTTGGCTCTTCACGACATAAGTGTGCCCTATGATCTGAATGACGTTTGAGGGAAGGGCCAATGTGGCATGTTCAATCTTCAAGTTATGAACTGTGCATTAGTGACGAACGACCTAGGCCTCAAGAGGTGTTCGACTCAACCAGGGTAGGTTTTGTAACACCCCGGATTTTTCCGTTAACAGTAAATTAACAAATTAAAGTATAATTAAATTGTAACAGAAAAATTAAGGGAAACGGACATCACCATTGCGTTCGTCTCGGAATTCTGCTTGAGATAGAGTCCGAGTTTGCGCAAAACGGATAACGTATGAAGAAGATATCTTTAATTTAAATATTACAGCAAAACATGAAAAAAGAGAAGTAAGGAGAGGACAATAATTATTATTATTCTAAGACTTATTAACAAAAGCCTCTGTAGCTCAGTTGGTTAAGGCATTGGATTTGTAGCATGGAGGTCGGGGGTTCGAACCCCGGCGGCGACATAATTTTTATCTCTGTTTTAGAGAGGGCCAACTGAGCATGCAAATACATGTACGTATACAAATTCAAATTTTGAAAGGATAAGAACGTACATATAAGGAAATAAAGAAAATATATGTATATATATGAGAATATATATATATATGCAAAAATATATGTATACAATAGATAAAATTCAAATAGATTAAAACAGCTCAATTTAAAGTTTAATTTTTGAAAATCGAACCCAGTCCCTCCTGGCTGGCCTGGTCTGTGTTTGGTCGAATTTCTGTGGGTTGCTTTGTCATTAGGGCTAGGTGGCAAGTTTTAATTGGTCTCTCTATCTAATGAATGGCTACGATCTAACCTAGCAACATCAATGGTTCTAATCAATTCCTAACCTCTATATAAACAACCCTAGACTAAACCCTAATCTATTCATTCAAATTAAGAGCATAGCCGCCATGTTGCTGAGGAACGACTAAGAGTAGCCGCCATCTAGAGAGAGAGGATTAGGGAGAAAGTTCTAAAGCCTAAAGCAATTCAAGCAACCTAAAGCTAATCAATTCAACAAAGGAATCATATCTCTTAATTAGAGAATTTGCCGCAACCATTGTAAGTAGAGTATTACTTTGGTATGAACAAATGATTGTGTAGATATGTATGCTTGAATTGTGGCAATGAAATTCGTATTTGTGCGATTTATATACTTTTGGATATTCTGAATTATGTCATTCAATTATAAAGAACTACATGCGGTAGTTCTATGCAAATATACGTTTGGAATATTGCGCAAATTATGTAGTCTATGTTGAAGCTACATGTATGTAGTTGATTGAAATTCATGCAAGTTTGGGGCTTTGTTATTATGCCATCATGATGTCTATTTTGTGCATAAGTCATTTTGCAAGTAATTGAGACAAGTTTGGTTGTTATAGTTCATATGAAACTATGTTGGAATTTTGACACCATAATCCATGTATTAAGTCATGCTTTTGCAAAACTTATGAATATGGCTAGGCTATGAATGATATTGGGCATAATTGAAATTCATGATTAAGTCTATCTTGTTTAAAAGAATTATATGATGACATATGTGAGACATGGCTAAGTTAGACACAAAAATCCCTTTTTTGCAAGTTAAAAGCAAACACCATGATTAGGAATATTTATGCATAAGTATACCATCGTTATGTGATTAAATTTAATTAAGTTGAACTATGCTTTTGTGTTAGTAACAAAGTATCCTCTTTGTAAACATGTAGAAACCATATGAACATGACTTGTTTATATTTATGCCATGAACAAATTTAACTATACCTATGCCATGTTTATACTAGAAGTATTTATGCCATGCTTATGTTTGACATTATACCATGTTTATGCTAGAAGTATTTATGCCATGCTTATGTTTGACATTATGCCATGTTTATGCTAGAAGTATTTATGCCATGCTTATGTTTGACATTATGCCATGTTTATGCTAGAAGTATTTATGCCATGCTTATGTTTGACATTATGCCATGTTTATGCTAGAAGTATTTATGCCATGCTTATGTTTGACATTATGCCATGTTTATGCTAGAAGTATTTATGCCATGCTTATGTTTGACATTATGCCATGTTTAAGCTAGAAGTATTTATGCCATGTTTGACATTATGCCATGTTTATGCTAAAAGTATTTATGCCATGCTTATGTTTGACATTATGCCTAAGTAAAAATATAGGTTCATGGGTCAATAATGATATCTCAATTACAAGTTCACATGCTTTGATTCATGTCACCTATGTTACCACTATGCAAGTACACCAGTTTCTATTATGTATTTCCAACGTCATATGCAAGTTCATGCGCTCACCTTCCCCTCTTTGTGTATGTAATCACTCTTTAAGCCTCCCCTTTTCGCATGGCTAAATTGGGCTTTAAAAGGCTAAGCCCAATATATATAAACGGACGTGTAAAACGGGGGAAAATAATGTTGGGTTAAAATTACTAATGAATGAAAACTAAAGTAGAAGGGCCCAAATTCAAGTATGGGTTGGGCCCATGATTGGTGTAACCTTTACACCATTAACTTAATAATGGGCCGCAAATATTTACATATAAGAAATAAAGAAGAATGACAAGATATATAAATGTAGAAAATACGATATGTTTAACCCGAGGTTGGATTGAGTTGTGATGTAAACCTGCCCGGAACCGCCCGGCTGTCCAGTAGTCACAACAATACCTATCCAATGTGGGAGGTTAAACATGGAGCCCAATAAGGACCCGAGGTTAGACTGAGTTGTGGCGTAAGACTGCCCGGAACCAACCGGCAACAGGCAGCCACAGCAATACCTGTCTAATGTGAGAGGTTAGGGCCTTAATAAGACAATTAAGGCTGAATCAGGATTGTTAGGATTAAGTGGACTAAGACTTAATCAAAATGGAACATGCTAAACTAAACGGACTGGTGGGGTTAGGTTAGAAAACACTTAACCAACTTAGCATGTTGGCTAGAGATAGAAAACCTAGTAACGGGGGACCCTTTTCAGCAGTAACCCTACACGGTGTATCATGATACCCTGAAACTAGGCAGGGTGGGGCACGATTACTGGGCTGATTGTAAGAGGTCAAAAAAAAATCGACGGCGGTGGTGTAGCAGTGTAGGTTCTAACGGAGTGCGGGCGTGCACACACTCCGGCGTAGAAAAATAAGGCACTGGACACCAGTAGCATACCTGTGCACTCTAAGGTTGTGTCGGGTTGCCACTATGGGACTTGATACACCCCATGGTGGGACCAGCATAGGTAACTACGACATCGGGGGCCGTAAGACACATGTAACTATGCGAGTAGGAGCCGATCATCATTGAATGGATCACATCACCCTGATTATGGGGTGCAAATTGGAAACTAGTTTATATGGGTTCAGAGATTAACATTGGGTACGATAGCATATTCGACCCTAGATAACTTAACCAAGTTCATAGTGTTTGCCCACTTCCTGTTTTACTTATCATACCCAGTTCTTTATTCATAGACAAAGTAGTACTAGACTTACTCAGGCTTTATATCTGACTCTATTTTTCTTTCGTCTTCTTTCTTCCGTTTCCCCCCCCCCCCCCCCCAGGTCCTCAGGGAGGGAACACAGCAGCCTGACCAGCCTCAACATCCAGCTTGAAGAAGAGAAATGTATTGCTTGGACTTTCCTGTTTTGAACTATGGCTTTGGACAATCCACTAAGGGGCTTTTGCAGTTTATCTATGTTTTATTTATGCTTCTTTAAATAATGTACTCAAGACAGATTATGAAAGTGTTATGTTATGGAAAGGATGTTGTTGTAACACGTATTTGACTTAATGAAATAAAGTTTGTTGTTCTTCCGCTGTTTTACAAATATGTGTTTTTATATCTGTCTTGTATATCTGTGACTTGTACTTATAAACCTCCACCAAAATTAGGGCATTCCCTTTGAGAGTGACCCTAACGGAGGTGGGGTGTTTCACTTGGTATCAGAGCATAGGTTTACCAGATAAGATAAAAAGTTTTGGAAATTTATTTTCAAAAAGGAAATTTAAAGAAGCATTTTTAAAAGATAAAAATATTATTTTATTTTAAAAAAGGCAAAGTCCACTCCCCAAAGCCATAGGTACTATCTCTTATCCTTCGTTTTGAATCTATCCCTTTTGTTTCAGCATGTCCGAAGATCTTAACTTGCCGGAAGGAGTACCAATACCTGGTTGGTTTAGACGATTCTTAGAAGCTAGGGCCACTCAACCAGGTCCTACCGTTCCTCCTCCCCCAGCTGCAGGGAATCATCCAGCTGCAGCAGCACCTCTTCCTCCACCTCCTCCACGAGGAAACGCGTTTGCTAAGATATGTAAGGATTTTAAAGCTATGGGAGGAAGGGATTTCCATGGAACTGAGTCCTTCGTAGCAGCTAGAAATTGGCTGAAGGAAACTGAGGATCTATTCATCATCTTTGAGGTAGAGGACAGACAAAAAGTACAATTGGCGGTGTGGCTATTGAAGGGCGAGGCTTCCTACTGGTGGGAAGTCACTAATGCTGAAAGACCAGTAGAAACATGGGAGGACTTTAGGGCAAGGTTTGAGACCAAATTTCTCTCAGATGCGGAAAGAAGTTTGCAGTTGGAGAAATTATTATTTCTTAAGCAAGGAGACAATACTGTTAGAGAGTATGTGAATCAGTTTGATGAGATGGCTAGGTTTGGGCTTGACCTAGTCAACACCCCGCACAAGAAGGCTCTCCGTTTCGTCAAAGGGTTAAATGAGCCATTACACAGTTTGGCCATGACACATATACCCATGGGGGCCACGTATGAAAGATTGGTGCAAATGGCATTGCTGAATGAGGAGGATAAGGGCAAGAAGGAGGCAAAGGCAGAAAGCTCTCAAGGGAAGAAAGAGGGTTTGCAGCCTAAGAAGACGGACTTTAAGAAAGGCGGGGAAGGCAACAAAGAGAAGAGGACGTGTAATTTCTGTGGCAAAGTGGGGCACTTAGTAAAGGACTACCGGAAAAAGAAGGCCAAGGAGAATGGTGGGTGCTTTTCTTGCGGTCAGACAGGCCACAGAGCTAAGGACTGCCCAAAGAAACGAGGGCAGGGGCAGGGGTCTGGATCCACTCCAGGGGCACAGGTTCATGTGCTGGAAGCGCCACCTTTGCAACAGCGAGGTACAAACACTTCTGTAGAAAGTGTAGTTTATCTTTATGATCACCCCGTTCGCACTTTATTTGATTCTGGCGCATCACACTCCTTTATCTGTCTGCTTTAGTAGAATCTCTGCACCTAAAAACTAGTATGGTAGAGGACCCCTTAATTGTTTCAAACCCAATTGGGGGCCCAGCTCATTTGTCTATGATCTGTTTGGATTTGAAAATTTCTATTCTAAGTGTAGAATTTGAATGTAGTGCCTTTGTTTTGGGCTTTGCGGGGTATGGTTTGATTTTGGGTATGGATTGGCTATCCAGTAATGGGGCCATCCTTGATTGTGAGAAAAGGGTTGTTAGGCTCCTAACCCAGCTCAGTAATACTTTGGAAATTTCTTGTAATCCCTCGTATGCGGTTATGCTTAGTTATCTTGAGTCGCTAGATGCCTCTGTTGAAAATTTGCAATCAGTTAGAGTGGTCCGGGAATATCCGGATGTCTTCGAAGAGGTGAAGGGCTTGCCTCCGAAGCGGGAAATAGACTTCCGCATATATCTTGTAGATAATGCAAAGCCCGTTGCGTTGCCCGTTAGACACATGGCTCCACGAGAAAGAAAAGAGCTCAGTAAACAGATTAAAGAGCTTCTAGAGAAGGGGTTCATTAGGTGGAGCATTTCAGAATAGGGCACTCCAGGAGTGTTCGCCACTAAGGCTGAAGGTTCATTTCACTTATGCATGAGTTGTAAAGAATCACCTTAGTAAGTACATTTGGCAACATAGTTGGACTTAGGAAGGGACTCCCTTGTGACCTAAAAGGGGTCCATCATGCTTAGTTTCCTAGAATCATATGTGGTGGTTGGGTTGATTAATTCTTTGGGTGTCAGTCTGATGTTGATTTCGGTCTTCGGGGCTGATGCTTAGAGAGTTCTTCTCCTAATCAATATATATGTGGCATAGATTTCCAGTTTTGACATTGCCTAATGGGCACAAAATTTTTACTTGCTTCTATCATTCGACTATACCTTTAGGTAGGACCATTTCCTATCATTGAGAAAATTTGGAAAATGACCTATAGATTAGAGCTACCCGAGAAATTGGCCGGAGTCCACAACGTTTTTCACGTTTCACATCTCCGAAAATGTCTACATGAGTCTGCTGAAGTGGTAGAGCCAAATATCCTCGAAGAGGCCGAAGTGGAACGCGAAGCAACCATAAGAAAAGTTCCAACCCGCATACTAGGAACGGAAGTGAAGAAGCTACGCAACCGCGAAGTCAAACTCGTCAAAGTTCAGTGGAGCGACGCCGAGGGAGACGCGACTTGGGAAACTGAAGCTAGAATACGCACTGCTTACCCTTTTCTTTTCGAGGGTACGTCCTTGATCTTTCTTTTTCCTTAAGTTGCGCTTTTATCTATCTTTTTAGGAATATCTCCTCGACCTTATCTTTTAGATAGAAACCTTTTGGATGAAAACATGTAATTGAAACATGTTATGTATGATGGTTGCAAGTGGTTGCAAGTGATTGCTAGTAGTTGCTCGTGGCTGCATATACACACACAATCTAGGTTTTAGATCGGCTCAGTCACTTCATATTGCATATGCATATATGTTTGCACTCGTATATGGTTGAATTGTAATGTGTTGTCATATGGATGTTGCATTTGTATGAAAGATTGTGCACCCATGTAGAATCATGAATAGGAAAAATCTGCATACATAATGGATACATGGCACTTACATGATTCGCATTAAGGAGGTCAACTGAATCAGTAGACCGCCTGATTTTGCATTAGATAAGTTCATGAACACACACACTTCGCATATGATCATGAAGCATTAGAAGTCTTTTAAGGACAATGGATTCTCGTGTTTGATGGATGAGTAGATGGATGATTGAATGTTAGGATTTACATTCTTCCTAAACTTGAAGATTTCGGGGACGAAATCCTTTTAAGTGGGGGAGAATGTAACACCCCGGATTTTTCCGTTAACAGTAAATTAACAAATTAAAGTATAATTAAATTGTAACAGAAAAATTAAGGGAAACGGACATCACCATTGCGTTCGTCTCGGAATTCTGCTTGAGATAGAGTCCGAGTTTGCGCAAAACGGATAACGTATGAAGAAGATATCTTTAATTTAAATATTACAGCAAAACATGAAAAAAGAGAAGTAAGGAGAGGACAATAATTATTATTATTCTAAGACTTATTAACAAAAGCCTCTGTAGCTCAGTTGGTTAAGGCATTGGATTTGTAGCATGGAGGTCGGGGGTTCGAACCCCGGCGGCGACATAATTTTTATCTCTGTTTTAGAGAGGGCCAACTGAGCATGCAAATACATGTACGTATACAAATTCAAATTTTGAAAGGATAAGAACGTACATATAAGGAAATAAAGAAAATATATGTATATATATGAGAATATATATATATATGCAAAAATATATGTATACAATAGATAAAATTCAAATAGACTAAAACAGCTCAATTTAAAGTTTAATTTTTGAAAATCGAACCCAGTCCCTCCTGGCTGGCCTGGTCTGTGTTTGGTCGAATTTCTGTGGGTTGCTTTGTCATTAGGGCTAGGTGGCAAGTTTTAATTGGTCTCTCTATCTAATGAATGGCTACGATCTAACCTAGCAACATCAATGGTTCTAATCAATTCCTAACCTCTATATAAACAACCCTAGACTAAACCCTAATCTATTCATTCAAATTAAGAGCATAGCCGCCATGTTGCTGAGGAACGACTAAGAGTAGCCGCCATCTAGAGAGAGAGGATTAGGGAGAAAGTTCGAAAGCCTAAAGCAATTCAAGCAACCTAAAGCTAATCAATTCAACAAAGGAATCATATCTCTTAATTAGAGAATTTGCCGCAACCATTGTAAGTAGAGTATTACTTTGGTATGAACAAATGATTGTGTAGATATGTATGCTTGAATTGTGGCAATGAAATTCGTATTTGTGCAATTTATATACTTTTGGATATTCTGAATTATGTCATTCAATTATAAAGAACTACATGCGGTAGTTCTATGCAAATATACGTTTTGAATATTGCGCAAATTATGTAGTCTATGTTGAAGCTACATGTATGTAGTTGATTGAAATTCATGCAAGTTTGGGGCTTTGTTATTATGCCATCATGATGTCTATTTTGTGCATAAGTCATTTTGCAAGTAATTGAGACAAGTTTGGTTGTTATAGTTCATATGAAACTATGTTGGAATTTTGACACCATAATCCATGTATTAAGTCATGCTTTTGCAAAACTTATGAATATGGCTAGGCTATGAATGATATTGGGCATAATTGAAATTCATGATTAAGTCTATCTTGTTTAAAAGAATTATATGATGACATATGTGAGACATGGCTAAGTTAGACACAAAAATCCCTTTTTTGCAAGTTAAAAGCAAACACCATGATTAGGAATATTTATGCATAAGTATACCATCGTTATGTGATTAAATTTAATTAAGTTGAACTATGCTTTTGTGTTAGTAACAAAGTATCCTCTTTGTAAACATGTAGAAACCATATGAACATGACTTGTTTATATTTATGCCATGAACAAATTTAACTATACCTATGCCATGTTTATGCTAGAAGTATTTATGCCATGCTTATGTTTGACATTATGCCATGTTTATGCTAGAAGTATTTATGCCATGCTTATGTTTGACATTATGCCATGTTTATGCTAGAAGTATTTATGCCATGCTTATGTTTGACATTATGCCATGTTTATGCTAGAAGTATTTATGCCATGCTTATGTTTGACATTATGCCATGTTTATGCTAGAAGTATTTATGCCATGTTTGACATTATGCCATGTTTATGCTAAAAGTATTTATGCCATGCTTATGTTTGACATTATGCCTAAGTAAAAATATAGGTTCATGGGTCAATAATGATATCTCAATTACAAGTTCACATGCTTTGATTCATGTCACCTATGTTACCACTATGCAAGTACACCAGTTTCTATTATGTATTTCCAACGTCATATGCAAGTTCATGCGCTCACCTTCCCCTCTTTGTGTATGTAATCACGCTTTAAGCCTCCCCTTTTCGCATGGCTAAATTGGGCTTTAAAAGGCTAAGCCCAATATATATAAACGGACGTGTAAAACGGGGGAAAATAATGTTGGGTTAAAATTACTAATGAATGAAAACTAAAGTAGAAGGGCCCAAATTCAAGTATGGGTTGGGCCCATGATTGGTGTAACCTTTACACCATTAACTTAATAATGGGCCGCAAATATTTACATATAAGAAATAAAGAAGAATGACAAGATATATAAATGTAGAAAATACGATATGTTTAACCCGAGGTTGGATTGAGTTGTGATGTAAACCTGCCCGGAACCGCCCGGCTGTCCAGTAGTCACAACAATACCTATCCAATGTGGGAGGTTAAACATGGAGCCCAATAAGGACCCGAGGTTAGACTGAGTTGTGGCGTAAGACTGCCCGGAACCAACCGGCAACAGGCAGCCACAGCAATACCTGTCTAATGTGAGAGGTTAGGGCCTTAATAAGACAATTAAGGCTGAATCAGGATTGTTAGGATTAAGTGGACTAAGACTTAATCAAAATGGAACATGCTAAACTAAACGGACTGGTGGGGTTAGGTTAGAAAACACTTAACCAACTTAGCATGTTGGCTAGAGATAGAAAACCTAGTAACGGGGGACCCTTTTCAGCAGTAACCCTACACGGTGTATCATGATACCCTGAAACTAGGCAGGGTGGGGCACGATTACTGGGCTGATTGTAAGAGGTCAAAAAAAAATCGACGGCGGTGGTGTAGCAGTGTAGGTTCTAACGGAGTGCGGGCGTGCACACACTCCGGCGCAGAAAAATAAGGCACTGGACACCAGTAGCATACCTGTGCACTCTAAGGTTGTGTCGGGTTGCCACTATGGGACTTGATACACCCCATGGTGGGACCAGCATAGGTAACTACGACATCGGGGGCCGTAAGACACATGTAACTATGCGAGTAGGAGCCGATCATCATTGAATGGATCACATCACCCTGATTATGGGGTGCAAATTGGAAACTAGTTTATATGGGTTCAGAGATTAACATGGGGTACGATAGCATATTCGACCCTAGATAACTTAACCAAGTTCATAGTGTTTGCCCACTTCCTGTTTTACTTATCATACCCAGTTCTTTATTCATAGACAAAGTAGTACTAGACTTACTCAGGCTTTATGTCTGACTCTATTTTTCTTTCGTCTTCTTTCTTCCGTTTTCCCCCCCAGGTCCTCAGGGAGGGAACACAGCAGCTTGACCAGCCTCAACATCCAGCTTGAAGAAGAGAAATGTATTGCTTGGACTTTCCTGTTTTGAACTATGGCTTTGGACAATCCACTAAGGGGCTTTTGCAGTTTATCTATGTTTTATTTATGCTTCTTTAAATAATGTACTCAAGACAGATTATGAAAGTGTTATGTTATGGAAAGGATGTTGTTGTAACACGTATTTGACTTAATGAAATAAAGTTTGTTGTTCTTCCGCTGTTTTACAAATATGTGTTTTTATATCTGTCTTTTATATCTGTGACTTGTACTTATAAACCTCCACCAAAATTAGGGCATTCCCTTTGAGAGTGACCCTAACGGAGGTGGGGTGTTTCAGGTTTGTTGTTTGCATGACCAGCCAGAACTTGGTGATGCATGACCAGAAGCGCACGACCGGTCTGAAGAGGCTTGTACGAATGATCTAAAATTCATGCACGTCGGATATTGCCAGGTGTCTTCAGATGTGAATGACCTATAGTTGGGAGGTAGTGAGCGAGCGAGCCATGACCGTCGTCCCATGCATGGTTGTACTGGTTGAGTGATTAACATGGAGGTAGTGAAGTTCTGCTTCCTTTTGTCATGAGAAATGTGTTTATATCCGCGTGGAACTACCGTGATCTCTGTTTGTTTTATGAGCAGACAGCCTATTTGGCTTCCATGTGCCCATTTTTGGTTGTACACTTTATGGTATGTGCCACCACATTAATCCACACGCTAAATAGTGCTGAAGTGAACAATGTAGGCTACGGGAATTAGATGCTCGAGGCACGACATGGAGACATTTGAATAACAACATGGATATGGCAATTTGAACGACGACGTCATGACTTTGGCACTGTGCGCGGAATGAATGGTTCGACGCCTTAACTGATTCTCACAACTTGGATGGCCATTATTTTGGATAAGGCTTTGAATTTGGAAGAGAGTTCGTCGATTGGCCTAGATCTTAGACTTGTAGAATCTATGGTAGAAGTAGGCTAAGAACTTCAATGCAAGGCTCTTGAACTTGTGAGAAGTGTGAGAGAAGGAAGTGCGAATGTAGCCCCATAGTGGGTGCCAAATGTTTGAATCAAGAATGGTTCAAACAACAAAGGTGTGAAATCACGCTTCACCAAATGGCATGCAAAATAAAAATGGGGCCACAAACACAAATGAAAGTAAAAAAGATAGAAAACACAAGAATTTTTATAGTGGTTCGATCTAGGGAAGATCTACGTCCACTTTTGAAGTGATTTTCATTATCATGGAGAAATTTACGTAGATCATCATCTCATACATCTCTCTTGTCACACCTGTTCACTCTCTTTTATGATGATTTCCCACTTTTACTCTCTTTCTGCTTAAGATCTCACTTGGATTCGAGAAGGAACGGATTAAATCTTATGATTAGATAATCTTCCTTGATTCCATCATGAAATTAGTGTTTGATCTGTGCTTTAAAGAGGATAAATGGCGGTAGGAGATCACTTAGATTGAGTTGGAGTGAAAATTATTAATGTTTGGAGAAGATGAGATCCATTTAATATTGCACAAAGGTTGATTCATCCTTTAAAGCCATTAATGGAGTTTGAAGTGTTTGAGGGTGGTGGAGAAATGGTTTGGACAGCCCTTCAAGGTGGAGAAATCGGTCCTTTAAATGGTTGTGAAAGGGGGTATTTAAAGGAGAAGTTAGACCCGGGTGGCAAAGCTGTAATTATAGCAAACAGGGTACGGGTCACACGCAGGAGTGTTTATAGAAATACCATCGGACAGCTAGTGAAATGCACTTTACAGTTGGTGGTAGCTATTGTGTACACTGTAGTGCACGAACAGAAGTTGTTGCGTAAGCATCCTTCCAAACTATATGCGTGAGTGACCTCTTCCCATATGAATGAGCGACCTCATATGATAAATAGGAGCGAACGACCTTATGTATATTAACAGGAGCGAACGTATTGGAATGTACGAACGAGCAGTTCAAATGTATAATGAACGACCATGTGTAAAATGACACCTCTTTTTACTACTGAACGACGGAGTTCCATAATAAACAAGTGAGTTGCCTTTGTCTTTATCCGAACATGGGATTGGAAATCGCAAACAATACCATCGCCTCTTATACACTTTTACTGTACCATTTGGGGTACAAATATTACACATTTTCCATTCATTTTCTTTGCTATTATAACATGTTGTTTGCGCATGTAATGCGTAACGCGCGAGCAGGTATGTTGACAGACCGAACTTCATGCGTGCGACCAAGAACAAGTGAGCGATCCATTTTCCATGACACGTGAGCGCTCGACCTCCCTTTGCTTGCTACTAATCATGCCCAGTTGTCTTAAACGACCAGGACATTCTTGTGCGAGTGTGCATGGTGAATGGAACCTACGTGGCTGACGTGTAACTTATATTTAATATGTATGTTGGTACATACTAAAGGATTTGGACCATACATTGCATGTATTATATTGCTTCATGCATTCATATGTTTTGTGCCATTATGGTTCATGTCATTTCCAGCTTGTCTTTGCACGTTATGCAAATCTTTCAATTCATTTAAATTATAATTACAGAATTCTTTAATACATTCTACATGTGTCTTTAGGGTAATGATTCATGTGGGAGTATCTTGAAGTGCCCAACCAACTAGAAGTGTATACGCAAGACCAACCAGGTGCGCTTGGCGCTGACCGATCATACTTTCTCTCCAGATCGATCAAATGTGTGAAGACCATCCAGGTGGAGATAATGACCGGTCAGCTATTCACATATTTGGCGCTGCTTCCTTATTGTTTAAGAGTATCGACCGGTAAACTGAGATGATCGATCGTTCTAAAGTCATCGTGACCGACCGGGTTGTTAATAACCGATCAACCAGTGTGGTGTGCACATGACTAATCGCTTAGCTTGATGGTCGACGTAATAATTTATGAACTACATTAACAACGGCGTTAACAATTGTGGAATGAGAAAAGTCCCCTAAAATGTTACCCCTAGGGTTTTATTTATAGACAAATCGGGCCCCCTTGTGTCATTTTCACATCAGAAGCCCCTTTCAGATGCGGTAGCATGGTGTCGGCCGCTTCACATCTTTCGGTTCCGGTTGTCTTGGTTTCGGCCACCTTTCTTTCTTTTCAACATTTTATTTGGACTTAACTTTGATTTCGGTGTGCCGATCTTAGCGTTAAGAGCCTAATTTGGAACTGCTTCTTCATAATGTACTAAGACCAAGTTAGTTGGCGTAGATAGCATTAGGAGATGCTTTCAGCTTTCGGCTTTCGGTGATGAGTTCCAGTTTCAAGTTCTCATAGTTTTTGCTCTTGTGCTTTAGCTTCTCATGACTTTAAAACCTTTTCCTCTTTTGGTCTCGACACTAAGTAAATTATTATGGATAGCTCTTCTTCTCTTAATCTTTGGTTTACTTTCGATGAGTCCTTGATATTGGATTCGGTCTTCTGGAAGCATGCTTTTGGTACATTTGCTGATGGCCTTAGATGTTGTGTCTCAGTGTTCGACAAGCCTTGACTCTGACAGCTAGCTTTCAGAGTGTTATCCTTAACTTTAACATCTTTATCCCCTTCTGTATCGACACAAAGTTAATTAGTCCCGATAGAACTTCGTTTCACTCTGCCTCACTTGATGCTTCTTGTCGTGTTCCGGGAAATATAGGATTCTCTCCCGGTTTCGAGTTTCGGGTCTCGGGTCTTGGGTTATAGGCTTCCGGCTCTTGTCGTTCATTGCTTGTCTCCAATTTCACGCGTTGTGCTTTCGGAACTGAGCCCATGTTGATGTCCTTTAGTGTTGGCATTGCTTTTTTACTGTTACCTTTCTTATTGGTACCAAGCTTTTCTCCCTTATGTTGGTGCCAATGTCCTATAGACCAAATCACCTCTTTTATTCTTCCAGCTTTACCCTGATGTTAACTCCATGCTTTCGAATAATTCTTTTGAGCTGGTTGCGGTTCGATACCCCTTTATCGAAAACAGGTTTCAGTGTTGAATTTGGTAGTAACATTCCCCCTTGTGAAGGGATATTTTCGACTTTTCAAGTCAAGCCTTTTGATTGCCACCCTTTCTTGCCTACAAATACTTGCATCATTTCCGTTTTTTGTTTCCTTTACATCCTTCCTCATCTTCCTGCATTTCAAAATTTTCTGTCGCAAGCATCATTTTTTTTTTTTTTAGTATTCAATCGAAGTAAGGTATCTTCTTCATTATGAAATTATTTGGAATGCTTTCATTGATTTAATTTTGCAAGCACCCTTCATATATTGCAATAACTCTACTTACACAATTTGGATTCATGCATTTCAATCTCTCTTGTTTAGCTTTGGTTTTTGGTGACTCGAGGGAGTTGTTAATGTGCACTGAATCCATTGTGTGATTAAGTTCCCATTTTTCTATCAAATAACCTCACTTGATTGAGGAAATCGATGTAAATCGGTTTCATCATCAATATGAGTTGGTTGATAGTTCAATTGGGCACTTTTATCAATCCTTATCCTTTCGAAAGCATATACTTCAGGCTTGATGCGAATGTTGTTTCTTCGGAAGTTCTTTCAGAAGGATAAAATTGTTATTTGTTTTGAAGTCATATTATTTTGATTTAGGAAAAGAAATAGATCGCACCTGGTATTATGGGAAAGAAAATTTTTGCAGCTAAACATGCTAATAACCCCATCTTGCTACTTGACTCTTCTCCTTCGAAGAAAATCGGGGCTACCGAAAAACTAATTACCTTAAAAGAGGAGGTTAATCCCATTCTACGAGATTTTAATATTTCTGGTGTGGAAGACATTCCTCCGTGCAAGATTGATACTACTGCATCTTCTCCAAAAGGAATTTTTGCTTATTCCGCTATCCATATTTCGCATAGAGGTTTTGTCCCTTTTCCGGCCTTTATCACTCGATTTCTACAATATCCAAAAATTGCTCCTATATAGCTTTCCCCCAACACTTATACCTATCTTTTGGCCTTGAACTTCTGTCTCTAGAGTCGGGAAACCCTTCCTTAAGTCCTTCCCTTCTTGATTACCTAGTTCGTCCTTCCAAGCTAAATGAGCTAAACCACCAAATTTTCCATGCGAACCCCACAAAAAAGCTATTATCTGCACAGTGAGATTTAGGGTCGGGAGACCCAGTTTTTCTTTATACGATGTCCTTCTGGTATCTCTGGAAAATTCAACACTCCAAGTATGGAGTTTGAGTGATTCCTTTATCTGTTTTCCTTAACCTTTTTGCTCATACCAATTTGTTTATTCCTCATTTTCCTTTGTGCAGGCGCAACCCCTAAGCTTCCAAGCTTTGTGGACAAGGAGGTAGTGGATCTTCTTGCTGCTGCTTCTGAAAAAATGGGCAACCGATCTTCATTGCTGACCTCTAGTGTCCTTCGCAAATATTCTATCTTGCCAAATGATCAACACAAAATTGGGCAACCTCCATTGATTTCTCCTCATTAAAAATCCAATCATTGTTGCTGGGGAATGACGCTCCTTTTTCCTCCAATTCTCCTATATTCCATAGTGCTTTAGGCGCGTAGTTTACCTAGACCATTCAAATCTTAATAGCAGTTTATCTTCTCTTTATTGACTTATCCTATTTGTAATACATTAGGCGTCATTTGCTCTGAATCCAGTAAGATTGCTTTGTCTTCTTTGGTTCTTAAGGCAAAGTCCTCTTCCTTAAGGAGCGCTTTATATAAATCAAGGGAAGTTGTCAAAAGATAACTTGTGTACGTGATTTTTCGAGGAAGCTCCTTCTAAGAAACTCAATGGTATTTTGAACTGCACTCCTTGTGCAAACGTGAATGCCGATTCGCCTACAACACCCTCTCCGAAGGTAGCCTGCCAAAATGATACCTATCTATCTGAGACCCACTAGCACAAAACAGTCTTGTTGGTTCAACTTGTTTGCATCGGTTGTTGTAAGAACAGATGCAAACAATGTTATTTGCATTGCTTTTATTAAATTGGCAATGCAATTTTGACAAAAAAACCAATAGACTAGGCAAAAATCTACATTCTTTGTTTTTTAAAAAATCTATGCAATTTATGATAGCAAATGGTAGCACCTATTAGATTAGCATCGGCTTTTTCTTAACCGATTCAAAACCGATGCAATTTAAATAAGGCGGGTTAAATAAAATTTGGCGAATCGGGTCAAATTTCAATTGATCTGTTATTTCACGCCTTAGGTCTAAAATATTCCGTTGATTCGCGCCGTGGTTTTAGTTTGCCGCGTCCTAGCTTTCACCAAATAACAAAAAAAGAAAAAGAAAACATAAATCAATGAAGAGCAGAAGAAAAGAAATTTAACACGCAGATAATTTCGGCCTGTTTTGGAGGATTTGGATTTTGCCTCATCTTCTTCCATCAAAGGTACTGCATTTCTATGATCTGTAACCCTAGGTTTACATAAATTTCGATTTGGTTTTCTTTTTTGCTATTATTTTAAATCGTTCGATTTATTTGTATATATTCATCAATTTTAAATGACTATTAAAATCGCTTTACTTGATTGATTTATTCATTTTATTTGTAAATATATTGTTGATTGATTTGGGTATTAAATTTTGATTCTAGTGGTAAGCAATGTTGGTTTATTAGATAATTGTGAAACTAGTTGGTTGAATGATAGTGAAACAAAAAATGGAAAGAGCATATGAATGATAATGTTACTAGAAAACTATGTTCGGGTCAAGGGATAATCAAGGTCGAGATCTGCAAATTCGATGATGTTTAGATCCAACTGCATGTAAGACATGTTTTAGAGCTAATACTGAAAATTTAGAGTAGAGGTTACTTTTGTTTGAGTTCTTTTGTTGAGATGAGGATCTAGTTAAGTGTTGTGTGTATGTATAGTATTTGGGAAAGAAGTTTGTGTTTATCAAAGTACTTGAATGGCTCATTTTAACGTGGTAAGGCTTTTAACACTATTGATTACAACTTTGTGTTTATTAAATTTACCATTAGGCTTAAACAACTGCAGTACCAAAATATATACAAATCTTTCTGAGGGTGCATGTTCACATTATTAAGGTCAAACTTCACAAAATGTACAACAATATTCCAGTCCAGCATCAGTACACATACATGTAAAATATACACATACAATAATAGTAGTACATAGAAAAAGTTTTGATGTCTGCTCATGGTTATATGCTCTTTGCTTGTTCAAATTGATTCACAAGATGAGGCATAGGATCATCAGCGTAAGGTCATGCAACATCCAAGGCATATGCAACTCACTCCTATCTCTAACGAAAAGAGCGGTTTGTTATTTACAGTAGAAAATCAAAATTGTGTTGGGAAAGCAATCTTTGATCCACTGGAGGCATTTGTATAATAAAAGGGTTTCCATATACATATTTTGGATGGATAGAGATGCATTACTCTACTTTACCGATAAGAGAACCAAGGAATTGTGTTTTGAATCACAAGTTAGAAAAACATGAACCCTATTTTTCAAATTGCGATCTCAATATAGATAAGCAAGGTTAGTGCGAAATCTCTGTTTGGATAAAGATAGAGAGGAGTAAACAAGAATTGTTGTGATGATAAACTTGGATAACTATTCAAATGTGCTTAAACAACATATCACCAACGCAATGAGCAAATGCACACTGCTGAACGATTACTCTCAACAATGGTCAGTGCAACATTATAGATGTAATATTTACATACATCAACCCGCTTGTTTTGCAACTAATTTTAATGTTTTTACGTACCAGCAATATCACAAATGAGAAATGACCCGATGATTTCTTCTTAACCAGTTTAACTAAGTTTTTCAGTTAATCACAATATCTAGTAGAAATACTGAAATGGATGAGATTTGTATTTGACAGATTGTTGTGTCACATTAGATTAGATGAATATGACGTACCCATGGTATTATGGAACCAAAAAGAGGTGAATAGAAGTTGCTTTCCTAATTATATTGCACAAACAATAATTTTGTAGTTATGTAATATTCCATAAATGTACAATCCTAATGATTACACAAGATTTATCACGCTTTACTAACTCTTACATTTTTTTCGAGGATGGAGCTATGTGATTTAAGTTTTTCTTCTACGTGACATAGTTGGCTTCTTTATATTTTTATGCATATATTGTCTCATTTGAAAATTCTAACTTATCTCAATCCATAAATAATAATCACGGGTTCACATATCAACGCTAACTATATTAAGATTATATTCAATGCTCCATTCATTGAAATAAATTATGGTTTGGAGTAGACATATCGTTTTGTATTTGTATGCTTTTTGGGTCATATCCCCTTTGCAACATCATGGTGTCAAGTATCAAAATTTGCATTGGCTGAAGCCTCAATCCTTAATGGTGTAAATTTATAATCTGCAAGAAATATGATCGTAGGTTAACTGAATACTTCTTTGTGTGATATCAAAAACTACAAAGGCAATTTTTAATTATTATTAAGATGAAGAAATTTATCACTAGGAATAATACTCATTGATAGTGTCAATTAATGTTTATCATTCCCTACCAGTTGTTATTTTGGCTTCTATTTGTTACTGATATGTGATTTAATTTAAAAAATACTCAGGCAGTCACAGTTTTAATTTGAGTTCAGTAGACTACAAATGTCTGCACTCTCCAATGAGGCTCAAATAATAGCGGCAATTATACGTCACTTGTATGCAAACATTCCGAAATTAACTACATAACCTGAAAGCAATTATACGTCACTTGTGTGCAAAGATTCCGAAATTAACTACATAACCTGAAATGATTTGGGTTTCCTAATTCTTCAATTTTCTCTTAAATGTATTAAATCCATGGCTAGAATTACAAATGATTTGTGTTTATTAAAGTGCTTGATGTTTGCTTTTCAATGGAATGGCTTTGGTTCACATTTTTTAATCTTTGAAGTTGCTTAAACCTAACAGCATGATCGTCTCTTCAATTAGGCAAATTAAACAAATGTTTAGGCCCCCTCAACTTCAAGGGTCCCTTCAAATTCAGCATGCATAAATTTTTATGTGTAGGAAATATAAATTTTAACCTGCTTTACAGCGCACAATAGTTACAACAAATCATTTATTTATTTTTCTAATTTGTAGCCTCCTCAAATTCTAACCCCATATTTATTACCACAAATCATTTATTTTTTCCTAATTTATTTCCTCGGTCTATCGTAGATAGAACTACGCACTCTTCTTTTGGCTTTGCAATTTTTAGACAGTCTACGCACTCTTCTTTTTTCTTCTCTTCTATCTTTTTTTGCTCTACTGAACTATTATCGATTACTGCAATTCTCTTGGAACTATTTATCCTATTCGATCGCTGACCTGGTCTTTAAGCTTGTATCCAAATAAAATATCTGATTACCCTCTCTGCGTTCTCAAAATCTCTGTAATATTGTTAAGAAGTTGAGGTATATTTTGGTTTTATATTTGTACTGTTTAGATTAAATAAATATAAAGGGCCCATCAATATTTTTTTGCTTAGGCCACGAATTGTCTAAAGACGACCCTGCCTAACAGTTGTTTAAACCTAATAGTTGTTTTAATCTTTCAATGAAATGGCTTTGGTTCACAAATGATTTTCAATGTATCACACACTTTGATCACTGCTGATGAAAATTTGTAATTTACTTTCTCTATACGAAAAATACAAATTTCGTATGTGGAAGTATTATACCAATTATCAATATAAAACTGGCATACTCTTATATAATTTAAATAATTCATTTAGTGTAATGAAAATTGAGAATTACTTATATAGTGGAAACATATTATGAATTTTTTTATGGGTATTCAGTTGGTTAGTTGGTAAAAGTCAGTATTGTAATTTTTATTGCAAATAATATATTAAATAGATTGTATGAGGTTGAAATTCTTCAATTAATCAGTTTATTTTAATATGCTAGAGTAGTCCTTATACTGTAGGATTGGATAAATAGTACTAAATGTACATGATCAAAGTCAATGGGTGCATATACTGATACAACTTCTTAGTTGTTTTTGACATTAAATAGGCGAAAAGAAAATGTTAACATATACCTTGAAGACGCATGTAAATTTTGGTTTAATACATAAATAGTTCACTTTGAATTTCATCTATTTTTATGTTACAATGATAAAATAACCATTTTAATTTTACTTTATTTTAGTTTATAAATGTAACCTTAACATGTATCCTTATGACGTATGTTAATATAACCGAACATGAAAATAGCTAAATACATCAAGCATAAGGAGACAGTGAACAACTTAATATCTTTTTTTCTAGATGCATATATGGTAATATCAATTAAAGTAAAAGTTATATTTAACATTTTTTTTCATGCATGTGTAGGGCCTATAAAACATACAAGGCATAGGCTCGAGGGACTGCCTTGAAATGGAATACCGTTAAGGTGATTTGTTTTGTAACAAAAAAATTTGTATGTAGTTTGTGATATAAATACATTTTAAACTATTAAATCTTGTATGTTATAGTGTCCTCAACAATCTAGAGCGACAGATTGTCTATATTATGTGATGATGTATATGTATGATATAGTAAAAAACCACCGTCAAAGCATTGATTTATATGAGGTACATTTTAGTTTTTTTACTTTATACTTTATATTAAGTATTTGTGCGATTAATGTTTTGAAATTAATTGCAGTACTTTGGACAAAATGTTTCTTATAGCCAACAAGACATGGACGAGGTTCGTGATAAGTTAGCTTGATATATCATGCATAATTGGATGTAGTCTTCCTATATGCTATAATATGGTGAGTTTATTCATGTCTTTTTCTTGCTTTCAGCATTACATATGTTAAAATGGTTAGTATTAAATTACGTAATGCTGAAGTAATAGAATTAATTTAAACTTTCATTTGTTTGAGTTTATTTGATGTCAGTGGTATTGATGCGTATGAAACTGGGTATGCAGCCTGCTCTCAATAGTTGTTTCAGATGTTTCTATTTGGTTTTTGATGTTGTTTCTTTGTAGTGTCAAATATTCACGTTGCGTCATGACTTGTTATGTCCCTGATATGTTGTGCTATTTGTTAATATTTGATCTGCTTAATTTTTAAATTGTTAGGCTATTTTTAGCATGGTGCGTTTGTAGCTACGAAAAAACATATAAGCATGAGATTTAATTTATAATTTTAGCTTTACTAGTTTTATAATCAATTAATTATTTGTTTTATCATGTAATATGTATTTGATAATCGCAAATAATACGAAATAAATTGCATAATTTTAACTAAAATACACAAATATCTTTTTAGTTTAAATTATAAATAAGTAGTAAAAATTTAAATTGATTGAATTCAGTTCAACTCAATTTCATATTGGAAGATTTTCACAAATTACCAAAAATTATTGCCACTACGAAGGGCGATTTGGAGGGTAAATATTCCATTAACAATAGAAGATACATGTTCATTTCAAACAGTTATCACTAATAAACTTAGACAACACTTCATACAGTAGAGTAAACTTCCCATGGTCAAAACGCAAAGTGTTTGGAATAGACCTCTTTTTCACAAGTTATTAAATTAGGAAAACTATAATAACATAAATTAAATTTGTTTTAGCATGATTAAATATGTTATGAAACGACGTCGACTTTGACGTCCAGCGCATTGGATGTCTAATAACATAGATTTCCAGCGCTATGCGTGTCGGACACAAAGCCAATGGTAACCTGCCATGACAAAACTTAAGAACTTCACCACCTTAATACTAATTGGTTAGTAACATAGATTTTCAGTTTTTTTGGTTGAACGTAAATTATAGTGAGTTAAAATAAATAAATTTGAATGGTAAAGGAATTCAATTAAGTACTCTCTGACCTTTGATAATATGCAAATTTGTGAAGAATAAGAGTGAAAGAACGTGGATTCACAAAGTATGTGCATAAAGTAGTTGGAAAACTTTATCAAGATGTAACAAAGGGAAAAAGAGTAAGTGAAATGTATGTTAATTATTCTAAAAAATTCGTTCTTGTTGTCCTTACCTAGAAAATGAAGAAAAGAGCCTTTTAACTAAAAGATGAAAAGGTGTGTCCATGTGTTTAAATTCAAAAGTCGTGTTAACAATTAATATGTTGACATTTATTCCATGGATATATTGACAAGTCAATATATTGATTTAAAAAAAAATTATAAACTGGGTATGAAACTGTTAGCTATGTTAAATTTAGTCGTGATTATCTTGCATGTTATTCTATGTCAGCATTTCACAAAGTTTACTATGTCAGCATTTCATGGTAGGAGGAATTAATCATTTCATCAGAAATTTTTTCATGTGTATCTTTTGAAACTTGTGAATATTGCTCATTTAATATTCCCAATTTGTTCACAATTTCCTGCACAGTTGCTCAGTGGTCACTAGACTAGTTTGCTGATATATCTGATTGCGTAGAGATTGCTTGCACTATTTGAATCACGCTTTTACTCCTGACAATCTTATTGAAATTTGAACATGCCTCTATAATTTAGGCAATATAATGGAAGTATTTGATACACCACTGACTTGGCATAATATCTGAGATCTTCATCAACCTTGGCATAATATTTCTTTTGTTGTGCTACTAGCACACTGACTCATGTACCCTTCTCCAGTTTTTTAAAGCCGTGGGATAAATATACATTAAGACTGATAAAATTAAAGAGAACACTGTGTGAGGGTGTGGGGTCTGCGTAACAGCCCCCATGTGCTTGTAAGGTACCATAAAGTTTATGTTACAAAGCAGCCCCAGATGCAAATTTGCAATAGACCACGAACGATATGGTATATTACAACTTAAAGCAGTACCATTAGCATTTAGCCCATCCACATATCATCATAATTGGTAGAAAATAATTTTGTTCTTATCAGCATTTTATGGTGGCTGCTATGGTGTTAAAATTGATGAGTAAAGTGTGATGCTATTTCATTGGAATAGTGGTTAGAATTTTCCACTTAGTATTTGCTATCTAACAAATTCAGTTATTTGATTGATTTCCGTCATCGTTAAAATTTATGGTTTCAGTTATTTGCTGTTTAACATAATAATGAAATTTGGGAGTAAAATGTTTGTAATCTGACCAGACAATGCACTTCAATTGCTTGATGCTAAGTCTGCATGTATTTAATATTTCTATATTTGAATAGGTAGAGGACTTCTACTCAAGTCATGAAATTAATAACCATTTCAGTCGATTTAGTCACACAAATGACAAATCTCAACTTTGATCTATCCTTGAATACTTTCAGCTTGTGCATATTAGGAAATTTGGTTATTATATTCAGTTATTAGTGCAGTTGTTTAAGCTTGCAGTTATTTAAGTGTACCATTGAGTAGCAGAAAACCGAAAATAACACCATCAGACTTCACAGTAATATTTAAGCTTATATTAGTTATTTATCCTCTTTAAACTTGTTGTTAAATATTATAGCTAGTGTATTTGAGCTTATTGGATTGCCTTCTCTAAGTTGTAGTCATTACGCGTAGTTTAGTTTATTTTGGCGCACAAGAAACTTGGGACATATATATACTGGAGGCAGTTTTCGCTAGAGTTAGGTTTGACAATTCGAAAGTAAGTTTCAAATCATTTTCACTATTTGATTTTACAACAAAAGAAAGTAAGTTTTGTTTTGCTTAAATACCGTCTGTGAACGTCGCTCAATGCCTTTATTTTATAGTCTGTGGCGTAATAATCTCAGCCTTTGTTTTGCTTAAATACTAATGTGTACTGATCATATTAGGCGTAATGATTTATTTTTTGTTGCATAATTACCATTTATACATTTAGGTGCATCTGCTTGCAATTTTCCGTGCAATCTTTTGTGCTTCGTCTAGAATGAGTTTGCGATAACGTTATTTGATTCCCACTGTACACATGTTTCATGTTTAAAACTGCATTTGTATACACCAGATCATAGAACGAGACAATTATCTCCCTTTGGTGATGCAACTTAAAACTGCATTTGTACGGGCAATTTCAGTTATCCATAACCATATTTTCTTTGGACAGCTGTGTAGTTTGGGTTAAATGTGAATGTTGCAATTTCAGTTATCCATAACCACGCTTGAACCAGCTGAAATATGATTATTTTGTGTGAATGTTGCAATTCCAGTTATTTATTAGCTGCAAGTTAATGTTTGTGTTTTGGACTGCATTTTTTTTCATGTATGGTGGACCTGAAATGCGTTTAGCTGCATTGCTTTGTGTCGTTTCAGTTATTTAATAACTTTGATATTTCTTTCTATTTAAATCAATAGTAGCTGATCTCTTTTTTGTATAGGTTACCAAGCAATGGTTTTTATCGCAAGAAGATACTCCCAAAACTTCTCCTGACCTGTTAAAGCTTAAAGAAAAAACTTTTTCTCTAAGAAGAGAAGTGGCAACTTTTGTCAATGTCAAGGGCAATATGTTGAAGAAGCAGGGTCTATTAGAAATTTCTCTGGCCGAGGCTGAATCACTGGTAGCTCAGGAGAAGAAAACTAATCTTTCTCTGAATGAGGAGGTTAAAATCCATAAGGAAACCTTGGAAGAATCTAAAGAAGAATTCATTATACTTAGTTCCAACATGTCTTTTTTACAAAAGGACAACTCTCTTCTTAAAGAGAAGAATGCTTTCCTTATGAGCAAACTTGAAGGATGTGTGATCGTCGCTTCCATATGAACTAGAAAAACGCGAATTTTGAAATAAATACTGCAAGCGCACAGATCGTGTAGTATGCAGGTCGAATCACAGGGAGGTAAATTAAATTAAATTATTTATAAAATTTCTTGGGCGAGTTAGACGAAGCTTGGGGATTAATTTTGAAAAACAATAAAACTATTATTGAATTGAGTACAGATCTGAATCTTATCAAATCTATATTCAACCCGATATGACCTAAGAATGCAATAAAAAGAACAGAAATTAAAACCGCAGAAATTGAAATAACAAACAGGAATTAAAATTAGGATTACAGCTGAATCTAATCAGACGGTCAATCACTAATGAAAATAAATGTAAAATACAATTAGTACTCTACCAAATCTAATTGTGTAGATGACACTAGTTGTTAAAAAATAGAAATTTGTAGAAAATAAAACGAAGAAGGACTTTATTAATGAAGAAGAAAATAGAAAATGGGATAATGGCTACAATGATATTACAAGGGTATTTATAGGAGATTACCAAACCCTAACCCTAATTACAAATGGACCTAGCTATTTCAAGTAAGTTTTTGTCCTTTTGTCATTTGGAACAAGTTCTAGGCCTTTTCTCCTTTTCTCTTGCAAGCCTCCTTTAATTTGAGATGTGCATGGCCTTTTTATCAATCATTTTCTTGTCCAACAGCAACTAGATATGAGATCTTCATCCACAATTCTTCAAAATGTAAATATATAGCAATCTGATCTCCATTTCTCTACTTTTCTGGTTGCATGTGGTCTGGTTTGGAATATCTGTAAAAGTGACAAAACAATACCCAAGTAATATTTATTTATATACAGAAGATAAGCTATAAGAGCATAAAATAAACATATTTCCATGTTAATCAAATACCCCTACACTTATCTTTTACTCGTTCTCGAGTAAAACAAGAAATGGAAAATTAAACTAGATAGGTCACACTTTCGTAGGAAACACGATTGCATTGTGCGTATGCAACAAGCTGTTAAACCTCTAGGTGTCCCTAGTAGGACGAGTGGTGTCTCGTGAGGGTTTTCAGCGGATACTACCCACAAAATCCAAATGCAGTATGCTATGGCTCTAATTTAACTACATGAATGCTAGAGACTTATGCAATTGAAAATAAAAATTGAAAACACGACTTGTTTCAGGAAAGTGGTACAACAAATTAAGTTAACAATTTCTAATCAGTTGATTGTACTTTAGATACCTCAACTTGTCACAAATTTTCAATATAATTCAAGTTTTCAATGTTAAACTCTAGTTTGGCTAGTTGGTTCGGTCAATAACATAGTGCAACCATGAAATAGATTCTTAGTTGCTTGGCACAATTTATAAAGTGGTATTCTAATTTCCTTGTGTATGGCTAGTCAAATCAATAAGGTCAAGAAGTGCTTGGGCATCATCGCTTATTCTCTTTCTCTATAAAAGTTAAAATTTAGGATTAATTACATACACCTAACTTAAAAGACCAAGGTATACCACTCATACACTGCCTTGCAGACTGACGGAGAGTTGGGACAGAACTTGGCGGATTGTGCAAACCGACGCTGACTTTGTCAACAACATGTCGGTAATCCTTAGGTGTCCAATCTCATAAAATGAGACCAAGATATTCCAACGCTGACTTTGTCAACAACATGTCAGATAGAGCTTGGCGGGTTTGCATACCAACGCTAGATATACACTACAACAAAATGACCTTATTACAACGGTGGAAAACAGTTGTAAAATACTTTTTACAACGGTGGAGCCACCGTCGTCTATTAAGAAGTTGTAATAGACTGAAATCTTTTACAACTTTTATACACCGTTGCAACACCGTTGTAAAATGTATATTTTACAACTGTTTTCCACCGTTGTAGTAATACATATTACAACATTTTTTCACCGTTGTAGTAATTCGTACTACAATTAATTATAACAATATGATTTTTGTTTCTTTATACATTACATTTCATATAAAAATAAATATTTATATTGAATAAAATGATACTACACTGAACTGAAATAATCAATTAAATATTTTATTTCAATATTTGAATTAGTACAACTTTGTGATCCACTATCGTACAACTCACTTTTACATAATACAGTCATAACAATACATACATTCCTCACTTTTACATAATACAGTCACAACTCACTTTTGCACTGTTCTCTTCGTATAGTTCAAGTGCCATGTATTCGGGCGTTCCGGTCATTGTGCGTGCTGCGTGGTTCCTTTCTACTACTGCTTCTTCTCCAAGATCTCCTATTTTAACCTGTACATTGTTTATACCAAAATTTAACTACTGGTAAAGATTATATTACTATTCACAAGGGACATAACAAGGCCTTCTACAAGGGTCATGTATATGTTCACAATCACTGCTAGTTGAGCAGCTGTTGGATTTTCAGATCCTAGCTCGTTAGATACGCGTACACTGGATGCAAATATTTTTGTGAAACAAAAATCAAGAAAAGCACAAGGATACTCATGACGAAAGTTTTAGGGCTGAGGGAATAGATCATAAATACAAGTATATAGTAAATTTACCTTATAGCAGCACCTAACCCATATGTGATCATGTATACCAGCGCATAAGTATTGAAGCTGAAAATAAGAAACACCCTCATAAAATTTTCTATCAATATTTTCATACATTAATGTCAGCATTAAAACCTATGCTCGCTCCAATCAATTTCCCCTACCGAACATGAAATATTCATCATTAACAAAGGTACAAAGTTACAGATGTTACTTACGTGATAGCCATGGCCGAAGTATGCAGTGCATGATGTAGAAGTATGCCAGAGAGTATCAAAAGTATCTCAAAACACCAAAATTCCAAGCTGCATGTTTTCATATCATACACAAGAACATATAGTTCAATATACACTAAAAATGGAGGAGGTAAACAAGAGAACTGACCAAATCATAGCAGCGGAGGGGATTGCAAGCTTAATGAATTTGGGTATATCAGTGAGAGCCTCTGTTGAAAATCCTTTCCACGTATTTTTACATGAGGGAGAAAATAGAACATAAAGTGCCAACAAAAGAGTATTGAACCAATATGAAAATGATATAGCAAAGGCGGGGCCTTTAAAACCAACACTTGTTTTCACTGAGTTATTCCAGAGCTGTTATTCCAAATGGAAACAACTGATATCAATTAACTGCGCTTGGCCCATAAAACATTCGGAAAAAAAAGCAACTTATACTACACCTGATACAACGGAAGTCGTATTTTTGAAACCCGAGCAGACGTTCAGGCGGTTTGTATATGTAGTATGCATTTTCTACCAAAGTACTATGACGTGGATCCAAGTTTTTTACATTTTTTAAACGCATGAGTATCTCCAACATATTTGACATACGAATTGTTGTTTCAGGTGATCGGTAAAGAAACCTCCCACATGTTTCTAGAAGGTTGCAAGCAACGTCAATATTGTGATGATTAAAGTCGTCCAAACAAGCCTGCATGAAACAATGAATGATGAACATTCTCCCAACAAAAGTATTTTGCATGTTAACATAAATAAAATTTTCAAATTCCAAACTAATGCAAGGATTTTGGGTTCATACGAGTGATGTATATGGCAATTGAGTGTACAGGGCCACCAGCAATAGACTGGAGGAAATTGCAATTTCATTATAAGAAAAAAAGAAAATGGCGCACAACAGCATTACATAGTCAAAAGGCATAGGAGTGCAGTATCAGTAAATAACCCATTATTGATCATACACTCAGCAATTTATCAAAAATAGGATAACAACAACCGAGAAACCCAAAAATTAGGGTTTGTTTTTTCCTTTCAAAGGACCGACCTCCAATCTAGAAAATGAAAATTCACCTGAATTGACCCATGATGTTGTCCAGCTCGAATGAAAACTCACTCACGAATTGGAGTCTCTCGACCTGCCTTTTCACATAAACGAATTACTTGCAAATCAGTTTCCTATTAAAGGTCATAGTGCCTAACAGAGGGAAATACACTCACCCGTAACCCGATTAGCTTCCAGATCTCGATTTCTTTCTGTAGTTCCTCTATTTGGGTTTCGATCTCCCCCAGATCTACTGTCGCTTCCCCTTGGAAACCATTTCTCTCAAAATTAGTTCTATTTGATGTGAGACATTGGTCGATTTGTTGATTTCCCCAATTCGATTTCTAGGGCTTCGGCCATTTTTAAGTTTTTTTAGAAAGAGAGAATGAAATGGAAACCAACGGCCTATTTTCTTTTATTTGCTTCATACGGGTAGGGTTTCACCATTGCCAATGTCCATTTTGCCCTTAGATTTAATGTTAACCCTTATAAAACTTAAGCCCCAAATCATTATAACACTTAAACAAATTTTTCATGTCACATACACATTATACAAACAAATGTGTATGTTTATTCACCATTTTAATCATGCACAATTTCACATATTCATCATGTACATATCACAAATGATTTATTTATTTATTTATTCACCCCAAATATTATGGATTTAATTGAAATCAATATAATCTAGGATCATCAAAGTTGGGTTCTCACATTTCTACTTAGTTATAATCGAGTAATAACTATTAAAAGCTTATAATGTATATGTCACCTAAATATTAATTAATAAGCAGTTAACATTAACTATTAAACATTAATTACCACTTATTAACTATTAATTATTTAATAATAATTAATAAATATTATTGATTCCTAAGTTTATTATTAATTATTATTAAATATTAATATAATTGGTTATTAAATATAGATATTATAAACATGAAGTTTGTAGTGGGCATCTATTACAACTAACAAAACAAAAAGTTGTTAAAAATACGTTTATTACAACTTTAGGGAATTGACAGTTGTAAAAAACCATTTATTACAACGGTGCTTTTACCACCGTTGTAAAATTAAAGTTGTAATATGGTGTTTTTGTTGTAGTGATACAAGGAATGTTGGATACCCTTGAATTGCTATTATTATTATATTGAAAATATAAGAACAAGAGAGAGTTGCGCGAATTCAACTTAACACAACTTAGTTTTAAAGATTCGAAAAGCCAATATAAGTATTTTAAGTCCTCCACTTATTTAAACAAAGACTACAATATAGAATAGATTTCATGGCCATCAACTAAGAATCTTCCTATGTACCAGTTACACTATTATCCCTCAAAATTCAACTTTTCATTATATTTCTTATTCGATCTTAGCTGAGAGAAAAAAATACTATCAACTGATCAACAATCCTTAACTTTTTTTTGTTGTATCAATCTAAAATGAGTCACTACAAGAAAATATACATATGGTTACATTTATTGGTTGCGTTTGATATGTAAATGTAACTAATGTGGTTTTTTATTTTGTTTTTTGTGTTTTGATCACATTTATTTAACAATTGATTATAATACTGGTTACGTTTGACCCTTTTCTCCCACTATGTTTCGTTTCCCCCTTCTATTTCACTTTTTCCGCCTAACGTGAAACTTCTTTCCCCTTCCTCTTCCCCTAAAATACTTTCCTCCTTTATCATCTCCCTCATTTCAACATTTGTTTGATTTCCCACTTCTCCTCCAATCCACATACCCACGTTTCTCCCAGTTAACTCTTTGAACGACCTTCCTTTGCCGACTTTGATGGCGTCCTAGAAAAAGAAATTCACCTGGCAAATCGAACCACAGCCCCTCCCCTCCTTCTGCCCTCCATCGCCCCCTCCCACCAGCCTGGCAAAGAAGACGCTCCCCCAGATCGTAACCCTCCTCCTGAGCCTTAAAATACAATAGCCTCAAACCCTAAATCTCAACCGATGACGGAAGACGTTATTTGTTTATTCTTGTAATACTTTTGGGTTTTCGTTTATTTGTAGGGATTGATTTTTTTGTGGACATGAATAAGGTTGAGTTAGGCTTTTGTTTGCTAAGATATTCGTCATTTTATCGATTAAACGAGATTTAATTCTCACTCCAGAAATCCGTGAGAGTTTAATCGTTTATTTTTAAACCTGATTTGCCCTGAACGAATCTCCTGATGCTATTAAACTTCTTAACTTTTGTTTTGATGTTAAACATATGGCATTCATCCATACAAAAGTTTCTGATGTGGGTATCTGCAATCTGTATCAAATACTTTAAGCAGTTATATACATTTCCTATTAGACTATTGCTTAAAACTTGATGTTGATTTGAATTTTGCATTATTACAAAATTATCTTCTTATATTTGTGCGATGCTTAAGCAGACAAACCACTAAAATGAAGTTCAGGAAAGGGTAAACAATCGAGGTATTCAGCAAGAGAGGTGGGCCAATATTTTCATGGTGGACTGCAAAAATTGTATCATCCCACGGGCCTACACATATAGTCAATTACAACCACAAATTGGATGAAGGCCAAGAAGTTAACCTGGAGGAAGTATCTGCACAAGCAGTTAAACCTATCTGCCTTTTGTTTATGAGCCAACTTGGTAGCTGGTGATATTGTTAAAGTATTTGATGATCATTCATGGAAGCCAGCCTAGATCTTGAATGTTGTTCGCAAGAGGTATATTATTAGATTTCTTGGGTTTGACAAAGTACGTAAAGTTCACTCATATGATGTCAGGATTCGTTTATCTTAGGAGAATGAGGAATGATTTGTAATTAAGCAGAAACTCAAGAAACAAAGTTATGCATAGCTATGGATAGAGTGATAGATTGCTATTCAGTTGTTGAAGACGAGACTACTCCATCTTCAAAAAGACGACGCACTCAAATTTGTTCTGATGTTTGTGATAAGATAATTTCATCCCATGAAGAGGGGCACACTTGGAGGCTACAAAGATTTGCTTTTGCAGCTCAGCGCCACTACTTTTATGACCCGAGCAAGTTAAAATAAGTCAGTGCTTGATGTTTCATTATGATTTACTTTGATTTTTTAACAACTGCAATTTTTACTTCTCATTCATCATGTGCATTCTTATCACACTGGATCGTTAAAGAATCTAAATGACACGTTAGTTTCCGACAAAAAAAAAAGAACCGATGACGAAAGACGATGGGTTCCAGTGAGTTGAACGCTCCAAAAACATGCAGAACTCCTCTGGTGCTGCAATTTCTGAAAGTTCCTATATGCCAAAGACGTAGCCTTTTCTTTATCCTTATTACTAAAAGTAATTTGCTACTTAATTGGCTCATTATCCTTAATCACCATATAAGAAGATTTATTTAATTTGGCTTTAGAAGCTGTCGACCGTATATGAACTCTTTTTACTGGAGTTTTTAAGTGACATCCTCTGTTCTTTCTATCAGATTTAATACTTGGTTTTGTCTTTATGATTTCAATTTCTTTCATTGCTTTCTCAATCCCATTTTCACAGTTTTCTTTAAAGTTTCCAAAGATTTAACAATTAATACAGATTTTCGATTTCCACAGGAATCTAACTACAATTTTCTGAGAAGCTACATCAACAAGCTGCAGACTAAAACTCTCAATGATCTTATGGAGGGCATTCACCTTGTTGCTTCCGTCGAAACAATTTTTTTGGGTGTTTGTTTTGGTATTCATCCAACCATTATATTTGACATGATATCTATTGTTGTTGGAAGTTCAAGATGATTACTTAACAGTACTCTTCTACATATGTTGTAGCATCTATGCTCTAATTCTTTACAATAAGTTCGGTCCGACAAAACATAAAATATTTAATTTCATGGTTCTTTAAAATCCTTTATTTTTACTCTAAGGAATGCAATTGTAATCATATTAAAACTAACTTATATGTTTCTAGATCTCAAATATTCTATTACAGGGCATGACCTTGAGAAAAAAAATGTACATTTTCTAGGAAAACCTAGTTTACCCCATCCAAACCTCCGTATAACAACTATTCTTTTGCACTTTGTTCCATAATTTTAGATAGTTTATGTATCAAGTAGATCAACATTCATTCAGTTAGCCTATAAGCATGGGATTAAGACACAATGAGGTTTAGTGGGGATGTTTAACTGTTGTATGCAACATAAATTTGATATTGGTATTACATATCCAAATATGAATTTTTTGTTTGCAGCTGAGCAAACATACGTAAAATAATAATCATAATGTCCATATAAGGTTACTTAAATTTCTGGTAAGTGTCTACAATTGTGAATGTATTTGTTATTTTTATTATTGCAATCATAATTCCAAGACTGTGCATACATACATATGTAACGAATATCTTGACATGTTTGTTTAAATTAATGACATATGAGGCCCCTTTTGAATAGTGCATTTCACATTTACAATGGAAGTAATAACCATATCTTTTGCTTCATACATTATGATGTTGCCGATGAAAATATAGTTTTAAAGTTGGGAATCTAAGTTTCTTTAGAAAATGAAATTTTATTTGCTTAGTGCGCAAGTGAGCTTCATGTATACTAGTTCATCTTAAATGTTTTCTTACCGTTTGTCATGGCAACATGGCATGTTTTCTTTTCATCATATTATCAGAGATAATGTCATCTTTAGATGATCGAGATATACTCCAAATGCCGGACTTCAACCCTACGTAATTTGTTTTATTTAACTATAATCTTCTATTCTACTTGTTTTCAGTTAGATGAAGGATTACAGTTCTCAACTGGAGGGCAACTTATACCATTTTGCACATCACCTCAGGCAAGATTTATTACATGTATGCAAAGAAAATATGCTAGACTTTGCATTGCATAAAATTAATTTTCCTAGTAACAAATGGATTAGGAGAAAACCTTCCTACCAACTTTGACTCGACATCCACCAATCGCTCACTATTGTCATCAATATCCGCAACACTCGCCGGACCCCTGTCTTCCCTACACTGGTAATGGTGATCCTTCATCCACAGACATAACCGCCTCACATCATTCACATGGAGCTGCGAACTTCATTGAATTTCAATTTTTTCTTCAATGGAGTTGAGCTTCACTGTTGCTCTATCATTCACATGCACTGTCATTTAGATAATCGCCCGGTTACCCAATTATGTTATATTTATTAGATTCATTCGATTTTAGGTTATTAATTTAAAGATTCAACTTTCATCTTTAGGTTCTTTAGCTGAAATCAAATTTTTCTCGCTCATTTTTATGAACTTCGGAAACTCAGCAGAAAACCTGGTGAGTTTTTCTCAAACTTTATTTCCATTGGATTGCTTGCAAAGTTAACCCTACTTTCGTTCATTCTCTATATTAGCGACTGATTAAAATTTTATGTTGTATTTGATATTAAATGCGAGTATTTGTTACATTTTCTTGTCGATCATTTTTAGATGCAATTAGTTCTTGAACAAGATTTGTAGATTAATGTTTTAAATATTAGTTTTTTACCTTTTCCATGGGGTGATAGAATTCAATATTTTATAAATTTTTGTGAAAATTGTTTCTATAACACCGACAATGTCATAATATTTTTTTTATGTCAATTTGTTTTTACTTTATGTTTTGTAGTTGTTTGACGCTTATTTTACATTATTGTATTGAAACAATGATTATTTATGCAAAAACATTGAAATGAAATGCGTATTTGTAACCACATGATATGTTCCCCTCATTTGCAGTCTTGTGCTTCAGAGATCGTAATCCCGAATCATGAACCTGTAGGTTTGTTTTGCCATATGTCCTGAGGACCCTGTTGGACTTGGGAAGCATCAGTAGTAGGATTAGAATTCTACAGTTGGCCGTAGTTATAATTTTTAAGAATATGCTGGCCAGGCATCCTAGTTGACTGATATTGTAAAGGAGTCTGATAGAGTTGCATTTGTGCCTGCTACCTAAGCTGCATTTGGGATTGTAACTGCTGCTGTGGTGTTTGCTAATTAGGATGAACTTGTGTCTGAAGCATTTGTTGGTTTGACAACACTTATGTCTGAGAAAGCTGTTGATTAGACAGCAGCTGTGTTTTGGGAGTTGTTGATTAAGCAATTGTTGTCTGAGGGAGCCATTGATTAGGCAACATTTGAGCCTGAGGCAGTTGCTGATTAGGTAGTATTTGTGTCTGAGGCAGTTGCTGGTTAGCAGTATTTGCGACTGAGGGATTTGCTGGTTAGGCAATATTTGTGACTGAGGGATTTGCTGGTTAGGCTGAACTGCAAGTTTCTGTTGCCGTTGCTGCTTCTCAAAAAGCAAATATTCTTCTGGTTTGTCCCACTTTCTTTTCTGAGTAACACTATTATAGTAATATTTAGTGCCTTGTGGAGATGTATGCTCCGTCCAGTTGCAAGTTAATGGGGGAAGCAGATGTGGTGTTCATTGGCATCGAAGTTGTAGGTACGGCCGAAGTACTGGCAGGAATGTTGGTGAGCTGTGCACCATTCCATGGAGTTTGTTGTTGCTTAGTATTCTAAGGAATTTGCTGTTGATTTGGGCCAGATTGTTGCATAAGATGCAACTGCTGTTGAAGTTGAAAAATAGCTGCTTGCAATGATTGAAAACTTGTCTGTAAATTTTGAGATTGCTGTTGCAGCAACATTTGAGGGGTCTGAGAAGGCATCTACTGCATAGTCCTTTGCATCATTTGCTGGTTTACATTTGGTAAGCCCATGTGATTTTGTTGTGCTACAGATTATGATTGATGTGAAGGTGTATTATCCATTTGAGGTGGTTGCATTTGTCCTTTTGCTGCATTGATTCCTGCACAGAATGCACCTCGGAATGAGAAGACGTTACTTGTTAGTTTAGATGTTGTTGGGAGGGTGGAAAATTTTGGGAAGCCATGGGCTGTTTTTGCATTTGTTGTAGATGCTGATTATTCATTTCTGGATTGAACTGCGACATGGATGGACTAAAACCCTGCTGCAATGATGGTGTTGGAAAATTTATTTGATGCCCACCAGCCGTTCCACCAGTATTTCCAGACACACCACTTGGAGCTTGTGGCGCTTGAGATGCACTATTTGATTGTTGATTATCTGGCCGCCAAGCATTAGGTGGCATATGACCACCTAAAGATTCATCAAATTTGGAACCATTCATAGCTGCAGCTTCAGGCCGAGGACCAAAACCAAGGCCTCCAAATACAGGACCATTCCTCAACTCTTGTTGGTATTTTGCATGCAGAGAACATGCAGAACCACTCTCTTATTTGCATACCAGAGCTTTGGTGATGTATTTGAGGACTTGGTAATACTCTTATATTTGTTTATAAGTTACTTTTTCAGGAAATTTACGTATTCATGAAGATGTAGAAATTCTTTAAGTACTGTCATTAATTTTCTGGGCTATTACTTTAATTGGTCTATTAAAGTAAACCATCATTGTTTCAAGCGTAGATCAGGAAAATTATTGTCTTCAAGAAAAAGATGTAGAAATTCTTGGAGTACTGTCATTAATTTTCTAAACTCTTACTTTAATTACTCTATTAAAAATCATTGTTTTAGGTGCAGACGATAATGGTGAAAGCAGTTGACATATTATTTTTCAATACATTAAACATTTTGTATAACTACCATGAACATGTTCTTTTTTTCGCTACATTAAATATTTTCATTACTGATTTCAAACATTATGTATTACACCACTACTAATGTTTGTAAATTAAACGAGGTATTAAGAACTTCATATCTTTTATTTAATTTTATTTCCTTTGTTTTTCAGAATTTATGCTTGGCATTACCGCTGAATAGTAAAGCTGAAGATAAACTTGATATTTCGGAATTTATGCTTGGCTTTTTCCAGTGCAACAATTTGTGTACATGGTATTGTAGGATATCCTAAATCCTGATAGGATCAATAGTGATGGAATCCTATAATCCTAATGATTATTCCATTAGCATAGGCTTCTTGCATCATCATTTTATACAATTAATATAATTAATGTTCAATAGGTGGAACATTTGCTTCATATTCATTAATATGTCGAAAGTCTTAAGATCAATCTTTTGAATGCACAACATACAATCCCTGATCAACTAGCTAGTACTAAAACGGGGACTCCAAATGAAGATTCAAAAACAAATTTACTAGTAAAGAATTTCCTTAAGGAGCATAAAAGTTTTATTTCTTTGTTGCTTTTCGTACTTTGGGTACTTGCATGGTTATTGGAGATAATGTATTGACTCATACAATGTTTGGCAGAACATATGATTAATTTTTCTGTCACTCTGAAATGCATTTATTTCCATTTGAAATTTCTTAAAGAAATAAAAGTCTTGGAAAGAAGGCGAGAAAATTAGAGTTTTCATCTTTATTTTTACTATTTTTAATGTTATTCTTATTACTTGAAGTACTATGATAACCTTGTAACAGTACAAAATCTATGCAGTGTATGTTTAATTTGATGGAGAAAAATATAATGAGTATGGACTCTGGTGAAGCGGAAACTGAGAAGCTACGGCTGGAATATATCACTTTCATGAAAGGAGTAGAGTTTCTGCTAAAGAATTTTCTAGCAATGCCATATTGGAAAGCTTTAAAGGTCACATTTTGATTTGTGCTTTTCATTTTCACTTGTTCAATCTTGGTTTATCATGTTTAGTAGTTGAAATATTCTAAATGCACGATCTAAATTTTTTGTCCATGGGCCATTTTCCTTGGCTCTTGAAAGATATCTATTATATTAATCTGCTGGAATTTAGATGACCTGCCTCATAATCAAAATGACATGCTTTAATAAATATAGGTATTTATGTCCTCATGATCAATCAGGGACCACCGAATCCTATACATAGTACAAGAAAGTAAAACGATGGCTGAAATTTTCGTGTTTAGGATACCATTAACAACTAATATTGTAAACCACTGAATAAAAACAACTTTTCCTTATCAATTATGTGAAGAGGGCATCTATAACTTCTCATTTGGTAAATATGTTTTTTTATCTCTTACATGTAGTACTAAACTGTCATTTATTTTACATGTATACAATAGTGAACCATGATGGTACATTAAGCATTGTTCTTTTGTAAAATATGTGTTAGAACAAAAACTGACATGACAAAATAAACAGTTAATGTACAGTCAAGGGCGATAATACTTCATGTTATAGAGCGAAAAGCGGAAGAAAGACTGGAAAAAATGGATGCATGTAAAGAAAATAAGGAGGATGATCTGCTTGGTTGAGCTTTGATGCACTGAAATCTCTGAAGAGAACAGATTCTAGATTTACTTCTAAGTCATTTTTTGCAGGCCATGAAATTCTTCTGTTGCTATAGCTCTTGCTTTTTTTTCTTGCGCAAATTTTCCCATAAGTTGTTCAAGAATCAAGGGTATAACTTGCTGACTTGTTTTATGTTTTATGAAGTTATAGTAGTAGAGAACTAATTTATGAGATTATGTGCATTTATTATAGTAATAACATTATAAAATATGTGCATATGTTTAGAAAGCTTCCAATTTTTGCAGTAGTTCACTTGGATCAAGACTTCACTAGTTTGATCCATGGGGTTGGCAGGTCAGCTTCTCAACCTATATCATAAGTAGCTTTATGTTCTATCAACTTGTACTTTAATACTATTCATTCAGAGTTTCAACTCAAATATATGTTGTACATACATATATCATTCTTCAAGTTTACGAAAGATAACAGTTCACTAACAATGAGATTTTTTTTACATTTGTTTTTGCGGCTACAAGGTGCACTGGTTTAGTTCACTAACCCAAATATATGATGTATATGCACATGTCATTCACTCGCCAAGGTGTTCCAAACAGGTACTATCGTTAACCATCCTGTTAAGTTTGATATATTAAAATTTGGGGTTTGGCATATTATTTATTTATTTTCAAATTAAATCTATTATTCAGTCCTTTTGATGAGAATTAACTAGGTTTATAATAACAATGACAATAACAAATGGTTACCATTCAAATTCAGATTGTTTAGTATATTAAGCTATTATTTGATTAAAAAAACTAAGCTAATACTAATAAACTTTCTTAATTTTAGAAAAATTAAATATGTTTGTCATATTTAACTATTAAAAATCGCCAAATTTAAGTTTTCCTAAAAATTATCAAGCTTACAATAATAATAGTAATAAAACTAAAAAGACATTCTTGCCCATGGTCTATGTAGATCCCGTTAAGTTGTCATGTCCATGTTCTGAGAGGCCATTGCAAAATTCGCCCCCTCCCTGGATATAACCTCCATAGCCGAAACTATCCAACTCTTTTTGATCATGTGCATTTATCCTAACAAGATCTGTATGATCAAGTTGAATGATTTTTTTTTCAATAGACACCTTGTCCATAAATTAAGGGTAAGAAAGATTAATTCATTAAACTGTTATGTAAATGATGAAAGTATATTCTGTTATCAGTAACTATATTGTTGGATAGAAAGAGGTTGGTGAAATTATTAGCCATTTTAAACTCTAGAATAAACGATAGGTATATAAGTAGTGCATTTGTGTATAAATGATCAATGAGAATAAAACAAAAACAAAAAACTCAGTTTGGGTTATATTAAGAGCTGCATCCTGATTGAAGTCTAGGATGTCCTTTACATAGTTAGCTCATGACAAATTCTTATCATTGATTATCAATCTTGTTTACAGGTAATTGACTTTTCTGAAGTGGAGACCAACAACAACAATGGGCATGACTTTAATTGTTGTATGTATTATGATATTTGTTAGTACTTATCGTGTAAACTTGTTTTGGAATGCTTGTGGTATATGAATTTGCTAATTTTGTCAAATAAATATTATGTAAATGGTTATGGAAAATATTTTTGTGACTAATGTGTTTTCAATTATTTGAGTATGGTGATTATATGATTGATTGTTGATTTTAATATGATATTATATAATTGGTTGCGGAAAATAATATAAGCCATTAACAATATATAGTAGCACCTGAAATGTCCTATAAAACAATCAACACGTTTTAGTAGCGTTTGAGAAACGCTACAGAAGCAAATATAACACATCACCTGAATTTTTTGTAGCATAAAATAAATGCAACGAAAAGTTTTTAGTTACACAAAATAAACGCTACAGAAAAGCAAAGAAGGACCCACGTACAAACCTTCCGTAGCGTTTGGAAAACGCAACTGTACAGAAGATTTGGTAGCATTTATCAAAACGCAACCAAAAAAATAGGATTTTTAGTTGCGGGACCTGTAGTAGCATTCTTTAAAACGCTATTAAAACGTTTTGGTAGCGTTTTTCAAATGCTGCTAAAGGTGTTTTTTGGTGTAGTGAGTCATGTTTCAAAAAAAAAGGCATTTTACTACAATCTAAAATGCATGATGGTCCTATTTAAATGGCTGAAAATGAAAAGAAAGAAAAATAAAGAAAAAGCGAAAATGAATGAAATGCAGACTCCCCCCCCCCCCACTTGGACAAAACAGTGTCCACACTGTAGACGTTTCCTAAATTTGAAAGATCGTACCCAAAGATGGATTAAATGCAAAATGATTTGTAAAATGAAATGCAGTTTAACTATATGTAAGAATGGATCATATGTACAATGATATATGTGTTTACGATGCATGCGATGCAGAGAATGCCACCAACCATTTCCTCCACAGTTGTTTCTAGCCCGATTGATCAGACTCCCATTATGTCTAGGCATGTTTTCGAATAAGCAAAGGGTTTTGAAAACCATCTCATCTTTATACCTAGATTTATAGTCCAGCAGATAAATGTCCAGGGTCATCCTAACATGAAGTTTTTCAATTAAGATAACATTTCAAAAATAATTCATGTGCTCAACAAATTTATCAGTGTAGTTGTCCAAAAATTTGTGATCGTAAATAAATTCTTTGAAATTTGAATTCTGAGTGTTGTTCAAGATTATGTGATCACATTTCTCAATTGACAACGTATTTTTGACACTGACAACTTCAAATTTGTCGGAAGTTTCCTCATTTGGCAACTCATCTTCATACAATCCAAAAAATTCATATTCATTAAAATCCTTTTCCAATTTTGAGTTTTTGAAAAATTCAACATTTTCATTTTGTTCAATTTCAAAAATTTCAAGTTTCTCGCAGTCTGAAAGAGAAAGATCAAAATCCAAGTTTAAATCATTTTTCTGAAAAGAATCAAATTCCAAATCATTTGTTGAATTTTGAACAACTTCATTTAGATCGTTATTCTCAATTTCCAAAGTTGTTATTTGAAAATTTTCACTATCAGTAAAAAATGGATTATTTTCTGATTCATCGCTTGTTTGAGTTTGATTTTGCTGCTTGAATTGTTCTTTAAAAGACGTCATTAAACAAAGAAGTTCATCAAGCTGTCTATCTTTTTCATCAAGCTGTCTATCTTGGTTTTCTACCCTCTCTTTAAGAATATTAAGATGATATTCTTCAGAATCGTTGATTTCAAAACTCTCATTTTGGATTTCTTGATTCTTAAAATTATGGTCCACATCAATTTCACAATCACTATTATTTCCAATGTGGTGGTTGTTTGAATCTTCAGAAAAATGACAATGATATTGGAAATCATTTTGATTTTGAAAATTATGTATGTAACCAAAACTGTTGGAATTTGAGGGAAAATTGCAATTTTGGTCATTTTCAAGATGTTGATATGGACTATAATTTTGAAAATTTTGGTTTACAACCCCATATTAATGTTGATCAAAGCTATATTGGGATTCAAAGCTATTTTGATGAGTATGTGGCCCATAATCGAAATTATTGAAGTTAGAATTGAAATCGTAATTTCGATCATTTCTATGATTTTGAAAATGTTAGTCATTTGGAAAATTTTGAAAATTGCTGATATTGGGTTCATGAAATTTTGGAAAATCTTGCCTCATGAATTGTAATTCATACTCATACTCTTCAAGAGGACGTCTACTCCGATTATTATCCCACATTTCTCTCAATGATTTTTTTGAATCAGACATTTTAAAGAAGTCACGGCAAAACAGAAATTATTCTCACTTCAAAATAGTATAAAATACTAAGCTGTGCTTTATTAATTAACTGACTCAGTTAGAAGGGGGAAGAGGGTCTTTTGGCCGTTCACATATAGTATAAATACTAAGGGATACGACCAATGTTTTACGGGTAGTATGCAACCTCTTTTGCTAATAGTTCAAGTAGAGGTCGTTGTGTATGTGGGTGGGAGGTTTGAGAGGATTTTGTGTGGCAGAAGGGTGGTGAAGTTTTGTGTATGGTAAGGGCTTGAGATGAATAAGGAATTGGTTGGCAGTGAAGAAAAAGAGAAAGAGAACTTTTTATTGTATATTTTTTTTGTTTTGGGTAGAAGAAAAAAAATTTGTAAACAAAAGGAAAGTAAAAGATTGGAAAGGGATTTTAAATAGGGAAAGCAATAAAAGAGAAGACAAAAGCAGAAAGATTTTTTTTGTTTATTGTTGTAAAATTAGAAGAGAGAGAGAAAAAAAATGAAAAAGGAAAAATTTGAAAAGGGAAAGAAATAAATGAAAGAGAATAAAAAATGTCAAAGGCAGAAAATCAGTGAAAATGATAGTTTTTTTTGTAATGAAAGCAAATATAAAAAGTTGGAAAGAAAATAAAGAAAGGAAAGAACCAGAAAAACAAGCAAGTTGTAAATGTAAAGGGGAAGAAAAAAATTGAAAGAAATAAAGAAAATTGCAAAAGAGGGAAGAAATAAATGACAAAGAAGAGAATTATTTACAAGGCAGAGAAGGAAAGATTTTAAAAGAGAATTTTTTTTGGAAAGAAATTGTAGAAAGAAGAGGGAAACAAAAGAGGAAAGGGAAGAAAAAGAAATCTATTACTTAAACATAAAAGCACAATTCCATCTATGCTTATGTGGCCTTTCAAAATGCAGCGATTTTTAAATTCTCACTCCAGCTTGACTTTAGCTAAACGCATTTACTAAAAACAACAGAATCAAACAAAATAAAAATAAAACAACGCGGCCCACGTTCCCCTGTTATTAGGATCTACTTTCCCAATTCAGCAACTGAAAACAAATCGATCTTTATTTTTCGGACTCCCGATCTTGAAATGGGCACAACGTTCTATCGAAGATGATGCTTCCGACAACTACAACAATGGATGCTGCAAGAACATCGACGCACGTCATTGTCGCTGGAAGTTGATTGATTTCTCCTTGTAAATCAGCGTCGTCTTCCACCCACCACCACAGATCAGATCTGAAAAGGTACGAAGTTCTTAAATTCCAACTTTATCTACAATCCCCAATTCTTGTTGGATGTCATCAAAATTCCAGCTGAGTTACTATCGACTACTGGTTGTTTTACCTGACAGCCCCTTTATCATGCCGTCAGTTGGGAATGGAACTTAGTGCTCAAAGATAAAAACAAGTGTATAAACCGTAGACCAGAAGAGATAAGGCGCTTCAATTCAGGTATGATGCTGCTTCTTTTTGCTCATCTTTTTTTTTTTTTATTTGCTGCATTTGATTCCTCAACTGAGATAGCGATGCTGAACTTAATCTCTTTTGCCTTTGTTTCAAATCAAAGTTCTATTTAATCACAGTAGGTAATAGGAATTCCGTTTCTTCTTTTGAAATACCATCATCCAGGAAGGTTAAGATCGACGCAAACTGTTTTCACTTTGTAATTAAAAAATCCCACATAAAATTAATTTTAATTATCTTTTAATTTTGGAATGCAACAAAAGTTTGATAATTCTATGATCAATCGGCATATGTTATGTTTAAAATATATGTTGTTTAGTGGTTCAGTAACTTCATTTCATTTAAACAAGGAATGGAAAATATTACTTGTCATCCCAAGTGGAATTGAGCATTTTGTTTGATGCTTATGCAGGTATGAATCTGAATCTCCATTACATGTTCATCATAATATGTGGAAAAAAAATAGGTCAAGATAGTTGTTTCATTTTGAACTACCATACATTGTTGTTTCTACAGTTAATCTTTCACTTCATATTTACTCCAAATTAGGATTCATGTAGAAACAATATTTCAATGTTTAGCGGTTAACGGTATAAGATACTTATATTGGAATTTTAATGTGTCATCGGTATGTTAACCCAATTTATTCTGCATACTTATTATTTCAGCACATTAAGAAAATTTTGATGCTCGATTCACCTAAAATTTGAGCTAAGTCCACATTTTTGATCCAAGTCAATTGTTTTACATGTTCATATTTTTCGACTACATAAAATTCAAAAATAAAATAGTAAACAATCCTTAAATTTCATTCCGGATTCTCAATTTTACCCGCTAAGATCGCTGCAATAACCAATAAAAAACAATAACGCTTCAATGTCTCCTTTTGTAAATCTTGGATAACATCCGTAATCGTTTTCTGAATATATGGAGACTTCTTCATAAATAACAAACAAAAACATAAAGCTTAAAATTGTAACCTCACCCGAATTGAAATTACTGTTATTTTAATTTTTGTACACCGATCTGTGTGTGTTGACTACGACGGCAAAAACCTTGCCACGCAAGAACATTTGATCAAATCCAATTTTCCTGGATATTTATTGAGCTTGCAACTAAATTTTTATATATTAAGTATTTATGATAATACAGTGTCTAATAAATGAATGACTGAATTTGTAGGCGAGTAAGTAGGGAGTTATTGAACATGCTATTATATTTTGAGTTATGAACCCAGCAAGCATGGAAGAATAATACACTTTACATTCATTTTTCAATTCAAGTTGATAAAAAAAAGCCGTAAATGAATCCTGAATTTATAAATTTCATTCCGGATTCTCAATTTTACCCTCCAAGATCGCTGCAATAACCAAGAAAAAACAATTACGCTTCAATGTCTTCTTTTGTAAATCTTGGATAATATCCGTAATCGTTTTTTGAATATATGGAGACTTCTTCATAAATAAAAAACAAAAAAATAAAGTTTAAAATTGTAACCTCACCTGAATTGAAATTAATGTTATTTTAATTTTTGTACACCGATCTGTGTGTGTTGACTATGACGGCAAAAACCTTGCCACGCAAGAATATTTGATCAAATCCAATTTTCCTGGATATTTATTGAGCTTGCAACTAATTTTTTATATATAAGTATTTATGATAATACAATGTCTAATAAATGAATGACTGAATTTGTAGGCGAGTAAGTAGGGAGTTATTGAACATGCTATTATATTTTGAGTTATGAACCCAGCAAGCATGGAAGAATAATACACTTTACATTCATTTCTCAATTCAAATTGATAAAAAAAAAAGCCGTAAATGAATCATGTATTTTTAGTGGGTAAAAATATTCATATTTTGATACAATTTTGGATTTAGTACTATTATTTTCATAAGATAACTACAAAAATATATATAATTCTCACTGACTATATCTTATGCATTACTGTCTTTTTTTTCTCCAATCCTATTACTTTAATTTTTTTTTTTTTTTGTAATTTTGGGCAGTATAACTGCTTTCTTAGCAAAAAAAAAAATAGTTAGATATTGCAAGTTTTGTTTGTAGTTAGAAACTTATATCAATTTTTATTATATTAATTTATGCAAGCCATGTATGCTTGTGCAGGTATGAATCTGAATCTCCATTACGTGTCCATCATAAGATGTGAAAAAAAACAGCTCAGGATAGTTGTTTCATTTTGAACTACCATACATTGTTGCAGTTAATCTTTCACTTCATATTTACTCCAAATTAGGATTCACGTAGAAACAATATTTCAATGTTTTGCGGTTAACGGTATAAGATACTTATATTGGAATTTTAATGTGTCAGCGGTATGTTAACCCAATTTATTCTGCATACTTATTATTTCAGCACATTAAGGAAATTTTGATGCTCGATTCACCTAAAATTTGAGCCAAGTCCACATTTTTGATCCAAGTCAATTGTTTTACATGTTCATATTTTTCGACTACATAAAATTCAAAAATAAATTAATAAACAATCCTTAAATTTCATTCCGGGTTCTCAATTTTACCCTCCAAGATCGCTCCAATAACCAACAAAAATCAATAACGCTTCAACGTCTCCTTTTGTAAATCTTGGATAACATCCATAATCGTTTTTTGAATATATGGAGACTTCTTCATAAATAACAAACAAAAAAATAAAGCTTAAAATTGTAACCTCACCTGAACTGAAATTACTGTTATTTTAATTTTTGTACACCGATCTGTGTGTGTTGACTATGACGGCAAAAACCTTGCCACACAAGAATATTTGATCAAATCCAATTTTCCTGGATATTTATTGAGCTTGCAACTAAATTTGTATATATTAAGTATTTATGATAATACAATGTCTAATAAATGAATGACTGAATTTGTAGGCGAGTAAGTAGGGAGTTATCGAACATGCTATTATATTTTGAGTTATGAACCCAGCAAGCATGGAAGAATAATACACTATACATTTATTTCTCAATTCAAATTGATAAAAAAAAAGCCGTAAATGAATCATGTGTTTTTAGTGGGTAAAAATATTCATATTTTGGTACAATTTTTGGATTTAGTACTATTATTTTCATAAGATAACTACAAATATATATATATATATATATATATATAATTCTCACTGACTATATCTTATGCATTACTGTCTTTTTTTCTCCAATCCCATTACTTTTAGTTCTTTTTTGTAATTTTGGGCAGTATGACTGCCTTCTTAGCAAAAAAAAAAAAAAAAAGTTAGATATTGCAAGTTTTGTTTGTAGTTAGAAACTTATATCAATTTTTTATTATATTAATTTATGCAAGCCATGTTTAACCGAATAAACAAAAACCTGAATCTGCGCATTCCACAAAATAATGTACATGGTCATTTCTACATGAAATGTGAAATTTGATACTTGATAAGTTAGCAAGTCTCATGCGTTTTCTCTTTTAAAAGTTGATTTTCCAACTAATAAAAGACACAACCTTAGTTGAAGCTATGTTTAACATATCTTCAAAAGGTATTTTTATATGACTATCTTTTTCGACAGGATATATCCAATTCCATTAGACTTTTCATTGTTTTTCTTGCCCTATAAAGCTTGATCAATAAACCTGTTTCGCATTAATAAAGCTTCATTATTTTTATATAGGTTCAGTTGTTTCGCCATCAATCCATGGTAGCAGCGACAAAGCCTCTTTCAAACATAATATGAGAAATATTGGTGTAAATGATTCATACCATATCATCTTTATCTGCATAACTAGGCAAATGTATACAGGCCCCAGCTTTGAAAGAACTTGAGGGCATGAAGAGGGAAGACTCAGATAGGTGCATCCTCGCTGTACAAATTAAAGGTTCATTATTATAACATATATTCATTCTTTTAAGCATTTATTACTCCGTTCAATATCATTACTCATGCCTTATATTACGTGTTACTTGATTTACTGGTTTCCTTATAATTTATATATGAATAACAAGTGTTACTTTTGAATAAACCTGATCAAATTTGCAATTAACTAAATTGTTATGTTACTAACTTCATGTTAATTTCATATTTGATCTCTACTGGTATAGAGTTATCACCTCTCATTTGATACGTAATGAAATCTAACAACATGCGTATTTTGGTCCATACCAGTGTGTATCTTTGTATCAAGGTTATTTTCCTTAGAAATCATTTTTGTTTGATTGCGTGCTCAGTTTAACATTTTAATCAAGGGCAGGAGAGAGATATTGCCACCATGGTCACATTCTGATTTTAACATGTTATCATTGTGCAAATTGTGTTTAAATTTTTTATCCACAAATTGTGCCTGTTCGTTAATGCACTCATTCACCTCAATTTAGTTCTTAATTCAACAAAATTATACCACCTTGCCTCTAAAATCTTTGGTCATAATACGTACAAGTTAACACTTGCTGGCCTTAAAATTTGAGCAGTTTTCATCTCGAAGAATATTGAAATTACATATTTTTTTAGGCCTACGTTTGCTCTCTATAGATCTTTAATCCATTTTTCTACCATGCAAAATCAGTTTCATTTTTTTTAGCATTATTGTTCTGCGAAAATTCTTAGCCGTCAAAAACATGCAATTGTTACAAAATTGGCATAAATAATAAATTAATAGGGATTTACTGTATAAATTTTGAAGCGATAATTTCTCAAATGAAAAATAAGCGTGCATCCTAGATAATTCTTTTTTTTTTTTTTTTTTTTTGATTCCTACATCACAGTCTTCATGATCTCCTTGATTATGCTTTCATTACGCAAACTGCCATCATCATGTACCCTCCTACTTTTGAAAATGGACAAGGATTGACAAATATTTATCATATTCGTCTTTGCTTGATATGCATTGTTTCTCTTATCTACTCATAATTTTGGCTGCATAGTTATTCATTATTTTTGATCTACTATTTTATTACATGTTTTACTTGGCTATAGTCACAATTAAGCACGTAGAGAAAGTTTTGTGTGTCACTAAGGTTATACCAGTGTTTTTATTTATGTTATTTGTTCTTATTTTTACCACCAATTTTGTTATTTAGGAACATGACGTATCTATTTGCAGTATGCTCAACATATCTATTCTGGATGAACCAGTAACACTTACGTTAGGAAGGCATTATATTAACCCTTTGCTCCCTGTACTTATGAAATATCTTTTGAAATAGTTCAAAGAATAATGGTGCGTGTTGTCAACCCGTTACAACATTTGAGAGGTTCGTAAATTCAACAGTTTATGATTTTATTGCTAGGGTCTCATCCAAACTAAGCTTTTCTTGCCTCAAAAATAATAATTATTGTGGTTATTGCATTATTAGGCATATTCAATCATTATATTTTTATTTCTTCTCTAAACAAGAATACATGAACGTGGAAACAGGAAAGGGAGTAAAGATGAACACATGATTGTGGTTACTTTAGTAAAAGAAAAGTAAAGATGATGAAATCAATAAATCACTGAATAAGCTATACTTCGAAATTAAATGTCAAACTAATAAGTTTTGAACCATTGACAATGCCAAATCCTTTCATATGTGAAACAATATATTGCTTATCTATATTTTCTGGTTAACGTGAAATTTTGTAAGTGTTAATTTGTATCTAACAATACTATGTAGTTTCTAAATTTTGCATATTGTTTTAAGCATTGTTAGTCTTTCCACTTTTGCGGATCATTACTTATAAAGTAAACTCAAAGCTTCTATTTTAGTATAATTTTCTGTTATGGTGAAAAATTTAAACTTATCATATGATATTGAAATCCTACGTTTTGTAATTACAACATTTGTTATTCATCTTGATTTAACTATACCTACAATATTTTAATAATATTTACAAATTTAGTTTTGGCAGAAAATGTTTTGAATCATTCAATTGGGGTGAAATATAATGATGGAATCATTGTTGGCCATTTATGATACTCTTGGACCCTTGGTTGGCCTTTTTTTCATACAACGAAATTTGTTCTTTCCCTTCCTATGGGATATTTGAATTTTAATATGGGCTTCATTTAATTTTAGCTTCGCTGCTAAGAAAATTTAGGGCCAAATGATACAAAATGTTGAGATTCCTCTGACCTGCCATGTTTTTTCACACAGCCAAGAGAAAATTGTTTATATCAGTTTCTACATTGTATTTGTGATATAAAGTTTTTGATGTTGGAGCAACAAATGGAGTAGTATAATTATAGTTTACCACACAATTTATCCTCATTCCACACTTTCAGAAATGAAACTCCCTATTTTTTGGGGAGGGGCTTAGGTTTGTTTCTATTACATGATTGGTTGCATCTTACTAAATAAATAATTGATTTGATTTGCATGCTGCCCGTTCCATGGTAATTTTCAGGCTTACTAACTGCAGTATTACTGCAATACATAGATGCAATATTCCAGAATAATTACCAAATTTGTTATCTGCCTTTGTAACTTGGGGAAAGAATAGTATAACTGTATAAGTGCTTGTATTTATCTAGAAATTTGTTTATAGTAAGCCATGTAACAATGCTTATCTTCATCAAAAGCATTTTTTATGCTTTATACAATTAATCAACTATAGATTTAACCATCTAAATATGTACTTAATCTAAATCGATATCTTACTTGACTTTTTATATATAATGTATTACGTGTAATATATAGCCAGCTTTTCAAATAATAATGTGTAGAAATTGCAGACCAACATTGTACATAGTGTGAATAGTTATAGTTATGATTGCGCAAGCGACATTTGACAATAGTTGGTTTTATGAACCAATCTACCAAATAACAAGCCGCCACAGTGTTCAACTCTGATTAAAATTGAATGAAGTTGTTTTTTGACAAGAACCAAAAGGAGAACTCTCTTTTACCATTTGAATGTGAATCTTAAATGAGCTCATCTTAACTAATAGCATTACAGTGATTTGGTTTGGGTATTCTAGAAATAATTATAACATAAACTTCTGTCTTAATATCACTCTGTTCACTATGTACGTCTTAGCTACAAGCTTTGTTTGATCCATGTTTTTTGGATGATGCAATAAGTACAAAAGGATCATTGAATATATATATATATATATATATATATATATATATATATATAAACCATTCATAAACAATTTTTTTACATTTGATATGGATCCTTGGACAATGTTCGCAGTTTCATTTATCCTTGCCAACTTATAATGGTATCACTATGTTTTGTGAGTATGAAATGAATTTTCTTGAACCAAATCCACAAGTTTGGGAAAATCGGGCTACAAAAATTAACCTAGAATCATGTACTCTTTATACTATCGGCAAAATGAGACTATTTTGACATGGTGTTGAAGCTTACTTTGTGCACTTGGAAAATCTACTCACAATTATATGATTTATAGGATTTTCGTATGGTGTTCTTAAGTAGTTAAGATTAATAGTGAAACTGCATTTCATTGCATTACTCTGCATGTTGGTTTTATTAAGCATCATCATACATTCAGTCCAGTATCATTAAATACTGTTTGTAGTTTACTTCATGCTGTTGTACTCGATGACTATTTAATGAAAAATTCACAAATTATGATGATCTTATTAGATAACATTATTTACAAATTCTTTTAGGTTCAAGTATTTTTCAGTGAATGGAGATATTGCATGCAAATTAGGCGTATTAATCCACATTGCTAGATTTCGTCTAATATGAAGCCATAGCTTTTATACAAAGGAACTGTTATTTTACTCAAGCATTTGAGTCATGGGCTTTGGACACACGCTCTACTCAAGGATGGAGAAAGTAGCATGCACACAAAGTTATAACATGGATTTCTTCTCTGATTTTGTCCCAGATTGTACAAACGAAATGCCTTTTTTGTAACTGTTAAGTTGACATAAAATTATGTTTGCATTATGTTTGAATCCTCAGCATTTCACATGTATAAACAATATATATGTTTTGTTTTCTTTCTAAATAGGTCTGATTCTTTTGTTCGGTATTGTATGGATGAGGTTACTAAACAGTACATGTGTTCAGTTTGCTGATATTGGACAAAGGTACAAGACGTTATTTTTTAAATTTTGTGCTGATAGTGGATTAAGGCATAAAATGTTATTTCTTGATATTTATATATTTGTTGCTGATAGTGGAGGAAGGTACAAACTGTTATATTTTTTGATAAATTTGTATTTGGACAAGTGCTGGTATTCAAAAGTGGAAAATAGGAAAAAAAGCCAAACTTATTTAAAAAGTTGGTTAAAAAGATGAGGTAAAGACACTTTTTAGTGTAAAAGAGGAATTGACAATGGACACCCTGAATTTCTCCTTTTTACACTAAAAAGGGGTACAAATAATGATTTTATTTCATCATTAACCTCAAAGAAACGGAGGGGGGATGGATATGTGGATAGCCAACGTACAAGTCATTATTAACCCTTATGGATGTTCCTTCTGTGGCAACTATATGTATTACGTTGTCCTCCTTTGTCCTCCTAGGTGCGGTAAATTCCAATTTTACTAGCATCAATTAATGATTTAAAAAAAATCAAATTAACCATTATGAAAAAAAGTTAATTGTTATGAAACAAGATTAAATGATGCAGCATTCACATGACATAAACCAGACGACAGCTTATTGTACACATTTGTTCTTTATTGAATATTCGACAATCAAACGTTGCACCTAGGAGTAATATAAAATTGAAGATAAAACAACAAAGCTTAATAACATTCACAATTCATAAGTATGATCAACTTACATATTATTTTTTCAAACTAAAATGTCATTGTGATGACTTTCAATGATCATCAGCTACAAATCACGTAATATTTTCTCTTTTTATAAAGAATAAACATTTTCAGTATCTAATTTACCCTGAAAAATTTGAACATATAAAATACTATACATAAATAAATTACAATCTTATTTAACCTAACATAATAGTAATTAGAATACATCTACCTAACAAAAAAGCTCAACACAATCCGATGATTAAACGGGTCGAAGGTATAATACTGAAATGATACGGGTAGTTGTACTCCTCACAAACAGTTAATACAAGAAAAAAAGGTAAATCATTAGGTCAAAAACTATTCAAATACAACACTCCTACCCTCATGATTTAACTTCCGTCCAACCCCTCCACGGCATAATTCCACATTTCCCCGTGTGCGTAGCACAGGTTCCAACCTAGTAAATGTAAAAATTAGAAGGGTGATTGAAAGATGGAAAGAGAGATTAGAGGAAGTGAGAGAGACTTGTAATTAGAAAGCAATCAATAAAAAAAATGCAAGTTTTTTTTAGTTATTATTGTAAAAGAATGGAAACCAGTGTATTGACAATTGGAAAAAAGTAAAAGGAAAGAAGGAATAAATGGAAACCAATTAAAGAAAATTTGGCAAATTAAATATCCAACAATAATGAACAATAAAAATAAAGTGAAAATTGGAAAGAGGGAATAGATGAAGATGGAAAGAAAAAAAAGAAATATAAAAGGAAAAACAAAAATGAAAAGGAAAAAAAATCAAGAGAATTTGGCAAGTTCTATTTTTTTTTCTTATTATTATTATTATTTGTCTAAAGTAGGAATGAATCTGCAAGAGGGAAACAGATAAATGAAAAAAAGGGAAAGGGGAAAGAGGTTGAAAACAGGAATGAAATAAAAGGAAAATAAAACGATTTTTTTTCTTCCCTTGTTTGGACGATTAAAGTATCAGCAATCAATACCAAATCAACTAATTGAGAATTTTTTTTCTATATATACAAGAAAACAAATGGAAACAAAACAAAATAAAAAACTAACACGAATCAGAAATTAAATAAATAATAAAATTTAATCGTTACCTCCTCGGCAACGGCGCCAAAAACTTGATCGTCGCTTCCCTATGAATTAGAAAAACATGAATTTTGAAATAAATACTGCAAGCGCACAGATCGTGTAGTACGCATGTCGAATCACAGGGAGGTAAATTAAATTAAATTATTTATAAAATTTCTTAGGCGAGTTAGACGAAGCTTGGGGATTGATTTTGAAAAACAATAAAACTATTATTGAATTGAGTACAGATCTGAATCTAATCAAATCGATATTCAACCCAATATGACCTAAGAATGCAATAAAAAGAACAGAAATTAAAACTGCAGAAATTGAAATAACAAACAGGAATTAAAATTAGGATTACGGCTGAATCTAATTAGACGGTCAATCACTAATGAAAATAAATGTAAAATACAACTAGTACTCTACCAAATCTAATTGTGTAGATGGCACTAGTTGCTAAGAAATAGAAATTTGCAGAAATTAAAACGATGAAGGACTTTATTAATGAAGAAGAAAATAGAAAATGGTATGATGGCTACAATGATATTACAAGGGTGTTTATAGGAGATAACCAAACCCTAACCCTAATTACAAATGGGCCTAGCTATTTCAAGTAAGTTTTTGGCCTTTTTTCATTTGGAACAAGTTCTAGGCCTTTTCTCCTTTTCTCTTGCAGGCCTCCTTTAATTTGAGATGTGCATGGCCTTTTTATCAATCATTTTCTTATCCAACAGCAACTAGATGTGAGATCTTCATCTACAATTCTTCAAAATGTAAATATATAGCAATCTGATCTCCATTTCTCTACTTTTCTGGTTGCATGTGGGCTGGGTTGGAATATCTGTAAAAGTGACAAAACAATACCCAAGTAATATTTATTTATATACAAAAGATAAGATATAAGAGCATAAAATAAACACATTTCCATGTTAATCAGAGTGAAACATCTTTAACAAAGGTTGTTGGAGTTATAAACGAGGCCAAGCAGTGGATTTCTTCCTTTGTTCAAAATACTTTGGATGAAATTATGGCCAACTCCATGAAGACACGTTAATGCTTATATATGCGGATAATGTAGGGAAATATTCAAATTTAAGCTTCCCTTCTCTTGATCCCTTATTGGTGGAAAGGTTTATGTCAAAGATAGCTTATGTGAAGGACAGAAAAGTTGTCCCGGAAAAGGCGGAATTGGACGTGGAAAAACTTTTTCTCATAGAAGATCTCCCTATAGAGGGGCTGAACATATATGACGAAGAAGATGCCACTTCTGCATCAAAAGCCAACTGTGTCTTGTGTGATAACCATGGTCTCGAGGATATCTCGGGAGATAGGGGCTATCATGATAACAACTTAACTGGAATCAATAATATTTCTCAAATTTCTAATGGCCAAGGCGAAGTTCCGAGTAATGTTGGTTTTGAGATTTATGATCCCAATACCCTACCATGTAGTATTCCTGAACCTTTGGTAGTTCCTAGAGAGAAGGAAAGTTCAAACTCAAAGATTGATAAGGATGTTAAAGCTCACCGAGCCTCTATTTTGATTTCCAAGGTATGGTAAATTTCATATTATTTTCCTTTATTCATGCCTTCAATAATTACCCTTCCTTCCCAATTTAGATGAAAAAGAAAAGATTAGGTTTTAAGCATATGAGGCATGAAAAAGAACGATCGGAGGTAGTTCGTCTTACTAGGGAGCTAAACAAGAAATAAACAAGTACAACGCCTTATCGGATAAATACCATTAGTTATATAAGTGTGCTGCAAGGTTATTATTTTTTAAAGAAAAGGAAGTAGTGTCAGGCTGGAGGTTGTTCGATTGCACCATGAAAGACTCTTAAAAGAGAAAGGTGAATTAGTGGCCCTATTCTGGATGTTGATTGAAGATAGGGATATTCTAGCGGATTTTCTATATGAAGTTTATAATAGATAAGAAATCGTAATTTTTCCTTCTTAGGTAACCATAGCGTAGGCCTTCTTAGACATTTCACTGAAGATGCTTAGATGATCATGGTGTTGACCTTCTTCAGGGAGCTTGCTGGAATCTTCCCTGAGTTAATTCTATCCCCAGAGAATGGTCTTTGGACAAACTTAAATTTAACAAAAATAGGTTTGTATCCAAAGCTTTTAAGAGATCTATTTTGTATGAATAGGAGGAATGCTTGTAATATGCGTAATTTTTCTATTCCCAGCTTTATTGTAATGATTTGATTTTTCTTGATGCCTCTTATACCCCTTTTTAGAGTTCTCCGCCTAATACGAGCTCGCTTTCTAGGGACTTCCTAGGAAGTTACGTTAGACTGAAGAGAGATTATCGTGAGAAGTGTACTCTTATAAGATCCCCTAAGTTAGCAATATACTGTTTCATTAGAGATCTTAAAAGGATGCTCATTCAACATCCCCGACATCATCTTGAATTTCTGGGTGATGAAAAGGAGACCTACTTAAAAGAGATTCAGTTGTATCATTTAAAGTTGGTCTGGGATTATGACAGCCCCCCGGTTGAAAATTAGGACTATCATAAGTACCCCTCCCCCCCCCCCCCAGTTTATACTGCTGGAGGGTTCGGAATTCTATTCGACTCCACACTCAGTCTTAGTGTTAATTCATTGAATAAGGTTAAGAGAGTTGTTTCTTACCCTGAGGATTACTCTAACAACTTGTAATCGTGTTTCCGATGGCTTGGCCGTGGAGGCACTCGAGTTTTGGAATCAACGCTATGTTATTGTTTACCTCTTGGGTGCAATCATTTACAAAAAGATCTAACTCTTTTCTTATTATTGTAAAGAAGAGCATATGATGAAATGAAAACTTATAATAAAGTCAATCCTTGGATCTCCCAAATGTATTGAATCATTCGAGGAATGATCTTATAAATGTTCCTACGATTTTACTTATATGAATTGTGTAAATATTACCTGATGCATAGTCCTTCTGTGTTTTGGGTGTCCTCTCTCTGGGATTTCCCTTGTACTTTTCTCCGTGCGTGATATAGGAAAATCGCAATCTTCGTTTGAAGATTTTTAGATCATAGACTCGTATTACCGTTTCTAATATAGATAGCAGATCCCACCTTTAGGGATAAGGATTAAAGTTCTCGTAGTCCGAATTATGGTATTTATTTGGAAATCCAAAATCTCCCTCTTGGGACTATAATCTGAACTGCCGGAACACCTATCAGCAATTCCATGAGAGCAGGGTAAATAGTTGTTGAAAACTCCAAAACCCATATTCGGGTATTTGATAGAAGACTAGATGTCCACATCAAGTATTAATAGAAGTATCGAACCGTTGCCCAGGCTCAGCTATTTGATGGAAGACTATATATCCCCATCTGGTATTTGGTTGAACTCCCGAATCGTAACTCAGATTCTAGTATTTAACAGAAGTCCAAATATCTACATTTGGTACTTTGATAGAAATGCCAATCCAAACCCAAATTTGGGTATTTGACGGAGGATCACATACCCATATCTGGCATTAATAGAAACACAGATTCGAATATTTGATAGAAGACCAGATATGCATATCTGGTATTAAAAGAAGTCCCAAACCAACCCAAATTTGGGTATTTGATAGAAGACCAGTTATCCACAACTGATATTACCAGAAGTCCCAAACCAACCTAGATTCGGGTGTTTGATAGAAATCAAGATATCCACATCTAGTATTAACAGAAGTGTCGAACCAACCCATATTCAGGTATTTGATAGAAGATCAGATATCCATAACTAACATTTGCTATTGTTTACGCCAACTCCGGGCTTATTTCTTAAAGAATAGGTTGTATGTGTGTTGCGAGCTCTATCTTTGAGCGTTTGTTCCCTTCTCATTGGATTTCGTGTAAGCAGAGGCAACTACGTGCTTAAAATGATCCTCCAGAGCTTTCGTTCCCTTTCCTCGAGATTAGATGTAAGCAGAGGGTGTATTTCCTTACTTTTCCACTTTCATGGCTTTATATTGTCAAAGAATAGGATGCAGTGCTTTGTTTGCCATTATTTGGGCCTATGATTGTCAAGCCAGAGAATGTACATGCTTTATTAGCTAATGTCTGGGCCTGTGTGTTCGGTGTGCTTGGCTAGCTTATTCTCAAGCAGGGCCCAAGGAGTTGCCCGACCTCCCTCCAGGAGGCACCTAACCCTGGCCATTGTAGGCAGTGATAAGGGATTAAATGCTTTAACCAGGCCATCGCAGGCACAGTTTAAAGGCTTACTCTTTTGATGCTTTACCCTGGCCATTGTAGGCGGTGATAGAAGCTTACACTTCACCCCCTTCCAAAGGGTGCCTTACCTTGGCCATCACAGGCGGTGATAAGGGTTTATCGTTCCCTTCTGCGGGATACGAGGAACATAAGCAGAGGCAAGACGTGCTTTTCTACGACCAGAGGTAGGATGTGCTCAGTTCATAGCAGAGGCATAGCGTACACTTCTACGAGCAGAGCAGGTCATACTCTTCTGCATGCAGAGGTAAGGTGTTAAAATTAAATGCTTAAACCTGACATTTCTGGCGTGGATCGGAGGCTTACGCTTTTGATGCTTTAACCTGGCCCTTCCTGATATAGGCGGGAAGAAAGGTTTACACACCCCCCCCCCCCCTCCGAGGTGTACCTTGCCTATCGTGACGGTGACAAGGGTTTTCATCCATTTGATCATTTGATGCATTTCGAGTTATTCCATATAGGATAGGGTTTCCATACCCTTATCTATGTAAGCATTTTCTCGAGAAGACCTTTCTTTGGCTTAGTCTGATCCTTTCACAAAGTCTTGCAGTTGATCTTGATTGTAGAACTTGATAATCATCTCTTCATGCCCCTTACAGTTGTTTTTTTCTTGTCCATTTATCATATGATAATGGCAGTAAGGCCCTCATAATTTCCTTTCATACTTGGGCTTCTTCTTTGTAAATTACCATAAATTAAGCTCACGTTTGGTTAGGAAGTAGATATTTTCCATTAAAGTGATAAGGTGGCACTTTCTTAGTAGACTTGATACAAAGTTTTTTTTTTGTGATAGGAACTTAACCCTTTTGTTTCTTGACCTTGTCGCTTCATTCATATCTTCGATCCCTCTTTTCAAAGTACCTTAAGATTTGAGCACTTTTAATTAGTCCATTTAGAAGTAAAACGGTTGATGTCTTTCATTATTTCTTATTCGAACATCATACCCTTAGTTTGTTCATGGATGATTTTCCTTATGTAAGAAAATATGTTATACTCTTCTGATGTAGAACTACTTAGAGCAAAGGTTGGGATTTTTTCAATGTAGAAAGGGTTGTCATTCCAACAATCACGATCGTATTGTTCCATTTCCTTTTTCCAATTGATGATTCTCAAAGCCTCCATCCTTAGCCTGTGTTCATCCTTCAATCTCTGCTCAGTAATATTTGACATAGCCATTTGAGATCAAGAAGATTCTTGTTGGGACCCTATACCCATAGTTTTGCTTCTTCAAAGCATAGTCCAAACCGGGACGGAACAACACAGTTAGAAATGTGGTTGTTAACCATAAGGTCAGAGGTTCAAGCCCTCCTTCCAGCGCCAAAATGTTAACAATTTTTTTTCTTCAACACCAGTGATAGGTCTAAAGATTTGGACCTATGGGAAGTAAGGGATTATAGAGTTCCCATAAACTTGAGTTAGTTCACCGTCTCCTATATATCAAGGTCTTGAGCTCAAAGATTAGTTACTCTTCCCTCAAGGGGTGAGTATCATGCTTACGAGACTCAACAACCAATAGTTACCTTGGGTAAGGGTTCCTTAAGCGCAACACAAGGTAGGGAGCTAAACGGCCTGTAGAAGGGTACTTCGATAATCTAGGCATAAGGGTAAGGTTCGGGAATGAAGCCTTTGTCGTAGAGAAAGCATTGCGAGGCATAAGAAAGAAGCAGAAAGTTAAATCATATAAGTTATGGTAAATGTCGATCCACTCTTTATTGCTCATTGGTCTGAGTACACAAATGTTTACAAAGGAAATCCCCAAATTGATTTAGAAATAGGGTTTACTCAATAAGAAATAAGTACAAGATTGGGGAATGAGAAAAGTCCCCTTAAATGAGACCCCTAGGATCTTATTTATAGACAAATTGGGCCCCCATTCTGTCATTGGCACAACAGAAGCCCCTTTCGGATGCGTTTGCATGGTGTCGACCGCTTCACATCTTTCAGTTCCAATTGTCTTGGTTTCGGCTGCCTTTCTTTCTTCTCAACATTGCTTTCGGATTTAACTTTTCTTTCGATGTACCAGTCTTGGCTTTAGGAGCTTATCTTGGCTACTTCTTCTTCATAATGTAGCGACACCAAGTCAGTTGATGTAGATAGCTTTAGGAGATGCTTTCGGCTTTCGGCAATGAGTTCCAGTTTCAAGTTCTCATGGTTTTTGCCCTCGTGCTTTAGCTTCTCATGATTTCAGAACCTTCACCTCTTTCGATATCGGCACTTAGAAATTAGTGTGGATAGCTCTTCTTCTCATAAGCTTTGGTTTACTTTCGATGAGTCCTTGAAATTGGTTTCGGTCTTGCGGAAGCACGCTCTAGGTACATCTACTGATGGCCTTAGATGTTGTTTCTCGGTGTTCGACAAGCCTTGACTCCGACAGCTAGCTTTCGGAGTGTTATCCTTGACTTTGACAACTTTGTCCCCTTCTTTATCGATAATAAGTTAATTAATGTCGATAGCACTTCATTTCACTTTACCTGACTAGGTGATTCTTATCGTGTTTCTGACAATATAGGATTCTCTCCCAGTTTCGGGTCTCGGGTCATAGGCTTCTGAACCTTGTCGTTCTTTGCTTGTCTCCAACTTCATGTGCTATGCTTTTGGAATTGAACACATATTAATGTCCTTTAACGTTGGCATTGCTTTGTCCCTGTCACCTTTCGTATCATACCAAGCTTTTCTCTCTTATGTTGGCGTCGCTAACCTATAGACCAAATCACCTCTTTCATGCTTCCGGCTTTCTCCTAATGTCAGCTACATGCTTTCAGATCATCCTTTTGAGCTGGTTGTGGTCCGATACCCCTTCATTGATAGTAAGTTTTAGTGTTTCATTTGGTAATAGCAATTTCGATTTCCCTTTTTCATTTATTATGAATGTATTACAATTGATGTGGAAATCCCCAATTCGATTTAGAAATTAGAGTTTGATCTTTCAGAAAAGAATACAAGATTGTGGATTGAGGAAAAAGTTGCCCAAAATTTAATCCTTGGGGTCTTATTTATAGGTAATTTGGGCCCCCATTGGTTGCAGTATAGTATGAAGCTCGGCTCTACATTAATGCTATGGTATCGACCAGATTGAGGGGGTTGGCTTCAGTTTCGACTTCTGGTTCTGTGCCACTTGCCTTTCAAGATGTCGGCTTCATGCTTTGCTTCTATGAGTTTTGTGGCGTTTTTGGTATCGGTATTGATACCAAGCCCGTTGGTATTAATAGCACTTAGCTTACTCCTATATTGGTCGTGTTTGCCTGAGCTCGTATATTCAGTATCGTCTTTACATGCTTCTGGTCTTTGGTATATGGTTTCGCCTTTACTATCTTCGTGCTTTTGCCTTCAGATCCGGTATCGATACTAAGCCAATTATTTGTTATAAGTTGGTATTGATATCGTGGCCACTTAATATCGACATTAAGCTTTTTTTTCCCATTTTGGTGCAGATAGCTTATGTGTTAAGTCCTCACTTCAGTATCGTCCTCTGATATCCTCGATGCTGGTATCAACTTTGTTATTGTTCTTCTACTTCTTTATTCTCAGTAGTGGGATAACTCTTCTAGTTGCTACTGCTTTTAGTTCTGGCTTCACTGTGATACCTTTTAACACTCATTTGGTTTTGGTATCAAAATCTGGTAGTAACACCAGAGAAGATAGATCCAAAGCCAAATATGCCAGAATCAAGATCCCTTAAAGCAGGCCGATACTGAAGAGCTGCTACTAAAACCCTGGAGCGGGTCGATACGAGAAGCTCGAAGTGGAAGCGAGCTTCCTACCGAGCCATTACCAAAGGAGGCCCAAATTTTCTATAAATAAGAGCCCAGGGGTCGCATTTGGGGGGACTTTTTTAATTCCACAATCTTGTACTCGCTTTTGAGAGACCAAACCCTAATTTCTAAATCAAATTGGGGATTTATACATCACTTGTAATATATTCATGACAAATGAAAGAAGGGAAATTAAGATCGTGCTTATTCTCGACTCGATAATCATGTTGTGTCCAAATTGATTTAATGGGGAGTTATCACTAACCTTATATGTGAGAGGTTTTAACATAAACAAATCAAACAGAGAATCATTGAGTGAAACTGATGGTTCATCCTTTATGATGTACACTTGTGCCTTAACCTTTCCCTAATATGACAACATACCACGACGCTCAAATGACTATTATAGCCCTATGACACGATAACCAATGCAACCAAGGTCCCTCGTTAGCTGGATCGATGTGGAAGTATCATCTTTTCATTAAGGGCTATGATATAACATCAAACATAACTATCGTGGTATTTTATCTTGTTTCTTCTTAACACGATGTATGCTATTCTATCTTGAATCTGGACTACACCTACGTAATATGGTTCTCTACACCCTCGATAATCTTATACTGCCTTTATCCCAAGGTAACTGTTGATCTCTAAGTCTCATAAGTGTGATACTTACCTCTTGAAGGAGGAGTAACTAATGTTCGAACTTAAGATCTTGATATATAGGAAACGACGAGTATAGCCGAGCTTGGTAGAGCTAACTCATCCCTAGGTGTTCTCTAGATTGATCACCCTTTAAGTTCCATGACATATACTTTGTTTATTCTCAAATATGGTGTTTGAAGATTTTTATCGTTAACATTTTGATGCCAGAAGGAGGGTTTGAACCTCGACCTCTCTTATTTTATTATAGATTAATTTTGCGAATTTGTTGCTTAATGTTAAGAAAGGATGAAATCAAAAAGGTTAAGCACCATAAGATAAGAAGTGGTTCCCGAGGCTGCCATTGAAGAAAACATAACTCCATCATTCAACTTAAACACCGTTGAAATAGGCGGAGCCTCTAATCCAGCCCAGTCTCCAAACCCGAATGTTGCGGATGAAAATGCCATCAAATAAATACTTTGGAGAAAAACTCCTTTGAAGTACGGAATCTCCTGCAAGCTTCTCAAACACAAAGGTCTTCGAAGAACACCAGACTAAGTCAAAGGGAAGAAGTTGAATCTCCAAGAAGAAACGAACACGTTCAACAATCGAAGGAAAAAGAAAAAGTCAATGCAACTTCCTCCTAGAAGAAAAGGCACAATCTTTCAGAAGTAGGTCACCTGGGAACTCAATGCATCATAAGTAGGGAGCAATTTGGGAGGTTACCTACCGAAGAGTATTGTCCTAAAAGATCAGATTATGAAAATACAAAGGCCTACCGCAAAGATATGATAAGGGAATCTGTCAAAGATTTACTCGAGAGTAAAGGGAAAAGAACTTTAGATGAAAGGGTTAATGACAATGAAAGGGTGGTGCATTTTACCAATGAAATTATGAATATTGTAATACCATCGCGCGTGAAAATCCCTACAAGAAAAAACCCATTTAACAACTAGTAAAAAATGTTGTTAATATACTTTTAAAACGTTTTTCATTACGTTGTTGTATCCATAGTTGTGAAAAGGTTAATTTCTTTAACAACATTCATGAGAATGCCGTAAAAATGTTGTGAAAGTATTTTCCGCTACGCTTCATGAATGTTGGGAAAAACTATGAAAATGGCAACTACCCTCACTGTAACATAATTTAAGTGTTGTAACATATAGATTTGACCACATTTCTTTTTTCTTATTAAGACCATAGTTACAACATCATGAAAATATTGCATATGCCGCTTGGATGATAATTTAAAGTAGTTGTTAATAGCTTTCATGCTTCTTTTCTAAAACACTACATCGTTAAATTCCACAGCACTTGCAAAAAAAATTAATGTCATTATTTATAACATTTTTCATATGTAGTTAACTTGATAATACCATCAGATTTTTCAAATATCATAAATATAATTTTGCAGACATCGCATGCATACTATAGATTACATTTTCATTAACGCTCATAATATATGCTAATATTACATTATCGATGAAGCACAAAGAAATGAAGTAATGCGTTAAATTATGAAGCAACACATATTCATATGTTCACCACTGTTACAAAATTACCAAAGATATGGTATAAATAAGAACATTATTTTAGAAAAATAAGCAATGTTACATGAACACGTGGTCCACGCTTGATTGCCCGATAGGCTTGAATGCCTACACTAGCCCTCACAAGAGCCTTTGCAAGATAGAAATATCTGATATGCTTAAACAACTAGCTGAAACATTAAGGAATATTAAGCCCATTAAAAAAGCAGAAGTAGCTCCTTTGGTTGTTCCTGAGGATAAAATATTTAGTCACTTCAAAAAAAAAAACATATGTTTTAGATAACACATATATGATCGGCATAATATGTTGCTCACAACACAAAGACAGAAATCAATTGTTAGGCTTAACCAACATGCAAGATTGACTTTGGAATTTTATATGCTATAGAAATAATCACTAAACTGTATTGCCGTTATGATTGCCAAACACATTAAATATAGTGGCTTGTATCCACATATGTAAAAATTTATTGTAATCATTTGTCGTCAATTAAAAGGCATAAGTGGCAAATTTGACCAGTTTATCTAAAATAACAAAATTAAAGCTATTGCATGCATGTTTATACATAGCTAGAAAGATATCATGTCGAGATCATTGTCTAGTATAATAAAACTAATATTTGTAATTTTATGATCAGTTTAAGATACCACACAAAGCAATTACAACCTAGCATAAAGGATATCCACGCAATCATAATTGATATAGATAACAATCATAAGTGTTATTGTTCCATATCACCCACTTCATAACATTATATCATGAGTGTAATTGTTTCTAATCAATACAAGTACCCTAATTTTCTACCATTTGATCATTCAAAGAGGTGGTGTTTAATTTAAGTCCATAATCACACAACACATGAAATGAAAACAACAGGATGAATAAAAAACTTTAAAAGGAAACAGCTTAGTATATTTTTATCTTCGATATATATAACTAATTATGTACTTGGGCTGTAATGTTTGCATAATCAGTTCTTAGCCGACATTAATAAATTAAGTTGGTACACCAAGGATGATATTTTTTTCTAAATATAATTTGATGATCAAAGTTTTGATTATGAAAGTTGCCAAAAGTGCTTAATAATAAAGAAAAAACGTTAATAGTAATCTTTTTTTTAACACCTAAGATTTTTTATTATTATTTAACAATCAAACGATTATTAATTTAAATTAACTTAACACATAATAAATTAATTATACTATGTATTTTAATTTTGTATAAAGGTATACTTTATAGACTTGCAAATTTCTTGATTAATCGACGAAGCACTTTCAAAATCATTGATCCACTTTGCTGAAAACAGCCCCAACAACTGCACCATCTACTCCAACATGTCATCGGATACTTCACAATCACGCTACATCTCATTTTATATCACTTAAACCACTGTATTCTACTGTGATATTATCCAAAACTACCTCACTACCAATGCATACTCCAGTCCCTATTAGTTTGAATCCTCCCTAACCATTATCTCCCATTGGATCAGCACTTGCTCACCACTACATTGCCACTGCATTGCCACAAACCTCACCGCAATGCTTTAATTTTGACACCCTTACTGTCCAGACCAATCACTCTCCATGAACAGCCCATTTTAATCACAACTACTCCTCCAAAAACCTGCCTCAACACTGCCCAGACAACTCCACTAGGTGACAGACCATTCACGCCATCCATAACAACAACCAAAAACAGATTGAATCCCTAAATCACAACACTGCTGTGTTCTCTAAACCACCCTAGCTCATCATCATAACCTTCGTACTCCACCTCAATTACATCCATCAGTACCGAAATTCATTCCTACCGAGATGCCACTCAGCCACGACAAGAAAAATAGTGTCGTCCTCTCCCTACCAAATCGCGCACCTCGACAATGTCGAGAATCCATATGTAACTCAACACAAACCCACGAAAAATCTCTATCTTCCCCAAATCGTGAATGGTTCCACAACGTAGTCGAGCTTCAGGGATCTCTTGGCTTAACTTGTGATTTTGACTTCGACTATACATACATATTTTTTAATTTAACGGAGGAATTGATTTGGTTTTTTTTTTTTTTTGGCATTGTTATCAACACTTCAAATACTGTTAAGGGACGGCCAATTTTTTATTTTTTCAAAAATTGTTAAGCGTAGTACCAACGAGGAAAGTAGCCCCTTAACAAACAAAGGTAATTTTGCCTTATTACCCATTAGCTCGTCAACAAATAAAGGTAATTTTACCTTAATAAATATTATAAGGGCCATACAATTTTTTTTTCTATTTCGCATATATCGTTTTTTTTAACCCTAAAAGATAAGCGTTTTCGGAGGAATAAGATCGAACTAATTATTATTTTTGGTCGACATAAATATGCTGAATTTTATAACTACGAAGGCAATGCACTGAAATGTTAATTAATTTTCAAAATATCACTGTCGAATACATACATGATTAATTATGTGCTGCATTCGGTACAGTAGTGACGAACTGCTTATTTTAATTCGGTTCTTTTTGTCGAAAATGTTTATTTGAATCTAATTTGAAGGGGCAATCCAGGAATATTAAATAGTATAAAATAATATGCTTGTATAGCCCCTTAACAATTTTTCAAAAAGTGGAGTGTTTTTAAAAAATGACCACCCCTTAACAATAGATGAAGTGTCAATAACAAAACCTTTTTTTTTCGATCTATGACTGGGAAGGAGAAGATGGGGTGAATGACTTTCGTGTTTGAGAACGACTGTATTAGTAAAGACTTGTACTGACATAATTTTTGAAATTGTAGTAGTAAGACAATTCAGCATGCGTATTTTTATTCCAATGTTGTAGCATAGGTCGTCGCATTTATGAGAAATAATTTTGTTTGGATGATTAAGGGTGCGTTCTTAACGAACGTGAGCGTGGCATTTGAGCGTGGTACTGTAGCGAAGGGGAATTGTGTTTTTAGAGACGAACGGGGTATTCGAGCGTGGTATTTAATTGTTAAATTAATGGTTTTGATTTAATTAAATTCTAATTGCATCAAACTATAACGACAACATATTTCATAAAATAAACGACAACGTTTTTCATAAAACATAGCAAACACACCAAGACTGGAACTAAAACGAGTACACTACAACAAAAAGGCCTTTTTACAACTGCTAAAAACAGTTGTAACAGACCTATTACAACTTGCACCCGACAGTCCTTATATCCGGAGTTGTAGTAAAGTGGATTTTTTTACAACTGCTTCCAGCAGTTGCAAAATTCATTTTTACAACTGTTTCTGAAGGTTACAAAAAACTTTTCCCAACTGCTGCAGGCGGTTGTGATATAAAAAATACAAAATAAAAAAAATATTTTTCATGTTCTACTTTAAGCAAACAATACATAAATGTAGATATAATAGAATAAAAGTATAAGCCACTATAAGCAACTCAAACATTATATTATTATTTCTATATACGAAACTAATATATCGAACTAACCAACTCATCAAATCAAAGACAAATTAAGATAATACAATAATTTTTCAATCTATCATACAAAACAAACATTTTAACACCAAAGATTAAGTTCCATTTACCTATATGAACTGACATATTTTGATACAACAAAGAATGCAAATTTAATTTTAAACTTTGATTCCTAAACATGTGCGTGGATTGATTACCAGGATAAGATATCTGCATCATTACAGGCTATTTGCTCTAATCGGGTCCAGATACTTCATATCAAGTAATTCCAACAGATCCATGTGTACAAACCTGGTTAAAAAACGTGAAATGAGAATTCAATTAATAATAAATTGCTTGTTACATATCATTTAGATCAAATGACTAATAAATACAGTGTATGATAATTTTATGTTGGAAAAAATGGTGAAAAAACTAAAGTACTTATTAGCTATGACTGACTAATAATCTCTAGTCCAACAGGAAAATTATGTAATGCGGTATCAAACTTGTTCCGAAATACTACTAAAACAAGCTTTCTTTTGTTCAGTTATATATCAAAAAAATTACAGAAGGAAACACAAGCATAATTATCAAAATATTCTATTTTTTAACAGTACACTGTTCTTATATCTTGATAAAAAAAGTTTCTGTCATACAAAATCTAGTTGCCTTAGTTAACACATCATTATTATGTCTATGAAAAATTAAAAAAGTGAAAACAGTAATAGTATTTCAACTTTGAGTCGAGCATCAACATGACATGTAATTTTTTTTGAAATCTAACAACTTCAACAACATGCAAACGTTAGGAGTAAAATAAATATAAGCATGACACATACCAAAAAAATGACAACCAAACCTGAAATGTCATAACTTACTTTCCTTCAGCCATAATAGTTAAAAACAGGAGCCTACCATTTTCAGTATTCTCCAGCTCCACTACATGTCTTCTTTTTTCTTTGAACTTCTCTTTTGATTGTATCCTGAAAAAGAGACCAAAAATAAAAATTAGTTCCTTTTATTGATTTTTTTTTGGGGCTAAAAACACCAAAAATAAAAAGGAATATCCAATAGCTAAATAAATAAGCACAAGTTGACAAAATCCAAACATTGTTCAAACAAAGATAAAGCAAATCTCAATGAAATCTCAAACAGCAAAGCAAAAACAATCAACATTACACCTCATATTAAGGCTGGTCTACTAAACAACACCCATGATGAAACAAAGTTAAGCTTGAACTTGTGCTCAAGCTCTAAGGCTAATGTCTTTGAGAGCACAAATCTGTTCTTCTCCCATTGAAGACATGACAGTCACAACCAAATCCTTTCCCTCCTCAAACACCTCTTTTCGTTGATTGTCACACAAGAAAGCAGCAATCTATAAGGTTTAATCATAAACAAAAGGAAAGTGAGATAAATCAAATCAAACATTGCAAAAGAAAAAAAAATCTTGAATAATAAATTAAAAGGAATCAAACATGTTATACTGCATGCATGTATTGATTTGCAACAGAATTGAAAAATGAATTTAATGCCTAAATTTTCAATTAAAAAATGGATTGAAAGAGCAATAAGCACGAATAAGTTGTTACCATTTTACAATGGAGGAGGATCAATTTATGGGAGCTGTAAACTTTCTGTTGTTTTTTCTTTACCCCATTATTTCCTGTGAGATGGAGGATGTATGTTTCTCTATAGTGCAGGAACATGGCAGTTCAAAACATAAAGTATAAGCTTGATAGGCGCCACTCTAGGCTCATTCATGAATATAAACATTGGGGTCATTATAAAAGAATGACAATCCAACGTTATACTGCGACTGGACAACTTTCTGGAAAGGAACACATTTGCTGCCGCATTGGAAAATATTGAATCTGGGATATTTTCATATGTAATTGAATTTGTTTGGTGACAGGTACATATTGCATTCAAGAAAGCTGAAATATACGTTTTTTTGTACTTAATTTTATTTCCAGCGTTTACATGTGTTATTATAGGATAGTTTTTGGAGTATGAAATTTTAGTTTACGGTTTGAAAAATGACGTCTAACTCTACTTTTGTAAAGATTGAAAGTTTAGTTTATGGTTTGAAAAACGACGTCTAATTCTACTTTTTTGTAAGGATGCGGTAGGGGATTTTGTGGGTTATTTTTTTTTGGGGGGGGGGGGGTTGTGAATAATGTTGATTGGTGTTTTTAGTGTTGCCACTTAATAAAACTTTTTTGGGTCATAAGACAATCATCTTTATATTCAATTTAGTTAGCGTATTCCTATTTACCGGAGTAGATAGGCTATATAAAGTATGTCCAAATCGACATACCACCTGACATGAAACATTGCTCTTAGTTACAGGCTGAATGCATACCAAGATATTTTTTTCTCTTCTTGCTTTCTATACGTTCATATTGTTTGGATCTGTCATTATTTGTTGTCATTGGAACAAATCTACAATGATTAGGGAATTGTTTTAAGTTCACCAATGGGAAGAGAGCATAAGCGAGACCCATGCGTGTGGTACTCGCATGTTGCCATGACTATCTCATCCTGTATTTGTAAATAAAAATGCATTATAGAATCAAAGATTTCCCCTTATATAGACCCAGTCCCGGACGCCTATTGCCCTGTTGTAAAAGAAGTACTAAAAAAAAGCAGTAGTACCTCCACGGAAGTTATTGCTTTTACGCATCTAAAACCAGGTGCATGATTACTTAGAGAGAACGATGTAGGAGGGTCAATTCACGGTAGCCTGCAAAGTTTGCATGGTATTCTCATTGTTCTGTAAAATAAAGTCATAAGACGAATAGGTAGTTTGAACGGTTACATCTGACAGCATATCAAGCATAAACAAAATAACCTATTTAAAATAAATAAACAACTAGAATTATTAGCATAGGATACATAAGCAGTTTGGGTATTTAAGACCAATTTGATATTTTCCAATCACAGTCCATTTGATAACCATTCTTCAGCGAAACTTTAAGAGCAATATAATCAGGTACCTACAGTAGAGTATGCTAGCAACCATTTTAGAGAAAACATGAATAACATGTCATGGTAAACACAAACATAAAAATTCAAATAAAGCTGGTTATGTGTTAAACAACAATTACCAGTGTTCTTCCTGTTCTTTTTCCAATGTTGCAGTCGCTCTTGTTGCGTCCGCCTAGGTGGCCCAGGTTTCCTATCATTCTTTAAGCTACGACTATTATTAGTATTAATCCCATATGGATTGTATAAAACTGCAAAATTGCTGCAGTCTAATGAAGTACATAACTCAAAGGCTGATAGTTTCAAATGCCTACTCTATCTAATAATAAATTTCTTGGCTTAATACCCTTACAGAATACATAAGCATATGTTAATTATAGTTATAAAAACAAATATCAGTAAACCATTTTACTTAGGGAAGTTTATGTAAACTAAAACTTTATTATTGTTAAATAGGAACAAATTATTTTACTGATTTTCAGACTGTTTCAACTCTATTACATACTAATTTATTCTCTTTTCCTTAATCAATCTCAAAAAAAAGTAGTAAAACCGGTATAAACAGCCACTACAACCGTTGAAAACTGGCCATTTCACATAATTTGTAAAAGAAAAGGCTACAGAGCTAATTGAACAAACCTGAGAATCTGATGCAAACATAGTTTCAATTTATAATTCATCATTCTAATCCAAACATCCAAACCCAGAATACACAGTATTTCAAAATAATCTCATTGAGAATGAAGCGGATTACCTGGACTAATTAGAATCTCTTCCGATCAGGTCGTCATGGTAGCCTATTCTTCATCGCGATCAAGTCGCCAATATCGTCAAAGTATGGAGTCTCGTCAATCATGCGCTATGCTTGGGAAATCTACTTCTCTCTACTTACCTTAGTCGCGAATCTAAATCATGTCTCCCTCGATGGTGATGGAGTGCTTGGAAAATTAAGGGGTTTCGTGGAACCCTAGCCGATTTGGGAGACGAACGTGGAACCCTAATCGATTTGCGAGACTAACGTGGAACCCTCTGGAAAGTGGAGACAATGGGAAAGGGACAAGTAAAATATTAGGCAGAGTTAAAGCGGTGCGATGAAATGATGTTGGTGTGCCCGCCATAAACTTGGGCTAATGCTTTTTCCGTTCCAACTTTAAATTCTGCTACTTTCGTTTAATTAAAAGCAATGTATGTAAACTTACCAAAAAAATCAACGAATATAATCAGAGTTTAAATTATAAATGATATATTTCAATGTCTCTGTTGCAATATATAACATTAGCTTTTCTATTTATCAATTGACCACTCTTGATAATTAATTTGATTCGTCTATCCTAGGCAGCGTCGACTAAATCATTTAAATATTGGCTTCGACTTCGAAATTCATTTATGGTAAAAAAAAATAGTGAGAGTTTAGTGATAAAATGTTGCAAAAGAGGCAACTAACAAGTGTTCTAAAATTTTGAATATTTAATAAAATTTCAACTTAATACAAAATATTATCTTTTATTTTTGGTTTTCGCAAAAATTTCAAAATTATGTAACATTTGAAAATTTAGTTTAGGAAATTTAAAATTATAAACTTTTCAAAATATTAAATATAATTATCAGCTATAACTACTAAATATTAAATACTAGAATAAAAATTACTTCATAATTATTAACGATTATTTAAAATCATTAATTAGTAAAAATTAATTATTAAATATTCAACGTTGGTCTTAATTATTAACAAAAGTTAGTAATTACTAATTATCAGTATGAATAATTATATTTTAATTGTCAATTATATAATATTAATTATCTAATATTAGTTATCAATCATTTTGTGCCAATTATTTAATAAATATTTATTAATTATTTTTCTTAATCACTGGATATTAAATACTACTTCTTGACTATTAATATTAGTTACTATTTCTTCATTAATTATTAATTGCAATTATTATTTATTGATTATAAATAGTCAAAAATAATTATTAAACAATATTTGTTAGATGTTAATTATTTATTAATAAGTACTTATCATTAATTATTTTATATTAATAATATTTTTATTAATTATTACTTATTAATTGTCACACATTAAATATTACTTCTTAATTTTTAATATTAGTTATTGTTATTTAGTAATTAATTATTATTATTCATTACAAAATATATTTTGCAACTGACAAAAAGAGTTGTAATACACATCTATTACAACTAGCAAAACAAGAAGAGTTGTTAAAAACAAACATCTTTTACAACTGCCAAAACAGTTGTAACAAACATCTATTGCAACTGCCGAAGAAGAAGGGTTGTTATCTATTACAACTGGCGCACAAGATCAGTTGTAATAGACATCTATTACAACTAACAAAACAAAACAGTTGTTGAAAATTAGTTTATTACAACTTTCTGAGTAAAACAGTTGTTAAAAATCTCTATTACAACTGACATTTTGTGACAGTTGTAAAATTATACTTGTAATAAGGTCTTTTTGTTGTAGTGGTACATGAAAATCTAAAATAAACGACGATGAGGTTACTGACTCAACTCCGCTGAAATAAACCCACATATGCCCTCATCGCTAAGCTCCTGAACAATATCCACATTCCGCTCAACATTGCAGAAAATCGTCAGAATCTCCCATAGGTCCGCACGCGTACCCGATCTCTGAAGAAGCTCCAAGCAACGAGCAGCAAGCTGTCTCGTATCGTCGGTCATAAACGAGCTGGCACGCGCTGCCTGTCTGCGCCTAGAGGGCTGACCAGAAGGGGGATCGCCCGAAGCCATCCAACCGGTATAGAAACCCGCGTCGGCAGGGGAGAAAGAAGCAGCTGGCACAGGCGTTGGTGGAGGTGCTGGTGCAGTAGGGGGTGCAACCAGAGGAATCGGATACGCACAAGTATCTTTCCGCAAACAACCCTCGAACATAATGTCATGCTCTCGAAACTTCATCGGCGAGTGCTTCCTAAATTTCCTGAATCGTCTACCACCGTCGGTACTCCAAAATTCATCAGGACCATCTAGATAATCGAACTCTGCATTCCATACACCCCCAGGTGTTCTAAGCAGCATGTCCCAATCACGAAAAGCTCGCTTCATGTTGTCCCATTTGTTTTTAATCTGGTTTTCTGTGAACTCCAGATTAAAACGGTTGTTCATTGTTGTTGCGACTGTTGCGTAGAACCCACTGATGCTTGTATCGCGCTCCGCTATGAACTCAACGCAAACATCTATGAAAGCGGACTCTCGTTCGTCCGTCCAATTCGCAAATGACTGCGAGGTAGCAATGCCAAATTTTGGCTGCGAACGCACCCTAAATGTTGCTCCCTTGAAAATTTGCAGGTAATGGACAACCAAATGTTGCTCCCTTGAAAATGCAATATATATTCATTATACATTGGTGATTGAATTTTTTTAAAAAAAAATAAATAAATCAATCAATTCATATCATAACCAGAATTATTATGTATAATATTGTTATGTACAATTGTTAATTTGGGCTATTTACTTTCATTATATAATTTGTTTCATAAAATTATCTTAAGAAACTTGGTGTAGACAAAACTAAATATTCTTCCCTATTATAATCTAGCATTTGCTTTTCTTGTTAAATCATATTTTAATCCATGAATTGTGATGTACCATGCCTTCATTACTTTCCACTGCTTATCTTTTGTTTGCAGGCTTGATGAAATTGTAATTTTTCCGTGAAAGCTAAGCAATATGGTAATTTAAACTTGTCCGTTTTTCATGTTTAAACAAAACATGAGTCAAAAAAGTATAATTTCTAGAAGGTTAAAAACAAATGTGAAATGTGTGATAATAGCCTAACAGAAGAAAAAGATCTAATTTTATTATGTGTATGGTCTCTTTGGACAATCACTAATCATTTCACTTACAATGAAAAATATATATATATATATGGTGTCATAATAACCAAAAAAAAAAATCAAAAGAATTTTTTTTTTTTACCTAAAAAAAATTTGCATTAAAAAAAAAAGATAAAGGGAAAATGCAAAAGAATTAAATAGGAAGGAAAAGCGTCCACTGTCTAATGGATAGGACAGAAATCTTCTAAACCTTTGGTATAGGTTCAAATCCTATTGGACGCTATTATGAATTAATTTAGTAACTATTTCGAACAAATCTCGAAATTCTAAACTACCCGTTATCCAATAAAATCCTAAAATTCCTAATAATAAACCAAAATCCCCTATACAATTGGTTACAAAAGCTTTTTGACAAGCACTTGCCGCAATTGGTCGTGTGAACCAAACACCTACTAGTATTACCGCAGAACGGTGAGAAAACTGACCGTTAAGGTGTTCAATATAAAATAACAATTATTTTTTAAAACATATCTCAAGTTAGATTTCATTTAAAATATTATAAGATACTTTAAGAGAAAATGAAAGTAATTAATAAAGTAGAAATTAAATTAACCTGAATTTTACATGTAAATCAACTTGAGACTAAGAATATACCATCAATGTATTAATTCGAATCAGTCATAAACATGTACATGCATTTTAATAATATATCAAGTAAGATCAACGTAGCATTAATGTTTATTTACTTTGTAACTCTAAACCATTAATGGATTGAAGAAATTAAAAGAGAAACAAAACAAATATAAGCTCAGAATATATCATATCACTGAATACTTAATTGAAATAAAAAAATGCAAGAGTAAAATGTAATAATTATTAAACTAAATTATTTAAATAGACCGCTTAAAATTAGCATTATTATTTGAAAAAGTGAAACTGTTAAAATAAAAATATCGAAGATAAAACCAAATGTTCGACTCCGCCGTTTAAAATATTTTTTTCGATAGAAAGCTTGGTTCGACTACATAATCGATGACATATTGCGATACAACAACGATATTTTACTATTTGTTCATATACTCAATCTGAGTAACACCAACCATCTCACGCCATAATTTTCTACCCATTGCAATTTGTCATTAAAAATAAACAAACTAATACCAGTTGGAGGTTCGTGCTTCGCATACGGGTACGTGGTAGTACGTTAAACCGAGAAATACGACATGGTTGGATAGAAATGTTTGTCCAGTAGGCAAGTACAAATGGGTTAGCAATGACAGAGGATAATAAAAATGTTGAAGGTAAGTGTAACGGGGTTGATGTAATTGAAACGTTGAAGCCATGTTTAGCAGAAAATAAAGTTATCGGTCAATGTGTTCATATCATCGCAAATAGACATATAAGTGCAATAAAATAAAGTGAACAAGAGTATGGGAAAGTGTGCACAAAATGGAAGAAATAAAAAACCAAATTATTTGAAAACTAAAAGTACGTACAGAAAATGATATGGAGAAAGTTAAAAGTACACTTAGAACAATCAGAAGAACTATTTCTATTTCACGGTCATTATATAAATACCTTTCAAATAAACATCTAGAACTATGATGCGAAAGGTTCATGACGTAGTTTTAATTTTTTTTTCTCTATCTGCATATTGTTTCATTAGGGAGATTGGAGTCTCATTTTCAATGTCCTGAAATTTGTCAGTAAAACCTGAGGTAGTAAAAGTTGGAATAAAAAAAAACAAAAGAAGAGTTAAAAAGATTAGTAGCAAACGGTAGTCAAGTCATGTTATTGTGGTTTAAATTACATAATTGAAATTTGTGTATTGATCTCTGTTCAATTTTATGATAGTGTTTGTTAATATAATTTGGTAATTAGTATGTCCATACATACACTATTGTGTAATATCAATTAACTAAATTCAGCGTATGTTATAAATAAAAGTGTGAATTAGTAAAAAGACAAAGTTGGCGAAACTTTTCAAACGAAGGATGCAGCCTCAAACTTTGTTTTAGAAGAAAAATAATAATAATATGTTGTATATTGATATAGTATTATTTTGGTGAGTGATAAATTAAATTAACGTTATCTTTATAAAAAAATTACTGTATTTGCAGTAAATGTTGCAACATATAGCATTATTTTACAATAATTGTTATATACATACACATAGCATTGCTTTATAATTCAACCTAAATTGTTTGACTTCTGTCTGCTGTATGAAGGAAATGTAAGCTCTTTTCCTCCAACCTATTTTCATATAAATAAAATCCAACGAAACACAAATATGTATGCATATACTTTGTGTATGCAACATCTACACAGGCATACATCTACATATACATATATGTGTTTGTATACAGTTTCCAATGTCTTATTTTAATATGACATGCAAAATAAATTGTACTTGCATGTCTAAATCACGTGCTTCAACTTTAGCTAATCATTTTTTGCATCATCTACAGGCAGTATTGCATTAAAAGTAGATATATTCAAGAAGCAAGAATGCCAAAATTCTGTAGATGTAAGCAATGCACCTTTCAAAGAGATATACTTATGTGTTGAAAAACATTAAAACCATCCAAGACAATACAGGCGAAAGATTAAAATTATGCAATATCCATTAGTACTAGAATTTTCATTGTTGGCATAAAATAAATTTTTTGACACAAAAGTATCCTAAGGTAACAGCATTTATTATTTTTATCATACAGTAGAAAGGCCAAAGTTTGTTTTTCAAGGTCAATCGTTCTAGCTTCTTAAACCTAAATATATTCGATCACACAGACATCGCCATATAAAAGTAACAATAATTATTACAAATCAGTTCTTCCATGTTTTCCAGTCAACCTTTCTACACTAAAACCCACATGACCACATCATCGAGAAAGTTTTGCAACCCTTACATCATCAGCATAATACCATTTTAATCTTCTTCACATTCAAAATAGAAAATAGTTATTGCCTTTTCGCCCTTCAACTTATCAACAGCGTTATCGTAAACAATAGCAGCCTCCTTCGCTCTCTGAAAGGTTCCAAGTCAGAGTTTGAAATGAGTTAACGTTTAGTAAAGATTTATAATATTTAACATTGCAGAATATGAGCTAACTATATTGAATTACCATTGTCATTGACTGTGGCAGCTCTTCAAATCAAGCGTGGAACTGTGGAGTAGGCATATGAAAAACTGAAACATACACAAAAAATATGTCAGTGGCTGATACATCAATTTTTTTTCCATTGCTATAGTTGATAATATGCATAGTGATTTCAAATTTCTCTAGTTATGTGACACTTTAACCTAAGTACGACAGTATTATATATATATATGTATATATATGTATATACATATATATATATATGTATATGTATATACATATATATATATATATGCATCGTCCACAACTTCTTTGTATCAAACTCATCTAGTTGGATATATTCATTAACTGCATACAGGACTGCAATTATTCCCTAATGTAACATTGTTTCGTATAGTAGAAAGAGAAACACCGTTAATAACCCACGAACATCTCACTTTCTTGGATACTACGATACATCGGTACCCAAATAAAGAGAATTTATTTATTTTTTCATGTTCATACGTATTAAATGCTTTCTGTCCGCTAACATGTGCATTGTGAGACAAAGTGATACAGCAGCAACGTAAAGCTGAAGCAAGAACTAATGACGAAGATTTGGATAAAAAAGATATACTGCCATATGTCATTAAAATCCATACTCCCTTTGAGCCATCACCTTTTTGGTAAGCAGATGAGAGGCAAACTCTAAATTGATTACTTTCTCTGTTGGGTATTTATGTTCATTAATATTGTATGTTTAAAAGTATTGTAATAAATTTTACAAAACTTGCCAACTATTTCCAACATAATATACAAAATAAGCATGTAATATATCAAAAGGTAAGAGAAGTCAAACAAGAAGAAACTTCACACAAGATAAAAGATTAAACAAAAATATATATAGTATGTCTATTATATTATATGAAAGCGCAATCTTCTTCCAAAGACCTTTCGGTTTCATTTCTGCCAAAAAATCAATACGTTGACATGTGTCCAAAAGAATTAATCAATGGTTGAAGATGAGTTTAAACATATAAACATATGTGCCTCTTGGTTTTCTACAGCAACGTTCCTTTCATCCGCTGTTAGAAATTCACAATTTGAAACTTTCCACATTAATGTTAAAAATTTACAATCCCAATTTCTTTTAGAATTCTTTCTTAAGCTGAATATTGTATTCTATATGAATCTTAGTACATTATTCGCTTCACAATCTTCCTTCAAAGACCTTTCTGTTCCATTTCTACCAAAAAATCAATACGTTGACATGCGTCCAAAAAATTAATCAATGGTTGAAAATGAGTTTAAACATATGTATCTCTTGGTTTTTAACAGTAACATTTTTTTCTTCCAGTGTTGGACGTTCACAATTTGAAACTTCCCATATTAGTGTTAAAAATTTACAATTCCAATTTCTTTTAGAATTCTCTCTAATTCACTCTTAAGCTGAATATTGTATTCTATATGATTCATAGTACATTATCACTTTCAAATAAAATTTCAATATTTTACCACCATTAACTTAGCAATTAATTGTATCTCATTATGTAACCGACAAAATATGAAAGGCTTATCTTATCTAAATATCATTTCTTTTGCTACTCTAATAATCTCATTTCCTCTTCTCTGTCATTTCATTACAAATTTTTCATTCCTCTACTATGTTTTCTATCATTATTTTTATGTCTTCCATTTTTCATAATGTTTTCTCTTTGTATTTCTAATTTCATTTGTATACTTAATTCACAGGACCTAAATCTATTTCCAACTCACGTTTCTCAGTTAAAATACTCCCTTTTCAAAGTTTATTTTTTGTAATCATTCCAATTATCCTAGGTTTTATTTAAATTAGTAATATGTATTTTTTCCCCAATTATCACTTGGTTTTATTAATTTTTCTACTTTAATATTTTTATAATTTTCAATTTCATTAAAAAAATTAAAGTAATATGTAATTTTTCAATGTAATATAATAACAGATCTTTAAAATACAATTAAGTTCATCTTATTTGTTTTTTCTCTTTATATACTATTGTCTGTGCCAATAATTTAGATTTTAGATTTTATTTTCTTCCAATTTCGGCTTTTTCATGGAAAGATACTTATTATAATACAAAAAATGTTGACTATATTTCTAATATTTGTTTCTAACTTTTCTTCTTAAACATAAGAATTCTCTTGATTTCTGGCTCAAACTTTTCGTTTACTCGCTTTAAACATTTGTTAATAGTTTCCACATTGCCCTTATTTGCAAAAATTGTCCAAAATCATTAATGATGACCATTTTTTTTATTCTATCCCTAAATGTGGCCTTTTCATTTTCACTCTTCTATTTTCATTTCTTTCATGTTGGCATTATTGGTTGGTTTTATTCTCATTTATTACATCCATTTTCCAGTTAATATTTTCTATATTATGGTATCAATTGTTAATTCCTCCTCTCAAATATAGTTTACTTTACAAAAAAAAAAATATTGGCTGTCTGGTTAATGATTTTCAGCTCAATTTTAGGTATGTTCTTCCTTTTGTTTAGTTCTATTACTTTTTACTTTTTGTCTCTTCAGTAAAATTTATATTTTTCATATTGATCTAATTCATTCTCTGTCCTGCTTCAGGTATGCTCTTTCTTTGGTTATGTTCCATTGTACTATGTTTTTTGGTTCATCATCAAAATTCATGTCTCAATCGTGATCTAATTGACTTTCTACTCCAAATAGATAGACACCATTCTTTCGTTCCTATTTATGGATATCGGTTTTGTTTCCAGGTATTCACTGCTTTTTAAATTTATAGATCTTTACTATGTAGGTTGCTCTAAATATAATTAATGATTTCAACGACTTTGGAAATTTTTATGATGTTTGTTTATCTATAGATCGCTCTACCGGTTGAGTTAGTAACATCTATTTTATAAACTATTTTAAAGCGTATGTTTCATCGTTCTTATTGGATTTCTATTAGAAATTATAATGTTTCATTTGTGTTTTTTGTGTTCCTATTATCCAAGTACACAAAAATGACGACTGATTTTGACGAGAATTTATTTAGAAGTGAAAATGTTGTACAAAAATTATTTTTGGTTTTACGTTAATTACGATTTATTTTAAACTAGAATTTTCAGAATGTATTATATTTAAAATCAAATATAGTCTCCGAAATCATCTCTCTTCTCATCTCATTCATTTTCACCTTAAAACTAAATGTGTACTGCTAAAAGCACCTCAGTTTGTGCTTTCTAACACCATGGTGAAGTAGCCAACAACATAAAACATGGTGATTTTAGCATTACATCACATTGTGAAGTTAAAAGCACCAAGATTTTTGCTTTCGGCTCCACGCTTTGGTGTTAGGAAGCGCAAACTTGGCTGCCTTTAGCAGTGCATGAACTAAATTCTCTTAATTTTTAACTTATAGTTTTCATTTACCATTTTCGAACTTGTATTTAGGTTACCTTAACATTTTCTTTAAATGCAAAATTTGCTCAATATTATTGGGATTATTAAGGGGACTCGAAATTTGGTTAAGAGGGGGATAATTTTAAAGGGACACCAACTTAATTTTTTTTGTTAAGGGGGGTCTAGAATATTTTAAAAGAAAAAAAAAAGACCTAAATGCCCCTGGCTCATCACTTGTGTTAAAACGTAATGTACTAAATTCAGCGCCAAATACAAACACGTGATTTCACAAATAAAAAACAATTGAAAACAAAAAAAATCGTTGACAAAATAACCAACAATATAAAATACATAGCATATTAGACCAAAATTTTCTTTTTTGCATTTAATTTAAATTGAACATATCAATTCCTATGTGAAATTACAATTAATTACCCGATTCGATGCCTTTCGATCTCCCACGAAACTTTCTTCTATCTCCTTTACTTTAATTATATCCTTTTTTATTTTTACTTATAACGTTGATTGTAAGTATTAATTAAGATTTATATTTCCATGGTTTTTATTATTGAGGGTTAATATCAGATCTTTTATTTATATGTTTAAGGAGAGGCTAACTTATTTTGTACTCCCCATAACAATTATATACCAAATTAAAATTGATCCTCCCTTTAACTAAATATGGAGTTCCTTAAACAGTCCCTAATATTATTAATAACGACCATTTCTTTCTTTAATTTTCTATCCTTGTCTAACTTAATGTCATCCTCTTTTGTTTTCTTATTCTCATGTTCCAGTTTTATTTTTATTTTTTATTTTTTTTGGAGCAAAATTTATCTTGCATTTTGTTATGTTTGTTTATTGTTTTCGTTTTTATTTACCCAATCACATTTTTAGTCAATACTACAGTATTAATTTTCGGTCATTGTTATTGATACTGTTAAGATGAGGTCAATTTTTTTTAAATTGTTAAAAGGGAGCGCCAATGAGTGAAGTAACCCCTTAACAAATAAAACTAATTTTACCTTATTACCCATTTAGGCTTAATTACACTCTTATGTTCATTAATATAATATTTAATGGTTAATCAACACCATTAGTTATGGAGAAATCAAACCCTAAATAAAAAAAATGATCAAAAAAGAAAACAATATGATATTGACACAGGAGAGTAGGCGTTATGTTAGAGTTGATCAAAGTGATGAGATGGTAAGATCTAATTTCAGTTTATTAAATCGTATGCATTTGATATCAACTATTCCTTGACTTTATTTGTAGCTAAACGATTTAGGGCTTTTTATTTAGGGTTTGATAATTTTATGGTGGGTAGGTTTTTAAAAGTAAGGGTAAAAGTGTAAAAAGTTAAAAAAATAGCTATCTACATTGACCTTCTTAACAATTTAAAAAAAGTGGAGTGTCCTTAAAATTTGACGCCCCCTTAACATAAATTGGAGTGTCAATAACAAACCCCTAATTTTCAGTGTCTTCCACCAAATCTACTTCATTATACGAAAAATTAAGTATGGGTTGAATATTTGTCGACGTATTACTCGATTTTAGGTATGTAGTATTCAACTAATTTTAGGTATGGGTTGAAATATTACATTGTGATTTTTGTTTTTTACTAAAAAATATATATATTTCTGTCTTAATCTAATTCGCTTTCTACCTCAAAATAGAGATATGTCGTCCTTCTTTATTCCTATTTTCAAATTTTAACTTTGTTTTTCAATTTTTATTGCCTTCTTAGTTTATAAATTTTGATTTTATTTTATGTACAACTAATGACTCCCACAATTTTTGATAATCCATATGTTGTTCCAATGGTTTATGCCTTAAGATTTTCTTTACGAACTATTTTTAGATATTTATTTTTCCATTTCACTTCAAAAACAGAATTATCCTAATTTTTAATTTATAATTTTCATTTACCTCTTTCAAACATGTATTCAATAGTTACCTTAGCATTGTCCTTACATACAAAAATTGCTCAATATTATTAATAATGATTGTTTTCATTTTTAAATTTCTGTCTTGAAAAATGCTCGACTTAAATTTTCCCTCTTATGTTCTCTTATATAAATATTCTTTAGATTTCATCTTAAGCTAAATTTATCTTGCAATCTATTATAATTGTTTGTTTATTTCATTTTCATTTATAAAATTCCATTCTCAATTACCGTTTTCAATATTATAGGATAAATTTTCAATACGTTTCTTCGTATCTACTTTATTATATGAGAAAATAAATATTGGTTGAATATATGTCGATTTCTTGCTCAATTTTAGGTACGTATTTCCTTCAATTATGTTCTATTATTTAATCGATTTTGTATCTTCACGCATCATATTTCAATTTATGCTAATTCTTTTTATACCTTAAATAGATAATTTTTATCCTTCTTTATTCCTATTATGGGTTATAACTTTGTTTTCAAGTATTTACTACTGTCTAATTTCACAAATCATCATTTTGTTCTACGTCAAACTGAATGAATATGCATATGGGCTTCAAAATCATATACATCTTAATGCACATAAAAAGCTATTTTGCTATTTGTTTGTTTGTAAGATAATTAATAAATTATATTTGCAAAAAAACCAACAAGCTAATTTTGTTATAAGTAAACGATGTCTCGACATTGTAATGACTATAAACATATTTGTTGTATTTATCATGGACATTCCTCCTTGGGGAAAGGTCCATTATGATTTTAAGATCTATTACTTTCGAATTTTTAATGATACGAATATTTGTCAAACAGCGCCATAAATTTTAGTTCTACATAACGATTTTTTTGTTATTAAGATATATGAAATTTCCAGTTATTATCTATAATGGTTTTTTCCATTCAACTAATGGTATGTTAGAAATTGCTTGATTTGTTGTAACTTTATTGCATACTGAAATAGATGTGTTATTAGAATTTTGAATTTAATGTTACAATTTTTTTTTATAAATTAGGATTGTTTGAAGCTACTAATTTGGATGGTTGTATGATTAAGTGGTGTTTAGGTAGCAAGTGATGAACAAATTGGCTATATATTTCTAATGATGTTTGTACTTAAACATATCATGGATTTAAAAGCTACTTGACATATAATGTTGGATAAGAAGTGGTTACTCATTTTTTTCCCAGAAAAGTTCCAGTAAGTACATATGTTTTTGGGATTCCACATGCGTACAATACACGAATTTTTTTCTAATAAATGCAAAGTTGTATCTCTCCTTTCTCCAAACATTTTGTCCTTCGTAATTTGTTTCTTTCCAATTTTCTCTATGCTTCATAATTATTCAAAGAAAATTTCTTGTGCCAAGGGTGGACCAGCCTAATCAATTGATCTACAACAGACTGTGAAAGATTTCATGGTTTGAGAGGGAAATAGAAGCATGATACAGAAATGGATCCTATTTTGTAGCAAAGATCATGAAATTCGGAAAAAGTGTCAACATTGCGCAGATTAGAATGCAAATTTGTTGTTAGCATGGTTGAATTTGTAACATTATAACTTTGAATTGTGAGATTTTTCTTCAAAGACGCCATGCTGCATGAATCCAAATTTTATTAGTTAGAATTTTTTAATTGTATTTGATGTATAGTTTTTCTATAGTTTTGATAGACTTGAATTATGATTTAGATATACAATGTTTTACCTAATGATTGATCCAAGTATTACGATTGGCTTTCACTTGGAATATTTCTATTATACATAAAATTGAATATGGTTCCAGTGTTTATCTTTCACATCTATCATTTCCACCTTAAAACTTAGTTCTTCTAATTTTCAACTTATAATTTTTATTTGCACCTTTCAAATATTCGATGGTTTTCTTAACTTTGTTATTATTGCAATAGTTACCCAATATCATTAATAACATGGTGTTCTTTTTTTAAGTTTCTATCCTCAAATATATTGAATTTAATATCCCCCTCTTTTGTTTTCTTAACTTCCATACGACAGATTTCATTTGCAATGAAACTTATCTTGCAAAATTTATTAAGATTGTTTATTTCTTTCATTTTCATTTATAAAATTCTATTTTCTATTATATTTTCCATAAAGAGTATCAATTTTCGATGTATTCCCTTAAATCTATATGATACGAGAAATTTAGTATATGCATATTCTCTATATAATAAAAACTATAATTTTATCTTAATTTGTACTAATTAAGTACATTTTAAGTATTCTCGATGTATACATTAAATATTACAAACATTCATTTTGGTAATGGATTAATGACTAAGGAAAAATTCATAGATAACGTCAATTTCGAACCTAAAAAAAAGCAATAACTAGTGTTAAGAGCTATGACTTTATTCATATAGTAAAAAAGGATGAAGGACGATTGCTTGTGAAGACAAAATGAAATTTTAAAAGGATTGCCAAAAAAGTTAAATTTAAATGAATTAAATTTCAAATTTTGGATTGCATATATGATGTTTTTTATTTGTCAAGAAGGGGAGTTAAAATGTTTCCCTTCTGTCAATAGCATTGGAAATATTGATGATATTTACCATTTTAATTGGCACTCAAGTTTTATTAGCTTTTCGTCAAAGAAACGCATAACATATCTATATCTACAAATAAGTTATAGTTACTACAAAAAAAAAAATCATAATAAAAGAAAATTACATGGATAATTTTGACATTTTGCAACATAACATTCGAACTTCTATTTAATATTTTCTTTCTATGCAAATATAATCTCATATATGTGTTGTTTACATTACACCTATCCATAATAAAAAAATCATTTTGATAATAAACTAAATTTAATATATATTTTTATAATACGGTTGATACTTTAATTATGTTGTTCTCTCATTGTGATATCTCAAGGGCTCCAAATAATAACCTCTAAAACTATCATCTAAAACGCCAAACTACTGACTATGGAAACTAGCGGTCTTTGACTCTATTTCAGACAACTCAACGTGTTAATTGATGTTCTTTACACCTCCATCTTATTTTGTTTTTTGTAACAAAATGTTATCAAAAATAAGCTTTATGAATGTTACACGTATTCCATTTTATGATGATATACAATTTTGCATTAAATTACATTAATCGTTATGTTGGTTTAGCTGTTTCATGTATGTTTAGTTAAATTAATGGAAGATGATTATTATCAAGTTGTTCAAGATTGTTGATTATATAGTCATATTCTACACAAATTTTTTATGTTATATTATCCTATATATGTTAATAAATATAATATGCCAAAGTTAATGTAATATTTTTATAATGCATTTAGTATCGGATAATGTCGAAAGGTGGACATGTTCTAATCTTAGATGATATTTTTTAAACCAAAATTTTAACAATGATTCAACTTAAGTGTTATTTCTGGTTAAGTATGGAAAACTTCTATCAACCAAACTACGCGTCTACAAATATGAGTGTGTATTATAGAAGAAAGCTATATTGGATATATGTTTCTTACATTGGGAATCATAACATAGTAATGCATTTCTTAACATGTTAAGAATAATTAATGGCTAATGTTATCTTTTGTTATATGAAGTTATTGTGCTAATTAAAAATGTGTTATATGTTTTATGCTTTGAGATTACTTAGATACAATTTTCAGCAAATATTTACCAGTAGTGTTTAAAAAATGTAATCTATTTCAAAGGTATGTAAACGTACTTATTCATCATTGAAACTTTAAAAACCAAGAAACATAAAACAAATTATGTTCAATACTCCGTGTGCATAGCACGGGTTCGCACTAGTTTATTACTAATGATGCACAAAAGATCCTTATATAGCTTAAATGTATGTGTCTAAAACCTATATTCTTAAGCACTACAGCCTGTTAATCCTCTTAACAGTACTCTTATTATTGTATAACTACGTCCATCAAAGTAAAAAAAAACTATGAAATGCAATTTTAATTCAAATTTTAACAATATGCCAGGAAGTCAAAACATGCCTTCACCATGACAGCTTAATCAAAAATAGCTGCATGCTTATTAGAGCATCCAATCAGCTTAACATTGCATCTTTCAACAGAAAAGTAAACAATAAATAATTAACCACTTAACTGCGGAAACAATACGTCATGTATACGACATGGACATAATAAATGAACAACAAAGACGTAAAATTAAACCAAATTATTAAACAAAAAAGGAGCAGAATATGATGCATTAATTGACCAACATATGAACATAATGAATGGATCAAAAATTAAAATTTACTATCCGAAAAATCAACATAATTAATAAAAACTAAACAAACTGGTTATTTTAATGTTAAACGTGCACATGTAAACATGATCCCAAAATTATCTATAGTCATAAAAGTAGAATGTTTTGTCCATTCAAAAGTAAATTATTAAATCCAACCGAAAATCAAACAACTTAGCCTAAGCACGATAATGAATACTCTGTCTTATGTAAACACAAAAAACACAAAAAATATATATAAAGAAGAAGTTAAACCATAATTTTTTGGCTACCACATGTTTGCATGTAGAAAAAGGGAGACAGAGCCAACAATATGGTGCTACAGAGGCTTGTAAACAATTTTGCATACTTCATCCAAAATGGTTAGAAGCATGAGAAGAGGATTTAATAAGAGCATGAAGAAATTTTTAATTACAGAAGTGAAAGGCTTTGAAGAGAGAAGAAGAGAAAGAAGCCATGATAGAAAGATAACCCATAAAATTACACGTTCGACAAAGATATAAATTCATTCATCATTTTCTAAAATAGCTGAATTCCGATAGTTTTCGAAAATAATAAATTGTTTGTAAATAATATAAGTGTCCCTAATAATTATATGACTATCCCTGAACTTAGTTTTCACCTTATCCTTAGTTAAATAATACGTATGTTGGTGCCAAAGATTTAAAAAAAATAAGGGAAGAGCAAATATTGCCTTAGATGTGCTTGTATACACTGGTAGATGATAAATGGAAACTGACCAGTCTAACGGGGAAAACAGAGAATGTGTGTGCTGCCTATTTTAAAGAGGGTCTGACTTATTAGGCAACAATTGTTATTTCTTCAATGTGATTCAATAAATGGAGGGCAACATAAACATACAAACCAAACACTTATTATAATTAAACAATTAGCGACCTCCAAAATCATACTATTTGTTCAGATGGAGGAAGAAGATAACAATTTCTACTGTACCTCATAAGTAGTGTTCCCACTGCGGTAGAAGAACAATTCAAGCTATTGTAAATCAAGGGCAATCTGTGTTAGGAAGAGGATGAACAAAGTTCAACATCACTGTTTCTCAATCTGGGTTCAAAAAATTTGTGATTTTTATTTCTAATAGAAGACGAAAAGCAGATTTTGTGCAGTTTACCTAATGCTTTCCTGATTTTGACGCATCTGAGCCTAGATCCATGCTAGCGCAATTCCACAACAATCTGTTTTGATAGGATAATGAACAAAAATCACGATGAAAGTTAATTAGACGGTATCGTATGAATTCAGGTTGTCCACCTTAACAGAGGAGTTTTAACTTTACTTTCAACGATGACGCCTATATTATTAGGGATACATATTATGGGGATCTATATCAAGGGTTGAAAAGAGGTTAAAAATCTAACTAATAATCTAACAGTTAGAGTAGAAAGCATAAACAAATGCTTAATTAAAAGGGTACCTGGAGAAAATAGATTTTAGAGGTAGGGTTTTTTTTTGAAGGTAAACGGATTGGGGTTTCAGCAAAGAGAAAATTGCGGATTGATTAGAACGGGAGAGGAAAAATCGGTGTTGATTTGATTAAAAGAGAAGAATTAACATTGATTTTTTGTTGAAGATAAAGAATCGGAAGAGGAAAACGATGGTCACGAAAATTTCAGATATTGCGGTCGAATATAGTTGGATTCAAAGAGTTTGATTTTGGCTCTAAAATCGGAGAAGAAACAGTATACGGAAGGAGATTTGCGGATGATAAAGAGAAAAAAAGGGAAAATAGTTAGTAGCGAAAGAATAGGTGGGAAGAATTTACGGAAATGTTTTGAAATAGAAAGATTAGCAGCGTGATTTATTGGCACAGGCAAATTAGTTTTGGCCCTCTTAAAATAGACAAACCTCCCTAACGGTCGGTTTGATTAATAAATAGGAACACATTCGAACTTATTTGTTACCATCAACTCTGGTATCTAATAAGTTTTTGTAGCCATCTTCTATTTTTTGTTGTATCATCTAGAATTGATTGTATACAATTGGCAGAATCAAAATATGGTATATAATAAAGAACCTCTAAAGAACTTCTTTTTCTTATTTTTATGTGTTTTTTTTTTAATTAAACTTTAATGAATAACTAATTGATTTCTTTTCTTTCAGTCATTCTCTTATCCCCTAGTTAATTAATACCAAAACAGATTATTCCGATATATAAAATATGAATTCCAATGGCTTTTGCTACTATGACCTTCCCAACCACGATTTTTTATTCTTTCCGTGTATTTTACCTAGAAAGAATAATTCTAACGATTAAAAAAAATAGTGGATTCCTCATTCCCTTTTTTTAATTATAGTTTAAGATCCTATTTTATTTTGGAGAACATAAATGGAAAAGAAGTTCCTATATAGGGTAAAAACTTCCGCGAAATCGTAGCATAGAAAAAAGGATACTTAAATGAAATACTTCATTATGATTATGATTATTATTATGATTATGTCTATAACTCAGTTTTATTGATTTAGAGTTCCTCGGCTGGGTTTTACATTTAAAGAGCCGATTTTGGAGGACCCAACAGTTGGGTTTTACATTTTATATAAAAGCATTCCAAGGTTTTAAATATTAATTTATTACAATATTTAGCATGTAAGGGTAGTATGAAATATCACCAAAGTTTTGGCAATCCATAAGTAAATGATTACCAATTTCTGTAGGGTGTTATCATGATTTTATATGGATGTCATAAATGTTTACAATGAAAATCCAGAACACAGTTACTATATATAGGCACAATAAAAAAACTACAATATATGAGATATATAATTTAAAGTGTTCCTTTCAGCGCATGAACATTAGAAATAATAGTTATTTTAAATTGATTCGTTGATTGGGAAGAAAAATAAAGTAACAAGTAACGCATTAATGGAAATAACAGTAATAATATATTGACTTCCATATATGCCAGCCAATTAATTGGTTATGAAATAAGAAGGAAAAATTAAGATAATTAATGTAATTCAAAAATGTAATAAAGCACAAGTGGAGTGGGTAAACTTGAAGACTAATACAAGGATGATACTTTTAACATATTTGTAATTCGTAATATTTTCCTGATTTCTTTATAGTTCTTGTCAGCAAGGTTTATGCATGTTCATAGAAAAAGGAAAGCAATTATTTACATAGAACAAAATTATAGTTGCAGAATGAGTGAATTAACACAATATTCATTTCAAACTTAAATTAATTTATTATGAGGTTAATTTTTAAGAGAATTATTTCATTGCAAATAAGGCACAACGTGTTAAAAACAACTGTTTCAGGCATTGAGCAACATCTTCACTACTATGATTAAAAAAAGCATTGCGAAAGGAAACCCATTATTCTTCATTATGTTTCTAATTATTTAATTGTATTCCTTATTTTTCAGCGAAGCTGGCTTGAAAATTAATGAGAACATTTATGTTAAAGACCATATTTCAGTAACTTCTTTGAAATTAGCAAACCAAAAATAGAATTAAATCATTTTTGCAATTATCTTAAGTAAATACATAGATCTGTTACATATCAGATAGCAAGATTTCCAAGACTTGACATCTGAAGAATCCCAGATATGTGAAACTATAAACAACCAATGTGGAAGATACATTGATAGGTAAAACTTAAGTTACATAGAATTTAAAGCAAGTTATCACAAAGATAATTAAAGAAACCTTCAATCAATAACTATAATTGTACAACAAAATTATAGTTGAAGACTTTCTTACCATGATTTACATTAATATATATATATATATATATATATATATATATTCAAATTATGTTGGATAATAACATTATTTCTATATTTGTTAATTTATTAACATAAATCAAAAACTGAAAATCAAAAATGAAAAGTCAACTAAACTAAAATGATACAACCAAACCTTTGGTGGAAAAAATTATAGAGTGTGGATGTGTAAATGGACAGGTGGTAGCAGCGAACATGTTGCAGTCGTTACAACCGAGTTGCAGTAGATTTCCTTCCAAGCTACAGAAATGCACATATATTATTTAATTTCCTTCATTTCTGCCACTTTTCCTATCATATAGGTAAACTTTAAAGGACATTCTACTCAATTGAGTTACAACCGAGCTGCAACGGTTACATCTCAATTGATTGCAACTAAAGATTGGTGTATTGGGGTGTGTGTGTGTGTGTGTGTGTGTGTATATATATATATATATATATATATATATATATATATAGACACACACACATATATTTTATTTGGTGGTTGAATTTGTAAACAAGAGTTCTTTTTATTAAAAGCAGGAACTGTAGATGGAAAAGAAGAAAGGCACAAGTTAGATGCTGCGATAACATAGCAAGCATATCACCATTGTGAAACAAGAAGATAAGTAAGGGAATGAAGCAATATATCATCAACATTGAAATTAGTGATACGCATTAGTCTACAAGTGAACCGAAGCTTTTAGCGTGCTAATATATCAAAACAAGCAATGGTTGGTCAACAAAACTAATGTGCGCCTTGTGGATTTTTTTGTTCGTTGTGCAACCACTTAACATTCAAAAAAATCATGATAAGCAATTTCATTAATTAAATGATTTGAGTTTCAAAGTTATGTCTAACAAAACATCAAGATGAATTGAATATAGTCTAACATAACCATGGATTAATTATAGCTTAGCATAGCCATGCATTTTCATATAAAGGTTCGCATGAAACATGATTTCCATATAATAAAGAATTGAATAATGTAAAGCATGCAATTCAAACAAGGGAATATAAATATAAAAAACATACAGTGACTAAAGCATGAAATAGTTCGTCCTAATTTGTTAAATTAGGGAATCAAATATCGAACTTTGCAAAATATAAAATGATGTTCACTAGTAGTAGACGCTGACAATCCAAGTTTCTCTTGTTTAAGAACGAAATTTTCATATATTTTGTCATCCAATAAATCCAAGAAAATAAAATAAAAACAAGTCAATCATTTGCGATTCACTCACAAAAGTATACCAGAATGAATTGACAGTAGAGTGAATTAACAGAAAGAAAACCAGTTTGCATAAAATTAACTCTCATTCAAAACATGTATAATACCTGATTAATAATAGTACAAAGAACATTGTCCAACTTCATAGCAGCTCATCTATCAGTAAAATTCGCGCCACCTTCGCTTCTTCACCTCGAAAAATCCCTTCAATTGCTCCACTATTACATCTGGACCCTACCCAAATCTATACACTGTACACGGATCCAACATTTGATTAAGAAAATTTGATGAAGAATTAATATGATCAAAACAAAGGCAAATCATTAAAAAGTCGATTGCTGGATTAGGGTTTTCGTTAAAAAAAAATATGGGGAAGAAGAGGAAAGTGAGAAACGACAAATAGCTTGTGGGTGCTTTAAACTGATACACACCACTATTAATATCCAACGGTCAATATTTACGATCCGTGTATTGTTTCATTCAGAAACAAAAGAATATGACGCGGATCGATAAAACAAGCATTTGGGTTTGACTGCGTTTCTTGAAACCGGGAATTAGACTACCACTATCTAACACTACAACCTTACAACGTTGATTTACAAATCATTAGATTAGGTTACAAAATAGAATTTTTAATAACTTTAATTTTAATATTAAAAAAAATTCATTCCAACATGAAAATTATAAATTTGAAAATATAAAATTTATGCTTAAATATTGGAATTTAATTCTAAGATCTAATCAGAAAACTAAAGATTAAAACATATATTTAAAGTCACAAAATTTGAAAAATAAATTAATCCAAAATTTGAAATTTTGAAATTACATGCTATGAGTTTTACATTTTAGATTTTTAAATAAGGAAATTTGAATATGGAATTGAATTTGAAAATTCATATTCGAATTAAAACTCGAAGTGTTTCCAAAAATTGAATTTTGGAAAGTGAAAAGTATAATAGAATTATTTTTTCAATAATGGAAAATAATTATGTTAAAATATCTAGTCTATTAGTTTTAAAACTTAGAAGATTATAATTTCTTTATTGAACTTTGAAAAATATGGCTTTCAATTATTTTTTATTTGAACAGTTGTGTTATATACTTTGAATTTAAATTTTGCACTCGAAATTTTTAATTTAAAATATGTAAATATGAGAATTTGGAAGTTCATGAAAAAATTCGACACTTTGAGGGTCGTGTTGAAGTTCCAATGACACCATATCACATCTATATATACCTAAAGCTCACTATGTATCTTAGAGCATACCATTACATTATGCTTTCCATCCATTGCTGGCGTTAGGATCAAATATTCCAAAATACCTCAATCTACATGCAAAATCATGGAAAAAACTTATTGTTGTTATAAAACGAACACAGAACAGAAGAAATAAGGGGGAGAGGATATTTCTATTCATTCAGATGTGTATTTCTTTCTATTACATTGGCTCCTTTATATATACAATTTGGAGATGATGTTTAACTTTTTCCCATGATGTGGGACTAAACAGAGAACTAATAAAAGCATATTCACAACATATATATATATATATATATATATATATATATATTACAACACTCCCCCTTGAATATGTGTCTTCAAAAACTTGAATGCTCTGTGAACTTGAAGTTGTCCCTTTTAAAATGTATATGATGATTGCTCCCCCTTATTATTATCTTGCTTGCATATATCCGTTCAGTCGATACAACTATTGTCTGTTGCCTTCAAAACTCTATCAAGAAAACCCAATGGGAAAAACCTTGAACGAGAAAAAGAATACAAAGTCTGACATTATGAATATCATATTAAAATGATATTCCTTAAAAGAGTTTGATTCTTCAAGATCAAAACAATGCCTCATTAAAAACCTTTTTATGAAAAACCCTGTGGGAAAAATTATAAACAAGGAAAAGAGTGCAAATTCATTTCATCTTTTGGTAACATGTTTTACAATGTTACCGTAAGGGTTGATACTTCAGGATCAAGATAATGTCTCATTAAAAACCTTACTAACAAAAACCCGGTAGGAAAAATATTAGTAAATGAAAAGAGTATATTATAGCATATTTTTATATGCTCCCCCTTATTTATAACTCATTATTCAATTAGTCTATTGATGTGGTCGATGCATGCCAGTTTTGTACATCATCTTCTGGAATGTTGATTTGGAAATTGCTTTTGAGAATAGATCTACCCGCTTTTCTTGTACTTAATTTGTTTCTTCTCTTTCTTATTATCCTTTCATTCATGTGTGAAGAGAAATTTAGAAGAAATGTCCTCCATCCTATCACCCTTGATATAATTCACTTGAATCTGAGCCATGCAAACTACCTTGTCTTCTTCATAAATAATAGATTGCTGCACCAAAAGATGTTTGATACTTCTGGATCAAAATGTTACCTCGTCAAAACCTTACTAAGAAAAACCCGATGGGAAAAATCTTAGTGAAGGAAAAAGAGTACAATAGACAATATCATATTTACTACGTCAAAAGCAGTATGATGCTTCCGGATCAATGTAATGCCTCGTTAAAATCTTAATAAGAAAATCCCAGTGAGAAAAATCATAAATAAGGAAAAAGAGTACATTATAACTCATTTTTGTATGTTACTTTTGGGTTGATACTTCTGGATCATGACCTATGCCTCATTAAAACCTTACTAAGAAAACCCAGTGGGGAAAAGCTTAGTTAAGGAAAAAGAGTGCATTATATCATACTTATGAATGCATTATTATTGTCGCATATGATTTAACTTCTTTAAGAAGTGTAATGTTATTATTTCATACGGTTTGAATAAAGCTTCATCCTTTTAAATTATGAAGTATTTCAAATTCATTGATTGAGGAACTTCGAGTTCCTATGCATATATATACACATGCATATGCATATCAATATTATAAATTTATGATGAACTTCTGGTTCTCAGTCTTTTAACATACTTCTATTTTAGAAGCTTTTACATTCTTGCTAATTGACAAGATTTCAAACTTGTATACTTTATTAAAAATGTTTATATACATACATATACATATATATATAAATATATAATTCAAGACTTCAGGTTCAAGACTTTTAGTTATACAATTTCCAGTATAAATATTTTCTTTGCACAACTTCAGGTTGTGGTTCTATCCTTTCTTCCATAACATTAGTTATTACTAGTTAAATACATCGAATAATAATACATATGTTTATTCTTATTTCAAATACAAACATACATCATTTAACTTACAATAGCCAGTGCTTTTAATACATTTATAATAATATGGTAATACAATATTTATTACCATAACGATACATATAATGCATTTATTATAAAAATAATGGAAATAATCATTATACGGTCTAAATATATGAATCAAATAAATAAATTTTACTTAAAACAACATAACAAAATTTGGATCTAGCTATAGTATTGATCAAAACTGAAATAAACAACTTATAGTTGTACTGCATTCCCAATAAGCATATTTTCTAAAATACCATATACATGCACAATACCTGATCCAGAATTGAGTAGAAATGCATAATTACAGAACCGAGATTTTACACTTTAATATGAATGATTCGAAAAACTTGCAGATCTATACATAAAATTCACAACATAAAAAAATTACATGTTTCAAATTATACTATCCATGTATAGATCTTTCTTTTTATATAAAAATTACTTCCTACCTTTTTAGGAACTGCAGGTTCTAAATTTTTCATGTAATGACAAAAATTGTTTTTGCATTCACTTTCGGTGTGCAGAATTAAGATCAATATTTAGATCTTAACTTAATATGATCTTCAGGATGCATATTCTCTTTATAAAAGTTTTTCCTAAGGAACAATAAAAACACTTCTTCTGGAAATATGATATGCTCTAAAATTACTGTAATAAAACTTCAGGTTTTATTATTATTCACATATTATTATTGTATATTTTAAATTGAAGCAACTTTTTTAGAAAGTTACGTATGAGAGTCATTTTACTATTTTTCTTCAAGAAAACAGTATAATGATCTCTTCCAATAATAAGTTTCTTCAAGAGATTATACGTAGCATAAAGTTGAAATATAAGGCTTTTTTCCTTTTGTTGAAAATTTTTCTTTCATTGATTTTTCAAATCCTTTCCTTTTTACAGGTCATTTGCTATATGCAAATATTAAATGCAATTATATGCTTTTATGCTTTATTTCATGTTTCTCATTTGAATATGAACTTCGGGTTCCTTGTTTGCATATGAACTTCAGGTTCCTTATTTGCATATGAACTTCAGGTTTCTTATTTGAAAGAATTTGCATATGAACTTTAAATCATATGAGCTTCAGGTCATTTGCATGTGAACTTCAGATTCAACGACTCTTGCTTTGTATTGGAAGTATGAACGTCTTCTGGTGGTCATAATGCTCCTTCAGGGAGTTCCACAAGTGGAGAGGATCTTTTTTTTTTCCAGTTAAATATTCTTATTTTAGATCATTGTGGATATGGCCTCTTAAAAATATCAGGGCCTTTGCTTTGTCCTGCTGGGACATATTATTACCATTTTTAATGGTATTCTCTAAGTATTGAGATTGTAAATGGATTTCAGTGTTCGACATTTTTGTGAGCTACACAAAAATAATAATTGCAGATGCTTAATTAAACAAAATTCACATACCAGTATACATGTTCTGTAATTATCAAAATGAATTAACAAATTAATGAACAAACAAAACGATGAAACTGTAGTACTGTTATATCATAAAAAAAAAAATGCAGATCTCGTAAAATAGAATAGGACCGTAGACATGCATGTAATAAATTGAATATATTACGCCACGGGATCATAAAAAAATATATCCAAATCTGCAAGTCTTTCTCTATACATTTACAATGAACTTCTTACAATAATGAAACAATACAAACCGTCAAGGAGTCATACATCATGTTACATAACAAAAAATAATTGCCACAGTAATACATATGTTGGTAAACAAGCAGCTTGCTATTTACATATATGCATACCTATCAGCAATGACTTCTCTGTTATTCAAGAGAAAAAAGTAGCAAATGAAGATGATTTATGTATGGCGTATGGGGTAAAAGATCGATATATAATATTATAAAAAGAAAATGAATGAATCTTCCTAAAAAGTATTTGGTATACCATTATACCAGATCACATATGAATAGGTGGATATCTAAAAACCACTAAGTTAAAAAAAAGATCTAAAAAGTTTAGATCCACTGGAACATAATCTAGATCTACAAAAAAAAAATAAAAAAAAAAATCCATAGATCAAATATTCTCAAACAGAAAATAATTATAGAACAAATAAGAAATCCACGAATTGATATTCTCAAATAAAAACTACTTACATGACAAATTCGTAGATGTAGATCTAGAAGATTTTAACAAATAACTATAATAGAATCTCGTGCTGATAACGTGTTATAAAACGAACATTAAACAGAAGAAATAAGGGAGAGAGGACATTGCTATTCATTCAGATGTGTGTTTCTTTCTATTACATTGGCTCCTTTATATATAGGCTTTGGAGATGATGTTTAACTTTTTCCCATGATGTGGGACTAAACAGAGAACTAATAAAAGCATATTCACAACATTTGTTTATATATTACAACAATTGTAATGCAAATAAACATTTTTTTACATGTTATCAATCTCTTGCTTGTCATCTCCTTTATGAATCTTGCGTTGTGAGACCAACGATGGTTAAATTCATGCACACCTACAAATAAAATGTACGCAACACTTAACATTCTTTACTCTGCTTCAGGACCAGGTTGAACTCTCTTCAATGTCGATGTCATCATGGCCTCGAACATACAGATATAGTTACTCCCGATCCACCTTCCTCTCCAACCTTTCCCAAGTCATGTTATTTCTTGAAGCATTTCTTGTGTTTCAGTTTATTTGAAATTTTATTTTATTTTCAAATTAAAGGTAATTATATGTTGCTATGAAATAACCTCACTTTTACAACGTTCGAATGAGCTTGCTTGTCGGCAAGTGTAAATTTGCAATGCTTAGTTGAAGTTATTAAAGTTTAGTACATTTACAACATCTAAAACACATTTTTTAATTTAAGCACTTTAACAACATACATTACAAATTGTACATTATCACAATATAAGATACAAGTTGTTAAAGACTGTCATTTGCAACTATTTTTTGAAATGTCATGGAAACAATTTTATTTTAACATTTCTTGAAAAAATGTTGCCAAAAAAGGTTATTTACAACATTTTTTTGACAGGTGTTGTGAATGATGCGATTTATTTACAATAGTTTAATCAACTGTGGCAAAACCCATGTTGTAGAATGTGTTTTTTCTTGTAGTGCATGAAGTATCTTGGAACTACTGACCCGACGATCATCTCTTGGCTTTTGATAGCCAAATGAATCTCTACATTGCTTCGAGGGCAATTTGATGCTGATTATTCCCAGTGACACTTCAAGGAGCAACCGTTAAGTTGTATCATCAGTACCGAGAAAATACCATTTATTCTAGGAAACAACTATCTTACGAGTTCTCTGTATGATTTTGCATCTGGAAGGATCCAACTATGGATTACACTACCATTGCCAACATAAAGAAAAGGCAAGGTGTAACACCCCACACCCGCTAAGGTCACTCACTGTAACACCCCACCTCCGCCAGGGTCACTCGCAAAGGAATGCGCTAGCTTTGGAGGGGCATTATTGGTAAACATGCATAATGATATAGCAAGGCAGGACATGACATATATATATATATATATGTAAATAAACAGAGTGCGTAAATAAAACAGCGGAAGATTTATAAACCATTTCAAAACACAAGTCTGGTACATCAAAATGTCAATTTCCCAAAATTACAAGTCTAGATAAATACATCATCTGATAAACTGAAAATACATAAGTACTATCCCCAAATAAGAGCGATAAACCATAGCGGCTCAAGTCCAAAGCATACACGAGCTATCCAAGAAAGCAGCTAAGATCCAAGCTAGGCTCCTGTATTCCCTCCCTGAGAACCTGGGGGGGGGGGGGAAACGGAAGAAAAGAGGCGAAACAAAACGGGTCAGTCAAAAAGACTGAGTAAGCCCTGCTACGATCAGTCTATAAACTAATAAAGTTAACATCATGATGGGAACTGAGATGATCATAGATAACAACATACTGGCATGGTAAATTAACTACAAGATAGATAGAGGTATCATCGCATAAAACAAGGTTAAGTTTTGCACCACGGTGTACTAGCAAACCAACATAACAGGTATTGATCCCTTAGCCCAAACTTTGGCCCAATAACATGAGGTGACCTTAATACAAGGTCCAGCCCAACGGTCTAGTCGATCGGCTCCCTATAAACCTAACACGTCAAGTGTTGGTGTCCATATGGCCCACGTATGGTTGTAGTTAGACTGTGCTGGGTCCCCCTTTTGGGTGTATCAAGCCCTCAGATGTCAACCCCAGACACTTAAGCAATAATGCACAGCTCTAATCTACTGGTACCCGTGCCTCGAGTTTGTCCAATATCGGACTACGTGCACGTCCGTAGCCCGCCGAACCCGCACCGCTGTACCACTCGGCCATCGCCCTTTGGTCGCTTACATCTGCCAGTAATCGTGCCCCGCCCTAGCCTAGCTTCTAGGGTTGTGAATGATACCAAACTGGGATTACTGTTAGAACAGACCACGTTGCTAGGGTTTCCCAAGAGGGTTAAGTGTGATTTAACCCTTCACTAATCCTGGATTAAACTGGTTAAGTGTGGCTTAACCCCATTCTAATCCCTTGAACTCCCAAATGGATTAAACTAGTTAAGTGTTACCAACGGTTCACAACTTAACCACGTTCTAATCCCTCGAATCCCCAAATTGGTTAAGTATTAGTGGACCCTGACTTAACCCTAATCATGAGGCATTAATTAACTTAATGCACCTCAACCTCTCACATTAGACCTTGTTGTGGTTACTAGTTAGGCCGGGCGGGTCCGGGTAGCTTTACACCACAACTTGGTCTAACCTCGGGCCTTGGCACCACATGACCAACTTCTCACATTGGGTCCTATTGTTTGTAGCCACTAGTTAAGCCGGTCGGTTCCGGGTAGAATTACGCTACAAACTCAACCCAACCTCGAGTTGGCCACACTTATGTTTTCTAAGTGTCATGTCCACTTTATTTCAAAACATAATTACAAGTCAAACAAATACTTGGGTAGACCTAACTTAATAGGTAAATTCCCAAGGGGTAGACCTAACTTAATAGGTAAATTCCCAGTCTTATATTTTCATGTATTTTAAGTTTACCCCAAAACCCCCAACGTCATTCTATCGCTTACATATTCGTAGTAACGCATAAAGGATAGGAAGAGGGAACTTGGCACAACATAAACTTGCACAACAGTCATGCATAACATGTTAGACTTGCACAACTTAGCGTAGTGAACTTGCATATTACCATAAAACATGCATAACATGTTAAACTTGCATAACTTAGCATAATGAACTTGCATATTACCATAATCATGCATAACTTGTCAAACATGCACAACTTGTCATTTTAAACTTGCATAAACATGCACAACTTGCCAAAACATGCACAACTTGTCAAAACATGCACAACTTGTCATTTTAAACTTGCATAAACATGCACAACTTGCCAAAACATGCACAACTTGTCAAAACATGCACAACTTGTCATTTTAAACTTGCATAAACATGCACAACTTGCCAAAACATGCACAACTTGTTAAAACATGCACAACTTGTCATTTTAAACTTGCATAAATATGCATAACTCAATAAGCGTACAAATCATGGCTTAGCAAACTTGCATAAACATGCATAACTCAATAAACACACAAATCATGGCTTAGCAAACTTGCATAAACATGCATAACTTAATAAACATACAAACCATGGCTTAACAAACTTGCATAAACATGCATAACTTATAAATCTTGCAAATCATGGCTTAGTATACATGCATAACTTAATAGATTTGCAAATCATGGCTTAGTACCCTTGCATAACATGCACAACTCAATAAACATACATAAACCCCAACTTTCATCACACATTAACTTTATAGTTTCTAAAATGAGGGTAAGAGGGCTTACAATGCTTATGCGGACTCAAATGAGTACAACAAATGCAAGAAACCCCTTATGCAACTAATTAAAGCCCCCAAATGCAAGCAAACTTGATCAAGACTCCTCCTTTATGATGCCAATAGAAAAACAAGCCTTTAATGCAAGCTAAGGAGGATCATACAAGCCTAAATATGCTTGTATGCATGGAAAATCACTTAGGAATTAAATTAGGAATTGTATGAAGAGGGTGGAGGCCATGAGAGTTTTGATTTTGGCATAGTTTAGTTACTAGGATGAATAATGAGTGATTTAGGGTAGGTTAGGGTCTTATTTATAGATTAGGTTAGTGATTTGGACCATAGGATTAACCCTAGATTGAATTAGGGCCATCAGATCCCGGAACTCTCTAGAAACAAGCCACAAGACCCAACCCCAATCAGAAATGGTGCACCAGGCTAAGCAGCCCGTGCACCCCCTGTCGACAGGGCTGTCGACAGGGCAGTCGACATGCCTAGACCCCTGTCGACAGGCCTGTCGACATGGGGTCCTGGGCGGGATTTTTCCCGCCTTGGCCCAGCTGGCCCAAACCCTTGTTTCTAATTTTTAAATCTAAATCTGTTTTTACTTAGAAATTTTCTGCAAACTTCAATGGGCCTTAACTGGGTTATACGGACTCCGATTTCCGAAAACTCGGACTCTATTTCGCGTATTTTTCCGAGACGAACGCAATGGCATAGCCCGTTTCCCTTGATTCACATTTTTTAATTTAATTCTGCCTCAATTTTCATTATTACAGGTTATTGAAAATACGGGTTGTTACATTCTCCCCTCCTTAAAGGATTTCGTCCCCGAAATCTTCAAGTTAGGAGGAACGTATCCTACCATCCAATCATCCATCTACTCAAAGCATCATCCACGAGCAATCATTGTCCTTACAAGATTCTAAATGCTGGATGAACATATGCAAAAGTGTGTGTACATGTACTTACCTAATGCAAAAATCAGGCGGTTACTGATACAGTAAACCTCCTTAATGCATATGTATGTAAATCAGGCGGTTACTGGTACAGTAAACCTCCTTAATGCATATGTATGTCAGTGAAATGAATCCATATGTATGCAAATTCCTACCATAATTCATAGTATCTATATGAGTGCACATAACATTCATCCATATGCAACATCCATGCGGCAGCACAACAAGTTTCAACCATGAATAAGCATAAACACTCATGCATATGCAACATGAAGAGTGTGCGAGCCGATCTAGTGCCTAATGTGTATAATGCATCCACGAGTAACCACTTGCAAACACTTGCAACCACTTGCAACCATCAAGCATAACATGTTTCAAACACATGTTTCAACCAAAGGGTTTCTACCAAAGGTTCTCATGACGAGATAGACATGATAAACTAGATAAACTAGATAAACTAGACAAACTCCTTTTTGGATTACAAGAAATCCATTCAAACTTTGACATATAGTACTAACCGATGAGTCTTAACCCCCTTATGGGGTTTACAACAGAAATAAGGTCGAGAATGGGACCGAGAGGATATATACGAAAGATAACTTGCAAGCAAGCTCCACAGGAAAACTAGGATCAAGGATGCACTCTTAAAAAGAGATATGATGCGCGTATCTAGTCTTCACTCTTCTTAGTCACGTTTCCTTGAGCTTAACTCCACTGTGCTTTGACTATCTTCCACTTCATGATTCCTTGGCTTCTTAACTCCTATTTCCCAAATTCGAGTTGGAACTCATTTCATTATTGCCTCTCGTCTTTCTTTCCCACTTATTCTTTTTTCTGTATACTTGGCTTAAACATACTATAACCTCATGATTTCATGCAAGCTCTCCAAAATTCACTAGTGAGTCCTGGATCTCGTCTTCTTACTATAAAGTATTCCATGCAGCAGAACTTTTCTTGAAAATACCAATCCACGTTGCCAATTGCCCTTATAAACGTGATTTTCTATAACTCATGCTTAATCGAAATGAACCATCCGCCTATGAGTGATAGGCCATACCTAGATTCAATTGTCTACCCATGGCTTCCTGTAGGCTATTTCAAAACTGGCCAACTTCTTGAGGGTAAACTGTTGCTAACCAGGATGCAGTCCTCTTGCTCTTCACTGGACTGAAATGAGCACTCTTCGTGAGTCTTCCTATTATGACCCTCATACCCGTATTCCCTTTCTTTGATCTAGGTAGTCTATCCACATAATCTATCGAGATGTTTTCACACTTCCCTTGCGAAACTTCCAATGGAGGTAATGGCCCACTGGGCTTCTATGACTTGGCCTCAACCTGGTGGCACAACATGCATCCTGAGACCAACTCGGCCACCTCCTCGAGTGATGCGCATCTTCAAGAACCTTCTTTACCAAGTATTCCACTCGAGGAACACATAATCTCTCCTCGCGCCTTAGTCATCCCTTGTCATCTATAATATATCTAGCGAGGTGACTTAACATCTCGCCTCGAATCAATTGGTCCATGTTCTTGACTAACGGCGGGTCTTCTTCCTGTGAAACCCCCTTCTTGATCCAGAAGAGTAAGTCTAAGCTCCGGGAATGCTAACTAACTAGCCAAACGGAGGAGGCTTCTTACTTCAATTGCCCTTCTCAGAGCTTTCCGGTCTCAAACCGCAGCCACTTTAGCGGAATCCACCGCTAAGCCTTACTTATGTGCCCAAGAAATCCAACTTCTTTCCTCCAAAGTGACGTTTGGAGAACTTGACCTTCCACTGGTGGCTCTAAGCGTATCCATCTCCTTCTTGAGATGTCTAACATGCTCTTCCTCGTTCTTTTGAGGAGATCAAATATCGTCTACGACGACCACGACAAACTTGTTCAAGGACTCCCTAAACACCCTACCCATCAAGTCCACGTAATATGCGGGTGCATCCGTCAAACCGAATAGCATGACTAGCCATTCTAAAAATCCATCTGGAGTCCTAAACGCAGTCTTGTCAATTCCATCCTCAGCCATCCTAAGCTGATGGAATCCGGTAGCTAGGTCAAAAGAAAACGGATGCTCCTACCAGCTGATCAAACAACTCATTGATCCCTGGTAACGGTTGTCTATTCTTTTCAACATGTAAGCGAAGCAAACTATCCATATTAGTAACGAATACTACTGGAGCACCCTACTCGGAAATGCCTCGTCTCAGGAAGTTCTTCCCAAGCAACTCCTTGACTTGCTTTCTTACTCTCACCTCGTGAGGTCACGTGCCTAACCGGTCACGAAACTGGCTTGGCATTACCAACCAGATAATACGGAAATCTATGCCCAGATATCAGGATATTCTCGGACCACCCTCACAGATTGCAAACTATCGATAGACGAGTTGAGGGATTCAAGATAACATAACATGACGGGACCCGTAGGGTTGCTAGAAATTTCTAGGGTATTACCGAGGCGAGTCATGAGCCCCACACCCTATATACAAAAACCCAGAATGGCTCCAAAATAGGACGACCATTCCATGCCCAAAACCAACCCATATCCCCCGAAACCGAGAATATAAACATCCCACGAGAATTCTATACTCAAGATAGAAATTTTCAAATCCACTCAGACCACAGACAGGCGGGCAGAACCCCCAATTGGATTTGAAACACATACGGGATCATCAACTACACTAGTACTTAGGTGCAAAACTTTCAACTGGATCAGATGAAATAAAACTATGCGATGTGCCAGAATCAAGCAAAGTTCGAACAGGGAAAATCAGAAAATGTAAACAAGATTTTCAACAGGAACACTACCTCTATCATGAGCTGGAAGGACGGGGTTGAGGGGATGGATTCGCCCTCCAGATAGTCCTGCACACTGAGTCTGACCTTGCCCTTGTTTCCTCGGGCAATCTTTGCTAAAATGTCCAAACTCACTACAAATGAAGCATTCGCCCCGCTTTCTTTTTTCCTTCTTCCTACATTCCCTGGCTATATGTCCAATTGTACCACAGAAGTTACATTTCATATTCTTGCCCCGTTTCCCGGAATTTACTCCTTTGCCTTGAGACTCATTTGCCTTGACCTCTCTCTTATCATTGCTACCTTCTTCTTGAAGTAGGGCCAAATTCACTAAACTCTCGAAAGTCGCCCCCAAGGGTATATGAGACAGGGCCAAATCATGTAATGGCTCGTTTAACCCTAGAGCAAAGTGTAGGGCCTTCTTCTGAGCTGTATTAACCAAGTCTAAATCGACACGAGCCAGTTGATTAAACTTATCTATGTATTCCCTAATAGTCGTGTCCCCTTGCTTCAGTGATAAGAATCTCAGTCCAAACCTTCCTCTAAAGTCATCCCAAATCTCAATTGGCCTAGTAGCGGTGGTGACCACCCACCAACGTGCAGCTTCTTCCTTTAGCAACCATACCGCCAATAGAACCTTCCAGCGGTCACCTATATCAAAGGTGGATAAAAGATCTTTGGTCTCTTTCAACCAATTCCTTGCCTCTACAAAAGTCTCGGTTCCAAAGAAATTCTTGCAACCCATCGCCTTAAAATCTCGGCAAATCTCTGCGAAGTCAATTTGAGGATGTTGAGGGGAAGGAGGAAGAGGAACATCAACTACGGGAGGAGGAGGAATAGCGGCCTCGACTGGGGAGACAACATTAGAGACACCCGGGACCGGTGCCGTGACTTCCAAGTACCGACGAAACCAATCGGGTATCGTTACTCCTTCGGGCAAGACGAGATTATCAGACATGCTGGAAACGAAAAGAAAAGGGTTCAAACGAGGAGTCAAAGGATAGTGCTAATGGCTTTTGGGGAATAGCCTTTTAAAAACAACTAGACTTTTCTTTGGAAAATACTTTATACTTGGTTTTGAAAATAGTTTTTCAAAAGTTTTTAAAACCTTTTTATCCCTTCTCGTAAACCATATGCTCTGATACCAAATGTAACACCCCACCTCCGCCAGGGTCACTCGCAAAGGAATGCGCTAGCTTTGGAGGGGCATTATTGGTAAACATGCATAATGATATAGCAAGGCAGGACATGACATATATATATATGTAAATAAACAGAGTGCGTAAATAAAACAGCGGAAGATTTATAAACCATTTCAAAACACAAGTCTGGTACATCAAAATGTCAATTTCCCAAAATTACAAGTCTAGATAAATACATCATCTGATAAACTGAAAATACATAAGTACTATCCCCAAATAAGAGCGATAAACCATAGCGGCTCAAGTCCAAAGCATACACGAGCTATCCAAGAAAGCAGCTAAGATCCAAGCTAGGCTCCTGTATTCCCTCCCTGAGAACCTGGGGGGGGGGGGGGGGAAACGGAAGAAAAGAGGCGAAACAAAACGGGTCAGTCAAAAAGACTGAGTAAACCCTGCTACGATCAGTCTATAAACTAATAAAGTTAACATCATGATGGGAACTGAGATGATCATAGATAACAACATACTGGCATGGTAAATTAACTACAAGATAGATAGAGGTATCATCGCATAAAACAAGGTTAAGTTTTGCACCACGGTGTACTAGCAAACCAACATAACAGGTATTGATCCCTTAGCCCAAACTTTGGCCCAATAACATGAGGTGACCTTAATACAAGGTCCAGCCCAACGGTCTAGTCGATCGGCTCCCTATAAACCTAACACGTCAAGTGTTGGTGTCCATATGGCCCACGTATGGTTGTAGTTAGACTGTGCTGGGTCCCCCTTTTGGGTGTATCAAGCCCTCAGATGTCAACCCCAGACACTTAAGCAATAATGCACAGCTCTAATCTACTGGTACCCGTGCCTCGAGTTTGTCCAATATCGGACTACGTGCACGTCCGTAGCCCGCCGAACCCGCACCGCTGTACCACTCGGCCATCGCCCTTTGGTCGCTTACATCTGCCAGTAATCGTGCCCCGCCCTAGCCTAACTTCTAGGGTTGTGAATGATACCAAACTGGGATTACTGTTAGAACAGACCACGTTGCTAGGGTTTCCCAAGAGGGTTAAGTGTGATTTAACCCTTCACTAATCCTGGATTAAACTGGTTAAGTGTGGCTTAACCCCATTCTAATCCCTTGAACTCCCAAATGGATTAAACTAGTTAAGTGTTACCAACGGTTCACAACTTAACCACGTTCTAATCCCTCGAATCCCCAAATTGGTTAAGTATTAGTGGACCCTGACTTAACCCTAATCATGAGGCATTAATTAACTTAATGCACCTCAACCTCTCACATTAGACCTTGTTGTGGTTACTAGTTAGGCCGGGCGGGTCCGGGTAGCTTTACACCACAACTTGGTCTAACCTCGGGTCTTGGCACCACATGACCAACTTCTCACATTGGGTCCTATTGTTTGTAGCCACTAGTTAAGCCGGTCGGTTCCGGGTAGAATTACGCTACAAACTCAACCCAACCTCGAGTTGGCCACACTTATGTTTTCTAAGTGTCATGTCCACTTTATTTCAAAACATAATTACAAGTCAAACAAATACTTGGGTAGACCTAACTTAATAGGTAAATTCCCAAGGGGTAGACCTAACTTAATAGGTAAATTCCCAGTCTTATATTTTCATGTATTTTAAGTTTACCCCAAAACCCCCAACGTCATTCTATCGCTTACATATTCGTAGTAACGCATAAAGGATAGGAAGAGGGAACTTGGCACAACATAAACTTGCACAACAGTCATGCATAACATGTTAGACTTGCACAACTTAGCGTAGTGAACTTGCATATTACCATAAAACATGCATAACATGTTAAACTTGCATAACTTAGCATAATGAACTTGCATATTACCATAATCATGCATAACTTGTCAAACATGCACAACTTGTCATTTTAAACTTGCATAAACATGCACAACTTGCCAAAACATGCACAACTTGTCAAAACATGCACAACTTGTCATTTTAAACTTGCATAAACATGCACAACTTGCCAAAACATGCACAACTTGTCAAAACATGCACAACTTGTCATTTTAAACTTGCATAAACATGCACAACTTGCCAAAACATGCACAACTTGTCAAAACATGCACAACTTGTCATTTTAAACTTGCATAAATATGCATAACTCAATAAGCGTACAAATCATGGCTTAGCAAACTTGCATAAACATGCATAACTCAATAAACACACAAATCATGGCTTAGCAAACTTGCATAAACATGCATAACTTAATAAACATACAAACCATGGCTTAACAAACTTGCATAAACATGCATAACTTATAAATCTTGCAAATCATGGCTTAGTATACATGCATAACTTAATAGATTTGCAAATCATGGCTTAGTACCCTTGCATAACATGCACAACTCAATAAACATACATAAACCCCAACTTTCATCACACATTAACTTTATAGTTTCTAAAATGAGGGTAAGAGGGCTTACAATGCTTATGCGGACTCAAATGAGTACAACAAATGCAAGAAACCCCTTATGCAACTAATTAAAGCCCCCAAATGCAAGCAAACTTGATCAAGACTCCTCCTTTATGATGCCAATAGAAAAACAAGCCTTTAATGCAAGCTAAGGAGGATCACACAAGCCTAAATATGCTTGCATGCATGGAAAATCACTTAGGAATTAAATTAGGAATTGTATGAAGAGGGTGGAGGCCATGAGAGTTTTGATTTTGGCATAGTTTAGTTACTAGGATGAATAATGAGTGATTTAGGGTAGGTTAGGGTCTTATTTATAGATTAGGTTAGTGATTTGGACCATAGGATTAACCCTAGATTGAATTAGGGCCATCAGATCCCGGAACTCTCTAGAAACAAGCCACAAGACCCAACCCCAATCAGAAATGGTGCACCAGGCTAAGCAGCCCGTGCACCCCCTGTCGACAGGGCTGTCGACAGGGCAGTCGACATGCCTAGACCCCTGTCGACAGGCCTGTCGACATGGGGTCCTGGGCGGGATTTTTCCCGCCTTGGCCCAGCTGGCCCAAACCCTTGTTTCTAATTTTTAAATCTAAATCTGTTTTTACTTAGAAATTTTCTGCAAACTTCAATGGGCCTTAACTGGGTCATACGGACTCCGATTTCCGAAAACTCGGACTCTATTTCGCGTATTTTTCCGAGACGAACGCAATGGCATAGCCCGTTTCCCTTGATTCACATTTTTTAATTTAATTCTGCCTCAATTTTCATTATTACAGGTTATTGAAAATACGGGTTGTTACACTCACTATGGGAATGCCTTAACTTTGGTGGAGCATTTTAAGTGAATATAGAACAGAAAAATTACAACAAGACAGATATAAGTAATACTTGAAAATCTAAAACATCATTTCATTGCAGCAGAAGGTAAACATGTTTAGTTACAACACCATAAAAGAGTCAAGTACCAAATATCCATCACGATAAAAACAAAAGTACATAATCCCATTACATAACTAATAGCCATAAAAGAAAAGATAAGCTGGGCTTTACATCACGGTCCAAGCTCCAAAAGATAGGTAAAGAAATCTGATCAAAGCCCACCAGTGCTAGGCTCAACCTGAGGACCCGAGGGGGAAAAAGATAAAAACAACGGGGTCAGACATAAGTCTGAGTGAGCCCTATAACTTTAACAACACAATCATTAAAGTAATTAGGGTATGATATAAACTTGGTACGGGATGACTGGGGATAAATGACTACACTAAGTAGCCAACTAGACATAGGATGAACTAAGATAACGGTAAAGACGCATCTACCCACCCAAGGGTAATTACTAACTACACCACACCAGTCATTCCTACTTAAAGGTTGATCCCACCCAAGGACTTAGAAAATTTACCCAGTAGTTTCGTGTACCCCGAGCTGACTACATAGGTGCCGTCTGCCCCTATCTCCACTAGGTGTACCCACTACTCCCCAAGCGATCGGCTCCCTACCGTAGATACCCGTGCTGGCCCCACAGTGGGATGTATCACTCCCCAAAGTGGCAACCCGATACAATCAATGGTGCACGGCTTATACCTACACGATGCAACAACGTCTTACCTACCAGTCCGGGTCCACACACGCATATGAAACCCGTTGGACTTGCGTTGCCACTGCTAACCCGTTTTGGCCTCTTATAATCAAGCCCAGTACGCGTGTCCCGTCCTCGACATGGGTCGAGCCCAATAAGATACGTATGGGTTACTGGGTGAAATGGGCCCCCACAAGCTACCCACCTAAGCTTGTACCTTTTATCTAGTGCATCCCACTTAACCCTTTAATCATGTTTAATTACATGTTTCCACTTGGTTAAGTATTCTAATCGTATTTTCTATTGCCACCCAAGGCAACCCACTAGATTTCCACATGCCACCCAAGGCACTTACTTGATTTCCACATACCACCCAAGGCACTCACTTAACCCCTCATGCCGCACTACATGCTTATCTGGTTAAGTGTTTCTTAATTGATTAAGAACGTAATCGTTGTAAAGACCTCTCACATTAGACTATCTTTTATGGCAGCTGGATTTGCCGGTCGGGTCCGGGCAGCCTTACGCCATAACCGAGTCTAACCTCGTGTCTCTACACTTGTCACGTATTTAGTTTGTGCCTAAGACCTCTTACATTGGGCCAATCATTTGTAGCCGCTGGATTTGTCGGTCGGTTCCGGGCAGTCTTATGCTACAAAAGGGTCCAACCTCGTGTCTTAGTCGATTAATTACACCTAATTAATCACCCCTATATTTCGAATTAATTTTCCCTAATTAATTCCAATTTTAACGATGTACATAATTGACTCAATTATGTCCATCCACCTTATGGTATGCATAATCATACCAACTTCACACCATTTCATTAACATGTATATTAACCCCATCGTTCCCCACGTAATTTGCTAACATGACATAAAAGGGAAGATTCATCACAAATACAATGGGTTCAACCAACATGGGTTTTTAAAGGTGTCAACATGCATATAGCATCAAACCCAACTAGCATAAATAATCAACCCAAACTTGCATGAATCACATATGTCATAAAGAGGTTAACTTGCATAAGTTACTTATGTCATACAAAAGGGTAAACTTGCATATGTATGTATGACATACAAAAGGGGTTAGCTTGCATATGTATGCATATCATACTAAGGTGTAAACTTGCACATGTTACTTGCATATAATCAAACACCAAACTTGCATAACATGTCATATATGAACTTGCATATAATCAAACACCAAACTTGCATAACATATCATATATGAACTTGCATATAATCATACACCAAACTTGCATAATCATGGTGTCATAATGGATCAATGTTTATCATAGCAATTTGCATAACTAGCATCATGAACACATAGCCTAACACTTGCATAACTTGCATAACATCATGATCATATATCATATAACTTGCATAACTTGCATAACATCATGAACATGTAGCATATGGCTTGCATAACTTGCATAACATCATGAACATGTAGCATATAACTTGCATAACTTGCATAACATCATGATCACATAGCACATAACTTGCATAACTTGCATAACATCACAAACACATAGCATATGATAACATAATCTTGCATTGATCCACATTCATAGCCATAACCTCATTATATCCTATCATAATCATTTCAACAATTGGTTATTAAGGCTATAGAAACTCACAACTTGTTGATTAGCACTCCTATGAAGAAGATTAAGTTGCTAGAGTTGATTAGATGTTGATTTGAGATGCTATCTTCTTCTACAACTTGACGGAGGCCCCTTCAAGTTGCATTTTGACGGCATAACGGCATTGTATCTATTTTTAGTATGAATTAGGGTAGTCTTAGGGTGTATTTATAGATTAGTTAGGTGTTTTAGGCCATTCGATTAACCCTAAATCAGATTAGAGCCGTCAGATTTCGTCACTAGCCACCAGCACAGACCAAAAGCCAAACCAGTGCACCCAGGTCACCTGGGCTCGACCAGGGAGGTCGACACTAGGGTCGACACCCTAGTTGACCTGGTGGGAAGGTCGACACCCATGTCGACCCCCAGGTCGACTCCCTCAGTCTGGCGGGAATTTTCCCGCCACTTCTGAAATTTGAAATTTTCGTATTTAAATCTGTTTTGAATTTCTGAAAACTTCTTCGGGCCTTAACTGGGTCATACGGACTCCGATTTTCGAAAACTCGGACTCTATTTCGCGTATTTTTCCGAGACGAACGCAATGGCATAGCCCGTTTCCCCTGATTCAGATTTTAAAATTTAATTCTTCCCTATTTTATATTATAGCAAGTTATTCAACATACGGGGTGTTACATTCTCCCCTACTTAAAGGATTTCGTCCCCGAAATCTCTAAGTCAAGAAGAACGTATCCTACCAACCAAACAACCATCTACTCAAACCATCAAACACTGGCATCCATTGTCCTTAAAGTTTCTAATGCTGTATGAACATATGCAAAAAGTGTGTGTATATGTTCCCTGTCTAATGCAAAATCAGGCGGTCTACTGATTCAGTTGACCTCCTTAATGCAAACCATGATAGTGCCATGCATCCAATATGTATGCGAAAGAACCTTATCGACACATACTATTTCTACATGAGTGCACAATCATTCACCAAAATGCATCATCCATATGATAGCACAACCATTTTACATCCATTAATATAGCTACCTACACACAATTTTATGCAATATGCAATATGAAGTGATTGAGCCGATCTAGTGTCTAAAGTGTGTGTATATGCATCCACGAGCAACCACTAGCAAACACTTGCATCCACACGCATCCATCAATCATAACATGTCTCAAACACATGTTTCAACCATAGGTTTACCCTATCTAAAGGTCAAAGGTACTAATGAGAGGACATACTAAAGATAAGATAAGCACTAGACAAACGATAAAGGAGATGTTAAAAGACACCCTAAAAAAGGAATGGGTACCGTGAACGCATCTTCGCTTCTGTCTCCCAAGTAGCATTGCTCTCATCTTCTCCCCATTGCACTTTGACTAGTCGAACCTCTCTGTTTCTCAACTTCCTAATCTCTGACCCAAGGATGCGGGTAGGAGCTCGTCGAATAGTCGCATCACGCTCTACCTCCACTTCTCTAAGCAAGCTCGGCTCTACCACCTCTGCAGTCTCATGTAGGCACTTCCTCAAATGTGACACATGGAATACATCATGTACCCCACTAAGTCTCTCGGGTAAATCCACTCTATATGCCATCCGTCCAATCCTTTCCTTAATAGGAAAAGGTCCTACAAATCTTGGAGCTAACTTCCCAACAGACCCAAAGCGAACAACATTCCGTAATGGAGATACTTTGACAAAGACCATGTCCCCAACATCAAACTCCAGATCCGTCCTTCTCTTATCCGCGTAAGATTTCTGCCTATCTTGCGCTGCTTTCATCCTTCTTCGAATCAAATCAATCTTTTCCGAAGTCTCTTTAACCATATCAGGCCCAAGCAAAATCTTATCCGTAGATTCCCACCAACATGTAGGTGATCGACAAGGCCTTCCATAAAGAGCTTCAAAAGGAGCCATACCAATACTGGACTGAAAGCTGTTATTATACGCGAACTCTACCAATGGAAGATGCTCTTCCCATGTACCTCCAAAATCCAAGATACAAAGCCTCAAAAGGTCTTCCAGAACAAGATTCACCCTCTCGGTCTGGCCGTCCGTCTGAGGATGATATGCAGTGCTCAAACACAATTGAGTCCCCACTGCGTCCTGCAAACTCTTCCAAAACTCGCTAGTGAAGATAGGATCTCGATCACTCACTATGCTAGAGGGTACACCATGCAATCGAACTATCTCCCGAAGATAAACTGAAGCTAGCCATGGAGCAGTCCTCTTGCTCTTCACGGGTATGAAATGGGCGCTCTTAGTAAGTCTGTCAACCACAACCCAAATTCCCGTATTACCCTTCCTCGATCTCGGTACCCATCAATAAAATCCATCGAGACGCTATCCCACTTCCATTGCAGAACTTCCAATGGGTGCAGCAACCCACCTGGTTTCTTTTGCTCCGCTTTCACTTGTTGGCACACCAAGCATCTAGCGACATACTCGGCCACATCTTTCTTCATACCGGCCCAAAAGAAAACTCGCCTCATGTCTTGGTACATCTTGTCCCCACCGGGATGAATGGTCATCCTAGAACGGTGTGCATCATCAAGAATAGCCTTCCTCAAACCCTCGTCTTGCGGTACACAAAGTCTACCATCTCTACACAAGCACCCCCTATCGTCTAGGGTGTACCTACTCAAATGGCTGGACGACTCCCCCCTTATGAGCCTCTCTACCAACTCAACCAACTGTGGGTCGTCCCGCTGTGCCTCGCCAATCCGTCCCAAAAGAGTAGGTCTAACCTCCAAGGATGCTAGCAAACCGGGTATATAGTCAACGGAAGGTCTGAAATCAAACATCGAGATAAATTCCAAGCTTCGTCGTTCCACGAACAATGGACTCAAGGACAACCTTTTTCTACTAAAGGCGTCCGCCACCACGTTACCCTTGCCAGGGGTATACGCTATCTCGAAATCATAGGGTGCTAAGAACTCCATCCACCTTTGTTGTCTCAAGTTCAAATCCTTCTGAGAAAACAAGTACTTCAATGATTTGTGGTCAGTGAACAATTCGAATCTCTCACCAAGAAGATAATGGCGCCAAATCTTAAGCGCAAAAACAATAGCGGCCAACTCTAAATCATGGGTAGGATAATTTTTCTCATGCTTTCTCAACTGCCTTCCAACGTAGGCTATTACCCTTCCCTCTTGCATTAAGACTGCGCCCAGTCCTGTCCCACAAGCATCAGTATAGACAACAAATGGCTTACTCCCATCTGGCAACACTAAGACTGGAGCTGTGGTTAAAGCTCTCTTTAACCGTCGGAACGCATCATCACATTCTACGTCCCATGAGAAGACTGGATTCTTCTTTGTCAGGCGAGTTAATTGGGGCTGATATCTTCGTGAAGTCCTTGATAAACTTCCTATAGTAGCCAGCCAACCCCAAGAAACTCCTCACCTCGGTAGCATTCTTCGGAACCTTCCAATCCTGAATAGATACTACCTTCGCGGGATCCACAGCTATCCCTTCCTTGGAGACCACGTGCCCCAAGAACCGCACTTCCTTCCTCCAGAAGTGACATTTAGAAAATTTAGCCTTAAGGCTATGCGCTCGAAGAGTCTCCAACACTTCCCTAAGATGTAGGGCATGCTCTTCTTCACTCTTAGAAAAGACTAAGATGTCATCCACAAAGACCACCACGAACTTATTAAGGTACTCCCTGAACACCCTACTCATCAAATCAACAAAGTATGCTGGGGCGTTCGTCAAACCAAATGGCATCACCAGCCACTCATAGAAACCATCCGGAGTCCTAAAGGCAGTCTTGTCTATGCTATCCTCGGCCACCCTCAACTGATGAAACCCCGTGGCTAAGTCCAACTGCGAAAATACTGAGGCGCCAACCAACTGATCAAAGAGATCATCAATCCTCGGCAATGGGTGTCTATTCTTCTTTGTGAGCTTGTTGAGTTCTCTATAGTCTACACAAAGTCTGAGGGACCCATTCGCCTTCGTAGCAAAAACTACTGGAGCACCCCACTCCGATATACTTCGTCTTATGAACCCCTTCTCAAGCAACTCCCCTACTTGCTTATGGAGTTCCCTCCTCTCACGAGGAGCCATGTGGCGCACTGGTAAAGATACTGGTTTAGCATTATCCACCAGATATATTCGGAAGTCTATCTCCCGCTTCGGAGGTAAGCCCTTCACCTCCTCAAACACATCCGAGTATTCCCGAACCACTCTAACAGATCGCAAACTCTCGACCGAAGCGTCAAGCGATTCAAGATAACTTAGCATAACAGAACCCATGGGATTACAAGAGATCTCGAGAGTGTTACCCAAGCGGGTCATGAGCCTAACAACTCTCCTTTCGCAATCAAGAACGGCACCATTACTGGATAACCAGTCCATGCCCAAAATCAACCCATAGCCCGTGAAGCCCAAAACAAAAGCATCACATCTAAACTCAACGCTAAGTATAGAAATCTTCAAACCCAAACATATCGTGGACAAATAAGTGGAGCCCCCAATTGGGTTTGAAACAACCAAGGGATCATCTACTAGACTGGTGTCTAAGTGCAGTGATTCAACTAATGATGATGAAATAAACGAATGTGATGCGCCAGAGTCAAACAATGTACGGACAGGATGATCAAACAGAAAAACCAGACTTTCAACGGAAATAGTTCTACCTCTTTCCTGAATCGGTGGAACCGCGAGAGCCTGAACTTGCCCCCTAGCCTGACCCGGTGCCATAAGAGCTTGCACCTGTCCTCCTGAGGTAAATCCCGTCCTTTGCCCCTTCTTAGAGCAATCCTTCACAAGATGCCCTGCTTCGCCACAGTGGAAGCAGCCCGTCTTCTTCTTCTTTTGACAATCTTTGCTTAGGTGGCCTGGTATCCCGCAATTGAAGCACTTCTTCTTTCCCTTGCCACCGTTGCCTTTCCCACCTTTGTTTTGTTGCTGTTGAGGTCTCTTCTGATCTCCTTTCTTCTCGGATGCCTTATTAGCATTGGGACTCTTCTCTTCCTCATGCATGAGTGCCATGTCTACTAGCTTCTCAAAGGTGGCCCCCATAGGGATGTGAGTCATAGCCAATCCATGCATCGGTTCATTCAAGCCTTTCACGAACCTCAAAGCCTTCTTCTCCGGTGTATTAACCATGTCTATGCCAAACCTTGCCAATTGATTAAACTTGTTGGCATATTCCTTCACCGAGAGGTTTCCTTGCTTTAGAGTCAAGAACCTTTCCATATACAAATTTTCCTCCACCCTTGAGAGAAACTTTGCCACAAATCTTTGCCTGAAATCCGCCTAAGAGTCAACGGGGCGCTCTCCATTAGTGACCTCCCACCAGAATGAGGCCTCTCCCTTCATTAACCAAGCGGCTAACTTGACTTTCTTTCCTTCTTCCATCTAAAAGATATCTATCAACTCTTCCACCTCCTTAAGCCAATCTCTAGCTTCTACAAAAGTTTCTGATCCTTGAAAAGGTTTCCCTCCCATAGCCTTAAATTCCTTGCAAGTCTTAGCAAAAGTATCCGTGCGAGGAGGAGGAGGGGGAGGAGGAAGATTGGGTGCTACTGATGGTGGAGGAACATTTGCTGGACCCGCAGTGGCGGCCCTAGCCTCCATCAATCTCCAATACCATACTAGTATCGTCATACCCTCCGGAAAGTTAAGATCTTCAGCCATGCTGAAACGAAAAAAGGAAAGATTCAAAATGGAGAATTCGAAGGATAAAGATATGGCTATTGGGGATTATGCTTTTCTTTCAAAAACTTTTCTCTTTAAAGACATGTTTTTTGAAAATACTTCTTCCAAAAATGTTTTTAGAAAAATAGTTTTCTAAAAATTTTATCTGTTCTGGTAACCTTCGCTCTGATACCACGTGTAACACCCCACACCCGCTAAGGTCACTCACTATGGGAATGCCTTAACTTTGGTGGAGCATTTTAAGTGAATATAGAACAGAAAAATTACAACAAGACAGATATAAGTAATACTTGAAAATCTAAAACATCATTTCATTGCAGCAGAAGGTAAACATGTTTAGTTACAACACCATAAAAGAGTCAAGTACCAAATATCCATCATGATAAAAACATAAGTACATAATCCCACTACATAACTAATAGCCATAAAAGAAAAGATAAGCTGGGCTTTACATCATGGTCCAAGCTCCAAAAGATAGGTAAAGAAATCTGATCAAAGCCCACTAGTGCTAGGCTCAACCTGAGGACCTGAGGGGGAAAAGATAAAAACAACGGGGTCAGACATAAGTCTGAGTGAGCCCTATAACTTTAACAACACAATCATTAAAGTAATTAGGGTATGATATAAACTTGGTACGGGATGACTGGGGATAAATGACTACACTAAGTAGCCAACTAGACATAGGATGAACTAAGATAACGGTAAAGACGCATCTACCCACCCAAGGGTAATTACTAACTGCACCACACCAGTCAATCCTACTTAAAGGTTGATCCCACCCAAGGACTTAGAAAATTTACCCAGTAGTTTCGTGTACCCCTAGCTGACTACATAGGTGCCGTCTGCCCCAATCTCCACTAGGTGTACCCACTACTCCCCAAGCGATCGGCTCCCTACCATAGATACCCGTACTGGCCCCACAGTGGGGTGTATCACTCCCCAAAGTGGCAACCCGATACAATCAATGGTGCACGGCTTATACCTACACGATGCAACAACGTCTTACCTACCAGCCCGGGTCCACACACGCATATGAAACCCGTTGGACTTGCGTTGCCACCGCTAACCCGTTTTGGCCTCTTATAGTCAAGCCTAGTACGCGTGTCCCGTCCTCGACATGGGTCAAGCCCAATAAGATACATATGGGTTACTGGGTGAAATGGGCCCCCACAAGCTACCCACCTAAGCTTGTCCCTTTTATCTAGTGCATCCCACTTAACCCTTTAATCATGTTTAATTACATGTTTCCACTTGGTTAAGTATTCTAATCGTATTTTCTATTGCCACCCAAGGCAACCCACTAGATTTCCACATGCCACCCAAGGCACTCACTTAACCCCTCATGCCGTACTACATGCTTATCTGGTTAAGTGTTTCTTAATTGATTAAGAACGTAACCGTTGTATAGACCTCTCACATTAGACTATCTTTTATGGCAGCTGGATTTGCCGGTCGGGTCCGGGCAGCCTTACGCCATAACTGAGTCTAACCTCGTGTCTCTACACTTGTCACATATTTAGTTTGTGCCTAAGACCTCTCACATTGGGCCAATCATTTGTAGCCGCTGGATTTGCCGGTCGGTTCCGGGCAGTCTTATGCTACAAAAGGGTCCAACCTCGTGTCTTAGTCGATTAATTACACCTAATTAATCACCCCCATATTTCGAATTAATTTTCCCTAATTAATTCCAATTTTAACGATGTACATAATTGACTCAATTATGTCCATCCACCTTATGGTATGCATAATCATACCAACTTCACACCATTTCGTTAACATGTATATTAACCCCATCGTTCCCCACGTAATTCGCTAACATGACATAAAAGGGAAGATTCATCACAAATACAATGGGTTCAACCAACATGGGTTTTTAAAGGTGTCAACATGCATATAGCATCAAACCCAACTAGCATAAATAATCAACCCAAACTTGCATGAATCACATATGTCATAAAGAGGTTAACTTGCATAAGTTACTTATGTCATACAAAGGGGTAAACTTGCATATGTATGTATGACATACAAAAGGGGTTAGCTTGCATATGTATGCATATCATACTAAGGTGTAAACTTGCACATGTTACTTGCATATAATCAAACACCAAACTTGCATAACATGTCATATATGAACTTGCATATAATCAAACACCAAACTTGCATAACATATCATATTTGAACTTGCATATAATCATACACCAAACTTGCATAATCATGGTGTCATAATGGATCAATGTTTATCATAGCAATTTGCATAACTAGCATCATGAACACATAGCCTAACACTTGCATAACTTGCATAACATCATGATCATATAACATATAACTTGCATAACTTGCATAACGTCATGAACATGTAGCATATGGCTTGCATAACTTGCATAACATCATGAACATGTAGCATATAACTTGCATAACTTGCATAACATCATGATCACATAGCACATAACTTGCATAACTTGCATAACATCACAAACACATAGCATATGATAACATAATCTTGCATTGATCCACATTCATAGCCATAACCTCATTATATCCTATCATAATCATTTCAACAATTGGTTATTAAGGCTATAGAAACTCACAACTTGTTGATTAGCACTCCTATGAAGAAGATTAAGTTGCTAGAGTTGATTAGATGTTGATTTGAGATGCTATCTTCTTCTACAACTTGACGGAGGCCCCTTCAAGTTGCATTTTGACGGCATGACGGCATTGTATCTATTTTTAGTATGAATTAGGGTAGTCTTAGGGTGTGTTTATAGATTAGTTAGGTGTTTTAGGCCATTAGATTAACCCTAAATCAGATTAGAGCCGTCAGATTTCGTCACTAGCCACCAGCACAGCCCAAAAGCCAAACCAGTGCACCCAGGTCACCTAGGCTCGACCAGGGAGGTCGACCCCCAGGTCGACACTAGGGTCGACACCCTAGTTGACCTAGTGGGAAGGTCGACACCCATGTCGACCCCTAGGTCGACTCCCTCAGTCTGGCGGGAATTTTCCCGCCACTTCTGAAATTTGAAATTTTCGTATTTAAATCTGTTTTGAATTTCTGAAAACTTCTTCGGGCCTTAACTGGGTCATACGGACTCCGATTTTAGAAAACTCGGACTCTATTTCGCGTATTTTTCCGAGACGAACGCAATGGCATAGCCCGTTTCCCCTGATTCAGATTTTAAAATTTAATTCTGCCCTGTTTTATATTATAGCAAGTTATTCAACATACGGGGTGTTACACAAGGGGAGTCTTTGGGTGATTATATGAAAAGGTTTAATGTTGAAGCACTAAAGGCAAAAGACTTGAACAACCGTGACAAGCTCATTGTCGTTCATTCGGGACTAATAGAGAACACTCCGTTTTGGAAAGAGCTCTACATTCATGGATGCAAGGATTTGCAGGATTTTAATTTTCAGGCAGATAAATCCATCTGCATGGATGAATTATACTGCTTGAAGAAGAAGTTTGGCCTCAACGAGGAAGGAGAAAAGCCTGGTTTAATTGAAAACATCAAGGCGGGAAGTTCGGATTTGATGAAAGTCGGAAGAAGCTGAAATGGCAAGATTCCAACACTAACTCTGTAGCTTTGTGTAAAAAAATCTTATTTATATATGTTGTAGCAAAGGAGAGAGTCAACAACTTTCCAGTCACTTTCAAAGCTAAAAACTGCCCAAATCCATACAATGGAGGGGATTATTGTGAATATTATAAGACAAATAAGCACAGGACCGACGAGTGCAAAGTTCTCGAGGGCATAATTCAAAAGCTTATTCGAGAAGGACACTTAAAGGAGCTCGTCTTTGGACAAACATCAGACAACCAAACATACCGATGGACATCAAAGGATCTCAGCTAACACGGTTGAGGCACCGGTTGAAGAAGGTCAACTAAATTTGGGTCCTCCAATAAACTAAATAAATGCGATCCACGGAGGATCACAACAGACTGTGAATGGTCAAATTCCTCGAAAATGATACCTGAGAGAGGCCGTAAGGGGATATTTCCTATTCAAGAAAGAAATCTCTTAAGAATTCTTGCTACAATCTCAAAATGCACAACTTGGTGGTGTGACCAAACGAGATGCAAAAGAATGATCATGCACACAATGACCCTCACATGATAACAATGCAGATTGGGATTTGTATGGTCCCTAAGATTCTGGTTGATACTGCGAGTGAGGGTAATGTGATCTTTAAGCATGCTTTCGAACGAAGGGTCTTTCCGAACAAGGGTTGGAACCTAGCAATTATCCCATCTTCGGTTTCAACAACAAAGGGTCCACTCCAGTTAGGGAAATCAAACAGCTGGTCCAAGTTGGATTGCCTCCTCTTTGCAGAACCTTCGAGACTTGCTATGTCATCATTGACCAGCCTTCATAATACAATTCTTTCTTTGGTCACTCGGCTCTGGATGAAGTGGAAACCTTCATTACGATGAAGTTCCTAATAAAATAGGATTGGGGCACAATAAGGGGAGAACAATTCAGCTCTCGCGAATTGTACTTTGCCATCCTTAATCAGAACAAAAGGGAGTATCTTGCTCTACAGTTTTCCAGCCTTTAGATGATGGATTTTTACATCTGATATTCGAAGCTAAATTAAGAATCAATAATACTAGTGTTGACAGTAAAAATGGTCATCACACCCAAAGATTCTTAATTACTTAAGAATATCGTTTCACATAAGGAAAATAAAGTGCATAAAGTAGTAAATAACGTAGTGGTTTGTAGTGGTTCGGTTCGTGGGGGGACTACGTCCACTTTAAAGGAGTTTGTTGATCATTATTCACAAAATAGAGTTACACGCATTGAACATCATCATGTCAAGTGTTTCCATGTATTTTGGAGTCATAATTTAATGTGCCAAGACTTGGAATAAAGCAAATAGTCTTCTTCTTCCTCAGAGGCTAGTCTTCCATTAATGGAGTTCTTAAAGCTTGTAGGTGTAACACCCTGAATTTTCTGTGAATATTAAAATTTACAATCTTAAGAATACTTAATAATTAAAGTGAGAATTAAAGGAAATGGTTACGCCATTGCGTTCATCTCGAAATTCTGCTTGGAATAGAGTCTAAGTTTTCGTAAATCAGACTTCGTATGAGGAAGTTATGGCCCTCAGAAGTTTCAGCAATTTTATATAAATTAAAACATTTCAGGATAATAAATTCGAAATTCAAATTCAAAAAGGGAGGCGGGCTGGCAGGGATTTCTCCCGCCCAAGGGCCAGGTCGACCAGAGGGTCGACCAGGGGGTCGACCTCCCCTATGCAGATTGACCAGGGGGTCGACCTGGGTGTCGACCTATGGGTCGACCTACCCCCCTCGGGCAGATTTGAAATGTGACGATTTCTGACTCTTTGCTGAGTCAATAGGGCTGATGTGCCTGTTCTATATAACTCTATCTAGTCTGGATGGTTGGGATTGCTCCTATGATAATCTAACGGCTTAGGTTGATTCAAAATTCTATAAAAGAATGCCTAGACTCAAACCCTAAAACCTAAACTAAATTAGTCTCTTGGCCACCGTGCTACTGCTAGGATAGTTCTTCTTCCTAAAGCTTAGGGATTAGCAAGTCAGAATTATAATTCAAAAGACGAACGAATCATTCTCTTCTCTAACCTATCTTTGTGAGTGCAATTTCTTTCACAAAAAAACTAATAAATTAATTGTGATAAGTTATAAAATGTGGATCATGAGAACATGACTGTTGAATCATGTGATGTTATTGTCTTTTGGTGAACATATGACAGTTTTGTTATCTTACGTTGATAGATCTAATTCACATGTCCAATTATACATGTTTAACTTGATTTATTTTATGCTAGTTTGTATGTGAATCTTATGCAAGTTTGGGATGTTAAATCATATGCTAGTTTGTATGTGAATCTTATGCAAGTCTATGTTTACATATGCTAGTTCGTATGTGAATCTTATGCAAGTTTGGGATGTTAAATCATATGCTAGTTTGTATGTGAATCTTATGCAAGTCTGTATGCGGATTATACACAAGTTTATATGTGAATCAAGTATATACATATATGCTAGTTTATATGAAAAAACATGTGATAAATTCATATGCAAGTTGTAGGAATCCATATGCAAGTTTAGGTGAAAACTATATTCACATTTTTAGGTGAAAATTATATTCACATATGCAAGTTTAGGTGAGACCCATAATTCATATATGCAAGTTCACAATTTCATGTTTAGATCTATATTTAGATCCATGGTAGTTTATGCAAATATATGATTCTATAAGACCATTATCTATGCAAATTATTGGCCATGCAAATTTATGTTATAATTCCTATTTGCAAATTAGATCTATTTTTATGTTTTATGCAAGTTGTGATGTTTCTTTTTTATAAGTTAGACTATTTGCGAGTCTAACATATTTCATATTTGAACGTACGAATAGCGTGGGGACAATGGGAAAATATTAATTATGTAAATTGTGAATTGGCATAAAATGGCTTTAAAAGCATATAATTAAATTGAGACATTAATTGGTATAATTTTTATACCTAAAAAGTATGGACATAATTTAGGTGACAATTATGGACATAATTTATTTGGAAATTATTGACAATTTGAATAGGGATAATTAATTCATATTGGTGTGAAATAATTTGTAATAATAAACGCCTAAGATACGAGGTTAGACTCGTTTGTGGTGTAAGACTGCCCGGACCCGCTCGACAAATCCAGCAACCACAAACGGTAGTCTAATGTGGGAGGTCAAAGGCATAAATTAAATGCGTAACAGTTGTAAAGACACGAGGTTAGACTCGTTTGCGGTATAAGACTGCCTGGACCCACCCGGCAAATCCAGCAACCGCAAACGGTAGTCTAATGTGAGAGGTCTTACAAGGTTACGATTATAATGAATTAAGTAACACTTAACCAAGTTAAACATGTGATGGGACATGGGGGTTAAGTGGGTGCCATGTGAAATACGATTAGAAACACTTAACCAAATTGAAACATGTATGAAGACATGAATAAGAAGGGGTTAAGTGGATAATTCTAGTGGGGACCAAGCATAGGTGGAAAGCTTGTGTCAAGCATGGGGGACCCTTTTCAAACCAGTAACCCATTAAGTATCTTTGTGAGCTCGAGTTAGATCGAGGACGGGACACGCTTACTGGGTTTGATTGTAAGAGGTCAAAACGGGTAACGGTGGCAACGCAAGTCCAACGGGGTCATGTGCATGCGTGGGCCCGAGGTGGTAGGTAAGACGTTGCATCGTGTAGATATCAGCCGTGCATTTTTAAGTGGTATCAGGTTGCCACTTTGGGGAGTGATACACCCCAATGTGGGACCAGCACGGGTATCTACGAGTTAGGGAGCCGATCGCATGGGGATAGCGGGAACAACTAGTGGAGATAGGGGCAGGCGGCACCTATGGAGACAGCTAGGGGTACATGAAACTACCATTATGATTATTATGTTCAGTAGGCGGGATCAACTTATAGGGTGACTAGTAGTGGTGCAGTATAGTAATTATCCTATAGTGATTAGGAGCGAGATTAATGCCAGAATATTCCTTTTGTTTGTTTTGTCTTGCCCACTTGTTTCATAGTCATTCCTTGTTTTACCAGTTTATGCCTTATCCTAATTACTTTAATAATTATATTGTTAAAGTTATTGGACTCGCCAGACTTTATGTCTGACCCCCTTTGTTTTCGACTCTTTTCTTCCTTTTCCCCCAAGGTTCTCAGGGTGGGACTAGTGCTAATGGAGCTTGATTTGGATCTCTCTCTCTCTTTGGAAGTGTTTGGATTTCTGAAAGTAAAGTTCAACTCATCTCTTTTATGGCTACTTATGTTGGGGTTATGCTTTTACTTTATGTACTCAGAAAACAATTTGTCAGGATGGATATGAAGTGTACTTGGTTTTACTGTTGGTTTATGATGTTGTGTAACCAAACTATTTCTCCGCTGCAATAAAAGTTATTTAAAAATTTCAAGTATCACTATATGTATCTGTCTTGTTACATTCTGTTTTATACATCAATAATACTTCATGAAAGTTAATGCATTCCCTTTTGAGAGTGACATTAATGGACGTGGGGTGTTACACGTGGTATCAGAGCTGAAGGTTAACAGAACAGATAAGAGATTTTGAAAAACTGTTTTTCAAAAGTGTTTTATAAAGAAATGCTTTCAAAAGTATGTTTTAAGGAGAGTATTTTCAAGGGAAAAATTTGTTTTAAAAACATAACCCCCAAGTGCCATATATCTTTCTTTCGATTCTCTGTTTTGAATCTCTTCCTTTTTCTTTTCAGCATGTCTGGGTTACCCGAGATACCCGAGGGAATACCCATACCAACCTGATTCAGAAGGTATCTGGAGGCTAGGGCCACCGCCACAGCCCCAACAGACATCCCTCCTTCCCCAGCTGCAGCCGCTCCTCCTCCTCCCCCTCCCCATGTTGATACTTTTTCAAAGATATGCAAAGACTTAAGGAGGTAGAAGATTTGTTTGGTATCTTCGAGATTGAAGATGGGAGGAAGGTCCAATTGGCTGCTTGATTAATGAAGGACGAAGCCTCGTTTTGGTGGGAGGTTAAGAATGGAGAGCGTCCAGTTGAGACGTGGATGGATTTCAGACATAGGTCCGAGATGAAATTTCTCTCACGAGCAGAAGAGATTTATACATGGAAAGGTTCTTGGCATTGAAGCAGGGGAATTTATCAGTAAAGGAGTACGTCAACAAGTTCAATCAGTTGGCGAGGTTTGGCTTAGACTTGGTGAACACACCTGAAAAGAAGGCCCTGAGATTCGTTAAAGGTTTGAATGAGCCGCTACATGGGTTGGCTATGACCCACACTCCTATGGGGGCTACCTTTGAGAAACTGGTTGACATGACACTTATGCATGAAGAGGAGAAAGGCGCTAATGCTAATAAGGCACCAGAAAAGAAAGGGGATCAAAAGAAGTCACAGTAGCAACCTAGAAAGGTGGTAAGGACAACAATAGCAAAGGAAAGAAAAGATGATTTAATTGTGGAACACCAGGCCATCTGAGCAAGGACTGTAGGAAGAAGAAGAAGACTAGTTGTTTCCACTGTAGAGAGGCAGGACATCTAATTAAAGACTGCCCGAGGAAACAGGGGCAAGGGAAAAGAACAGGGTCTACTTCTGGAGGACAGATTCAGGCTCTCATGGCACCAGGGCAGGAAAGAGGGAAAGTTCATGCTCTCATGGCACCAGGACAGGAGAGAGGTAGAAACATTTCTGTTGAAAGTTTGGTTTTTCTGTTTGATCATCCTATTCGTACTTTGTTTGATTTTGGCACTTCACACTCGTCTGTATCTGCTTCATTAGTTGAAACACTACACCTAAATACTAGTCTAGTTACGAATCCCATAGTAGTCTCAAATCCTATTGGTGGTTCGGCTCATCTTTCAATGATTTGTCAGGATTTGAGAGTATCTATCTTGAGCATTGAGTTTGAATGCAACTCCTTCGTTCTTGGCTTCACGGGTTATGGGTTGATTCTAGGCATGGATTGGTTATCCAGTAATGGTGCCATCCTCGATTATGAAAAGAGAGTGGTTAGACTTATGACTCGCCTCGGCAACACTCTCGAAATCTCTTGTAATCCCATACATTCTGTTATGCTTAGCTACCTAGAATCTCTTGATGCGTCTGTTGAAAATTGCAGTCTGTTAGAGTAGTCCGTGAATACTCAGATATATTTGAAGAGGTGAAGGGCTTACCTCCGAAGCGGGAGATAGACTTCCGCATATACCTTGTTGATAATGCAAAACCTGTAGCTCTACCCGTTAGACACATGGCTCCAGGGAGAGAAAAGAGCTTAGTAAGCAAGTCAAAGAGCCGCTCGAAAAGGGATTTATAAGGCGGAGTATTTCTGAATGGGGTGCCCTAGTAGTATTCGCAACCAAAGCGGATGGTTCACTTCGCCTATGCGTTGATTATAGGGAGCTAAACAAGCTGAGCAAGAAGAATAGGCACCCACTTCCAAGAATAGATGACTTGTTTGATCAGGTTGTAGGCGCGTCTGTTTTCTCCCAACTAGATTTGGCTACCGAGTTCCATCAGCTAAGAGTGGCTGAAGACAGCATTGATAAGACCGCGTTCAGAACCCCGGATGGTTTCTTCGAATGGCTTGTCATGCCTTTCGGCTTGACAAACGCACCCGCTTACTTCGTTGACTTGATGAGCAGAGTGTTTTAATAAGTTTCTGGTGGTCTTCATAGACGACATTTTGATTTTCTCGAAGAATGAAGAAGAGCATGCTTTGCATTTAAGGGAAGTCATGGATACTCTTCGTGCGCATCAGCTGAAAGCCAAATTCTCCAAATGCCATTTCTGGAGACAAGAAGTGAGGTTTCTTGGACATACGGTGTCCAAAGAAGGGTTAACTGTGGATCCCTCAAAAGTAGTTGCGGTGCAAGATTGGAAGGTTCCACAAAATGCGACCGAAGTCCGAAGCTTCCTTGGGCTAGTGGGATTTTACCGAAAGTTCATTAAAGACTTTGCAAAAATCTCAGCCCCACTCACAAGATTAACGAAGAAGAACCTAATTTTTCCTTGGGATTTGGATTGCAATATTGCTTTCCAACGTTTGAAAAGGTCTTTAACAACAGCCCCAGTTCTGACATTGCCGGATGGGAGCAAGATGTTTACCATATACGCGGATGCATATGATACTGGACTAGGAGCTGTTTTGATGTAAGAAGGGAAGGTAGTAGCTGATGGAGGCAGACAGTTGAAAGTACATGAGAAAAACTACCCAACCCACGATCTAGATTTGGCTGCCATCATCTTTGCGCTTAAGTCTTGGCGCCATTATCTCCTAGGTGAGAAGTTTGAATTGTATACTGACCATAAATCATTGAAGTACCTTTTCTCGCAGAAAGATCTTAACTTGAGGCAACAATGGTGGATGGAATTCTTGGCATCCTACGATTTCGAGATTTCCTATACCCCTGGCAAGGGTAATGTGGTAGTAGACGCCTTAAGTAGGAAGAAGCTAACTTTGAGTCCTCTCTTTGTAGAAAGGCAAAGCTTGAAGTATATGGCAAACTTTAACTTCAGACCCTCCTTTGAAATTGTGCCTGGTCAGTTAGCATCGCTAGAGGTGCGGCCTACTCTTTTGGACTCACTAGGACAACGAGAAGACCCTCAGTTAGTTGAGGTGATGGATAAGCTAGTTAGGGGTAAGACTTCTAGTCACCTTAATAGGTACTCCATCGATGATAAGGGTTGGTTGAGACGGGATGGAAGGCTATGCATCCCACAAGTAAGGGATTTAGTGAAGACGGTTCTCGAAGAAGTGCACCATTCTAAGCTAACCATACACCCAGGAGGAGATAAGATGTATAAAGATATAAAAAGAGTTTTCTTTTGGAATGGCATGAAGAAGGATGTAGCTGAGTTCGTCGCTAAGTGTTTGACATGCCAGCAAGTCAAAGCGGAGCAGAAGAAGCCCGGTGGTCTACTTCATCCCCTACAGGTCCCACAGTGGAAGTGGGATAGCATTTCGATTGACTTTGTTGATGGGTTGCCTAGGTCAAGAAGGGGCAATACCAGTATTTGGGTAATAGTGGACAGGCTCACTAAAAGCGCTCACTTTATACCTGTTAAAAGTAGAAGGACTGCCTCGTCCCTAGCATCCATTTATCTTAAAGAAATAGTTCGACTCTTTGGGATACCCTCCAGCATAGTGAGTGATCGAGATCCTATCTTTACGAGAGAGTTTTGGAAGAGTTTGCAAGAGGTAGTAGGCACACAATTATGCTTAAGCACGGCCTATCACCCCCAAATCGATGGTCAGATGGAAAGGGTGAACAGAGTATTGGAAGACCTCTTGAGATTGTGCATTCTTGACTTTGGAGGGACATGGGAGGATCATCTTCCTTTGGTGGAATTCGCCTACAACAATAGCTACTAAGCCACCATAGGCATGGCACCCTTCGAAGCTTTATATGGAAGACCATGCCGATCACCAACTTGTTGGTGGGAGTCTACAGAAAAGCTCGTACTTGGGCCAGATATGATTAGAGAAACCTAAGAAAAGGTGGGCTTGATAAGAAGACGGATGAAGGATGCACAAGATAGACAGAAGTATTACGCAGACAAAAGAAGGACCGACCTTAGGTTTAAGGTTGGAGATAGGATGTTCCTTAAAGTATCTCCTTTGAGGAATGTCATTCGCTTTGGGTCCGTAGGAAAGCTAGCACCAAGATTTGTAGGACCATTTCCTATCATTGAAAGGATTGGGACGATGGCTTACAGAGTAGAGCTACCCGAGAGACTGGCTGGAGTTCATAATGTTTTTCATGTTTCTCAACTACAAAAATGCTTACATGAATGTGTGGAAGTGGTGGAGCCAAGCATACTAGAGTAAGTAGAAGTGGAACGAGAAGCGACTGTGAGAAGAGTTCTAACTCATATCTTGGGTACGGAAGTCAAAAAGCTATGCAACCGTGAAGTCAAGCTTGTTAAAGTTCAATGGAGTGACGTTGAGGAAGACGCGGCTTGGGAAACTGAGAGGAAAATACGCGCAGCCTACCCTTTTCTCTTTGAGGGTACCTCCTTGATTTCTTTTTCCATAAGTTTATTCATGTTTATATCTATCTTTTAAGTATATCTCCTCAGTCCTATTCTTTATCCTTAGGTAAAAATCGATGGATGTAAATATGTATTTGAAACATGTTATGATTGATGGTTGCGAGTGGTTGCAAGTGGTTGCTCGTGGATGCATGTACACACACTTTAGGCACTAGATCGGCTCAATCACTTTCATATTGCATATAAATGTGTGTGCATTGTTAAATTAATGGATGTATAATGGTTGTATTATCATGTGGATGCTGCATTCTGATGAATGGTTGTGCACACATGTAGAAGTAATATGTATCGTTAGGATTCTTTTGCATGCATAATGAACGCATGGCACTATCATGATTTGCATTAAGGAGGTCAACTGAATCAGTGGACCGCCTGATTTTGCATTAGATAAGGAACATATACACACACTTTTTGCATATGTTCATATAGCATTAGAAATCTTGCAAAGACAATGGATTCCTGTGTCTGATGGTTGAGTAGATGGATGATTGGATGTTAGGATATACATTCTCCTTAACTTGGAGATTTCGGGGGTGAAATCCTTTAAGGAGGGGAGAATGTAACACCTTGAATTTTTTGTGAATATTAAAATTTACATTCCTAAGAATATTTAATTATTAAAGCGAGAATTAAGGGAAATGGGTTACGCCATTGCGTTCGTCTCGAAATTCTGCTTGGGATAGAGTCCAAGTTTTCATAAATCGGACTTCGTGTGAGGAACTTATGGCACTCGAAAGTTTCAGCAATTTTATATAATTAAAACAGTTCAGGATAATAAATTCGAAATTCAAATTCAAACAGGGAAGCGGGCTGGGCGGGATTTCTCCCGCCTAAGGGCCAGGTCAACCAGGGGATAGGCCTGTCGACTTGGGGGTCGACCTACCCCCCTTAGGGCAGATCTGAAATGTGACAATTTCTGACTCTTTGCTAAGTCATTAGGGTTGATGTAGCTGTTCTAGATAACTCTATCTAGTCTGGATGGTTGGGATTGCTCCTATGATAATCTAACGGCTTAGGTTGATTCAAACTTCAATAAAAGAGTGCCTAGACTCAAACCCTAAACCTAAACTTAATTAGTCTCTTGGCCACCATGTTGCTGCTAGGATAGTTCTTCTTCCTAACGCTTAGGGATTAGCAAGTCAGAATTCTAATTCAAAAGACGAACGAAACATTCTCTTCTCTAACCTATCTTTGTGAGTGCAATTTCTTTCACAAAATAATTAATAAATTAATCGTGATAAGTTATCAAATGTGGATTATGAGAAAATGACTGTTGAATCATGTGATGTTATTGTCTGTTAGTGAACATATGACAGTTTTGTTATCTTATGTTGATAGATCTAATTCACATGTCCAATTATACATGTTTAAATTGATTTATTTTATGCTAGTTTGTATGTGAATCTTATGCAAGTTTGGGATGTTAAATCATTTGCTAGTTTGTATGTGAATCTTCTGCAAGTCGGTGTTTACGTATGCTAGTTCGTATGTGAATCTTATGCAAGTTTGGGATGTTAAATCATATGCTAGTTTGTAAGTGAATCTTATGCAAGTTTGTATGCGAATTATACACAAGTTTATATGTGAATCAAGTATATACATATGCTAGTTTATAAGCAAAAACATATGATAAATTCATATGCAAGTTGTAGGAATCCATATGCAAGTTTAGGTGAAAACTATATTCACATTTTTAGGTGAAAATTATATTCACATATGCAAGTTTAGGTGAGACCCATAATTCATATATGCAAGCTCACAATTTCATGTTTAGATCTATATTTAGATCCATGGTAGTTTATGCAAATATATAATTCTATATGACCATTGTCTATGCAAATTATTGGCTATGAAAATTTATGTTATAATTCCTATTTGCAAGTTAGATCTATTTTTATGTGTTCTGCAAGTTGTGATGTTTCTTTTTTATAAGTTAGACTATTTGCGAATCTAACATATTTCATATTTGAACGTACGGATAGTGTGGGGACAATGGGAAAATATTAATTATGTAAATTATGAATTGACATAAAATGGCTTTAAAAGCATATATAATTGGTATAATTTTTATACCTAAAAAGTATGGACATAATTTAGGTGACAATTACGGACATAATTTATTTGGAAATTATTGACAATTTGAATAGGGATAATTAATTCATATTGGGGTGAAATAATTTGTAATAATAAACGCCTAAGACATGAGGTTAGACTCGTTTGTAGTGTAAGACTGCCCGGACCCGCCCAGCAAATCCAGCAACCACAAACGGTAGCCTAATGTAAGAGGTCAAAGGCATAAATTAAATGCGTAACAGTTGTAAAGACACAAGGTTAGACTCGTTTGCGGTATAAGACTGCCTGGACCCGCCCGGCAAATCCAGCAACCGCAAACGGTAGTCTAATGTGAAAGGTCTTACAAGGTTACAGTTATAATGAATTAAGTAACACTTAACCAAGTTAAACATGTGGTGGTACATGGGGGTTAAGTGGGTGGCATGTGAAATACGATTAGAAACACTTAACCAATTGAAACATGTAAGAAGACATGAATAGGAAGGGGTTAAGTGGAAAATTCTAGTGGGGACCAAGCATAGGTGGAAAGCTTGTGTCAAGCATGGGGGACCCTTTTCAAACCAGTAACCCATTAAGTATTTTTGTGAGCTCGAGTTAGATCGAGGACAGGACACGCTTACTGGGTTTGATTGTAAGAGGTCAAAACGGGTTAACAGGGTCATGTGCGCGCGTGGGCCCGGACTGGTAGGTAAGATGTTGTTGCATCGTGTAGATATAAGCCATGCATTTTTAAGTGGTATCGGGTTGCCACTTTGGGAAGTGATACACCCCACTGTGCGACCAACACGGGTATCTATGAGTTAGGGAGCCGATCGCATGGGGGTAGTGGGTACAACTAGTGGAGACAGGGGCAGGCGGCACCTATAGAGACAGCTAGGGGTACATGAAACTACCATTATGAATATTATGTTCAGTAGGCGGGATCAACTTTTAGGGTTACTAGTAGTGGTGCAGTATAGTAATTATCCTATAGTGATTAGGAGCGAGATTAACGCCAGAATATTCCTTTTGTTTGTTTTGTCTTGCCCACTTGTTTCACAGACATTCCTTGTTTTACTAGTTTATGCCTTATCCTAATTACTTCAATAAATATATTGTTAAAGTTATTGGACTCGCCAGACTTTATGTCTGACCCCCTTTGTTTTCACCTCTTTTCTTCCTCCCCCCCCCCCCCAGGTTCTCGGGGTGGGACTAGTGCTAGTGGAGCTTGATTTGGATCTTTCCCTCTCTTTAGAAGTGCTTGGATTGCTGAAACTAAAGTTCAGCTCATCTCTTTTATGGCTACTTATTTGGGGTTATGCTTTTTACTTTATGTACTCAGAAAACAATTTGTCAAGATGGATATGAAGTGTACTTGGTTTTACTGTTGGTTTATGATGTTGTGTAATCAAAATATTTCTCCGCTGCAATAAAAGTTGTTTTAAAATTTTCAAGTATCACTATATATATCTGTCTTGTTACATTCTGTTCTATACATCAATAATACTCCATGAAAGTTAATGCATTCCCTTTTGAGAGTGACATTAATGGACGTGGGTGTTACAGTTGGCCTGTCAAATCAGCAAAAACCCAATCCTTATGAAGAATGAGCAAATGGGTTTATATAAGTAGTGAGTTATGTTGGAGTAGGTGAGATTTGGGACTACACAGCTGAATTTTGTATCTCTAGAAGGCCAAATCGTAAATTTTGCATTCCTCACTAGTGTAAAAGAAGAATTTTTATCCCCTCTGGTCGGATATGAATTTCGTATCCTAAGGTATATGAAGTTCGTATCACTTGGAATACAGTTGCTTCGTATCCCCTGAGGGATACGAATTCTCGTATCTCCTTAGGGATATGAATTCGTATCCCAGGGGATACGGTGATTTCGTATCTCCCTAGGGATACGAAATTTTGTATCCTTTGAGGGATACGAAATTGTATCCCAAGGATACGTTGAGGAGCCTTCTAAGGGGGATTAGAAAGTCACGTAGCGGTGGTAGAAACACTAAGCTATAGATGGCCTACTACAACGAAAATACAAAGTGTTTCTAGCTAAAATGTAACGATAGCTATGCTGATTTTTGTCTATTGCAATACATGCTTCAAGGTGTTAGCATATATCAACACTGTGTTGCTGTAACACCCCACTCCCGCTATGATCACTCACTAAGGGAATGCCATAGCATCGGTGGAGTATTTTAGTGAGTATAGAACAGAAAAATTACAACAAGACAGATATAAATAGTACTTGAAATTTTAAAACATCATCTCATAACAGCGGAAGTAAAACATGTCTGGTTACATCATAAAACCACAATAAAGGTCAAGTACAATATCCATCAAAATAAAGAAGTACATAATCCCACTCTCATACAATAGCCAAACAAAAGAAAAGATAACTGGATAACTGGAGCTTTACATCTATCCAAGCTCCTAAAGACTGGAACAGCAATCCGATCAAGCTCCACTACTGCTAGGATCCACCGTAGGACCTGAGGGTTGGGAAAAAGATAAAAACAACAGGGTCAGACATAAGTCTGAGCGAGTCCTATAACTTTAACAATACAATCGTTAAAGTAACCAGAGAAGACATAAACTGATATACGGTAACATATAGGGATGAATGGCTACCCTAAGCAGTCAACTAAACGAAGATAAAGGATAAAGACGCATCTACCCTCCCTAAGGTAAATTACTAAACTGCACCACACCAGTCGTTCCTAACTTAAAGGTTGATCCCACCCAAGGACTTATAAAATTTACTAATTAGTACCTGCGTACCCCTAGGTGACCAAGTAGGCGCCACGGGGCCCTACAATCCACTAGGTGTACACACTACTTCCCATTCGATCGGCTCCCTAACGTAGATACCCGTGCTGGCCCCACCGTGGGATGTATCATTCCCCAATGTGGCAACCTGATGAAACTAAAGGTGCACGGCTTATATCTACTCGATGCAACAACGGCTTACCTACCAGCCCGGGCCCACTCACGCATATGAAGCCCGTTGGACTTGCGTTGCCACCGCTAACCCGTTTGCCTCTTACAGTCAAGCCCAGTATGCGTGTCCCGTCCTCGACATGGGTCGAGCCCACAAAGATACGTATGGGTTACTGGTTGAAATGGGCCTCCACAAGCTACCCACCTAAGCTTGTCCCTTTTTCTAGTATATCCCACTTAACCCTTTAATCATGTTTTAATTACATGTTCTATTTTGGTTAAGTATTCTAATCGTATTTTCTATTGCCACCCAAGGCAACCACTAGATTTTCTCATGCCACCCGAGGCACCCACTTAACCCCTCATGTCCCTCTACATGCTAATGTGGTTAAGTGTTTCTTAATTAATTAATTAAGAACGTAACCTTTGTAAAGACCTCTCACATTAGACTGTCTTTTATGACCGCTGGTTAAGCCGGTTGGGTCCGGGCAGCCTTATGTCATAACAGAGTCTAACCTCGTGTCTTTACATTAATTACGTATTTAGTTTGTGCCTAAGACCTCTCACATTGGGCTAACATTTGTAGCAACTGGTTAAGCCGGTTGGGTCCGGGCAGTTTTACGCTACAACTGAGTCCAACCTCGTGTCTTAGTCAATTAATTACACCTAATTAATCACCCTCATAATTTTATATTAATTATCCCTAATTAATCAAGTTTTCTTAACATGGGTAGACCTAACTTAATAGGTAAATTCCCATGGGGTAGACCTAACTCAATAGGTAAATTCCCAACACATAGTATGGGTACACCTAACCAAATAGGCAAATTCCCATACTATGTTTATTTATTTTGTGTTATGCATAATTATATTAATTTCACACAATCTTATTAACTTATGCATTTAATTACCCCATCGTTCCCACGTAATTTCGTTCATGATATAACACATATAAAAGGTGTCAACTTGCATATGAATGAACATGTTTCAAAGGTGCCATCTTGCATATTAACAAACACATAACTTGCATATGAACTTGCATAACATGTCACATAACTTGCATATAATATGTCACATAACTTACATATTCATTTTGCATAACAAACTTGCATATTAGCTTATAGACTTGCATAATGTGTCATCATGAACTTGCATATTAATAAACATGTAACTTGCATATTTACATACATGTAACTCGCATATTAACAAACATGTAACTTGCATATAAAGAAACATGTAACTTGCATATTTACATACATGTAACTTGCATATTAACAAACATGTAACTTGCATATTAACAAACATGTAACTTGCATATTTACATACATGTAACTTGCATATTAACAAACATGTAACTTGCATATTAACAAACATGTAACTTGCATATTTACATACATGTAACTTGCATATTAACAAACATGTAACTTGCATATTAACAAACATGTAACTTGCATATTAACAAACATGTAACTTGCATATTTACATACATGTAACTTGCATATTAACAAACATGTAACTTGCATATTAACAAACATGTAACTTGCATATTTACATACATGTAACTTGCATATTAACAAACATGTAACTTGCATATTAACAAACATGTAACTTGCATATTTACATACATGTAACTTGCATATTAACAAACATGTAACTTGCATATTAACAAACATGTAACTTGCATAGCATATTACCATGAACTTGCATAACATGCATATGATTACATAGCCCACAACTTGCATATTTAGCATCATGCAAACATAACATACATCATATTAAACTTGCATAAGCTTACATACTCAACATGCATAAACATAAGATTAATGCTAACATCATATCATATGATTCAAAGCTCATTAACCCACATACAAAACCATAAATCTCATCACATCTCATCTAATTAGTTTACCAAAAGATCATCAAAGTGATAGAAACTCACAACTAGCAACTTTGAACACCAAATGAAGAAGATTAAGATGCTAAGAAGGGATTAGAAGTTGATTAGAGAGTGATTAGTATGCAACCCTCTTCATAAAATTAGTGGAGGCCATGAGAGCTAGCATTTTGCCATAGTTTAGTCACTAGGTTTAATTATGAATGAATTAGGGTAGGTTAGGGTCTTATTTATAGATTAGGCAAGTGTTTTAGGCCATAGGATTAACCCTAGATTCAATCCAAGCCATCAAAGCATGTCTTGGGGAAGAAGTCAAGTGTAGGAACCATCTAGGGCCTTTAGATTAAAGATGGACCATGAGAACCATTCAAATGCAAAATCTGCACTTGAGCGAATCGGCCCACGGGTTGACAGCCAAACACCCTGGATTAACCCCTAGTCGACCCAGCGGGCTCGGGTCGACTTCAAAAATCGGCCGGTTCGGTTATTCCCCTCTCCCAATTCGCTGTTTTGAGCATTTTTGCATATTTATTTATTAAATTTTCAATTATATATATATATATATATCAATATATATATATATATATATATATATATATATATATCTACACAACCCATTTCACTTAATTAAGTATACTTTAATTTGGGAATTTTCGTGAAACTTCGCGAGGCCATATCTTGGTCATACGGACTCCGATTTTCGAAAACTCGGACTCTATTTCGCGTATTTTTCCGAGACGAACACAATGGCATAGCCCGTTTCCCTTGATTCCCATTTTAGAATTAAATTCTGCCTCGATTTATGTTATTACAGGTTATTGAAAATACGGGTTGTTACATTCTCCCCTCCTTAAAGGATTTCGTCCCCGAAATCTTCAAGTTAGGAAGAACGTATCCTACCATCCAATCATCCATCTACTCAAAGCATCATCCACGAGCAATCATTGTCCTTACAAGATTCTAAATGCTGGATGGATATATGCAAAAGTGTGTGTATATGTACTTACCTAATGCGAAAATCAGGCGGTTACTGATACAGTAAACCTCCTTAATGCAAACCATGATAGTGCCATGCATCCAATATGTATGCGAAACCCTATTGACACATACAAATTTCTACATGCGTGCACAACCATACACAAAAATGCATCATCCATATGATAACACAGCCATGATACATCCATCAATCTAACTACCACATCCATTTATGCAATATGCAACATGAAGTGACTGAGCCGATCTAGTGCCTAATGTGTGTGTATATGCATCCACGAGCAACCACTAGCAAACAATTGCATCCATATGCATCCATCAACCATAACATGTTTCAAACACATGTTTCAACCATAGGTTTTACCCTATCTAAAGGTCATAGGTATTAGCGAGAGGATATACTAAAGATAAGATAAGTACTAGACAAGCAATAAAGGAGAAGTTAAAAGACATACTCTCAAAAAGAAATGGATACAAAGAACGCATCTTTGCTTCCGTCTCCCAAGTAGCATTGCTTTCGTCATCTCCCCATTGCACTTTAACTAGCTGAACTTCTCTGTTCCTCAACTTCCTAGTTTCTGACCCAAGGATGCGAGTAGGAGCTCGTCGAATCGTCGCATCACGCTCTACCTCTACATCTCTAAGCAAGCTCGGCTCTACCACCTCCGCGGTCTCATGTAAGCACTTCCTCAAATGTGATACATGGAATACATCATGAACACCACTAAGTCTGTCGGGCAACTCCACCCTATATGCCATCCGTCCAATCCTTTCCTTAATAGGAAACGGCCCAACAAATCTCGGTGCTAACTTCCCTACGGACCCAAAGCGAACAACATTTCTCAATGGAGATACTTTGACAAAAACCATGTCCCCAACCTCAAACTCAAGATCCGTCCTTCTCCGATCCGCATAAGATTTCTGTCTATCTTGCGCTGCTTTCATCCTTTTTCGAATTAAATCAATCTTCTCTGAAGTCTCTCTAACCATATCCGGCCCAAGCAAGATCTTATCCGTAGATTCCCACCAACATGTAGGAGATCGACAAGGCCTTCCATAAAGAGCTTCGAAAGGAGCCATACCAATACTGGACTGAAAGCTGTTATTATATGCGAACTCCACCAAAGGAAGATGTTCTTCCCATGTACCTCCAAAATCCAAGATACAAAGCCTCAAAAGATCTTCTAAGATACGGTTCACCCTCTCGGTCTGACCGTCCGTCTGAGGATGATATGCGGTGCTCAAACACAACTGAGTCCCTACCGCCTCTTGCAAACTTCTCCAAAACTCACTAGTGAAAATAGGATCTCGATCACTCACAATGCTGGATGGTACGCCATGCAATCTAACAATCTCTCTAACATAGACTGAAGCAAGCCATGGAGCGGTCCTCTTACTCTTTACGGGTATAAAATGGGCACTCTTGGTAAGTCTGTCTACCACAACCCAAATTCCCGTATTGCCCTTCCTCGATCTCGGTAACCCGTCGATGAAATCCATCGAGACACTATCCCACTTCCACTGTGGAACTTCCAATGGGTGTAGCAACCCACCGGGTTTCCTTTGCTCCACTTTAACTTGTTGGCACACTAAGCATCTAGCCACATACTCGGCCACATCTTTCTTCATACCGGCCCAGAAGAAAACTCTCTTCATGTCTTGGTACATTTTGTCTCCACCGGGATGAATAGTCATTCTTGAACGATGTGCATCATCCAAAATAGCCTTCTTCAAACCCTCATCTTGCGGTACACAAAGTCTACCGTCTCTATGCAACCATCCCTTATCATCTATGGTGTATCTACCCAAATGGCTGGACGACTCCCCTCTTATAAGCTTCTCTACCAACACAACCAACTGTGGGTCGTCTCGCTGAGCCTCGCCAATCCGTCTCAAAAGAGTAGGTCTAACCTCCAAGGATGCCAACAAACCAGGTACAAAATCAACAGAAGGTCTGAAGTCAAACAAAGAAAGAAACTCCAAGCTTCGTCGTTCCACGAACAATGGACTCAAAGATAGCCTTTTTCTACTTAAGGCGTCTGCCACCACGTTACCCTTACCAGGGGTATACGCTATCTCGAAATCATAGGATGCTAAGAACTCCATCCACCTTTGCTGTCTTAAGTTTAAATCCTTCTGAGAGAATAAGTACTTCAATGATTTATGGTCGGTGAACAACTCGAATCTCTCACCAAGAAGATAATGGCGCCAAGACTTAAGTGCGAAAACAATCGCGGCCAACTCTAGATCATGGGTAGGGTAATTCTTCTCATGCACTCTCAATTGTCTCCCTCCATAGGCTATTACCCTTCCCTCCTGCATCAAGACTGCGCCTAATCCTGTTCCACAAGCATCGGTATAAACAACAAACGGCTTACTCCCATCTGGAAGCACTAAAACTGGAGCGGTGGTCAAAGCTCTCTTTAACCGTCGGAAAGCATCATCACAATCTACATCCCATGAGAAAACCAGATTCTTCTTCGTCAAGCGGGTTAATGGGGCTGATATCTTCGCGAAGTCTTTGATGAACTTCCTATAATATCCTGCCAACCCCAAGAAACTTCTTACCTCGGTAGCATTTCTAGGAACTTTCCAATCCTGGATAGATACTATCTTTGCGGGATCCACAGCTATCCCTTCCTTAGAGACCACATGCCCTAAGAATCGCACTTCTCTTCTCCAAAAATGGCATTTAGAGAATTTAGCTTTAAGACTATGCGCTCGAAGAGTCTCCAACACTTCCTTGAGATGTAAGGCATGCTCTTCTTCATTCTTGGAGAAGACCAAGATGTCATCCACAAAAACTACTACAAACTTATTCAGATACTCTCTGAACACTCTACTCATGAGATCAACAAAGTATGCGGGGGCGTTTGTCAACCCAAATGGCATCACTAGCCACTCATAAAAACCATCCGGAGTCCGGAAAGCAGTCTTCTCTATACTGTCCTCCGCCACTCTTAACTGATGAAACCCTGTAGCTAAGTCCATCTGCGAAAATACTGACGCGCCAACCAACTGATCAAAGAGATCATCTATCCTCGGTAATGGGTGTCTATTCTTCTTCGTGAGCTTATTAAGTTCCCTATAATCCACACAAAGTCTGAGGGACCCATCCGCCTTCGTGGCAAACACTACTGGAGCTCCCCACTCCGATATACTTCGCCTTATGAACCCCTTCTCAAGCAACTCCCCTACTTGCTTATGAAGTTCTCTTCTCTCACGAGGAGCCATGTGGCGTACTGGCAAAGACACTGGTTTGGCATTATCCACCAAATAAATTCGGAAATCTATCTCCCGCTTCGGAGGCAAACCCTTTACTTCTTCAAACACATCCGGATATTCCCGGACTACTCTGACAGAACACAAACTTTCGACCGAAGCATCGAGCGATTCAAGATAACTTAGCAAAACAGATTCCATGGGATTGCAAGAGATCTCGAGAGTGTTACCCAAGCGGGTCATGAGCCTGACAACTCTCCTTTCGCAATCAAGAACGGCACCATTACTGGATAACCAGTCCATGCCCAAGATCAACCCATAGCCCGTGAAGCCCAATACAAAAGCATCACATCTAAACTCAACGCTAAGTATAGAAATCTTCAAACCCAAACATATCATAGACAGATATATGGAGCCCCCAATTGGGTTTGAGACAACCAAGGGATCATCAACTAGACTGGTGTCTAAGTGCAGTGACTCAACTAACGATGATGAGATAAAAGAATGCGATGCGCCAGAGTCAAACAAAGTACGAACTGGATGATCAAACAGAAAAACCAGACTTTCAACGGAAATAGTTCTACCTCTCTGCTGAATCGGTGGAACTGAGAGAACCTGAACTTGCCCCCCTGACTGAGGTGGTGCTATAAGAGCTTGCACCTGGCCTCCTGAGGTAGACCCCGTCTTCTGCCCCTTCTTTGGGCAGTTTTTCACAAGATGCCCTGCTTCACCACAATGAAAGCAACCGGTCTTCTTCTTTTTGCGACAATCCTTACTGAGGTGTCCTGGTGTTCCACAATTGAAGCACTTCTTCTTCGTCTTCTTTTTGTCACCATTGCCTTTTCCGCCCTTGCCTTGTTGTTGCTGTTGCGGTTTCTTCTGATCCCCCTTTTTCTCTGGTGCCTTAGAATTCTTATCATCCTCATGCATAAGTACCATGTAGACAAGCTTCTCAAAAGTGGCCCCCATAGGAATGTGAGTCATAGCTATTCCTTGCAATGGTTCGTTCAAGCCTCTAACGAACCTCAAAGCCTTCTTCTCCGGTGTATTCACCAACTCTATGCCAAACCTTGCTAATTGATTGAATTTGTTGACATATTCTTTCACCGTGAGATTCCCTTGCTTCAAATTCAAGAACTTCTCCATAAACAGATTCTCTTCCGCCCTTGAGAGAAACTTAGCCCCAAACCTTTGCTTAAAATCTGCCCAAGAGTCAACAGGGCGTTCTCCATTAGTGACCTCCCACCAGAATGAGGCCTCTCCCTTCATTAACCAAGCCGCCAACTTGACTTTCTTTCCCTCTTCCACTTCAAAGATATCTAGCAACTCTTCCACTTCCTTAAGCCAATCTCTAGCCTCTACGAAAGTCTCTGAACCAAGAAAAGGTTTTCCTCCTATAGCCTTGAACTCCTTGCAAACCTTAGCAAAATTATCCACTCTAGGCTGAGGAGGAGGAGCGGTTGTCTCTGGTGTAGTAGCATTGGCCGGACCCGCAGCCGCGGCCCTAGCCTCTTGCAACCTCCTATACCATAGTGGTATAACTAAACCCTCCGGGATGTTAAGATCTTCAGCCATGCTGAAACGAAAGAGGAAAGATTCAAAAAGGAGATTCCGAAAGATAAAGATATGGCTATTGGGGATTATGCTTTTCTTTTTCAAAAACTTTTTCTCTTAGAAGACATGCTTTTAAAAATACTTTCTTCGAAAATACTCTTAGAAAGTAGTTTTTCTCAAAAATTTTATCTGTTCTGGTAACCTCGCTCTGATACCACGTGTAACACCCCACTCCCGCTATGATCACTCACTAAGGGAATGCCATAGCATCGGTGGAGTATTTTAGTGAGTATAGAACAGAAAAATTACAACAAGACAGATATAAATAGTACTTGAAATTTTAAAACATCATCTCATAACAGCGGAAGTAAAACATGTCTGGTTACATCATAAAACCACAATAAAGGTCAAGTACAATATCCATCAAAATAAAGAAGTACATAATCCCACTCTCATACAATAGCCAAACAAAAGAAAAGATAACTGGATAACTGGAGCTTTACATCTATCCAAGCTCCTAAAGACTGGAACAGCAATCCGATCAAGCTCCACTACTGCTAGGATCCACCGTAGGACCTGAGGGTTGGGAAAAAGATAAAAACAACAGGGTCAGACATAAGTCTGAGCGAGTCCTATAACTTTAACAATACAATCGTTAAAGTAACCAGAGAAGACATAAACTGATATACGGTAACATATAGGGATGAATGGCTACCCTAAGCAGTCAACTAAACGAAGATAAAGGATAAAGACGCATCTACCCTCCCTAAGGTAAATTACTAAACTGCACCACACCAGTCGTTCCTAACTTAAAGGTTGATCCCACCCAAGGACTTATAAAATTTACTAATTAGTACCTGCGTACCCCTAGGTGACCAAGTAGGCGCCACGGGGCCCTACAATCCACTAGGTGTACACACTACTTCCCATTCGATCGGCTCCCTAGCGTAGATACCCGTGCTGGCCCCACCGTGGGATGTATCATTCCCCAATGTGGCAACCTGATGAAACTAAAGGTGCACGGCTTATATCTACTCGATGCAACAACGGCTTACCTACCAGCCCGGGCCCACTCACGCATATGAAGCCCGTTGGACTTGCGTTGCCACCGCTAACCCGTTTGCCTCTTACAGTCAAGCCCAGTATGCGTGTCCCGTCCTCGACATGGGTCGAGCCCACAAAGATACGTATGGGTTACTGGTTGAAATGGGCCTCCACAAGCTACCCACCTAAGCTTGTCCCTTTTTCTAGTATATCCCACTTAACCCTTTAATCATGTTTTAATTACATGTTCTATTTTGGTTAAGTATTCTAATCGTATTTTCTATTGCCACCCAAGGCAACCACTAGATTTTCTCATGCCACCCGAGGCACCCACTTAACCCCTCATGTCCCTCTACATGCTAATGTGGTTAAGTGTTTCTTAATTAATTAATTAAGAACGTAACCTTTGTAAAGACCTCTCACATTAGACTGTCTTTTATGACCGCTGGTTAAGCCGGTTGGGTCCGGGCAGCCTTATGTCATAACAGAGTCTAACCTCGTGTCTTTACATTAATTACGTATTTAGTTTGTGCCTAAGACCTCTCACATTGGGCTAACATTTGTAGCAACTGGTTAAGCCGGTTGGGTCCGGGCAGTTTTACGCTACAACTGAGTCCAACCTCGTGTCTTAGTCAATTAATTACACCTAATTAATCACCCTCATAATTTTATATTAATTATCCCTAATTAATCAAGTTTTCTTAACATGGGTAGACCTAACTTAATAGGTAAATTCCCATGGGGTAGACCTAACTCAATAGGTAAATTCCCAACACATAGTATGGGTACACCTAACCAAATAGGCAAATTCCCATACTATGTTTATTTATTTTGTGTTATGCATAATTATATTAATTTCACACAATCTTATTAACTTATGCATTTAATTACCCCATCGTTCCCACGTAATTTCGTTCATGATATAACACATATAAAAGGTGTCAACTTGCATATGAATGAACATGTTTCAAAGGTGCCATCTTGCATATTAACAAACACATAACTTGCATATGAACTTGCATAACATGTCACATAACTTGCATATAATATGTCACATAACTTACATATTCATTTTGCATAACAAACTTGCATATTAGCTTATAGACTTGCATAATGTGTCATCATGAACTTGCATATTAATAAACATGTAACTTGCATATTTACATACATGTAACTCGCATATTAACAAACATGTAACTTGCATATAAAGAAACATGTAACTTGCATATTTACATACATGTAACTTGCATATTAACAAACATGTAACTTGCATATTAACAAACATGTAACTTGCATATTTACATACATGTAACTTGCATATTAACAAACATGTAACTTGCATATTAACAAACATGTAACTTGCATATTTACATACATGTAACTTGCATATTAACAAACATGTAACTTGCATATTAACAAACATGTAACTTGCATATTAACAAACATGTAACTTGCATATTTACATACATGTAACTTGCATATTAACAAACATGTAACTTGCATATTAACAAACATGTAACTTGCATATTTACATACATGTAACTTGCATATTAACAAACATGTAACTTGCATATTAACAAACATGTAACTTGCATATTTACATACATGTAACTTGCATATTAACAAACATGTAACTTGCATATTAACAAACATGTAACTTGCATAGCATATTACCATGAACTTGCATAACATGCATATGATTACATAGCCCACAACTTGCATATTTAGCATCATGCAAACATAACATACATCATATTAAACTTGCATAAGCTTACATACTCAACATGCATAAACATAAGATTAATGCTAACATCATATCATATGATTCAAAGCTCATTAACCCACATACAAAACCATAAATCTCATCACATCTCATCTAATTAGTTTACCAAAAGATCATCAAAGTGATAGAAACTCACAACTAGCAACTTTGAACACCAAATGAAGAAGATTAAGATGCTAAGAAGGGATTAGAAGTTGATTAGAGAGTGATTAGTATGCAACCCTCTTCATAAAATTAGTGGAGGCCATGAGAGCTAGCATTTTGCCATAGTTTAGTCACTAGGTTTAATTATGAATGAATTAGGGTAGGTTAGGGTCTTATTTATAGATTAGGCAAGTGTTTTAGGCCATAGGATTAACCCTAGATTCAATCCAAGCCATCAAAGCATGTCTTGGGGAAGAAGTCAAGTGTAGGAACCATCTAGGGCCTTTAGATTAAAGATGGACCATGAGAACCATTCAAATGCAAAATCTGCACTTGAGCGAATCGGCCCACGGGTTGACAGCCAAACACCCTGGATTAACCCCTAGTCGACCCAGCGGGCTCGGGCCGACTTCAAAAATCGGCCGGTTCGGTTATTCCCCTCTCCCAATTCGCTGTTTTGAGCATTTTTGCATATTTATTTATTAAATTTTCAATTATATATATATATATATATATATATATCAATATATATATATATATATATATCTACACAACCCATTTCACTTAATTAAGTATACTTTAATTTGGGAATTTTCGTGAAACTTCGCGAGGCCATATCTTGGTCATACGGACTCCGATTTTCGAAAACTCGGACTCTATTTCGCGTATTTTTCCGAGACGAACACAATGGCATAGCCCGTTTCCCTTGATTCCCATTTTAGAATTAAATTCTGCCTCGATTTATGTTATTACAGGTTATTGAAAATACGGGTTGTTACAGTTGCAGTAGTCAGTGAATAAAATTATCAATTTGCGTGGATACGATCCAATGGTTTACGTTTCTAATTCGTGTCAATCTGATTTTCCTTCACCGCATCAGCTCCTTCACCCCAAATTTTCATTTTCCCGCTAGAACAAAATTCACGCTATCTTCACTTGAGAAAAAATACAGTTGGCTTCCATTTTAATGACCGATCGAAAATTAAGGTTTTTCCCTCTTCAACAAATCGCTAATTCAACTTCTTTAATTCGAGATTATCCTTTGATTGCTTCGAACTACAACTTCTCCTCTCATCGTCAATTCTTAAATGTTACATGTGCTCTGATAATTTTCAATTCTTGTCTTGTTGAGATGAAGTCGATCTCTAAAATTAGTACGTGATTTTTCCACTTTTTACTTTTGATTATTGTTTGGTTGTTCGATTTAAATCCCACCTCTGCCTATGATGAATTCATGTGAATTTATAGGGTTTTGAATTGCTAAATAATATCTAATTTCAACATTAGACTTGGTTTTGTTTATTGCTCTGATTTTGTCGAGTTTGAAATATTCAAACTTTCTGAATTAAATTCATGATGAATGACTTGAATTTGAATTGGTCCCTTCATGCCAAAAATGGAAGTTTTGATTTATCGATGATTAACGGAAGATGAAAGTTTATTTTCTAATTAAAGGAAAATGAAATTTTGGCAAATCAATGTATTTGTAGATTCAAAAGAAACTCCGGGAGTGTTCTAATATTGTTTTTATGGGATTTGCAACTTTGGTTTGAAGTGTAAGTATTCCTGTATGATATAGCCAAGGATGATAAGTTTTTTATGGGATTTGCAACTTTGATTTGCTACCTATCCTTGTGTTTGAATTACTGCTGATTTGTTTATGCTGCAGTGCACTCGTATATGCTGCTGACTTATATATCCCTGTGAGTTCATTGAACTATTGTGCACTTGTATATGCTCCACTTATTTGTGTGATGCCATCGTCCATGTTTGTTCACCATGTCACCTTGATTCCGCACTTGTATATGCCATGTCTTGGCCATTGAGCTGCCTAGTGTTGAACACTTGCTGCACCATTCTTGTGCATACTTGTATATATGATATATACATATGTATATACATACATTAAATAGTGAAAATTAGGCTCACATCCCTAAAAGCAAACTTAATTAGCCTCATATCCCTATTATGTTTCAAATTAGAACCCGCTACCTTTTTTCCTTGCGCTTTCTTCATTTTAGGGACTTCCGCCTTCCTGCTTTGTTTACTTCCGCCTTCTTCATTTTCTTTCAGAAAAATGCGGCATTGATTAAAAAAAATTCTAAAATCTAGAAATATTGTCAGAAGTTCTCGACCAGAAAAAAAGTTGCATACATACATGCAACTTTTTGAATACACATGCATATATTTATGCACGCCTCTTGAATAACTACATATATGTATGCAGTTTTTTGGTATAAATGCATACATGTATGTAGATATGTCAAAATCTATGCAAAAGTGAAAAAATTGCATGTACATATGCAGATTTTAAATCAGTGCATCAGAATATGCATGTATTCACATTAGATGCATACATGTATGCATTTATTCTGAAGTTTAGACGCAGATTTGAAATAAATGCATGCATATATGCAACTATTTGAAATATATGCATCTGTCGATGCATTTTACTGCATTTCGTTGTTTTTGTGTAATTTTTTATTTTGGCGTGGTTTTTGATGTTTTTTTCACCTGAAATTTTTTCAGATTAATTGTTTTATTAATTACGAATTTACGCGATTTTTTCATTTTTTTTACTGAATTTTCAAAAAATAGGGACTAATTTTACATTATATTTATGGCCGGACCTGAGCCTAATTTAAAATGTTAATAGGGACCTGTAAAAAACGCATCCTATTAAATATATGTATTTGCATATTATATATATGAACCGTATATTCCACTTCTTGAACTGTTTCAATGTTTGTACTCACATTCAACCTACCTGCATTCTTGTATTCAAGTACTTGGCCAAGTCTAGAAAGATGATGAGAAACACACCAGAAATCTGAGGAAAATGAAAATTTAAAAATAATTGTGTATTTTCTTGTATTTAAATTTATTTTTGTTCAAGTTTATTGTGTGCATTTCTATAATTGACAAGCGTGCTGATGGTTGTTTCAAAGAAGGCTTGGTAGATCCCCGTCGAGATACCGGTGCCCCAAACACCCGCTGGCGCTGCGCTCGGACCTGCTGACGGCTCACCTTCGGCTTGACATATATTCGTCAGTGTTTATGTCTGTATAAATTGAAAATACATATGTAATGAGTGAACTGACTGATGTAGTGAGGAATATGTCTATATGTGGATAATCAGTGTTGTAGTAAATCAATAAGTTGTAAGTAGTTGGAGTTAGATATTTGTATCATTTAAGTTGTTGAAATAACATATTTTATTAAATAAAACAATGTTCGAATTCAAATTCTATGCAGTAGTATTCTATTAGACAAATATTTAATCTTGTTATTAAATAAGTATCTACATCAACATTTTTGGAATGTAAAAGTGTTGTCAGTGGATGGTAAGAGTGTTACTATAGATAATGCGGGGCCCACTTTTAAGTAAAGTTAGTATCCGTGGCAACATCAGGAAAATGTTGTCATTGGATGGTAAAGATGTTGCCTTTGACTCTATGGCAACGCAGCAAAATGCAACATCGAAAAAGTGTTGCCATAGATCATTTTTTGCCTATAGCAACATTTTTTGGCACTTCCTACATCACATCTGTGGTGTTGCAGTGGGCCATCTATAGCATAGTGAAGGATTCAAAATCTATGTTGCGAGATTGAGGGAGTCGAACCTAAATGGATTCGAATTGTCTGGCTGAACTGTGGGATTATAATTCAGGGGTTCTAAGTACTCGTGGTGGCACACTTTGAGGGAGTCAAGCTCTATGGCTTTGGAGGGGTTCGAAATCCCTAAGACAATGGGATTCAAAACCCCCAAAACGAGGGATTCGAATAGGCTAAGTGGATTGTTGTGAGGATTACGCTCGCATGACTTCCCTTAGGCTTGAATCCTTAGTGCTTTGGCGACATTTCGAGCTTTGGTGCTACGCGATTTGTTGGGTCGAGCGAGCCTGATGCACTTTTGGGAATCAGACCAAAAGTTCGGTTAACACTTGCCCTCCAAAGTATGTCTTGTCTCGACATGATGTGCTTTAAGTTGAAATCACTGTTCTGTTGAGCATGTCGAGAATATCAATCCTTCGGTAGCTTCGTTGATCATTTATTTCATATTTACTAACAAATTTAAACGTTAGTCGTCGTAATGCAAACGACTCGTTGTCAACAAGGAGTCGCATGTACGCTCACACGTTTTCATGTGGTTTTGTGTGGTGCGATCGAAGTTTGAAAGTAAAGTACGAATAGTAAAGTTGACATCGGTTTACAACTACGCACGTTGGATTTCGAGAAACAACATTGAATCATGGATTCGATCGCTTGTCGTACATTCTCGAGTCGTTTAGACTTACGATCGTACTATTGGTTAGAAAATTGGATTAGTCGATCGTCTTGACGTCAGAAGTATGTGTGCGCGGTCGTTGTTGGAATCATGAGTCAGAAATTTCTCGAAGCTTGGAAACTTTGTTCTCGCACATCCAGTGTTTTTATAAACGTATGTATATATAGTCACACGAATCATGATATACACACATGTGCATAAAATATATATACACATATGTATTTTATTCATATAGGTCTTTATTCTCTTTTTTTTTGAATCTCATGTCCTACGGGGGGATACGAAATTGTGCATCCTCGAAGGTACACGAAAAGGAAAACGGGCTAAAGCCCAATATTCCCCTCCCCTGTATATTTGAAATGAAACTCCACTTACCCTCCTCTTCTTTCTTTGCTCAATATTACTTAAACAACAACCCTAGGATTCAAAATTTTTGACCGTTGAACTCGAAAAACCATATGGGGCTCGGATTTGGATCCTGAAATCGATGGATTGCGAAGTCGAATTGAAAATGCTCTTGGTAGAAATGGATCTCTTGGTCAAATAGATCTGGGATCGCACTCGAGCCGAGCACCAAGATCGAGTTGCGAGTCGACTCTCGAGTGGCGCCAGGTTTTCAGATCGAGATCGGAGTTCTCCATTGCCGAGTTCGATCTTCGAATGGTGCTCGAAGTGGGGTCTCGAATGGGTCGGAGAGTCATTCTTCGTGGTTTCGATATTCGGTTTCGAGGACAAGGTGTTCAAGAAGGAATATGAAGGAGGATTTGAAGAGAAGATCAGATTCCTTAGAATCAAAATTTCATATCCGAAGGATGCGAAATTTTCATCTTAGGGATGCGAAGTCTGAAAAACAGGGAATACAATAAAAACAAGGTGGAGACGGGAGTCAAATATTCATCGAGGATGAGGGATGCGAGATTCCGTTGGGGTATTTGAAATTTGTTGGTGGTTTGAAATTCGTTCCCCCGATAAGGGATACAAAATTCTATGTGGATTTGAATATTTTGAGTCCCTCCTCTGTTGTATCTCATGTTTCTCATTGAAGGCTTGAACTCTTGACAACCCATCTTCGGATTCGATTGTTTCTACAGTGTTACATGACTTAATTGAGACTTACGCCGAACACGATTGAGTTGACTATTTCATCCTTACACAAAGGATTAGAGAATAAATTTGAAATGCGAGTACTTGACTGAGTTATCGATCTTTAGATGTGTTTTCACGATTCTAATCATGACGTAGTTGTGACTCGATAAAAAATAAAAGATATTATTGGTCGGTGACGACGATGGATACAGTCTTGAGAACTAGTGATCGCCGCCATGTCCCAAGATTTCATGGTATAATTGTATTAGCACAACACTGCATCGCACGTACATGTTATTTTACAGCAACAAAAGGGGTACATGTTATACAATACGATGTCTGGTGCAATTATATTGAAAGTATAGCTAGCAATGAAAATGAGATTATATAAGGAGCAAGAGACATCGGAAGCCGAAGCCTCCCAGCTTTCGCCATCCCATTCAGGATCTTCAAGCGATACCGACACAGAGGACAACAAGCTTGATACCTATCGAGAGTCCACTCCTTCCTAGCCAATGGATTCACGAAAAGCACCTGACCAGGTGGTGCAGCTGGAAGGACCACAGTCGACGGTCGAGCACTCAGTTGAGCTAGTGGTATAGGGAAGGTCTAGAGCGATGGAAGAGAATCTCGAAGTAGAAAAGCATGTAGATATTACATTGGGAAACTGGTGGTGCCGAATAAGATGGCAGACATGGTTGTAGTTGACAATCCGCCAGGTTTGGTGGCCTCGCATATGGATGAAATGGACGTTCGGCAGAAGGCGAAATAGTTTATTATTCCTTGGGAAGAGGTTTGCATGCCTCAAGAAGGTGACACAGATCACACTCCCCCTGAAGGATTCACTTCCTGGAATATGCATGTTTTTACTTCTGGGTGCGTTCCTCGGGCTGACAACTTCATCCGGCATATACTACATTATATTCGCCTGGCTCCTACACAACTTCATTTAAATGAATATACTTTCCTCCTAGGTATCGGCGTTCTCTTCGGGGAATACCTTCATATAGAGCCCACCGGAGAGGACATCCGGTACCTTTTCCACATTTATAGGAGGACAACTACACAACCTTCTCTGTATTACTTTAAGCATTGCACAACACTAGGTTCAACGAGGGGAAGTCGAGCAGACTGAGTGTGTTTAAGTACGACTGATTCTTCATGCGTCGCGCTCCTGGATTTGCGAGGTACTGGTTGGATGGAAGTAAGTGTCTTTTATAGTTTTGTGGTTAAGCTAGTTGAGTTGTTATCTCGAGACTGACTTTGATTTTGTGTGACAGGAAATGCTCCAGCGCTTACGAACAATGTATATCAGTAGCGCCTTGAAGCACTATGGGCCATCCCGGCTAGCTTCCAATCTAATAAGAGTGTTTTAGATGAGCAAAGGCTCCATCATGCAGGGGTACTTCTCGCTGCTTATTCACTAAACCGGCCAACCATTGCCGAGGTTGGAGGAAAAGTGGAAACTGAGGGAGGCGCAAGCTATCCGAGCCACAAAAGGAAGGCTCCTCCTTTTGTATCCAAGACACGCAAGGCTGCGAATACTCAAGGGGAAACCGGTAGGGATGAGAACGGTGGTGAGGAGGCAATTGCTAGAGATGAGGGCCCATCGACTACTCCTGTCGAGACTGCGATAGGTGAAATGAGGATGGAAGTGTCGCCTGGGTTGCAGTCTCCAATAACTACCCTTGAGCCTACCATCTCGTTGGAAAAGGAGGGGCAGTTTGATAGTTTGAATAAACTTCCGCTTGTTACATTGGCCTGGCCTAGCGGAACAACTACAGAAAGCTTAACGCTTACCGTTGGGTAGATCACTCCGTCGAACAAACCGCTATCTAGTCTATTGAGAGAACACTTAGGAAATACACTCATAAACACTTCATTACACAACATTTGTTTTTGTGAATAGATCATTCGATTCTAATCTTGAAAATGTTCCTTTACATGTCAAATGGTTCGAGAAGGTAGAAGTCAAAGCTACAGATCTAGGAGTCACCGGCCATCGAGGAGCGGGTTCTTCAGGGATTTTAGAAGAAATACGGATTTGTTTAATGAACCCCCTTCTTCTTATGACCATGGTAGCGAACACCGTTATAAGGAACAACCTTGATGCTCTGAATCCACTCGTCCCATTACTCGGACATCCGGATCGGATACAAGATTCGACATAAAGAGCACTAGGTAGCCTTCATAGACAGTACCAATTATGTTCCACCTTCAATGTCGTCCATCACTTACAAAGGAAAGGAGTTGGTGCCTACCGATAAAAGAAAGAAGGGGTGTCAAAGAAAGGGGGCCAGATGCCAGAAGTGCCTGAAGCTCCAGAGCTTACTTCTGAGCAGAGGAAGGCTGTACTAAGAGAGAGAATACCCAAACATTACTTTGATGAAATAAAATAGCTTCCAGAAACCAGTCTGATTCCTTGGAAGAATGCTGATATGATATGGAGGAGAGTGCACGCTGCTTATTACCAGTCCAATGAGCTTATGAAGTATTATGAGAATCTCTAAGAGCTGATTCGGAATAAGAATGTGGAGACCGCAAATCTAACGAAAGCGGTCAAGGATGAGCAACTGAGTGTCCAAAATCGGGACGAGCTTCTACGTAAGACAAATCTTTAGCCTGTACCTGTTTCTTTGTATACGAGTAACACGCTTATATGCTAACTCTCTGTTATCGAAATAGGTGAACTGATCGAGAAATATAAGAATCTGGAGAGATGCACATGCCATAGAGAAAATTTTTAAAGATACTGTCGCATCGGTGATGAGTGACAATGAAAACCTCAAAAAGGACTACGAAGAGCTAGTGGAGGAGAATCATCGCATACTTGAGGAGAACAAGGTGGTGGAGAAGCTATGAGGTAGATAACAAAGCCTTGATAAAGGAGAACCAGAGGCTCAAAGATGAGATGAAGAGACTAAGAGGCTATAGAAAGAGAACACCGAGCTAAGTAAGCTTCTGGAGAAGGTCAAGAAAGACAAAGAGGTCGCCTAGGTGAGTAACAGAGATGTGACGAGCTCACTAGATCGGTTGAGGGCCGCTTCAGAGAGAGGTGGAGGAGCTCAAGAACAATAATAAGGATGTTGAGGACAGGGTGGAGGAGACTTTGGAAGAGCCCATTTGGGTATGTACGTTAAAGAACTGAGATTCACCAAAATCTTATGGGTCAATGATTACCACCGGATGAGGGTCGTACCTAGGATAGATTGTTGTAATCTGAGGCTAGAAGGCTGCAGGTAGAGGCAGTGGATGAACTCATTCTCATGGCTCTTTACTGACTATGAGTGCAAGGTGTTACAAGAAAGGAGGAAACTGTTGCATGAGGATGCCGAGAGGGCAAGGTTAGCGGAACTTGCTAATGCAAATAGGAAATTTGCGGCTACTGAGAGCATTATTGTCACTCATAAATTTGCAGAGGGAAGCTCCCATCAGCAACAAGTTATGCCATCTTCCACTACCAGTAGTCCCAACCCTCGTTACCACCCAGTATGACCATGATTTCCCAGGGTTAAGAATAAATGGCTCATCTCTAACAACAACGACGAGCACTCTGCTTATTCCCCCCGTACCGCAATTTCCTAGAGGTATAGTCTCATTATCATGAATGCTCGAAAAGGATATAAGCAATAAGTCAAAAGAGACTAAGTAGCCTTATTTCTTGTTGTGCAGGCACCTTTGGAGAATAATTGACAACGGGCTTTGCTGAGACACTTCCCCAACTACCTGAAACTGGACTAAGGCTGCAGGGGTACGGTCTGGAGAGGGAGGTTGTGCGATGGATACATTCTCGGATGTGGACCTAAATGTTAATGTTTACAAGGACCTTCTCTCTGAGGAAGGGGAAATAATATACGACGGAAGAATTCCAAGTGTAGAGGCTGGTGGATGCAGGCGAACAAATGATTTATGACTTGGTGCAATCGCGAAAGGCCAAAATAATCTCTAAGGCAAAGGAGCAGGAAGAGAAAAGGAAGGCCGATGAGGCTTCTCTAGAGGAGGCCCAGGTGACATCGAGGAAGGATGTCGAGGAGATGGCTAGGGCCGTGATAGAAAGCAAGAAAGTAGTCAACGTGGTGGAGAAGAAGAAGGCCGATGATGAGGCCAAAAAGAAAGAGGCCGACGATGCCACTAGGAAGAGGGGTGAAGAGGCATTCAGGAAGCTCCAGGCGGAGGCGACTAAACAGAAAGAGGCTGATGATGCCGCCAGGAAGTGCGGTGAAGAGGCATTGAGGAATCTCTAGGCGGAGGCAACCAAACAACTTAAGGCTGGAAAGCTGAATGAGCAAAAATCTACATGAAAACCAAGAAGAAGGCGGAGCTAGAGGAAAAACAAGCCAAGGGAAGTGGAGAGGGGGAGGTACCGAGGCTGTGCTATCTCTCGCATCTAATGTCACTCCCAAATCGCTGCAGGTTATCCCGCCTATGGATACTATAGAAATCACAAGTGGTGAAGATGACGACGGGAAGCGCAAGTCGGTGTTCCACGAGTCCATTTTCCGATTAAGGGTAAGGGAGGAAAAGGCAGAGGAAGCTCCAAGAGGAAGAATACGAAGGTTGATAATGACCCGCCCAATGCTGAATCTACTAAGAAGAAGAAGACAAATGGAACATCCCAGTGATTATTATAGATATTTTGGTTATTTATGCCGATAGTATACGTGAGTACTACCCTCGCTTTTGAGGTATGGTGTGGTTTTCATGTACACCATGTCATTAGAAATATATATAGATATATGTTGTAACAACCCGAAATTTTGGTGATATAAATTAATTATTAGAATTTCAAAAACAGTAGTTTCTATAAACGATGGAATTTAGCCACGAGACTTTAACCGTTGCGTTCGTCTCAGAATTCTAGTAAACTTTCATGTTTGGAGTTTCGTGAACGGAGTCCTTATGAAAAAGTTACGGACGAAATATGAAAACGGACGGAAAATAAATAAACCCGAATTTTTCTACCTAATTTAACCAAGCGGACTGAAAATTTGGTGCCCAGGCGGTCGACCATGGAGGTCGACCGCCCAGGTCGACCTACTAGGCGTCAGATTGCCTAGTGGTTGCTAGATTTTTAAGGATTAGGTTAAATTTTATATGTAACGAGTGGACGGATATAACTGAAAACTAATCCGATGGTTCTAGGCCATTTCCACCGTTATAAATAAAGGGGTAGAGCCTCATTCTTTTCCATTCAAATCTATAGATGTAGCGGAGCTCTACCATTTTTCTTCCTTTTCTAACCTAATTTCTAAAATAAAAATATGTTCATACATATCAAATCAAATCAAATTCATATGCAATTGGGAAGATTATTAGACTAAATGTAAGAGGATGCTCAATTATTGATTCTTCGTTCTCTTCCCTTTTTCTTACATTGCTACAGATCTAGAATTTTCCCCTTTCCAGATAAATTGTAGATTTATAAGAATTTGGGGATTGTAGGTCTAAAGGTTTCAAAACTTAGAATTTGGAGGCTATAAGGTGAGTGGGAAATTTACTAATACAGTTATAATGACTTATCTATTTCATTTGAATTAAATATATGTTTTATGCCTATCAGATCTGTTTATTTAAATATTGAGGATTTATTGGCATCCATCAGATCTGATTATGAATATGGTCAAAATTTGTAAATGATAAGTTAGGATTATGTATAACATGAATTTTAGGATTCTTAAATGCTTTTACACATATTCCTACATTTATATCATGAAATATGTTGTACATGTTATGTAGCACTGTGGATCTAGAAATCAGTCCCATTAAACATAAAGTAGCTGTAGTAGCATTCCAGATCTTTAGTTCAGTGTTGAAATATGAAATATGTGAATTTGGGTAAAAAGATGAAATTTTGAATTGTGTGATTGTAAGAATAAAAGAAATATTCCTGTTTATATTCAATATTGTTAGGTTTTGGCTTAAGCATTGTAAAACATGTTGTTTTCCTCCTTTTGAATAAAGAGGCATTATTTTGAAATCACAAGATATAAGATAAAAAGGATTAAAAAGGGAAAAGTGGTGCAAAGATACACATAAATATAAATTCATATATTTGTGTGTAATTTGCATCGACTATTCCAAAACATATATTTACATATATTTCTTATGATTTGGAAATATGTCAATTCTACAAAATTGGCATTATTTATAATGATTACGACTAACGGTTCTTTGTGAGACTTGAAACCTTTTGGCAAGTTTGAATATATCTGGTTAATTGATTAGACTAAATCATTAATTAAATAATAATAATAATAGTAATAATAATAATAAATACGTTGATCGCACAAAAATATAAAAATAAATACATGCATATTATCTGTCCAAATCAGCGTAAAACAGTAAAGTATACATTGTATGGAATATTTGAATGTTTGGATAAGGTTCAATTATGGAATTATGTGTAAATATAATCCATTTTGAATTAATATATTTGTGGTGATCATTTGTAGCAATCAATATAATTAATTACCATAAATGAGACCGTAAATCAATAAATAACCATTGTAACCAATACCGATTGGAGGAAAATAAATGTGATAGGAAAATGGTTACATTTCCTGAAATCAATTAGGATAAATGCTGTAAATCCCAATTAGGAAATTTGCATTATAATTGCATTTAGACACGAAGCTAAGCTCAACTTTTGGTGTAAACCTGCCCGGAACCGACCGACAAATCCAGTAACCACAGGTAGTCAGCTTAATATGAGAGGTCTAATGCACAAACATAATTGTATTAAGGCACGAGGTTAAGTTTAATTGTGGTAGAAGTCTGCCCGGAACCAATCGGCTAATCCAACATCCACAGGTAGTCAACTTAATGTGAGAGGCCTGGTACGTAAATAAATAAATATATATATATATATATATAACAATCAACCAATAAATAAATGAACAAGAATAGCAATTGTCTATTGGGGTACAACAAATAGATAACGTGGGACTGATAAATAGTTGCCTTAGGAAAATATGGCTGTTAGGGTCATAAAGGGCAATAAAAAGGAAATAAAAGGGAATTGGTATCAAAAGTGAATTTATGATTATCGCTTAAACACTAAGTCCAAACTAGTGAATGTATTAAATAGATATCCTAGGGAAAAAGGGAATATAACCTTGCTTATTTATAGTAATGGAAATAGAAAATATAGTTGGACTTAGTAGGTTAACAATGTAAGATATTATTAACTATATAAACCCGCACGAAGATGAATCGTGTATGTATAGTATTTCCATATAGAGGGACTAAACGGGAATGACTTAACAACGTATCCTACTTTATCTGTAACATCCCGGTTTTAGGCTGGTTTTGTTAAGAAATAAATTATTGATTATATTAAGAGATTAATATAATTGAGTAAAATGAATATAATTATTTGAGAGAATTAAATGATCCTTTTAATAAAATCCTATATGCGTATATATATTTTTATGGCGTAAGTCCTTAACAAATGAATATATATGTGTATACAAGATAATAGTGTTTTATATTTTTTGTACATTGATTTTAAACACATGTGAATTAAAAATAAAACAACACTTGAGAAAAATTAAACGAAAATAACTTGTTTAAAATATGAATTTACTTTATAGGGAAGAAATGCTTCATTTATCAGGATTTAACCCTTAATACTTAAGAATATGGCTATACACATGCATTCACACCTCATTCTTTTGCACATGGCCGTGCATATATGGCCTTAACAACACTCACTTCCGAATTTGAATCAAACTACATAGCATATAGAAATGACTAGCTATCACACTACTTTTATTTTCAGTTGAAAACTAGTGCTGCACCTACCCTATATTTTCCAGTTGCGCATGACTATACATATATATATATATATTTGTACTTCTAATAGCCTGCAACTATGTAGCTAGAGTTGGCACATGACTTAGTAGTTAAGTTTTATATTTTTCAAGGGAGTGGTACAAAATGCATGTGCTGGCATTAGATTTTAGCATTTCACCTTCTTTTCTAATCAAATATGCACGTCTATAGACATATCTTCTTTCTTTTCAATCACACATGGATGCCATGCATATTTAATTGAAGACATTAGAACCTACACACATTAGCACAGCTATAAACCATAGCTCCATCTTCCAATCAAAACAGTATAGTACCAGCTAGGAACATGGCTAGTACAACTATTTGTACACACATCTTCACATTGCATAGTCGTGACCTATAGCCTAAGAAGATTGGATGCAAACACACATTTCAACCAAGTAAAGGCAGCCTATTCAATGCCTATACATGTGCAGACAAGGAAATTAAAGCACCGTCCCTTCCATCAAAGTTGTAGACAGCCAAGACCCTAGGCATATAGGATAACTGTTTCAAATCTCGCAAATATCGCCCAAGATCTCCTCCGAGATCTCGTTTCGGGCTCCTTTCGAAAATAAATAGCAGATATCACTTTAAATCTTCTTTCGAATATATCTCCCGAGATATTGCAATAACGAACAATATATCGACCGAGACGAAATACAGGAATATCATCTGAGATCCTAGTTTTTTTGTTAAAATTTAAATTTGTGCCTGAACTAGAACTATAATTTAAAAAATCAAATCTAGCCATATCAATCTTTTGTTATTTTACATTTTCATGTTAAATGACTATCTTGTATGTTCGTATATGTTTTACAATGCTTATGGTTTCCATATTCATCTTTTTTACGTACATGTTACTTATGAAATTAGGTATTTTATGGTCTATTTATGCTATTTTTTTAATGTTTTGGATCCTTTTAATGTTTCCTGTCTAACAATATTCTTGTTTCAAGCATATTACAATTTAGAGTATGAACGATCTTTCCCAAAATAAAGAATAATAAAGTTATTTTGCATTTTAAGTTTAAGTTACTATGTTTTTGATAGCATTCATAAAAATCATTTTGTTAAGATATCATTTTTAACATAACATGAACCTCGAGATTGTTCCAATATGAACTTTCAGACCTGAGATGAAAATCTGAGGTGAACTCCCGAGTTAGAATCATCTCGTCCGAGATCTCCCCCAATACGAGACGGAGTCTACAAAATCCCCAAGACGAAACATGACCGATATCCGAGATTTAAAACCTTGTATAGGATAGTGACATTTTGAATTTTACTTAGGGACTAAGTATGTGTTTGATAACTGTTTGCACATGGCCATAGCCTGGAAGTATTTATGTAGAGATGACTTAACGATATAGTAGCCTAGAGACCCTGTAAATCTTTTCCAAGCTAAATATATTTTACTATATGTTCACCCTATACATACCCTGTATACCCTCTCAACCATCACACACACATACAATAATTGGTGGACAAGTATTTGTACTCAAAACAAAAGGAAATGGCAGCAGCTTGGAACTAGAAATATGAATACAGAAGAACAAAGGATAGGAATCAAAACAATAAGATAGAGGAGATACTAACTATGAGTAAACTCTGTGTTTTTTCCTTTTGAATCTTTTATTAGTGAATATATGTAAATGATAGTACATATATAAATGTATATATGGATATTTTGTTTGGTTAATTAAATCGGCATACTGGACTAAAGCATTAAAAATGTGGAAACAGGGAAAAACATGATATAGTGGGTTCTTTAGTGAGTAAACCTTCCCCATTTTCCATCTATTACTGTTGATTATGTACAAATTTATATATAATACTCATATGTTTCTGAATGTGTGATTTAACGATGGTAAACTTTAGAAAACCAACTTAGCAAAGACATTAAATATAACGTGTATAAGCTTTACGGATTTTATTGTAGACAAGATAAAATTTAGGCAATCAAATTATGAATGTTAACCTTGACATTCAGCCACGTCGATGTTTATATTTAGATATAGCAGAACGGTTGAGAGTGGGTATATTGGGAGAGGTTAACTGTTATAATGCACTTGGTGCATACATACTGTACATCTGTAGGAAGTGGGAATTTTCATGTAAATTAAAGGAAACAAAGAAAGATAGACATCAATCTAATATTTAGGTGATAACCAGTAATACTAATCAGGAAAGGCTAGACTAGATGATCTCGGAAAAAGAAGAAAGGTAAGAATAATAAAAATAATAAGATGATGTGTGTGTCCTTTGAGTTAGTGAACGGTGCATACCTTTATATCGTGTGTAGAGGTGCATACATGAGCTGATATGTATGCGGGTATAAGCTGCCATATACGTGTACAGGGGCGTTGGGGTTGCGTGTTTGAGTGAGACATGATGACGGGGGTAAGGGAAGACCTTAAGGGAAGTTGTGCGTTTTGTTCGGTATGAAGCAGCGGATTGGTTCTCAAGAGCACGCTGTAAATGGAACGTTGTATATATACAAGTTTACATTGAACACTGGGTAGAGTACAGGTTGCACAGAGATTTTTGTGTCTCCTTCTTGGTTTATATTGATCGGTCTATGCTTATGCTCCCAGTACGGTTTTTTCCTTAGGACAAAATTTTTGTTGGTATTTTTAGTACTGCGTTTCTAATGGTAGATGGTGTTAAATACTGGATTTAGAAAACAATGTCTTCTTTGCATTTATATATGACTACTGTTAATAGTATTGAAGTAGTTCCTAAAGCATGAATGATGGAATGGGAGGAACAACGAAAAAGAATTTAATTAAAAGCCAAACGTAAAGAATAATAAGAGAAGGAACAGAACAAGAAAAGAAAGGAAGAACGGGTTGGCAACATTACTGCCTAGGAGTTATGTGAGTGTTGTTGGTGGCGTAGGTGCACACTGTGCACGTTATGAACTAGTAGCTGGAACAAGAGATGATAGGCAAAGAGATGGTTGCATCGGTTTTTGCAGGTTGAAAAAAACTGGGAGACATTGGTAGCTGTGTGCATAGAATTCACACATAGCGAATAAAAGGAAAAAGGTAAGAAAAATGGGAAAATAAACTTGTGCAGGCGGTATAGTGTTGGCGCATGGGTTAGTTTTTAATGTTTTTGTTTTTTAAGGCCAGTTTAAGTTTTAAAAAAAGAACAGAAAAATGTAATGTAACCTGTAGGATAGGAGTGAAGTTGGATGGGCACTTTGAGTTAGCATTGCGTTGTCTGGGGACGTAATGGGACTCAGGGTGGGATTTTATTTGATGCGTGGTGTTCTTTTGTTGTAACACCCCGTATTTTCTGTGAATATTAAAGTAACGAGTTAAAGAATACTTAATTTTAAAAGTGAGAATTAAGGGAAACGGGTTACGCCACTGCGTTCATCTCGGAATTCTGCTTGAGAAAGAGTCCGAGTTGGCGTGAATCGGACTCCGTATGAAAAAGTTATGGAGTTCAGAAGATTTCATGTTTAAACAGAAAATTAAATAAAAAAAGTGTTCGAATTTCAAAAATCACGTAGATCAGCTGGGCGAGAAAAATCCCACCCATAGGGGTCGACTCCCCACAGGGGGGTCGACATAGGTGTCGACCTCCCAAGAGGGGTGTCGACCCCCCTATAGGGGTCGACCCCCTTGCCTAGATCCAAACAGTGACGATTTTCTGATTTGTTTCTTAGTCTTTTCTGACCTTTTGCTGAGTTATTAGGGCATAGGGGGCAATTTCTGGATAACTCTATCTAGTCTGGACGGTTCTGAGTGCTCTTAAGATGATCTAACGGCTCACATAAGTTTAAACCTCTATAAAAGCAACCGTAGTCCTCAACCCTAAATCACACAATTTCATTCCAAGGAGCCACCATGCTGTCCATGATCGACCTAGCCTAGCCACCATTTCTTTTCAACTAGAAAGCAAGTTTGAAGCTACGAATCAAATCTAAATTTGATAATCTATAATCTACATCAAGGGATAGCTAATCAAATTCAGAAATCAGATCCCAGAATTCAAGACCATTCTGTAACTTGTAAGTTCATGTTACTTTCAGAAGTAAAATTTAATTGTGATTCTAACATTGTAATAATTCTGAATCTGAGATTATGCCTATTTTTGTCTGCCTTTCTATATCCATTGGATCCATCTCATTTTATATTATTATGTCCATTCTTTGTCTCTACTTTCCTTCTTCCCTTTTTATTTTTACAGCCAGGCTACTGCGCGCCAGAGCCAAATCTCATAAAAGATGAACGTACGTTGGAAATAAAATTGGACATAATATATGATTTGAACATGACCAGCGCTAAAATTGGGCAAAATATATGATTTGGAGATGACCAACGCAAAAATTCGGAAAAGTATTAAATTATGTATAATTGGGCATAAATTATTTGTAACTGATTTGAGGATATAACATACGTTGTATTTAAAACATAAAGTGTATCGAACATATGACTTTGGATTTGAGACATAAAGTGTATTGGATATATGACTTGGGATTTGGTGCGTAAATTGAACTGTAAACGTGTAAGGCATAGTACATGTTGTGGTTTAAGACCTAAAAATTGGGGCATATTGTATATAGTAGTTTATGACTTGGAAGAAGGAGATTATGCATGAAAACCTATAGTAAGATAGGGATAACTGTTAAATGTGAACACGCCTAAATTGGGATTTTGGGTAAATTGGTATGCACTGTAATTAAAGGTTATAATTTGGCATAGTTTATACTATGAATCATGATTGGGAGTTTTTGAAGAATATTTTGTATGGTGCAATATGACTAAACTATAGTGCATGTGTTATATTGTGGATTATGACCATGATTTTGGGCATGTAAGTTTATAGGCTTAATTTATTAGGCGAGATATGTTAATGGAACTTTAAGTGAGGTTTAATTTGTTAAACTGACTAATATGCTGAAATCTGTTGAAAGTGAATGTGTGGGGGCATAACTTGAAATTAGCTTTGTTGAGGTATAACTTGAGAATTTGACTAGTTTTGTGAATTTGGGATAATTAGCATATAAAATCTAGACTTGGACATGTACGGTAAATATGCTAAAAGATAAACATGCCTAACCCGAGGTTAGATTGTGTTGCGGTGTAAAACTTCCCGGAACCTCCCGGCACATCCAATAATCGCAACAACACCTATCTAATGTGAGAGGTTAGTGCATCATGCTTAAGAAAAACCCGAGGTTAGATTGAGTTGTGGTGTAAAACTGCACGGAACTGCCCGACACATCCAGTAACCGCAACAACATAGATCTAATGTGAGAGGTTGGTGCATTAATAAATCAATTAATGCTAATGAACAAGACATGATAAGCGGTCAAAATAGCGGCAGGGGGTACGTCAGTGTAGGTTCCGACGGATTACGAGTGTGCACGTACTCCGGAGTGGAAATAAGCAGGCACGGGGTACCATTACTTATACACTGTGCATCTTGAATCGTGTCGGGTCTCTATCATAGGGACTGATACACCTTTTGGTGGGACCAGCACATGGCACCTACATGCAAGAGAGGGTCGATTGACACAGACACAAGGAAAGTTAATACGAGTAAGGGGCCGATCGATAGGGTAGTAAGGGTACATCTAACATCTTCGTGGCAGCCAGGCTGATTGAGGTAAGATCCTCATACTAGATGTACACCTGAAGGCTACCACAATTGCGGGGATTGGGATCACATTATCATATGATCATTTTATACAGATTACTAGTTAAGATACTAGTTAGGTGGTGCAGAGATATAGAAATCAGAATAACAGGGTAGTAGCGAAGCAGAGAAAGAGTAGAAGTGCATCCAGTTTATCTTGCCTTATCATATCTATGCTAATCATATGTTATCTTGTCATCCTTGTTATCATGGTATTGTCTTATATTCAATTTATTCATGTCATGATGCCTTTGCCTATTTTCATGCTGAAAGTCACTGAACTTACCAGACTTATGTCTGACCTAGTTTGTTTCGCCTTTTCTCTTCCATCCCCCCGGTCCTAGGTTCATAGGGAGGAAATATTACCACTTAGCTCAGTTTTCTTTCCAAGCTGGAAGATAGTCGATGTATTGCTTTGGACTCTCTCTTCCACTGCTATGGCTGGTTCATGCTTTATTGGGGAATATCATTGTTATTTTTATGCTTCTTTTATACTTGGAAGTTTTTGAATCAAGACAGAAGTTCTAAGTATTATTTTTAAGTGTGATTGAGACAAATTGTTGTAAAAGCTTGACTGAACCACATTGTTTATAAAATGACTTTATTTTCCGCTGCTTTATTTTCCTGTATTGTAATTTATCTACATCTTTTACCTAAAACGCTCCACCAAATTTAAGGCATTCCCTTTATGAGTGACCTTAACGGAGGTGTGGTGTTACACGTGGTATCAGAGCTAAAGGTTACCAGATCAGATAAAAGATTTGAAAAATTATTTTCAAAATGGTTTTAAAAGAAGCATTTTCAAAAGAAAAGTCTTGTTTTAAAGGAATATTCCCCAAAGCCATATGCACTATCTTTTGATCCTCTGTTTGAATCCTTGTTTCCTTCTTTCTTGAATCTACAGGGCTCCTGGCTTTCTAGGAGGTAACCTCATCGCGGCATGGTTCTGTAGGCTTGATGAGACTATGACACCTGTCAAAGGGCGAAGAAGTGCCCAACTTCCATCTATAGCCGCTGTAGTTTCACTTGCGGCTAATTTTATTTCAATCTTTTTAGGGTTTTCCGTGCGATGGAGGCAGCTTTCAAGAGACTTGTCAACAAGTTACACAAGGATGGCAAAGATGAGAATAAGGGAGTCTGGCTAAGGAGCACAACCCAAGGATGAGGAAATCATGGATATAGACTTGGTTCACAAAGGAGGTAAAAAGAAAGAGGTGTAAGTGGAAGAATCACAAGACAAGAAGGGAAGGAAGAATAGGAAAATCTAAGACAAGACGAAGTGTCGTTATTATGGTATAACGGGTCATACAATTAAGGACAATGGCAAGAACAAAGGACAGGATTTTCTGGAGGGAAAGTGCATACTCTCACCGCTAGCATACCTGAGAGAGAGGTAGTAAAGTTTCTGTTGAAAAATTCTAGTTTTTCTTTTTGATCATCTTGTTAGTACTCTTTTGATTTTAGCGCTTCACATTCGTTTATATCTCTCTACACCCTAGAGCTTGTATAGTAGAGGATCCCATTATTGTCTCAAATCCAATTGGTGGTTCGGCTCATTTATCTTTGGTTCGTAAGGGTTTGAGAATAGCTATATTAAGTATTGAGTTTAAGTGTAATGCTTATGTTTTTGAGTTTCATGGGCTATGGGTTGATTCTAGGCATGGATTGGTTAGCTAGTAATTGTGAAAGGAGGGTAGTTAGACTTTCGACTTGCCTGGGGAATACCCTCGAGATTTCGCCAATCCTAAGGGATCAGTTTGTCTTAGCTACCTAGAATCACTTGACACATCTATCGACGATTTGCGATCCGTTGGATTAGTCCCTGAGTACGCAGATGTTTTTGATCAGGATAGGAGTTTATCCCCCAAAACACGAGATAGACTTTCGCATATATCTAGCTAATAATGCAAAACCAGTTGCATTACCTGTACGACACATGAATCCAAGATTGGAAGATTCCTAGAAAAGCAACAGAAGTAAGAAGTTTTCTAGGGTTAGCGGGCTGCTATAGGAGGTTTGAACTTTGCGAAGATATCAGCCCCAGTCTTGACTTTGTTAGATGGGAGCAAACCGTACATAGTATATATTGGTGCTTGCGGAACCGGGCTTGGAGTAGTTCTCAAAATAAGAAGGAAAAGTGATATGAAAAAGGTAGTAGGTACACAATTATGTTAAGCACCGCTTGTCATCCTCTGACAGGAAGGGTGAATAGGATTTTGGAAGACCTTTTGAGGAAATGTAACATGACATAGCAAAATTTGTATGCCGAGCATACTGGAAGAAAAAGAGGTGAAACAAGAGGCGACATTGAAATGAGTTCCAACTCATATTTTGGAAGCAGAAACTAAGGAGCTACTCAATCGTGAAGTCAAGACAGTCTGAGCACAATAAAGCGAAGATCAAGAAGATGCGACTTAGAAGACTGAAGACTAGACACGCGCATCATACCCTTTTTGATGGTATATCCATGATCTCTCTTTTTTCTGTAAAGTTTATTTGCTAGTCTTTATCTTTTAAGTATGTCCTCTCGATCCTATCCTCGATCCTTAGGTAGAAGCTAACGGATGTAAACATGTGTTTGAGACATGTTATGTTTGGTGGATGAAAATGGGTGTAAGTGTTTGCTAGTGGTTACTCGTGGATACACATACACATATTAGACACTAGATCGGCTCAGTCACTTTCATATTGCATATGCATGGGTGAATTTTTATGGATTGGAACTTGATGTGTTATCATATGGATGTTTCATTTGTATGAATGATTGTGCACTCATGTAGAAGTTATAAAATATGATTAGGAATAATTGCATACATGATGGACTCATGGCACTGACATAATTCACATTAAGGAGGTCAACTGAATCAGTAGACTGCCTGATTTTACATTAGATAAGGACATATACGCAAACTATGCATATGTTCATGAAAAGCATTAGAAATCTTTTTAAGGACAATGGACGCCTGTGATTGAATGGTTTAGTAGATGGATGTTGGATGTTAGGACACATTCTCCTTGACTTGGAGATTTCGGGGACGAAATCCTTTAAAGGAGGGGAGAATGTAACATCCCGTAATTTCTGTGAATATTAAAGTAACGAATTAAATAATATTTAATTTTAAAAGTTAAAATTAATGGAAACGGGTTACGCCATTGCGTTTGTCTTAGAATTCTTCTTGAGATAGAGTCTGAGTTTGTGTGAATCAGACTCCGTATGAAGAAGTTATGGAACCCCCCATAGGTACCGACCCCCTCGCCCAGATCTAAACAGTGGCGATTTTCTGACTTGTTGCTGAGTCACTAGGGTATAGGTGGCAATTTCTGGATAACTCTATCTAGTCTGGACGGTTATGGTTGCTCCTAAGATGATCTAATGGCTCACATAAGTTTAAACCTCTATAAAAGCAATCCTAGTCCTCAACCCTAAATCACACAATTTCATTCTAAGGAGCCACCATGCTGTCCATGATCGACCTAGCCTAGCCACCATTTCTTTTCAACTAGAAAGCAAGTTAGAAGCTACGAATCAAATCTAAATTTGAGAATCGATAATCTACGTCAAGGGATAGCTAATCAAATTCAGAAATAAGATCCCAGAATTCAAGACCATTCTGCAACTTGTAAGTTCATGTTACTTTCAGAAGTAAAATTCAATTGTGATTATGATATTGTAATAAATCTGAATCTGAGATTATGCATATTTCTATCTATCTTTCTATATCCATCGGATCTATCTCATTTGATATTATTATGTCCTTCTTTGTCTCTACTTTCCTTCTTCCCTTTTTGTTTTTATAGCCAGGCTACTGCGAGCCTGAGCCAAATCTCATAAGAGACGAACGTACGTTGGAAATAAAATTGGGCATAATATATGATTTGAACATGACCAACGCTAAATTTGGGCATAATATATGCTTTGGACATGACCAGCGCAAAAATTGGGAAAAGTATTAAATTATGTATAATTGGGCATAACTGATTTATAACTGATTTGAGGACATAACATACGTTGTATTTAAAACATAAAGTGTATCGAACATATGACTTGAGATTTGAGACATAAAGTGTATTGGATATATGACTTGGGATTTGGGGCGTAAATTGAACTGTAAACATGTAAGGAATAGTACATGTTGTGGTTTAAGACCTAAAAATAGGAGAATATTGTATATAATAGTTTATGACTTGGAAGAAGGAGATTATGCATGAAAACCTACAGTAAGATAGGGATAACTGTTAAATGTGAACTCGCCTAAATTGGGATTTTGGGTAAATTGGCATGCACTGTTATTAAAGGTTATAATTTGGCATAGTTTATACTTTGAATCATGATTGGGGGTTTTTGGAGAATATTTTGTATGGTGCAATATGACTAAACCTTAGGGCATGTGTTGTATTGTGGATTATGACCAAGATTTTGGGCTTGTAAGTTTATTGGCTAATTTATTAGGCGAGATATGTTAATGGAACTTTAAGTGAGGTCTAATTTGTTAAACTGACTAATATGCTGAAATATGTTGAAAGTGAATGTGTAGGGCATAACTTGAAATTAGCTTTGTTGAGGTATAACTTGAGAATTGGAACATGACTAGTTTTTTGAATTTGGGATAATTAGCATATAAAGTCTAGACTTGGAAATGTACGGTAAATATGCTAAAAGATATACATGCCTAACCCGAGGTTAGATTGAGTTGCAGTGTAAAACAGCCCGGAACCGCCCGGCACATCCTGTAACTGCAACAACACCTATCTAATGTGAGAGGTTAGTGCATCATGCCAAGAAAAACCCGAGGTTAGATTGAGTTATGGCGTAAAACTGCCTGGAACCGCCCGACACATCCAGTAACCACAACAACATAGATCTAATGTGAGAGGTTGATGCATTAATAAATCAATTAATGCTAATGAACAAGACATGATAAGAATCGTAGGGTTAAGTTAACTAAGGCAACACTTAAGCGTTATAACATGTTAATTAGACAAGAAGATAGGGTTAAGTAAATTTAAAACACTTAACCGTTATAACGTGTTAATTAGACAAGAAGGTGCGGCTAAGTAAATTTAGAACACTTAACCGTTATAACATGTTAATTAGAAAAGTGAGAAGGGTTAAGTTAATAAGAAACACTTAACCAATATGACATGGTGAATGGGTACGGTTAAGTTAAAACAAGAGAGCAACACTTAACCAATATAACAGGATGCGTGGAAGGGTTAAGATGACACAAGAAGGAAACACTTAACCAATGTAACATGACAAGTGGGTGGGTTAAGTTAACTTGAATTGATTGATGACACTTAACCAATACAACATGATGAAAGCGTGGGGTTAAGTTAATAAGAAACGCTTAACTAATGTAACTTGATGAACGGATGGGGTTAAGTTAATGAGAAATACTTAACCAATATAACCTGATGAATGAACGGGGTTAAGTTAATAGGAAACACTTAACCAACATGACATGATGAGTAGGTGGGTTAAGTTAACATGAACGGAAAGCACTTAACCAGTATGACAAAATGTATGGGAGGGTTAAGTACATATCATGTTGGTGGGTAATATTAGTAAATATAGGCCCACAAACTTAACCATTTAGTAAACATGTTTGAATCAATGGGAGGGTTAAGTACATATTAGGTTGATTGGTAATATTAGTAAATATAGGACCACAAACTTAACCAGTAAGAAACCCTAGTAACGGAGACCCATTTCAGCAGTAACCAACATAGATGTATCAAGGTACCCTTAAACTAGGCAGGGTGGGGCACGATTACTGACTGATTATAAGAGGTCAAAAAAGTGGCAGGGGGTATGTCAGTGTAGGTTCCGACGGATTACGGGCTTGCACGTACTCCGGAGTGGGAAAAAGCAGGCACTGGGTACCAGTACTTATACACTGTGCATCTTGAATCGTGTCGGGTCGCTATCATAGGGACTGATACACCTTATGGTAGGACCAGCATAGGGTATCTACATGCAAGAGAGGGCTGATTGACATAGACACAAGGAAAGTGAATACGAGTAAGGAGCCGATCGATAGGGTAGTAAGGGTACATCTAACATCTTCATGGCAATCAGGCTGATTGAGGTAAGATCCTCATACTAGATGTACACCTGAAGGCTACCACAATTGCAGGGACTGGGATCACATTATCATATGATCATTTTATACAGATTACTAGTTGAGACACTAGTTAGGTGGTGTAGAGATATAGAAATCAGAATAACAGGGTAGTAGCGAAGCAGAGAAAGAGTAGAAGTGCATCCGGTTTATCTTTCCTTATCATATCTATGCTAATCATATGTTATCTTGTTATCCTTGTTATCACGGTATTGTCTTATATTCAATTTATTCTTGTCATGATGCTTTTTACTATTTTCATGCTGAAAGTCGCTGGACTTACTTGACTTATGTCTGACCTAGTTTGTTTCGCCTCTTCTCTTCCATCCCCCCCCCCCTTCCAAGGTTCACAGGGAGGAAATGTTACCACTTAGCTCAGTTTTCTTTCCGAGTTGGAAGATAGTCGATGTATTGCTTTGGACTCTCTCTTCCACTGCTATGGCTGGTTCATGCTTTATTGAGGAATATCATTGTTATTTTTATGCTTCTTTTATACTTGGAAGTTTTTGAATCAAGACAGAAGTTATATGTATTATTTTTAAGTATGATTGAGACAAATTGTTGTAAAAGATTGACTGAACCACATTGTTTATAAAATGACTTTATTTTCCGCTGATTTACTTGTCTGTCTTGTAATTTATCTGCATCTTTTAACTAAAACCCTCCACCAAAGTTAAGGCATTCCCTTTGCGAGTGGCCTTAACGAAGGTGTGTGTTACATTTGTTGTGAGAGTACTTTGGGTCTGGGCTTGGCCCATTGTAAAAAAACAATTATATAGATTAGAAAAGGTATTTAAAATAAATTCTTATATATTTATATGTTGACAGGTCTGCATATATATAAGCTTGAACAAAATGGATACGTTTAGTAGTTTTGCCTCGTGTGTGCACAATTGAGTCGACGGATAGAGAGTGTAAATAATTAAACATAACCATCAAATTCTTAAACAATTTAAAATAAAATAAATTGACATATTAAGAAATTAGGTGGTTATAATATTAAATATCAATTAAATTTAATCGAACGTGAATTTAGTCGTTAAACTAAACTAACGCGTATACTACTGAACAATAATGATATGTATATATTGTAAATACTGAATTGATTGTCAGATTAACTGACTGATTAATTAATATGTGTTTAATTACATTAACCGTAATTATATATTTTATTTTGACATCTGCTAGTAGAAATAAACACCGTTCCACTATATATTCGACTGATTGAATTGTTTGAATACCCTGTTAACAGAAGTAAACACTGCTCTGCTATTATATCAGTTTGACATATTTCATTGGTTAATATATGTTGTTGGAACATTATATTATTAGTTGAAAGTACTGAATTGTATTTACATAATTGTTTTTGCTAATTGGGTTATCAAGTTAAATGTTGTCTTAACTGTTATATACCGTTGGAGCAGCTAAGCCATTTTCTGTAAAGTCACTCAGAAATGAACCCGAGTTTTGATAATTGGATATAAATTATTTTAAGAAGACGATTAAATGTTTTTTGATTTATTCATTATATTATTAATTTAAAAAGGGAAAACCTATTGTAATTAGTTAATCAGTTGTTTGTTGCAAACTAACTGTTTTAAAAGGGAGAATTAATTATCAAATTTATTTGTTCCAATTAATTTGGTTGAAATGGTTCTGATAAATGATTTTTATTAAAAACTTAATAATGTTTTATAAAAGCTAATTAATGTTTGATATATGTTTTTATAAGCAAACGGTGCAGATAAATAAAAAGTTAAGTTTGAATAAAGTATCTAAGATAATTAAGTTTTGAAGATAATATAATTATCAAAAGAGAAGGAAATCAAGTCGATTTATGTGGATTAAATTACTGATTTAATATTTAACTTAATCAATGGTTCAAAAACAACAACGTTGTTTTGAAGTGACTTAGGATTTGGAAATCAATTGGATTGACAAATACTGATTTGTCGAATATTTTGGATATTGAACTTCTACGAATCTTGACGATGAGACTGATTTCGACTCAAGATCTAGGAGGTAATTAAAATACCTCAACTTGAACGATTTCACTATTATCCGATAGACCATATTAGTTTGTGCTAAAAATGGGTGTTGGAGTTGAATATCGTTTCAGTTATGAAACAGATATTCGAGAGTGAGATTTTCACGTAAGATGAATAATAAGAGTTTTGTTGTTAAATTTATAATTATGTTTTCAAATAAATATATATGTACAAAGTTAATATTTGAATTTAAATAATCAAGGATGATTTAAATAAGACTTAGCAGATCCAATGGAAATAAATTTGTTTATTTTATTTTATATTTGATAGTTAAATCACCTACTATCAAATCTGGACCATTATTATTGTTATCGTTCTGAAGAGTCTGGAATCTAAATTCCACTTCGATACGATATATACGTTGCAAGTCAGAGATTATTGAAGACCAACGAAGACGGAGTTATGCAGGGGTCGTTCTGTCGATCCTAGGTAGAAATTTCCTAAGATGGGTTTACAGGATAGTGCCTTCGGTTTGTCCAGTCCCAGGACAACTTGTATGGACGAATGCCTAACAGAGGATGCCTAACAGGTCATACGATTGATCTCTTCAGACTATGTTTGGTGGTAGAAAAATTCGTTTCTCTTAGCTTTATACCTTAGTACTGGGGAAGTCAATTAGTGATATTGGTGGGTTTGACAATGTGGCATTCAAAGTGAATGAAGACGTGTTTTATCCAAAGGTAAGTTCAGCCTCAAGCCTCACAACTGGGAAATGACAAATATCGGGCAGGCGGCATGGCTATTTGGGTCAATCCCATTAGTTTATATTGTCACCTATCTAGAGAAATTCCAATTGCTTCTTTATTTTATTCGATGCTGTCCCTTTCAGAAAACGGTGGGTAGCACCCAACCGTTTGTGACAATATATTCGATACACTCAAGCGAAATGAGTGGTCGGTCATGTATGGGCCGAGTTGCAAGACGTTTTTGTTGAACCCGGTGTATTCCCCTCTACATATACATTATTGGCATGTGGTTCCATACCTTGTCATAGTCAGAATCCAATCTCCGATAAGCGCCCGCGGTTTTGTTTGTATACTATATATGTGGAGCGTGAGATGCAAGCGTCCTGCTAGATGATTATTTATTTGTGGATTGATAGATATTATTATGATATCAGACGAGGTTTAATATAAAGATGTTTTGGGTTATCGTAAGGAAAAACCATCCATGTTTATGTGTGGGTTGGTCTTACGATTATCTTTTCTTTCAAACTGTTTTGAAAGTTAAACCAAGTTATTTCTGGATTTTCATAAGGGAAAACTCGTTCCGTTTTTACAACGTGGTCTTATGAGATATCCTGCACTAATCAAGCTGTTTTAAAAGTCGTTTACTCACACCAGTCCCATGACTGACCTAGATTTTTTTTCTATGTTTTCCCTAAACTCTTGGGTGCCCAAATTTGCACGGGCAGTCAAGTAGTTAGGATTTTGCAGATTACCTGGAGGCTTCAACGTTAGATATATAGAGTTTATTTCTGTTGTATTGTGTATATGTTATAATCTAACGATGTATGTAAGTTCAAATCCAGTTTGTATGTTAAAAGTGATTATATGTCTATTATATTTTATTTATTCCACTGTGAGGTTCGTTTACTCTGATTCTGTTGTTGTATGTTCTTCTTTTATTCTATTCTAAAATTTCTATCTTATCTTTCGTCATCCTCTAATTTCTTTCTTCAACATCTGGATTTTAGTATTTTTTTTGGGTTGAACTTGTGATGTATTTAGTCGACTCAAAGGGTACTGATATCTGGGTCGTCACACTTGGTATCAGGGCTTATGGTTGAGTAGTAACCTTGGCTCTGTGGCGTAACTCAATAGTGATGGGGTTAGTAACACCTTAGATTGAGTTTGAGTGTATATATATGAGCACGTATTTGTTAATTAATATAAAAACTGTTTTATATTGCGTTGATTAGTTTGTCGAGTGGTTTAAAAATTATGGTCGATGCAGGGTGCACACTGTATCGAAAAGTGTTTATAAATTCTTGAACAGAATAATTCGACACAGTATTGTTTTAAAAGCTGGGTAGATGAAATAATTTTACCCAAAATCATATTTTGTTACAAAAGAGTAATTTTCTGGAATTATTATTATATATGGATGTGTCGATGATTATCAGTATAATCAAATAAGATTGAAATGGTTATATTAAACCAAATTGAATTCGTATAAGGATAAGATATACAAATATGACAACATGGGAAACTAAGGTTTTCAATTTACAATGAAAATGAGATATGTGGTTCCAAACGGTTTGGAATAAAAACTAGAAATTTTGATTCTGCAATTTGAAACTTAACTGCAGTTAGTTAAATCAGATTGGGGTTTAAAAGGAGAATTTGAAGCAGGTAGATATTATTGAATGGGTTTAGTTCAGATTAATAAAGTAAAATGTTTTGGAATTATTTTCCAAAAATAATCAAGGATATTTTCTTAAATGGAAAATAAGATAGTATGGGTTGATAACAAATTGAAGATATGGAGTTAAAATATTGGAACCTAACTGGAGATTGGTTAAGTGAATTTCCAAGTACTAATCTGATATTGATTTCGGTATTCAGGGTTGATACTTAGATGATTATTTTCTTACCGGTTTATAGTCAGGAGCTGATGAATGTTTGTATTGTTTGCATTGCTTGCTGTCAAATGTTTTGATAAATAACCAGTGTGTTTTGAATGCCTTATTATTGTTATTGCTTGGGGGTGACACATGTATGTGTGTTGATATAAGTCTATGATGTTATTTATAACTGGAACTTTCCCGTTACTCTTTAATTTCGGGGACGAAATTCTTTTAAGGGGAGTAGAGTTTAATGTCCCGGTTTTTGGCTGGTTTTGCTAGGAAATAAATTATTGATTATATTAAGAGATTGATATAATTAAGTAAAATTAATATAATTATTTGAGAGAATAAAATGATCCTTTTAATAAAATCCTATATGCATATATATATATTTATGGCGTAAGTCCTTAACAAATGAATATATATGTGTATACAAGATATTAGTGTTTTATATTTTTTGTACAATGATTTTTAAACACATGTGAATTAAAAATAAAACAATACTTGAGAAAAATTAATCGAAAATAACTTGTGTAAAATATGAATTTACTTTATAGGGAAGAAATACTTCATTCATTAGGATTTAACCCCTTAATACTTAAGAATATGGCTATACACATGCATTCACACCTCATTCTTTTGCACATGGCCGTGCATATATGGCCTTAACACCACTCACTTCTCAATTTCAATCAAACTACACAGCATATAGAAATGACTAGCTATCACACTACTTTTCTTTTCAATTGAAAACTAGTGCTACACTTACCCTATATTTTCCAGTTGCACATGACTATACATATATATTTTACTTCTAATAGCCTGCAACCATGTAGCTAGAGTAGGCACATGATTTAGTAGTTAAGTTTTATATTTTTCAAGGGAGTGGTACAAAATGCATGTGCTGGTATTAGATTTTAGCATTTCACGTTCTTTTCTAATCAAATATGCACGTCTATAAACATATCTGCTTTCTTTTCAATCACACATGGCTGCCATGCATATTTAATTGAAAACATTAGAACCGGCACATATAAGCACAACTATAAACCATAGATCCATCTTCCAATCAAAACTGTATAGCACCAGCTAGGAAAATGGCTAGTACAACTATTTATGCACACATCTTCACATTGCATAGCCGTGACCTATAGCCTAAGAAGATTAGATGCAAACACACATTTCAACCAAGTAAAGGTAGCCTTTTTAATGCCTATACATGTGCAGGCAAGGAAATTAAAGCACCATCCCTTCCATCAAAGTTGTAGGCATCCAAGACCCTAGGCATATAGGATAGTGACATTTTGAATTTTACTTTGGGACTAAGTACGTGTTTGACAACAGTTTGCACATGGCCATAGCCTGGAAGTATTTATGTAGAGATGACTTAACGATATAGTAGCCTAGACACCCTGTAAAGCTTGTCCAAGCTAAATATATTTTATTATTTGTTCACCCTATAAATACCCTGTATACCCTCTCAACCATCACACACATACAATAATTGGTGGACAAGTATTTGTACTCAAAACAAAAGGAAATGGCTGCAGCTTGGAACTGGAAATCTGAATATAGAAAAACAAAGGATAGGAATCAAAACAATAAAACAGAGGAGATGCTAACTGCGAGTAAACTCTGTGTTTTTCTGTAACACCCCACCCCCGCTAGGGTCACTCACAAAGGTAATGCACTTGTTTTGGTGGAGTATTATCTAGGTAAGCATACACAGAGATATCACAAGACAGAACATAAAATAAGCAGCGGTAGAAATTAAAAACCAAATTTCATTACTTTCAAGAAAAGAGTCAAAACCTCATATATCCAAGGTACAAATTATTCCATTACATCAAGTTCTAGATAAAGAAGCATAAACTTAAAGTTGCAAAAGTAAATTATTCCCCAAACATAGCAGAAGTGCAGCCATAGCATAGCTCAAGACCAAACCGTACATGAGCTGTCAGAAAGCAAGCTAAATCCAAGCTAAGAGATAGTGTTTCCTCCCTGAGAACATGGGGGGAGGGGGGGACGAAAGAAAAAGAGGCGAAAGAAAAAGGGTCAGTCATAAAGACTGGTAAGTCCTAGTGACTTTTAGTATAAAAACTAGTAAAGGTAACAAGACAGGTATAAACTGAAAATAAGGATGATGATAAATCTGGAATGAAAAACTAAGATAACAAGATAAATTAAGTCTAGCATCGCATGTTCAAGGTTCGCTGCACCAACTGTACTAGTGTTCTAACCCATGTCAAATATTAATCATGAAATGATCCCTTAGCCCAATATCATGAAGTGGCCCATTACGGGGTCCTACAGTACGATCTACTAATCGATCGTCTCCCTATAAGTCCTAGCTCGTCAAGTGTCTGTGTCATATGGCCCACTCATGAAATGTAGTCACCTGTGCTAGGTCCACCCTAGGGTGTATCAAGCCCTAGGGTGCCAACCACCGACACGAATCAAGCACACACAGTGTAAACCTACGGGTGCCCAATGCCTGATTTTTCAACTCCGGACTACGTGCACGACCATAGTCCGCCTGAATCTACAATGGCGCACCTACTCAGCCGTCGTTCTGGTCGCTTACAATCAGCCCAGTAATCGTGCCCCACCCTGCCTAGTCCCAGGGTATCGTGATACATCTAAGTGGGTTATTGCTGAAAAGGACCGCGTAACTAGGGTTTCTAATGGGTTAAGTGTTGTCATTCAAATTCGTGACTTAACCCTATCAAAATCATGTATCAAGTTGGTTAAGTGTGTTCTAGCGGTTCATGACTTAACCCTATCAAATCATCGTGTCAAATTGGTTAAGTATATTCAAGTGTTTCATGACTTAACCCTATCATGTGGCATTAATTCATTAATGCACCCCGACCTCTCACATTAGACTAACTATTGTGGTCACTGGATTTGTTGGGCGGTTCCGGGCAGATTTACACCACAACATAGTCTAACCTCGGGTTTTACGTGCGATATGACCAACTACCCACATTGGATCCTATTGTTTGCAGTCACTGGATTTGTCGGGCGGTTCCGAGCAGATTTACACTGCAAACTCAACCCAACCTCGAGTTGGCCATTTTCAAGTTTATCTAAGTGTCATGTCCATGTTCAAGTTTTCATGTCAAAATTCATGTCGAGTTTCATGTTAGGTTTCATGTAAATTTCATGTCAATTTCTTGTCCATATATGGGTTCAAGTTATAATAACGTTCATGTTCAAGTTCAAAGCCAATTCATGTTTTACCTAATCTACTCAAATCGTATTCCCATCGCATGTAAACTCGCATCGATACAAATAAATCTAATTGGGGAATAACATAAAAAGGGACGAGTATAAGGTGGCAAAAGTGATTACTAGCATAGCATGGTATAACTTGAGATAAATGATTAAAACATTACTGGCATATGGAATATCGGCCTCAAACATAGAGATTCTAAATCTAGCAAAATAAGGTACTAGTCAAGATAACAGTTGACATAAGGTGATAGTCATTGTAACAGTTGACATAAGGTGATAGTCATAAACTTGTGACTAATAGCAGATTCAACATTGCTGGCATGATTATATGAGGGGTTTTTCTTTTTAAATTTTCGACATGAATAGGCCCCAAACCCATGTCATAGTAATATACCCAAAAGTCAAGATCCAAGATGAACAAGAATGGATGTAAAACAGTCATCATACACAGGTCCAATTTCAATTTACACATATTCATATTACGTTTACAGTTTAAATCTAAAAGTAACTAGGGCTTACAGATCGTGGTTCGAGAATTAGAAAAAGAATGTCGATGTTGAATCTTTATATGCTTAGTCGAGTCCTAACAGAAGTCCAAATCAGCAATTCTCTTAACGTAGTTTTGACGTAGAAGAATTAGTCTCTTTCTTTAACTTTTCAACCAGAATTAGAGCAGCATAAGGTCAGAGAGAATTTTGTGTAGAGAGACTAATGTTAGGGGCTGTTTATATAGAGTCAGGCCAACGAATGTAGACAGAAATGAGGCCAGAAACATCAAAATGAACTCAGACTCAAAAATGGGTTCTGTCACCAGGTCGACCCCCAGGTCGACTATATGGTCGACCTGGTCCTGGGCAGGTCGACTACATAGTCGACCCCCAGGTCGACATGGTCTTGGGCGGGAAATTTCCCGCCCAGTCCATTCTGGGGTTTGAATTCGAAATTTGAATTCGAATTCTAAGCTGTTTGAACTTGAAAATTTCTGAAAACTTCGAAGGGTCATAACTTGGTCATACGGACTCCGATTTTCGAAAACTCGGACTCGTTTCCAAGCAGAGTTTCGAGACAAACGCAATGGCGTAATCCGTTTCCCTTGATTCTTATTTTAAAAATTAATTCTGCCTTGATTTATGGTTATTACACGTTATAAAAATGCGGGTTGTTAAATTCTCCCCTCCTTAAAGGATTTCGTCCCTGAAATCTCTAAGTTTGAAAGAACATATCCTACCATCAAATCATCCATCTACTCAAAGCATCATCCACAGGCAACCATTGTCCTTAAAAGATTTCTAGTTCTGTATGAACATATGCAGAAAGTGTGTGTATATGTACTTATCTAATGCAAAAGATCAGGCGGTACTGATTCAGTAAACCTCCTTAATGCAAAATATGTTAGTGTAATGAATCCAACATGTATGCAAATTCCTAACATAATTTATAATCTTTACATGAGTGCACAAACATTCATTCATATGCAACATCCAAGTGATAGCATAACAAGTTCCATCCATGTACAGGTATAAGCCCTCATGCATATGCAACATGAAAATGTGACTGAGCCGATCTAGTGTCTAATGTGTGTCATGCATCCACTAGCAATCACTTGCAACGATTTGCAAACATCAACCATAACATGTTTCAATCACATGTTTACATCCATATGGTTCTACCTAAGGTTCTCAAGATAAGATCGAGAAGATAACAAGACAAACGTAGGTAGTAAAAGCATGATACGAAAAGTTTTTCAAGTTTATAGGAAAAAGAGATCGAGAATGTACCCTAAAAAAGAAATGGGTAAAGCGCGCGTATCTTCTCTTCGGTTTCCCAAGTTGCGTCTTCTTGGGCTTCACTCCACTAAACTTTAACTAGCTTGACTTCTCGATTCCTTAGCTTCTTGATCTCCGTTCCTAAGATACGAATCAGAACTCGCCTCAATGTTGCTTCTTTTTCCACTTCTACGCCTTCAAGGATACTTGCCTCAACCACTTCGGTTGATTCATGTAAGCACTTTCGGAGATGCGAGATATGAAAGACATTGTGTACTACGGCCAGCCTCTCGGGTAATTCTACCTTATAGGCCATCCGCCCAATCTTCTCAGTGATAGGGAACGGTCCTACGAATCTTGGTGCTAGTTTTCCAACGGCTCCAAAGCAAACTACATTGCGTAAAGGAGAAACTTTTATAAAGACCATGTCTCCGACTTCGAACTCTTGGTCTGTCCTTCTCTGGTCCACATAAGATTTCTGTCTATCTTGGGCCGTTTTCATCCGTCTTCGTATCAACTCAATCTTCTAAGAAGTGTCCCTTATCATGTCGGGCCCAAGTATAAGTCTGTCTGTCGTCTCCCACCAACAAGTTGGTGACTTGCACGGTCTTCCATACAGGGCTTCGAACGATGCCATTCCTATGCTAGCTTGGTAACTATTATTATATGCAAACTCCACGAGAGGAAGATGGCCTTCCCAAGTACCGCCAAAGTCTAGAATGCATAGTCTCAAAAGATCCTCTAGCACCCTATTTACCCTTTCGGTTTGTCCATCCGTCTGTGGGTGATAGGCCGTGCTTAAACTCAGTCGTGTACCCATTGCTTCTTGCAGACTATTCCAAAACTGGTTAGTGAAAATTGGGTCACGATCACTAACTATACTAGAAGGAACCTCGTGCAACCATACTACCTCTCGAAGGTAAATAGACGCTATCCATGATGCGGTCCTCTTGCTTTTCACCGGAATGAAGTGAGCACTTTTCGTGAGTCTATCAACTATGACCCATATGCTAGTATTTCCTTTCCTTGACCTGGGAAGTCCATCCACGAAATCCATCGAGATACTCTCTCATTTCCATTGCGGAACCTCCAAAGGGTGTAATAGCCCACCGGGCTTCTTTGACTCGGCCTTTACTTATGCACTTTGAAACGTACCCTGCCACGTCCTTTTTCATTCCATCCCAAAAGAATATGCGTTTCATATCTCTGTACATCTTATCCCCTCCGGGATGTATAGTCATCTTCGAGTGGTGCGCCTCTTCGAGAACTTTCCTTACTAAGTCTCCCACTTGTGGGACACATAGCCTTCCATCACGCCTTAGCCATCCCTTGTCATCTATGGCATACCTACCGAGGTGACTTGACGTCTCACCACTAATCAGCTTGTCCATGATTTTGACTATCTGTGGGTCTTCCTTCTGTGAAGTCCCTACATGATCTAGAAGTGTAGGTCTTAACTCAAGAGATGCTAGCGTAGCAGCCAATGACTCAACAGTAGGTGTAAAATCAAAGGTTGCTATAAACTCAAGGCTTTTCCTTTCAACAAACAAGGGGCTCAAAGTCAACCTTTTCCTACTTAGCGCATCTGCCACCACGTTACCCTTGCCAGGGGTATAGGCTATATCGAAGTCATATGATGCCAAGAATTCCATCCACCGTTGTTGTCTTAGATTCAAATCTTTCTGTGAGAAGAGTTACTTAAGTGATTTGTGGTTGGTATACAGCTCGAACCTCTCCCCTATAAGATAATGGCGCCAAGATTTAAGTGCAAAAACGATCGCCGCTAACTCCAAGTCATGTGTGGGATAGTTCTTCTCATGAACTTTAAGTTGTCTACCCCCATAGCATATTACTTTCCCTTCTTGCATTAGGACTGCGCCTAATACCGTGCCACAGGCATCTGTGTACACGGTAAACATCTTACCTCCATCGGGTAATGCCAAAACTGGAGCTATGGTGAGGGCTCTCTTAAGTCTCTGAAAAGCAATCTCACATTCTATGTCCCATGTAAACGCTAGGTTTTTCTTCGTTAACCTAGTAAGAGGGGCTGAAATCTTAGCGAAGTCCTTAATGAAATTCCTATAGTAGCTTGCCAAACCGAGAAAGCTTCTTACCTCAGTTGCGTTCTTAGAGATTTTCCAGTCTTACACCGCAACTACCTTTGCAGGGTCCACGGCTATGCCTTGCTTAGAAACTACATGTCCAAGAAACCGAACTTCCTTCCTCCAAAAATGGCATTTGGAGAACTTAGCCTTTAACTGGTCTGCTCTAAGCGTATCCATGACTTCCTTGAGATGTCTAGCATGCTCTTCTTCATCCTTTGAGAAGATCATAATATCGTCCACGAAAACCACTACAAACTTATTAAGGAACTCCCGAAACACCCTACTCATCAAATCTACAAAATACGTGTGTGCACTTGTTAACCCAAACAGCATGACGAGCCATTCAAAGAACCCATCTGGAGTCCTAAACGCAGTTTTGTCAATGCTATCCTCAGCCACTCTAAGCTGATGGAATCCTGTGGCTAGATCGAGTTGAGAGAAAACAGATGCACCTACAAGCTGGTCAAACAGATCGTCAATTCTTGGCAGTGGGTGCCTATTCTTCTTCGTCAGCTTGTTTAACTCACGATAATCTACGCACAAATGAAGCGAACCATCCGCCTTAGTAGCGAATACCGCCGGAGCACCCCATTCAGAAATGCTTCGTCTTATGAAATTTTTCTCAAGCAACTCCTTAACTTGTTTACTGAGCTCTCTCCTTTCTCGCGGGGCCATGTGCCTAACGGGCAATGAAACTGGATTGGCATTATCAACAAGATAAATTCGGAAGTCTATCTCGCGTTTAGGAGGTAACCCCCTCACCTCATCAATGACAGCTGGATATTCTCGGACCACTCTTACAGATTGCAAATTGTCGATGGACGAGTCAAGAGATTCAAGATAACACAACATGACGGGACCCTTAGGGTTACAAGAAATTTCAAGGGTATTACCAAGGCGAGTCATGAGCCTCACTACCCTTCATTCACAATCAAGAATGGCTCCATAATTGGACAACCAATCCATGCCTAGAATCAATCCGTATCTCATAAATCCGAGAACATAAGCATTACACGTGAATTCTACGCTTAAGATAGAAATTCTCAAATACACACAAATCATAGACAAATGAGCGGAGCCCCCAATTGGATTTGAAACTATAACGGGATCCTCAACTAGACTAGTACTTAGGTGCAGATTTTCAACAATATCAGAAGAAATAAAAGTATGCAATGCGCTAGAGTCAAATAAGGTTCGAACAGGAAAGTCAGAAATGTAAACAAGGCTTTCTATAGAAATATTACTACCTCGGTCAAGAGCTAGAGTGGTGTTGAGAGCATGCAACTGCCCTCCAGAAGGTCCTGCTAGCTGGGCCTGCCCTTGTCCCTGTCCTTGCATCTTAGGGCAATCCTGGCTGATGTGTCCAGTATCTCCACAATGAAAGCATTCACCCAACTTTCTCTTCTTCTTTCTACAGTCCTTGGCTTGATGTCCTGTAATCCCACAAAAGTTACACTTCCTTGTCTCACGTGCCTTGTTATTGTTGTTGTTGTTGCCCTTGTTATTCTTGTTATTCTTGTTGCCTCCCTTCTTGAAGTCAACTTTCTTATTCTGAGTCTCATTAGGCTTAACCTCCTTCTTGCTATTCTTGTCTTCCTCATGAAGTAGAGCCATATCCACCAAGCTCTCAAAGGTCGCCCCCATGGGTATATAGGTTATGGCCAAACTGTGTAGTGGCTCGTTCAAGCCTCGAGCAAATCGTACAGCCTTTTTCTGGGCCGTGTTGACCAAGTCCAAACCGAACCGAGCAAGCTGATTAAACTTATTCACGTACTCCCTAACAGACATGTCCCCTTGCTTGAGTGCGAGGAACCTCTCCATATGAAGGTTCTCTTCTGCTGACGATAAGAATTTAAGCCCAAACCTCTCTCTAAAGTCTGCCCAAGTCTCAATTAGCCTGGTAGCGCTGGTGACTTCCCACCAAAATGCAGCTTCCTCTTTCAACAACCATGCTGCCAACTGAACTTTCCTATGGTCCTCCACATCAAAGATAATAAACAAGTCTTCAGTCTCTTTTAGCCGGTTTCGTGCCTCAACGAAGGTTTCAGTTCGAACGAAGTTCTGGCCGCCCATTGCTTTAAAGTCTTCGCATATCTTGGCAAAGGCGGTACCAGGAGGAGGAGGAACCGCGGCCACTGGGGGAGGAGGAGGAGGGATGTCTGCCGAGCCCACGCCGTTGGCCCTAGCTTCTAAGTACCTTCGGAACCATCCAGGTACGGGTACTCCCTCAGGAATGTTAAGATCAGACATGCTGAAAAACGAAAAGAAAAAGATGCAAATGAGGAAACAAAGGAAAGTGCTAATGGCTTTTGGGGAATAGCTTTTTCTTAAAAATAAAACTTTTCTCGGAAATAAAATGCTTCTTTATAAATGGTTTTGAAAATAGTTTCAGAAGGTTTTTAAAACTTTTGCCCTGTCTGGTAACCTTCTGCTCTGATACCAAATGTAACACCCCACCTCTGCTAGGGTCACTCACAAAGGGAATGCACTAGTTTTGGTGGAGTATTATCTAGGTAAGCATACACAGAGATATCACAAGACAGAACATAAAATAAGCAGTGGTAGAAATTAAAAACAAAATTTCATTACTTTCAAGAAAAGAGTCAAAACCTCATACATCCAAGGTACAAATTATTCCATTACATCAAGTTCTAGATAAAGAAGCATAAACTTAAAGTAGCAAAAGTAAATTATTACCCAAACATAGCAGAAGTGCAGCCATAGCATAGCTCAAGACCAAACCGTACATGAGCTGTCAGAAACAAGCTAAATCCAAGCTAAGAGCTAGTGTTTCCTCCCTGAGAACTTGGGGGGGGGGGGGGAAGAAAAAGAGGCGAAAGAAAAGGGTCAGTCATAAAGACTGGTAAGTCCTAGTGACTTTCAGTATAAAAACTAGTAAAGGTAACAAGACATGTATAAACTGAATATAAGTATAAGGATGATGATAAGTCTGGAATGAAAAACTAAGATAACAAGATAAATCAAGTCCAGCATCGCATGTTCAAGGTTCGCTGCACCAACTGTACTAGTGTTCTAACCCATGTCAAGTATTAATCATGAAATGATCCCTTGACCCAATATCATGAAGTGACCCATTATGGGGTCCTACAGTATGATCTACAAATCGATCGGCTCCCTACAAGTCCTAGCTCGTCAAGTGTCTGTGTCATACGGCCCACTCATGAAATGTAGTCACCTGTGCTAGGTCCACCCTAGGGTGTATCAAGCCCTAGGGTGCCAGCCACCGACACGAATCAAGAACGCACAGTGTAAACCTACGGGTGCCCAATGCCTGCTTTTTCAACTCCGGACTACGTGCACGACCATAGTCCGCCTGAACCTACAATAGCGCACCTACTCAACTGTCGTTCTGGTCGCTTACAATCAGCCCAGTAATCGTGCCCCACCCTGCCTAGTCCCAGGGTATCGTGATACATCTAAGTGGGTTACTGCTGAAAAGGACCGCGTAACTAGGGTTTCTAATGGGTTAAGTGTTGTCATTCAAATTCGTGACTTAACCCTATCAAAATCATGTATCAAGTTGGTTAAGTGTGTTCTAGCGGTTCATGACTTAGCCCTATCAAATCATCGTGTCAAATTGGTTAAGTATATTACAGTGGTTCATGACTTAACCCTATCATGTGACATTAATTCATTAATGCACCCCGACCTCTCACATTAGACTAACTATTGTGGTCACTGGATTTGCTGGGCGGTTCCTAGCAGATTTACACCACAACATAGTTTAACCTCGGGTTTTACATGCGATATGACCAACTACCCACATTGGATCTTATTGTTTGCAGTCACTGGATTTGCAGAGCGGTTCCGGGCAGATTTACACTGCAAACTCAACCCAACCTCGAATTGGCTATTTTCAAGTTTATCTAAGTGTCATGTCCATGTTCAAGTTTTCATGTCAAACTTCATGTCGAGTTTCATGTCAGGTTTCATGTAAATTTCATGTCAAGTTCTTGTCCATATATGGGTTCAAGTTATAATAACGTTCATGTTCAAGTTCAAAGCCAATTCATGTTTTACCTAATCTACCCAAATCGTATTTCCATCGCACGTAAACTCGAATCGATACAAATAAATATAATTGGGGAATAACATAAAAAGGGACGAGTATAAGGTGGCAAAAGTGATTACTAGCATAGCATGGTATAACTTGAGATAAATGATTACAATATTACTAGCATATGGAATATCGGCCTCAAACATAAAGATTCCAAATCTAGCAAAATAAGGTACTAGTCAAGATAACAGTTGACATAAGGTGATAGTCATGGTAACGGTTGACATAAGGTGATAGTCATAAACTTGTGACTAATAGCAGATTCAACACTGCAGACATGATAATATGGGGGGGTTTTTCTTTTTAAATTTATAACATGAATAGGCCCCAAATCAATGTCATAGTAATATACCCAAAAGTTAAGATCCAAGATTAACAAGAATGGATGTAAAACAGTCATCATGCACAGGTCCAATTTCAATTTACACATATTCATATTACGTTTACATTTTAAATCTAAAAGTAACTAGGGCTTATAGATCGTGGTTCGAGAATTAGAAAAAGAAAGTCGATGTTGAATCTTTATATGCTTAGTCGAGTTCTAACAGAAGTCCCCAAATCAGCAATTCTCTTAATGTAGTTTCAACATAGAAGAAGTAGTATCTTTCTTTAACATCTCAACCAGAATTAGAGCAGCATAAGGTCAGAGAGAATTTTGTGTAGAGAGACTAGTTTTAGGGGCTGTTTATATAGGGTCAGGCCAACGAATGTAGACAGAAATGAGGCCAGAAACATCAAAACGAACTCAGACTCAAAAATGGGTTCTGTCACCAGGTCGACCCCCAGGTCGACTCTATGGTCGACCTGGTCCTGGGCAGGTCGACTACATAGTCGACCCCCAGGTCGACCTGGTCCTGGGTGGGAAATTTCCCGCCCAGTCCATTCTGGGGTTTGAATTCGAAATTTGAATTCGAATTCTGAGCTGTTTTGAACTTGAAAATTTCTGAAAACTTCGAAGGGTCATAACTTGGTCATACGGACTCCGATTTTCGAAAACTTGGACTCGTTTCCAAGCAGAGTTTCGAGACGAACGCAATGGCATAACCCATTTCCCTTGATTCTTATTTTATAAATTAATTCTTCCTTGATTTATGGTTATTACACATTATAAAAATACGGGTTGTTACATTTTCCCTTTTGAATCATTTATTAGTGAATATATGTTAATGTTAGTCCATATATAGATGTATATATGGATATTTTGTTTGGTTAATTAAATCGGCATACTGGACTAAAGCATTAAAAACATGGAAACAGGTAAAAACATGATATAGTGGGTTCTTTAGTGAGTAAAACTTCCCCATCTTCCATCTATTACTGGTGGTTATGTACAATTTTATATACAATACTCATATGTTTCTGAATGTGTGATTTAACGATGGTAAACTCTGGAAAACCAATTTAGCAAAGACATTGAATATAACGTGTATGAGCTTTGCAGATTTTATTGTAGACAAGATAAAATTTCGACAATCAAATTATCAATGTTAACCTTGACATTTAGCCACGTTGATATTTATATTTAGATATAACAGAACAGATGAGAGTGGGTATACTGGGAGAGGTTAACTGTTATAATGCAATTGGTGCATACGTACTGTACATCTATAGGAAGTAGGAATTTTCATGTAAATTAAGGGAAACAAAGAAAGATAGACATCGATCTAACATTTATGTGATAACCAGTAATACTAATCAGGAAAGGCTGGACTAGATGATCTTGGAAAAAGAAGAAAGGTAAGAATAACAAAAATAATAAGATGATGTGCATGGCCTTTGAGTTAGTGAACAGTGCATACCCTTATATCGTGTATAGAGGTGCACATATGAGCTGATGTGTGTGTGGGTATAAGCTGTCGTATACGTGTATAGGGGCATTAGGTTTGCATGTTCGAGTGAGAATTGATGATGGGAGTAAGGGTAGACCTTAAGGGAAGTTGCGTGTTTTGTTCGGTATGAAGCAGCGGATTGGTTCTCAAGAGCACGATGTAAATGGAACATTGTAAATATACCAGTTTACATTGAACATTGGGTAGATTTCAGGTTGCATAGAGATTTTTGTGTCTCCTTCATGGTTTATATTGATCTGCCTACGCTGATGCTTCCAGTATGGTTTTGCCTTAGGACAAAATTCTTGTTGGTATTTTTAGTACTGCGTTTCTAATGGTAGATGGTGTTAAATACTGGATTTAGAAAAACAATATCTTCTTTGCGTCTATACATGATTATTTTTAATAGCATTGAAGTAGTTCCTAAAGCATGAATGATGGAATGGGAGGAATAGCGAAAAAGAATTTAATTAAAAGCCAAACGTAAAGAATAATAAGGGAAGGAACAGAACGAGAAAAGAAAGGAAGAATGGGTTGGCAACCTTGTTGCCTAGGAGTTGCGTGAGTGTTGTTGGTGGCGCAGTTGCACACTATGCACGTTATGAACTAGTAGCTGAAACAAGAGATGATGGGCAGAGAGATAGTTGCATCGGTTTATGCGGGTTGATAGAAAGTGGGAGACATTGGTAGCCTTGTGCATAGAATTCACGCACAGCGAATAACAGGAAAAAGGTAAGAAGAATAAAGGAAAAATGGGAAAAGAAACTTGTGCAGGCGTTATAGTGTTGGCGCATGGGTTAGTTTTAACGTGTTTGTTTTTTTAGGCCAGTTTTAATTAAAAAATGAACAAAAAAAGGTAATGTAACCTGCAGGATAGGAGTGAAGTTGGATGGGCACTTTGAGTTGGCATTGCGTTGCCTGGGGATGTAATGGGACTCAGGGTGGGGTTTTATTTGATGTATGGTGTTCTTTTGTTGTGAGATTACTTTGGGCCTGGGCTTGGCCCATTATAAAAAAAATAAAAATAAATAATTACATAGAAAAGAAAAGGTATTTAAAGTAAAATTCTTATACATTTATATGTTGACAGGTCTGCATATATAAAAGCTAGAACAAAAAGGATACGTTTAGTAGCTTTGGCTCGTGTGTGTACAATTGAGTCGACGGATAGAGAGTGTAAATAATTAGACATAACCATCGGATTCTTAAACAATTCGAAATAAAATAAATTAACGTATTAAGAAATTAAGTGGTTATAATATTAAATATCAAGTAAATTTAATTGAATGTGAATTTAGTCGGTAAACTAAATTAACGCGTATACTACTGAACAATAATGATATGTAAATATTGTTAATACTGAATTGATTGTTAGATTAAGTGATTGATTAATTAATATGTGTTTAATTACGTTAACCGTAATTATATATTTTATTTCAACATTTGCTATTACAAATGAACACCATTCCACAATATATTTGATTGACTGAATTGTTTGAACACCCTATTAACAGAAATAAACACCGCTCTGCTATTATATCAGTTTGACATATTTCATTGGTTAATATATGTTGTTGGAATATTATATTATCGGTTGAAAGTACTGAATTGTATTTACATAACTGTTTGTGCTAATTGGGTTAACGCGTTGAATGTTGTGTGAACTGTTATATACCGTTGGAGCAGCTAAGCCATTTTCTGTAAAGTCACTCAGAAATGAACTCGAGTTTTGATAATTGGATATAAATTATTTTAAGAAGACGATTAAATTTATTTAATTATTATATTATTAATTTAAAAAGGGAAAATCTATTGTAATTAGTTAATCAGTTGTTTGTTGCAAACCAACTGTTTTAAAAGGGAGAATTAATTATCAAATCAATTTGTTCCAATTAAATTTGTAGAAATGGTTCTGATAAATGATTTTTTTTTAAAACTTAATAATGTTTTATAAAAGCTAATTAATGTTTGATATATGTTTTTATAAGCAAATGGTGCAGATAAATAAAAAGTTAAATTTGAATAAAGTATCTAAGATAATTAAGTTTCTAAGATAATATAATTATCAAAAGAAAAGGAAATCAAGTCGATTTGAATTAAATTCCTGACTTAATATTTAACTTGATCAATGGTTCAAAAACAACAACGTTGTTTTGAAGTGACTTAGGATTTGAAAATTAATTGGATTTACAAATACTGGTTTGTCAAATATTTTGGATATCGAACTTCTACGAATCTTGACGATGTGATTGGTTTCGACTCAAGGTCTGAGAGGTGATTAAAATACCCCAACTTGAACAATTTCACTATTATCCGATAGATCATATTAGTTTGTGTTCAAAATGGGTGCTGGAGTTGAATATCGTTTCAGTTATGAAACAGTAATTCGAGAGTGAGATTTTCACGTAAGGTGAATAATAAGAGTTTTGTTGTTAAACTTATAATTATGTTTTCAAATAAATATATGACCGGAATTTAAATAATCAAGGATGATTTAAATAAGGCTTAGCAGATCCAATGGAAATAAATCTGTTTATTTTATTTTATATTTGATAGTTAAATCACCGACTATCAAATCTAGACCATTATTATCGTTATCGTTTCGATGAGTCTGAAATCTAAATTCCACTTCGATACGATATATACATTGCAAGTCAGAGATTATTGAAGACCAACGAAGACAAAGTTATGCAAGGGTTGTTCTGTCGATCCTAGGTAGAAATTGCCTAAGATTGCCTTCGGTTTGTCTAGTCCTAGGACAACTAGCATAGACGAATGCCTGACAGAGTACGCCTAACAGATCATAAGATTGATCTCTTTAGGCTATGTTTGGTGGTGGAGAAATTCGTTTCTCTTAGATTTATACCCTTAGTATTGGGGAAGTCAATTGGTGATATTTACGGGTTTGACAATGTGGCATTCAAAGTGAATGAAGACGTGTTTTATCCAAAGGTTAGTTCAGCCTCAAGCCTCATAACAGGGAAATGACAAAAATCGGGCAGGCAACATGGCTATGTGGGTCGCTCCCATTTGGGTATATTGTCACCTATCTAGAGAAATTGTAATTGCTTCTTTGTTCTATTCGATGCTGTCTCTTTTGGGAAACGCTGGGTAGCTCCAACCGTTAGTGACAATATATTCGATACACTCAAGCGAAATAAGCGGTCGGTCAAGTGTGGGCCGGGATGTAAGACATTCTTGTTGAACCCAATGTATTCCCTTCTAGAGATACACTATCAACAGGTGGTTCCATACCTTATCATAGTCGGAATCCAATCTCCAATAAGCGTCTGCGGTTTTGATTGTATACTATATATGTAGAGCGTGATATGCAAGCGTTCTGCTAGATGATTATTTATTTATGGATTGATAGACATTATTATAATATCAGACGAGGTTTAATATAAAGATTTTTTGGGTTATCGTAAGGTAAAAACCATCCATGTTTATGTGTGGTTCGGTCTTACGATTATCTTTTCGTTCAAACTGTTTTGAAAGTTAAACCAAGTTATTTCTGGATTTTCATAAAGGAAAACTCGTTCCGTTTTTACGGCGTGGTCTTATGAGATTTCCTGTACTAATCAAGCTGTTTTAAAAGTTGTTTACTCACACCAATCCAATGACTGACCTAGAGTTTATTTTTCTATGTTTTCCCTAAACTCTTGGGTTCCCAAATTTGTACGGGCAGTCAAGTAGTTAGGATTTTGCAGATTTCTTAGAGGAGCTTGGAGCAGGAGGCTTCAACGTTAGATATATAGAGTTTATTTCCGCTGTACAGTGTATATGTTATACGTTGATGATGTATGTATGTTCAAATCCAGTTTGTATGTCAAAAGTGATTATATATCTATTATAGTTTATTCGTTCCGCTGTGAGGTTCGTTTACTCTGATTCTGTTGTTGTATGTTCTTCTTTTCTTCTATTCTAAAATTTATATCTTATATTTCCTCATCCTTTAATTTCTTTCTTCGACATATGGATTTTAGTATTTTTTTGGGTTGAACTTGTGATGTATTTAGTCTACTCAAAGGGTACCGAAATCTGGGTCGTCACATTATCTCAATGCGGAAAGGTGCTAAAGGCAAATGGGGTACGAACTAATAACCTTCGAGTATAGTCCTCTTCCTAGATTCTAAAAGGCTAAGTGACTAGGGTTGAAGAGCCCATATAGGAATAGGTCTTTCAGTTTAAGGGTCTTAAATGGCAGGTGTGTATGGGCCGACCCAAACCTAGAAATTAAAATGTATGATATGGCTACCTATCCTATGGGAAATAATAAGAGTGACTTAGGAGATTATCTAATAAGGTCAGCTAGAAGGTATAACGAATGACAAAATACCATCTCTCACCTTATGTGGAGAAGGGTATATGCATGAATGACAGAAGTCTTAACTAGTAGGGCCCGTAGCTAGTGCCCTCTAGTTTATGTTAGCATTAAGTAAATTATCGAGAAATAATAACTAACCAACCGGTCCGCCCAGGTTCATAAGCGATTAGGAATAATCCACCCTATCCATCGTTGAGAGTGAGGCAATAAATGAAGAAAGATGAGCGAATGAAAGTATACGGATATTGAAACACCTTAATTAGGGGGTCAAATCTCGATATAGTTAAATAGTTAAGCTCTAATATAAAGGCTTCACAAAAATATGTGTAAATGTCCTATCTCGGTAATATAATTTGGGAATACTACTTTGGGAAAGTAGTAGGGTCATGTGTAAACATTAACAAGGTTGGTATAGAATCACTAACCTTGTTAGGCATATAGCTTGGGTTGAACCAAACATAATATATATGTATTATAGTCTGTGTTGTACATTTCTTAGTCACCAGAACTTGTTGTTCTGACCCCCTTCTTCATTACAACTTCCTAAGTTTCCTAGAGATGGTCGAGTTCTCACAGAAGATTAAGTTTGGCTTTTGGTTCTCATTCTTTCTCATGCCCGGTATTGGCAAATTGACTTGCTTTGAAAAAGGTAGATACTTGAGTTAATACTAGTTTACCCTATTTTGTTTCCATTGTGAGTTATTTTATTGTACTTTGATTATATTCATGCACATTTATTGCAGGTACCAGATATACATGCTCCATGCTTGGATGTGCTCAAGTTTTGATTTTTTCAAAATTTGGGTGCAGAAAAGTGTGGAGTGATACATTTGGTACTAGAGCTTAGATTTAATGATAAGAGGAATTAGTTAAGTTAGGAATCGCGATAGAACGTAATTTGATTTTCTTTTTTGTTTTTCTTCGTCTTATTTACTCGGCTATAATTTATTTCGACGATGAATTATGCATGGGCCTAAGTATTTAAAACGGGCTTTGAGCGACTAAGAGTTGAAATATGTTGAGTTCAGGTTTCTAGCCGATTCTGTCTTACCCCACGTACGTTTGTAATCTCATCGTGAAGAGCATGAGACAACATTTGGTGGATTCCATTGATTCAAGATTTGGAAATTGGAATAATATATGTTAATATAAAATCCTAGTTACAACCGAGATAGTCATAAATTCCTGGTATGGTTTCGTCGGTAGTTCCAGTTAAGACCATTACTAGATCCAAAATGGAAAAAACTCATGTTAATATGTCGTATCCATTTCGGAAATATAATTACGAGGTTTATCCATTTGTTACTTCGCTAGAATTCTGAATCTAGCTTCGTAGAGAAATTCAATTGAGTTCTTGGTCTTGTACTCGAGGAAATTTATTTTCTTAAAACTATTTGAAAAATAAAATAAAAATGGATTTCAACGGTTTTGAAATACGGTTTTGGAAAGTAGTTTATGAAGATATGGCGTTAAATTTTAATCTATTAGTGTTTCAAAATTTTAGAGTTATGGTGTAATTTTAATTAATATAGTCTGACTGGTAGGAAAGATGGAATTAGGAAGGACAAAGAATATGCCACTAAACATAAAAACAATAAATATCTATTCCTTCTGATTTTTAGTATCCATTTTCCTATATATTGAATAATTTATTGAAATTACCAAAATTTACTCTTAAGATTCTAATGCTCTAACATTTTTGGACATGAAATGGTTTTTCTTGTTTGAAATATAAATCTAGAATTTAAATAGTAATAATAAAATGGATTTATAAATATGAAACTGTTAGCTTATAGATAAATTTCTATTTTTGGAAAAAAATTAAATTTCTCTTCGTAAAGGCCATGGAAAATCCTTCATCTAGGTTTTTAGGGTATTTGATTTCATGAATCGTCTGGTTGTTGTCAGCTAGGTAAGGGGAAAATACGTTTGAATTCATATTACGGATTTCTAGCTGAATTATTTTTGGAATTTGTTCGTTCTTTATGTGGCCGCAGCATCATTGTTGAGACTATAAATCCTGGGAGTTGGTTCGGAGTTTAACTACGATCTTTAATAATTATTTTTTGGATCACGTTGAATCTTAAAAGATGACACGGAACGATTAATTTTAATCCGACCGATTAAGGTCAAGGTTCAATCTTTATCCAAAGCCAATAAATAGCTGACCGTTTAGTGTTATTCAAGAATGGGCAACTAGTTAATGAGCTTTGGTACAACTTGGACCTAGGACTCAACCATAAAAGTTGCATCCAAATTACCTCCATAACTTTGTCTTTCATCCTCTCTTCCTCATCTAACCGAACCATATCTCTATCCTTCCTCTCTTTCTTTGTTGCCAACTCGTCTCCTCTTTTTCGCGTCTGTTTGCACATTAAATCTTGCCTCACTAATATCCAAGATCTGATTTCTTCTCTCCGACGATTTCTTGACCTACAATACCTAATTGAACTATCTGATCTTACTCATACCATTTAAGTCTGACCCTTAGGGAGAGATCATTTGGTTGGTTTGGGATGAGCAAAATGGTCTCACCTCTATAGGGCTAAGAAAACTTGTTGTGGAAGTTGGACTTGCACTAGTCCATTGTTCGAGATCTTAGAATAGGGTTGTTGTTTGTGCTGCATCCGCCTTTGCTATACCTTGTTAGAATAGGTTCTTTAAAAGGCGATCATCGTTTCAGAGATTAAGATTAAACTATTTTTGGATACTTTTTCTAAGGAGGATCTCGGTGAGAGTTTTAGAGGCACCCGTGTTCTATACGGAATTGTATAGTCTTTTGTTTGACCGGCTTAGGAGATTTTGCAGCAAATCTTTTTTTTTGTTGATGTCGGTTTTTTGTTTGGGAATCTATATTCGAACTGCCTATGTAGACGTTTGACCCATTTAGCACATTGTTCTATAAATGGGAAGTTATGACTGGATTTGTCTCATGATGCGGAAATTAATCCTTTGTTTGATCAGTGGCGTAACCATCATTTAGTGCCGCATCATATTCGGTTCATCTTGTTGTTCTTGTGTGTTATCTCATAGAGTTACTCTTTGTAAATTCACCTGTACATTTTGTCTTTTGACAATATTTGGTGGGTTTCCATGAGAAGCAGTTTTGTGGTAGGTTTCTTTTCTCATCATAAATTCTCTTTTGGAAGAGGTGGTGAGGTGGGAACCACCAACAACACCAGTAGTGTTTGAAACAAAAGATTGAACATTTTTCTACCATGTTATGATTAATCAAAGATCATAAAAATTGGTTTGAACTCCAACCTCGGAGCAAGATATCTCGTTGTTTATATCCATTGTTTTCGGAGTTTTGGTGTTGTCTTGTTGTTATCCCTTTCCAGCATCGAGTTCTTGGTTGTGGTGATTCATGCTTGTAACTATTAGTGTTGTTTAAATTGCATGACGTACGTTAATGAGATTTCTATGTTTGGATATGTTTATGTCATTCACGTGTGCCTGTTTGAATGAAATCTCATTTTCGTATCTAAACTAACTGTTGTCCTAGAGCTGGAAAGAATAAAATTCTATGTTGGATAAATTTTAGAAAAGGACCGGTTTTGCCTTGTTTTCGTCATGGGTATATAAATAAATAATTCACCGTTCCTTGTTTAAGCTAAAATTTATTTTGGTCTTTTTGTGTGTGATTTAAGTTTTCGCATTTTTGGCGTCAGTGACTTCATTTTTCGCCAACATGTGACTTGAATCGTTTAAATTCCTGCAAAAAACGTTTTTGAAGTTTTTGGAAAATGTTGTTTGAAAAAATAAACATTCTATCATTTTCATATTTTAAAGGAAAGTGAAATAGATTTGGAAGGAAATTCAGAATAAACATGATAAGTCTTTAAGCAAAAAAATTATTTTTGTGAAAAAAATTGATTTCTGGTCACATGAACGGTGTAAGGAAGATTTTTGGATGCTTTGTGTGTGTGCAATAGGACCGATGATACGATAAAAACATTAACGATAACAAGGAAAAGGCTGTTTTAGCCTTGACAACGCTTTTTCCATACCTTGTCAACGATGCGCACGAGATATTAATTTACTCGTTTTACGTTTTAGAGCTTATTTAAGCCTCCTTTACAGTCTACAGATGAAAATTCTTAGAGTATTTTGGGTGACTTAGATGAAAATTCCACTATAGGACGGGAAATGGAATATTTGGAAGCGGAGGAAATGTTAAAAATTATTCGCCTTAATTTCCTTTTTCCGGTTTAGGAGAAGTTAAATAGGAAACGATTAGATTACGTACGTTTTGGATGGTAGGTCTAGATGCAAAATTCGTTGCTTTACACTTATATTCGTAGTTGTGTGAGGATTATGGATGAAAAAGAATTTTCAAAATTTGTATTTATATAGAACTGTCAGTATATTTAGGATGTTATGCATCAAGTTTAAAAAATATTTTAAAATTTTAATGCAAACATATTGGAGGATGCGATTAGAATATTCTTGCATGCATATTTTATGGTTGAAATTGCATTATGTACGCCATGCACATATATTCATGGTTGCGAAGTATATGTACACAAAAATTTTATGTAGCATAGGACTATATGCGTCAGAATTTCGGAACAAAATTCCATTTAAGGAAGGAAGAATGTAACAACCCGAAATTTTGGCGATATAAATTAATTATTAGAACTTGAAAAATACGAATTTTTGCAAACAATGGAGTTTGACCACGAGAATTTTGTCCTTGTGTTCGTCTCGAAATTCTGGTCAATTTTCATATTTGGATTTTCGCGAATGGAGTCCCTATGAAAAGATACGGACGAAATACGAAAATAGACGAAAAATAAATAAACCATAATTTTATTCCCTAATTTAACAAAGCTGGCCTAGGTAATCTAGTGCCCAGGCGGTCAACCATAGTGATCGACCGGGGGTTGACCGCCCAGGTCGACCTATTAGGCGTCAGATCGCCCAGTGGAGGCTAGGTTTTGAAGGATTAGGTTAACTTTTTATATGTAACGAATGGACAAATATAACTTAAAAATAATCTGACGATTCTAGGCCATTTTCACCCTTATAAATAACCGGGTAGAGCCTCATTCTTTTCCGATCAAATTTATAAAGGCAGCAAAGCTGTACCATTTTTCTTCCTCTTCTAACCTAATTTCTAAAGTAAAAATATGTTCATACATATCAAATCAAATCAAATTCATATGCAATTGGGAGGATTATTAGATTAAATGTAAGAGGATGCTCAATTATAGATTCTTCGCTCTCTTCCCTTTTTCTTGCATTGCTACAGATTTAGAATTTTTCCCTTTCTAGATAAACTGTAGACTTATAAGAATTTGGGGACTGTAGGCCTAAATGGTTCAAAACTTAGAATTTGGAGGCTATAAGGAGTGGGAAATTTACTAATACAGTTATAATGACTTATCTATTTCATTTGAATTAAATATATGCGCTATGTCTATCAGATCTGTTCATTTAAATATTTTGGATTTATTAGTAACCATCAGATCTGATTATGAATATGGTCAAAATTTGTAAATGATAAGTTGTGATTATGTATAACATGAATTATAGGATTCTTAAATATTTTCCCCACATATTCTTGCAGTTACATCATGGAATATGTTGTACATGTTACATAGCACAATGGATGTGGAAATCGGTCCCATTAAACATAAATTAGCCATTGTAACATTCCAAATCTTTAGTTCTGTGTTGAAATATGAAATATGTGAATTTGGGTAAAAAGATGAAAATTGTGAATTATGTGTTTGTAAGAATAAAAGAAACATTCATGTTTATTCAATATTGGTTTCCTAAGCATTGTAAAACATGTTATTTTCCTCCTTTTGAATAAAGAGGCATTATTTTGAAATCACAAGAGGTATGATAAAACGGATTAAAAAGGGAAAAGTGGTGCAAAGGTACATATAAATATAAATACATATATTTGTTTGTAATTTGCATCGACTATTCAAAAACATGTACTTACATATATTTCTTGTGATTTGAAAATATGTCAATTCCACAAAATAGGCATTATTTACAATAATTATGGCTAACGGTCCTTTGTGAGACTTAAAACCTTTTGGCAAGTTTGAATATAAAAAGGAAGTGTTTGGTAAATTGATTAGACCAAATCACTAATTTAAAAAGAAGAATAAAAATAAAAATAACTACGTTGACCGCAAGAAAATATAAAAATAAATATATGCATGTTATCCGTCCAAATCAGCGTAAAACTGTAAAATATACATTGTATGGAATGTTTGAATTTTGGATAAGGTTCAATTATGGAATTATGTGTAAATATAATCCATTTTGAATTAATATATTTGCGGTGACCATTTGTAGCAATCAATATAATTAATTGCCGTAAATGAGAATTCAAATCAATAAATAACCATTGTAACCAATATTGATTGGAGAAAAATAAATGTGATAGGAAAATGGTTACAATTCCTAAAATCAATTAGGATAAATGTTGTAAACCCCAATTAGGAAAGTTTAATTATAACCGCATTTAGACACGAGGTTAAGCTCAAATTGTGGTGTAAGCCTGCCCGGAACCGACCGGCAAATCCAGCAATAACTTGTAGTTAGCTTAGTGTGAGAGGTCTAATGCATAAATAATATCATATTAAGACACGACGTTAAGTTTACTTTTGGTAGAAGTCTGCTCGGAACCGACCGACAAATCTAGCATCCACAGGTAGTCAACTTAATTTGAGAGGCCTGGTACGTAAATACGTAAATATGTGTGTGTGTATATTGTAACGTCCCACTTTTCCATACAATTTAAGCCGACATTTAAATACCACAGTCAACCCAAATTATACAGAAAAACAGAAAGTTAAGAGAGAAATTTAGAGGCAGAGAAAAGAAAGAAAGAAATATTAGAATAAAGGCATAAGAAGAAGAACCAACAGTACATAGAGTCCCACATCGAAGCGGAATAAAATATAAAACAGAAACAAACTTTTATAAAGAAGCTGAATAAATATACTTACATACATCAAAGTACAGCAGAAAAATATGGATAATTATAATATCCTATCCTCATGTATAACACATAGCGGAATATATATATATATATATATATATATATATATATATATATATATATCATATGTCTGGGCTCCTCTAGCTCGTCTCTGAACATAACAGCATCCGATAACCAGAATCTGTAGAACTCGGTCTGACCCGAGCATTACAAATGCCACGGATCGGTCTAGCGAACCAGCATGAGAAAAACTCACTAAGTTTAAATGACATCTATATTGCTTGACTTTAGAAAATCCCTTTGAATGAAAAGGATAATAGTACGACCAACCCGCACATAAACACGGAGGATTTTTACCTTACTATAACCCAAAACATTTTTGATTTGAAATCCTGTGATATTATGATAATGTCTGTATCAAATAAATAACCAAGTAGTAGAACACTTGCATCTCACGCTCTACATACATTGTATATAATCAAAAACCACAGGGTTCTAATTGGAGATTGGATTCCAACTATGACAAGGTATGGGATCACCTTTCGATCAATGTACTCTAGAGGGGATACACTGGGGTTTAGTAAGAATGTCTTGCAACCCGCCACACATGACCGCCCACTCATTTAGCTTGAGTGTAGAGAATGTATTATTACCAGATGGTTTTAAGGGCCCACCGTCCATCCGCGGAGATACAGAATCGAAAGAAGAACAAATAAGGAATTTCTCTTGATGGTGATAATACACCCTCTTGGGTATGACCCACCTAGCCATGCTACCCGCCCGATTTTTATCATTTCCCGGATAACGAGGCTTGAGGATACATTTTGCTTTTTAGAACAGCACATCACTTTGAATGCCACATCGTCAAATCGATCAGATTCACTGATTGACATCCACAAAAATAATCTACATGATAAGCTAAGAGAAGATATCTTCTCCTCCACCAATCCGAATACGTTTGAAGAAATCAACGTATGTGACCGTCGGGGAGCACTCTGTCAGTCATTCGTCCATACAAGTCATCCAGGAACAGGGTGAACTGAAGGTACCCTCCTACCGCATCCGCGGAATCACCCAACAAATCAGTAGCGAGAAGTCCTTGCAATCTGCAGATACAACCACGACAGAATCACAGTATATCTCTGTTTAAAAATATTTTTTCTTTATAAATCATTTTAAAACCGGGGGAAGTTTACCAAATATTTTAAGTAATATGAAGATTCACAGTCTTCAGTTGCTCCATCTTGAACAACATCTGATATCTTCCACATTTACGTAATTGTTAGTCAGAATGCTTTTCAAATATAAATTCGATTTCGGTCTTTCCATACCAACAATCATATAGGTCAGATTTTGATAGTCGGTTATTTAAATATCAGATTATTATCCCTAAAAATATAATGGATTCACTGGTTTAGTTCATAGCATCACTTGGCCTCTTTAAATTACCGTTTGTAAATCAAAGCTTCTAAATCTTCAAATATATGGAATACAACTTTTTACTTCTTATTATAAAATAAGAATATTCTCAAAATATTAAATTTAACTAATAAATTTGAAATTAAATGGTTATAATTATCCTTGATAATAGATTTGTTTCCCTCGTCTACCCTCGTTACCAAACTAGTATTATTCTTTGAGTAATCATGAAGTCATCCAAGTTGGGGTATTTTATTAACCTCTTAGACCTTGGTTTGAGCATATTCTTAACTTTAGAATAAGCACTAGTTTGTTAACAAGACCTCTGCCTTCAATAAATATCATGGAAATTCCATATGCTTTTCAATTTAAATTGGGTTTTCAAGTTCATGCTCTTCCTTTCGGAAACTTTATTTAAATGTCAACATGTTTTTTTAATTTAAAACCATATCTATTTTCTTTCTAAAATATTTTTTCTTCATTTTTACACGAGCCTTGATAGAATCCCTTATGAGTTTAATTCAAACTTATTTTAGTTTCGTCTCAACACAGCTTCCTTTTGTATTTTAATTACTCGAATTTAAATCGAATATCAAACTTAACTTGCATCCCCGATTCAATCCATTTAGGTTCTTATCTCAACTTCATTTCATACATATCACTTTTAAAACTTTTAAATTCCATTTAGCCTTCCTTAATTTTATTCTCGAATTATAAAACAACATTGATCCATTTCCAAGCTTGGCATTATACTTTTCTTATTTAAAATCATTTTATAATTACTTATAAAATTTGATAATAAATAATAAAGATTTATTTTCCCTTCGTAACACTTTTATTTAAAATAATTCATATAAATAGATTTAAAAATCTATTTCCAGTTATAAACTAAATTCTATAACTTTACTTAGTTGATCTACGTGACGGTAGATCATATTTATAAAACGATCCATTCTTTGGCCATCCGCAACCATTTACTCAAGTGATACTATCCATTTGTTTTTTTTTCACAACAACAAACCATCAACAATCAGTTCAATCATTCAACGTTTCATAATAGTAAACAATATATTTGAGGAATGCGGTTGGATCCCACCAACCTGTCCTTCCCTACATCAAATGGGTTACATCAATTTCAATACAACAATATATTTGTTCATCACGATAAATGGAAATAAATAGTATAAACAATCAATAATACATCAAATCAAACATCCCATTTATTTATTTAACACGTTTATATTATTATATACATAATCAACAAGGTAAGTTACCTCGTTTGGAAAATAATCCTTAAAATAACAATTCATTTCAATTAAAGTAAACAAACGTTTAATTTAATCAATGAATATTGTAAAAATATTCAGTATCCATGCAAACAATCATCAAATCATCAATCATTAGCGAACATTGCACACAAATTTAAAACCCGGCTAATAAAAAATATAAGCGGGATAACTGAGTGAGTTGAACTCACCTTGGGTTTTCACTCGTCGTCAAAATGGTTTGTTTTAATTAAATTAAACAAGTGCTTAATTTAATTAAAACTTCCGATTGTGCTCCACTCTGTCCAAACCAACTCCAAAATGTCATGCTCACTGATATGTTTTCGATAGCCCGCTTCGCTTCATCCTAGCTTGGTTTTGTGCTTCCTTTTTTGTGGTTTCGCCATCTCAGTCTCGGCCAACATGCCTTCGGCCATTTCCCATTTTTTTACTTTCAGTGTCGAATTGTATGCTTTCGGGGCCAACTCCTGATTAATCGCTTTCGGTACTAAAACCACTTTGTCGCCATCTTATGGATTGGTACCAAGCTTTCCTCTTTATGTCAGTACCGATAGCACACACTTTGAATCATTTAACTTTCTGCTATCGAATCGGCTGCTTTGGCAGTTTGGTATCAGTCATGTGCTTCTGAATCACTCTCTCTGGTTGGTTGTGCTCTGATCCCCCTTCACCATAATCCAGTTTTGGTGTCGAAATTTAGTAGTAATAATAGATATCATTACTCCCTATATGATATATGTTAGTTTCAGAAATTGATGTTGAATATATGTTGATATGATTTCTATTTAGAGTGTTACATTTGATATTAATTGGTTTGGGGTTTGTCGAGAATGGTGTCTTCAATAACACTGTTCTTAAACCCATTTAAAAATGAAGTTTTTGGAACAAATTTTTTAATTAAGATTAAAGAAGTCTTCCGAAGTGAAATTTTTGAAATAATAAATTTAATTGGAATTGAATGGAAAATTGATTTTGGGTTTATCAGGAACAATGTTTGAAATAACATTTGTTCTTTAACCTATTTAAAGGAAAGTTGATTTCTTAAGTTTGATTTGTAATAAATCTTTCAACAAAGGTTTGTATGGATAAAAAGGAGATTAAAACTATGTTAAAGATTTAACAGATCATTCAAAAAAGATTTAAAAGAATGATATAAAGATTAAAACTAAGTTAGAGTTTTAATGAATCTTTAGTTAAATTTTAAATGAATGAAGGTAATTAAACTTACCGAAACATGAGGGGTGTCAAATATGGAATACCACCAGTTTTGCTCCATGGGATGAATAAGATGGGAATGAAATAACGATATAAGAGATTACCTTTTCTTAAGGCTCGATAATCCCAATAAGGCTTATAAACCTTGATTTGAGTTAAGTTTGTGAAAAGAGATTATATAATCTTTTGAAATGATTTCCAAGGAAAGATTAAAAAAAGAAGTCTAAAGGATGTAAATATTTGAAAAGATTTATGGGAGTAATTTCCAGTGGAAAAAATGATTTGGTTGAAATGAATATTCCGAAATGGAATTAGACTTATGGCATGTTTATATATCACTTGATTTTAAAGATGTGATAGTTATTTTGGAAAGACCGTGTTGCAAGCCATTCTGAATAACTAATATGACGAGTATTGAAGATACTTGAAGATGGCGGTTGAATACCGGAGAACTTCACATCATTTGGACTATTGTTAATGTCTCAATTGAGGTGTAAAACCTAAGACGAGGTTATAAATGGTGGTCGTCCAGACGTACTTAGGGATCGATTGGACATGCAAGGGCCTCTCTTCTGTATTTGATGAATAAGGTATCTTCGGTTTTGTTCAGACCCAGAACGGACTTGTAAATGGATGTGTGTCTAATGTTGTATTTCATAACATAACCAATTAGCTGTTACTGATGATATATCTGTGGTGGCAAAGAATTTAGTCTCTTAGTTTAACACCCTTCTTTGAGACGTATGAGATCAAAGGTTATATTACAAATAAAAACTAATCATATGTGTAAACTGACAATGTGGCATGTTGATTGTTGGGAGATAGATAAAAGCTTCTTATAGAAAAGTAGAGCTATTGTGTATGATGATCAAAGCAAGGTTAATAAATGTAGCTTTGTGTAACAAGTCTTCAACAAGCCTCAGAACCCGTGAATGACTGAAGCTGGATAATAAATGGCATGTTAAAATCGGTTGAGTTCGAATGCCAGCTTAATTCGCAGGGTTGTGAAAGCCTACAGCGATAGATGTTTCCTGAGGGAACCAAGTGTAACCATTGTGTTGCTCTGCGATCTAGGTCAAGGGTGGCGAAATCTGCAAATTGAGGAGGGTTAAAGGTACAGAAATTAGCCTACAACGGCAGATGATTTCTGGAGGAACCAGACGTAATCATTGTGTATCTACGGTCCATATTTGAAGGGATAACCTATGGGAGATTCCTAGACACCCTTATAAAGGTGTTGATTAAGGGTCATACCTTCTTGCTCCTGGACACTTTAATATAGGTTATCTGATGTTTTAGGACTATGGGATTTGAGTCTGGGACACCGCGTTAGTGGTTTCAAGAAAGTCTCGGTCATTGATGGAACCCAACTTCCAATATGAACCTCTACAATTTTTAATTGTAATCTATGTATCTAGAAGTAGTACCGACGCCTGCTAAGATTGATACATTTATTTATAAAAATGATTTCTTCGCTATCCTCCTGTTTTTGTGTATCAAATATTTTTGGCTATTATAAGGTAAAACTCTATCCTCCTGTTTTTGTTGCAATGTTTCATGTGATTTGAGTCTTATAATAGCTTCATTTTTCAAAAGGCATTGCGGTTGGTTTATGATTGGTATTCATGGGGAAAAAATATGTTCCTTGTTGTACTGTGTGGTCCCGTGATTTAACCAACTTTAAAATAAAATGAATAACTACTTCTGGTTCTCACAACAGTCCCATAACTAACAAAGAGTTTATTTTATTCCACCTAAACTCTGGGTGCTCATATTTTACACATGGGTAGCTTGTAGTCTATGTTTTGCAAATATTTTATAGAGCAGGATCCTAGATTGAAGTTAAAGTTGTTCCCAGATCATTTGAACATCTTTCGATGAATGCAATTATATTTCCACTGTGTATTTTCTTAATTTACGTACTTTGATAATCTTGTACTCGATGTAACATTGATATGATGTTAATGAAAAAGTTGTTTTTGTTTTGTTCGGTTAAAGATTAAAACTAAGTTAGAGTTTTAATAAATCTTTAGTTAAATTTGAAATGAATGAAGGTAATTGAACTTACCGAAATATGAGGGGTGTTAGATACGGAGTACCACCAGTTTTGCTCCATAGGATGAATAAGATGGGAATGAGATAACTATATAAGAGATTACCTTTTCTTAAGGCTCGATAATTGCAATAAGGATTATAAACCTTGATTTGAGTTAAGTTTGTGAAAAGAGATTATATAATCTTTTGAAATGATTTCCATGGAAAGATTTAAAAAAGAAGTTAAAAGGATGTAAATCTTTGAAAAGATTTATGGGAGTAATTTCCAATGTAAAAAATGATTTGGTTGAAATGAATATTCCGAAATGGAAATAGACTTATGGTATGTTTATATATCATTAGATTTTAAAGATGCGATACTTATTTCGGAAAGACCGTGTTCCAAACCATTTTGAATTACTAATACGACGAGTATTGAAGATACCTGAAGTCGGTGGTTGAAAACCAGAGATCTTCGCATCATTTAGATTATTGCTGATGTCTCGATTGAGGTGTACAACCCAAGACGAGGTTATAAATGGTGGTCATCCAGACGTACTTAGGGATCGACCGGACATGCAAGGGCCTCTCTCCTGTATTTGATGATGAATAAGGTACCTTTGGTTTCGTTCAGACCCAGAACGGACTTGTAAATGGATGTGTGTCCAATGTTTTATTTCGTAACATAACCAATTAGCTGTTATTGATGATATATCTGCGGTGACGAAGAATTTATTCTCTTAGTTTAAAACCCATCTTTGAGACGTATGAGATCAAAGGTTATATTACTAATAAAAACTGATTATATGTGTGAACTGACAATGTGGCATGTTGAGTGTTGTTGGGAGATAGATAAAAGTTTCTTACTGAAAACCAGAGCTTTTGTGTATGGTGATCAAAGCATGGTTAAGATAGTGTAGCTTTGTGTAACAAGTCTTCAACAAGCCTCACAACTCATGAATGACAGAAGTTGAATAATAAGCAGCATATTAGAATCGGTTGAGTTCAGATGCTAACTTAATTCGCAGGGTTATGAAAGCCTACATCGACAGCTGTTTCCTGAGGGAACCAAGTGTAACCATTGTGTTGCTCTGCCATCTAGATCGAGTGTGGAGAAATCCACAAAATGAGGAGGGTTAAAGGTACAAAAATTCGCCTACGTCAGCAGATGATTTCTGGAGGAACTAGACGTAACCATTGTGTATCTACGATCCATAGTTGAAGGGATAACCTACGGGTGATTCCTAGACACCCTTATAAAGGTGTTGATTAAGGGTCATACCTTCTTCATCCCGGACACTTCAATATAGATGATCTGAAGTTTTAGGTCCATAGGATTTGAGTCCTGGGACACCCCGTTAGCGGTTTCAAGAAAGTCTCGGTCATTAATGGAATCCAACTTCCAATACGAACCTCTATAATTTTTAATTGTAATCTATGTATCTAGAAGTAGTACCTACATCTGCTATGACTGATACATTTAATTATGAAAATGATTTCTTCACTACACACTACTGATAATAAAAGTGAATTTTGTGTTTCAAACAATTTTAGCTATTATAAGGTAAAACTCTATCCTCCTGTTTGTGTTGCAATGTGTCATGGCATCTGAATCTTATAATAGCTTCATTTTTCAAAAGGCATTGTGATTGGTTTATGGTTGGCATTCATGTGGAAAAAATCTGCTTCGTGTCATATTGTGTGGTCCCGTGATTTACCCAACTTTAAAATAAAATGAATAACTACTTTTGCTTCTCACACCAGTCCCATAACTGACACAGAGTTTATTTTATCCCACATAAACTCTGGATGCTTGTATTTTCCACACGGGTAGCTTGCCGTTTAAGTTTTGCAGATATTTTATAGAGCAGGATCCTAGATTGAAGCTAAAGTTGTGCCCAGAGCATTTGAATGTCGTTCACTGAATGTAATTATATTTCCACTGTGTATTATCTTAATTTATGTACTCTGATAATCTTGTACTCGATGTAACAATGATATGATGTTAATGAAAAATTTGTTTTGTTTTGTTCGGTTAAAGATTAAAACTAAGTTAGAGTTTTAATGAATCTTTAGTTAATTTGAAATGAATGAAGGTAATTGAACTTACCGAAATATGACGGGTGTTAGATATGGAGTACCACCAGTTTTGCTCCATATGATGAATAAGATGGGAATGAGATAACGATATAAGAGATTACCTTTTCTTAAGGCTCGATAATCCCAATAAGGCTTATAAACCTTGATTTGAGTTAAGTTTGTGAAAAGAGATTATATAATATTTTGAAACGATTTCAAAGGAAAGATTTTAAAAAGAAGTTTAAAGGATGTAAATCTTTGAAAGGATTTATGGGAGTAATTTCCAATGTAAAAAATGATTTGGTTGAAATGAATATTCCGAAGTGGAATTAGACTTATGGTATGTTTATATATCACTTGATTTTAAAGATGCGATACTTATTTCGGAAAGACCGTGTTCCAACCCATTTTGAATAACTAATACGGCGAGTATTGAAGATACCTAAAGAGGGTGGTTAAAGGCTAGAAATTTTCGCATCGTTTGGATTATTGTTGATGTCTCGATTGAGGTGTACAACCCAACACGAGGTTACAAATGGTGGTCGTCTAGACGTACTTAGGCATCGACCGGACATGCAAGGGCCTCTCTCCTGTATTTGATGATGAAAAAGGTACCTTTGGTTTCGTTCAGACCCAGAATGGACTTGTAAATAGATGAGTGTCTAATGTTTTATTTCGTAACATAACCAATTAGCTGTTATTGATGATATATCTGCGGTGGCGAAGAATTTATTCTCTTAGTTTAACACCCATCTTTGAGACGTATGAGATCAAAGGTTATATTACAAATAAAAACTGATTATATGTGTGAATTGACAATGTGGCATATTGAGTGTTGTTGGGAGATAGATAAAAGCTTCTTATTGAAAAGCAGAGCTTTTGTGTATGGTGATCAAAGCATGGTTAATATAGTGTAGCTTTGTGTAACAAGTCTTCAACAAGCCTCACAACCCATGAATGACAGAAGCTGAATAATAAATGGCATGTTAGAATCGGCTGAGTTCGAATGCTAGCTTAATTCGCAGGGTTGTGAAAGCCTACAGCGATAGATGTTTCCTGATGGAACCAAGTGTAACCATTGTGTTGCTCTGCGGTCTAGGTCGAGGGTGGCGAAATCCGCAAACTGAGGAGGGTTAAAGCTAAAAAAAATCTCCTACGACGGTAGATGATTTCTGGAGGAACTAGGCGTAACCATTGTTTATCTACAGTCCATATTTGAAGGGATAACCTATGGCTGATTCCTAGACACCCTTATAAAGGTGTTGATTAAGGGTCATACCTTCTTGATCTTGGACACTTCAATATAGGTGATCTGAAGTTTTAGGACTATGGGATTTGAATACTGGGATACCCCGTTAGTGGTTTCAAGAAAGTCTCGGTCATTGATGGAACCGAACTTCCAATACGAATCTCTACAATTTTGAATTGTAATCTATGTATCTAGATGTAGTACCTACGTCTGCTAAGATTGATACATTTATTTATGAAAATGATTTCTTTACTATGCACTAGTGATAATAAAAGAGAATTTTGTATATCAAACATTTTTGGCAATTATAAGGTAAAACTCTATCCTCTTGTTTGTGTTGCAATGTGTCATGAGATCTGAGTCTTATAATAGCTTCATTTTTCAAAAGGCATTGCAGTTGGTTTATGATTGGTATTCATATGGATAAAAGCTGTTCCGTGTTATACTGTGTGGTCCCGTGATTTACCCTACTTTAAAATAAAATGAATAACTACTTTTGGTTCTCACACCAGTTCCATAACTAACACAGAGTTTATTTTATCCCACCTAAACTCTGGGTGATCATATTTTCCACATGGATAGCTTGGAGTTTAAGTTTTGCCGGTATTTTATAGAGCAGGATCCTAGATTGAAGCTAAAGTTGTGCCCAGAGCATTTGAACGTCTTTCGCTGAATGTAATTATATTTCCACTATGTATTGTCTTAATTTTCGTACTCTGATAATCTTGTACTCGATGTAACATTGATATGATGTTAATGAAAAACTTTTTTTTGTTCAGTTCTTATTAGTCGTAATCCTAAACAATACATCTTGTTGATCGGTTTAAGTCAGTTTGACGATCGATTCAAACAGGGTGGTAGGACGGGTCATCACATATAAATTCAAGCCTATACAAAATAGATATCCTTCTTAAATATTACTTTGGTAAAAAAATTAAAAATATTTTTATCTATTTAATTAACCTACAAAATTCATTTGTTATTAAATTTAACCTAAAAACTTTACGAAATTTTGATTTACAAAACATAAATTTAAACATAAAATTCTCATGTGGGAAGTCTAGGAAAAGGTTACTTGATATATTTCAAAAATTTTGGACTTGTAAAACAATGAAAACCTCTTTCTTAGTTTATTTGTTGAAGTTATATAAGTTTTAATTTCAAATTATTTATTTATCTTATAAATTTTGAAAATACTTGATAACTCGAAGTTTAATCAGTTTACTGTCGTTCTTACAGTCATTAGACATACATTGGTTAGACGCATGACTAAAATCTCTAAGTACTTAATAGACTTGTTTCTATTTCCAATGAAAATATTTAAAATCTTTAAAAAAAATAGATATGGAAAGTACTTCCCTAATGGATCGCAAACATGTGGCGGTTACGCTACTATCCCAGTAGAGTCGTTTATGCCATAGGTATCACACCATCGAATTTCGCCATGGTTGTTTGTCATAGATCACAAATACGCGACGGTTACGCTACTATCCCATTAGAGTCGTTTGTAATGAAGGCATCACGCCCCCATCGGATTTCGCTATGGCGTTTATACAATGTGTATACTTTAGTTTTCAAAAATAGGGCATGTGAAATATCAAGGTAGCACATGAAAGACATTGGTTCATGATGTTGTGTGTGTGTGTGTGTGTATATATATATATATATATATATATATATATATGTATGTATATATATACATTTCATTTTCCAATGAGTAAGCAAGATAAATTTGAATCCAGGACGTGTTTCTGATTTCAAAACATGACAATATGTTTAAAATATCCACGTGAGCATTGATGGGGTTACAGTATCAAGTATTTTGAAAAATTTTGTTGTAAGAACAAATGGTTGTGTAAGATAATTTTGAAATGTTAATTAACTAAGTATGTATGATGGATGGATTATCATGTGGAAAATGTTGAACCATTGAAATAAAATAAGAAGTGTGTATTTCAAATTGTGGAATAAAATGATTTAGTTATAACTAAGGAGATCATTTGACTAAAACTAGAGCATTCGATATTGAATTTTTTTGAATTGATTTCTAATGTTTTGTAGAAACAAAACACTAATAGTATCTGCCTATTACATATAATAGAAAGTTATATAGATGAATTCCTAATGTTGCACATTTTATTTTATTTCGCATCCAACGTAGCAACCTTTCAGACACCTTTCATACTGTCCGCTTTCCCATATTTCAAAATACAAACAAACCGTTGATTTGTTTTCTTCTCAACAAATCATTCTTTTGAAATAAAAAACCATTCCTCTGCTTTCTTCTCAACAAACCTTTTATAATTTTAATTTAATCATGCACTGAGATCCACTAATCGTTGTTCCTCTTCATTTCTCCGAAAATTTCACGTCATCCACCACCATCTTTCCAAATAATCAGTACGTTTCCTTTTACACTTAGATATTGTTATTGACACTCCCTTTTTTGTTAAGGGGAGTTACGGCAAAAAATGGAAATTCCGTACAATTTCACTTTTTTTCGATTTTTATCATTTTCAGTGCTCTTTTTTTGACTTTCTGACCTAAACTTGACTAAACCCCGCCAAATTGTCTTGAAAAATTCGGTATCACTTTGCCGAATTTTGCTGAAAAGTTCGGTATCACTTTGCCGAATTTGAAGTTTACGCCGAAAAAGTGGAGTGCCAGTAACGATACTCTTAGAGTCTTCCTTATGCTCATTTATTTCCCAAATATTTTACACTCCGAAAAAGCAACTGGTGGATTCCTGCTCCATGCTGTCCCGTGCAAGGTTGGTGAATGAAATCAGGTGATTCTTCTGAATACAACAGTCTGCAGTTGCATCAGTCCTTACGGATATGGATACATTAACAGTGTATGCTATTTTCCATTTGCTTTTACCTTACGTATAGAATCTCAGCTTATTTCTCTATTGTACTTATTGTATTCGTTGTTTAATTTCCGCTTTTATGCCTTACGTGGCTGCTACTTCTTCCCCAATCTAAAAAGTAACGTTGATTTGTGTAAACCCACATGTTTGTTTATTTTCTACCGGCCTGTTGTTGATGTTATCATATTTCACTTTAGATAATTCAAATCATTTTCTTCTCGTACATATTTTTTACTTTATATGTCAAATAATTTGCGTCAGAAATTAGATAGTGAATTTCGGTTTTATCCGAGTTAAATGTACAACAGTTATCCAATAATATAAAGTATTTGTATTATAAACTAAAATAAAATTGCATTAAATTTGTGTTGGATTTGTATTATAAAGTAAAATTAATTATACTATAGTTATCCAACAATTTATGTTGGATTTGAGATATGACACGAAGTAAAATTAGTTTGCACTCAATTGAATGTAGTAATGCATCTTAAGAGGTTATGACATGAAGCAAAACTGTTCCATGAGACTGTATCTTAAATGGTTAAAATCTAGTAATGTAATCAAACTCGTTTATCCAAGCAGACCCACATATAGGATCTAATGGAAAATCTAGTAATGTAATCAAACTCGTTTATCCACCCTGATGGAGTAGTAAATAGCTCATATATGGGATCTGAAGGATTGTTTCTTTTGGACCTTTGTTGGATTTCCCCTTGAGTGCAGATAGACTTATGAGATGAACTGATTTCCTGGGTGCTTCATAAAAACGAAATATGGATGCGCACGTTTGGAGTTTGGGCTGGTCCTAGACATATTTATATCAGTAAATGCCCGTTGCTACTGGGAAAATGGATATTACAGGCATTTGATAATGTTGAAATACAAGCTCTAATATATATTTGGTTTTGTTTAACGGCGCATAAGTTAATATAGATTCAGCTATATTCTCAAAAGCTTAATATATGTTGCCACTCTAGACAAGAGTATTGTATTTTTTTTGATATAGAGGAAAAAATGTGATGGTCTTTGATCTCTACCGCGGAGTTTGAATTGTACGCTTTGCTCCTGCTTTGGACGGGAGAGCTTTGCTAATTTGCAATGGCCGGACAAAGAGAAGTTTTACTTTGAGCTTTAATTTCTTTCTGAAAATGTTAAAATCAAAAGACTATGGGTTGGCCTTACCCCACCAGAAATCAGGTATGTATTTCTTTCCATGTATTTCAAACTCTTGCTAGTTACTTACCAAAATTTTCAGTAACCAACACGATTGAACAAATGGTTATCGATCATAATCAGGTTATCATAGTGGCTCTGAATTCTGGATACAGGTAATAATTCTTTTACACCTATTACTTCCACCCATCTTTATTAATGATTTCATTTTCATATTCCCAACTTTTTCATGCATCTGATTTCCCATTCAAATTTACTATTGCCTAAAGTTGGTACCCCTAAACATTGACCTTTCCCATACGATTATAAAGTATATCTGTTTCTTTCGACATAGTTGATCATCGATTAACCACAAATAACTCTTATTTCACAGTATGAATACTAAAATTATGTAGTATCTAGTTATATATGTTGTTGATTGTAATATTTGTAATGCTGAAAGGGGTACACAGAGCTCTATAATTAACCGATAAAAGATTCCACTCAGACCCGAGGCAACTTTCACTTTCCCTAATCATTTATGATAATCTTATTCCAAGTTTTACTTTCCCTAACCATTCGATAATTTGATTGCTATTTTTAGATAATGAGTATTATAAGTTAACTTCAAGTCATCTAACTAAGATTTAATTTGTTAATCATAATCACTATCTTGGTTTTCATTCCCGCTGCTATTATTAACAGGGTTCAAAATTTCACCATTAAACATCATTTTCAATCATCTTGGTTATATGAAATTTCATTAGTTCAATATCACACCTTCACATGCTAGATGTACTAAAATTAGTTTTGTTAATCTTTATTTCACCCAAAAATCTTTGATGATTTTTATGCTGTTTTAAGGATATTAATGTAATAAACATAGTTACCACTTGATAAATTTATCTATACTTCTATACATTTAGAAATGGTAATGTTAATCTGAATTATTTTCTGTATGCTTGAATATTTTGTTAATGAATTCCTCAAAGGGTGAATGGTTTATATAATACTTGTTGAACTCCAGGGAAAATCATCTACATATAAGTATTACATGATTTTTAATTAATTGTATATACTATACATTTTGAAATAATATGCATTTGTGTTATAGTGCGATCGAATATTCCTTTTTAGTCTTATTTTGATTGAGATAAATAAGACTAGGAAAAGATAGTTATGAATGTACTATATAAGGGGTTCAAGTGTATAGAGCAGAAATGATTCTAACTCGATATAGAAAAATAGAGAATAGAAATAACAATGTTGACCAAAGCAACTGAGTGTGGATTAACAAAATTTATATGTTAAGCTCGCAATGACTTGATGTATAGTTGAGTGGGATTGCGGAAATTTAAGGATATCAAAACTACAGCGGCTCTCAAATTATTTTGGCATTTCGTAAATGGGAATAGTCCATGGAAAAAATGGATGGTTAATAGATATTGCGCTGAAGATTTTTTTTCTGCGTGATGAAGATAGACAATAACAGTTCATGTACATGGAAGACAATTCTAAGGAACAGACAGAAGGGGCTCCAGTGCATTAAATGATGCATGGTTGATGGACAAAATACAATGTTATGGTTCAATCCATGGTTGAACAACAAAATGATGGTGAACATACTTGGACGGGATAGCTTGAGTCTATTTGGGGGGTGACAATAAGCATGTTGACACAATTATTCAATCACGGACCTTCAATCCTAACCTCCTATCGGCCAGAAAATTGCTCTCAAACCAAATAAAAGACATAAACATTCATACTGATTTCTGGAGCTAGAATGATTCCCCTAATGGTTTTACGTTTCACTCGGCATGGGACATCTCAAGAATCCATCAACCAGAATTGGACTAGTGCAAAGTTATTTGGAACAGTATTAACTGTCCTAAAATATCCATGTGTGCTTACAAAGCATGTCTAAATCGATTAAGCACTAAGGATGTTATGATTAATTGGGGGTATGAGATAAATTTGACCTGCGTGCTTTGTAACGAAGATATTGAAAACAAAAATCACTTGTTTTTTCAATGCAACTACTCAGCCTACTTATGGACAAGATGCAGAATAAAATTTGGCTTACCTCCATTGCAGAACAGACCAATGATTCTAGAGGATGAACTGGGGGAACTGCAGAGCAATTTCACCACTTCAGACTTTAGGCAAGACGTCGCGTTCTATAGCCTAGTGGTAATGATTTGTCATATATAAAGGGAGACAAATAATCGTCTTCATAATAATTAGATTATTCACAAATTTCGGAGAGGGGATTTGGTGGAATTGGATATCAAATATTTGCTAAGTAAATCCAAGAAGAAGACGAGAGCTACTGAAGCAAGAAAATGGGGTATTGATGGTTTGGATGAAGGCTAATGCTCGTGATTTTCTTTTTCGCAGATGAGCAATTTAGGGAAGATGAAGATTAAATCCGTTTACTTTCGAAGTGGCTGTTTCCTTTTTTTGTAGGGAGTGGATGGAGATCCACGTGTTTTTTGATAGATGGCCAATCCTTTGGGCCGGGTTGTTATCACATTTTTTAATTTTTAATGTGTTGAGTGAGACGACCCAAACTTCCCCTTATGGGAAAGCCTGGATTGAACTGAGAACACGACAAATAAGAACACAAACATAAGAATATTTCATTGCTATTACAACAATTTACATCAGAGTACAAGAATATACCAGAGTATGGATAAATATTACACAAAAAAATATCAGAGATTTAAAATACAAAGCAGCGGAAATAAAATGTATAAATACAACTCATAGTGGAAAATACAATAACTAGCACAACTGAATGAAATACACGGATACAAAGCTTTCCGAATATAGCTCCAGCTGTAATACAGGATCCTGGGAAAAGAAATATCCGCGAAAACCAAAACTACTAGCTGCCCGTGTGGAAAATATGGGCACCCACAGTCTAGGTTAAAACAATAAACTCCGAGTCAGTAATGGGACTGGTGTGAGAACTAAATCAGTTATTAAATCTTTATTTTAAAGTTAGGCAATTCACAGGACCACGCCGTATAACACGGAATGGATTTACCCCCATGAATACCAGTGCATAAAACAAACAACGCAATGTTAGATAAAGGAAAAATGAAGTTATTATAAGACTCAGGTCCCATCACACAATGCAACGCAAGCCGGAGGATAGAGTTTTACCTTATAATATCCAAATATGATTGGTACGCGAAATTTATCTTTTATTATTACTATAAGTAAAGAAATCAACTTCAAATATAAATGTATCAATCATAGACGGCATGGGTATCATATATCATGTAGTCATACTAGTTCTACAATTAAAACCGCAAAATGTTGTACTGGAAGTTGGATTTTCATCATGATGGCTCCTGATCCGAAAGATCGATCGCGTAGTGCAATACTCAACGGCTTACGTCCCAGGAATGAGAAAACACCGTAATGCACATCTGCACTATATCCAGGATATCGAGTATCTCTACGACTTACGTCCCATGCATGAGAAAACCCCGCTTACTCTATCCTTCTGGAAACTGGGGGAGGGCGGTGTGCCCCTATCCCTCTGAGTGTGGTGCGACCACACTCATCTTATCTTGGTCGACCGAATCCATTCTCATATCGAAAGTATACTGATCTAATCATCAGTTCACCATCATACCGATGTGTGAGGCTCGCGAACTAAGGTTACACAAAGCTATGCTAATTAAAGCTATGCTCTGATCATCATCCACAAGGCTCTGCTTTTCAACAAAAACCTTGATCACTGCAACTCAGCATGTCACACTATCAATCCATACCGCACCACTGATTTCTGCCAATATATAACCTCTGAGCTTGTATGTCTCAGAGAAGGGTGTTAAGCAGGAGAATAAATTCTCTGCCACCAAACAGATATATATTTAGCAGAGATCAACAAATACATTATAAAGGAATACAATGTCAGACATACCATCCATTTACAAGTCCGTTCTAGGTCTGAACGAAACCGGAGGCACCTTATTCCTCGTCCCATATGTCCAATACAGGAGAGAGGCCCTCGCATATCCGAACAATCAACAAGTACGTCCAGACAGCTACCACTGCATGTAGCCCCTTCAAGGTAGCTACTCCAATCATGGGAATCAATAGCAACACATCCATTCGATGTGAAGATTGTCGGTCTTGCACCGTCTTCGATCTCTTCGACTTTTCGTCGTACCAATTATTCAAAATAAGTATCTTATAATCAAGTGCTATAACAACACATCATATGCGTCATTCCAATCCAGAATATTCTCTTACTCAAATATTCTTTTCACAATTTAAACCAAGTTAAGGTTTTCCAAACTAGTCGGGATTAACACATAGTAACACCTCGTAATTTATCGACACTAAAGACGATTAATTAAAGAATAATTAGTGTGAAATACACTATTAATAATGAAATAAGGAAAACTTAATTTAAAATTCAGAATTAAGTAAAATGGACTATGCCATTGCGTCCGTCTCGAAATTCTGATCAAAATAGACACCTGATTTGCGTAAATCGGACGCCATATAAAGAAGTTAATAAAGTTTGAAGTTTGTATACACACAGGAAGAATACATACATACATACATACATACATACATACATACATACATACATATATATATTAAGTTCAGGAATTCAAAAATGTGTCCAGAAATTCGAAATTCGGTTCAAAATTTGAAATTTGGGAAGGCAGCAAATTTCCCGCTCAGATGGGTCTACCCACTCAGAGGGGTGTCGAGCCATAAGTCGACCCACCCAAAGGGGGGTCGACCCACCCCTGACAGATCTGGGCGAAATACTTCATTTTTTATCTGGATACCTGTCTGAGCAAGATTCATTGAACCCTAGGCTATATAAAGGACCCTAGACCTAGGTTTTATTCATCTAAAAATAATGCTAACGGTGAAGCTCGACTGTAACGAAAATTAAAATGGCCTTTCTTCTTCTAAATTAATTCAAAGAAGATTATACATATTAGAAGATTGCTACAAAAATTCAACGATGGCTACAACAACTTATTCAACATGTTCTTCGCAGTAATTTGGATCAGTTTCCTTAGATCTATTCACTGTGAGTTCATGTTATTTTTAGATCTAAATATTAACTAGTAATCTTGATATGTATGTAAAAATTGGATCTTGAATCGGTGCCTGATCAGTTCTATTATGACATAACCATCAGATCTTCTTTTATATGTTCATACCACCGCCATGTTAAATCTTGTCATAATATGCCGATTCAGTTTATGCCTATTTCTATTAGTTTATTATTGATTCGTTACTATGCCTGTTCTCAATTCTCTTCTCTCCCTCTTTTCCCTTTTTATTTTTATATAGCTAGGCTACCTTCAAGCCTAGGCCTAATGCTGAAAAATGCGAACGTGCGAAATTGGGAATAATGGGGAAAGACATAATTTGGGGCATAATTGATATTGGAAAATATGGATCTAAATTTGGACATAAATTTAGAAATATACGAATATGGGTTTAGGGGCATATGTCGTGTTGGATAATATGAATTTAGGCATACGTTGGAAAATATAATTTGAGCATAAATTGGGAGATGTGTAAGTACTGATTTGGGACATAAATTGGGACATATGTGAATATGAATTTTATACATTGGAAAATATGCAAATATGGATTCGGGTATAACTTTTATTGAAATGGGTAAATATGGACTAGGGACGTAAATTGGAAAATATGTAGATTTGGGTTTGTGCGTAACATATATGTATGTATATGCCTTGACTTATAACTTGGGAAAAAGAGCATATGGTGCATAATTAAAAGGTGAACTGAAAAAAGGTGTAAAAGTCTGTGATTTGAACAGTGAATTGATCATATAATTGAATATGAGAAAAAAGAGAAATAATCATCTATAATGACATAGGTAGATTTGGATAAAAATGGAATGTCTAGTAATTACAATTAGGAACTGTAATTGCATTTATGACACGAGGTTAGGTTGCATTAGTGCTGGATGTCTGCCCGGACCCGACCGGCATATCCGGCAGCCACTAATGTTGAACCTAACTTGAGAAGTCTAATTGTGCAAATACGAATCGGGCTAAAACACGAGGTTGGACCCAACTGTGGAATAAGACTGCCTGGACCCGACCGACATATCCAACATCCACACGTTGTAGGCCTAATGTGGGAGGTCTAGCCCATTATAACCATAATTGGACATGGTAATGAATTGGACTACTTAACCTAATTTAATCCATAAGGATTGTATGATTATGAACTTAAGTTAGGGTTAGGTAAAATTGGATAGGTAGTGGGTGGATTAAGTAAAATAGAGGGGGTGGGTAATATTTACATATTGGCCCACGAACTTAACCCAATAAGGTTATGTAATTAAAGACACCTAGTGGTATACATAACCGATGGAAAATATAACAAAGTTATGTAATTAAAGACACCTTGCAGGGTAAGCCTAACTTGTAGAAATTATAGAATTAGATATGCTTAATAATATGCTAAGTAAACAATGATAATTTGCAGTGACAATGTAAATTGAATTTATGATTAAATGAGTAAGAATGAGGAAAACTTGTAAAATAAATAAGCTAAATTTAATCATAAATGGTAAGTGACATGTTAATTAGGAAACATGTGAATTGAGATATACTCGATAACATATTAAGGAGAACATGTTATTGTATTGATGTAAACAAGTAAGAATATAAAATAGATTGTGGATTATAGACCTTGGGCCACAATATAGAAAATAACGTGTTGTGGGCTTATTAATAAACTTAAATGTATTAAGTTATATGATTGAAATAAATAAGCAAGAGAAACTTGGTAAATTGGAATAAGAATTCAATATGAACGGGAATAACCAAGTTAAATGGGAACCGGGTGAGGTAAGGCATGCGCGTAAAAGAATGTTTAGACATAGGGTCTAAGAACATATTAAAGAAAGGCACTTGGACCAGTCCGTACATTAGAGGGTGAATAACCCAGCGGGGTTGATCATCGAGTTGTTATAAGACACGAGGGGAGTAAACATTCATTTGATTGTTATGATGGCTCCAAAGGACTGGAAGGGGAAGAACACGACTTCCTGAAGTACGTAACGTTCTCCGAGTAGTCCTCTGTGCGGTGATAGATGTCTTAGGCTGTACTAGCAGAAATTGGATTTGAGCGTAACTACTAAATGAGTGGGCCTTGACTGCAGATGTAGCTATGCAGTCAGAATGCTATGATGAGGTGACACCAGGGTGATTCGACGGTTGCCTCACGAGGAGGTAGAGAGGGTCACGACCATCAAGGATAGTAGACCGTCGGATATCCGTCATCGACGGCTAGCGGGATGCGAAAGACTGGAGCTAAACCCATGATATCATTTCACCTTTCATTATTGAGGTACGGGGTTAAGGGTAGAAGCCCCGTGGATGTTTTGATTGGTTGTTATTAGGGGCGGTCGCTTAGCTCTTGTAGTCTTTATTAGTTGAGGGAGGGGCCGAGGTGGGGCTATAGCCACCACGAAAATAGACCATAGGTATATCTGTATATAGAGGCTCTTTAAAGACGGGCCTATACAAATATGGAAAAGCTCCCGACCGAGTTCCGTGTTTCTTGTATCGCCCTACCGCGGAACTCGGTGCACATTAGAGGACGTGCGATTGAGGCATCGAGCTACAATTACAGTACATACGTGGGATAGTCTAGATACATGCATATCTTCTCTGGGTGGTGTATCGTAGACTAGAGGGCATTATTTCGATAAGGAATCTGATTCGACCGATGGTGGTAGTTCATACGCTTACGTAGCATAGTAATGATAGATATATGTGGAACATAACATTTTATATAGAGATCTGTACGTCACTCCGACGTTGGATGAGGGCCTGTGTTCATTACGGTGGAGACCGTGCGAGTGGGCTACCATGGGGTGTATCTCAATATTGAGAGATAACTACATATACTGTATTAGGTGAATCCATGGGAAAGTAAATGGGTACGATGCGCGTATAAATCTTGAGTGCTATTAACCTAAGTAACCTAATAATCAAGAAAATTTAATGAAACGGTATTAGTAGGGATCATTCTACTTCTGATATACTAGTATCTGCGCGGTGCAGAGAAATGTATTTAAGAAGCGCAATATATCATGTTCATCTTATCTTGCTCAGTTCACACTTGTTATTGTTACTGTTGTCTTGTTCTTCTAGTTTTATATATACTTGCCATGATACTTTTATTTATTCATATTTAAAAGTAACTGGACTCGCCAGACTTTATGTCTGATCCTTTTTGTTTCCTCTTCTCTCTCTTCTGTTCCCCCCTCAGGTTCTCTAGGTGGAAGTGCTTAGAGTTAATTTGGATTCTTTCAGCTTAGCTTGGATTTTGGATATAGATGTATCGCTTTGACTTCTGGTCAACTCTCTTATGGCTTCATAGGGAAATACGGTTTTAGGCTTTTGTACTCTGATATTTTTGGCAAGACAAATTATTAATATAATTAGTTACTTATAATGTAAACTCAGTATTTGGGACCATGATGTTTCGATTTAAATAAAGTTTTTTTAAAGTTTTTAATTTCGCTGCTATTTTACATGTCTGTCTTGTGCTATTATGTTCTTATTTACCTATAACGCTTCATGGAACTTAATGCATTCCCCTAGTGAGTGACATTAACGGACGTGGAGTGTCACATTTGGTATCATAGCATATGGTTATAAGATCGGATAAAGTATTTTGAAAATGATTTTCAAAAAGGTCTTAAAAACAAGGTATTTTAAAATAAAAAGTTTGTTTTAGAAAGGCATATTTCCTAAAGCCATAAATATCTTCTCGGTTCTCCGCTTGATTTCTTTTCCTTTTTGATTGGGGAACAGTTTCCTCTCGAAAGGGTATCCCTATTTCGGCATGGTTCCGTAGGCATGTTAAAACTACGGTACATGTCGAAGGGCAAAGAAGTGCCCAATCTCCATCTTTAGCCGCAGTGGTTTCACCTGCGTCTTATTTTCTCTCAAGCCTCGAAAGGATTTCCATGCGATGGAGGCCGCTTTAAAGAGACTTGTTGGCATGTTGCACAAGGATGGTAAAAATAGAGAATAAGAGAGTTGGGGCTAAGGAGCATAGCCCAAAGAAGAAAAGAGGAAATACCATAATTTCGGAACGGTGGGTCATCTGAAAAAGGATCGTAGAAAGAGGAAAGGTGTTGTTACCACTTTGCTAAAGCGGGACACCTTATTAAGGAGTGCTCTAAGATACAAGGACAAGGCTAGAAGGCAGGAATTTCTAGGGGGCAAGCTATTGTTCTCATAGCTGGTGGACAGGATAGGGGTAGGAAAGTTTCCATCGAAGGATAGATTTCTATTTCTGATCATCCTGTTAGGATTCTTTTTCTGACGCTTCGCATTCTTTAATATATGATCGTTTATTTGAGTCTCTGCACTTAGATACTAGTATTGTTTTGGATCCCGTTATTGTGTCAGACCCATTAGAGGTACGACTCATTTATCGAGGAATTGTCGGGGTTTGAGAATCTCTGTGTTAGGCATCGAGTTTGATTGCGACGCATATGTTCTTGATTTCGTAAGATACGGTTTGATTCTAGGATGGATGGGTTAACCAAATATGGAGCCATTCTAGATTTTGAGACGAGGGTCATTAGACTTCTGACTTGCCATTGAAAGACTCTCAAGATTTCTTACAACACCAAATGGGTCTGTCGTGCTTAGTCTCCTAGAACCTCTTGATATATCTATCGGTGATTTGCTATCTGTACCAATAGTTGCGGGTATCCTGATGTTTTGATAAGCTTCGGGGTTTACCGTCGAGGCACAAGATTGGTTTCCGCATATACTTGGTGGACAATGCAAAGCGAGTTGCATTGCCGGTGCGACATATGACTCCTAAAAGAAAATATGGAACTTTGTAAGCAAGTAAGGGAAGCTACTTGAGAAGAGTTTTGATAGGTGAATTATATCAGAACGGGAAACCTACTGAAGTCAGTCCTTGAGGAAGCCCATCATTCTAAGACGACTATTCATTTAAGAGGCGATAAAATGAATAGAGTTCAAGGTAATGAATCCAAACTTGCGAGAGGAAGTGGAAGTATAGAAGGAAGCAATGATAGGGCGAGCTCCGACTTGCATACTTGGATCGGAGGTTAAGAAATTGCGCAACAAAGAAGTGAAGCTAGTAAGAGCGCAATGGGGAAAGGGCCGTGAGGACGCTACTTGGGAGGCTGAAGATAAGATTCGCGCTTCATATCCTTTTCTTTTCAAGAATATGTTCTTAACTTCTTTTCCAAGCTTCGAATTAATACTTGTATCTATCGTTTGAATATCTCCTATCGATCGAGTCTTTAGATAGAAAACTAATGAATCTAAACATGTGTTTGAGACATGTTATGTTTGATGGATGCAATTAGTTGCTACCGATTGCTTGTGGATGCATATACACACAAAGTAGGCAATAGATCATCTCAATCACTTACATTTTGCATATTGATGTGTGTACATTTTAATTTTTATAGATGAAAATGGGCGTATCATTGCATTAACGTTGCATTTGGATGGATGATTGTGCACACATATAGAGCTTACATGTTATACTAGGATGCTTTATATACATTTTGGTTGCATGGCACAAACATACATTGCATTAAGGAGGTCAACCGAATTAGTAGACCGCTTGATCTTTCGCATTAGTTTACGGACATATACACACTGTTGCATATGTTCATAAAAGCATTAGAAATTCCTTAAGGACAATCGATACCTGTGATTGCTAGATGGATGTATGATTGTTGGATATTTGGATATACGTTCTTCTTAACTTAGAGATTTCGGGGATGAAATCCTTTGACTAGGGGAGAATGTGACACCCCAGAATTTTAACGACACTAGAGATGATGAATTAAAGAATAATTAGTGTGAAATACACTGTTAACAACTAATTAAGGAAAACTTAATTTAATATTCAGAATTAAGTAAAACAGATTGCTCCATTGCGTCCGTCTCGAAATTCTGGTCAACATAGACACCTGGTTTGCGTAAATTGGACATCGTATGAAGAATTTATTAAGGTTTGAAGTTTTTATATGCACAGGAAGAATATATATATATATATATATGTATGTATATATATAATAAGTTCAGAAATTCAAAAAAGGGTCCAGAAATTCGAAATTCGGTTCAAAATTCGAAATTTGGAAAGGCGGCAGATTTCCCTCTCATGTGGGTCTACCCACTCAAAAGGGGGTCGACCTATAGGTCAACCTACCCAAAGGGGGCTCGACCCATAGGCCGACCCACTCAAAGGGGGGTCGACACACCCTTGACAAATCTGGGAGAAATACTTCGTTTTGTTTCTGGACACTTTTCTGAGCAAGATTCATTGAACCCTAGGCTATATAAAGGACCCTAGACCTAGGTTTTATTCATCTAAAAATAATGCTGGTGGCGAAGCTCTGCTGCAGCGAAAATTAAAATGGCCTTTCTTCTTCTAAATCAATTTAAAGAAGATTATACATATTCGAAGATTGCTACAACAAATTTAGCGGTGGCTACAACAACTTATTCAACATGTTCTTCGCAGTAATTTTGATCCATTTCCTTAGATCTATTCACAATGAGTTCATGTTATTTTTATATCTAAATATTTAAATAGTAATCTTGGTATGTATGTAAAAATTGGATCCTGAGTCGGTGCCTGATCAGTTCTATTATGACATAACTATCAGCTCTGCTTTTATGTGTTCATACCACCGCCATATTAAATCTTGTCATAATATGCCTTATTCAGTTTATGCCTATTTATATCAGTTTATTATTGATTCGTTATTATGTCTGTTCTCTATTCTCTTCTCTGCCTCTTTTCCCTTTTTATTTTTATATAGCCAGGCTACCTTCGAGCCTAGGCCCAAGGCTGAAAAATGCAAATGCGAAATTGTGAATAATGGGGAAAGACATAATTTGGGGTACAATTGATATTGGAAAATATGGATCTAAATTTGGAAATATACGAATATGGGTTTGGGGGCATATGCCTTGTTAGATAATATGAATTTAGGCATACGTTGGAAAATATAATTTGAGCATAAATTGGGACATGTGTAAGTACTGATTTGGGATATAAATTAGGACATATGTGAATATGAATTTTAGGCATACATTGGAAAATATGTGAATATGGATTCGGGTATAACTTGTATTGAAATGGGTGAATGTGGGCTAAGGACATAAATTGGAAAATATGTAGATTTGGGTTTGTGCATAATATATATATATATATATATATATATATATATGTATGTATGTATATGCCTTTACTTATTACTTGGGAAAAAGAGCATATGGTGCATAATTAAAAGGTGAATTGAAAAGGGGTGTAAAAGTCTATGATTTGAATAGTGAATTGGGCATATAATTAAATATGGGGAAAAAGAGAAATAATCACCTATAATGACATAGGTAGATTTGGATAAAAATGGAATGTCTAGTAATTGCAATTAGGAACTTTAATTGCACTTATGACACGAGGTTAGGTTGCGTTAGTGGTGGAAGTCTACCCGGACCCGACCGGCATATCCATCAGCCATCAATGTTGAACCTAATGTGAGAGGTCTAAGTGTGCAAATACGAATCGAGCTAAGACACGAGGTTAGACCCAACTGTGGAATAAGACTGCTCGGACCAGACCGTCATACCCAGCATCCACACGTTGTAGGCCTAATATGGGGGGTCTAGCCCATTATAACCATAATTGGACATGGTAATGAATTGGACTACTTAACCTAATTTAATCCATAAGGATTGTATGATTATGAACTTAAGTTAGGGTTAAGTAAAATTGGATAGGTAGTCGGTGGGTTAAGTAAAATAGAGGGGGTGGGTAATATTTACATATAGGCCCACGAACTTAACCCAATAAGGTTATGTAATTGAAGACACCTAGTGGTATACATAACCGGTGGAAAATATAATAAAGTTATGTAATTAAAGACACCTTGTAGGGTAAGCATAACTTGTAGAAATGATAGAATTAGATATGCGTAATAATTTGTTAAGTAAACAACGATAAGTTGCAGTGACAGTGTAAACTGAATTTATGTTTAAATGAGAAAGAATGAGGAAAACTTGTAAAATGAATAAGCTATATTTAATCATAAATGGTAAGTGACATGTTAATTAGGAAACATGTGAGTTGAGATATACTTAATAATGTGTTAAGGAGAACATGTTATTGTAATGATGTAACCAAGCAAGAATATAAAATAGATTGTGGAGTACAGACCTTAGGCCACAATCTAGAGAATAACATGTTGTGGGCTTATTAATAAAATTAAATGGATTATGTTATATGATTGAAATTAATAAGCAATAGAAACTTGGTAAATTGAAATAAGAATTCAATATGAACGGGAATAACCAAGTTAAATGGAAACCTGGTGAGGTAAGGCAAGCACGTAAAAGAATGTTTAGCCATAGGATCTAACAACATATTAAAGAAAGGTGCTTGGACCAGTCCATACGTTTGAGGGTGAATAACCCAACGGGGTAGATCATTGAGGTGTTATAAGACAAGAGAGGAGCACACATTCATCTAATTGTTATGATGGCACCAATGGACTGGAAGGGGAAGCACGCGGCTTCCTGAAGTACATAAGATGCTCCTAGTAGTCCTCTGTGCGGTGACAGATGTCTTAGGCTGTACTCGCCGAGGTTGGATCTGCGTGTAACTACTAGGTGGGTGGGCCTTGACTACAGATGTAGCTATGCAGTCAAAATGCTGTGACGAGGTGAGATCAGGGTGATTCGAAGGTTGCCTCACGAGGAGGTAGAGAGGGTCACGACCAACAAGGATAGTAGACCGTCGGATATCCGTCATCGACAGCCAGCGAGATGCAAAAGACTAGAGTTAAACCCAAGATACCATTTCACCTTTCACTATCGAGGTACGAGGTTGAGGGTAGACGCCACATGGATGTTTAGATTGGTTGTTATTGGGTGCAGTCGCTTAGCTCTTGTAGTCTTTACTAGTTGAAGGAGGGGATGAGGTGGGGCCATAGCCACCACAAAAAAAGACCCTAGGTATATCTGTATATAGAGGTTCTTTAAATACTGGTCGGTACAGATATGGAAAAGCTCCCGACCGAGTTCCGTGTTTCTTGTATCACCCTACCGCGGAACTCGATGCACATTAGAGTACATGCGATTGAGGCATCGAGCTACAATTACAGTACATACGTGGGACTGTCTTGATACATGCATATCTGCTTTGGGTGGTGTATCGTAGACTAGAGGGCATTATTCCGATAAGGAATCTAATTCGGTCGATGGTGGCAGTCCATATGCTTACTTAGCATAGTAATGATAGATATATGCAGAACGTAACATTTTATATAGAGATCCGTACATCACTCCGGTGTAGGATAAAGGACTGCGTTCATTACGGTGGAGACCTTGTGAGTGGGGTACCATGGGGTGTATCTTAATATTGAGATATAGCTACATATATTGTATTAAGTGAACCCATGGGAAAGTAAATGGGTACGATGCACGTATAAGTCTTGAATGTTATTAACCCAAGTAACCTAATAATCGAGAAAATGTAATGGAACGATATTAGTAGGGATCATTCTACTTTTGATATACTAGTATCTGTGCGGTGCAGAGAAATGTATCTAAGAAGCGCAATATATCCTCTTTATCTTACCTTGCTCAGTTCACACTTGTTATTGTTACTGTTATCTTGTTCTTCCAGTTTTACATATACCTGCCATGGTACTTTTATTTATTTATATTTTAAAGTAACTGGACTCGCCAGACTTTATGTTTGACCCTTTTTGTTTCTTCTTTTCTGTCTTCCGTTTCCGCCCCTTCCCCCAGGTTCTCAGGGTGGAAGTGCTTAGAGTTGATTTGGATTCTTTCAGGTTAGCTTGCATTTTGGATATAGATGTATCGCTTTGACTTCTGGTCAACTCTCTTATGGCTTCTAGGGAAATATGGTTTTATGCTTTTGTACTCTAATATTTTTGGTAAGACAGATTATTAATGTAATTAGTTACTTATGATGTAAACTCAGTATTTGAGACAATGATGTTTTGATTTAAATAAAGTTTTTTCAATGTTTTTAATTTCGCTGCTATTTTACATGTCTATCTTATGCTATTATGTTATTATTTACCTATAACGCTTCACGGAACTTAATGCATTCCCTTAGTGAGTGACATTAACAGACATGGGGTGTCCTACACCCTTACGGAAGTAATCATTTGTTTTATTTTCCAATCCCGACCTATTCATCCCATGGAGAAAAACTGGTAATACTCCATATCTAACACAACGGTGTTATCGGTAAAAAATTAATTACCATTTCATGTTCAAATCTAATTAAAGATTTAACTATCGCTTGGAGCAAAACTGGTGATACTTCATTCTCGATCATTTTCCCAAATTTGATAATTTAAATTATCACATTCACGTTTCAATCTAATTAAAGATTCATTAAAACTTCACTTAGTTTTAATCTTCCCAAGAATCATTATTAATGATTATTTAACTTTGGGAAATCAAACATGTCACATTGACCATCTACACCGTACCACTGATTTCTGCCAATATATAACCTCTGAGCTCTTACGTCTTAGAGAAGGGTGTTAAGCAAGAGAATAAATTCTACGCAACTAAACAGATATATATTTAGCAATGATCAACAATACTGTTCGAAATACAATGTTAGACATGTAATCCTGTCTTTAACTGGGCAAAAAAACCAACGTCATTTAGAACACGATTCACGATAAACCCAAAATCACATTTCATTAACCATCGAATCTTCATGGAAAACGGATCAATATATAATCGATATCAATTTCCGTATCCGACTAATAATATAAATGGAATAATGACAAAGCCTATTTAATTTCATATATATTAACAGTCTTCCTCCATATAAATTCACTTCGATTATTACCAAATCGAATTCCATTCAATTCCAATTTAGTATATTAAACTGAAAATCTTTACTTTGGAAAATTCCATTAATCTTAATTAAAAGATTATAAATTCCATTCTTCACTGTTAATTGGGTTAAAGAACAAGTGTTATTTAAAACACCGTCCACGATAAACCAAAAAATCCAATTCTTTTATTCAATTCCAATTAAATATTAATTAATTGGAAAACTTCACTAAATCTTAATTTAAAGATTTATTCTTTTCTCAACTGGGTTTAAGAACAGTGTTTTTAAAGACACCGTTCACGACAAACCCAAAATCCAATTTGAATCCAATTAAATATCAATTAATTGGTAAAATTCCCTAAATCTTAATTAAAAGATTTATTCTTTTCTCAACTCGGTTTAAGAACAGTGTTATTAAAGACACCGTTCACGACAAACCCAAAATCCAATTTAGTATCAAATACAAGGCTCTGAATAGAAATTATATTGGCTTATATTCAATATCAAATTCTGAAACCAACCAATATCGTATTAGGAATAACGATATATATATATATATTTATATATATATATATATCTTCCAAATTCCTCAACAATATCTATATAATCATGGAATCCAATATTGAAATATTCCGAAGATTATTTCCGTTCAAATCCATTCCAATTTATTCATTGGAAAAATTCTGGTTATTTTAAAACCATTTTTAAATCCAATTTATTTATTTCTAAAAATAATTAAATTATTATTCTAGTTAATAACTATTTCATTTCGATAAAAATATATTTTTATCCTTTTAAAACTGGAACTTTTCATCCAAAATCTTTCCAAATCATTTATTATGATTTTACACAATTTTTCCATATTTTTAATAATTTTATTAAGGCCCTTACAGTCCGTTTCCAATAACAGCCGCCGAACTGCATCCATAACGACTTTTTATGAAATTGATTTGGGCATATCTTAAAATCCGACGGTTAGATTTCAAATTTCTTGTATTCATTGGAAAGCTCTTTTCGATACGAAACTAAGGGTTATGGCTTTAGGAGAATCTAACAGTCAGATCTCTTGTTACGTCCATTTGAATTGAATGGTCGAAATTCGCGAACAATTGATGCGCGACGCGTTCTATTCAGACCATTATATATATATATATATATATATATATATATTATATCGTCAGTTTCTATTTAAAACGAATTTTATAAATCGTTTTAAATTCGTTTTAAAAACGATTTCCCCTTCCATTTCAATTTTAAATCAAAATTGAAAATTCCATTATAATTTCGTTTTAAATTCATTTTAAAACGATTTCCATTTCATTTTCAAATTTAAATCAAAATTGAATATTCCATCATAAATTCGTTTTAAATTCATTTTAAAACAATTACCATTTCATTTTCAAATTTAAATCAAAATTGAATATTCCTTATCATTATAATATTAAAATGATAATATTTTCAAAATATCAGATTTTGAAATCACTTTTCGATATTCATTATAAAATGACTAAAATCGACAGAAAATCCCGTTCATGTTAAAATGGCGTTTAACTACTTAACACGGCTTCACATTTCAATATTCAGTGAATATTATTTTAAAATATTCATTAATTCTGAACTGGAATCAGACTCATTCAATTACCATATAATTTCAGTTATATGGATTTTATACATCGCATGTATACAATAATGACGATAAACAATCATTAAAAATTCAAACAACATCTAGAGTGCATTTTACAACTGTATAAGCATTAAAATAAGTAAATAACGCTTGTATAGTCTATCGGCCCATCGATTGACATACCACTAATTATTGGGATCAATGTATGTCAAATATATACCCGTGTAGGGTTTTCAAACAACAAATACTGATTATTATTTGTGTAGTTAGGCGATGTGTAAAATTTATCGTCCTAATCAGTATCAGATAAATAAGTGTACATAAACAAACTGTCCAATTAGTAAATGAATTTTATTTTATTTTCATTCCATGATAATTTATATATATATATATTAAATAAATAATTTTTATATACAACAATATCAATACATGACCATTCAAATCACAATACAAACAAACAATCAAGTATGGTCTGTACAAAAGTAGTGTCAGGAGCTACTAAGCCCCATCTGCAACCTGTTATATAATAACTGGAAAATAATTTGAGTGAGAGAAAGTTCTACGTTCGTTTTTACTCCTCCGTTCTTTTATTTCTGAATTTCTATTCTGTTTGAATTTGAATTTTCCCCTAATCCTGATTTGCTCCGTTTTTGTTCTGGTATCTTCTGAAATGTAGAATTTTTCGTTGTGAATCCAACGCATTTCGTTTCACTAAATTTCGATGTCATATGCAAGAGTTACACAATTTTAAACATTGAATACAAAAATTTATATAATTAATTAATTACATGATTAAGGGAATTAATCCCTCTTCATCATCGTTCAGATATCCCGTAATCCAACCCATTACCCTCTTTCTAGGGTTTACAATCGCTCCACCCTGAAGCCTCGCGCCACCAATCAGGAGTCGCCACGGTGAAGTGCTCGGCGTCGCCATCCCCCACCAGCTCCGGTGTCGAGCTCGAACTCCCAGGTGGCTCAGAAAACCAATTCAAATGCCACGGGTTTGAGCAGAAAATTCTCCTACCACAGACAATAAAACTGGATCACTACCGTTGAATGATTAGAGCTCATGTAGATCTGCATCTTTTGTTTTATAAGTGATCAAAAATTTTAAGTGGATTCAAAGATCCTGATGGAGGAAAACGGGAGCAAACCCGCCTTTGATTTTATCGAGGCGGCGGGAATCAAAATTGTGATTAGGTTTTAATGAAAACGAGCATTAAATACATATTTTTTTATATTGTTTAATTCCAAAAATAGCTCGTTTAATCACCGAACTCCAAATCAAGCCCAACGACTATCGCCACTAACCAAATACCCCCATTCCAGACACAATGGAATATGTTTCATAAGCCAATTCTACTGTTTAATCAATTTTCATCAAAATTAAAATATAAATCAATATATATTAAATTTAAATGTACATTTTAATTTACTGGGGCCACATACTGACTCCAAAAATTACAGAAAAATAAATCTAGCAATGTTTTAACGATACCGTCCTAACAAAATTAATATCATCGAATTTGGAGACCATTTGAAAAATGGATATTTCCTGGTTGATCCAATTCAAATTTAAATTACCAAACACATTTAAATTTACTACGGTCACATATTAAATCCAAAAACTGTGAAATTTGAAACCTAGCAATAGTTTGACATTCCGAATCTAACAAAAGTGGTTTTGTCGAAAACGGAGGTCGATTGCAAAATGGTTATTTTTTAGGGCTATATATTATATTAAATTCCATAGCGACTATTTTAAATTTTAAACTGGACATAACTTTCAATTCTCATCATGAAATCTGGATTTTTCACATTTATTGGGAAGATATAATTAAAACAGAGTCTAATATTTCTGGTTTTACTGAAATCCGATTTATTTTGAATTCCGTACATTCGTTTAAAGTTTAAAATCAAAATTTCAAACTACCACGCCATTTCTAGTTCATTTTATAATTAAAATAAATTTATACGTTCTAACTTTAATTAAAATAAATTTCTAATCGTTACTATTTAAAATAAATCATTTTAAATTCTTAAAATCAATAAAAACATCTAAAATAAAAAGTTTAATTGGTTCTGAAAATCCGCGTTGTTACAATCTCCCCACTTAAAATCTTTTCATCTTCGAAAAGGAACGGATCTGAAAGTTTCTAACTAACCAACTCAACTTTCATTCTGGCTTTCATTCTTCAACTTTTCAGTTTCTAAGAGTTTTCTCAAAAATTTGGCTAACACCCTAAATTTTCGAAAAATTTCGCCATAACCTCGTTTGTACGGGTTGATATTTAAAACCGCAACTTGCCTCACAGGGCCCTCATCAATCCAGAAGAAAAAGAAAAAGCCAAGCGGCTAGCCAATTGGCTCATAAATCATCAAAAACACAATAAATACAGTAAACATGTACCTATTTGTTAGGCATACAATTTTATTCGTCTTCTTAGCTTTCATGCTATGAGCTGTTGATTATATATACATGTACATATATGCAATTCTACTCAATTTTCAAGTCAGTTCAATATTTTGACTAAATTTGGCTAAATTTACCTTTCATTCGCATATTGGTTTAATCATTTCAATATTTTTATTAGTTGAACTAATAATCACACATCACAACCAACAATCAATTAGTTAAATAGCTTTTCAAATATAGAATTTTTTATATAATCGAAAATCATATTTCAGTGTCAAATCACAAACAATAAACCCTATCTAAGTTTTGGTTCTCACACCAGTCAATTGGAAATATATAGATATCCCACTTTCGAAACTCAAACATAAATGTTGATAATTCTCGAGCTATCATCATAATCATCTCCGGGCAACTATAGTGTGATTCTATATCTACCCAGTATATTTGAGACTTCAAATATACGCTAGCTAGCCATATATGAAAAATCTTTATATACCCGCTAGTCCAAATCAATATATAATTAAATACTCAAATACGAATAATAGATATAATTTCAAAATTAAATTCATTTTTAAAAATAACACTCTTCTAACTCATTCTAGGATACTACTGATCCTATCTCTAACGAGTTATTCTTATAGGATATTACTAATCCTATCTCTGACGAATTCTTTCACTTGGTTCTAATGTGTTTTGTTCTCGAGCTCTGTAAACCAAAGCTCTGATACCACGCTGAGACGACCCAAACTCACCCTTACAGGAAAGCCCGGATTGAATTGAGAACACAAAAAATCAGAACATGAACAATAGAACATTTCATTGCTATTACAAAAATTTACATCAGAGTACAAGAATATATCAGAGTACGAATTAATATTGCATAGAAAAATATCATAGATTTAAAATACAAAGCAACGGAAATAAAATGTATAAATACAATGCATAGCGGAAAATACAATAACTAGCACAATTGAATGAAATAAACATATGTAAAGCATTACAAATATAGCTCCAGCTGTATTCCAGGATCCTGGGAAAAGAAATATCTGCGAAAACCAAAACTACTAGCTGCCCGTGTGGAAAATATGGGAACCCATAGTTTATGTTAAAACAATAAACTCCGAGTCAGTCATGGGACTAGTGTGAGAACTAAAACAGTTATTAAATCTTTATTTTAAAGTTAGGTAATTCACGGGACCACGCCGTATAACACAGAACGGGTTTACCCCCATGAATACCAGTGCATAAAACAAACAGCGCAATGCTAAGTAAAGGAAAATTGAAGCTATTATAAGACTCAAGTCCCATCACACAATGCAACGCAAGCCGGAGGATAGAGTTTTACCTTATAATATCCAAATATGCTTGGTACGCGAAATTTATCTTTTATTATTACTATAAGTGAAGAAATCAACTTCAAATATAAATGTATCAATCATAGACGACATGGGTACCATATATCATGTCGAATTACTAGTTCTACAATTAAAACCGCAAAATATCGTATTGGAAGTTGGATTTCCATCATGATAGCTCCTAATCCGAAAGATCGATTGCGTAGTGAAATACTCAATGACTTACTTCCCAGGCATGAGAAAACACTGTAGTGCACATTTGCACTATATCCAGGATATCGAGTATCTTTACGACTTACGTCCTGTGCATGAGAAAACACTGCTTACTCCATCCTTCTGGGAATCGGCGGAGGGGTGTGTGCCCCTATCCCTCTGAGCGTGAAGCTACCACACTCAGCTCATCTCGGCCGACCGAATCCATCCTTATATCAAAAGTACACTGACCTAGCCATCAGTTCACCATCATACCGATGTGTGAGGCTCGCGAATTAACGCTATACAAAGTTTTGCTAATTAAAGCTATGCTTTGATCATCATTCACAGGGCTATGCTTTTCAACAAAAACCTTGATCACTGTAACTCAGCATGTAACACAATCAATCCATACCGTACCACTGATTTCTGCCAATATATAACCTCTGAGCTCGTACGTCTCAAAGAAGGGTGTTAAGAAAGAGAATAAATTCTCAACCACCTAACAGATATAAATTTAGCAGAGATCAATGAATACAATATAAAGGAATACAATGTTAGACATACCATCCATTTACAAGTTCGTTCTAGGTATAAACGAAACCGGGGGCACCTTATTCCTCGTTCCGTGTAACATCCCAGGTCCGTTAATGTCATTCACAATGGGAATGCATTAACTTACATGAAGCATTATAAGTAAACAGAACAGAATATTACAAGACAGATACGTAAAGTACTACTTGAAAATTTTATAACTTTATTACAGCAGAAACAGAAATAAGTTTGGTTACATCCTTCAAAATTACAATACCAAAACCCAAGTACACAAGTATCAGTCATATACCAAAATCCTTCAGAATACATAATTTTAAAACCATAATCCCCAACATAAACTGCCATAAGAAGGTAGAGTCAAAGCCAAACAATACTTCAAGCACTTCAAGCAGAGAGAATCTGAATCAAGCTCCCATGTTTCCACCATAAGCACCTGGAGGGGGAGGGGGAACGGAAAGAAAAAGAGGCGAAAACAAACGAGGTCAGACATAAAGTCTGGTGAGTCTAGTGAATTTCAGCATATAAATAGATAGTAGTATCTTGACATGTAAATAAAGCTGGATGAGGGATTACAGCAACAGGAGTAGCAGGTATGCCTAAGTTAAACAGAAGAAACAGAATGATATAGACCAAGATATGCTTCTTACCTATATCTTACTCCTCTGCACTAATACATAGTATAACAGGATTAGGTGTTAACCTAATGTCTAAACTGAAACAGAAACGGAAACAGAATAAACTCCACAGAAACAGAATGCTAGTAATGGGCCTTTACCACCCCAACAGAGACAAAAGGTGTAGAAACAGAATGCAAATACTAGGCCTTTACCAACCCAACTAATGGGCCTTTACCTCCCCAACTAATGGGCCTTTACCACCACAACATAGACAGAAGGTGCATAAATAGAATGTAATAATGGGCCTTTACCACCCCAACTAATGGGCCTTTACCACCCCAACAGAAACAGACAGTACACCAACATAAACAAACAGAAATAGGTGTACCCAAATTTCTACCCTAAGCGATCGGCTCCCAAATACATAAATACCCTATGTTGGCCCTATAGAAGGGTGTATCATTCCCTAAAGTGGCAACCTATAGACACAGACCTATTTACAGATGTCACAGCATCTTACATCCTCAGAGTAGACCGGATCCATGCACGCACATGACCCGGTTGGAATGCGCCATCGACACCCCTCGCCATTATCAGAGTGAACCTCCTACAATTAGTTCAGTAAGCGTGCCCGGACCCCTCTTAGTGTTGGGTCATAGTTTTGATACCAGAAAAGGGTTACTGACTAATATGGGTCCCACACAACAAATGACACAAGTAATTAACCCTCCTAACCTTGTGTCCCCAAACTAACAGATTTCAGATTAACTTGCTTACAGATTTCAGATGTACAAAGTTCAGATTAACTAGTTCTCAGAACAGACATATAGGTTAACAAGTTTTTCAGACTAACAGATCAGATATACAGATTAACATACTTATGGATGGTTTTACCTAACCTTGTATTGGGCCTACTGATTTACAAAACGGGTTTATTAGATTCATCCGCCCAGTTGATTAGACCTTATCCACCCAACACGTTTTTGGCATTATATTTATCCTAGATTTGCGTTAATTAATTACTAATGCACAGATCTCTCACATTAGATAGGTAGCTTGTGGCCGCTGGATGTGCCGGGTGGTTCCGGGCAGACTTCTGCCATAAGCCAGACCTAACCTCGTGTCTAAGCATTTTTTAGTTATGCTTACGACCTCTCACATTAGACTGACAATTTGCGGTTGCTGGCTAACCCGGTTGGGTCCGGGCAGGCTTCAACCGCAAACAGAGTCTAACCTCGTGTCTCAGCATTATTATTTTTAACTAAAGTATTCATTCATAGATTATGCTAATATCATACTTATTATGCTAATATCAGACTAATTATGCCAATTCAACAAATTAAACTTCTTTACAAGTTACAACATATTATTCAAAGTTTTATTAACTTGTTTTGCTCAATTTTTAGATCGAGCCTACAGATTTTCATAACACAAATTTACCGTACACAATTTCAACAGATTTAGCAGATTAGGCAATTTAACATATTTAATCATAAAATTAAGCCTAATTTTACATGCCCAAATTATGGTCATAATTCACAGTATAACATATGTCCCTAATTTTAGTTAAATTTACACAGTACAGAATATTCTCTAAAAACCCCAAATCATGACATACAATACAAATTATGCCAAATTATAGTCTTTGATTTCAGCATATGCCTAATATCCAAAATCCTCATTTAGACGTACTCACATTTAATAGTTATACTATTATAATATAGATCTTTCCGCCTATGTCATATACACAATAATTCTTCTTCTTCCAAATCACAGACTATCATATATAGTATGCCCAGATCCAGATCTTAAATTACAACATATGTTCTTTTCTCAAATCAGTCACAAATCAGTCATGTCTAATTATGCATCATTCACTGCTTTTCCCCAAATTTAGCGTTCGTGCGTCAATCTCTTATGAGATTTGGCTCAGGCTCGTGGTAGCATGTCTATAGAACAGAAGGAAGGAAGAGATACATAATAGTTACTATATTATAAATAAGATAGATCTACACAGAAAAACAGATCTAATAAACAAGAATATGCATAATCTCAAATTCAGATTTATAACCATGTCAAGATCATAATTAAATTTCATATCTGAAAATAACTGTACTCACCTTGGTTGGATTCTAAAAGAAAAAAGGTTGTAGTCGTTCTCTTTTAATCCTATTTAGATTGGAAGAAGAAGAAGCACTAGTTCTAGCTTAGATTTCAGCAGAGTAGAGACGCCATTGATTTATTTTAATTAGAATTGAGGCAGCATAGCTTTACAATGGTTTGGTGTGGAGAGAAAGTGGGGTTTGGGGGTGTTTAAATAGCATAGGGATCAACGAATCTGGTCAGAACGGGCGTCCAAATGCAGAAAAAGGAACCAGTCCTCGGATCTAGATATGGGGGGGAGGTCGACCACCAGGTCGACCTATGTGACCCAGGTCGACCCCCAGGTCGATCTGGTCTTAGGCGGGAAATTTCCTGCCCCGCCCGGGTGTGTGATTTGAATTTCAAACTTAAATCTGAGCTGTTTTAATTTATTTAAATCCCTGAAATTTCTGAGGGCCATAACTTCTTCATACGGAGTCCTATTTACGCAAAATCGGACTCTATCTTAAGAAGAATTCCAATATGAACGCAATGGTGTAATCCGTTCCATTAATTCTTCTTTTAAAAATTAAGTATACTTTGTTTTGTTACTTTTATGTTCATAGAAAATACGGGGTGTTACATTCTCCCCTCCTTAAAGGATTTCGTCCCCGAAATCTTCAAGTTAAGAAGAGTGTGTCCTACCATCCAATCACCCATCTACTCAACCATCATCCACAAGCATCCATTGTCCTTAATAAACTTCTAAAGTTGTATAAACATACGCAAAAATGTGCGTATATGTCTCTTATCTAATGCAAAGATCAGGCGGTCTACTGATTCAGTTGACCTCCTCAATGCAAAATTTATGTTAGTGTCATGAGTTCAAATATGTATGTAAGAAATCCTATTTGATACACATCATTTCTATATGAGTGCACAACCATTCATCCAAATGCAACATCCATGTGATGTGTCAATCATTTTGCATCCACGAAAATTGAAAAATGTGCACACATCCATATGAAGTATGAGAGTGCTTTTGAGCCGATCTAGTGCTTAGTGTGTGTATATGCATCCACGAGCAACCACTAGCAACCACTTGCATCCACTTGCAACCATCAAACATAACATGTCTCAAACACATGTTTACACCCATTAGTTTCTACCTAAATGTCGAAGACTCAATCGATAGGATACAGCCGAGTGATAGAAGCAAGTACAATTAAAACAAAAGTTCTGTTCCCATTAGACATCGGTTAAGAGAATAAATCTCTAAGTATCAACCCCGAAGACCGAAATCAACATCGGATTGACACTCAGAGAATTACTTCCATTAAACAATGTCAAAACTGGAAATCTACTTCACGCTTCGTGTAAAAACCCCTATTCTTTTCAGAAATATTCAGATACTTACAGACTACTAGTACAGATCTGATTATCAAAACTCAGAATGTATGCGTCATAGTCAACTTAACGCCCAACACAGATACCCCCAACTTATCACAAACAGATGAGTCGTAACCCTTATGGGGTTTGAGACTATAGCCGGATCAGAAACAAGACTAGTATTAAAGTGTAGAGTCTCAATTACAGAATCAAAAAGAGTTTTAACTCAAAAATCAGATAAGGAAATTAAACCTTCTACAGAAATTTTCCTATCTCTGTCCTATTCACCAGCCACGTGAACATTCACCTGCCCTTCAGAAGTAGGTCTTGTCCTCTTCCCTTGCCCTCATTTCTTCGGACCGTCCCTAGTGAAGTATCCCATCTCACCACAGTTGGAGCAAGTGCCCTTCCTCTTTCTGCAATCCTTGTTCAGATGAGTCAAGCTTCCACAAGTAAATCACTTTTTCTCCTTCTTATCTTCAGTCTTTTCATCCTTCTTTTGTGTTTCCTTTTTGGGCCACGCTTTCTTGTTCTATGGTCCTTTGAGCTTTTCCTCTTTTTTCTCGCTTTTGGCTTTGTGATGGCCGGGAATTTCGCTCGATCCGAATCAGTCGTTAAACCGATCTAGACCGTTCGAAACCCCTGATCGTTTTGAGAACACGACAAATCAGAACGCAGACGGAAGAACATTTCATTGCTTATTACAACAATTCCATCAGAATACAAGAATATACAGAGTATAAATGAATAAATTACATTCGATAAATATCAGAGATTACAATAAATTACATAGCAGCGGAAAAATAATACAAAGCACAACTGAAGGTGATATACGGATAAAGAGCTTTTCGGATATCATTCCAGCTGTAAACCTGGATCCTGTGAATATAAATCTGCAAAACCAAAACTACTAGCTGCCCGTGCGGAAAATAGGGGCAACCAGAGTTTTGGTTAAAACAATAAACTCCAGGTCAGTCATGTGACTGGTGTGAGAACTAAAACAGTTATTACTTCAATTTTAAAAGAGAGTAATTCAAGGGACCTCGCCGTATAACACGGAATGGGTTTCTTCCCAAGAATACCAGTGCATAGAATAAACAACGCAATGCTTTTTCGAAAAATGAAGCTATTATAAGACCCAGGTCCCATCACACAATGCAACGCAAGCCGAAGGATTGGATTTTACCTTATAATAGCCAAACATGCTTGGTACGTTTAAAACAAATCATTTGATACTATAATAAGTGTATAGTGTCAAAACAATTTCAATCATAAATATAAATCATAGACGGCATAACATCCCATGCTACTATGTCGCCATACTAGGCTCTACAAATAAAGCCGAAATACACGTATTGGAAATTGGATTTCCGTCATGAGTCGAGGCAAGGGGCAAGCTCCTCTCCGCTTTCGAGACACTCTAGCAAATGCTTCAGGACTACACACTCTGGGTAATCCTGGATGCTTCAGGGCCAGTCATCACTTACGTTAGAGGATTATTTATTCCTGAACACACGTTTCCCGGTCCTCACAGACCTATAATCGAGGCGCCTCATCCAACAATCACATAGGTGAAAAGTATATAAATGTCAGGGCTGGTAAGTCACTGACACCACCATAGCTAGAAAGATACGTCGTGCTCTCCCTGCAGTCCGTATCCCGTTTTTGACTCATACCGAGGTGTGAGGCTCGCGAATCCATGCTATACACAAAGCTGCCACGTAGGCCGTGCTTTGATCATCAACCACAAGACTTTGCTTTTCAACAGAAGCCTTGATCCATGCAACTCAGTGTGCCACACAGGCAATTCATGCCATGCGATTGATATCTATCGATATATAACCTCTAAGCTCGTACGTCTCAGAGAAGGGCGTTAAGCAAGAGAATAAATTCTCCGCCGCCAAACAGATATATATTTAACAGAAATCAATCAACACAGAGTAAAATCCAATGTCAGACACACAATCCATTTACAAGTTCGTTCTGGGTCTGAACGAATCCGGAGGCACTTTCCTCGCATATCCATCGATCTCCAAGTACGTCTGGACGACCACCAACTATTTCCATCCTCTTGGGTGTACAACCCAATCAGGATCATCAGTAATTATCCAAACGATGTAAAGACTTCCGGTCTTCGACCACCGTCTTCATCTTCGACATATCGTCGAATCGGTTATTCAGAATGGGTATAAACCCGGACTTTCCGAACAACCCGCGTATATTAAAAACAAATGTTACACAAACACAACATACGCCTCATTCCAATTCATTAGTCACTAACCGTAAATCAGCAAGAGAACAATTTCCCAAATATTAACCCCGAAGGCCGAAACAAACATCAGATCAATACCAGGAAAGCATCCTTCTTAACTAACGTACAACTAGTGTTTAAATCTCAATTCTTAGGGAAAGGTTCCCATTAATTTTATCCAAGATACATTCTTTAAAATTTATCCTTTAATCTTCCTTTGGATGTCATTTCAAACCAAATTATGGTTTTCCAAACTAGTCGAGATTAGCAAACCACAACGAAGTAATTATTTATTTTATTTCCCAATCCCAACCTATTCATCCCATGAAGCAAAACTGGTAATACTCCATATCTAACACCACAGTGTTGTCGGTAAAATTAATTAACATTTCACGTTCAAATCTAATTAAAGATTTAACTATTGCTTTGGAGCAAAACTGGTTATACTCCATTCTCGCTCACTTCCTAAATTTGATGATTTAAATTATCAATTCACATTTCAATCTAATTGCGGATTCGTTAAAACTCCTTTCATTGGGTTAAAGAACTGATGTCCTTTAAAACACAGTTCACGACAAACTCAAATCACATTCTATTTATTATCGAGTTAAAGAACAAGTGTTATTTAAAACACTGTTCACGATAAACCCACAAATCAATTCTATTTAAAACTCGTTTCAAATCCAATTTATTTATTTAAAAATAAACGGGTTAAATTTTAGTTCAAAACTAGTTCATTTCGATAAAAATCTATTTTTATCTTTTCAAACATGGAGTTTTTCATCCCAATTTTTCCCAAATCATTTCTTATGATTTTACACAAATTATTACTATTTTTAATAATTTTATCAAGGCCCGTACAGTCGATTTCCATCAACGGCCATCGAACTGCACTTACAGCGACCTTTTTAAAATTTGATTTGGACGTACCTCCAAATCCAACCGTTAGATTTCAAATTTCTAATATTCGTTAGAAATCTCTTTTCGATACGAACCCAACGGTTCTGGTTTTAGGAGAATCCGACGGTCGGATCTCCCGTAATGTCCGTTCGAAGTCAATGGTCGAAATTCGCGAACTGCCGCGGCGCAGCGCGTTCTGTTCAGGCCATTATATTATATATATGATATATATTTCGTCGATTTCCTTTTAAAACGAATTTTATAAATCATTTTAATTTCGTTTTCAAAACAAATTCAGCTTCCTATTCAATTTCGGATCAAAATTGAATATTCCATATTATTCGTTTTAAATTGATTTCAATTCGAATTCATTTCTATTCAATTCAATTCAAATTCGTTTTCTATTCAATTCAATTCAAATTCGTTTTCTATTCAATTCAATTCAAATTCGTTTATATTCAATTCAATTCGAAATTGTTATATATTCAATTCAATTCGAAATTTTTATATATTCAATTCAATTCGAAATCGTTTTCAATTCAAATCAAATTCGTTTTCTATTCAATTCAATTCGAATTCTATAAAATTGAATATAATCGATGTAAATATCGTTCGCGTCAAAATAGCGCATCTCTAATCAACACGGCTTTATATATTTCGATAATTCCGTTATTCTATTCAACAACTGAATATTTATTCTATTCAATACGTGAATCTATATTTTTGTCAACACATGACTAATCTCAACGAATGAGTACTGTCCACGTGTGACTATTTTTGTTATTCAATATATTTTATATAAAAATTATGGTATCTATCGTTTGATTTAAAATCAGACTCCAACCGTAAACTAGTAAGAGAACGATTCCCTAAATATTAACCCCGAAGGCCGAAACCAACATCAGATCAATATCCAGGAGACCACTCATCTCATCTATTTTCCAGTTAATTTCTAATTTTATATATGATAAAGATGTAAATTTTATTGTTAAAATACTTCGTTCAACACATGACTAATCTCAACGGATGAGTACAGTCAACACATGAACCTTTATATTATAATATTCTTTATTTTCCCGATTGGAATGAGGCCCAATCAATTACCATATAAAGTTAATTATATGGATTCTATACAACACATGTATAAATAGCAACGATAAATAATCAACCATCATCCAAAGTGCACTACACTGTATAAGCATCAAATATAGATATCTAACGCTTATAACAGCCTGTCGATCCATCGATCGACATACAACTAATTATTGGGATTAGTGTATGCCATATTTTATCCCAATACCTGTGTGGGGTTTTCAAGCAATCAAACACAGATTTTATTTGTGCAGTTGGGCGATGTGTAAAATTTATCGACCCAATCAATATCAGTCAAATCAGTGTATATAAACAAATCGGTCGATTTGTTTATAAATATTTATTTATTCACTTTCACGTTAAAAATCGTATTTTTAACGATAAAATATTTTGAACTATGTAAATATTTTATTTCCTTTCAACACATTAATTTATATTATCGATTTCACATCAACAACACAAACAATTTTTACAACACATCAATCAAACAAACAAGCCATCCATGGTCTGTGGATGACGGGTGTCAGGTGCTACTAAGCACCGTCTGCATCCTAGTGTATATATATATAACTAGAAAAAGAAATCTGAAGGTGAGAAATTCTCACCAATAGCTATCTAAATTCCACGACACTTCTTTAATAGAAATCTTCATCGTTCTCGCCTTTTGTCACTTTCGTCGCCCGTAGTCACTACATATATAAAAATCGAATTTTTACTTCTCTATTCAATATATCAAAAATCGAATTTTTACTTCTCTATTCAATATATCAAAAATCGAATTTTTACTTCGCTATTCAATATATAAAAATCGTATTTTTACTTCGTTATTCAATATATAAAAATCGTATTTTTACTTCGCTATTCAATATATAAAAATCGTATTTTTATAATTACTCCTTATGGATAAAAATTCTATTTTTACATCGATGCTATATAGATAAAAATTCTATTTTTATCATGCTATTCTCTATATAAAGATTTCGTTTTTTTCAAATTCAAATATTTCGCCTTTTCAATTTCAAAGATTTCGCCTTTTCAATTTCAAAGATTTCGTCTTTTCAATTTCAAAAATCTAATCTTTTCTATTTTAAAAATCTAATCCTTTCTATTTTAAAAATCTAATCTTTTCTATTTTAAAAATCTAATCTTTGATATAATTTAAAAATCCGTTCTTTCCTTTGCCAATGAACAAATAAAAATCATTTCTTTTTATAAAAATAAAATGTGTTTTCTTTTCTATAAATTAAAACTGATTTATATAGTATAAATTCGGATTTTTTTAATAATTTAGATAGTAAAAGAAAAGTAAAAAGAAATACCTTTCTCTGTTAAAACGAATACCCGTCGAACCCTTCATCATCTGCGCCTCCTCAGATGGCCGGAGCCACACCTAGACGCATCCCATCATCGGTGGTTTTTAATCGGAGCAAGAAGCGAGAGGCGGAGGGGAAAGGAGGGAGGGGCGCTGGAGTTTGGAGGGGTTTTCGGTCGGCTGGAGGAGGATGGAGGGGGGGTGTCGGCGCGAGGCAGAGGAGGGTGGGTCTTCGATTTCGGTGGCGATTTGGTCAATGGAGGGGGGGGGGGGGGGGCTCTGGGCGTTGCAGTCGAGGAAGAGCAGGGGAGGAGGAGGAAGAAGAAGGGAGGGGGTAGAAGAGGAGGGGGGTGGCATGTGGTGGCTGCGCCGCCCTGGGGCGCGGCGGCTCATCGGGGGGTGGGGGCATCGATCGCGTCCCCCTTCTGTTTCTTTTTTTTCTCTTTTTTTTCTAAATTGAAACGTGAAGGGGGGCAGAGGAATATATAGAGGAGAGAGAAAAGGGTTTTAATTTTTAATTATTTTATTTTCCAATCAAAAAGAAACTTTTATTTTCGAACTCATAACGAGGCCCACCGCCTGTCGTCCATAGCTAATTACCCCCTTTCTGAACACAATGGGATATGTATCGTAAGCTGATTTGATCGTTTCGATCAGTTTCCGTTAAAATCAACATATAACTCTATATATTGAATTTGAACGCGCATTTCAATTTACCGGGGTCACATACTAACTTGAAAAATTCCAGAAAAATATTTTCTGGCTTCGTATTGACGATACGGTCCTAACAAAACTAGTTTCGTCGAATTCTGAGACCGTTGGAAAAATGGCCATTTTCCAGTCGATTAAAATCAACTGAAACTGGTCAAACGCGTTTTCCTTTTTCACGCTCACATATTGAATCGAAAAATTATGAAATTTGGAATCTAGCAATAATTTGACATCACGGATCCAACAAAAGTGGTTTCATCGAAATCCGAGGTCATTTGCAAAATGTCTATTTTTAAGGGCCTGAATTCCATAGCGACTATTCAGAATTTTCAACTGGATATATCTTTTGATTCCCGCTATGAAATTTCGATTTTTCGGATTCGTTGAAAAGATGTTATCAATTAGATCCTAATGTTTTTGGTTTCGTTAAAATCCGGATTGTTTTGCACCCGGTACATTCAATTGAAGTTTGGAATCGAATTATCGAACTACCGCACCATTTTCAATTCAATTTATAATTATATATAATTATTTATATTCTAACGATGACGTATATAATATACACGTTCGAATTATATTCAAAATAAATTTTCCCGTCGATTTTATTTAAAATAATTCATTTTAAATATTGAAAATTCACTAAAATTGCCAAAATAAAAAATTTAAACTGGCCCAGATTTTCGGGTTATTACAATCTCCCCCACTTAAAACTTTTCGTCCCCGAAAAGGAACAAAGTCGAAAGTGGTTTGATCAATCAACTCTACGTTCGATCTGGCTTCCATTCTCCAACTTTTTAGTTTTTGAGAACTTTCAAAAATTTGGCTAACACCCTAAATTTTCGAAAAATTTCGCCATAACCTCCCCTGCACCGGGAGCCACGGGAAAATCCCGAAATTGCCATATAGGCCTTCTGATCTCAAAAAGAAAAAGAAAAAGCCAAGCGGCTAGCCAATAGGCTCATAAAATCATCGTCACCCAAACAAAACAGTAAATTATGGTAAACATGTACCTATTTGCTGGGCAAACAAATTTTATTCTCTGCTCTAGCCTCCTTGCTATGACCTGTTCAATGTAAGTACTTGTATATGCAAGCAAATGTGACTAATTTTCGATACAATTCAATATTTGGTTCAATTAAGCATAATGGTTCAAAATTATCAAACAAATAAACAAACAACACAAACATCAATCAATTAGTGGATTAACGTTTCAAATTCATAATTTTGATACATATAAACAAAAAATCATGTTTTTGATGCCAATTCACAAAAATGAACCTATCTATATTAGTTTTGGTTCTCACACCAGTCTAATGGAAATATATAGATATCATACCTTCGAAACATGAACATAAATACTGATGATGTCATGACAATTATCAGTACCATCTCCGGGCGACTAGAATGTGATTCTATATCTATCCAGTATATTAAAACTTCGAATATACGTTCATGACGCGTATATGCAAAATCTTTATATATTGGATTGTCCAAATTCAATTCAAATAAAATATTCAAATACGTATAAAATGGTTTAAATTTTAAAACAAAATTGTTTTCATTTGAAAAATATACTCTTCACACTCGTTCTAGGATACTACTGATCCTATCTCTAACGAGTCATTCTAATTGGATATTACTAATCCAATATCTGATGAATTCTTTCGTATGGTTCTAATGTGTCTTGTTCTCGAGCTCTGTAAACCAAAGCTCTGATACCAAATGTGACAGCCGGGAATTTCGCTCGATCCGAATCAGTCATTAAACCGATCTAGATCGTTCGAAACTCCTGATCGTTTTGAGAACACGACAAATCAAAACGCAGACGGAAGAACATTTCATTGCTTATTTCAACAATTCCATCCGAATACAAGAATATACAGAGTATAAATGAATAAATTACATTCGATAAATATCAGAGATTACAATAAATTACATAGCAGCGGAAAAATAATACAAAGCACAACTGAAGGTGATATACGGATACAGAGCTTTCCGGATATCATTCCAGCTGTAAACCAGGATCCTGTGAATATAAATTTGCAAAACCAAAACTACTAGCTGCCAGTGCGGAAAATAGGGGCACCCAGAGTTTAGGTTAAAACAATAAACTCCAGGTCATTCATGTGACTGGTATGAGAACTAAAACGGTTATTACTTCAATTTTAAAAGAGAGTAATTCAAGGGACCTCGCCGTATAACACGGAACGGGTTTCTTCCCAAAAATACCAGTGCATAGAATAAACAACGCAATGCTTTTTCGAAAAATGAAGTTATTATAAGACCCAGGTCCGATCACACAATGCAACGCAAGCCGGAGGATAGGGTTTTACCTTATAACAACCAAACATGCTTGGTACGTTTAAAACAAATCATTTGATACTATAATAAGTGTATAGTGTCAATACAATTTCAATCATAAATATAAATCATAGACGGCATAGCAACCCATGCTACTATGTCGCCATACTAGGCTCTACAAATAAAGCCGAAATACACGTATTGGAAATTGGATTTCCGTCATGAGATGAGGCAAGGGGCAAGCTCTTCTCCGCTTTCGAGACACTCTAGCAAATGCCTCAGGACTACACACTCTGGGCAATCCTTGATGCTTCAGGGCCGGTCCTCACTTACGTTAGAGGATTATTTATTCCTGAACACACGTTTCCCGGTCCTTACAGACCTATAATCGAGGCGCCTCATCCAACAACCACATAGGTGAAAAGTATATAAATGTCAGCGCTGGTAAGTCATTGACACCACCATAGCTAGAAAGAAACATCGTGCTCTCCCTGCAGTCTGTATCCCGTTTATGACTCATACCGAGGTGTGAGGCTCGCGAATCCACGCTATACACAAAGCTGCCACATAGGCCGTGCTTTGATCATCAACCACAAGACTTTTCTTTTCAACAGAAGCCTTGATCCATGCAACTCAGCGTGCCACACAAGCAATTCATTCCATGCGATTGATATCTATCGATATATAACCTCTAAGCTCGTACGTCTCAGAGAAGGGCGTTAAGCAAGAGAATAAATTCTCTGTCGCCAAACAGATATATATTTAACAGAAATCAATCAACACAGAATAAAATCCAATGTCAGACACACAATCCATTTACAAGTTCGTTCTGGGTCTGAACGAAACCGGAGGAACTTTCCTCGCATATCCATCGATCTCCAAGTACGTCCTGACGACCACCAACTATTTCCATCCTCTTAGGTGTACAGCCCAATCAGGATCGTCAGTAATTATCCAAACGATGTGAAAAATTCCGGTCTTCGACCACCGTCTTCATCTTCGACATATCGTCGAATCGGTTATTCAGAATGGGTATAAACCCGGACTTTCCGAACAACCTGCGTATATTAAAAACAAATGTTACAAAAACACAACATACGCCTCATTCCAATTCATTAGTCACTAACCGTAAATCAGCAAGAGAACAATTTCCCAAATATTAACCCCGAAGGCCGAAACCAACATCAGATCAATACCAGGAAACCATCCTTCTTAACTAACGTACAACTAGTGTCTAAATCTCAATTCTTAGGGAAAGGTTCCCATTAATTTTATCCAAGATAAATTCTTTAAAATTTATCCTTTAATCTTCCTTTGGATTTTATTTCAAACCAAATTATGGTTTTCCAAACTAGTCGAGATTAGCGAACCACAACGAAGTAATTATTTATTTTATTTCCCAATCCCAACCTATTCATCCCATGAAGCAAAACTGGTAATACTCCATATCTAACACCACAGTGTTGTCGGTAAAATTAATTACCATTTCACGTTCAAATCTAATTAAAGATTTAACTATCGCTTTGGAGCAAAACTGGTGATACTCCATTCTCGCTCACTTCCTAAATTTGATGATTTAAATTATCAATTCACATTTCAATCTAATTGCGGATTCATTAAAACTCCTTTCATTGGGTTAAAGAACTGACGTCCTTTAAAACACAGTTCACGACAAACTCAAATCACATTCTATTTATTAACGGGTTAAAGAACAAGTGTTATTTAAAACACTGTTCACGATAAACCCACAAATCAATTCCATTTAAAACCCGTTTCAAATCCAATTTATTTATTTAAAAATAAATGGGTTTAATTTTAGTTCAAAACTAGTTCATTTCGATAAAAATCTATTTTTATCTTTTCAAACATGGAGTTTTTCATCCCAACTTTTCCCAAATCATTTCTTATGATTTTACACAAATTATTACTATTTTTAATAATTTTATCAAGGCCCGTACAGTCGATTTCCATCAACGGCCATCGAACTGCACTTACAGCGACCTTTTTCAAATTTGATTGGACGTACCTCCAAATCCAACCGTTAGATTTCAAATTTCTAATATTTGTTAGAAAGTTCTTTTCGATACGAACTCAACGGTTCCGGTTTTAGGAGAATCCGACGGTCGGATCTCCCGTAATGTCCGTTCGAAGTCAATGGTCGAAATTCGTGAACTGCCGCGGCGCGGCGCATTCTTTTTAGGCCATTATATTATATATATATAATATATATTTCGTCGATTTCCTTTTAAAACGAATTTTATAAATCGTTTTAATTTCGTTTTCAAAACAAATTCAGCTTCCTATTCAATTTCGGATCAAAATTGAATATTCCATATTATTCGTTTTAAATTGATTTCAATTCGAATTCATTTCTATTCAATTCAAATTCGTTTTCTATTCAATTCAATTCAAATTCGTTTTCTATTCAATTTAATTCAAATTCGTTTATATTCAATTCAATTCGAAATTATTATATATTCAATTCAATTCGACTTTGGTTTATATTCAATTCAATTCGAAATTTTTATATATTCAATTCAATTCGAAATCGTTTTCAATTCAAATCAAATTCGTTTTCTATTCAATTCAATTCGAATTCTATAAAAACGAATATAATCGATGTAAATATCGTTCGCGTCAAAATAGCGCATCTCTAATCAACACGGCTTTATATATTTCAATAATTCCGTTATTCTATTCAACAACTGAATATTTATTCTATTCAATACGTGAATCTATATTTTTGTCAACACATGACTAATCTCAACGAATGAGTACTATCCACGTGTGACTATTTTTGTTATCCAATATATTCTATATAAAAATTATGGTATCTATCGTTTGATTTAAAATCAGGCTCTAACCGTAAACTAGTAAGAGAACGATTCCCTAAATATTAACCCCGAAGGCCGAAACCAACATCAGATCAATATCCAGGAGACCACTCATCTCATATATTTTCCAGTTAATTTCTAATTTTATATATGATAAAGATGTAAATTTTATTTTTAAAATACTTCGTTCAACACATGACTAATCTCAATGGATGAGTACAGTCAACACATGAACCTTTATATTATAATATTCTTTATTTTCCCGATTGGAATGAGACCCAATCAATTACCATATAAAGTTAATTATATGGATTCTATACAACACATGTATAAATAGCAACGATAAATAATCAACCATCATCCAAAGTGCACTACACTGTATAAGCATCAAATATAGATATCTAACGCTTATAACAGCCTGTCGATCCATCGATCGACATACAACTAATTATTGGGATTAGTGTATGCCGTATTTTATCCCAATACCCGTGTGGGGTTTTCAAGCAATCAAACACAGATTTTATTTGTGCAGTTGGGCGATGTTTAAAATTTATCGACTCAATCAATATCAGTCAAATCAGTGTATATAAACAAATCGGTCGATTTGTTTATAAATATTTATCTATTCACTTTCACGTTAAAAATCGTATTTTTAACGATAAAATATTTTGAACTGTATAAATATTTTATTTCCTTTCAACGCATTAATTTATATTATCGATTTCACATCAACAACACAAACAATTTTTACAACACATCAATCAAACAAACAAGCCATCCATGGTCTGTGGATGATGGGTGTCAGGTGCTACTAAACACCGTCTGCATCCTAGTATATATATATAACTAGAAAAAGAAATTTGAAGGTGAGAAATTCTCACCAATAGCTATCCCAATTCCACGACACTTCTTTAATAGAAATCTTCATCGTTCTCGCCTTTTGTCACTTTCGTCGCCCGTAGTCACTACATATATAAAAATCGAATTTTTACTTCGCTATTCAATATATCAAAAATCGAATTTTTACTTCGCTGTTCAATATATAAAAATTGAATTTTTACTTCACTATTCAATATATAAAAATCGTATTTTTACTTTGCTATTCAATATATAAAAATCGTATTTTTACTTCGCTATTCAATATATAAAAATCGTATTTTTATAATTACTCCTTATGGATAAAAATTCTATTTTTACATCGATGCTATATAGATAAAAATTCTATTTTTATCATGCTATTCTCTATATAAAGATTTCGTTTTTTTCAAATTCAAAGATTTCGCCTTTTCAATTTCAAAAATCTAATCTTTTCTATTTTAAAAATCTAATCGTTTCTATTTTAAAAATCTAATCTTTGATATAATTTTAGAAATCTAATGTTTGATATAACCTCTAAGCTCGTACGTCTCAGAGAAGGGCGTTAAGCAAGAGAATAAATTCTCCGCCGCCAAACAGATATATATTTAACAGAAATCAATCAACACAGAGTAAAATCCAATGTCAGATACACAATCCATTTACAAGTTCGTTCTGGGTCTGAACGAAACCGGAGGCACTTTCCTCGCATATCCATCGATCTCCAAGTACGTCTGGACGACCACCAACTATTTCCATCCTCTTGGGTGTACAGCCCAATCAGGATCATCAGTAATTATCCAAACGATGTGAAGACTTCCGGTCTTCGACCACCGTCTTCATCTTCGACATATCGTCGAATCGGTTATTCAGAATGGGTATAAACCCGGACTTTCCGAACAACCTGCGTATATTAAAAACAAATGTTACACAAACACAACATACGCCTCATTCCAATTCATTAGTCACTAACCGTAAATCAGCAAGAGAACGATTTCCCAAATATTAACCCCGAAGGCCGAAACCAACATCAGATCAATACCAGGAAAGCATCCTTCTTAACTAACGTACAACTAGTGTTTAAATCTCAATTCTTAGGGAAAGGTTCCCATTATTTTTATCCAAGATAAATTCTTTAAAATTTATCCTTTAATCTTCCTTTGGATGTCATTTCAAACCAAATTATGGTTTTCCAAACTAGTCGAGATTAGCAAACCACAACGAAGTAATTATTTATTTTATTTCCCAATCCCAACCTATTCATCCCATGAAGCAAAACTGGTAATACTCCATATCTAACACCACAGTGTTGTCGGTAAAATTAATTAACATTTCACGTTCAAATCTAATTAAAGATTTAACTATCGCTTTGGAGCAAAACTGGTTATACTCCATTCTCGCTCACTTCCTAAATTTGATGATTTAAATTATCAATTCACATTTCAATCTAATTGCAGATTCGTTAAAACTCCTTTCATTGGGTTAAAGAACTGATGTCCTTTAAAACACAGTTCACGACAAACTCAAATCACATTCTATTTATTATCGAGTTAAAGAACAAGTGTTATTTAAAACACTGTTCACGATAAACCCACAAATCAATTCTATTTAAAACTCGTTTCAAATCCAATTTATTTATTTAAAAATAAACGGGTTAAATTTTAGTTCAAAACTAGTTCATTTCGATAAAAATCTATTTTTATCTTTTCAAACATGGAGTTTTTCATCCCAATTTTTCCCAAATCATTTCTTATGATTTTACACAAATTATTACTATTTTTAATAATTTTATCAAGGCCCGTACAGTCGATTTCCATCAACGGCCATCGAACTGCACTTACAGCGACCTTTTTAAAATTTGATTTGGACGTACCTCCAAATCCAACCGTTAGATTTCAAATTTCTAATATTCGTTAGAAATCTCTTTTCGATACGAACCCAACGGTTCTGGTTTTAGGAGAATCCGACGGTCGGATCTCCCGTAATGTCTGTTCGAAGTCAATGGTCGAAATTCGCGAACTGCCGCGGCGCAGCGCGTTCTGTTCAGGCCATTATATTATATATATGATATATATTTCGTCGATTTCCTTTTAAAACGAATTTTATAAATCATTTTAATTTCGTTTTCAAAACAAATTCAGCTTCCTATTCAATTTCGGATCAAAATTGAATATTCCATATTATTCGTTTTAAATTGATTTCAATTCGAATTCATTTCTATTCAATTCAATTCAAATTCGTTTTCTATTCAATTCAATTCAAATTCGTTTTCTATTCAATTCAATTCAAATTCGTTTATATTCAATTCAATTCGAAATTGTTATATATTCAATTCAATTCGAAATTTTTATATATTCAATTCAATTCGAAATCGTTTTCAATTCAAATCAAATTCGTTTTCTATTCAATTCAATTCGAATTCTATAAAATCGAATATAATCGATGTAAATATCGTTCGCGTCAAAATAGCGCATCTCTAATCAACACGGCTTTATATATTTCGATAATTCCGTTATTCTATTCAACAACTGAATATTTATTCTATTCAATACGTGAATCTATATTTTTGTCAACACATGACTAATCTCAACGAATGAGTACTGTCCACGTGTGACTATTTTTGTTATTCAATATATTTTATATAAAAATTATGGTATCTATCGTTTGATTTAAAATCAGACTCCAACCGTAAACTAGTAAGAGAACGATTCCCTAAATATTAACCCCGAAGGCCGAAACCAACATCAGATCAATATCCAGGAGACCACTCATCTCATCTATTTTCCAGTTAATTTCTAATTTTATATATGATAAAGATGTAAATTTTATTGTTAAAATACTTCGTTCAACACATGACTAATCTCAACGGATGAGTACAGTCAACACATGAACCTTTATATTATAATATTCTTTATTTTCCCGATTGGAATGAGGCCCAATCAATTACCATATAAAGTTAATTATATGGATTCTATACAACACATGTATAAATAGCAACGATAAATAATCAACCATCATCCAAAGTGCACTACACTGTATAAGCATCAAATATAGATATCTAACGCTTATAACAGCCTGTCGATCCATCGATCGACATACAACTAATTATTGGGATTAGTGTATGCCATATTTTATCCCAATACCCGTGTGGGGTTTTCAAGCAATCAAACACAGATTTTATTTGTGCAGTTGGGCGATGTGTAAAATTTATCGACCCAATCAATATCAGTCAAATCAGTGTATATAAACAAATCGGTCGATTTGTTTATAAATATTTATTTATTCACTTTCACGTTAAAAATCGTATTTTTAACTATAAAATATTTTGAACTATGTAAATATTTTATTTCCTTTCAACACATTAATTTATATTATCGATTTCACATCAACAACACAAACAATTTTTACAACACATCAATCAAACAAACAAGCCATCCATGGTCTGTGGATGACGGGTGTCAGGTGCTACTAAACACCGTCTGCATCCTAGTGTATATATATATAACTAGAAAAAGAAATCTGAAGGTGAGAAATTCTCACCAATAGCTATCCAAATTCCACGACACTTCTTTAATAGAAATCTTCATCGTTCTCGCCTTTTGTCACTTTCGTCGCCCGTAGTCACTACATATATTAAAATCGAATTTTTACTTCTCTATTCAATATATCAAAAATCGAATTTTTACTTCGCTATTCAATATATAAAAATCGTATTTTTACTTCGTTATTCAATATATAAAAATCGTATTTTTACTTCGCTATTCAATATATAAAAATCGTATTTTTATAATTACTCCTTATGGATAAAAATTCTATTTTTACATCGATGCTATATAGATAAAAATTCTATTTTTATCATGCTATTCTCTATATAAAGATTTCGTTTTTTTCAAATTCAAATATTTCGCCTTTTCAATTTCAAAGATTTCGCCTTTTCAATTTCAAAGATTTCGTCTTTTCAATTTCAAAAATCTAATCTTTTCTATTTTAAAAATCTAATCCTTTCTATTTTAAAAATCTAATCTTTTCTATTTTAAAAATCTAATCTTTGATATAATTTAAAAATCCGTTCTTTCCTTTGCCAATGAACAAATAAAAATCATTTCTTTTTATAAAAATAAAATGTGTTTTCTTTTCTATAAATTAAAACTGATTTATATAGTATAAATTCGGATTTTTTTAATAATTTAGATAGTAAAAGAAAAGTAAAAAGAAATACCTTTCTCTGTTAAAACGAATACCCGTCGAACCCTTCATCATCTGCGCCTCCTCAGATGGCCGGAGCCACACCTAGACGCATCCCATCATCGGTGGTTTTTAATCGGAGCAAGAAGCGAGAGGCGGAGGGGAAAGGAGGGAGGGGCGCTGGAGTTTGGAGGGGTTTTCGGTCGGCGGGAGGAGGATGGAGGGGGGGTGTCGGCGCGAGGCAGAGGAGGGTGGGTCTTCGATTTCGGTGGCGATTTGGTCAATGGAGGGGGGGGGCTCTGGGCGTTGCAGTCGAGGAAGAGCAGGGGAGGAGGAGGAAGAAGAAGGGAGGGGGTAGAAGAGGAGGGGGGTGGCATGTGGTGGCTGCGCCGCCCTGGGGCGCGGCGGCTCATCGGGGGGTGGGGGCATCGATCGCGTCCCCCTTCTGTTTCTTTTTTTTTCTCTTTTTTTTCTAAATTGAAACGTGAAGGGGGGCAGAGGAATATATAGAGGAGAGAGAAAAGGGTTTTAATTTTTAATTATTTTATTTTCCAATCAAAAAGAAACTTTTATTTTCGAACTCATAACGAGGCCCACCGCCTGTCGTCCATAGCTAATTACCCCCTTTCTGAACACAATGGGATATGTATCGTAAGCTGATTTGATTGTTTCGATCAGTTTCCGTTAAAATCAACATATAACTCTATATATTGAATTTGAACGCGCATTTCAATTTACCGGGGTCACATACTAACTTGAAAAATTCCAGAAAAATATTTTCTGGCTTCGTATTGACGATACGGTCCTAACAAAACTATTTTCGTCGAATTCTGAGGCCGTGGAAAAATGGCCATTTTCCAGTCTATTAAAATCAACAAAAACTGGTCAAACGCGTTTTCCATTGCCACGCTGACATATTGAATCGAAAAATTATGAAATTTGGAATCTAGCAATAATTTGACATCACGGATCCAACAAAAGTGGTTTCGTCGAAATCCGAGGTCATTTGCAAAATGTCTATTTTTAAGGGCCTGAATTCCATAGCGACTATTCAGAATTTTCAACTGGACATATCTTTTGATTCCCACTATGAAATTTCGATTTTTCGGATTCGTTGAAAAGATGTAATCAATTAGATCCTAATGTTTTTGGTTTCGTTAAAATCCGGATTATTTTGCACCCAGTACATTCAATTGAAGTTTGAAATCGAATTATCGAACTACCGCGCCATTTTGAATTCTATTTATAATTATATATAATTATTTATATTCTAACGACGACGTATATAATATACACGTTCGAATTATATTCAAAATAAATTTTCCCGTCGATTTTATTTAAAATAATTCATTTTAAATATTGAAAATTCACTAAAATTGCCAAAATAAAAAATTTAAACTGGCCCAGATTTTTGGGTTATTACAGGCTTCCTCTTCATGCATCAATGCCATGTCAACCAATTTCTCGAAGGTAGTCCCTATAGGAATGTGGGTCATAGCAAACCCATATAGTGGCTCATTCAAACCTTTAACGAATCTCAAGGCCTTCTTTTCAGGTGTGTTCACCAAGTCTAAGCCAAATCTCGCCAACTGATTAAACTTGTTAACGTACTCCTTTACTGATAAATTCCCCTGCTTCAACGCCAAGAACCTCTCCATCCATTAATTCTCTTCTGCCCGTGAGAGAAATTTCATCTCGAACCTATGCCTGAAGTCCATCCGTGTCTCCACTGGACGCTCTACATTAGTGACCTCCCACCAAAATGTGGCTTTGTCCTTCATTAACCAAGCAACTAATTGGACCTTCCTTCCGTCTTCTATCTCGAAGATACCAAACAAATCTTCCACCTCCTTAAGCTAATTTCGAGCTTCAACAAATATCTCTGACCCATGAAAAGATTTCCCGCCCATTGCCCGAAAGTCTTTGCATATCTTTGAAAAAGTATCAACGCGGGGAGGGGGAGGAGGAGGAGCGGCTACAGGTTGGGGGAGGAGGAACGTCTACTGGGCCTGCGGCGGTGGCCCTAGCCTCCAAATACCTTCTGAACCAGGTTGGCATCCGTATGCCCTCGGGTATCTCGGGTACCACAGACATGCTGAAAAGAAAAAGGAAGAGATTCAAAATGGAGAATCAAAAGACAAATATATGGCTTTTGGGGATTATATTTTTCAAAATAAACTTTACTTTTGAAAATACTTCCTTTTAAAAACCTTTTTGAAAATAGTTTTCAAAAGCTTTTTATCAAATCCGGTAACATTCAGCTCTGATACCAAGTGTAACATCCCTTGTCCGTTAATGTCATTCACAAAGGGAATGCATTAACTTCCATGAAGTATTATCGAGGTATTCTGAAGGATACACTCCCCAAAGGGAATGCATTAACTTCCATGAAGTATTATCGGGTTGCCACTTTGGGGAGTGATACACCCCACTATGGGGCCAGCACGGGTATCTACGAGTTAGGGAGCTGATCGCTTGGGGGTAGTGGGTACACCTAGTGGAGATAGGGGCAGGCGACACCTATGAAGGCAGCTAGGGGTGCACGAAACTACCAATATCATTATTAAGTCTGTAGGCGGGATCAACCTTAGGGTGACTAGTGGTGGTGCAGTATACTAGTGGCGGTGCAGTATAGCAATTATCTCATAGTGTTGGTGTAGTTTAGTAATTATCTTAGTGGGTTAGGTGCGCTTTAGCGATATCGTTGTTCATCTTGTTTCCTTGTTTACTCTGTCATCTCAATGGTTCATAGTCATGTCCTTATTTTCCAACTTATGCCTTAGCCTAGTTACTTTGTTAATTATATTGTTAAAGTTATCGCACTTGCTAGACTTTATGTCTGACCCCCCTTTGTTTCCTCCTCTTTTCTCCCTTCCCCCCCCTAGGTGCTCAGGTTGGAACTAGCACCAGTGGAGCTTGACTTTGGATTGCTTTTAGAAGATTGCTTGGATCGCTGAAGTAAAGTTCAGCTTCTCTTTATTTATGGCTCTTTTGATGTTAGGGATTATGTCTTTCAGTTTATGTACTTTGTTTTATCAAGATGGATATGATGTACTTGACTTGGGTTTATGGTTTTGATGATGTAACCAAACATACTTACCTTCTGCTGCAATAAATAAAGTTTTAAATTTTCAAGTACTGTTTTATATCTGTCTTGTTATGATTTTCTGTTCTATATTCACTTAAAATGCTCCATGGAAGTTAATGCATTCCCTTTGCGAGTGACATTAATGGACGTGGGGTGTTACACGTGGTATCAGAGCTGAAGGTTACCAGAACAGATATGAATTTTGAAAAACTATTTTTCAAAACAATTTTTATAAAGAAGTACTTTCAAAAGTATGTTTTAAGGAAAGTATTTTCAAGAGAAAAGTATATTTTAGAAAGCATAACCCCAAGAGCCATATATCTTTCCTTCAGTTCTTTTTGTATTGAATCTTTTCCTTTTTCATTTCAGTATGTCTGAAGCATCTGAGATACTAGAGGGTGTTCATGTACCCGGTTGGTTTCGTCAATATCTCGAGGCTAGGGCCGCCACTGTAGGTCCAGCAAATACTCCTCCTCCTCCTCCTCCTCTTCGTGTCGATAATTTCGCAAAGATATGTAAGGACTTTAGAGCAATGGGTGGAAAACCTTTTCACAGGACAGAGACATTTGTTGTAGCTCGTAATTGGCTAAAGGAGGTGGAAGAATTGTTTGGAATCTTTGAAGTGGATGATGAAAGGAAAGTCCAGCTAGCTGCCTGGCTAATGAAGGATGAGGCCTCGTTTTGGTGGGAGGTCACTAATGGGGGACGTCCAGTCGATACATGGCCAGATTTTAGGCAGAGGTTTGAGGCGAAGTTTCTCTCGCGGGCTAAAGAGAATCTATATATTGAAAGGTTTTTGTCGTTGAAGCAAGGGAATCTATCAGTGAAAGAGTACGTCAACAAATTCAACCAATTGGCAAGGTTTGGCTTAGACTTGGTGAATACTCCAGAAAAGAAGGCTCTAAGATTTGTTAAGGGTTTAAACGAGTCGCTTCATGGGTTAGCTATGACCCACATTCCCATGGGGGCTACCTTCGAGAGATTAGTTGACATGGCGCTCATGCATGAAGAGGAGAAGGACGCCAATGCTAATAAGGCACCCGAGAAGAAAGGGGATCAAAAGAAGCCGCGACAGCAACAACAAAACAAGAAAGGTGTCAAAGGCAACAATGCTAAGGGGAAGAAGAAATGCTTTAACTGTGGGACACCCGGCCATCTAAGCAAAGATTGTAGGAAGAAAAAGAAGACTGGTTGTTTCCACTGTGGCGAAGCGGGACATCTTATTAAGGACTGCCCAAAGAAAGGGCAGAGGGCAGGGTCTACCTTGGGAGGACAGGTCCAAGCTCTTATGGCACCAGGGCAGGCAAGGGGACAAGTTCAGGCTCTCGTGGTCCCACCGCTGCAAGAACAAGGTAGAGCAATTTCCGTTGAAAGTTTAGTTTTTCTATTTGATCATCCTGTCCGTACTTTATTCGATTCTGGCGCATCGCATTCGTTTATTTCTACATCATTAGTTGAAACACTGCACCTTGATACTAGTCTAGTTACTGATCCCTTAGTAGTATCAAATCCTATTGGTGGTTCGTCTCATCTTTCTATGATTTGTCGGGATTTGAGAGTGTTTATCTTGGGCGTTGAGTTTGAATGCAACGCTTTTGTTCTTGGCTTCATGGGCTACAGTTTAATTCTAGGTATGGATTGGCTAACTAGATATGGGGTCATCCTAGATTGTGAAAGAAGGGTAGTTAGATTGTTGACTCGTTCTGGAAAGACCCTTGATATTTCTTGTGACCCTAGAGGTCTAGTAATGCTTAGTTACCTAGAATCCCTTGACGCATCCGATGATGATTTACATTCTGTTCCCATAGTCCGTGAATATGCTGATGTCTTCGATGAAGTAAGGGGTTTACCACCAAAACGTGAGATAGACTTTCAAATATATCTAGTGGACAATGCAAAGCCAGTTGCATTGCCAGTGCGCCACATGGCTCCAAGAGAGAGAAGAGAACTCAGTAAGCAAGTGAAAGAATTACTTGAGAAGGGGTTCATCAGACATAGTATATCGAAGTGGGGTGCTCCAATAGTGTTTGCCACGAAGGCAGATGGGTCCCTTAGACTTTGTGTGGACTATAAAGAACTTAATAAGCTTACTAAGAAGAATAGACACCCACTGCCGAGGATTGACGATCTTTTCGATCAGTTAGCTGGCGCCTCAGTGTTTTCGCAGTTGGACTTAGCCACTGGTTTCCATCAGTTGAGAGTGGCTGAGGATAGCATAGACAAGACTGCCTTTAGGACTCCAGACGGTTTCTTCGAGTGGCTTGTGATGCCCTTCGGTTTGACAAATTCCCCCGCATACTTTGTTGACTTGATGAGTAGGGTGTTTAGGGAGTACCTTAATAAATTCGTGGTAGTCTTTGTGGACGACATCTTGATCTTTTCTAAAAGCGAAGAAGAGCATGCCCTACATCTTAGGGAAGTGTTGGAGACTCTTTGAGCGCATAGCCTTAAAGCAAAATTTTCTAAATGTCACTTTTGGAGGAAGCAAGTGCGATTCTTAGGGCACGTGGTTTCCAAAGAAGGGATAGCCGTGGATCCCATGAAGGTAGTGGCCATCCAAGATTGGAAGGTTCCTAAAAATGATACCGAGGTGAGGAGTTTCTTAGGGTTGGCTGGCTACTATAGGAAGTTCATCAAAGACTTCGCAAAAATATCAGCTCCATTAACACGCTTGACGAAGAAGAACTTAATTTTCATGTGGGACGTAGATTGTGATGATGCGTTCCAACGTTTAAAGAGAGCTTTACCTACAGCACCAGTCTTAGTGTTGCCAGATGGGAGTAAGCCATTTACCGTTTATACTGATGCTTGTGGGACAGGACTAGGCGCAGTCTTAATGCAAGGGGGAAGGGTAATAGCCTATGGTGGAAGGCAGTTGAGAGTGCATGAGAGAAATTACCCTACACATGACCTTGAGTTAGCCGCTATTGTCTTCGCGCTTAAGTCTTGGCGTCACTATATTCTTGGCGAAAAATTCGAGTTATTCACTGACCACAAATCGCTAAAATTCTTATTCTTTCAGAAGGACTTGAACTTAAGGCAGCAAAGGTGGATGGAATTCTTAGCATCCTAAGACTTCGAGATAGCATATACCCCTGGCAAGGGTAACGTGGTGGCAAATGCCTTGAGTAGGAAAGGGTTGTCCTTGAGTCCGTTGTTTGTTGAGCGGCAAATCTTAGAGTTCATCTCTACGTTTGATTTTAAACCTTCCGTTGACTTCATACCTAGTTTGCTAGCATTCTTAGAGATCAGACCTACGCTTTGGGGACGGATCGGCGAGGCACAGCGAGACGACCCACAGTTGGTTGAGTTAGTAGAAAAGCTCAAAGGAGGGGAGTCATCGAGCCATCTCTGTAGGTATACCCTAGACTTTGTGTACCACGGGACGAGAATTTGAGGAAGACCATTCTTGATGATGAACATCGTTCGAAGATGACCATTCATCCCGGCGGGGACAAGATGTACATGGACATGAGACGAGTTTACTTTTGGGCCGGCATGAAGAAAGATGTGGCTGAGTATGTCGCTAGATGCTTGGTGTGCCAATAAGTAAAAGCAGAGCAAAAGAAGTCCGGTGGATTGCTTCACCCATTAGAGGTCCCACAGTGGAAGTGGGAAAGTGTCTCAATGGGTTTTGTTGACGGGTTACCAAGATCGAGGAAGGGTAATACGGGAAATTGGGTCATGGTAGACAGACTTACTAAGAGCGCCCATTTTATTCCCCTGAAGAGTAAGAGGACTGCTCCATGGTTAACCTCCGTATACATTCGAGAAATAGTTCGTTTGCACGGTGTTCCTTCTAGCAAAGTGAGCGACCGCGATCCTATTTTCACTAGCGAATTTTGGAAAAGCTTGCAAGAAGCGGTAGGGACTCAGTTATGTTTGAGCACCGCATATCATCCTCAGACGGACGGCCAGACCGAGAGGGTGAATCATATTCTAGAAGACTTATTGAGGTTGTGTGTCTTAGATTTCGAGGTACATGGGAGGAACATCTTCCGTTGGTAGAGTTCGCATACAATAATAGCTTTCAGTCTAGCATTGGCATGGCACCGTTCGAGGCTCTTTATGGATGGCCGTGTCGTTCGCCTACATGTTGGTGGGAGTCAACAGATAAGATCTTTCTTGGATCCGATATGATTAGAGAGACTTCGGAAAAGATCGATTTGATTCGAAGAAGGATGAAGACGACGCAAGATAGACAGAAATCTTATGCGGACAAGAGGAGGTCAGATCTTGAGTTTGATGTTGGGGACATGGTCTTTATCAAGGTGTCTCCATTACGGAACGTCGTTCGCTTTGGATCCGTTGGGAAGTTAGCACCAAGATTCGTAGGACCGTTTCCTATCAAGGAAAGGATTGGGCAGATGGCGTATAGAGTGGAGTTGCCCGAGAGACTTAGTGGTGTACACGACGTATTCCATGTATCACTTTTGAGGAAGTGCTTGCACGAGACTGCGGAAGTGGTAGAGCCGAGCTTGCTTAGAGAGGTGGAGATCGAGCGTAATGCGACGATTCGACGAGCTCCTACGCGCATTCTTGGGTCAGAGATTAAGAAGTTGAGGAATCGAGAGGTCAAACTAGTCAAAGTGCAATGGGGAGATGATGAGAGCGACGCAACTTGGGAGACGGAAGAGAAGATGCGTTCATTATACCCTTTTCTTTTCGAGGGTATGTCTTTTAATTTCTTCTTTATCGCTTACCTTGTACTTATCTTATCTTTAGTATGTCCTCTCGCTAGTATCTTTGACCTTTAGATAGGATAGTCCTATGGTTGAAACATGTGTTTGAGACATGTTATGTATGATGGATGCATGTGGATGCAATTGTTTGCTAGTGGTTGCTCGTGGATGCATATACACACACTTTAGGCACTAGATCGGCTCAGTCACTTCATATTGCATATTACATATAAATGTGTGTACATATTTAAGTTAATGGTTGTACCATCATATGGATGTTGCATTTTGGTGAATAGTTGTGCACACATGTAGAAATGATATGTATCGATAGGGTTCTTTCGCATACATAATGGACGCATGACACTATCATGGTTTGCATTAAGGAGGTCAACTGAATCAGTAGACCGCCTGATTTTGCATTAGATAAGGAACATATACACACACTTCTTGCATATGTTCATACAACATTAGAAATTTTATAAGGACAATGGATGCCCGTGTTTGATGGTTGAGTAGATGGTTGTTTGGATGGTTGGATATGCATTCTCCTTAACTTGGAGATTTCGGGGGTGAAATCCTTTAAGGAGGGGAGAATGTAACACCTCGGATTTTTGAATAATCGAATTAACTGAAATTGAGAATAATTAATCTCAGACGTGAGAATTAAAGGAATGGGCTTGCGCCATTGTGTTCGTCTCGGAATTCTGGTTGAAATAGAGTCTGAGTTTGCAGGAAACGAGTACCAGATGAAGGAATTATGGACCAACGAAGTGTGGTGGCAAAAAAAAAGAGGGATTGCACTGGCGCACTTGGGAAGTGCGCCAGTACAAATTTGCACTGGCGCACCTGCCAAGTGCGCCCAGGCCGAGGCAGAAGCCTTCACAGCTTTCTGGTTCAGACTGACCCATGTTGTTGAGTCCTTTCTGACTCCTTGCTGAGTCATTAGGGCTGACTCATCACCCTATCATGACTGGATGGTTTTGATTAACCCTAAGATCATCTGACGGCTTAAATTAATTCAAAACTCTATAAAAGACCCATAGACTCAAACCCTAAATCAGAATTAAAACTGAAACTATGGCCGTCATGCTGTTGTCTTGAACCCTAGAGCAGCCGCCACCAAATTTAAGAGGAAGAACAGCAAATCAAATCAGAACTACTCAACCCTAACAGTGAATCTTCTTCAAAGGAGAGCTAATTCAACTCCAGAAATCAGAATTCAGAACTCAAGACTGCTTTTGAGTTGTGAGTTCGATAGTTTTAACAAAATAATTAGTAAATGAATTGGATTGAGTTATAATGCGGATAATTTGGATATGATATGAATTGTTGATTGCATGTTGTAATTATGTTGTAGAATTATGTTGTAATTTCTATGATATTATGTTATGATGCTATCATTTACAATGTAAAGTTATGATGCTATCACCCATGTTATAATCCTATGATTGGCTTATGTCTAGTTGAATCATCATGTTTCATATGCTACACTACAACAAATTGTGGTTCAAATAGCAGTTTTGAATAGCGTTTCCGCATTTGGGTGATTACGTGCTTTGAAAATAAAGGTTTCAACGCTATTTGGGAATCATATCCCATTACTCAATGCTATTCAGGGAGAGAGGGCGTCAAATAAATTATTTTGTGCAGGAATTAAAATAAACACGCTTTTGCCCTTCTGCATGAAACAACGTTCTTTATTCACTCTGACTGCTTCCTCCGCTTCCGTCTCCCCATTCAGAAGCCAACATATCCCGCATCTCGATCTCTCCAAATCCCCCAAATTCAAAATCGCCACCATTCGTCAATAGCCGATCCCGCATCTCTATAACTAAGCCCTGCATCCTTCAACAAAATCACGAACCGAGAATCGCAAATCTAAACGTGAATCGAGAGTCGCAGTTCCATAATCGCGAACCGAGAGTCGCAGTTCCAAAATCGCCAAAGGGCACCACAGTTTGTACAAATTTTAATATATAATTTTCACTGTTTTGTCTATTGATATTTAATTTTTTTAATACTAGTGCTTTGCTCATGTTATTGTTAGTTGGAACATGAAAGGCCTTCGCAAGACTAATAGATATAGAGAAATATGTAAATTAATAAATAAGTATAGTATTGGTTGTTTTGATATATTGGAGGACAAGATGTAATTTCATGAAATTGCTAACTAAATAGGAAGATGGGTTGTAATAGTTGGTTGATTACCAGTTATGTATCGAGCTACCAGCTACTATAAATGTAGAATATTCATTGTTACTGATTTAGAAATTTGGATAACAAACACTGTTATTATGAGTGACCAACATGCCACGTCGGAGATTATGAATAGAAGAGGTTTTAGCTGTAATTACACTTTTGTGTATGGTCATAGCTTTGAAATTTAAGGAAACATATGGGAGTACTTGGTAGATGATGCTACTACCATTTATAAGTCTTTGATAATATCATACGACTTTAATTACATTAGATTTGCCAATTAAAAGGAGGTGGAAAGCAACCTGTGATCATAGTTTATCAGAAATTGACTTTTGGATGTTTAAAGTAGGTGTGGATGAACTCGTAATACAAGGCATTCAATATGCTTGGTGTCCTGGGATGAATAGACATATTTGTACTAGATATTTGTATTTTGAAGAGATATTTTTAATATTGTAAAATATTATAATGTTATTTATAATTAAATATTTCTAAACCATGATATTGTTATTTCAAAATAACAACTCTTTTTTTTAGTAGGAATATAAAAATAAAAAAAAATAAAAAACTATGAGACATTTTAGTACTTTTTCAGTTTTATGCATAGACATTAATTTTCAATTTATAGCTCTCTATTTCTTGAATTCACTTGCTCCAAGTGGGTTTCCACAAGATAAACCACTGCTAAAGTATGAAATTAAGATCTTTAAGTAGCATCTCTAATAATTCTATCAAGAATTATTGGTTTGAAAATAAAATCGGCATTGCAACTAGATTGACATATTCCATGAATAGAGGAATCAAATAAATTTCCAAAGTTGGTTATTATTATTTCAGTACTTACCGACTTAGCATAAAATATCTATGATTTATTCCTTTTCTTTTGTGAAGCAATCATCACTGCAAATTGTTGCTTTCAGCTACATTAATTGGTTAATATCTTTTTGTCAATTAATCTTAGGGTTTCCCTTGGCAAAGCATCGAAAGCATCCTCTTTGGACGCATCTGTAGTAGTTCTATATTGTGCAGCCAAAACAAAGAAAAAAGTGATCAGATGCTGAAGTCAAGATCTAGAATGAGGACACTGTAGAGCTGATGCAGCAAGGTGTATTTTACAATTAGCTTTCTCAATGGAAACTTCTACGCACTTGCATTATCTAAAAGAAAAAAACATGGAGAAAGTTTAAATATGGACATTAATGAATAACTTATTAACGTATTAAAATGCACCTTTTCAATACTTTAACTTGCACCCTGTTACACCTCCTTGTCCAGATCACCAAAACTTTGGTTTGTACGCTGAATAGCTGTACAAAGTAAATTATCTTTATTGCTAATATTATTAATAATAATCATTTTGAAATGCCTTGTATTTTGAGTTCATGCACACCTAATATTATAGTATTTTGTAATATTACAAAATATCTCTCTTCAATACATATTTTGAGTATTGCAATATATATTAATAATTTTGATTATTGACTGCACAAGTATTCTATATATAATATATATATTATTTTGAGTTCATGCATAATTATTCTATATATATTCTATTCTAGCATATGAACTCCTAATATTGTCCCACCACAACGTTGCTTCATCTCCCATACATCCCTCAGCTGCAAAAAAATTCCTTGCAACCCATGCTATTTTTTCATCTTCGATTTCTGCTTGTTCTTCTCTATAAGTTGTACTACTGCACTATCATCGATTGTTGAATCTTTATTTGTAATAGTTGAGTCAGCATTCCCTTGCACCCAAGAGTCAGCAATTAGAATATGGATATGTTAAAAAAATAAATAACAATATAGTTAAGATAATGAAAACAATAATTTGGTACTGTTTCGATTGAAACACTATCATTTAGATTATTTACTGTTAAGTAGAAGTGGTAGTGTGAGTCATCACCAAAATGAAACCTAAAAATTCTTAGCAGTGTTATTTTGCCCAAAGACATCTGATATTATAAGGAGTAAGTTAAAAAATCACAATCATACAAATTATAAAGGCTCTCACTCATATGTGAAAGTTTAAAATTATGATGTCAAATTGGAGGAGCAATAAGCGGAGGCAATTAACAGAGGATAATCCACATGATCCATCAATCCCTAAATTTACCAAAAAATCAATTAAAAATTATCTGCTAGATACTGCTTATTTCAACCATAAGATATTAAATAGAATGCATAGGTAAAAATGTTATTTATTTAATACTGAAGAGTTAGTGCTCACTTATTATAGGAAGAAACAACGTCCATATGACAGTATTGTCAAATATTAATTTACCTAACATTCTGTTTGTATTAAAACTAGGAGAAAGTTTTGTTGGCTCATGCCTTTTAGTACAGACATCAAAAAAGGAAAAAGCGTATTCAGCAACTCAATTATAATAGCAAGAATATTATTACTATTAGTGGTAAAAGGAAAATGTATAAATAAAAAAAGCAACATTTATTGCTTGGATGTATGAATTTCAGTGTTAGTTCATGCTGTTATGGTAAAAATAACAATATCATTCATCACAGAAGAAATAAAAGAACTGAAATTTTTGGAGTTTGGTTCAATTAGTTATGGCAAGTAACATAACTCATAGATTACTTAGTCCTAAGTCACTGATTTTGAAAAACATAAAACAAATGATGTTTTGTGAATATGTAGTAAATTTGTCATTTCATTTATAGGTCGAAAGAGACATAAGCAAGAGGGTGACTAAAGTATGGTGGCAAGAAGGAGATGCGGCCTGGTTCAGGAGGAGGCAGTGCATAGGCTGTAGGACTACAGGTAGTGATGATGAAAAGAAGGAAGTGGCGATGGGTTGTCAGCTGCAATTGGAGGCAGTTGAGAAGGCTCAATTGCTTCGTTGAAGTGGACCGACTAGAGGTAGAGAATAGGTGGTTGCGAGTTTGGTGTAGTCATGCTGTGGAGAAGAGGAGAGTGGGAAGGGGGAGAGGGTTGAACGGCGGAGTTGAGGTGTTTCTAGGTGGAGGAGAGGAGAAGATGGAGGCATCTTTGGTGGTGAAGAGTGGAAGAGATGGTTCAGGTTCAGGTGGTGTTTCAAGGCTTGGATGAACGAGGAAGGTGGAGTCCTAGCATGGGTCTTGTTAGCTTCTGGGCAGAGGGAGGACTGAAACAATGGAAGGAGGTAGGGTGGGTCTTGTTAGCTTTGTTGCATCCCTTAGAAGTTGGGTGCAGTTGGTATCTTATTATTAGTTCTTGATTTTGTTTTGTACTTGTGTTATGCATTATTTTAGCTGATCAATGATTTTGTTTTGAACAAAAAGAGCATTGGATTCTGTAGGGGAGCTTCTATTTAAAGAGGAGTTTCCAGGTATTTTCTCATTGTTTTGATAAAGGTGAGAAAAAAAATTACACTGGTAATTAATTTGGCTTATCTATTTATAGACATTATCAACACGGTCGATGGCAAGCAAGAATCGTAGAGTAGCGGGCAATAAAGATCTCGATCTTGGAACATTCAGCATGTTTCTTTCTTTTTAACTTTCTTTTCTTCAAATATCCATTTTTTTTCTACTTTAATAACAATGTCTTTCTTTTAAAATATATCGGTCGGGGTAAGCTTAAAAAAGGAAGACTTTTTCTGGGGTTCATATTGTATTTTATAGTATTACAGTTTAGTTACATAGCTTAATCACAATTTTTATGGTAAACTATGTGTCATTATAATTTCCTACCAAATACAAACTATGTGTCAGTTATTATGATGATGGTAAGTAGTCTTCTTTTAATGGTCAGCTACTATGTGTTATTATTCTTTACCGTCTAATTCTGTTGATGTGAGCTTCGGATTCTTCGATTCATGAGTTGTTGGATGATGCATTTGGGTTGGATGTCTGGTCAGTTTTGGGTGTTGACATGGTTTATTTGAATTTCTCTTGTCGTTTCAGTTTTAAAGGGGCTATGCATGCATTTTATAACATGTTCACTCTTTATTTCAGCCTACCATTGATTCTTTCAATCCCAATTCTTTGGAGAAGTTGGATTTTTCTACATTGGTTGTTGTACCTGAGTTCATTTCAATGGGTTTAGTCTGTCGTTTGAAGAAGGCTGCTAGTGGGTTGTGTGTTGATTCTTGCTGTGGTGATAGTAGATTTTTTGATGAGTCTGAAGATCATGGTATGCATCCATTTGATTACCTTATCTTAAATTCTTTGACAGGTAGTTTAGGTATGTTATTTTAGTAGCATTATCTATGTAAAGTTGAAAGATTAAAACGAAGCAATTTCATTTATGATGTTAGCATTTTATTTATTTCATTGAAATAATAAATTTGGGTTCATGTACTTGCTTTGAAATTTAGGCCAACGGTTCCATATGTGAATTAGGAGTGTGCACATCTGACCTTTCGCGAATCCCATCCAGTTAAAATATTTGTGTCAACGAACCTTACGGTGCACTTATGATGCATTGATGACATATGAAAAGGTGGTAATGTTGGATAAATTTATCATTCCATAGAAAATCTACATGCTGCATTTATATTCCCAAGTTAAGACCGATGAGAGTAGGATGGAATTAATAAGAGGTAACAAGAATTATAAAGCATGCCATTTGTACCAAGTTCCATCTCATGGTAGTAACTGAAATTCAAACCTTTTTAATATAATTTCTTAAATATATGACATGACTTTATTTTTTATGTAAATTGGTTCATATTCTTAGTATTCCACTAATAGGTTCTATTTTTAACAGAATAACATTACTGTAAAAGCTCTTGGAAAAGCAAACAAAATTATCCAGAAAAATTAACAATAATTGTTCAAAACACCTTAAACTGTCTACTAACAAAATTGGCTTGAGCATCTTTGGGCTTAAAGATACAAAATACTATCACATATACTCAATATATGTAAATATTATCTTCTATTTAGTTTTATAAAAGTTCTTAATAATTTTCTTATGAACAATGGTTTTAAGGGAATACGGTTACATTTTGCTTTCCCAAAAAGGCTTAGGCGTTTGATTTTCTGTACGGGTCAGACCGAGTTTGTTTCAGGTATCAGTCTCCCTTTTGGCTCTTAGCTATTTCATGGCACATCTTTGTGAGATCGAGTCTTTCTCTTGGGATTGGTAGCTTACTTATGAGATGTTAACGAGTTGTTTTTGTTTGCCTCATGCATAATGAGTGGTCTTTATACCAATTCATTGTAGTATTCATATTGTATTGAGATGTATCAATGTATATGTAAATGTAAGTATATTTGCAACTGTTCTGTGGTGATATGGATATCCATTTAGGTGCGGTATTTTGTTCTGATAGATCCATAGCCATCTATAGCTTGTTTTAATTGTTTATTGGATATGTCGATCCACTTAAGTTGAAAAAAAAATAGACAACAATTGTCGACATGTCCAGTAGATAGTTAAGACAAGGTTATAGTTGGTCGCCCCCAACAAGCCCTATTCTCCGCATTAGTAGATGGAATTACTTAGTAATTCTCTTTATTAATGTGGGTCTCGGGGTGGGGCGTTTCTTTTTAAAAACATCAAGTATAACAGTAATTTAAATCTCGACAATTTAACTATTCCTAAGAAAATTATTGATATCATAAATAATTCTTAAAACTCGCAGATCAAGTGGTTTCTTAAAGTAGCCTCACATAAAATATTTTTGTGAAATTTAGTGCAACTATTTTGTTGCTGATGTGTAGAAAATGAGTCGCTGATTGCTTATAAACTTGCTATTATACATTGTTGACAAATCTGAGGTAAACCGAGTAATTAACTAACTACATTTACCTACTTTTCAAAGCATTTGCATAATAGTGCAGTAGTTACATGGACATGACGAAAATTTTGAACTTTATGATAATCTTATTTACTATGGTTTATCATCAAAAGATTCAAAACTCACAAGTTCTTAATTGTTGTCGTTGGTTAAATCTATTGATAAGTTCTTACACTATTCTTTGTGTGAAAGGCAATGTATACACTTGCATAGGGCCTTTGTGTGTTGTTGGTATTGCCTTTTTCTAAGCTGTGTTACTTAAAATCTGAACAACATTTGGACCTTGCATAGTACCGTGTGAATTGCCTTTTATCTTTATTTGTGTCTGTACTGAGTATGCATTCCTGGCCCTGATTTATGTTTTGTATATACCACATTGATGCATGCCTGGTTTGGTGTGCTAGTGAACATTTGGACTTGAGTTCTATTTTCTAGTATTGCCTCTGCCACTGATATCACCTCTGATTTTACTTCGCCTCTTGATGTCATCTTAAATTTATGCATCACCTTCGACTTCGATACAATGTTAGACTTTGTTATCATTACCCAACTTCTGGTTCAACTCTAAGCATGGGTATCGCCTTCAAGTTGGAGAATAAGTTATATCGCTCCTGATGATGTCACTAAACTGGAAGGCAATAATCACCGTTTTATATTTAGAGGCGTCATTTGGTGTCACCTAACTTTGGTATCGCTTACAGTTTTGGTATTGTCTTCTATTCGAATCATGGTATGCTTTGGATTATTGGTTGTCCATTACTCATATTGGCTTCTATTTTTAAGTCGCCTTCAAATATGATTGGTTTTTAAAGTCTGTTTTTCATTATCTTAGTTCTATTTTCTAGTATTGGTCTAAACTTGTAACGACCTTGGTTTGTTGAATATCAAGTTTAATGCTGTGTTTAACTTTGTTTTCTATGAACTATTTGCATACCAACTTTGCTTTCTAGTAATGGACAAAAGTTAATGACAAAGTCAATTTTTATTTTAGTATGTGACAAGCTTGACTTAGTCTTGTTTTATTTGAATAGAGTAGATCCAGATTTATAGTCTATGTGATAAGTTTTAGACAAACTATTTCCTTAATTGAAGCAATGGGTGGGAGGAAGAGAAACTGCAGAAGCCAAGACATAGCACACATGATCAAGCAAATTTGAACCAAATTCAAGCAGCATAGAAAGCAAAAGCTTCTCACAGTTCCACTCCAAACCCAGCTAAAACAGCAAAACAGTAAAGAATCCTAAAAAATGCAAGGCATAAATTCAAACCCAAAGCAGATCTCTAACAACAACATCATCAGACCACTAGACGCGTAAGCCAAACAGCCCAAATCACCGGAATTCAACTATCAGCACCAACAGTAAACCCAAACAATCAACTAGCTATCGAGTAAAACTTTATCGAACCAAAGACCAACCTCAAAACGGTTTCTGCAGAGGCAGGGTTAGTCTAAGGAGGGGAAATGGCTAGCTAAATGGCGGTTATGTCTGTAGCATAGAAGGAAAAAGGGGGCGATCTGGAGAAGAATGGATAGACGAAAAATAGATTCGAAAGTGGGCGATATGATAACTACACACACACGCAATACACACAAACACACACGTTAATTTCATGTTTGAACATAGAGCATTAAATGTGGTTGGAACAATAAAGTAGTTTCATGTATAGGTGAAGTTCAGATATCGATTTAGCTGACCTAGCAAGTGCAAAAGAGGAAGAGGATCGAGCTTTACTGTTAGAAAGATGTTGTAACATCCCAAAAATTTCAGTATATTTGAATTCCAATTTAAATTAAATAAATTGTAATATATTAAGAAAAATCAAATTTTGTTGGATTTAAATGTGGGTAATTATGTGAAGTTATTATAAATAGAGTTTCAGATTTTAGTTCTATTTAATAAGACTATGATTTGAATTTAATATTTAAATAGTTAAATTTAATCTGAGTGGGTAATTTAAAGGTAGAATTCAAATTTAAATTAAAAATGGTGAAATTCTAAGTTGTGAATAATAATTGGAATTCAAAGCAGAAATTTTAAATAACCAAACTTGAGAACTTAGAATTTGTGGAATCGATTTATAAACTTTATTTAAGTTGTAATTTGAGTTAAGTGGGATTTTGAAATATTTAAGTTAAAAAGGAATTCAGATTCGAATTGTTAAACAATGGATTTTTATTTGTTTAAATTTAATTTGAAATTCAAAATTTCAAATTTGAGATATAAGCAAATATGGAACTTAAAAATTGTGAAATAAGTTTATAGAATTTATTTAAGTTATAATTTGGTTTAAATTTGAATTTATAAATATTTAAAATTTGAATTTAAAACAGTTAATCGAATAATTGAATATTTATTTAATTAATTAACTGTAGAATTTAACGGTTTTGGCGACTGTCTCGGAATTCGACGAAGCTGGCGCCATCAGAACCGGAACGGTGAATTATGCTAGGATTTCAAATTTTGTTACAATCTGACTTACCGTTTGATCGTACAAGAGAAATTGTGAACGAATCATTGTAAGTGAATAATTGGGTATTTCTCACATTTGGGCTTCTATAGTTTTATAAATAAAACTTCATACCCACTTCACCAGCCCATTTTTCATTCACGTATACTTCTCCCATCTGCCTATTTCTTTCTCTAATGGCAGAAAATGATTTTTCAAAACCCTAGAAATAAAAATACAAACTTTGAAATCAAATCTCCTCAAAACCCTATCGTATTATATATCAAATCGAAGCCCTCGACGACACGAAGCTCCTGGCGTAGTTCATTTCGACATGCATTGAGCGGCCGGGCCAAAATTCCTGGTCAAAGATTCGAAAATCGTGAAACCCTAGCATGCGAATTGGGGATTTTCGATTTACAATTCAATCGAAGGAATGGACAGCTGGGTTTTGTCGCAATGGGGTCGGCGAGTAGTACGGTGAAGTCGGAGGGCTTGAAATTGCCTGAGGTGACGGAATTTAGGGTTTTGATGCTTGGAACGGCGGTTTTAGGGCACGACGGCCCTGCTGATTAGGGGCATCGGAGTTGACCGGACTAGAGGGGAAAGGTGCGGCTCGCCAAAGGGGTTCGAACACGGGTGGTATGAGGCTCTCAGGTGGTCGGAATCTCGGGCTAGAGTCGGTCAAAGGTCACGAGTTATGGGTTCTCTTTCTGCGTCGGCCACTGTAGAAGAAGGAAAAGGAGCGGGAGACAGTTGCTGAGGTGGCAGCTCATGATTAGGTAGAGGATATTTTAATTATTTTATATATATTTAAAATTCCAAAGAGGAAAATGCTTATAACTTTCTCGTTTTAACTCGGATTTGAACGCGGTTTGTTGCATTGGGATCGTGGCGAAATTGCGGACGTTTTGGCGCTGGTTTGGTTGCATTTAGAGACTGTCAAATTTTGGTCTATGGTTGGACGTACGATCAACAAAAGACCCAAAGGTGAGTGGTTTTCTCACTCACGGAATACTGAATTATTCCCATATTTATTGAATTAAATTATGAAATAAGTTTGGGTTGCATGGTTGCATTGGATTGTTGATGTGTTGTTTAAATTTGACATGCAAGTGTGTTAACATGCAATCTAAGTAAATGATTAGTTATTTGACTTAATTTAAATCTCTAGTTGAAATTCGAACCCTTGTTAATCCTGGAACAGTTAATGCTGATCAGTTGAATGAAATGATGTGATGGATGTTTGGTTGGATTTTATTACTGTTGATATTGACACTGCTTATGCCCATATTCAGTATATCGTATTGCATGTTGATTTTGACGATAAATCTCATTTGTACCCTTGATGTTGCGGGCATCTAATGAACCCGGGATTTATTCGATAAAAATGAATTAAGAACACAGAGTGAAATGATAAATCTCTGTGACCCTGATTTGGATTGAAATGATAGATCCATCCCTGAAATATCGAGAAATTTAATATTAAACCACTTGGCCGTTGGATAGATAATTATATACAGACATCGGTTGGTTAAATGATTTTAATATTTGAAATTTTATTTGATAGAATTTCACATAAAAGAATGTGTCGATACTCGATTTTTAAATTCTTTAAAGATTCTGAACTGGGATGATGATAAAAAGGGTTGAAGGCAATTTCCAAACCAAAATAGAAATATCTAAATTGGGGTTTGAATATGAATTGAAAACTTTCCAAAATAAGAGTTGGATTAGAAGGAAAAATTCTTATAGAAATCAAATGTTGGGGAAATTAGAAATCAAGAGTATCTGAGTTGTTTTAACCCAGTTGGAATATATATCTCGGAACTCTTGAAATCAAGTAGTTGCTTTGAACAAGGTTGAAACGAGATAGGGAACTAAGTGAACTCCATTGAGACCGGAGGATAAATTCAAGTATTTGAAATTTGGAAGGAAGAAAGGTTTTGATTTGAGAAATTTATTTTAATATTTATGCATTGATTCTAAATAATTATTCTAGCTTTAAAAATATTAATTACTTTTACTTAATACTATTGCATTTAAATAATTTACTTATAATTCATTTTCAAAGGTTTCTAGTAAATCTTATTTTAAGTATATATATAATATTTAAATTACTAATTTATCTTAACTATTATATTTTATATATATACATCTATATATATTTATTTTATAAAAATCTATTATTATTATTATTATTATTATATGAACATTTAGTTTACAAGTATTTTCTCAAATTTTAAATTCTTCCGAATGGAAATGCTTGAGTTTGAACCACTGGTTCAAATGGAGTTGAGATGAGAATCCGAGATAATTGGAAACCCTTGAGGTAAATTTATATTATATTTGAATATTTCGTTTTGGAAATATTATATGATTATAATATAATGGTATGGGATATATTCTAATTTAGAATAAAAATCAGCTTGGGATGATTTATGATATTTTGATATGAAATTTTTATTTTATTTGAATATAAATTGGTTCGAAGCAAAATATGATATTTTGATATGAAAGCGAACCTTTCAAATATAAAAGAACCGACCGATGTGAAAAGATGTAAGCGTTGGTTGTTAAAGAGACCGGAGTCGACATAAGGCATACTCTCTGTCAGTGTCGATACCACTTTGACAACTGTGAACGTTATGACGTATCCAGAATGAGTATGATGACTTGGAGGCGATTATTGAATCGAAGAAGATGTACGATGACGAAATAGCCCTGACCTTCGGGTCAGAATTGAAATGACTAAAACAGGAGCTATACCGTGACTAATTGAGGTTAGCGCCTTTGATCGGACACACTTCTTCGATGCTATTTATATGACTATGATGATGATGATTTGGGCCCATTTAATTTTATGATTATGGGAGTGTGTTCCGAGGTGGGCGGTAGTGGCTGCTATGCGTTACCACCGGTCCGGGAGTGCAATTGGTAGAACCCTACCCTGGGCATTGCCTCGAGTGCCTTGTCATATATATATCCATATCGAGCACCATACGATTTTGATTTAGCATTGCCTTCTATGGAGTACCCTCTGATAACACCAGTACGGTGAATTTACGGTACTGTATAGACTGTTGATGCCTATAAACTGCGTAAGGGTAATATGGTAATCCCGCTTACGCTATTTTCAGTATTTATACTTTACTGAGTAGACACTATCATAATAGCGTATTATATTATCTATGTATTAGTTTAACGGATCCTTGAGAGATGGAAAATCCCGTAACATCTCTTGAGTTACTATACCATGACACTGATGTTATTTCATATTTTGATTGGACTAATATGAGATGATTTAGTGCTGATCCGAGTGTTTGTTGTGTTTTCTTTTATGCAATACGCTCGGGTCAGCATATGTTGCAGTTAGCGAAGATTTCCTTGCCTTGGAGGACGAAGACGAAGTTTGGCGTATATATCTATACATATGTATATCCGCTGCATATTTTTTTTCTGCTGCTTATTATGTACAGCTGTATGTATATGTAACTCTGATAATGGTTGAAGGTTATAGTCAATGTATATATATTTCCACTGCTTTTAACTGCTATTTGTTTATTATATGTTGTCCTTCCGCTGTGAGATTCTGTTAATTGTCTTCCTCTTCTTTCTTTCTTTTTCTTCTTTTCCCAATAACTACCTGCATTTGCGATTTGTTTGGGTCGACATGTGTGGCTTATTGTCGATTTTAAACGGTCAAAAATACGGGTCGTTACAGTTGGTATCAGAGCAATGGTTATCGATAACCCTCGCTCTGTTGGGAATTAACTCATTAGAGATGGGGTTAGTAATGCCCTAGAATGAGTTTGAGTGATATGAGAGAGCGTATTTGTATTTTTATAAAAATGGTTGTTATTGTGTTGGCTTGTTCTGTTGAATATTTATGGGTTCTGGTTGATATATGGGACGCCATTGTATCGATAGGAATTTATAAATAATCGAACAGGACGGATCGACATAATATGGTTTTCATTCATATTCTAAATATTTATATATCAAATATAATATTGGTTCAAGTATATGTGAAATCGTTTTAGTAGGTGGTGATTTTAAGCTATTACCTAATATGGTTGATTCGATAATAAATTTTATAAGGGAAATTCAAATGATATATGAGAACAATTTGAAAATGAAATGATATCCGAAATAAAATTGGGTGAGAAAGATTGAGATTTAAATATAAATGAACTTGAAACTTGATCCTGGGGTATCTTTGGAAATAGTTGCCAAAGTTTTAAATAATACTATATTTTAGGTATGATCGAAAAGAAATGGTTTCAAAGATTATTCAAAGTGGTATAATCCCTCCTTGGACCTTAGAAACGATGTCGGTAATGGGTGCACACATTATCGATGTTACTCCGAAGAGTCTAAGTGGGGGAGAGACCACTCAATGATTATTATAAAATCAGTTTTGACAAAGGATTTTGAATTTAACTCCATATGGTATAAACTTTATATAAAGGTATTAATATATAATATTTGAAGGATGAATTTGAGTTTAAAACCAGAATTTAAATTTTGAGTTCTTTGATGACCAAAGATTTGGTTTTAAAATTGTATATGGTAAGTTTGTTTTTTTATAAATTATATAAGTATATATGTATGTTATTTTAAACTTGATTTGAAAATCCGGAATCGAGTATTGAGTTTACCTCAACTAATAACAACTATAAATCTATTTAAAGCGAAATTTTGAATTCGAGATTTATAAAATTTATATTACGAGCCTGAAATGGCGCGGTAGTTCGAAAATTCGATTTCTAACTTTGAATAAATATATAAAATTCAATATAAGTCAGAATTGGATAAAACAAGAAACGTTAGGATCGAAATGATCATATCTTTCCGATGAATGTAAGAAATTTAGTTTTTACTTTATAAATGGTAAGTTATGACTAAATTAAAATTTAGAAATAGCGCTATGGAATTTATATATTCATATATACTTTATTAATATATAAGTTTAGAAATGGAAATCTTATAAAAGGTTTAACTTAAGGAAGTGAGTAATGATGATTGGAGACTAAGTCTAAATTTAAAATCATGAACAACATTGATTTAACTAAAATTATCGATCTACTTGAAATAAAAAGAAAAGTAATGGATGAGAGAAAATGATTAAGATTTGAATCGAAGTGCCAAACATGAATAATATGGTGCAAATATAAAATTGGCTCATACGGAGTAATAACAGTTAATGAATTCTAAATCAGAATTTGGGAAATCGTAGTTCGAGTTGATGGATTCAATAAAATGAAATCGACTTGGAAAATTTTAATAAGTCAGTCTAGAACCAATACAGAACTTTGGTTATATAAGAAAAATTTGACTCATATTAGTAAGTGATGAGTAGGCGAGTCAAGTAGAGTTAAAAAACGGGATGAAATAAAAATGGTTTATATAAAACCATGACGAACCTTAACCCGTTATATAGATTCGAAGTTAACCCAAATGAGGGAGCAACTGAAATAAACTTGAGGTTTAGAATATGAGATAAGGTGATAAAAATGTAAACCAAGTCTAATTTGTTAAATTAGAATATCGGAAGGACTTTGAACTAAGAAGATTAAATTTAGATAGGTGAAGAAGAGAGTGGTTAATATATAAAGGAAGTACCAACATAAGAATAGTGAGATGCAGACATAAGTGAAAGGAGTGAATGTAAATGAACTTGAACTAGTTCAGAATAAATGAATCCGAACTAGTTCAAGTGAATGGTTAAGCTAATGTGGGTAAACAAGATATTATTCAACGCAAAAGGATAAAGTAACTTTGAATAAGAAATGAAGTGGCAACTTAATTTATATTTATGAAATTATGTTTTATTTAAATCGAGTTGGTTGGAAACATTAAAAAGAATTCAATGTTGTTTGAAATTGAATGCTTGAAAATGAAGCGAATAGAAATATATCGAGATTGAATAAGCAAATGAATATGAATTCATTTCTTGAATAAAGAAGTGACCACTAGTTTTGGAATGATGAAGACTTAAAATTAGAAATTTAGAATCCGAAAGTTGGAAGTTCCAAAATAAATGAGTCAATGTTGATGCGTAAATTTGAAGTATTCAATAAGCTGAAACAAAATGAGCATAACTTTTGTATGGATGATCAGAATCGGGCGATTCTGGACTTTTAGAAACCTTAGAATCTGAACTAGAATTGTCATGAATAGAGCCTCATCAGATTTTTTAAGCCTACATGTTGAAATTTAAGATTTAGTCAAAGTCGTATGCGCAGAAAATAAAAATCTCAACTGAATATCGATATTGTTTTGACCATAACTCTCTAACCGAGTATCGGATTTTGATGTGTGAGTACAATTCGGAAAGGTCAGAATGTAAACTAAACCTTTCTTTTAATATGCTGAGTGTAATTATGATGTTTAGAGGGCTTAAAAACTGGGTTGAACATTTCAGGCCTGCATTTACAATGTTTGGGCTGAAGCGTTCGCCTTCGCTAAAACGGTCATAAATTTCAAGCGAATTATCCGAATTCAACGAATCCGGACAATTCGGAAAGCCTGAAACAAATGCTACAACTTTTGCCTAGTATATTTTAGTCAAATTCCATCATTTATTAAGAGATAATAGATGATTTGTTTGCTGGCCTGTTTCTAACATGTTGTTTTGTAGTCGAAATGTTGAAATATGTTGCATACATTATATGTTGTTGCCATGTATTGTTGTATGTTTGATTCTTATGCATGTTTGAGTGTTCTAGTAGGCGCAAGGGATGGTGTTACGCTTGGAGCTCGCTTGCGCTAAACACTAAATGCTAAGGTAAATAAAAATGCAAAGAACGCTAGAGAAAGGTATGTAAATGTGTTACAAAGTTTTGGTGGTTTTATATATGAACTTTCCCCATTTTGGGATGCCTCATCGATGATGAGATGTATGTTTTGGGTTGATATATGTATCGGGATTTTTCCCGGGGCCCTCCGTACAGGGGAGATGCTGCCGAAATTTTCCGTGATTTCGGGAGTTAGAAAATTTCATAGGTTTACAACTATGTAACTTATTTTATAAAGTTTATTTTAGGTATGGGTTTAAAATGGATATGTGTTTAATATCGTTTCGTTCTCTTTTCGAGGACGAAAAGATTTTAAGTGGGGGAGAATGTAACATCCCAAAAATTTCAGTATATTTGAATTCCAATTTAAATTAAATAAATTGTAATATATTAAGAAAAATCAAATTTTGTTGGATTTAAATGTGGGTAATTATGTGAAGTTATTATAAATAGAGTTTCAGATTTTAGTTCTATTTAATAAGACTATGATTTGAATTTAATATTTAAATAGTTAAATTTAATCTGAGTGGGTAATTTAAAGGTAGAATTCAAATTTAAATTAAAAATGGTGAAATTCTAAGTTGTGAATAATAATTGGAATTCAAAGCAGAAATTTTAAATAACCAAACTTGAGAACTTAGAATTTGTGGAATCGATTTATAAACTTTATTTAAGTTGTAATTTGAGTTAAGTGGGATTTTGAAATATTTAAGTTAAAAAGGAATTCAGATTCGAATTGTTAAACAATGGATTTTTATTTGTTTAAATTTAATTTGAAATTCAAAATTTCAAATTTGAGATATAAGCAAATATGGAACTTAAAAATTGTGAAATAAGTTTATAGAATTTATTTAAGTTATAATTTGGTTTAAATTTGAATTTATAAATATTTAAAATTTGAATTTAAAACAGTTAATCGAATAATTGAATATTTATTTAATTAATTAACTGTAGAATTTAACGGTTTTGGTGACTGTCTCGGAATTCGACGAAACTGGCGCCATCAGAACCGGAACGGTGAATTATGCTAGGATTTCAAATTTTGTTACAATCTGACTTACCGTTTGATCGTACAAGAGAAATTGTGAACGAATCATTGTAAGTGAATAATTGGGTATTTCTCACATTTGGGCTTCTATAGTTTTATAAATAAAACTTCATACCCACTTCACCAGCCCATTTTTCATTCACGTATACTTCTCCCATCTGCCTATTTCTTTCTCTAATGGCAGAAAATGATTTTTCAAAACCCTAGAAATAAAAATACAAACTTTGAAATCAAATCTCCTCAAAACCCTATCGTATTATATATCAAATCGAAGCCCTCGACGACACGAAGCTCCTGGCGTAGTTCATTTCGACATGCATTGAGCGGCCGGGCCAAAATTCCTGGTCAAAGATTCGAAAATCGTGAAACCCTAGCATGCGAACTGGGGATTTTCGATTTACAATTCAATCGAAGGAATGGACAGCTGGGTTTTGTCGCAATGGGGTCGGCGAGTAGTACGGTGAAGTTGGAGGGCTTGAAATTGCCTGAGGTGACGGAATTTAGGGTTTTGATGCTTGGAACGGCGGTTTTAGGGCACGACGGCCCTGCTGATTGGGGGCATCGGAGTTGACCGGACCAGAGGGGAAAGGTGCGGCTCGCCAAAGGGGTTCGAACACGGGTGGTATGAGGCTCTCAGGTGGTCGGAATCTCGGGCTAGAGTCGGTCAAAGGTCACGAGTTATGGGTTCTCTTTCTGCGTCGGCCACTGTAGAAGAAGGAAAAGGAGCGGGAGACAGTTGCTGAGGTGGCAGCTCATGATTAGGTAGAGGATATTTTAATTATTTTATATATATTTAAAATTCCAAAGAGGAAAATGCTTATAACTTTCTCGTTTTAACTCAGATTTGAACGCGGTTTGTTGCATTGGGATCGTGGCGAAATTGCGGACGTTTTGGCGCTGGTTTGGTTGCATTTAGAGACTGTCAAATTTTGGTCTATGGTTGGACGTACGATCAACAAAAGACCCAAAGGTGAGTGGTTTTCTCACTCACGAAATACTGAATTATTCCCATATTTATTGAATTAAATTATGAAATAAGTTTGGGTTGCATGGTTGCATTGGATTGTTGATGTGTTGTTTAAATTTGACATGCAAGTGTGTTAACATGCAATCTAAGTAAATGATTAGTTATTTAACTTAATTTAAATCTCTAGTTGAAATTCGAACCCTTGTTAATCCTGGAACAGTTAATGCTAATCAGTTGAATGAAATGATGTGATGGATGTTTGGTTGGATTTTATTACTGTTGATATTGACACTGCTTATGCCCATATTCAGTATATCGTATTGCATGTTGATTTTGACGATAAATCTCATTTGTACCCTTGATGTTGCGGGCATCTAATGAACCCGGGATTTATTCGATAAAAATGAATTAAGAACACAGAGTGAAATGATAAATCTCTGTGACCCTGATTTGGATTGAAATGATAGATCCATCCCTGAAATATCGAGAAATTTAATATTAAACCACTTGGCCGTTGGATAGATAATTATATACAGACATCGGTTGGTTAAATGATTTTAATATTTGAAATTTTATTTGATAGAATTTCACATAAAAGAATGTGTCGATACTCGATTTTTAAATTCTTTAAAGATTCTGAACTGGGATGATGATAAAAAGGGTTGAAGGCAATTTCCAAACCAAAATAGAAATATCTAAATTGGGGTTTGAATATGAATTGAAAACTTTCCAAAATAAGAGTTGGATTAGAAGGAAAAATTCTTATAGAAATCAAATGTTGGGGAAATTAGAAATCAAGAGTATCTGAGTTGTTTTAACCCAGTTGGAATATATATCTCGGAACTCTTGAAATCAAGTAGTTGCTTTGAACAAGGTTGAAACGAGATAGGGAACTAAGTGAACTCCATTGAGACCGGAGGATAAATTCAAGTATTTGAAATTTGGAAGGAAGAAAGGTTTTGATTTGAGAAATTTATTTTAATATTTATGCATTGATTCTAAATAATTATTCTAGCTTTAAAAATATTAATTACTTTTACTTAATACTATTGCATTTAAATAATTTACTTATAATTCATTTTCAAAGGTTTCTAGTAAATCTTATTTTAAGTATATATATAATATTTAAATTACTAATTTATCTTAACTATTATATTTTATATATATACATCTATATATATTTATTTTATAAAAATCTATTATTATTATTATTATTATTATATGAACATTTAGTTTACAAGTATTTTCTCAAATTTTAAATTCTTTCGAATGGAAATGCTTGAGTTTGAACCACTGGTTCAAATGGAGTTGAGATGAGAATCCGAGATAATTGGAAACCCTTGAGGTAAATTTATATTATATTTGAATATTTCGTTTTGGAAATATTATATGATTATAATATAATGGTATGGGATATATTCTAATTTAGAATAAAAATCAGCTTGGGATGATTTATGATATTTTGATATGAAATTTTTATTTTATTTGAATATAAATTGGTTCGAAGCAAAATATGATATTTTGATATGAAAGCGAACCTTTCAAATATAAAAGAACCGACCGATGTGAAAAGATGTAAGCGTTGGTTGTTAAAGAGACCGGAGTCGACATAAGGCATACTCTCTGTCAGTGTCGATACCACTTTGACAACTGTGAACGTTATGACGTATCCAGAATGAGTATGATGACTTGGAGGCGATTATTGAATCGAAGAAGATGTACGATGACGAAATAGCCCTGACCTTCGGGTCAGAATTGAAATGACTAAAACAGGAGCTATACCGTGACTAATTGAGGTTAGCGCCTTTGATCGGACACACTTCTTCGATGCTATTTATATGACTATGATGATGATGATTTGGGCCCATTTAATTTTATGATTATGGGAGTGTGTTCCGAGGTGGGCGGTAGTGGCTGCTATGCGTTACCACCGGTCCGGGAGTGCAATTGGTAGAACCCTACCCTGGGCATTGCCTCGAGTGCCTTGTCATATATATATCCATATCGAGCCCCATACGCTTTTGATTTAGCATTGCCTTCTATGGAGTACCCTCTGATAACACCAGTACGGTGAATTTACGGTACTGTATAGACTGTTGATGCCTATAAACTGCGTAAGGGTAATATGGTAATCCCGCTTACGCTATTTTCAGTATTTATACTTTACTGAGTAGACACTATCATAATAGCGTATTATATTATCTATGTATTAGTTTAACGGATCCTTGAGAGATGGAAAATCCCGTAACATCTCTTGAGTTACTGTACCATGACACTGATGTTATTTCATATTTTGATTGGACTAATATGAGATGATTTAGTGCTGATCCGAGTGTTTGTTGTGTTTTCTTTTATGCAATACGCTCGGGTCAGCAGATGTTGCAGTTAGCGAAGATTTCCTTGCCTTGGAGGACGAAGACGAAGTTTGGCGTATATATCTATACATATGTATATCCGCTGCATATTTTTTTTCCGCTGCTTATTATGTACAGCTGTATGTATATGTAACTCTGATAATGGTTGAAGGTTATAGTCAATGTATATATATTTCCACTGCTTTTAACTGCTATTTGTTTATTATATGTTGTCCTTCCGCTGTGAGATTCTGTTAATTGTCTTCCTCTTCTTTCTTTCTTTTTCTTCTTTTCCCAATAACTACCTGCATTTGCGATTTGTTTGGGTCGACATGTGTGGCTTATTGTCGATTTTAAACGGTCAAAAATACGGGTCGTTACAGATGTCTTCCAATATCAGCTTCAAAAGCTCCGAGTTTGTCTACAACTACAAATACTGTCAAGTATGTTTCTTAATGAATAATTAGTTGACTAAATGATTGAAATGTATTGTTTACTTATTAAGCAAGCAAAAATGAATTTGGCATTTGTATATTAAAGTAACATGGAGAATAGGTTGTCTTTGACTAAGAGTTGTGACCTAACTATGTGACAATCTTAAATGATTTATACTTTTTGGGGGAAACTCGCCCATCATCGTAATCTATTAACACGTGCTCAACTACTTCCTTAATATTTCCAATCAGCGACATGTACGTTAAATCCCAGAGTATCTTATTTTTTATGTAGCTTATAGCTTATCCAAAACTTATTAGTGATTTCGTAAGTTAAGATAGGGTAGTTACCGATGATGTAAGATCATTATGCAAGCATACGCTGAAATTGGTGCTTATTAGAGTTTATGCAAGCATACACTGGAAATATATATACCATTTACAACATTAGAGTTTATGTCTTTAATTTTATTACCTGACTATTTTTCGTAGTAGAAATATTTCGGCTATATTACAGCTTTATTATGAAATCAGTGCTTATTATTCCCTCTCTGTTCTGTATAGACACAGGTGTAAAGATTAAACCCACTTTTTTATATATTACGCACAGGCAAAAGACAGTGAAGCTCCAAAACCGAACAGTCCTTTTATTACCTTTGTTTTGGGTAAGCACTTCTTATTTAAATAGCTGAAATAATACCTTTATTGATAACATTATCATTGGTTTAATTGGATACCAGGTTTTCCTATTGTTACACACTTGGTCATACAGTGTTCAATAGGAAAAAAAAGACATGTTTAGTCTCTATATTATCATCGAGGCTTCAGAAAATTGCATGATAAAGTTGCTCATATATAATATGATTCTTATTTTTATTTTAGGTATAAAGCGGTCAAAGAAGTTTGTGGGGTGTTCGATTGGGTTGTGATTGATGTTTTCAATATCAGGATGCACTTGAGTGGACTCAGTTGTGAGGAAAGGTAGTTGACTGGAAATTTGCTGGTTGTGTGCGAGTGGGGATTGTGATTTGCAGAGGGTGTGATGGTGTTTATTTGGTTGGTAATTTCTAAGTCGGGAATGGGATGGAGTTTGCTAGTCTAAGGAGAAAGATTTGAGAAAGTTAGTTAATTGGTTTAGGTTGTGCCTATGTCATTGCAGTCATGATGAAGTCCGCAAGGAAGTGATAGGGTGCTGATGAGTTTTGGTTTCCAGTTGAACAAAAAGTATTAAAGAGGAGTTTGTGTACACATGAGATTATTCTATATGTAAGGCAAACAAACACTAGTGGATATACACATGAGATTCATCATGATAAGATTAGATTATTTATTTAGATAACCTTTGTTTCATCATTTTAACATTTCAGGTTATGAATAAAAAATCATCAGAGCTAATGTGTACATTGTAGGTATGTCTATGTCTACATTCCAAATTCATTTCTTCCATGTTGATTACTTCATATTATGCTTTTTATATAAACACACAACCATTTATTCATCTTGCGATGTTCCTGAAATCAAAAGGTTTACTGAATCTCAATGGAGAGAATGGGAACTATCTGAAAAAATATTTAAACTTGTTGTAGTCCCATTGTTATGGTTCAGTTTCTATAGAATGGTTGGGTCATTGAGTTGCAAGGAATTCAAAAATCAAGGTAACATATTATTTCAATAATTTTACAATTTTTGAGTTTTATTATTTGATAATATGTTCACTATTTTCATTCTAAATTATAATTGGTATTATGTTAGATTACATGTAACTTGCATATGCAGTGGGATCGGATAATTTACTTTACACTCAGTGCAGACTATTTTTGTCTTGTTGATCTTCTCTCTCATCTCCAATTAATTATTATATTGAAGACCAAGGTTCCTTGATTCAGTAAGATACATGCACAAAGTAGTTATAAGAATCGTCAATATTTGCATAGAAATGCAATATTACTTTTGAAAATTTCCACTTGTTCCAGGTTGTTCTTACGCCAGGAGATCCTTGTATGTCATTGTTTAATAAGGAAACAATAGAAAGGGATCAGAAATAGATAACTTAAAATATGAATACAAGTTGTAGAGCAAAAAAGACAGGTTTATATTAAGAACCTGTAGAATGCCATAAAACAGAAGCAGATACCTTGATGCCTTCATCAGATGTTTCTTTTTTCCTTTTTTTAATACTATGGAGGAGTTTAAGTACAGACACTGGAACAGATTTTACACGGTATTTTGAGTTTTTATGTCTTATTCATTAAGAGAATATATTATTGTATAATATTGTTGATACAAAAATTAATGTTAAGAAGTATTAAATATATTTTTTGTAAACTTATTAGTTGCATCCTACTTCCCTTATAGGTAATTAATAAACAAAGTCCTCCATACAATGAGTTAATGAATTGATGAATCATGATTCTTGGTTACATTTCAGATTCTACTGCCTAATTATTCTGACATCTTCAAGCACAATACATGCAACGTTGATTCCGCCTTCCCTGTATAATTAAAAGATACTAGGCTCTCTGTGAATTGAACCAGATAAGTAGTAAAATTAAAGATTCCGCCTAGCTATGTTTGTTAACTTTAAAATAACGATGATGACGATTAGCTTAGTTCATACTAATAGCAATAATAAATTATCAAGTATTAACAAAGTTTATATAAAATCAATTAAATTTTTACTAACTGTTAGCTTTGTATTTAGAAGTTGTTGCATGTTCGAATGCAAATTAACTGCAATCCTTTGTATTAGTGTATCATATTTTATGTTTTAGTTATATTTCTTCTCTTCTCCTTTAGTTTTTTTTTTAACTTTGAGAATATATGATGTAACAATTACTAATATCTTCTCTGTTTATTTGACATTAACAGGACTGTTGTTATCGATGATAAGGAGAAAATATCATAAGCAAAGCAAGATTAAACTTACCGTTTGTCCGCTTTGTAAGTAACTTGCTGATTGCAAAATTGTATGATATATTAATATGGAAAAATTGATAAAACAATATGTATGAAATATTAAGTTTGAATATGTGTAAGAGTTGATTGAATACAATGTTTTGATATATGAAAAGTTATTTTAATAATATGTATGAAATGTTATGTTGTAAATTATATATTTGTCGTTATGAAAATATGCTGTGCGCACAAATATATACATATATATGTAAGAAGCTAAAATAAAATTAAGAAATTAATATTAAAGGCAATAGCGTTTAAAAAACGGTATTGAATAGAAAACGCTATAGAAACATATATTGGGAATGTTATGATATAACTAAACAAACGCTATAGAAACATATGGATAAACGCTATAGAAACATATAGACAACGCTATAAAAAGTAAGTATCGGGTGATATATTATATAGCGTTTTGGTCAATAGCAAACATAAAACGCTATAGAAATATCACTTTTCATAGCGTTTATTTTCTGCTATTTAAAATAGAAGGTCTAACATAGCATGTCATTACATGGCGTTCTCTAAAACGCTATGGTAGGATACAATAGCGTTTTTTAAACGCTATGGAAAGCCTGTATTGTTGTAGTGCTAGTTGGTTATATTGATTTATATGATAAATCACATGTATGCAAGTTTGGATTTTGATTCAAACATGAATCATATACATGTTGGGTAGAATTATATGTGAAACTACATAGTTATGACACCTAGTTTAAGTTAAAATTTAATTGAAAGTTAGGCTATAACATGTGTGAGTTATATGCTAAATTCTACATGATACTTTACATGTTAGGTACTAGTTTACACCATTGTTGCGATGTATAAATCACATATGTAAGTTTATGAGTTGGATATGAATCACGTTATGCAAGTTTAGGATTATTACCTATGCAAGTTTATTCCTTTTGATATAGATCTATGACATATGTTATTTATGCAAGGTTGTGGCCATTTTCTCATCAAGTTCACACCTTTAGATTTGGATCCATGACATATGTTATTTATGCAAGTTTGTGGCCATTTTCTCATCAAAGTTCACACCTTTAGATTTGGATCCATGACATATGTTGTTTATGCAAGTTGTAACTTTGGCCTATGCAAGTTTTAGATGTAGAACATTATTCACATATGCAAGTTCACCGCTATGTTTGGATCTATGTTTTAATATGTGTATATTGTGATGTTTTCTGTTTAATCCATGAGTTAGACTATTCGAGTCTAACGTATAATTTATGTTAAACGAAAAAAGTACGACGTGGGGTAAAGGGGATAATATTAAAAAGATTTAATTGGCATAAATGCCTTAAAAGGCATAAAATATAATTGTGGTGAAAATTGGTATGATTTTACATACCATAAATGGATGGACATAATTGAGTCAATTATGGACATCATTAAATTTGGAATTGATTGATAATTTGAATAGGGAAAGTAATTCAAATTGGGGAATGATTAATTAGGAGTAAATCGTCTAAGACACGAGGTTAGGCTCGTTTGTGGTGTAAGACTGGCCGGACCCGCCCGGCAAATCCAGCTGCCACAAATGCCAGTCTAATGTGAGAGGTCTTAGGCATAAACTAAATACGTAACAATTGTAAAGACACGAGGTTAGGCTCTTTTGTGGTGTAAGACTGCCCGGACCCGCCCGGCAAATCCAGCTGCCACAAATGCCAGTCTAATGTGAGAGGTCTTTATGAGGTACGGTCTTAATGAATTAGGAAACACTTAACCAGATAAACATGTAGTGGGACATGAGGGGGTTAAGTGGGTGCCTTGGGTGGCGTGTGGAATATAGTGGGTGCCTTCGGTGGCATTTGGAAATACGATTAGAAACACTTAACCAAAATTGAAACATGTAATTGAAACATGAATAAGATGTGGGTTAAGTGGGATGTACTAGAGGGTTAGGTGGATAGCTTGTGTCAAGTAATAGGGGCCCGTTTCAACCAGTAACCCATACGTATTTTTGTGGGCTTGACCCAAGTAGAGGACAGGACACGCATACTGGGCTTGACTGTAAGAGGCCAAACCGGGTTAGCGGTGGCAACGCAAGTCCAACGGGTTCATATGCGTGTGTGGACCCAGGCTGGTAGGTAAGACGTTGTTGCATCGTGTAGGTATAAGCCGTGCATTCTTGGTGGTATCGGGTTGCCATTTTGGGGAGTGATACACCCCACTGTGGGGCCAAAACGGGTATCTACGAGTTAGGGAGCCGATTGCTTGGGGGTAGTGGGTACACCTAGTGGAAATAGGGGCAGACGACACCTATGAAGGCAGCTAGGGGTGCACAAAGCTACCAATATCATTATTAAGTCTGTAGGCGGGATCAACCATAGGGTGACTAGAGGTGGTGCAGTATACTAGTAGCGGTGCAGTATAGCAATTATCTCATAGTGTTGGTGTAGTTTAGTAATTATCTTAGTGGGTTAGGTGCGCTTTAACGATATCGTTGTTCATCTTGTTTCCTTGTTAATTCTGTCATCTCAATGGTTCATAGTCATTTCCTTATTTTCCAACTTATGCCTTAGCCTAGTTACTTTGTTAATTATATTGTTAAAGTTATCGCACTCGTCAGACTTTATGTCTGACCCCCCTTTGTTTCCTCCTCTTTTCTCCCCCCCCCCCCAAGGTGCTCAGGTTGGAACTAGCACTAGTGGAGCTTGACTTTGGACTGCTTTTAGAAGATTGCTTGGATCACTGAAGTAAAGTTCAGCTTCTCTTTATTTATGGCTATTTTGATGTTGGGGATTATGTCTTTCAGTTTATGTACTTTGTTTTATCAAGATGGATATGATGTACTTGACTTGGGTTTATGGTTTTGATGATGTAACCAAACATACTTACCTTCTGTTGCAATAAATAAAGTTTTAAATTTTCAAGTACTGTTTTATATCTGTCTTGCTGTGATTTTCTGTTCTATATTCACTTAAAATGCTCCATGGAAGTTAATGCATTCCCTTTGCGAGTGACATCAATGGACGTGGGGTGTTACATAGAGTCAAAGCCAAGCAATACTTCAAGCACTTCACGTAGAGAGAATCTGATTCGAGCTCCTATGTTTCAACCCTGAGCACCTTGGGGGTGGGGGAACAGAAAGAAAAAGAGGCGAAAACAAACGAGGTCAGACATAAAGTCTGGCGAGTCCAGTGACTTTCAACATGTAAACAGATAGTAGGACAATGACATGTAAATAAAGCTGGATGAGGGATTACAGCAACAGGTGTAGCAGGTGTGCTTAAGTTAAACAGAAGAAACAAAATGGTATAGACCAAGATATGCTTCTTACCTACATCTTACTCCTCTGCACTAATACTTAGTATAACGGGATTAGGTGTTACCCTAATGTTTAAACTGAAACAGAAACGGAAACAGAATAATCTCCACAGAAACAGAATGCTAGTAATGAGCCTTTACTACACCAACAGAGACAGAAGGTGCACAAACAGAATGCTAATAATGGGCCTTTACCACCCCAACTAATGGGCCTTTACCACCCCAATAGAGACAGAAGGTGCATAAACAGAATGCTAATAATGGGCTTTACCACCCCAACTAATGGGCCTTTACCACCCTAACAGAAACAGACGGTACACCAGTAGAAACAAACAGAACTAGGTGTACCCTAAATTCTACCCCAAGCGATCAGCTCCCTAATACATAAATACCCTGTGCTGGCCCCACAGAAGGGTGTATCATTCCCTAAAGTGGCAACTTATAGACACAGACCTATTTACAGATGTCACGGTGTCTTACATCCTCAGAGCAGACCGGATCCGTGCACACACATGACCCGGTTGGAATGCGCCATCGACACCCCTCGCCATTATTAGAGTGAACCTCTTATAATTAGTTCAGTAAGCATGCCCGGACCCCTCTTAATGTTGGGTCATAGTTTTGATACCATAAAAGGTTTACTGACTAATATGGGTCCCACACAACAGATGACACAAGTAATTAACCCTCCTAACCTTGTGTCCCCAGACTAACAGATTTCAGATTAACTTGCTTACAGATTTCAGATGTACAAAGTTCAGATTAACTAGTTCTCAGATCAGACATATAGGTTAATAAGTTTTTCAGACTAACAGATCAGATATACAGATTAACAGACTTACAGATGGTTTTACCTAACCTTGTATTGGGCCTATTGATTTACAAAACGGGTTTATTAGATTCATTCGCCCAGTTGATTAAACCTTATCTACCCAACACGTTTTAGGCATTATATTTATCCTAGATTTGCGTAAATTAATTATTAATGCACAGACCTCTCACATTAGATCGGTAGCTTGTGGCCGCTGGATGTGTAGGGCGGTTCCAGGCAGACTTCTGCCACAAGCCATACCTAACCTCGTGTCTAAGCATCTTTTAGTTATGCCTACGACCTCTCACATTAGACTAACAGTTTGCAGTTGCTAGTTAAGCCGGTTGGGTCCGGGCAGGCTTCTAACGCAAATAGAGTCTAACCTCATGTCTCAGCATTTTTAGCTAAAGTATTCATTCACAAATTTTGCCAATATCGGACTAATTATGCCAATATCAGACTAATTATGCCAATATCAGGCTAATTATGCCAATTCAACAAATTAAACTTCTTTACAAGTTACAACAGATTATTCAAAGTTCAATTAACTTGTTTTGCTCAATTTTAGATCGAGCCTACAGATTTTCATAACCCAAATTTATCGTATTCAGTTTCAACAGATTTAGCAGATTAGGCAATTTAATAGATCTGTTCATAAAATTAAGCCTAATTTTACATGCCCAAATTATGGTTATAATTCACTATATAACATATGCCCCAAATTTTAGTTAAATTTACACAGTACAGAATATTCTCCAAAAACCCCAATCCATGACATACAATACGAATTATGCCAAATATTAGCCTTTGATTTCAGCGTATGCCTAATATCCAAAATCCCCATTTAGGCGTATTCACATTTAATAGTCATCCTATTATAATACAGATCTTTGCGCCTAAGTCATATACACAATAATTCTTCTTTTTCCAAATCACAGACTATCATATATAATATGCCCATATCCAGGTCTTAAATTACAACATATGTTCTTTTCTCAATTCAGTCACAAATCAGTCATGTCTAATTATGCATCATTCACTATTTTTCCAAAATTTAGCTTTCGTGCGTCAATCCCTTATGAGAATTGGCTCAGGCTCGTGGTAGCCTGGCTATAGAACAGAAGGAAGGAAGGAAGACATACAAAATAATTACTATATTATAAATAAGATAGATCTACATAGAAAAACAGATCTGATAAACAAGAATATGCATAATCTCAAATTCAGATTTATAACCATGTAAAGATCATAATTAAATTTCATATATGAAAATAACTGTACTCACCTTGGTTGGATTCTAAAAGAAAAAGGGTTGTAGTCGTTCTATTTTAATCCTATTCAAATTGGAAGAAGAAGAAGCACTAGTTCTAGCTTAGGTTTCAGCGGAGTGGAGACTCCATTGATTTATTTTAATTAGAATTGAGGCAGCATAGCGTTAAAATGGTTTGGTGTGGAGAGAAAGTGGGGTTTGGGGGAGTTTAAATAGCATACGGGTCAACGAATCTGGTCAGAACGGGCGTCCAAATGCAGAAAAACGAACCAGTCCTTGGATCTGGAAATAAGGGGGAGCTCGACCCCCTGGTCGACCTATGTGACCCAGCTCAGCCCCCTGGTCGACCTGGGTCCTAGGCGGAAAATTTCCCGCCCAGCCCGGGTGTGTGATTTGAATTTCAAACTTAAATTTGAGCTGTTTTAATTTATTTAAATCCCTGAAACTTCTGAGTCCCATAACTTCTTCATACGGAGTCCGATTTACACAAACTCGGACTCTATCTCAAGAAGAATTCCGAGACGAACGCAGTGGCATAACCCGTTTCCCTTAATTCTTCTTTTAAAAATTAAGTATACTTTGTTTTGTTACTTTTATGTTCACAGAAAATACGAGGTGTTACATTCCGTATGTCCAATACAGGAGAGAGGCCCTCGCATATCCAAACAATCAACAAGTACATCCAGACGACTACTACTGTAACCCCTTCAAGATAGCTACTCCAATCATGGGCATCAGTATATTCAATGTGGAGATCGTCGGTCTTGCACCGTCTTCAATCTCTTCGACTTTTCATCGTATCAATTATTCAAAATAGGTTAAACTCGGTCTTTCCGAATAACTCACGTATCTTATAATCAAGTGTTATAACAATACATCATACGCCCCATTCCAATCCAGAATATTCTTTAATTCAAATATTCTTTTCACAATTTAAACCAAATTAAGGTTTTCCAAACTAGTTGGGATTAGCGCATCGTACCCAAATAATCATTTGTTTTATTTCCCAATCCCAACATATTCATCCCATGGAGAAAAACTGGTAATACTCCCTATCTAACACCACGGTCTTATCGGTAAAAATTAATTACCATTTCACGTTCAAATATAATTAAAGATTTAACTATCGCTTGGAGCAAAACTGGTGATACTCCATTCTCGACCATTTCCCCAGATTTGATAATTTAAATTATCACATTCACATTTCAATCCAATTAAATATTCATTAAAACTCCACTTAGTTTTAATCTTCCCAAAAATCATTATTAACGATTATTTAACTTTGGGAAAGCAAACATGTCACATCGACCATCTACACCGTACCATTGATTTCTGCCAATATGTAACCTCTAAGCTCATACGTCTCAGAGAAGGGTGTTAAGCAAGAGAATAAATTCTCCGCCACCAAACAAATATATATTTAGCAGAGATCAATAATACAGTTCGAAATACAATGTTAGACATGTAATCCTGTCTTTAACTGGGTTAAAGAACCAATGTCATTTAAAACACGGTTCACGATAACCCCAAAATCACATTCCATTAACCATGGAATCTTCACAGAAAATAGATCAATGTATAATCAATATCAATTTCTGTATCCGACTAATAATATAAATGGAATAATGACAAAGCCTTTTAAATTCCATATATATATATATATATATATTAATAGTCTTCCTCCATAGAAACTCACTTCGATTATTACCAAATCGAATTCCAAATTAATATATTAAATTGGAAATATTTACTTTGGAAAATTCCATTAATCTTAGTTAAAAGATTATAAATTCCAAATCACATTCTTCACTATTAATTGGGTTAAAGAACAAGTGTTATTTAAAACACCGTGCACGATAAATCCAAAAATTCAATTCTTTTATTCAATTCCAATTAACTATTAATTAATTGGAAAAAAATTCTAAATCTTAATTTAAAGATTTATTCTTTTCTCAACTGGGTTTAAGAATAGTTATATTAAAGACACCATTCATGACGAACCCAAAATCGAATTTGAATCCAATTAAATATTAATTAATTGGTAAAATTCCCTAAATCATAATTAAAAGATTTTTTCTTTTCTCAACTAGATTTAAGAACAGTGTTATTAAAGACACCGTTCACGACAAATCCAAATCCAATTTGATATCAAATACAAGGCTCTGAATAGAAACTATATTGGCTTATATTCAATATCAAACTCTGAAACCAACCAATATCGTATTGGGAATGATGATATATATATATATCTTCCAAATTCCTCAATAATATCTGTATAATCACGGAATCCAATATTGAAATATTTCGAAGATTATTTACACTCAAATCCATTCCAATTTATTCATTAAAAAAATTCTGGTTATTTTAAAAACATTTTTAAATCCAATTTATTTATTTCTACAAATAATTAAATTATTATTCTAGTTAATAGATAGTTCATTTCGAAAGAAATATTTTTTTATCTTTTCAAAACTAGATTTTTTCATCCAAAATCTTTCCAAATCGTTTATTATGATTTTACACAATTTTCCGTATTTTTAATAATTTTATTAAGGCCCTTACAGTTTGTTTCCAATAGAGCCACCGAACTGCATCCATAGCGACCTTTTCTAAAATTGATTTGGACATGTCTTAAAATCCAACTGTTAGATTTTAAATCTCTTATATCATTGGAAATCTCTTTTCGATGCGAACATAACGGTTCCGGTTTTAGGAGAATCCGATGGTCGGATGTCCCGTTACGTCCATTTGAAGTTAATGGTCGAAATTCGTGAACGGTCGTTGCGCGGCGCATTCTATTCAGGCCATTATATATATATATATATATCATCGATTTCTATTTAAAACGAATTTTATAAATCGTTTTAAATTCATTTTAAAATCGATTTCCACTTCCATTTCAATTTTAAATCAAAATTGAATATTCCAATATAAATTCATTTTAAAACGATTTACATTTCATTTTCAAATATTAATCAAAATTGAATTTTCCATTATAAATTCGTTTTAAATTCATTGCAAAACGATTTCCATTTCATTTTCAAATTTAAATCAAAACTGAATATTCCTTATCATTATAATATTAAAATGATAATATTTTCAAAATATTAGATTTTGAAATCACTTTCGATATTCATTATAAAATGAATAAAATCGATAGAAAATCCCGTTCGTGTTAAAATGGCGTTTAACTACTTAACACGACTTCACATTTCAATATTCACTGAATATTATTTTGAAATATTCGTTAATTCCGAACTGGAATCAGACTCAATCAATTACCATATAATTTCAGCTACATGGATTTTATACATCGTATGTATACAATAATAACGATAAACAATCATTAAAAATTCATACAACATCCAGGGTGCATTTTACAACTGTATAAGCATTAAAATAAATAAATAATGATTATACAGTCTGTCAAGTTGGAGAATGGAGTTCTGATGACAACAACCTTATTTCAATTATCATGGATTATAAAATATATACTAACATCTTCATCCGGAATATATATATATATATACACACACACATATGCAGGATTTGTATATAGGAATTAATACTGAAGACTGTACAGTTTAAGAGCTTTTAGAGTTTCAGAATTCAGTGTAGAATCAAGACTCATGAGTAATCAAGATATCAAGATGTCAAGAGTTCAAGATTAATATAATTATAAAGTCTAGATTTTGTAAGACTCTAAATAACACTCCAGGTTCAAATCCAAATTCAAATTCTGTTTTTTCAATTCTTTTCTCAATCCTCTCTATTTTTGTTTTTCTCGGTACTCTCTATTTTTGTTTTTTTGTTTTATTCTCAATCCTCTCTATTTTGTTTTTATATTTTTATTCTTCTTTCTTTTTCAAACTTAAGTTTTTATATATACTTTATTTATATTTTATAGTTTAAAACCTTATTATTTTATACATAAATTTATAAATAAATTTATATAGTTTACAAATGTGTTTTCATATGTTTTTTATCATATGATATTGATTTACAACATTAGAATTTTATTCCAGAATTTCCAAAATTAGTTTTACATCAAAACACTTGAAAATGCTTTGAAAATCAATTTTGTACATAGTATGTCGACATAGCATAATATGTATGTCGACATATAACAACTAGTTTTTTAATTTTGAAGGGAAGTGTCTTTTCACTATTTGAAATGTTTCAAAAACGTTGCAACCCTTCATTCTCTATAAAAGGAGGCCAAAACCGAATTTTCTAACATCTCTTCTTATCCATTTTCATCCCCTTTCATCCTATAATAATTCTTATTCATTTTTATGGTTTTTACACTTATACTCTACCAGATTCATTTCTGAATTGATCAAATTTCTTCTCTCTACACTCTCTACTCTCTGAATCAAGTGTTATTGAAGAGTTATAGGGTTGTTTTGTAATTGCTTGGATTGAAAGATCCAATTTGTAAGTCAAGAGTAAACGGTATTATCCTTGAATCCGTGAAATCAAGGTTTACGAGTTGGTGTGCCCTTGTTGAGCCGTGAAATTAAGGGATAGGAGTCGGTGTCTCCTTTTTGAGCCGTGAAATCAAGGAGGGTGTATTTGGCTTTTTGAAAATAGCAATAAAACTCTGCACAATCCAGCGTTGTGCGGGACTGGACGTAGGAGTGATCCGAACCAGTATAAAATCCGGTGTTTTCTTTCCTTTTATGCATTTTCTTTTATTTCTTTTTATTTGCATTTGTGTTTGAATTGGTGTCAGTGATTTTGTTTGTGTTGTTTGATTCACTCCATGATTATATTTAGATTTAATTTTTGTTAATATTTTTGCAAACACTATTCACCCCCCTCTAGTGTTTTCTTTGCCTTAACGATCCTTTCCGCAGTCCCTAACAATTGGTATCAGAACAAGGTCTTTCAAAAGATCATAATCTGATTTTTGAAAATTTGGTAAAATGGCAACCAACACTGGTAATAATAATAGTTCTTTTATAGAGGGTCAATCCACTTTTAGACCACCACTATTTAATGATAGTAATTATTCATATTGGGCATGTAGAATGAAAATCTATTTATAATCTATAGGATTAGACATATGGAATAGTACACAAAATGAATATGTCGAACTCACAACTGCATTTGCACAATGGACAAATGAACAAAAGGCTGCTGCACAGAGCAATTCTAAAGCCATGAATATGTTATTTTGTTCATTAGATAGAAATGAGTTTAATAGAGTATCCATATGTAAAACTACTCATGAAATCTGGAGAAATTTACAAGTTACTCATGAAGGAACTAGTAAAGTTAAACAGACTAAGATAGTCATGCTAGTCAATCAATTTGAATTATTTAAATTGAATGAGAACGAGTCTATTTCAGATATGTATTGCAGATTTCAAGAGATAGTGCATTCACTAACTGCACTTGGAAAAACTTATTCTGAATCAGATCAAGTCAAAAAAATATTAAACTCATTAATTCAAGAATGGAATCAGAAGACTTTGGCTATAGAATAAGCCAATAATGTCAATGAAATGAAGATTGAAGAGCTAATTGGGAATCTAATGTCTTATGAAGTTCAATTATAGAAAAGAAAAGAAAATAGATCAACTGAAAAGAAATCTATTGCACTGAAAGCCACAACAAATGATTCTGACTCGAGTAGTGAAGATGATGAAGAAACAACCCTCATGACAAATTAATTTATAAGATTCTTAAAATATAGAAAGAAGCGGAATAATAAAGCAAATTAAAATTTAAGTGATGGGCGATGCTTTAACTGCAACAAACCAGGGCATATAAGGAAAACGTGTCCATATCCAGACAAATCTACTCAACAACCAGAAAATTCAAATTCATCAAGGAAAAGAAAGAAAGCATATGCAGCAACATTAGATGATTCAGATTCGTCATCAAGTGATGAAGAACCAGAAACCGGAAATACAAATATATGCTTTACAGCAATTCAAAATTCAGAAGACCATGAAGAAAAGGATCAAAAAACCGGGTACGCATTAGCTACATTTTAAATTTTATTTGGTTGAATATTTACTTTGTTTGTTTGCTTTGATTTGGATTTAAAATTTAATAAACTATTTGAAATTTGAAATTCAAATTTCAAATTTGAAATTCAAATTTCAAATTTGAAATTCAAATTTGAAATTTGATTTTTGAAATTCAAAATAATAATATAATATTAAAATAACCAATAAATTAATAAAATAAAATTGTTTTTTTGTTCATTCGGATTAGAAGTATTTCAGGTAATCCTTAAACCTGAAATATAAATCGATAATCTAATTCAAAACTTGAAAAACCAATTTTCTTTGGAAATAAGTCTTATATGTCAACATACAGAAATAAACATGTCGACATATCAAACAGATTTGAAATTTAAATTTTGAATTTAAAAAGTTTAAACTTTCAAACTTCCCTCCAATCTTTTCATCAACTCCCAAGGTCTGAAAAGGTGTCCTTTCAATCTGAAAAGTTATGTCTATTCAATTCAAATCTTTTCATTATATATATATATATATATATATATATATATATATCCGTCCTTTCTACCTTTCATTCACAACTCAAAATAACATTCTTCATATCTATCCTCCTCAAAACTATCATATCAATGGCTTCCTAAAGTTCATCTCAGAAATTGAAGATAACCAAAACAATAAAAGGCTATCTTTACAATGACAAAGAGGCCATTAAAACGTATGGTGACTACTTAGCAAATGCTAAAGTTAACACGGGTGCTTTCGCCGTCTTTACTGACTTTCCATCTTATGATCTCGTCTCTCTCTTCCAACACAACGTAATCTTGAGTCTAATTGACTCGCAAGACAACGACGAAGTATATTATCCCAAACTCGTGAAGATGTTCTACGCAAATCTCAACTGCGGATTTTATCAATGCAACGAAAATCAAATTTGGAGTAGTGTCAAGGGAATTCATATTGTTCTCGACACCGATCTTTTAGGAGAAATTCTAAATTGTAGAAGAAGGGCATGGATTTCTCAACTTTCTCTATCGATGAAACCGATTTGGAAACCTATCACGATATCTTCGAAGTTGGTTCCTCAAAGGATTTCAAAAATTGTTTCTTTCATCCAAAAACAAGAATTGTCAACCTTCTTCTTCAACATACCATCACTCCTCGTTCCGAAAATTACAATAATCCAACTCTGAAAGTCCAAAAGGCTCTCTTTGACATCATGGGTAATTATCTTACAAATTAGGCCGATACAGTTCTAAATGAATACAAGCCCATAGATGTATCTTCAAGAGAAAACACTCTCTATTATGGTGTTTATCTCACTCGCATTTTCAAATACTTTGGAGTTGATCTTCACGGAGAAGAATTTGTCTCTAGGAAAGTGTTTTACGCTTCAAACATTCACGTAATGCAACTTCATATCACTTTCAAACCTTATGAGACATATGAAGCCAAACAAGCTCGATTGCAACAAGAGCAAGACCCAATGGAAGTCGAAGAAGAAGAAGAGACTTCTATGGAAAGCATCGAGTATCCAACCTCAAATCGTAATCTCAAAAATACGATTATTCAAAACCAAGCAAAAATCATCAAAAATAAAAAGAAGTTTAACAAGAAGCTTTCCAAAATGACCAAATTCTTGGCAAGAGAGGAAGAAAGCTTGGAATTTCATCTTCCTCGTCATCATCCAAAAATTAGGACATCTAGTTTAATCTATCTTTATATATTTCCGTATTTTGTTTTCGAATCTCGTATTTAAGTGTGTCTTGTTTAGTTGGATGTGTTTGCTTTTATTAAGTAATGAATGGAGTTTTATTTCCATTTAAATCATCTTTATGTTTCTGAAAAATCATAAAATATATTATAAGAATCAAAAGAATTCAACATTTCAAATTTTTTAAAAACACACTATAGTATGTCGACATAACAAAAGATGTATGTCGACATATAACAGAAAAATTTTCAAACTTTTTCAAAATTTGAAATTAAAATAACTACTCATGTCCATTCAAAATCCAACGAATTCTAGACCCTACTTAAGACTATTTCGTCCAGAAAACTACATTTTTTTCATTATTCCTTCTTCTTTAATCATTTCTCACAAATCCATGGTAAATCCTATCCATAGTCTAAGTGAAAATCTAGAGGAAACTCTGAGTTCATTCAAAAACATTCTCTCTATCATTCTGCGAAATCAGCGTCATCTTGAATTGAGTCAAATAAAGATGTTCGAACAACAAGCAAAGCAATTTAATGCAATGCGATGGCTAATCTCTTCTCTTTCAGAGATGAAGAAAATAATCTCGCAAAGTCTCCACTAACCAAGAAGATGAAGATTGGGAAGTAATTAAGAGGATCCCATCTTTGGAGAAGATGGTTGGGTTGAAGTTCCAAGAGATGTTTAATTATTTGGTACGATTTGATTGATTTGTTTAATTGCTCTAAAAACATATGGTGTAATTTGATTTAGACTATATTGATTGGAACTTCTAAATATTAAGACATATGGTGTGATTTAGCTTGGATTGGTTTGTATATATATTAGACAAACATATGTAATAATGATACTTGATTTGGTTTAATCATCATATTAATTATTATTCTCTTTAGTTTAATAGATTAGAATTAGTTAAAAAATTAAGGGGGGTATTGTTTAAGAATAGTTACTTATATTCTATTCATAATGTTATTCAATTTAGGCGGAGTATTTTTAGGAATATTACTTAGATTCTACCATTGTTTAACTTAGGGGAAGTATCTTTAATCTTTCTTTTTGATAATGTCAAAGGGGGAGAAATTATAAAATATAGGCATAGTTTTATAGAATTCTTGTAGACAGGGGGAGTATAAGAGGATCATCATCAAACAGGTATATACATGTATGATATTTTATAAACTAAGGTTGTCATCATCAAAAAAGGGGATATTGTTGGGAAATAGAGTTTTGATGACAACAACCTTATTTCAATTATCATTGATTATAAAATATATACTAACATATTTATCTAGAATATATATATATATATACACACACACACACACACACATATGCAGGATTTGTATACATGAATCAATACTGAAGACAGTACAGTTTAAGAGCTTTTAGAGATTCAGAATTCAGAGTAGATTCAAGACTCATGAGTAATCAAGATGTCAAGAGTTCAAGATTAATATAATTATAGAGTCTAGATCTTGTTAGACTCTAAATAGCACTCCAGGTTCAAATCCAAATTCAAATTCTGATTTTTCAATTCTTTTCTCAATCCTCTCTATTTTTGTTTTTCTCAATTCTCTCTATTTTTGTTTTTCAATTTTATTCTCAATCCTCTCTATTTTGTTTTTATATTTTTATTCTTCTTTGTTATTCAAACTTAAGTTTTTATATGTACCTTATTTATATTTTATAGTTTAAATCCTTATAATTTTATAAATAAATTTATATAGTTTAAAAATATGTTTTCATATGTTTTTCTAGCATATAATATTGATTTACAAAATTAGAATTTTGTTCAAGAATTTCCAGAATTATTTTTATATCAAAACACTTGAAAATGCTTTGAAAATCAATTTTGTACATAGGTATGTCGACATAACATAATATGTATGTCGACATATAACAACTAGTTTTTTAATTTTGAAGGGAAGTGTCTTTTCACTATTTGAAACGTTTTAGAAACGTTGCAACCATTCATTCTCTATAAAAAGAGGCCAAAACCGAATTTTCTAACATCTCTTCCTCTCTATCTTCATCCCCTTTCATTCTACCATTATTCTTATTCATTTTTATGGTTTTTACACTTATACTCTACCGAATGCACTTCTGAATTGATCAAACTTCTTCTCTCTACACTCCCTATTATCTGAATTAAGTGCTATTGAAGAGTTATGTGGCTATTTTGTAATTACTTAGATTGAAAGATCCAATTTGTAAGTCAAAAGTAAACGGTATTATCCTTGAATCCGTGAAATCAAGGTTTAGGAGTCGGTGTGCCCTTGTTGAGCCGTGAAATCAAGGGATAGGAGTCGGTGTCTCCTTGTTGAGTCGTGAAATCAAGGAGGGTGTATTTGGCTATTTGAAAATAGTAATAATGCTTTGCACAATCCTGCGTTGTGCGGGACTGGACGTAGGAGTGATCTGAACCAGTATAAAATCCGTTGTGTTCTTTCCTTTTTTGCATTTTCTTTGATTTCTGTTTATTTTGCATTTGTCTTTGAATTGGTGTCTGTGTTTCTATTTGTGTTGTTTGATCCACTCCATAAGTTTAGTTAGATTTAATTTTTGTTTAAAATTCTTACAAACACTATTCACCCCCTCTAGTGTTTTCTTTGCCTTAACGATCCTTTCCGCAGCCCCGAGCATGTCAACCCATCAATTGACATACCACTAATTATTGGGATCAGTGTATGCCAAATATAATCCCAATACCCGTATTTGGTTTTCAAACAACAAATACTAATCATTATTTGTGTAGTTGGGCGATGTGTAAAATTTACCATCCCAATCTATATCAGATAAATAAGTGTACATAAACAAACTGTCTGATTTGTAAATGAATATTTATTTTATTTTCATTCCATGATTATATATATTGTATAAATAATTTTTATATACAACATTATCAATACATGACAATCCAAACCACAATCCAAAAGAACAATCAAACATGGTCTGTACAAAAATAGTGTCAGGAGCTATTATGCCCCGTCTGCAATCTATTATATAATAACTGGAAAATAATTTGAGTGAGAGAGAGTTCTCACGTTCGTTTCCACTCCTCCGTTCTTTTATTTCTGAATTTTTGATCTGTTTGAATTTGAATTTGCCCCTAATTTTGATTTGTTCCGTTTTTGTTCTGGTCTTTTCTAAAATGTAGAATTTTTCATTACGAATCCAACATATTTCGTTTCACTGAATTTCGATGTCGTATGCAAGAGTTACACAATTTTAAACATTAAATAAAAAAATTATATATATATATAATTAATTAATTACATGATTAAGGGAATTACTCCCTCTTCATCATTGTTCAGATATCCCGTAATCGAACCCATTACCCTCTTTCTAGGGATTACAACCAATCCACCTTGAAGCCTCGCGCCACCAATCAGGAGTCGCCACGGTGAAGTGCTCGGCGTCGCCATCCACCATCTGCTCCGGTGCCGAGCTCGAACTACGAGGTGGCTCAGAAAACCAATTCGAATGCCACGGGTTTAAGAAGAAAATTCTCCCACCACAGACAATAAAACTGGATCTCTACCGTTGAATGATTAGAGCTCATGTAGATCTGCAATTTTTTTTTATAAGTGATCAAAAATTTTGAGTGGATTCAAAGATCTGGATGGAGGAAAACGGGAGCAAACCCGCCTTTGATTTTATCCGGGCGGCGGAATCAAAATTGTGATTAGGGTTTAATGAGCATTATATATATATATATATTGTTTGATTCCCAAAATAGCTCGCTTAATCACCGAACTCCAAATCAAACCCAACGACTGTCGCCCCTAACCAAATACCCCCGTTCTGGACACAATGGAATATGTTTCATAAGCCAATTCTACTATTTTAATTAGTTTTCATCAAAATTAAAATATAAATCAATATATATTGAATTTAAACGTACATTTTAATTTACTTAGGCCACATACCGACTCCAAAAATTACAGAAAAATAAATCTAGTTATGTTTTGATGATACAGTCCTAATAAAACCTATTTCGTCGAATTTGGAGACCGTTTGAAAAATGGTCATTTTCCGATCGATCCAATTCAAATTTAAATTACCAAACACATTTAAATTTACTATGCTCACATATTAAATCCAAAAATTATGAAATTTGAAAGCTAGCAATAATTTGACATTCCGGATCCAACAAAAGTGGTTTCGTCGAAAACAGAGGTCGTTCGCAGAATGGTTATTTGTAAGGGCTATATATTATATTAAATTCCATAGCGACTATTTTAAATTTTAAACTGGACATAACTTTCAATTCTTGTTATGAAATCTGGATTTTTAACATTCGTTGGAAAGATATAATTAAACATATTCTAATATTTCTGGTTTTATTGAAATTCAATTTATTTTGAACTCTGTACATTCATTTAAAGTTTAAAATCAAATTTTCAAACTACCGCGCCATTTCTAGTTCGTTTTATAATTAAAATAAATTTATACATTCTAACTTCGATTAAAATTAAATTTTAATCGTTATTATTTAAAATAAATCATTTTAAATTCTTAAAATTCATAAAAATATCTAAAATCAAAATTTTAAATTGGTTCTGAAAATCCGGATTGTTACATTGAGGGAGCACGTGTATGATGTTGTTTTTCTTGCCTTACTTGTACAATTTTTTGTTCCATTTATTAATGAGTTATCAATAAAGCACCGTACTCTTTTTTCCTGACTAGATTTCACAGTGATCTCTAGCACAGTTTTTTAATGAGGCGGCTTACACATTTTCAAAAAAATGACTTGATGTACACTAATTTAAATATTCTAAAAAAATTATCGTAACAAAATGGTAAAAACTTAATAGATCACTGCAAAAATTGATCAGTTGTAAATAAGTTTAGTATTACACTTATATATTATATGATGTACAACATTATGCATACATTTACTTTCAAGTTTTTACAATGTATGTTATCTAATTCTACCTGTAAGTGCTATCAGGACTTCTCGTGTTATCATCATATGTAAACTCCATTTTGAAACAAATGATTTATGTTTAACGTTTTGTGAACCAATGGACAAATTCTAACTATTTCCTTTATAACATATGCTTTTTACCCAGTAGTTGTACTTTAGCCTTCACTTATTAAGTTTTTTTTTCTTTTCTTTATTTTGGATATTTATATATTATCTACTGTGTCATGATAACATTTGAAAAATCCATTATTTGGAAAAAATTAGAATGTGTCCTAATAGCAAGAAGTTGTTGATTAACACTCAGGCTATTTACAATGATGTGTATATAAATACTTCGTTGTACCATCATAATGTGTTCTCTGGATAGGGTTTTTAAGAACCATACTTACATACCTGATCAAAATGGCCAATAGATTCAGAATCATAGTTAGCATGCAACAATATGCATCTGAAGGTAGAGAATAAGTATGAGTACAATGGTTTTGGTTATTGGATTATCGCAGAATATGCATTGCGTGAGTACAGTGCAACCCCGTGAATAACTTCAATCATCACATGAGCATTGGAAATAAGAGAGAAAAAGGAATCCAAAGCTTAAGACAATTTTATTGAGGTGATGCGTGGTAACGAAATGAAAAGTCATTTTATAACGATGTAAGACTGCATTTATATGATCATTAACTACAACATTTGCAAATTGCAAATGAAAAGGCTAAGGATGCAGCAAGGCATTGAGATTGGGAGCAAAAGTTTCTGCTTTGAATTTAGCATATTTGTTTGGGAAGTATGTCTAAGTAATTTGGCAACAGGGCATGATACGTACAAACACTTATGGTAGGCTCAAAATGGATCCATGGGATAATTTAGTACATGTCGATGAAGTGAGAGAGCCAAACCTGAAGGAATGTTGGGTGATGTGTCAACCTTTTAATAACGGGTTCATTTTTTATCAGACCGGAAAGTCATATTACTTGGAGCAAACAACTTGATCTGCCTTGAAATTTTGTTCCTCATGTGAGGAAGGTTTTCCAATTATAGTGGGACTGAATCACCTAGGATTAATTTGAGATGCTAACCACACCATATTATTTCATTTTTTTTATTGCCATACAAAGTAGTTCCGCTGATAACTATATGCCATTGACAATCATTACCAATAAAGTAATTTATTTTTTGAATAAACGTTTGTATTTACATGTGCAAATTTATAGCTAATACTTTTGAATATATATACATCTGTTGTGGGTATGGCATCAGTTTGGGATTGGGAGTGCCGCAAAGCTTGCTGACGCAAGATTGGTTACAGAGTGATGGTAAAGATACTTCAACAAGTGAATTCAAAGGGCGTTTCAACTTACTGCAAGCTACATATAATCCAACAATTTTTAGGTTAATATTTTTTTGATTAATACTTTTGGATGATGGGTGCGAAATGACTTGAACAATGTTAACAAAACCAAAATTTGATTTTCAAATTTAATGAGTGTTCTTCATAATATTTGTTTAAATTGTTGATACTTGAGAACCTAATACCATGTGACGTCGGTTTCCTTAGTATACTGCACTCTTAATGTAACACCCCACACTTTTTTGCGCCCAAATTTGGACAAAATCGAAACTCAAACACATCCAAGCATGAAGTGTGCATATCTGATACTTGCAATAAATGAGCATGAGCATAATCAGAGTACGATAAGATAACTCGCAGCGGAAACAAAATCGGATAAACTAGTATTAACTCAAGTAACTAACTTTTTGAAAGAAGGTCACTTTGCCAATACCAAGCATGAGAGAGAACAATAATAGAAAGCCAAAATTAAGCACCTGTGAGAACCCGACTTTCTCTAAGAAACCTGCGTAATGGACCAAATTTCCGGATCCTTTGAGTTGACAAATTACACCCCACGTCCAGTCCAAATTGCACAAAAATACGAATCATTAATAGGAAGAAGTTAGAGGATGAGAGATAGAAAGAAAGTAAGTTAGAATAGAAGAAAACGAAGAACAAAAATCTCACAGTGGAATGAATAAAATGTATTAAGTAACATAACTTTTGAAATAAAAAGCAGTAAGTATATATATACATACCTTTATCAGAGCGTAACAGCTATTTCTGGAATAGTTATAAACACCTGTTTCCAGATACAAATATAGTACACAACAGAAAATATGATAGTCTATAGCTAACAAGTGAAGCGTCCTATTTCAAGCTCCTCCAAGTGAACCTGTAAAATCCTGACTACTTGACTGACCATATAAAATTTGGGCACCCAAGAGTTTAGGGAAAAAAAACTCTAGGTCATTCATGGGACTGGTGTGAGTAAACTCCAACCATTTGATTAACTTTCAAAAATCCTTTCTAAAGATATGATAATCGTAAGACCGATCCACATATAAATGCGGGTGGTTTTTACCTTATGATAACCAAAACTATTTTTTGATATCAAATCCAGTGATATTATAATAGTGTCTACCTAAAATAAATAGTAATTAGCGGAATGCATGCATCTCACACTCCATATATAATATAAAACCAAAAACCGCCGGGTGCTTATTGGAGATTGGATTCCAACTATGATTAGGTATGGAACCACCTTATGATCATTGTACTCTAGAGGGGATACACTGGGGTTCAACAAGAACATCTTGCAACCCGGCCATACATGGTTGGTCACTCATTTAACCTGAGTGTACCGAGCATATTATCACCGACAATTGTGATCGACAACCGTTACCGAAAGCATACAACAACGAATAGAATAAGAAGCAAATGGAATTTCTCAAGATCAGGTGATAATACCCCTAATGGGAATGACCCACTTGGCCATTCTGCCTGCTCAATTTCTGTCATTTCCCAGTTGATGAGGCTTGAGGTCACGATTTCCTTTTTAGAACATATTGCCACCCTTTACTTTAAATGTCACATCGTCAGATCCGTCATCACTAATTGACGTCCACAAATACACTATGGGTGTTAAGCTTAAGAGAATAAATTCACTACCATCATACTTGGTATTTCATGAAAATCAAAGTTCGGACCCTATAGAAATACTCTGCCAGACATTTGTTCATATACGTTGTCTGGGACTGGAAAAATCGAATGCACCGTTCTATTAATTCATCTTGGCAATTTCTACCTAGAATTAACAGAACCTCCCTTTGCACTTTACTCCGTCATCATATATATTCAACATAATATGATTCATAACGCTTATACTAATACGGAGTGGTTTTCATATACTAAACCTGAACCTAGTCTCTCTTTATTGGCACGGAGGTATAAAATAAATCAAACCTTGATAGCCGATGATTTAACTATCAAGGGCACAACCATACAATCAACGGTCTTACATCCAAATGGAAATCCTATCGATCAACCATCAAACAACACAGGGCCCTTTAAATTATTCGTTATTAAATTATTATTTTTCCAATTTCCAATTATTTATTTTCCATATCCGTTTCCAGAAATTTCTCAAATCTAGTTTAGCCTTCAAAAAAATTTCAAAAAAAAAATTCCATTCATTTAAGCTCTTTGATTTCTATGTTCCAAGAAATGTACGTCATAATCTGTTTTTAGAAAACATCTCTAAATAAGTTTGGAAAAAATTTCAAAAATCCTTTTAAATTAAATCGATGCTACATTAAACATCATTATTATAACTCGACTCATTAATCATTCGTTAACTAACAATATCACTAACCAATCCTAGCTAGCAAACCTCAACCATTCCGCCGTCAATCATGCAGTCAATCAGGTTGGGGTATAATACCTCTCAGACCTTAACCGAACCATATTCTTAACTTTGAAATAATCAAGGCTCACAACTTTAAATTCCATCGAAAACCTTACTAACGAAACTCTCAGATTCAATTTAATAGTCCACTTACTTTACAAAAAACATTTATTTTAACGATAACATTAAATTCCTACTTCCGAAATATTTATATTTAAAAATATAACTTTAATCATTTATTTGAATAATTAAATAAATAATAATTAAATAATTAAGTCTTGATTTAAAACGAAAAGTAAAAAGTGCCTTTTTGAATTCGATAGAATCGAATTTCAATAAATAACTCTCTTTTGAATATTCTATATTCGATTGTTATTCCGAACTTTGGAACGATCTACCATTTCCGGTTAAATCATATTGCCTTATAATCATTTCTATTTGCAAAACAATTTCTTTCAAAATCATTATTCACTTCCAAATATGAATATTATTCCTTAATAGGAATTTAGACTCATTTATATTTATTTGTAAATATCATTACAGATTCGAATAGTGTTACTTCATAAATTCACATCATATTAATATATAATTCTGTTTACAACTCTGCTAAGAACACCTTTCTGTTTATATAAAACAAATCCAAATTTCCTTTTTCATTTACAATATATCTGCTTTAAACCATTATTTACTTTAATCATGAATAATATTTCTTTAATATAACCAATCTGCCTAGTTTCATATTTTTAGATAATATTTAAAAACCCTAATTCTCTTTATTTACTTCTATAGGTATAATTATTCAAATAAAATCTTATTTCTATTTCATTCATTCATAATCTTGTTCAAAATTTTCCTTATAATTGCTAATTTCAAATCTTTTTTCACATACTGGTTTCAAATCCAATTTCCATTTTTCTCTATACATTCAAAACTTGAATTTATATTTTTATTTATTCAATGATAAAAATTACACTTAATTCATAACTCATTTATAAATCACTTCTTATTTTCTCCATTAAACAGGTTTCTAATTTCAACTCTATTCGAAATTACATTCTATTCTCTTTTTTGAAGAAAGTTTCCTTTTTAAAACGCAAATTCCCTTTTCTATATTCAAAAATATTTTATGATATTTAAATACCAAAATTCTAGGGCTAGTGTAATTTAAACACAATATAATCAATCACCAATCACATATCTCATCAAATAACACAATTAATGAAAACAGTAATATAAATATTGAGGAATCCAGTTTGATCCCTCCAACATGTTTCTCCTGCGACCACAAAGTTAATCAACAAAAATAACAATAATTTCATTTCAATATACGATAATATGGTAAATAAAATCAACATTCAATCAACAATTTCATATACATAATTATTTCGGCCATTTCAACCGATTTATCAACCAATCATCCAAATAATAATCACACTGCATAAAATTAATATATATAAATTTAAAACTCGTTTATATAAAAATATAAACGAGCCAGAGTTAGTGAATTTACTCACTTTGCTTCGCAGTTGACGATCCTACTTTGGTTCTATTTAAAATCAAACCGACATTTGATTTTTCTCTAAACTTCCAATAGCTTATTTGTCAGTCACATTAGTTCCATACTGTAGACTTCTTCGCTATGACTCCCATGTAAACGATTTCGTCAGATTCTGGTAACGAGCGAACAAATTATATATTTTACAAGATTAACGAATATTTATAATCTAACTACCATTAAATAAATTTTTTTATTTTTATTTAGTTTACCTTAACCTAAAAGTTTGGTCGCTCAATAATGTATTGAATCACGAATTTCAGCTTTGCCTTTCATCATTTTGTCGTTCCATGTTTCGCAAAGTGGAGCTTAACCAACAAAACCTGTCATTAGCATTCACATAATCCCCTAATAATTGTTTTATTTGGCTAACCATCGTTTTAATCACGGTTTCCCCTGATTCCGTCATTCTCCAGGAACAAACAAAAGAACTCCACTCCTACATCCCATAAAAAACAACATCCAACGTTAATACCTTCTCCCACACAGCATCAAATTGTAACCCGGTTTTACCCACTTCACACCAAACTTGACACTGCTTTCCCCATCCTCGTAATCACCGAAATCTGTCACAACCCACTCTGTTCTTCGCCTTCCTCCTCACGAACACAGAAATACAGAGCATGCCATGATGAACTGAACCTCCAGTCACCTCGTTTAACACTTGCAACCCCACAGAGTTTTTCCGACTTCGACCATTCTTGTAGCATAAGCTACAGAACTTGACTTTTCCCATCATAAAAATTCACCAACCTGTACTGAAGGGTGTGCCTCACCCTACTGGTCATCACGCCTCCACCTTGGATGATCGCCGCTCCAACCAACACCAAAAACTGTACCCTAGTCCGCGACAAGAAAATGCCCAGTAAAAATCGCGAGTCACGAATTGACATAGAAGGTAGAGCAAGATTCAACGAGTTCAAACATATGAACTTCAAAATTTCAGAAATTTTATTTGATTTTTGAAGGGAACGATTTTATTCTGAGGGAGGAAATTTCAAATTTTTTTTGCTGTAGGAAAGGAAATGATAAAAGGTCGGTTTGTTTCTTTATTTTATAAATAGACTTAGTGGCTTTCTTAAGACGATTTGGCGTGGCTTCGGTGAGAAGGAATTGGGTGGCTTCCAATAGAAGCTTCATCCTTATTTTGTTAAGTATTTAAAGATTAGCATACCTCGCTACATAGAACTTCATCCACTTACAGACTGTTATAGACAAAAATAAAAATATTATCGTGTCAAGCGATGTGTCATGATCCCAAAAATATAATAACATAGAAAAGTTAACTTATTTCGTGATATCCCAAAACGCTGATATAGGGTGTAAAATACTTCAGATAAAAAGTTGCTTATTTTGCAAATTGAAAATCACAGAAAAATTCTATAAATTAAATTATAACTAAGTCACAAAAATCTTGTCCAAATTTGAAACCGATATTTAATTATATTAAATAAACCATTATGGCTTATACACGACTCCATAATGACTTTCTGAAAATTTGATTCGGACATAACTGACAATCTATAAGATGAAATCTCGATTTTTCACTTCCATTAGAAAGATTCAATTTAATAGATTCAAACGTTTCTTGTTTTAAAGAAATCCGACTTGTATTGAATCCCATACGTTCAGTTGAAGTCCAAAACATTAAATTACGAACTACCGCGACGTTACGAGCGCGGTTTAAATTATATTATAAATTAATGTTAAAACTTTGTTTTTAAAAAATAAATCCCTTATAAAAATCTTATATATTACCAATTTATCATTTAAAACCAATTTAAATGTTTTAAAATTAACGGCTAAAAATTCGGGTCATTATATTCCCTCCCCTTAAAATAATTTCGTCCCCGAAATTACTAAGATAGGAAAAATGTTATAAACCCTATTAGATTAAAAATATTTTGATTTATTTCTTAACTTCAGGTTTAACTGAACCAGTTTATTTTAAGTAATATATTACTTAATTTCCTCCTAATGAAAATTTTCAAAAATTCTGAAAATTTTGTAGCACCTTAAATTTTCGGAAAATTTTGTAATGCCGTAAATTTTCGGAAAATTTCGGCAGAGTCTCCTCTGTATGGAGGGACTTATTCTATATCGCAGGAAATATATATATATATATATATATATATATACATACATCGACCCACACAGTCGGAAAACAAAATTCAAAACCCGCTTAATTCGTATGCTGTTTAAGCCACCAAAATCAAGCCGTACCGCTCTAGATACCTGTACTTACTCAATCTAACATGTGAGTTTCAATAACTGAGTTTTAAATAATTATTCATGCATTTAGCCAATTTACCACAAAATCTTCAACTAATACTCCTATATCCATATTATATTTCATCCATATACATTCACATCTAATTCATAATCCACATACAAACATTCACATTCATCCAAATTGATTCAAATCAATTGATTCACTTCAAATAAGTTACTCCACTAAATTTTCAATCCAATACACAATTCTATTTGACTTATCTTAAGTTAAATTTTAATGCATTCGATTCACTTTCACCATTCCCATCCATTTAACTCTCACAAGCTAAATTTAAATTCAAAATTCAAATTCTTGGCTTTCATTTCCAAATTAGTTTGGAATAATATAATTATACACATATTTTTATAATCATCTGCAAATTCCAAACATTTGAATTTTTAAAATAACGTGTCAAATTTTCCATTAACGAATTATTATGGTAGCAATCCATCACTCAGAAATTAGAAAATACATACCGACAATGTCGCGATCTATTATCAAAATTATTTTTTCGCCATAGAAGTGATTTCAGTGCTTAATCAATTTAAAACCCATTCAAAATCGTTCTTATTCAAAAATTCCTTTAGAACAATGCAATATTCCTGTACAATATTTCAGAAAATATTTTCTAAATGATTGGGACTTTGAATTCTTAAATTCTGGTTTGAATTTAATCTTATGTCATCTTATTTGCACACATTATCCATATACAAACTATATTGGTTATATATAACCATTTCTATATTTTATCGTTTTCATTTGATTGTAATAACAATCAACACATCCATATTCAAAAATTATTTCTTTTATATCAAAATACTTCTTTTTGGGCAAAATTATTTCATTTACCCCATTTAAAACAATACTGTATTGAATTTCTTTGTTCGAGAGTTTAGAAATACCTATCGATGCAATTGTACATTCTCTATCGACCAGAATTCATAAACCACTTAACAAACCAGTCAACATAATATAAAACATTTTTATTTCAAATCTAACAAATACGCGCTTATATATATACACTCAAACTCAATATAGGGTGTTACTAACCCTATCTTTATTGAGTTAAGCTGCAGGGCCAAGGTAACTACTCAACCTTCTGCTCTAATACCAAATGTAAAGGCCAGAATTTCCATACCCTTTGAGTTGACAAATTACACCCCACGTCCAAACCAAATAGCACAAAAATACGAATCATTAATAGAAAGAAGTTACCGGATGAGAAATAGAAAGAAAGAAAGTTAGAATAGAAGAAAACGAAGAGCAAAAATAATCAGTGGAACGAAAAAAATATATTAAGTAATATAGCTTTTGAAATACAAATGAATAAGTATATATATACACACATTTCATCATTAGAGAACAACAGATATTTCTGGAACAGTTATAAACACATGTTTCCAGATACAAGCATAGTAAGCATCGAAAAATATGATAGTCTATAACTAACTAGTGAAGCCTCCCACTTCAAGCTCTCTAAGCGAATCTATAAAATCCTGACTACCGTATAATATTTGGGCACCCAAGAGTTTAGAGTAAAACAAAACAAAACAAAATAAGCTCTGGATCAGTCATGGGGGTGGTGTGAGTAAACTCCAACCACTTGTTTAACTTTCAAAAATCATTTTGAAAGAAATGATAATCGTAAGGCCGATCCACACATAATAAACACAGATGGTTTTTACCTTATGATAACCAAAAATAGTTTTTGATATCAAATCCAGTGATATTGTAATAGTGTCTACATCAAATAAATAACAATCTAGCGAAACGATTGCATCTCACGCTCCATGTATAGTATAAAACAAAAACTGTAGGGCATTTATTGGAGATTGGATTCCGGCTATGACAAGGTATGGAACCACCTTCCGATCAGTGTACTCTAGAGGGGATACAGTGGGGTTGTACAAGAACATCTTGCAACCCAACCACACATGGTTGGTCACTCATTTAACTTGAGTGTACCAAGCATATTATCACCAACGGTTGTGATCAACGACTGTTACCGAAAGCATACAACAACGAATATAATAAGAAGCATCTCTAGATCAGGTGATGATACACTTAATGACAATGACCCACTTGGCCATGCTACCTGCCCGATTTCTATCATTTCCCGGTTGATGAGGCCTGAGGTAACGATTTTATTTTTAGAACATCTTTCCACCATTTACTTTAAATGTCACATCGTCAGATCCGTCAAATCACTAATTGACGTTCACAAATATACTCTAGGTGTTAAGCTTAGGAGAATAAATTCTCCGCCACCATACTTGGTGTATTTGTAAAAATCAACGTTCGTGACATTCTGGAAATACTCTATCAGACATTTGTCCATATACATTGCCTTGGGATTGGACAAACCGAAGGCACCATTTTATTAATTCATCTTGGGCAATTTCAACCTGGAATTAATGGAACCACCATTGCACTTTACTCCGTCTTCGTATATCTTCAACTTAAGTTGATTCGTAACTCTTATGCCAATACAAAGTGATTTTCAGATATTAAACCTGATCCCGGTCTCTTTGTATTGACACGGAGGTACAAAATAAATCAAACCTTGATAGCCGATGATTTAATTGTCAAAGGAACAACCATACAATCAACGGTCCTATTTCCAAATGGAAATCCTACAAACAATCATCAAACAACACTAGGACCTATAAATTATTCGTTATTAAATTATTATTTTCCTAATTTCCAATTGTCTATTTTCCATATCCATTCCCACGTATTTCTCAAAACTCGTTTAGCCTTCCAAAATTCTTCTGAAAACATTTCCATTCAGTTAAGATCTTTGATTTCTATGTTCCAGGAAATGTACATCATTATATGAATTTAGAAAACATCTCCAACTATATTTGGGAAACGTTTCCAAAATCCTTTTAAATTAAACCGATGTTAGATAAAACATCGTTATTATAACTCGACTCGTTAATCATTCGTTAACTAATGTTTTCACTAACCAATCCCTACTTCCTAACCTCAACCATTCCGCCGTCAATCATGCAGTCAGTCAAGTTGGAGTATAATTACCTCTTAGACCTTAACCGAACAAAATTCTTAACTTTGAAATAATCAAGACTCACAACTTTAAATTCTATCAAAAACCTTACTTATGAAACTCTCGGATTCAATTTAAGAATCTGTTTACTTTACAGAAAACATTTATTTTAACGATAGTGCTAAATCCATGTTCCGAAATATTTATATTTAAAATATTACTTTAATTCATTAATTTGAATAAATAAATAAATAAATAATTAAATAATTGAGTTTTGATTTAAAACAGAAAGTTAAAAGTGCCTTCCTGAATTCGATAGAATCAGATTTCAATAAATAACTCTTTTTCGAATATTCTGTATTCGATTGATATTCCGAATTTTGGAATGATCTACCATTTCCGGTTAACTCAGATTGACTTATAATCATATCTATTTGTAAAATAATTTCTTTCAAATCGTTATTCACTTACAAATATGAGTATTATTCCTTAATAGGAATCTAGACTCGTTTACCAAATCCAATTTGATATTTATTAATAATTAAAAATTCAAATCAAGTTACTTCATAAATTCACATCATATTTACACATAATTCTGTTCATAACTCTGCTAAGAACACCTTTCAATTTATATAAAAGAAATCCAAAATTCCTTTTTCATTTACAATATATCTTCTTTAAACCATCATTTACTTTAATCATGAATAATATTTCTTTAATATAACCAATCCGCCTAGTTTCATATTTTTAGATAATATCTGAAAACCCTAATTCTCTTTATTTACTACTATAGGTATAATTATTCAGATAAAATCTTATTTCTATTTCATTTATTCATATTCTTGCTCAAAATTTTCCTTATAATTGTTAAGTTCAAATCTTTTTACACATACCGGTTTCAAATCCAATTTCCATTTTTCTATATACATTCAAAACTTGAATTTTTATTTTTATTTATTCAATGATAAAAATTACACTTAATTCATAACTCATTTATAAATCACTTGTTGTTTTCTCCATTAAACAGGTTTCTGATTTCAACTCTATTCGAAATTACATTTCAATTCTCTTTTTTGAAACGCAAATTCCCTTTTCTATATTCGAAAATATTTTATGATATTTAAATACCAAAATTCTAGGGCTAGTGTAATTTAAACACAATATAATCAATCACCAATTACATATCTCATAAAATAACGTAATCAATGAAAACATTAATATAAATGGTGAGGAACCCAGTTGGATACGTCCAACCCGTTTCCATGCAACCATAAATGTTAATCAACATAAATAACAATAATTTCATTTCAATATGCGATAATATGGTAAATAAAATCAACCTTCAATCAACGATTTCATATACATAACTATTTCGCCCTTTTCAGCCAATTTATCAACCAATCATCCAAATATTCATCACACTACATAAAACTACTATATATAAATTTAAAACTCGTTTATATAAAAATATAAACGAGCTAGAGTTAGTGAATTCAGTCACCTTGCTTTGCAGTTGACGATCTTCCTTTGGTTTCATTCAAAATCAAACCGGCGTTTGATTTTTCCCTAAAATTCCAATAGCTTAGTTCTCAGTCACATTAGTTCCATACTGTAGACTTCTTCGATACGATTCCTATTTAACCGATTTCGTCAAATTCTAGTAACGAGCGAACAAATTATATATTTTACAAGATTTAATGGATATTTTGTAATCTAACTACCATTAACTATTTTTTTTTATTTTTATTTAGTTCACCTTAACCTAAAATTTTGGCCGCTCAATAATGTATTGAATCACGAATTTCAGCTTTGCCTTTCATCATTTTTTCGTTCCTTGTTTTGCAAAGTGGAGCTTAACCAACTAACCCGTTATTAACAATCACATAATCCATTGATCAATGTTTTATTTGGCTAACCACCCTTTTAATCACGGTTTCCCCTGATTCCGTCATTCCCCAGGAACAAACAAAAAAACTCCACTCCCACATCCCATAAAAAACAACATCCAATGTTAATACCTTCTCCCACACAGCATCAAACCGTAACCCAGTTTTACTCACTTTACACCAAACTTGACACTGCTTTCCCCATCTTCCTAGTCATCGAATTCTGCCATAACCCACTCTGTTCTTCGCCGTCCTCCTCACGTACACAGAAATATAGAGCATGCCATGAAGCACTGAACCTCCAGTCACCTCGTTTAACACTCGCAACCCCATACAGTTTTTCTGACTTCGACCATTCCTGTAGAATTAGCTAAAGAATTTGACCATAACCATCATAAAAATTCACCAAACCATACTAAAGGTTGCACCTCGTCCTACTGGTAATCATGCCTTTACCTTGGATGATCGCCGCTCCAACCGGCACCAAAAACTGTGCCCTAGTTCATGAATGGAAAATGCCCAGTATCTCAAACAAAAATTGCGAGTCATGAACTCGACAAAAAAGGTAGAGCAAGACTCTGCGAGTTCAAATATATAAACTTCGAAATTTCAGAAATTTTATTTGATTTTTGAAGGGAATGATTTTATTTTGAGGGAGGAAATTTCCATTTTTTTACTTAAGGAAAGGAAGAGATAAAAGTTCGACCCGTTTCTTTATTTTATAGATAGACTTAGTGACTTTCTGAAGACGATTTGGAATGGCTTCGGTGAGAAGGAATTGGGTGGCTTCTAATAAAAGCTTCATCCTTGTTTTATTAAGTATTTAAAGATTAGTGTACCCCGCTACACAGAATTTCATTCACTTACAGACTGTTATAGAAAAAAATAAAAATATTACCATGTCAAGCGTTGTGCCATACTCCAAAAAATATAATAATATAGACAAGTTAACTTATATTGTGATATCCCAAAACGTTGATGTTAGGTGTAAAATACTTCAAATAAAAAGTTGCTTATTTTTCAAAATACAAATTACAGAAAAATTCTATAAATTAAATTATAACCACGTCTCAAAAATCTAGTCCAAATTCGAAACTAATATTTAATTATATTAAATAAACCGTTATGGCTTATACACGACTCTACAACGACGTTCTGAAAATTTGATTTGGACATAGCTGACAATCTATAAGAAGAAATCTCGATTTTTCACTTCATTAAAACGATTCAGTTTAATAGATTCAAACATTTCTTGTTTCAAAGAAATCCGACTAATATTGGATCCCGTGTGTTCAGTTGAGGTCCAAAACATTAAATTATGAACTACTGGGATGTTACGAGCTCGATTTAAATTATATTATAAATTATATGTTAAAACTTCATTTTTAATAAATAAATCCCTTATAAAAATCTTATATATTACCAATTTATCATTTAAAACCAATTTATATGTTTTAAAATTAACAGCTAAAAATCCGGGTCATTACAACCTGGGTGGTTGTAATGAGGAGGGGGTCAGAACAGTAGGATTTTGGTGAATAAGAAATGTACAACACATATTATAATACACAAATGTATCATGTTTGGTTCAACCAAGATGTATGCCTACCAAGGTTAGTGATTCTAGCCTAACCTTGTAGATGTTTACACACAAATTTACTACTCTTTCCAAAGTTGTATTCCTAAAGTATGATACCGAGATAGATCGTTTACGCACATATTGGTGAAGCCTTTATACCAAAACATGGCTGGTTATTTAATCGAGGTTAGATCCTTAGTTACAGCGTATCTATATATATATATATATATTCATTTGCTCTTCCTTCATCATTTAATGTCTCATTATCGATGATAGATAGGGTGGATTCTTTTAAATCGCTTAAGACTCTAGGCGGACCTATTCGTCACTTATTATTCCTCGATAACTGAGTTAACAATAACAGCTATGGGCCCTACAAGTTAAGGCTTCCATCAATCATGCATGTACCCTTAACCCATATAAGGTGAGAGATGGTATTTTATTGTTCGCAATACCTTCTAGCGGACCTTATTAGATAACCCCTTAGTCGCTTACTACTTCCCATAGAATAGGTAGCCATATATGGCATTTTAGTTTCCAGGTTTAGGTAGGCCCACACACACCTGCCATTTAAGACCCCTAAAATGAAAGAGCTATCCCTAGGTGGACTCTTTAACCCCAGCCACTTAAGACCCAGGAAGCGGACTATACGCGATGGTCATTAGGTTCGTACCCCAATAGCCTTTAATACTTTTACCTATTGGGATAAAGTAGGATATGTTATTAAGTCATTCCCGTTTAGTCCCTCTATACGGAAATACTGTACGCACATACTTCATTATCGTCATGGGTTCATATGGCTAATAATACTTTATATTATTAACTTACTAAGTCCAACTGTATTTTTAATTATCAGTTCTATATTCATTAATATAAATAAGGTAAGTTATATCCTATTTATCCTATGATATTTATTTTATTACTTCCTTAATCAAACTTAGTATTTAAACAGTAATCAATATCCATTAATCCTCTTTTTACACCTATTTACTTCTATTTCTTTGTTTATTGCCCTTTATGACCATAACGGTCATCTTTTCATTAGGCAACCATTTATTAGTCCCATGTTATCTATTTGTTGTACCCTAACAGACAATTACTAATTATTATTTATTTATTTATTGGTTGCCAATTATATGTATGTATGTATATATATATATATATATATATTCAGGCACCGGGCCTCTCACATTAAGTTGACTACTTGTGGATGTTGGATTTGTCGGTCGGTTCCGTACAGACTTCTTCCACAAGTTGAACTTAACCTCATTCTTTAGTACATTTGCGCATTAGACCCCTCACCTTAAGCTGACTACCTGTGGTTGCTGGATTTGCTGGTTGGTTCTGGGCAGGCTTATACAACAAGTTTAGCTTAACCTCGTGTCGAAATGCAGTTATCATCAAATTTCCTAGTTTAGTGTGTACAACATTTATCCTAATTAATTTAGGAATTGTAACCATTATCCTATTATAATTACTTTCCCCGGTCAACATTGGTTACAATTGTTAATTATTTATTTATGGCCTTATTTATAGCAATCGATTACACTAATTACTAAAATGGTCACCCTAAATATATTCATTAAGTATGGAATATAATTTACATGTATGATTCCATAAATGAATACCATTCAACATTTCAAACCTTCAAGCATTTAATATAATGTATAATTTACCGTTTTACGCTGATTTGGAAAGATATTATGTTTACATTTATATTTTATGTTTTCATGCGGTCAACGTAGTTATCTTTTATTATTATTATTATTATTATTATTATTAGTTCTTTTAAATTTAAGGATTTGGTTTAATTGACAACCAAACATTTCTTTTTTGCATTCAGTCTTGTCAAAGGTTTCAAATCTTACAAAAAGATTGTTCGCCTTAATCATTGTACATTATGCCCAAATTGTGGAATTAACATATTTTCAAATCACAAGAAATATATGTAAATATATAATTTGGAATAGTTGATGAAAATTATGAACAAATATGCATATTTGTATTTATACGTACATTTGCACCACTTTTCCCTTTTTGATCATTTAATCATACCTCTTGTAATTTCAAATTACTGCCTTTTTATTCAAAAGAGGAAAACAACATGTTTACAATAATTAAGCCAAAACCAAACAACATTGAATATAAATAGGCATATTTCTTTTAATATTACAATCACATAGTTTACCAATCAAATCTTTTTTACTCAAATTCACAGAATTTATTAATCAACACTGAACTAGAGATCTGAAATGTAACTACATCTAGTTGGTGTTTACATGGGACAAATTTGCAGATCTATAGTGCTTTGCAACAATTACAATACATTTTACAACGTAACTATAGGAAATAGGTGTATAAAAATTTAAGAATCCTACAACTAATATTGTTCATAACCACAATTTGCATTTCACAAGTTTTGACAATCTAATTCAATTACAATCATATTATAAGAAAATATGATGGAAATAGGCATACAAACTTGAGATCTAATACAAACAAAATAAACTCCAAAGTTTGAATCTTTTAGGCCTACAATTTCCAAAGTCTTATAAATCTAAATTTATTTGAAATGGGAATGATTTCAGATTTGTTGAGATGTAAGAAAATAGGAAAAAAGGGGAGAATCTATTGTTGAGCGCTAATTTGCATTCTTTTCCATTGGATTTTGTTGACGACAAAAAATGTTGTAAACACCTATAATTCCAATTACTAGGAATTATTAATTTGGTCGTATAGACAAGAGCGAAAAGCGGTAACACGAGAGATTTATAGTGGTTCAGCCATGAGAGAGGCCTACATCCACTTTGAAGAGTCGTTGGAATATTATTAATAACACAAATTTACAAGGTCAAGACCATCTCAAGACACCTCATTACATTTATCTCTAAGTTATATGATGTCATAATTATCATATATTTAATATATCAGGAAAAAGACACTTTTTCCCTTCTTCTTCCTCAAAGTGGAGATGCCATTAGAGGAGCTCTCTAGAGGTCTTAAGCTCACAAATTACAACTCTTTTGAAGTGTGCGGTCAGAGGGTATTTATAGGAGAAAGGTTTGGTAGGAGTAGGTAAGAGTATGTAGGAGTAAGTAGAAATGGGGGACCACACCCAGAATTTTGCACCTAGACCCTGCGCAACCGACCTTGGGGGTGCGAATTTTGCACCTCATAGGGTGCAAAATTCGTACCATAGAGGGTGTGAAATTCGCATCTCGCAGGTACGAATTTCTCACCCCAACTGGTTCAAGACTTGTACCCTTCAGGTGTACGAAGTTCGTACCCCATGGGGTACGAGATTCGTACTCTGAAGGGTACGAACCGGGGTGCAAAATTCATACCTTAAGGTACGAATTTTGCACCCTGCTGGGTGCGAATTCCGTACCCTACTAGGCGCGAATTTCGCACTCGGCTGGTCACGAATTCCTCACCCTGCTGGGTGCGAATTTCGCACCCCTTAGGGGGTGTGAAATTCACACCCCGAGTGGTACGAAGTTCATATCTCGAGAGGTGCGAAGGCCATTTGCACGGGTTCTTGGGACCTTAAGGTTCGGGATTGCGACTCCTAGGGATTCGAAGCCTTGGTTTGGAAATGTTTGGAGGAGCGGCGAGGTTCGCGGAAGTTGTTGATTGAATCTTGACTTTGAATCGATCTAGTAATTCTGGGCAACACACTTATTGGTGGAAATCGAACCCCCAACTATACTGGTAATTCGGCTCGGAGCATGGCTAGGCTTCGGACGGATATTGATGGAGATCGTGTTCTAGGGATGCGACATTCTGCTAATGGCCAGACTCGATTCTTCTGGTACTGGCAACGCCTCTGGGCTGTAACATCATGCAATATGTTGAATCGAGCGTGTCTTACGTATTTTTGGGAACCGGACCAAAAGGTCGGTTAATAGATTTGATAATTGTCTCATTCCTATGTGATTTGGGTTGGATTTGTCATATAAGAATATATTTTAGATCAAGAAATTAGGTTTGGAGAATGAGGAAAATGGTAGAGCTTCGCTGCTACCCACAGATTTGTGTGAAAAAGAATGAGGCTTTACAACTTTACTTATAGGAGTGGAAATGGCCTAGGACCATTAGATTTATTTAGATTAACATCCTTCCATTCGTATTATAAAATATAACGAAATTGCCCTTCAAAAACCTAGCTGTCATTAGGCGCTACAGGCCCGAAGCGGTCGACACCCTCCCTAAGGCAGTCGATCGCCCGCTGGCCGACTTGCCCAATGAGGGAAATATATGTATTAATTTTTTTGTTTATTTATTTTCGTCCGTTTTTCGTATTTTGCCCGTAACTTTTTCATACAGACTCCGTTCGTGAAACTCCAAACATGAAAGTTGACCAGAATTTCAAGACGAACGCATCGGTTAAAGTTTCATGGTAAAATTTCATCGCTTGAAGAAATTCTTATTTTTGAGATTTTAGTTAAACAACTATTTATTGTAAAAATTCTGGGTTGTTGCATTATTCCCCCCTTAAAATTTATTTCGTCCTAAAATTAAAACACATAGTTATCCTATCATACACAACCAATTTGTGTACATCCACTTTGCAACCATGTGTATATGTGCATGGTATACATAATGCATTTCAACCATAAAATATGCATGCAAGTCGATTCTAAATTCGGCCCTCTACATGTATACAATAAATTTTTAAAACACTTTTGAAAACTTGATTTAAAATATCCTAAATATACTGGCAATTTTATATGAATGCTTATTTTGAAAAATAATTTTCATCCATTACCTTCATACAACTATGAATAACTGTGTGTAGTAACCAATTTTGCATTCAAACCCTACCATCTAAACGTCACACAGTCTAATCGTTTCCTTTTAATTTCTCCTAAACCGAAAAAAGGAAATTGTGCGAAGAATTTTAACATTTTTCCCGCTTACAACTTTTCCATTTCCCATCCTACAGCGGAATTTTCACCTCAACTACCCAAAATACTCCGAAAATTTCCATCGGTAGACTGTAAAGGAGGCTTAAAACATGCTCTAAGTTGTAAAATGAGTTAATTAATAACTCGTACGCATCATTGACAAGGTATGAAAACAACGTTTCCAAGGCTAAAATAGTCTTTTTTTGTTTATTATCGTTAATGTTTTTATCGCATCATTGGTTCTATTGCACTGCCAAAGATCACACACAAGCATCCAAAAATCTTCCTTATGCTATTCTTGTGACCAAAAATCGAAATTTTTCATAAAAATAAATTTTTGCTTAAAAATTTCTTGTGTTTATTTCGAAAATTCCTTTTCAATGCTACTTTCCATATGAGATTCGTATGAAAATAAATTTTTTGGTAACGTGCACTTTGCGCCATTCAAATCATCTACCTTAATGTAAATTAGATGTTTAAATATGCACAATTTGCCATATCCAAATTTTGTGTTTTCGCACAAATCAAAATAAAAGAAAGTAAATTTTAAAATAAAAATAAAAAGGGCAAGAAGTTTTCTTTTTCAAACAACGTTTTCCAAAAGCTTTAAAAATTTATTGTGCCAAAACTTAAAACGATTCAAGTCACATGTTGGCGAAAAAGGAAGTCAGTCGCGCAAAAATGCAAAAACAGAAATCACAGAAAAGACCAAAAAAAATTTTAGCTTTAACAAGGAGCGATTATTTATTTATATACCCATGACGAAAACAACATAGAACCGGTCCTTTGCTAAAATTTATCCAACAAAGAATTCTATTTTTTCCAGCCCTAGGACAATTGTTAGTTTAGATAAGAAAAACGAGATTTCATTCAAATAGTCATGCGTGAATGACATAAATATATCCAAACATAAAAATCTCATTAACCTGAGTCATGCAATTAAAAATACACTAACAATTATAAGCACGAATCACTACCAAGCCAAGAACCTGATGCTGGAAAGGGAAAACAACAAAGACGACGACAAAACAACAACACCGAAACTCCCAAAATAATGGCTATAAACAACGAGATGTCTTGCTCTACGGCTGGAGCTCCAACCAATTTTTATGATCCTTAATTAACCCAATCATGGTAATATAATGCTCAATTTTGTGTTACAAACACTACTGGTGTTGTTGGAGGTTCCCACATTACCATCTCCTCTAAGAGAGGATTTGCGATGAGAAAAGAAACCTACCACAAAACTGTTTCTCATGGAAATTTGCCTAATATTGTCTAAAAACAAAATGGATAGGCGAAATTACAGAAAGTAACTCCATAAACAACACACAAGAACAACAAACTGAACCAAATATGATGCAGCACTAGATGATGGTTACGCCATCGATCAAGCAAAAGATTAATTTCCAAATCATGAGACTAATCTAGTCATAACTCCCCATCTATAAAACGTTGTGCTAAATGGGTCACATGTTTACATGGGTAGTTTAAATATACATTCCCGAACACAAGAACCGACATTAAGAAAAGAAACTTGCAACAAAATCTCCAAAGCCGATCAAACAAAAGACAATATAAGTCCACGTAAGACACGGATTCCTATAAAATCTCTTCGAGATTCTCCTTAGAATAACCATCCACAGATAGTTTATTCTTCATCTCCGAAATGACGATCGCCTTCGAAAGAACCTATGCAAATAAGTTATAGCAAATGCGGATGCAGCACAAACAACAAACCCTTATTCTTAGATCTCGAAGCAAGGGATCGATGCAAGTCCAATTGCCGTGACAAATTTTCTTAGCCCTAAAAAGGTGGGACATTTTTGCTTATTCCAGTCCAGCCAAATGATCTTTCCCTAAGGATGAGACTTAAATGGTATGAGTAAGATCAGATAGCGCAATTGGATATTAGGGACTAAGAAATGATCGGAGAGAAGAAATTAGATCTTGAAGTACTAGTAAGGGCTAATGCACAAACTAGCGTGGAAAAAGAGGAGTCAAGGTGGAAATAAAGAAAGAATAGGAATATGGTTCGGCTAGATGAGGAACAAAGGGAGAAAGAAGGAAGTTAAGGGGGGTAATTTGGATGTAACTTTTACGGTTGAGTCCTAGGTCCAAATTGTACTAAAACTCATCAACTAATTGATCGTCCCAGCATAGCATTAAATGGTCAACTACCAAATGGGCTTCGGACAAAGTTTGAACCTTGGCCTTATTAGGCCGAATTAAAATATTAATCATCCCGCGCCATCTTTTAAGATTTGATGTCATGCAAAAAAAATTATCCTCATCACCGCTTATTTAAAGACTGTAGTTAAACTCCAAACCAACTCCAAGGATTTATAGTCTCAACAACGATGCTGCAACTACACAACGAACGAGCTTAAAACAGGAAATCAACTAGAAATCCGAGATAGAATTAAACCAAATTTTCCCTTAGTAGTTAACGAAAAACTAAACGATTCGAAATCAAATACCCCAAAAATCAAGATGAACTATTTTCCTTAGCCTTTTTGAAGAAAATTTTAAAACTTTTCCAAAAATGGAATTTATTATAAATCAATGGTTTTATATTTATAAATCCATTTTATTATCACTCTTATTATTTATATTTCAGTTCATATTTCAAACTAAAAAACCTTTTCATGTTTAAAAATGTTGGAGCTTTTAAAAACTTAAATATTAATTGTGGTGATTTCAATAAATTATCCAATATATATAGGAAAAGGGATACTAAAAATCATAATGAATAGATATTTATTGTTCTTAAGTTTAGTGGCATACTCCTTGTCATTTCTAATTTCATCTTTCCTACCAATCGGAATATTTATTATAATTACACATTAGCCCTATAATTTTGAAACATGGATAGATTAAAATTTTAAAAACCATATCTTTACAAAATTAGGCATTTATAAAATCATTTTCCAAAACCGTATTTCAAAACCCATTTTCATTTTTCCAAATAGTTCTAAAATAAAATTTCCTTGAATACAAGGCCAAGAACTCAACTGAATGTTTTAATAAAGGTAGATTCGGAAATTCAACGAAGTAACGAATTGATATACCTCGTAGTTATATTCCCGAAATAGATACGGCAAACTAATGTAAACTTTTCCCGTTTTGGATCGAGCAATGGTCTTAACAGGAACCACCAACGAAACCAAAAACCAGAAATTGCGACTATCTCGGTTGTAGTTTGATTTTCGTCTAGTCTCCAAACTTGAATCTACAGAATCCACCATATGTCATCCTCATGCTCTTCACGATGAGATCGCTGACGTACTATGGAGTATGACCGAATTAGCTAGAAACCCGAACTCAACATATTTCAAATCTTAGTAGATTAAAGGCCATTTTATATATTTAGGCCTACAACTAATTCATCATCGAAATAAATTAAAGATGAGTAATAAATTAGATGAAGAAAAACAGAAAAGAAAATTGAATTATGTTCTCTCACGAGTCCTAATTTAACTAATTCCTCTAATCGATTAACCTAAGCTCCGATACCAAATGTAACATCCAACACTTTTCTACGCCCAAATTTCGACAAAATTAAAACTCAAACACATCCGAACATGGAGTGTGTATATCTGGTACCTGCAATAAATGAGCATGAACATAATCAGAGTACGATATGGTAACTTGCAACGGAAACAAAATAGGATAAACTATTATTAACACAAGTAACTACCTTTTTCAAAGTAAGTCACTTTGCCAACACCAAGCATAAGAGAGAACGAGAACAGAAAGCCAAACTTAAACACCCATGAGAACCATACCTTCTCTAGGAAACCAAGGTGGTTGTAATGAAGGGGGGGGGGTCAGAACAACAAGATTCCGGTGAATAGGAAATGTACAATACAAAATATAATACACAGATGTATCCCGTTTGGTTCAACCCAAGATGTATGCCTACCAAGCATAGTGATTCTAAACTAACCATGTAAATGTTTATGCAAGACTATACTACTCTTCCCAAAGTCGTATTCCCAAAGTATGATACAAAGATAAATTGTTTATGCACATATTGGTGAAGCCTTTATACTAGAACATGGCTGGTTATTTAATCGAGATTAGACCCTTAGTTACAGAGTTTCTATATATATATATATATATTGATTTGCTCTTTCTTTGTCATTTAATGCCTCACTATCAATGATAGATAGGGCTGCTTCTTTCTAATCGCTTAAGACCCTAGGAAGACCTATTGGTCACTTATTATTCCTCGATAACTGATTCGATGTCAATATAAACATGAGGGCACTAGCTCCGGGCCCTACAAGCTAAGGCTTCCATCATTCACGCATATACCCTTAACTCGTATAAGGTGACAGAAGGTATTTTAACGTTCTCTATACCTTCAAGCTGACTTTATTAGATAAACCCCTTAGTCGCTTACTACTTCACGTAGGATAAGTAACCATATCTAACATTTTAGTTTCTAGGATTGGCTAAGCCCACACACACCTGTCGTTTAAGACCCCTAAATTAGAAGACCAATTCCCAGGTGGACACTTCAACCTTAGCCGCTTAAGACCCAGGTAGCGAACTATAAGCGAAGGTTATTAGTTTCGTACCCCATTAGGCTTTAAAACTTTTCCCAATTGGGATAAAGTGGGCTACGTTATTAAGTCATTCCCATTTAGTCCCTCTATATGGGAATATTGTATGCACACACTTCATTATCACCACGGGTTTATATGGTAAATAATATTTTACATTATTAACCTAATAAGTCCAACTTTATTGTTAATTATAAGTTCTATATTTACTAATATAAATAAGGAAAGGTATATCCTCTTTACCTTAGGATATTTATTTGATTACTTCCTTAATCAGACTTAGTTTTTAAACAACAATCAATATCCACTAATCCCCTTTTTACAACCATTTACTTCTATTTCTTTGTTTATTGCCCTATATGACCATAACAGTCATATTTTCCTAAGGCAACCATTTATCAGTCCCAAGTTATCTATTTGTTGTACCCTAATAGACAATTACTATTCTTATTTATTTATTTATTGGTTGACTGTTACATATATATATATATATATATATATATATATATATATATATATATATATTCATGCACCAGGCCTCTCACATTAAGTTGACTACTTGTGGATGTTGGATTTGCAGGTCAGTTCCGGGAAGACTTCTTTCGCAAGTTGAACTTAAACTCGTGCCTTAGTACATTTAAATTTACGCATTAGACCCCTCACATTAAGCTAACTACCTGTGGTTGCTGAATTTTTCGGTCGGTTCCGGGTAGGCTTGTACCACAAGTTGAGCTTAACCTCGTGTCTAAATGCGGTTATAATTCAAATTTCCTAATTTGGGGTGTACAACATTTATCCTAATTAATTTATGATTTGTATCCATTATCCAATTATATTTACTTTCTCCAATCAACATTGGTTACAATTGTTAATTATTTATTTATGGGATAATTTGTAGTAATCAATTACATTGGTTGCTATAACGCTCACTATAAATATATTCATTAAGTATGGAATATAGTTTGCATGTATGATTTCATAAATGAATACCATTCAACACGTCAAACCTTCAAACATTTAATACAGTGTATAATTTACCGTTTTACGCTGAATTGGATGGATAATATGTATATATTTGGAATTTATGTTTTCGTGCGGTCAACGTAGTTATCTTTTATTATTATTATTATTATTATTTATTCTTTTAAATTAAATGATTTGGTTTAATTGGCAACCAAATATTTCTTTTTTCATTCAATCTTGTCAAAAGGTTTCAAATCTTACAAAAAAAAAAATCATTAGTCGTAATCATTGTAAATTTTGCCTAAATTATGGAACTGACATTTTTCCAAATCACTAGAAATGTATGTAAACATATAATTTGGAATAGTCGATGCAAATTATGCACAAATATGTATGTTTATATTTATACATACAATTGCACCAATTTTCCTTTTTTAATCTTTTTATCATACCTCATGTGATTTCAAAATAATGCCTTTTATTCAAAAGGAGTAAAACAACATGTTTACAATAATTAAGCCAAAACCCAACAATATTGAATATAAACAAACATATTTCTTTTAATATAACAATCACATAATTTATCAATCGAATCTTTTTACATAAATTCACATAATTTATTATTCAACACTGAACTACGGATCTTGAATTTAACTACATCTAGTTGGTGTTTACATGGGACTGATTTCCAGATCTACAATGCTTTGCAACAATTACAATACATTTTACAACATAATAGTAGAAAATAGGTTTATACAAATTTAAGAATCCAACAATTAGTATTGTTCATAACCACAATTTGCAATTCACAAGTTTTGACAATTTTTATAATCAGATCTGACGGGTGCTAATTCAGTTACAATCATATTATAAGCAAATCTGATGGAAAATAGGCATATAAACTTGAGATCTAATACAAACGAAATAAACAGACTATTATAATTGTATATATAAATTTCCCACGCACCTAAAAGCATCAAATCCAAAGTTTGAATCTTTTAGGCCTACAATTCCCAAATTCTTATAAGTCTGCAATTTACCTGAAAAGGGGATGATTTCAGATCTGTAGAGATGTAAGAAAATAGGAAAAGAGGGTAGAATATACTGTTGAGTGCTAATTTGCATTCTTTTCCATTGGATCTGGTAATCCTCTCAATCCTATGTGATTTGGATTTGATTTGTTGTATAGGAATGTATTTGGATTTAGAAACTAGGTTTGGAGGAGGAAAATGGCAGAGCTTCACTGCAGCCCACAGATTTGTGTGCAAAAGAATGAGGCCTTACCCCTTTATTTATAGCAATGGAAATGGCCTAGGACGGTTAGACTTATTTAGATTAACATCCGTCCATTCGAATTATAAAATATAACGAAATTGCCCTTCAAAACCTAGCCATTATTAGGAACTATACGCTCGAAGCAGTCGACACCCTCCTTAGTGGCGGTCGACTGCCCTCTGGCCAGTTTGCCCAAAGAAGGCTGGTCAAAGAGGGAAATATATATATTAATTATTCTCTTTATTTTTTTCCGTCCGTTTTTTGTAATTTGCCTGTAACTTTTTCATACGGACTTCGTTCGCAAAACTCCAAACATGAAAGTTGACTAGAATTCTGAGAAGAATGCATCGTTTAAAGTTTCGTGGTCAAATTCCATTGTTTTCGAAAATTCCTAATTTTGAGATTTTAATTAAGTAACTATTTATTGTCAAAATTCTGGGTTGTTACACTTAATGTCATTTATACTATGATGCAAATTTCTATATGTAGCTTAAACTTAAAATTATGATATTAATTTCATGTGAACATTCATGTCAAATACCCATCTATTTGAGTGCTAGAGCAAATAACCTTTATATAAAAACTATTATTGCATCGAGGGACTGGTATAATGCTAATCATCTTTCTAATAAGTATTGCATGTAGAGAAGTAAGATATGCACTGTTGCTAGCAGACAAGCTGTGAAGGAGCAAATCGAAAAGTTGAGACAGCAATGCAACATATTGATGCTGCAAATGCAGAAAAGTGAGAAGGAAGCTGTTGTTACATGTTCAGAAAGGAGTTGCTGAGAGAAACGATTGAGCAAGCTGCCATGAATATTTTGAGCTTATGCGCTAATGATAATGAGAAAATATGGATGTTACGCAACGAAAATCGGACTGAGAATGATTAATGAGATGAATCATCTCACTCTAGCACTAGGTGGCAGTCCTAGAATCAATCATCTTACTCATTAAGTCAACCTATGTGCCTTTGCCTGTATGTTTTCTATGCCGCCATCTACGCCCAGCAAAAAAATTGAAATGCAAGATAGAAAGCAGAAAAGAGGTGGAAAAGTTGATAAATATGGGTTTGTAACAGGCACCCGTTGAGGATTTGCTATGGATTGCTTTGGATATTTCATGTGAGAAGGAAATGAATCTAGACAATGCAAGATGGGTTATTGGATCCGTTGTTGAACTGGAAGGAGGGGGCTTCTATGAAGGGGGAACTATTAGGTGTAGCTCATTGACTATGCAGAATGTCGCTAAAGTTGTGGATGCCTTTGTTGGAGAGATTGCCATAGAGGAAGAGATAAATGTGTCCAAATTCGTTGGAGTGGTAGCTGCATTGCCTAAGTCGGCTAGGAAGTTCGATGGCGATATATATTGGCAGTTATTATCTACTTAAAGGCTCACCTAGGACTTGATGAAATAGAAAGAGAGAAGGTTTGTAGCGTAATGGACCCACTGCGTCTTTCTTACGAGGCATAGTTACAAGTAGGGGTGTCAAATGGGTCATTTAGGGTCGTATAAGGGTCAAGTAAATTTTGACCCTATCCTTTTGCAACCCTTTTATTTTGACCCTTTTAGCATAACGTTTTACCTGACCCAACCCACATATTATGTGGGTTACCCATTTAACCCACATATTAAAAAATATTACTTTAAAATAACGATTTTTAAAGCTAAACATGCCAAAATTACGAAAATACCCTTTATTTTGAAAAATATGAAAAAAATTCATAAAATCCAGAAAATTATAAAATGAAAAGCAATAAAAGAATTATTCAAAAATAATGATTTTTAAAGCTAAAAGGACCAAAATTACGAAAATACCCTTCATATTGGAAAAATGAAAAAATTTCAAAAAAATTATGAAATGAAAAGTAATAAAAGAATTATTTGAAAATAATGATTTTTAAAGCTAAAAGGACCAAAATTACGAAAATGCCCTTCATATTTGAAAAAGTGAAAAAAATGAAAAAAATTCAGAAAATCCAGAAAATTACGGAATGAAAAGTAAAAAAAGAATTATTTTAAAAAAACGATTTTTAAAGCTAAAAATGGTAAAATTACGAAAATGCCTTTCATATTTGAAAAAGTGAAAAAAATGAAAAAATTTCAGAAAATCCAGAAAATTACAAAATGAAAAGTAAAAAAAGAATTATTTAAAAATAAGAATTTTTAAAGCTAAAAATGCTAAAATTACGAAAATACCCTTTATTTTGGAAAAAGTAGAAAAAAGTGAAAAAAATTCAGAAAATTACGAAATGAAAAGTATAAAAAATTATTATTTTTTCATAATTTTCTGGATTTTTTTAAATTTATTATTGTTTTCACTTTTTTTAACATGAAGGGCATTTTCGTAATTTTGACATATTCAGTTTTAAAAATCGTAATTTTCGAATAATTCTTGTTTTACTTTTCATTTCGTAATTTTTTGGATTTTTTAAAATTTATTTATTTTTTTCACTTTTTCAACGTTAAGGGCATTTTCGTAATTTTGACCTTATTTTACTTTAATAATAATTATTTTCGAATAATTCTTTTATTACTTTTCATTTCATAATTTTCTGAATCTTTTGAAATTTTTTCATTTTTCCAATATGAAGGGTATTTTCGTAATTTTTACATTTTTAGCTTTAGAAATTAGGGCTGTTACGGTAACGGTAAATTTACCATTACCATACCATTACCAGTCAATCGGTAACCTTTTTTGATTGAAATCGGTAAACCAATTGAAACGGTATGGTAACGGTAAATTTACCATTTTTAACGGTAAATTATCGGTAACAATTGTTGAATACCAGCGGTAACGGTAATTTTACCAGTTAATTCAAAACATAAGTATACGCATCTAATATGGTTTATTACATGCATGTAGAACCAAAAAAATGATTATATTTAGTTCAATAATCAGGTGAAATAATTTCGGTTACACTTATTTTCTTTCTCATTTGTATTTTTTATAAATTAACATTACATATACTAAAATAAAGATGCACTGTATTCAAAAAATATGTCATGATATAAACTTTGATGGACAAACGGTAAATTTACCATTACCAGTGTAACGATTACCAAATTATCGGTATACCAATCTTCGGTATACCAGTCGATCGGTAACGGTAACGGTAAGCAATTCTGGCTTACCAGTGAAAACGGTACGGTAACGGTATTTGCTAATCGGTAACGGTAACCATTACCATAACAGCCCTATTAGAAATCGTAATTTTTGAATAATTCTTTTTTTACCTTTCATTTCATAATTTTTTGGATTTTTTTTTATTTTTTTCGCTTTTTTCAAAATGAAGGGTATTTTCGTAATTTTGGCCTTTTTAACTTTAGAAATAATTATTTTCGAATAATTCTTTTATTACTTTTCATTTCAAAATTTTCTGGATTTTTTGAAATTTTTTCATTATTTTTTCATTTTTCCAATATGAAGGGTATTTTCGTAATTTTTACATTTTTAGCTTTAGAAATCGTAATTTTCGAATAATTCTTTTTTTACTTTTCATTTCGTAATTTTTTGGATTTTTTGAAATTTTTTCATTTTTCCAATATAAAGGGTATTTTCGTAATTTTTTCATTTTTAGCTTTAGAAATCGTAATTTTCGAATAATTCTTTTTTTACTTTTCATTTCGTAATTTTCTGGATTTTTTGAAATTTTTTCATTTTTTTCAAAATGGAGGGTATTTTCGTAATTTTGGTCCTTTTAGCTTTAAAAATCATTATTTTCGAATACTTCATTTTTTTAATTCTCATTTCATAATTTTCTGGATTTTTTGAATTTTTTTCTTTTTCTCACTTTTTCCAAAATAAAGGGTATTTTTGTAATTTTGACCTTTTTACATTTAAAAATCGTTATTTTAAAGTATTACTTTTTTACTATTTGGGTAAGTGGGTTACCTATTTGTAACCCTTATAAAAAAAGGTCAACCCTTTTATGATTCATTTAATAAAAAATTATAAAAGGGTTGACCCGATAGGGTTGTAATTAGGGTAAAATGGGTTGGGTAAAAGGGTGGATCATATTTCGACAGGTCTAGTTACAAGCTTCACATAGCAAAAGACTTCCTATTCAAGTTGTCTTGCATGCTCTCTACTATGACCAATTGAAGCTTCAGAATGGCCAACAAGATAAAGATCTACATCCTTTGACAGTTCCAGCTTCTGTGTAAATGAGGAAAAAATCAGTGACAGACGAGTCGTTTCAGCGAGAAAATGAATAGTTGAGTTCCAAACTTCTTAAAATGAAGAAACATTTATCAAAGGCAAAGAAAAGCACTAAAAAGGTGGTAAAAAGCCAAACTATTTTGCTTTTGTTTCGAAGACGTTAGGGAAGTTGAATCAATTTAAATAGGGATCAAAAGACACATCTACTATTATGGACGAGGTTAAAAATGGATGTGATAAGCCAACACGATGGAGCTTCTCTATTTGATGATGGATTGTGTCTGTATTTTAGATATATAAATATTTATTTAGACTATTGGAGTTTGTTGTGTGATTTAAAAAAAGTGTAATGAGATGAACACACACATATTATAACATGTTCTAAAGTCGAAGTATCAGATTTATGTAATGACTTGAAGGTGCTAAAGTTATTGTGAATGTGCTATGAAGGGAGCCACTGACATGCAGAGAACGTGCTATTTTATGCAGACACATATCAATTTAGATTGAGCTGGTTTGGATGTGATGTGAGTTCAATGAGGAGAGACACGGAAAGCCAAGTGAGATGGGGTGTTGGATAGTAGATAGCCCGATGGTTTAAATTTTTTGATTATATTATCCAACGGGGTGGGTTGTAGCTCTGCTTATAGAAGCTGGAGCTACGTAATTCATGATATAAAAGTGTAAATAGTGCGGTTTTATTCTTCAAAAGGTTGTTGGAATAAATAGGAAAACTATTTGTTAACCATGTTATAAAACATGATTCAAGACAAGTGTATAGGATCATATGAATGATGGACTGGGATAATGACATGGGTAGTTACAGTGCGATCCATAATTAGATCGGTTATAGAGCAAAGTGATGGATCAGGTGTTAAACTATGGATCGACTTCATATTGACAAGGTGGTGGACTGGTCGCATGTACACTTGGCAAATTATGGATCGGATTGTGTGTAGAGCAATGGGTTGGATCACATACATATGATGAATCGCATGACAAAAGCTTGTATCAAAGAAACCCATGGATCGGGTCATTTAATGCACTTGGATCGCAAGAATTCGGTGGATCATGACAGAGCGATCTAAGCATGGATCGAGCAGCATTGTGTTCAAGGAAGTTGTGCAGGTATCGATGCACAATCATGGGTCTGTCTTAAAGCATGAAGCGCTAGCCATTGACTGAAGAAAGTCATCGGTCGCATTCAGTACATGGATCGCTTACGATCCATGCCCTGGATGGTCGGATTAGTGGAAGATATATATGATGAAGCACGAGCTTTTATAGCTCAAAGACTTCTATGGATCGCCTCAAATTGACAGATCGCTCACGATCCAAACCACTTATAACTACTCATAACTATACCTATAAATAACATATACAACTCATTTCAAGCTCCAAACCACTTATAACTACACCTATAAATACTGGACCCCTACACACATAATAGGTGTTAGATTTTCTCCTCCCGAAGGGCTGTCATTATTGATCTCCAACATCACTCTAGTTTCTCCAATAGCATTAAAGCTACTTCAAGCATCATTCAAGCATCTCCATCACCACTCTCATCCAGAAATCACTGAAGATCATCACCGAGTACGATTATCGAAGATCAAGCCCGATAATCATCGCTACTAGTGAGATTCAAGTGTTTCTACTCGGGATTTCGAGGATAATTCAAGAATTGAGGAGAATTAGAAGAGAAGAGAGAAAAAGAATCATCGTAATACAACAAGAAAAGTGTAAACTAAGATCAATATGTACCTTGTAATGGAGAAAGTAATGAAATCTTCATTCAAAGTGGACAAAAGCCAAAATAGAGGCTGAACCACTATAAATATACTCTCTACTTTACAGTTTTTGGCACATTTTTTCTTTTAATGATGTTTTCTACATTTTAGAGGTGTCTCCTCACCTCCTTTGGGGTTGATGTTGATTTTCATTATTAACATTTTGGCGCCCACTGTGGGGCCCAAACCCACGATCATAAGGTTAAGAGCCTTGATCCAGAAGGTTTGAAATATGATAGATCTGTAAGGTCTAAAAGTCTGCCCCATTGAAAGTTTTCTACAGAGCCTAGAAAGTTTTCAGATATCATGGCACCTTCAAAAAAGGTAGTAAATCAGCAAGAGTTTCTGGAAATGTCACTAATGATGCTACAACACATACTTAAACCAATAATCCGACTGTTTCTCAAACTTCGGGAGTTCGTACCACTCTAGGTGAGTTGGATGCTGCTGTTGCCGGCGTAAATTAGCAAATGGAAGCCTCGAATAAAGCCTTGATCGATAAGCTAGATTCTCTTCTTACCGCTCAAGCCAATCTTGCAAATCGTAAAGTTGAGATTGACTTGGATGAGAAGGCACACTCCTTGGCTTAGGATCGCAATCGTGATCACTATATAGAGGAAGTAGATGATTTGTCAAGTGGTAGAGATGACGTCGACATCGAGGATTCCAAGGTAATTGCTAAGAATTGTTCCGAAAGTATACTTCTTGCAAAGTTGCTAGTACTAGCAGAGGGGCACCTCCCTAAGCTGGAGGTCCAAGGCCTCAGTTCTCTAACCGTGATCGCTTGCTAAGAGGAGCATCTGGTAAAGGAACCAGTGCCCATCCCATGGATTGACACAATGACGAGGAGTATATTTCAGAGATTATTAAGCAGGTCACGAAGAAAAGTATGGCAAGAAATGAAGATTATAGAGAATGGGATTTTGGTCCAAGTAAAACTTTGTTTACTAAAAGAATTCGAAAGGTAGACTTTCCAAAGAAGTTTATTCCTCCGACTATGTAGCTTATAATGGAGCTGTTCATCGTAATTTGTTTCTGTACAAGTATGAGTGGCACATGAAGGGTGCAAGAGGAACAGATGAAATCTAGTCCCTATTTTTTCCCATCTATACGGAAGGGTAGCACCGCTATGGTTCACCAAGCTACCACCAAGATCTGTGGATCAATTTTCTGATTTGTTAACGAAGTTTAGGACATAGTTCAGGTTATATACTGCGAAAGCCAAAGACATTATGTTGTTGTAAGTACTAGAACAAAATCCAGAAGAATTAGTGAAAGATTTTCTTATTCGTTTCAATGATGCTATTACTGAAGTTGGAAATCCAGAGCCTAGGATGATATTGATGGCATTGGTGCGAGATGTGGATAAGAGGACTGGGTTTGGAAAATGAGTGAAGATAAAGGAACCCAACATGCTCGATAAATTGTATAAGAAAGCTGAAGAGTTCATTAGTTTGGAAGTAGACCCTTCTACTACTCATAATGCGGTTGGAAGCAGTAGTATAAAAGATAAAGAGGATAATAATGCTCAGGGCAATCAAAAGAATACCAGAGGGAATAAAAGAGGAAACGATGGAAAAGATAATAGGAATAACAAGAAGATTCTCTTTTTCAAGACCGTAGAGTTAACCCCTTTAACCGATACCTTGGAGAATATATATACTTTGTGTTAACCCTCTTTTTGGCAAGAGCTTCAACGAGCCAGATAGAAGCCCAAATGCACAACTGGAATTATGCCGCGCTTCAGGAAGCCCAGCAGATGTACATCCGAAATAGTAACATATCGGGCCAAGTCCAGCCTCATCCGTCGAAAGCTCACTCTGGAAGAATCGCTCGACCCAGTATCATGCTTCCATATAAAGCGTATCGACCAAATATCTCGGGCCAGCTTGGAAATCTTCAATAGAGCTATTCCACTGTATATCCCGACTTTCAAGGCAATAAAAGTGGTCAACCATATCTGGACAAAGCTCTACTTTTGATATACCTCACAGTGGATGCCACGTCAGCTACAACTTCCAAGGATACTATTTATGAATAGTGGAATCAGTCTTCCAGCCACTATTCTAACCAAGAAATGGACTCCACGTGTCCAGGCTTTCCCGGAATGGTCGGACCACATCACAACAGCCCAAGCTGCAATCTCCACCTATAAATGCCTCTAAGCTTAAAGAGAAAAGGGACCGAGAGCTGGACCTTCTTATGACTCCTTTACACTTCATTTCTGAAGTTCACCTCTCTCAATCTCTCCCCAAAAGGAAGAGGAGCTAGCCGCCTTCTTTCTCTTCTTCAAATAGAAAAAGCATTGTATTTGTAATCCAAAAAAGAGAAATAATATATAAAGTGGACGTAGGTACAGTCTTTGCTGAACCACTATAAAAATTCTGTGTGTGCTCCCCGTTCTTTTTACGTTTTTCTGCATTTTATAATCATTATTCGTGTGTTTATCACACGATTGGGGGTTGACTGTCACTAGTGACCAACTTTTGATGTCAACACTTTGGCGTGCCAAGAAGAGGGAGCGCACCGATAGTCTGTTAGAGCCACAGCTCACTTCTGATTATGGCGAAAAAGCGAAAGAAATATGCAACATCCTCTCGCTCTTCTGCTTCCAATGCTGGCGATACCAACGCCACAGAAGTAAGTCTCGGAGCCTCCCCTCACGATGATGTATCTCGACATGTTACCCGAGATGACACGGATAAAATCATGGTCGAGTTTAGAGAACAAATGGCATCTCAGGGAAAACTCCTCGAACAACAACAATAGTTAATGGATCACCTTCTCGGTCGACTGGATATGGGATTGAACGCTTCAACATCAATTCATCCACTGGCAGAGACTGGGGCAACAACTGATATTCGGTCTGCATAGAATCAGGCAACTTATCAGGCTACACCTTTATTTCATCCTGGTTTGGTCCCACCAACTGATCGACCCCAACCAGGAGTGTCACTTATAGCAACTAGCGCAGCTGCAGCAGTAGAACCTCAGGAGGTTCGCGATAAAGTCTAGGACGGTCGATTACTTTGCCCCCATTCTTGGCAGCAGGTCGACCTATCGAACTAATAGAGCATCCACCGAGTCCCTCAGAATCAATGCCATTCCTATTACAACCCGGAATCTTACTACATACCAGTCTAACCACTCTTCATCTTCAACGAATAACTGGTGCGACTTTACCTTCGAACCAGGGAAGCCACCACACTATTCCAGTCCTCACAGTGGAAGAAGAGGATGCTACTGTAGACCCTCCTAACCTCGCTCCAAATGGGGGCAACCCAGAGCTCCGAACATCACATGCTATGCTGGATCAGCCTACGCCCTCTACTACGGGTACGACTCGACCCACTACTCATCAGGTTCGAGAGGGGCCATTCTACCCAGAACCACCTACCAGATCCCACCTTCCCTCACACTTTCACTCAACTCTCGGAGGTTGAGACCAGTCAACAGCCGCCCTTCCGAGCATGCTTTTGCTAGATCCCCGCACAGAAGCTCTTCCAAATGCGAGCTAAATTCATCGCAACAACTCCTCGGAGATGGGAGCCAGCTTGCAAGCATCCTCCGACGCTTTACTCGAGGCACTTCCTCGCAGCAAGACATAGATAATGTCAATCGCAGCCCCTTCACCAGGGATATCAGAAACTCTCGAAAACCTCTGGATTTCAAGTTCCCAGCTATCGAGCCATACAACAGTCGCACTAACCCGACCATCCACCTCATGCGATACATGTGACATATGGAAGTGCTTGGCGCGTCGACTAACGTCATGGCTGAGTGCTTCCCCCTCTTTCTCACGAATATAGCTAGCATGTGGTTTTTACAGCTGACGACGGAGTCGATCGACAGCTGGAACACTCTGGTCACCCGCTTCATCGAGCAGTTCCGAGTACATATCTCTCGATCGAAAAGTGTTATGTTCCTATCTACCATCAAGCAGCGATCCGGAGAGATGCTCAGATCCTTACTTGAAAGATTCAACGCGGCTGTAGCTTCTGTCGATCGGCCTAAGCCATCAATGGTGCTCATGGCCCCCATCTCAAGAGTTCAAAATCGATCAGAATTTTCAATCTCTTTAACCAGAGATCCTCCTAAGGATATAAACGACTTTTACTCCAAGGCCGAATGATTCCTCCGACAAGAGGATGCCAGCCTTGAAATGGAGAGCCTCGAGATTTTAGTAGCAAAACAACAAGATCCAATAAACGACAACAGCCAGAATAAAGGAAGAGGAAAGGCCCCGGAGAAGAGCGAGCGTAATGTTCGACCTCGAAATGAAAATAAGTATGACCAATACACCGAGCTCAATTCCTCTTTGCCCGATATCTATCTTGACATACGAGGGTCCTTGCCCACTCCAAGACCACCTCGACGAGAACCAACCCAGATGGAACTCAGTTCCAGCAAGCATTGTATATTCCACAACGTAGCTAGACAAACACAAATGAATGCCGACATCTGCGCGATCTCATCGAAGGATGAGTCAGAAAAGGAGAGCTTCTCGAATATGTCAAAAGTCACACCCCGGCCATGCCGCTGCGGCCTTCTGCCCAAGCTCCTCATGTTGGTCCTCGAGCTCCTAGAAACGGAAAGGACCATGAGACTAGCACTCACGGCATTATCATTAATTAGACTTTTATCTTTCCTTTTGATGTATTTCTTTCAATAATAAGGACACCTTGATATACACATGTATGTAGTTAGGATTTAGCTCCTTGGCATGCTCTGGAATAGACTGTTGTCCCCTTAGAATTTCTTTTCTTTGTAGTAATTATTTAGCAGTTATGAATTTTCTTTTGCAAACATGGATAATGTTTGAAAACCTCTAAGTCGAGCATGGATAATGCTCGCCCCCTATTTTATGTGGTCAGCGCGAAAGCCCACCACCATTTTTAAACACCTACTCCTTTAGCCGAGTGGGGTCATGTTTTCTAAAAATGAGTATGGATTATACTTTCTCTTTTCTTTTTACACCACGAGCAATCATTGCTCGCTGGACAAACTAACTTAGCATGAGTTAAGCATAAAAAACATTTGCCACTAAGTCGAACGTGGTTAATGTTCGCCACTAAGCCGAGTATGATTAATGCTCACCACCAAGAAGAACATGGTTAATGTTCGCCACTAAGCCGAAAATGGTTAATGTTCGCCACTAAGCCGAAAATGGTTAATGCTCGCCACCCTACAAAGCCAAGTGTAATAAAATGCTCGATCCATCGGCATTCTCCAAAAACGAGAATGGTTTATTTCGTATTTGCAGGAACCAACTCTCAAACAGGTAGCGATCATCATCTCGGCCTTAATTCGATTCCCGATAATTGTCTGTTTTCCGGCCTTAATACGACCTAGTATGATCGTCGGTTTTCTGGCCTTAATACAACATCGGGACCATCGGTTTTCTGGCCATAATATGGTCTGGCATGACCATAGCTGCTCGAGCGTTTGTGCTTCGGTTCAAATTTCAGAACACACCTCCCTTTATCAACGAAGATGCATTCTGAGGGGCAAAGTGTTAACCCTCTTTTTGGCAAGAGCTTCAACGTGCCAGATCGAAGCCCAAACGCACAACTGGAATTATGCCGCGCTTCAGGAAGCCCAGCAGATGTACAGTCCGAAACAGTAACATATCAGCCTAAGTCCAGCCTCATCCATCGACATCTCACTCCGGAAGAATCGCTCGACCGAGTATCATGCTTCCATATAAAGCGTATCAACCAAATATCTCGGGCCAGCGTTGAAATCTTCAATATAGCTATTCCACTATAGATCCCGACTTTCAAGGCAATAAAAGTGGTCAAACATGTCTGGACAAAGCTCTACTTTTGATATACCTCACAGTAGATGCCATGTCAGTCGCAACTTCCAAGGATAATATTTATGAATAGTGAAATCAGACTTCCAGTGCTATTCTAACCAAAAAAATGGACTCCATGTGTCCGGGCTTTCCCGGAATGGTCGGACCACATCATAACAACCCAAGCTGCAATCTCTACCTATACATACCTCTAAGCTTAAAGAGAAAAGGGACCGAGAGCTGGACCTTCTTCCGAATCCTTTACACTTCATTTCTGGAGTTCACCTCTCTCAATCTCTCCCCAAAAGGAAGAGGAGCTAGTCGCCTTCTTTCTCTTCTTCAATAGAAAAAGAATTGTATTTGTAATTCAAAAAAGAGAAATAATATATAAAGTGGACGTAGGCATAGTCTTTGCTGAACCGCTATAAAAATTCTGTGTATGCTTCCCGTTCTTTTTACCTTTTTCTGCATTTTATAATCATTATTCATGTGTTCATCACACGATTGGGGTTGACTGTCAATAGTGACCAAATTTTGACGTCAACACTTTGCAACTAAAGATGCAGGATTTTATCCAAATCCGCGACCGTAAAAAGTGGGAGATAGACAAGAGAAGCCTGGAAGATTTTTCCGTTTCCATAACCAGCTTGGTCACAACACCAATGAATGCAGACATTTGAAGAGCTTAAGAGAGGAATTGACTAGGACGAATAAGCTGCAGTAGTATGTCAAGATGCCGCAAGTTGCAAATCCTCCTCCAGCTCCTCAGGGGCAGAGCGCACCTACCACTCAGTCTATACTTAATGACAAAGCTCTTACACAAGCTAACGCAAGGCCGATGATTAATATTATTTCTGGTGGTCTTCATCCGTAGATAGCAGCTAGGGAGATATTGAGAGGTATGCAAACGCCCCGAAGTATGCTCCCAGAGAGGAGAGATGCTTGATTCTAAGTAATACCATTCCCGCCAAGCAGCAAAATATTTCTCATGGTGAAATTGTGTTCGGAGAGAAAGATGCGGGGGGTGTGGTAGCTCCAACTCTAGATCCAATGGTGGTCACGGTTGGAATTGGTCCAGCAATGGTGAAGAGAGTACCTGTTGATTGCGGTGCCTCAATAAAGGTCCTCTTTCGAAAAACCTTCAACATGATGAATCTCTCAATTACTGATGTTCAAACTTGCCAGACAAAGATCCAAGGGTTCACGGTAGAGCCGAAGCAACCAATTGGGACAATTGACCTACTTGTCGAGTTGGGACAAGGAGAAAGTAAGTCTATCTTGAAACAGACTTTCGTGCCGGTCGATGAAGTTTCTGCTTACAATGCATTCCTATGCAGACCTGCTTTGGCTAGTTTCATAATTGCGCTAGCACCATGGTGTCTAACAATGAAGTTTCCTACATAAAAGGGGTTGGTGCGATAATGGGAGATCAAAATAATGCTAGCAAATGTTACCTCACAGAGTTGCGAGAAGCTAAGAAGAAAGATAACGCGAAAAATGCGAAGGGCCCTCTCCACATTCTGGAACCTACCTGGTAACTAAAGCACGACCCCTACAATAGAGAGCATAGTGGGGCTCAGAACGAAATGGATCCTCAAAAGACTAGTGTAGGGGAGAATCAAGCGGCGGCAGCGGAGATCACAATTGCAATAGCAGTTCATCCGAAAGATCCTGATAGAGTAATGAATATAGGACCTCAACTAGGCCAGAAGTTGTAGAAGGAGTTAGTTGTTTTTCATAAAGCTAATATGGATGTATTCGCTTGGAATCATTCTGATATGTGCGACATATCCCCTGAAGTGGCAGTCGATGCAATGAATATCGACCCTCGCGTTTCACCTGTAAAAAAAAATTTCAAGACCCCGAAAGAAAGATTGCTCTCAAAGCAGAGGTTGGTAAATTGATGGAGAATCACTTCATTAGAGAGTCAACATATACAGAGCGGGTGTCCAATCCCGTTTTAGTGAATAAACCCAATGGAAAATGGCGTGTGTGCATTGATTACTCGGGTCTTAACATGGCATGCCCAAAAATAGCCTTCCATTTCCTAGGATTGATCAGCTAGTAGATGCGACAACAAGGCACGATTTGCTATTGTTTATGGATGCTTATTTGGGGTATAATCAGATAATGATGCATGAGCCAGATCAGGAGAATACTAGCTTCATCACAAATGTGGGTTTGTACTACTAAAAAGTCATGACATTTGGGTTGAAGAATGCGGTAGCAACTTACCAGCGACTTTTCAATGCGATGTCCACATCACAGATTGGTAAAACCATAGAGGTCTATGTCGATGATATGCTGGTTAAGTCAAAGAAAGCGACTGATTATATGGAAAAGCTAGCTGAAATGTTTGATACTCTCATAAGATATGACATGAAGTTGAATCCGCTCAAGTGTTCATTTGGAGTCGCATCAGTGAAGTTTAAGGGAACCATGGTCAATACCAGGGCCATTGACGCTAATCCTTCTCAAATTCGGCATTGTGATAGGTGCGAGCTCCTAGAACGAATAAAGAGCATTAAAGTTTGAATGGGATGATTGCTGCATTGATTCGATTTATCTCCAAAGCTACATTGAAGAAAGGAAAGAAAGATTTCGAATGGATTCCAGCTTGTCAAACGGCCTTCAAAGAACTGATCAAGCACATGGAAACATCCCCGTTGATTTCCAAACCCAGTGATGGAGAGGATTTATTTCTTTATTTGGAAGTGTCATCCCATGCTTTTATCGCAGCTTTAATACGAGAGGATTCGAAGATTCATGGCCGATATACTACATCAGCAAAAGGCTCACTGGAGCAGAATTGAATTATCCCAAGTTGGAAAAGCTTGCATATTGCCTGCTTGTCGTCTCCAAGAAGCTCAGACCATATTTTCAAGCCCATTCAATCAAAGTGCTCACAGATCAGCTGCTAAAGCAAGTCTTATTTCACCCTAAAACTTCAGCATGGTTATTGAAGTGGAAAATTTAGCCTAGTCAGTATGACCTCACCTATCAACCCCGAAGAGCGATCAATAGAAAGGCTTTAGCTGATAGCATTACCGAGTTCACAGACACAAGTGACAAGAATGTAGAGCCCATCGAAGTGGTGGTCCAGTGGAAGTTATTCGTTGATGGAGCCATGAATGAGTACTGTTTAGGGGGCGAAGTAGTTCTAGAGACTCTCAAAGGACATTCAATATGCTATGCAGTGAGACTAGAGTTTCCATCGACGAAGAATGAAGTAGAATATGAGGCACTGACAATAGAACTGTAGATAGCAAAGGAGTTGAATCTGAAATCTTTGCTAATTTTCAGTGATTCACAGTTAGTGGTATGTCAGGTCCGAAGAGAGTTTCAAGCCAAAGGAGGAAACCTGCAAGCTTATCTATCCAAAGCTTGGGAACTTCTCAGCAACCTCCACTACTACACCATCACTCATATCCCCAGGGAAGAGAACATGAAGGCAGACTTTACTTGTCAAATATTCCAGCACATGAGATGTTCAGCTATTGGGGTTAGTGATCATGGAAGTTTTGTCCAAACAAAGCACTGAAGATATTGATGTTAATTGGGTCATGGAGATTGCTGAAGAGCCTGGATCATGGATGACTCTAATTAATGATTACCTTCTCAACGGAATGCACACCATAGATCCAAAGAAGAGAAATAAGCTGCTGCGAAAGGCACCTTTATTTCTCATGGAGGATAGTCGGTTATATTGGCTAGGCTTCTCTATACCTTTGCTTCGATGTGTCTCCAGAGAGGAATCCAGAACAATTTTGGCAGAATGGCATGAAGGAAAATGCAGAGGACATACGAATGGTTAGACATTGGCTAAGAAGATTCTTCAATATAGTTATTTCTGGCCTGACTTAAACCGTGACTCTGTATATTATACTAGAAAATGTGACAGATGCCAAAGGTTTGTAATGATTCCATGAGAACTATTTACGGAAATAACTCAAATTGTCATCCCGTGGTCGTTTGATGTTTGGGGGATTGATTTACTTGGAGCACTACCAACTGTAAAGTCAAACGTGAGATATACCATTGTCGTCGTTGATTATTTCACTAAGTGGGCTGAATTAGAGCCACTAGCCACCATTACCTCAAATATAGTTATAAATTTTGTGCTAAAAAAATATTATTTCCAGGTCTGGTGTGCTACAAAAGATAGTTATGGACAATGGGACTCAATTCGAGAGCGAGGAATTCAGGGGTTTCTGCGCCAAGTACAAGATCCAAAAGAGCTTCGCAGCCATGGCCCACTTGCAGGCAAATGGGATAGTGGAAGCATTCAACAAATTTATCAAGTTAACCATCAAAATGCGTCTTGAGAAAGCTAAGTTGGTTGGGTAGATGATCTGCCACTTGTACTATGGGCATATCGGACGACTCACAAATCTGCAACTGGGCACACATAATTTTCTTTGGCATTGGCTCCGAAGAAATGATTCCTATACAGCTAGATGTTCCCAGTCATTGCAAAATTTACTTTAACCAAGCAGAGAAAGAGTAGCTACAACTGGAAACACTCGATCGGTTTGAGGAAAGAAGAGATGAAGTTGTGCTCCGAATTGTAGTACAATAGAGAAGGATAGTCAAGTACTTCAACACCAAAGTCCGCTAGAGAACTTTTCAAGTTGGAGACCTTGTTCTAAAGCGAGTGATGACTGGAACTAGAGTATTCGAACCAAACTGGGAATGGCCATACATAATCAACCAAAAACTCTTGGATGGCATATTCAAATTACCAAAAGTTGACGGAGTCCTCATACTGAGAGCCTGGAATAGCGACCATCTGTGTCAATATTTCACTTGATGCATTATTCAATTTCATTAAAAATGGTTGTAAATATTTTGTAAGTATTGTAATTGAACATCATCTCAGTGAATTAAAGCGTGTTGGCTTATCTCAATCATATATTTGCATATTTTTATTTAAATAAATCAAAAATTGCTTAAAATTCGATTTGAAACTGCAGGCAACCTAAAGAGCGTTAGCTTCCTCAAAATTCGACAAGATCTGGCGACCCTTACAATTCAACCCAACAAAGATAACTCAAGTGTCGAATGCCTCAAAGGTTAATCCGAAAAAATGCTAAGATGTAACGCACCGCCTTGAAGATCGAGAGAGGGATCTCCAGGAGTCAAACAGAGAAGGGGACGTCGACCAAATACAAAGATAAAAGCTTGCAAGTTCCACCAAAGGAGCACCTTTTTAAGTTGGAGGTCTAGGGTCTAGTTTCCTAATCGTGATAGCTTGCCAAGTTAAGCATCTGTTAAAAGGACCAGTGTTTTCCCCATGGAACGACGCAATAAAGAAAGCTGCCAAGCAAAAGCTAAGACCAAAGGTCGAAAGTTCCACCAAAGGGGAACCTCCCCAAGTTGGAGACACAGGGTCCTAGTTCTCTAACTGCGACCGCTAGCCAAGACAAGCATCCAGTAAAAGGATTGGCATCTGCCTCGTGGAACCATGCAACAAAAAAGTTTCTCAAGTGAAGCCGAAAGAAAAAAGTCTTTTCTGGGGGCCCCCAATCTAGTCTCCGATGCCTGATTAACTAGACTGGAAGGGACAAACGTTGGGTGATAAGACCTGTTTGGAGCATCAAACCAAGTCTCCAAAGTGCTGATTTATTCGGCTATATGAGATGAACGTTGTATTAAGAAAAAGTCCTAGCCGAAAGGGGGCATCCAATCAAATCTACGAAGCGGTGTTTTACTCGACAAGATGAGACGAACGTTGGATTAAGAAGAATTTTTAGCTGAAAAAGGGATTCCAATATAGTTTCTTCGAGGCCTGATTTACAAGGTTGCAAAGAATGAACATTGGATTAAGAAGTCCTAGACGAAAGGGGGCATCCAATCTAGTTTCTACGAGGCCTGATTTACAAGGTCGGAAGAGACGAACGTTGGATTAAGAAGAAGTCCTAGCTGAAAAGGGGAATCCAATCTAGTTTCTTCGAGGCCTGATTTACAAGGTCGGATGAGATGAGCGTTGGATTAAGAAGAAATCCTTGATGAAAGGGGGCATTCAATCTAGTTTCTTTGAGGCTTGATTTACTCGGTCGGAAGAGAAGAACATTGTATTATGAAAAATCCTTTTTGGGGGCACCAAATATAGTCTCCGATGCCTGATTCACTTGGCTAGAAGAGACGAATGTTAGGTGATAAGACCTGTCCAGGTCATCCAATCTAGTCTCTCCAAGGCCAGATTTGTTCGGTCGATTGAGATGAATGATGGATTAATAAAAAGATATGTCCATGGGCACATGAACTAAATACCTCTCCAAAAAAGAAGCACATGATCAGCTAATAATGTCGGGGTTCTTAGATGCATTCGCATGCTCAGAAGCTCTCAGTACACTGGAAAAAAGAAAAAAAGACTTCGCCAACAAAGTGGAAGCTCCTAGTGCCTCAATCAAAATATAAAAGACTCGGCAAAGTTTATCACATCCACCCTATGCAATTCGTGACGACCTATGGTATGGGGGAAACACAACCACATTGGAATGGATCAATGCTTAGAAGACATACCACTAGCTCATCAGGAAATCGCAGTAAACAAAAGGCCTGCATCCTACAAAGAAGTGAATACATGAAAGTACGAAAAAGCTAAAGTAAACAAACAAAAAGAAATTTTATTCCACCAAACCATGCCCTTGAAAGAAAGTCTTTACAAATTCAGAAGCGAGGGCGGACACTTGCACAAGATCCAGTCGAATAGAAAGATAAACAAGCAGAAAGAGTTGTCCAAAGCCGCAATCCTTCTTCCCTCCTTTTGAAGAGCTACCTGACCTAAGCGCAAGCTTACCAAGTCCGGTTGGAGGAGGCGTAATGGCCAGGCTGGCTTTCATCCTTGTCCTCTTCATAACCTACTGCAATGTTAAGGGAATACGAAGCAAGTGTTCTCTTACGGGTACCACGTTTACTCCTGCGCCTTTTAGTTAGAGACCAATCATCCTTTCCTGAATGGTCCTTGACATCTTTCTCTAGGGATTCTTCTAGCTCTTCGACATCCTCCATCGCCCCTGCAGATAAGCCAGTCGGGTAGTCTAAATCATGAAGTGCAACATGTTTTTTCTGATTGAGACCCAGGTTGTGAAGAAGAACAAGGGGTGGACTCAAGAGCTAAGGAAGTATCGCCTGGTGGAGAAGTAGCAGTCAAAGCACTTGTCATTACTTGAATTGAAGGAGTAAAGATCGATTCAATTCCAGTTCCTTCGGGCACGATAGGAGAAGGCTTCAGAGTGACCAAGTCTAATTTAAATGAATGATAATCAAGGAACTCATCATACCCATATGGAGTAAATAAGATATCCTAGTCTGGTAAGACTGGATCAATGCTGGTTTTACCTGAGATAGGAGGGCTTCTAAGCTTTACTCCATAAGTGTTTGGGTTATCATTGTTGCATTGTCACCTTTTGAATGCTCCTTGGAAGCCTCCTTCTTTTCCCCAGGACTAGTAGAGGGCTCTGTGGAAGGCACAATAGGGTGCTTGGGATCAGAAATGATAGCTTCAATGGAAGTAGCCTCGGCAGTGGTAATGGAAATGTCGAAGAACTTCTCTTGCTAAGCCATGCTCCTTCCTGAGTTCTTCTTTTTCCTAGACAAGGGCATCATGACCTTCATCATCCAAAAAATTCTCTAGGAGTTCCTCTTTCGTGTAACCGCTTCCATCAAGTTGCACAAGAACTGTCTCCTAAACCTCGACCAAAGTGATCAGATATTTGTCTTGCAGGAAAGATAAACTCCCTCACCCCATGACGCTGAAAGTGTAGAACTTAAACAAATTGTCATTGATTCTGGCCTTGGCATCAGCATATGCTTGCTCAGTAGCGGCTTTATTTAAAAAAGCCTAATTTCTCTCTCGCTCATGTTCCTCAACTCTGGCCCTCAGCAAAGAAGTTTCTGAATCCTGAGAGTTAATTTTTTTCTCCAAGCTGGTGGTGCTTTCTCTATAAGCTTCAGTTGCTCTCTACTCCACGGCCAGTTTATCTTCAGCATCCTTTTGAGATGAGTGAGAGTCTTTAACTTGAGCATTTAGCATAGTTTCCTTCTTCTTATGGGAAGAGGTAGCACTAGAATGCTCTTCCTTAACTCTCCAATTCTCAGCCTCTCACTCCCTCACTCCTCTTAGAAAGATATAAGAGCATGTGTAGCGGTTGAATTCATCCACATATGAGCGACTCATGGTTTGACCTGAAACGAAGGAAAATGAGAGTTCAGTCTTAAAAGAAGGAAGCACTGGGGCGAGGCAGAACATCACATATAGGATACTGAAAGCTCTAAGTGTGTGTTGTGTGTGATCTAATGCGCATCAAGCAATAGGACGCTCATTTTTTGTTGGGGTTCAAGTAGCTGCAATCTCAAAGACGGGTTTTCGAGAAGGAGTAAGAGCCAATTCAGAAGTTTTCTTCGAAGCTGGTGTAGCAAGTTGGAAACTCGCATTATCGCCCGTAAAAAGATCGCTAGGAGTTACAACGATGTCGCTCAAACCCCCTTATATGTCAAAAAAGTCTTCCCCGGTGGGAGCTAGAAGCGTGGGGTTGGCATCGCCTCTCTCAACAACAAGATCACCTTTGCTTGCAATCTCTCCTTCTTCAAGTTGTTTACCAGTCTACGCGAGAGCTTTTCCCTCGCGATGCACAATATCTTCCTCAACAATGGGAGGCAGCTTAGGTTAGTCAAATGAACCAGCTCCGCTAGCATGTTTCGTGCACTTCTTTAAAACGGACTCCTCGGTAGACTTTTCAATGCAATGTTTTCTCCAGAGGCTCAAGCATCTAATGATGTGGGTATAGAAGGAGAAGAAGAAGTTTCTTGGAAAAGGAAAGATCGAGACGGGTCGAGCAACCCAAATTGACAAAGAAATTCCTCCTTTATCAAGAACCTTTTAGTCTTATCCATGTCATCGACAGCCTTCAGTCTCTCAAGAGTAGATTTGCAAAATATGGAGTCTTGGTATGAGACGACAATTATGCAAAGAAAAGGAAATTTTAGCAATCAAAACTTAGAAAAAACTGGATGAAAAGTTTTGATCATATATGTTCACCTTCTTCCATCCCGATTCCATAGATGCCCTCCGGGTACCGAACATAAAAAGAATTGACTCAGGAATCTTGAGGCGTTGTCTTGTAAATCAAGGACAAGCTGATGATTTCAAGTACTTTCAATGAATACAAAGGCAGGGTGTTCTTTCTCCTTTTAAAAAGCATAGATAGCAGATGTCCTGAAATGTAGGCATACAATGCATCGTCCTCATGTAAAGCACGCATAGCTCTATTAAAATGGCATAGCCATTTGGGTCTAGCTGAAAGGTGGTGATTTCTAAATGTTGAAAAACCATCTGAAGAAATGGGTTGAAGGGAGGAACGACGCCACTCATTAACATATGTCGATTAACTGCAATAAAGTCGAAGGGTGGGGGATCAGTGAACTCATCCTTCCCCGGTGATCTCGCGTTCGTCTTAGGAATGCCAAATTGAGTACATAGCTGCATAGCTGAGTAAGTATGGAATAACATCTCTGTGACGGTGGATTTCCAAGAGGATAAGGCACAAGAACCAGTTGATTTGCTATCGGTCCTGGAGCTACAGTCGTTCCAGCTTTAGAAATTTGAGTGGAAGCTCCAACTTGAGCAGAAGTAGTTGTCTCCATAGAGTGATGACGAGTCTTCCGACGGATATCCATTCTACACAAGGAACCTTTTTTTTAAATAATTTACAGGTGCACATTTCCTAAGTGTGAAGTGTTGTGCAATATTATACAAGTTACTGAAAAACGAAGATTGAAATATTCAGTCGATGTGTATCAATTAGTCGATCACAAGCGTCATTGCGAATTTGAATTAGACCATGTCGATGCAAGCGATGCTCGACAAGTTATAAATGCTTGAACGAAACAATCTTGTATGGGCCCTTTATTTAGTTTAGGTCAGGAAATTCGATATAGTTCATTTTTTATGAATTAAAGTAACCTGTCAATGATGTGGGCAATCAATGGTAAAATAGTCGCCTAAATCCGTGCAAGTGTTTGTCTTGTTATATGACAATTAGCGATGAAAGGCACATTCAAGTTCAAATTATTAATCGCTTTTAAATTTGGATCGCTTCAATAACTTCAACAGTCAACTTGAAAACTGGTAATTCAATGACAGTGTGCAAGTTAATAATTGTGGATAATGCAACTGATTTATCAAAGGATCGAACATAAGTACCATGACTGGATAAAAGCTCAACAATCAAAGGTCACCGACCTAGTCCAATAATCGATCGAAGCGTGCGATCTACGGAGGTCACGATCCAGTGGCTAAACAAAGTACCAACCGACCGAACAAATGGATCGAGCCTAGCGATCGATGGCCAGACCAAGCCCAACGACCAAAGATTTCCAAACTCGACCCGTCATTCAATTGAAGCTTGCGGCCCATAGAGGAATTGTGATCCAGCGTTCGATCGAAGCTTGCGATCCATGGAGGAATTGCGATCCAGCATTCAGTCTTAGCTTGTGATCCATAAAGAAGATGCGACCCATCTAACTTGCGATTTATGGATAATGGGCGATTGAGCTCTAAAATTCAATGTGCAAAGTTGATTCAACAAGCAATTGGCAACTTTATGCATCACATATCAAAGTGACAAGTCCAAATTGAAGAGAAATTTATCAAAACATGCAAGGCCATGATCAGATTCGTTTAGACCAAACAAGAAAATTGACGAATCCCAATTAAAGAACAAACCGTCAGATGCAGGTCATTACACAGAATTCAGAGCATGTTTATCAAAATAATGAGTTGATTCATAAAAATTCAGAGCATAAGTCCTACAAGAACCATAGTTGAATTCAATTACAACAAACAACCAATTATCAAATCCGATTTCAAATGCAAATCATCAAAATACCTGATTATTCAAAGGGGTTCACGCATCATCACTGATTTAATGAAATCGATGTCGAAAACTCTATTAGACAAGGATTCCAGCGCATATTTCATCAAAGCATACATCTAGTACACGGGTTTGCAACAGCATTACACGTCGATCTAGATCATGAATCAACGAATGCGATCCGAAACACAATCAATTAATACTTACAATGAATCAAAATCAATTTGCCTAACACTCTAAAAAAAATAAACGCCTGAAATCAGCTCGATATAAAGTATTAAAAGAACTGCCACCTATGGTGAAGGGAGATTATCGGAGTTTGGAAAGAAAAGTTTGAAAAAACTCGGTGAAGATGAAGTGAATCAAATTTTAAAGAACAGGCCACAAATTTGGCTCGAATCGAGTAGAATCGAGATGATGATCGGGATTTGAATCTAAATCAGAGAACTCTGGTGTCGATCGATAGAGCGAGTGGTCAGTGACGGCCGTGGCGAATTCAATTGGCATTGATGTAGCAAATTTTTGGATCAAATTTTTTTTCTCAACGGAGACTTTAGGCCATTTAAGAGTTTTCTCAAAGCAAATAAAATGGAAGTAAAGTGGAAGAAGGTAGCGGATCTGAAATGAAATAAAAATTGTTTTGAGAATGGTATGCGCATCCTCTTACCCAGGTCGAATGCGGGTCATAAGATGTATCGTCAGCATAATTCACATATGCCAACTAAACAAATAAATCGATCGCGATCCACCAGAAACAATCAAAGTCATTCATTTTGAAGCATTTGGTTTCTACGATAACACACACTTCGAGGGGGAAATGTTAACCCCGATATAAAAAACGATTCAAGACAATTGCATTAGGATTGTATGAATGATGGACTAGGCTAATGACATGGATCGTTATAGTGCGATCCATGATTGGATCGGTTATAGAGCAAAGTAATGGATCGGGTGTTAAACTATGGATCGTATTCATATTGACGAGGTGGTGGATAAGCCGCATGTACTCTTGGAAAAATATGGAACGGATCGTGTGTAACGCAATGGGTCGGATCGCATACATATGATGGATCGCATGACAAAAGCTTGTATCAAAGAAACCCATGGACCCGGTCATTTAATACACTTGGATCGCAAGAAGTTGATGGATTGTGACAGAGCAATCCAAGTATAGATCGAGTAGCATTGTATTCAAGGCAGAGTTGTGCATGGATTGGTGTAGAATCATGGGTCGCTCTTAAATCATTGGGCGCTGGCGATTGACTAAAGAAAGTAATGGATCAGTCGAATTCAGTACGTAGATCGCTCATGATCCATGAGCCTTGGATCGATGGAGACATATGCGATGAAGCACGAGCTCCTATTGGTTAGAGACTTCTCAGGATCGCCTCGAATTGATAGATTACTCACAATCCATCATGATGGACCAGCGGCTGATCTAGGAAGGCTTCATGTAACTCATTTCAATCTCCAAACCACTCATAACTACACCTATAAATACCAGACCCCTCACAGGTAAATGGGGTTAGATTTTCTCCTCCCAAAGGGTTGCCATTATAGATCTCCAAAGTCATTTAAGTTTCTCGAACATAATTAAAGCTTCTTCAAGCATCAATCAAGCATCTCCATCATCACTCTCATCCAGAAATCATTGAATATTATCACCGAGCACGATTATCAAGATCAAGCCTGATAATAATCGCAACAAGTGATATTCGAGTGTTTCTACTCTGAATTACAAGGATAATTCGAGAATTGAGGAGAATTAGAAGAGAAGAGAATCATTTTAATACAATAAGAAAAGTGTAAATTAAAATCAATACGTACCTTGTAATAGAGAAAGTAATGAAATACTCATTAAGTGGATCTAGGCCAAAATCGGGGTTGAACCACTATAAATATGCTCTCTACTTTACTGTTTTCTTAACGTTTTTGCTTTAACCTTTTTTCTGCATTTAAGAGGTGTCACCTCACCTCAATAGGTGTTGACATCGATTTTCGGTGTTAACACTATTATTTTATGTCAATATAATTTTTTATTTAGAAAAAGATTGATAAGTAGTTGTTGAAACAAACAATATGTATTTGGAAGGTACTGGATGATTCTCATTGAAGTTAAAGCACAAATGAGGCTTAGAATTAAATTTTTGTATCTCATTGATTGAAGCATATGAAATATTTGAATTAATTAATTTGTGTATTAAATCAGTGAATTTGTAGCGGTTATTAATATTTCATGTTAAGAACTGTTAATGATATATTCATGTCTTTCTGCAAACATTGCGTGTCTTTATTGCTCTTAACTAAATCTTTAATTCAAATTGTTTTATCCAGTATATTTTGGAAGTTGGTAACTACTAGTCTATTGGTAAGTTCGCTTAGATGATTTTGACTAAACCATTTATTTCATGAAGCATGTTACAATACATTAACACCATCTTGTTATATTTCTTCACAACATTTATTTTGGACATTACAAAAAATGAACCTGGCTTTGGCATTAACACAATGAGACATGTTAATACAAGAATGTATTTATTAAAAATGTTTTTGTGTTACTATGCCAGTTCAGCTATGAAATTTTTTAATTCTATATTCTTAGACTTATAAATGTAAATTAAAAGTTTGATACTTTCGAATTTTACCATAGTTTCTAGAGTGAAACGTTGTATGCAAAAAATTGTTTTTGAAATAAAATATAATTCTTCTACAAAAGCCATAATTTCACAAACATGCATGAAGATCTCATGAAAATAATGGTGAACATTATTGTTCATGTGATGTGTGTAGAATAGGCAACTCAATAATTTTTCCTAATCTGTGAACTAATGTTTTGTTTGTTTATTGTACATTTTTGTTCGTTAATATTCTCCTTCTGTTCCTTTTTTTTCTCAAATCTCAAACGCCTTCTTTATTATAAAAACGGCTTCTCAAATCTCAAATCTCAAACGCTTTCTTTAGCTACCCTGACTGAGCCCTAGACAACATCCTTCCTTTCCACGAGTAACGCGAAGCCAGCTTTGCCTCACCCAAACCGTTCTCATACCGGACCTGCTAGCACATCCAGACCTTCGCTGAAGTCGGCCACCAGGATGACCAAAAACTCCTCTTCAGCCTCTTTGTTCACCATGACATTGACCTTCAACCGAGCTAGCCTCCACCATACTAACCCTCAACTAGCGATGACTACCTTCGTGCACAATTCTTACTTGTGTCCATTTCTTATCTTCTATAGTTCTGCTTTTTTCTATGCGATGGTAGACATAAAAAAGGAAGTTATATTTATTAATTCCAAGGGCAGTGGCCTACGGAAGCATGTTTTCTTTCCTATAGAGGCAGTCGATATGTTCTAGGTTGCAGTATATACAAGATGGAGCTTACTGGAGTTGGTCGGTTGAAGTTTCTCGATGCATGAGTGGTCATGGCTGTTGGAATAAATGAATAATGAAGGTGTCGGGTAGAGTATCCCACAATGTAGGAATAGTCCCACATTGTAGGGAATAAGTAATTATAATGGTTTATATACATAAGTGTAGTAACTATTATAAATTCCTTAGAGAGGGTGCTATAGACCAACAATAGGGACTATAAGGAGTGGTGCACCGCACTACCCCACACCCGCACTCGTGCCCGTGTGCAAATGGGCGTTTGAGGCGTCTTGTGGGCACTTAGCACTTTGCATTGTGGGCAGAATCATTTTATATTACTGAAAAAATTTGAATATCTGACCATCTTCTTCCTCCCACATACTTGTTCTTAAAAACACTTCTCTTGAGTTCGTCTCCGTTCGCATCGCCAGTGCAGCCTTGCAAACTTGATTCTGTTTCACCTTAGGAAACAATTTCTCATCTTAACCCAACGCGCTGTAGGGTGAGCAAATCTGTTTTAAGGGAACAACACAGTGCTGGACTCGGATTTGAAGATCATACTTGCAATCGGAGTACTAAACGGTACAGTTTACTATTAACCCAATTTTGAATTGTGGTTTCAGTGAGATAGCAATCTTAAAACAGATTTTCTTTTTGTATAAATGTGTTACTGATTGAAGTCGACTGCTTGTAGACGATGGCTCAAGACAGTAACAGTTCGGCAACCAAGAAGCCCGACCCCCCGTTCAGACCGGAACTTTGATTCCTCAGCCTGTACCTTTCTCACATGGGGAACGGCCAGAGAAATTCACCGGCGTGGATTTCAAGCGTTGGCAACAAAAAATTCTTTTTTACTTGACCACACTAGGACTGGCCAAGTACCTTGAAGAGGACCCTCCGAAAGTAGATGAACTCGAGCCTGACGCCACAAAAGTCGAAGCGCTCACTGCTTGGAAGGGTTCAGACTTCATTTGCAAGAATTATATACTAAATGGCCTCGACAACAGCCTATACAACGTATATTGTACTGTTCAAACAACAAAGAACCTCTGGTAGGCACTGGAAAAGAAATATAAGACTGAAGACGCCAGCATGAAGAAATTCATAGTTGGAAGATTTCTTGATTACAAAATGGTCGACTCTAAGGCAGTTTTCAGCCAAATTCAGGAACTTCAAGTCATTATCCATGAAATTCATGATGAAAAGATGGAATTGAGTGAATCTTCCCAAGTCGCTGCAACAATAGAGAAATTGCCTCCGTCATGGAAGGAATTCAAAAACTACTTGAAGCATAAGCGCAAGAAAATGTCCATGGAGGATCTGGTTATTCGTCTCAGAATTGAGGAAGATAACAGAAAATCTAAAAAGAAGGCAACAAACATCATGGTGGCAAAAGCAAATGTGGTCGAGTCCGACAAGAACAACAAAAGAAAAAGGGAGCATAATCCAAATTCAAAAAAGGGTAAGAAGTTCAAGGGAAATTGCCATAATTGCGGAAAGAAAGGTCATAAAGCAGTTGAGTGCCGAGGACCAAAGTAGAAGAAAGCTGAAGCCAATGTTACCGAATATGATAGGCTCTCAGATGATGTTTCAGAAATGAACTTATCTGATGTAATCTTCGAATGCAACCTGGACGGCAACACGAAGGAATGGTTTGTGGATACTGGTGCAACAAAACATATTTGCGCTAACAAGCGGATGTTCTCCAACTGCAAGCCTGCGATACAAGAAGAGCAACTCTTTATGGGAAACTCCTCCACGTCAAAGGTTGAAGGCAAGAGAAAAGTGGTTCTCAAAATGACTTCTGAAAAAGAACTCACTTTGAATGACGTGCTCCACGTTCCAGACATTCGGAAGAACTTGGTCTCGGGATCACTACTGAGCAAGAATGGATTCAAGTTGGTCTTTGTTTCTGATAATTTTGTATTGTCTAAAAACAGAGTGTATGTGGATAAAGGGTATGTAAGTGATGGTCTGTTCAACATGAATATAATGACTATTGTACCAAAAGATATGAATAAATTGGAACCTTCTATTTATATCGCTGAGTCATTTAATATATGGCATAATAGATTAGGATATGTTAACTTTGATACTTTGCCAAAAATGATAAACTTAGAATTTATACCTAAGTTTGCCATAGACTCAAATTACAAATGTGAAACATGTGCCGAATCAAAACTAATTAGAACTTTTTTCATCAAATTGAAAGGAATACGGAACCTCTATACTTAATTCACACAGATGTGTGCGATTTAAAAATGTGTCAAACTAGAGGAGGAAAACGGTATTTCATTACCTTTATTGACGACTGTACGAGATACTGTTATGTATATCTCCTAAGAAGCAAGGACGAGGCATTCGACTTAAACAATACAAAGCAGAAGTTGAAAATCAACTTAATAATAAGATAAAATCACTAAGAAGTGATAGAGGAGGAGAGTACGAATTTCCTTTTGCGGAGTTCTGCGCCGAACATGGTATTATACTGAAACGACCTGAACTTCCCCATAAAGGAAAGAACGAATTGCATTGAGAACATGACGAATCAGAACACAAACAGAAGAACATTTCATTTCTTATTACGACAATTTCATCAGAATACAAGAATATGCAGAGTTAGAATAAATATTATACATCAGAAAATATCAGAGATTTAAATACACTACTGCAGCGGAAAAATAATAAAAAACATAACTGAAGGAGGTATACGGATACAGAGCTTTCCGAATATCATTCCAGCTGTAAACCAGGATCCTGTGAATATAAATTTGCAAAACCAAAACTACTAGCTGCCCGTGTGGAAAATAGGGGCACCCAGAGTTTAGGTTAAAACAATAAACTCCGGGTCAATCATGTGACTGGTGTGAGAAATAAAACAGTTATAAATCTGATTTTAAAGTTAGGTAAATCAAGGGACCACGCCGTATAACACGGAATGGGTTTCCTCCCAAGAATACCTATAACACCCCACGTCCGTTAATGTCACTCGCAAAGGGAATGCATTAACTTCCATGGAGCATTTTAAGTGAATATAGAACAGAAAATCACAACAAGACAGATATAAAGCAGAACTTGAAAATTTAAAACTTTATTTATTGCAGCAGAAGGTAAATATGTTTGGTTACATCATCAAAAACCAAAAACCAAAGTCAAGTACATAATATCCATCTTGATATAACAAAGTACATAATCCCACTACTACAAATAGCCATAAAGAAAATGATAGGTTGAGATTTACTTCAGCAATCCAAATCCAAGTGCTCCCAAAGAGATCCCAATCAAGCTCCACTAGTACTAGTCCCACCCTTATAACCTTGGGGGGGGGAAGGAAGAAAAGAGGTGGAAACAAAGCGGGTCAGACATAAAGTCTGGCGAGTGCGATAACTCTAACAACATAATTATTAAAGCAATATGATAAGATATAAGACGGAGAATAAGGTAATGACTGTGCGAACCACATGGGTATGGCAAGGCAACCAAGAGAAACAGAGATAACGCTAATGGCGCTCCCTAATCAATATAGGATAATTACTATACTCTTCCATACTGTACCATACTGTACTGTACTAACACTAACTGTGCCCCTACTAGTCACTCTAGAAATTTGATCCCTCTTGGCTAAATAGAACGATGATAGCTTCGTGTACTACTAGATGTACCCACTATCCTCCATGTTTGACTGTATATCTCTAGTTGCTATCATAGGTACCCAGCGTGTACCTATCCCCACTAGATGTACCCCTTCAATAAGTAATAATGGTAATTCCACGTACTCCTAACTGACGTCATAGGTGTCGCCTGCTCCTATCTCCACTAGGTGTACCCCCTTAATAATTATTAATAATAGTGGTAGCTTCGTGTACCCCTAGCTGACTACATAGGTGTCGTCTGCTCCTATCTCCACTAGGTGTACCCACTACCCTGCCCCATTCGATCGACTCCCTAACTCGTAGATACCCGTGCTGACCCCATAGTGGGGTGTATCACTCCCCAAAGTGGCAACCCGATACCACCAATCATGCACGGCTTATACCTACACGATGCCACAACGTCTTACCTACCAGCCCGGGTCCACACACGCATATGAACCCGTTGGACTTGCGTTGCCATCGCTAACCCGGTTTGGCCTCTTACAGTCAAGCCCAGTATGTGTGTCCCGTCCTCGACTTGGGTCGAGCCCACAAAGATACGAATGGGTTACTGGTTGAAACGGGCCCCCATTACTTGACACAAGCTATCCACCTAAGCTTGGTCCCCTCTAGTATATCCCACTTAACCCCCTTCATGTCCACTTACATGTTTTAAATTTGGTTAAGGGTTTCAATTAGTAATTCCACATGCCACCCAAAGCACCCACTTAACCCATATGTCCCACTTACATGTTTTACCTTGGTTAAGTGTTACTAATCGTATTTCCTCATGCCACCCAAGGAACCCACTTAACCCCCTCATGTCCCACTACATGTTTATCTGGTTAAGTGTTTTTTAATTCATTAAGACCGTAACCTCATAAAGACCTCTCACATTAGACTGGCATTTGTGGCAGCTGAATTTGTCGGGCGGGTCTGGGAAGTCTTACACCACAAACGAGCCTAACCTTGTGTCTTTACAACTATTACGTATTTAATTTGTGCCTAAGACCTCTCACATTAGACTGGTATTTGTGGCAGCTGGATTTGCCGGGCGGGTCTGGGCGGTCATACACCACAAAAGAGCCTAACCTCGTGTCTTAGACGATTAGTTACACCTAATTAATTATTCCCCCAATTTGAATTACTTTCCCTATTCAAATTATCAATCAATTCCAAATTTAACGATGTCCATAATTGACTCAATTATGTCCATCCATTTATGGTATGTAGAATCATACCAATTTCATCACTAATTAATTTTATTCCTTAAAATTAATTACATGCCTTTTTAGGCCATTGCATGCCAAATTCACAATATGTGTGTATCCACTATTATCCCCATCGTACACCCGTCATTCGTTCGCTTAACACGACATATACATATTAGACTAGCAAATAGTTTAATACTTAAAAAAAGTGTAAACATCACAAAGTCACATACACACAATAATAGATCTAATTTGCATCTAACTTGCAATTAAGAATTACAACATACTTGCTTATCAAGGATCCAAAAATCATAGATCTAAAAGGGGTGAACTTGCATGTATGAACATTGTTTTACACACAACTAGCCTAGGTAATTATCACAAACTTAAATAAACTATGTATGTCGTCAACCTAAACATAAAGGTGTCATCCTGCATAACTATGGATCCAATAAAAGGTGTTAACATGAGTAAACTATGGATCCACATAAAGGTGTAAACTTGCATAACTATTCATGTCATAGTTTCAACATAAAAATATCAACTTGAATATGGATCTAAACTTTAAAGGTGTGAACTTGTATATATGTGAATCCAATTATCACTTAAACTTGCATATGAACATAATACTTATACGAACTAGCGTATGTTCCACATCCATATTCGCATAAAAACTGATGTTATAAACCTAGATGATTGGATTAAAAAAAGGGATTCATTGAGACAAGTTAACATCATGAACTACTAGCATATATTTTAGATCCAAACTTACATAACATCATATAACTCGCATACAACTTGCGTGATCCTATTAACTTGCATAACATCATATGTACAACTTGCATAATCATATTAATTTGCATAACATCATATATGAAACTTGCATAACATCATATATAAAACTTGCATAACATCATATGTACAACTTGCATAACATCATATATGAAACTTGCGTAACATCATATATGAAACTTGCATAACATCATATATGAAACTTGCATAACATCATATGTGAAACTTGCATAACATCATATATAAAACTTGCATAACATCATATATAAGATTTGCATAACATTATATAATATGAATCAAGCTAACATACATGATTAAACATATGAATTAGATTCACAACCACAACTTATAATCCAACGTATATCACATCATAATTGATTTAGCAATTATTTTGTTAAAGTGATCGAACTCACAACTCAAAAGCGGTCTTGAGTTCTGAATTCTGATTTCTGGAGTTGTATTAGCTCTCCTTTGAAGAAGATTCGTTGTTAGGGTTGAATAGAACTGATATGATTTGTTGTTCTTCCTTTTAAATTTGTGGCGGCTACTCTACGGTTCAAGACGACAGCATGACGGCCATAGTTTCAGTTTTAATTCTGATTTAGGGTTTGAGTCTATGGGTTTTTTTTATAGAGTTTTGAATTAATTTAAGCCGTCGGATGATCGTAGGGTTATTCATAGCCATTCAGTCAAGATAGGGTGATGAGTCAGCCCTAATGACTCAGCAAAGAGTCAGAAAGGACTCAGCAATGAGTCACAACACAGATCGGACTGAACCAGAAAGCTGTGCTGATTTTTCCCTCGGCCTGGGCGCACTTGGGAAGTGCACCGTTTCAATTTTTCGATTGGCGCACTTCCCAAGTGCGCCAGTGTATTTTTTTTTCTTTTCTTTTTGCCACCAAACTTCGTTCGTCTATAACTTCTTCATCCCGTACCCGTTTCCCGCAAACTCGGACTCTATTTCAACCAGAATTCCGAGATGAACACAATGGCGCAACCCCATTCCTTTAATTCTCACGTCTGAGATTAATTATTCTTTATTTTAGTTAATTCGATTATTCAAAAATCTGGGGTGTTACATTCTCCCCTCCTTAAAGGATTTCTCCCCCGAAATCTCCAAGTTAAGGAGAATGCATATCCTACCATCTAACAACCATCTACTCAACCATCAAACACGGGCATCCATTTTCCTTATAAAATTTCTAATGTTGTATGAACATATGCAAGAAGTGTGTGTATATGTTCCTTATCTAATGCAAAATCAGGTGGTCTACTGATTCAGTTGACCTCCTTAATGCAAACCATGATAGTGCCATGCGTCCATTATGTATGCGAAAGAACCTTATCGATACATATCATTTCTACATGTGTGCACAACCATCCACCAAAATGCAACATCCATATGATGGTACAACCATTATACATCCATTACTTAAATATGTACACACATTTATATGCAATATGCAATATGAAATGACTGAGCCGATCTAGTGCCTAAAGTGTGTGTATATGCATCCACGAGCAACCACTAGCAAACACTTGCATCCTCATGCATCCGTCATCCATAACATGTCTCAAACACATGTTTCAACCATAGGATTGCCCTATCTAAAGGTCAAAGATACCAGCGAGAGGACATACTAAAGATAAGATAAGTACAAGGTAAGCGATAAAGGAGAAATTAAAAGACATAACCTCGAAAAGAATAGGGTATAATGAACGCATCTTCGCTTCCGTCTCCCAAATAGCGTTGCTCTCATCATCTCCCCATTGCACTTTGACTAGTTTGACCTCTCGATTCCTCAACTTATTAATCTCCGACCCAAGAATGCGCGTAGGAGCTCGTCGAATCGTCGCATCACACTCGATCTCCACCTCTCTAAGCAAGCTCGGCTCTACCACTTCCGCGGTCTCGTGCAAGCACTTTCTCAAATGTGATACATGGAATATGTCGTGTACACCTCTAAGTCTCTCGGGAAACTCCACTCTATACGCCGTCTGCCCAATCCTTTCCTTAATAGGAAACGGCCCTACGAATCTTGGTGCTAACTTCCCAACGAACCCAAAGCGAACGACGTTCCGTAATGAAGACACCTTGACAAAGACCATGTCCCCAATATCAAACTCAAGATCTGTCCTCCTCTTGTCTACATAAGATTTCTGTCTATCTTGCGCCGTCTGCATCCTCCTTCGAATCAAATCGATCTTTTCCGAAGTCTCTCTAATCATATCAGGTCCAAGCAAGATCTTATCTGTAGATTCCCACCAACATGTAGGCGAACGACGCGGCCGTCCATAAAGAGCCTCGAACGGAGATATGCCAATGCTAGACTGAAAGCTGTTATTATATGCGAACTGCACCAACGGAAGATGTTCCTCCCATGTACCTTTGAAATCTAAGACACACAACCTCAATAAGTCCTCTAGAATACGATTCACCCTCTCGGTCTGGCCGTCCGTCTGAGGATGATATGTGGTGCTCAAACCTAACTGAGTCCCTACCGCCTCTTGCAAGCTCTTCCAAAATTCGCTAGTGAAGATAGGATCGCGGTCGCTCACTATGCTAGAAGGAACACCGTGCAAAACGAACTATTTCTTGAATGTATACGGAGGCTAACCATGGAGCAGTCCACTTACTCTTCATGGGAATGAAATGGACGCTCTTAGTAAGTCTGTCTACCACGACCCAAATCCCCGTATTACCCTTCCTCGATCTTGGTAATCCGTCAACAAGATCCATCGAGACGCTTTCCCACTTCCATTATGGGACCTCCAATGGGTGAAGCAATCCACCGGGCTTCTTTTGCTCTACTTTTACTTGTTGGCACACCAAGCATCTAGCGACATACTCGGCCCAAAAGTAAACTCGTCTCATGTCCATGTACATCTTGTCCCCGCCGAGATGGATGGTCATCTTCGAACGATGGGCATCATCAAGAATGGTCTTCCTCAAATTCTCGTCCTGTGGTACACCAAGTCTACCGTCCCTACACAACCAACCCTTATCATCTAGGGTATACCTACTTAGGTGGCTTGATGACTCCCCTCTTATGAGCTTCTCTACTAACTCCATCAACTATGGATCATCACGTTGTGCCTCTCCAACCCGTCCCAAAAGCGTAGGTCTGACCTCAAGGACGCTAGCAAACTGGGTACAAAATCAATGGATGGTCTAAAGTCAAAGGTAGAGATAAACTCTAAGCTACGCCGCTCGACAAATAAAGGACTCAATGTCAACTTTTTCCTACTTAAGGCATGCGCCACAACGTTACCCTTGTCAGCGGTGTATGCTATCTCGAAATCGTAGGACGCCAAGGACTCCATCCACCATAACATATCACCCTTCCCTAAAGACCACATGCCCTAAAATCCTCACTTCTTTCCTCCAAAAATGGTATTTTGGAGAACTTAGCTTTAAGCTGGTGCCCTTGTAGGGTCCCTAAGCTTTCCCTAAGATGTAGGGCATGCTCTTCTCTGCTTCTAGAGAAAACCAGGATATTATCCCATGCAAAATCGTCACAACTATCCATCTCTCACATATACCATCCTAGTCGAACTCGACATCCCCCAAGTGCAAGCCCCAAAGGCCTAAACCAATATCAGACAAACACCCCAGGGATACCTCCTTCGAATTCAGACGACCTACGTGAGATGATACTAGTAAGACGGCTAACCAATTGAGCACTTGACCGACTCTGGCTGTCCTTGCCAGTCTTGCTCCAAAACCACCGCTGATCACATAACTGGGTTTGCTTAATCTATTAAGCACATACGAAAACTTATTTCGCGCCTCTGGGTAAACCCCACACTTTATCAAAGACGTCTCCATACTCACGGACCACACAAACAGACTCCCAATCATCGTTGGATGCATCAGAAGATTCTAGGTAGCTAAGCATCACTGAACCCCTAGGGTCACAAGAAATACGAGGGTCTTCCCATAACGAATCAATAGTCTAACTACCCTCCTTTCATAATCTAGGATGGCACCTCGCCTGGCTAGCCAATCCACCCCTAGAATCAAACTATAGCCCATGAAACCAAGGACGATGGCGTTGCATTCAAATCCAACGCCCAAGATAGACACTCTCAAATCCCGACAAACCATTGAAGGATGAGCCGAACCACCAACAGGATTTGAGACTAGGATGGGATCCTTAACTAGACTAGTATTTAGGTGCAGTGTTTCAACTAACAAAGTAGATACTAACGAGTATGAAGCGCCAGAATCAAACAAAGTTCAAACGCGATGATAAAGAAAACCAAATTTCAACCTAGACGGTCCTACCCCCATCAGGTATACCGGCCGTGAGGGAATACAACTACCCTCCAGAAGATCCTGTACTTTGTCCTTGCCTCTTTGGACAGTAATAAGGTGTCCTATTTCTCCAAAACAACTAGCCTTCTTCTTCACACTCTCCATTCGTGACCTCCCACCAAGATGAGGTTCCGTCCTTTGTTAACCAAACAGCTATTTGAACCTTCCTCCCATCGTTTATTTTAAAGGTACCAACAAGCCCTCCACTTCCTTGGACTAACTTCTAGCCCGACAAACGTCTAAGTCCCTTGAAGTGGTTTTCCGTCCTTCATACGGAAGTCCTTATTTATCTTAGAAAAAATCATCTATACGCGGAAGGGGGGGGGGAGGAAGAACTCAAAAAGAGAAAGAGGAATAGATTCAAAACGGAGAATCGAAGGAAGGATATATGGATCTTGGGGATTATGTTCTTAAAATAAACCTTTCTTTCAAAAATACTCTTCTACAAACATATTTTTGAAAGTATTCTTTATAAAAATGTTTTTGAAAAATAGTTTTTCAAAATATCTTATCTGTTCTGGTAACCTTCAGCTCTGATACCACGTGTAACACCCCACGTCCATTAATGTTACTCGCAAAGGGAATGCATTAACTTCCATGGAGCATTTTAAGTGAATATAGAACAGAAAATCACAACAAGACAGATAAAAAGCAGTACTTGAAAATTTAAAACTTTATTTATTGCAGCAGAAGGTAAATATGTTTGGTTACATCATCAAAAACCAAAAACCAAAGTCAAGTACATAATATCCATCTTGATAAAACAAAGTACATAATCCCACTACTACAAATAGCCATAAAGAAAATGATAGGCTGAGCTTTACTTCAGCAATCCAAATCCAAGTGCTCCCAAAGAGATCCCAATCAAGCTCCACTAGTATTAGTCCCACCCTTAGAACCTGGGGGAGGGAAAAGAAAGAAAAGAGGTGGAAACAAAGGGGGTCAGACATAAAGTCTGGCGAGTGCGATAACTCTAACAACATAATTATTAAAGCAATATGATAAGATATAAGCTGGAGAATAAGGTAATGACTGTGTGAACCACATGGGTATGGCAAGGCAATCAAGAGAAACAGAGACAACGCTAATGGCGCTTCCTAATCAATATAGGATAATTACTATACTCTTCCGTACTGTACCATACTGTACTCTACTGTACTAACACTAACTGCACCCCTACTAGTCACTCTAGAAATTTGATCCCTCTTGGCTAAATAGAACGATGATAACTTCGTGTACTACTAGATGTACCCACTATCCTCCATGTTTGACTGTATATCTCTAGTTGCTATCATAGGTACCCAGCGTGTACCTATCCCCACTAGATGTACCCCTTCAATAATTAATAATGGTAATTCCACGTACTTCTAGCTGACGTCATAGGTGCCGCCTGCTCCTATCTCCACTAGGTGTACCCCCTTAATAATTATTAATAATAGTGGTAGCTTCGTGTACCCCTAGCTGACTACATAGGTGCCATCTGCTCCTATCTCCACTAGGTGTACCCACTACCCTGCCCCATTCCATCGGCTCCCTAACTCGTAGATACCCATGCTAGCCCCATAGTGGGGTGTATCACTCCCCAAAGTGGCAACCCGATACCACTAATGATGCACGACTTATACCTACACGATGCAACAGCGTCTTACCTACCAACCCGGGTCCACACACGCATATGAACCCGTTGGACTTGCGTTGCCACCACTAACCCGGTTTGGCCTCTTACAGTCAAGCCCAGTATGCGTGTCCCGTCCTCGACTTGGGTCGAGCCCACAAAGATACGAATGGGTTACTGGTTGAAACGGGCCCCCATTACTTGACACAAGCTATCCACCTAAGCTTGGTCCCCTCTAGTATATCCCACTTAACCCCCTTCATGTCCACTTACATGTTTTAAATTTGGTTAAGGGTTTCCATTAGTAATTCCACATGCCACCCAAGGCACCCACTTAACCCCTATGTCCTACTTACATGTTTTACCTTGGTTAAGTGTTACTAATCGTATTTCCTCATGCCACCCAAGGCACCCACTAGATTCCACATGCCACCCAAGGCACCCACTTAACCCCCTCATGTCCCACTACATGTTTATCTGGTTAAGTGTTTCTTAATTCATTAAGACCGTAACCTCATAAAGACCTCTCACATTAGACTGGCATTTGTGGCATCTAGATTTGCCGGGTGGGACCGGGCAGTCTTACACCACAAACGAGCCTAACCTCGTGTCTTTACAACTGTACGTATTTAATTTGTGCCTAAGAACTCTCACATTAGACTGGCATTTGTGGCAGCTGGATTTGCCAGGCGGGTCCGGGCAGTCTTACACCATAAACGAGCCTAACCTTGTGTCTTAGACGATTAGTTACACCTAATTAATTATTCCCCTAATTTGAATTACTTTCCCTATTCAAATTATCAATCAATTCCAAATTTAATGATGTCCATAATTGACTCAATTATGTCCATCCATTTATGGTATGTAGAATCATACCAATTTCATCACTAATTAATTTTATTCCTTAAAATTAATTACATGCCTTTTTAGGCCATTGCATGCCAAATTCACAATATGTGTGTATCCACTATTATTCCCATTGTACCGCCATCATTCGTTCGCTTAACACGACATATACATATTAGACTAGCAAATAGTCTAATACTTAAAAAAAGAGTAAACGTCACAGAGTCACATACACACAATAATAGATCTAATTTGCATCTAACTTGCAATTAAGAATTACAACATACTTGCATAGTCTTTGTATTATCAAGTATCCAAAAATCATAGATCTAAAAGGGGTGAACTTGCATGTATGAACATATTTTTACACATAACTAGCCTAGGTAATTATCACAAACTTAAATAAAATATGTATGTCGTCAACCTAAACATAAAGGTGTCATCTTGCATAACTATGGATCCAATAAAAGGTGTTAACATGAGTAAACTATGGATCCACATAAAGATGTAAACTTGCATAACTATGCATGTCATAGTTTCAACATAAAAATGTCAACTTGAATATGGATCTAAACTTTAAAGGTGTGAACTTGTATATATGTGAATCCAATTATCACTTAAACTTGCATATGAACATAATACTTATACGAACTAGCATATGTTCCACATCCATATTTGCATAAAAACTGATGTTATAAACCTAGATGATTGGATTATAAAAAGGGATTCATTGACACAAATTAACATCATGAACTACTAGCATATATTTTAGATCCAAACTTACATAACAACATATAACTCGCATACAACTTGCGTGATCCTATTAACTTGCAAAACATCATATGTACAACTTGCATAATCATATTAACTTGCATAACATCATACATGAAACTTGCATAACATCATATATAAAATTTGCATAACATCGTATGTACAACTTGTATAACATCATATATGAAACTTGCATAACATCATATATGAAACTTGCATAACATCATATAAAAAACTTGCATAACATCATATGTGAAACTTGCATAACATCATATATAAAACTTGCATAACATCATATATAAGATTTGCATAACATCATATAATATGAAACAAGCTAACATACATGATTAAACATATGAATTAGATTCACAACCACAACTTATAATCCAACGTATATCACATCATAATTGATTTAGCAATTATTTTGTTAAAGTGATCGAACTCACAACTCAAAAGCGGTCTTGAGTTCTGAATTTGATTTCTGGAGTTGTATTAGCTCTCCTTTGAAGAAGATTCGTTGTTAGGGTTGAATAGAACTGATTTGATTTGCTGTTCTTCCTTTTAAATTTGTGGCGGCTACTCTAGGGTTCAAGACGACAGCATGACGGCCATAGTTTCAGTTTTAATTCTGATTTAGGGTTTGAGTCTATGGGTCTTTTTATAGAGTTTTGAATTAATTTAAGCCGTCGGATGATCTTAGGGTTATTCATAGCTGTTCAGTCAAGATAGGGTGATGAGTTAGCCCTAATGACTCAGCAAGGAGTCAGAAAGGACTCATCAATGAGTCACAACACATATCGGACTGAACCAGAAAGCTGTACAGATTTTTTCCCTCGGCCTGGGCGCACATGGGAAGTGCGCCAGTGCAATTTTTCTACTGGCGCACTTCCCAAGTGCGCCAGTGTATTTTTTTTCTTTTCTTTTTTCCACTAAACTTCGTTCGTCTATAACTCCTTCATCCGGTACCCGTTTCCCGCAAACTCGGACTCTATTTCAAACAGAATTCTTAGACGAACACAATGGTGCAACCCCATTCCCTTAATTATCACGTCTGAGATTAATTATTCTTCATTTTAGTTAATTCGATTATTCAAAAATCCGGGGTGTTACAATACCGGTGCATGAAAACAACAACGCAATGCTAAATAAAGAACAATGAAGCTATTATAAGACCCAGGTCCCATCACACAATGCAACGCAAGCCGGAGGATAGGGTTTTACCTTATAATAGCCAAAGAATTCTTGATACGTTAAAACAAATCATTTGATACTATTATAAGTGCATAGTGTATAAAACAACTTCAAATATAAATGTATCAATCCTAGACGACATGGGTACCATACATCATGTCGCCAATACTAGGCTCTACAATCAAAACCGCAATTGTCATGTAATGGAAATTGGATTTCCATCTATGAACCAAGGCAAGGGATCGCCCTTACCGCTTCGAGATGCTTTAGCCCGTCCCTCAGGACCCAGACTCAGGTGGGACCTTGGATCGTCAGGGCCGGTCCACCCGATGTGGATTAAAATCACTGAACACTGCGTTTCCTCGCCCTATGGGGTGTCAATGAGCTAAATGACTACATCGGTCCCGGATCAACCGATATAACCAAGGTGCCTCGCTATTCATCATCCACATAAGTAAAATGCCACACTACAAGAAAAAACTGATTTAGCGTCAGATATTTAAAAGCGGAAATTTCCGTCGCTAATTTGCGATGGATTTCCATGTGATCTACAAGGGATAGTTTTTTGTTTTTTCAACTTTTTTTTCTTTTATTTATTACCGTCGTCTTCTATCATCCCTCGCTAAGCCGTCGCAAATTGCGTCAAATTACCGACAGAAAATTTCTACTGCTATTTTCCGCTGCAAATCCAGGCAGAATCCCAACGAATATTTATCAAAACTATTTTACAGCAGAATTCCAACAGATTTGCATGAGATGAAAATATCGATTTATTATAATAATTATTTAATAATTAATAATTTATAATAAAATTTAATACTAAATAATAAAATTTAATACTAAATAATAAAATTTAATACTTATGAAATAATATCTAGTATTCAATAATTAATTTTAAATAATTGTATTTAATAATTAGAGTTAATACTTATATTTTATAAGTATAGTTAATAATTATATTTTATATTTCAAAAAATTTGAAAATTTGAAATCATCTTGAATAAATTTGAAATGAATATAAAGTTTATAAAACCAATTATTGTTTGACACGAAATAACCAAAATTTATAAACTTTAAAATATTGAAAAGGTCCATTAGTAGTTTAATTTAAATTGTACAATACTTCATATTCAAATTTTAAAATTTTCTATAAATTCTGACTAAGGTAAAGTACAATTTTTTTAAACGGTAACTCCACAGGTGAAATTTTGGCTCCAACGCGTGAAATTTTTGGCTTCATCATTCGTTTTGTACAGTGATATAACATTAATAATTTGGGTGTTGAAATGTTAATAAAGAATTAATAAGTTGGGTGTTGAAAGTTAATAAAGTTCTTTAATTAAAAAATAATTGGTCGGTTACGTTCAAAATATAGGACGAATGTTTTATACCCGACCCGCACCAGCAAAACCCTACTTTCTCATAAGACAAACAGTCTACTTTTATCAGCCGACACATTCAATCATATTTCATTCAAAAAAAAACCCTAGATCTACGAATTCTCGAAGCCGCCCCCTTCCATCCAGTAAAATCGCCATCCCCACCCAACCATCGGAAATCTCCAACTCGTCGCATTATAGCTAGAGGTTCTGGTGTTGGTTTAGATCGGATTGTCTATGTACTTGGTCAGGATTTGGTGGTTTGAGGTTTGTTGGTTCCGGCTCTCTCATCGCTGGCTCGAGAATGGGTTTTAAGAACTTTAGAGTTGTTCGAGGTTTGGCTGCGTTTACTTGGTGTGTCTTGTCTCCTTTGAAGATCTAGTGATCTAGTCAGAATCATCCTTTGTTTCTAGCAAGGCTATAGTTTTTTTTTTGAGGTAATTCAGGTGCTGGTGATTTTTCCTGTTCATGTGCTATCGTGACTTTGTGTTTTTATTTGATACTGAGCATAAATTTTGTGCACATGTATTGCATTAATGTTTTAGAGATGCAAATGGATTTATAGACCCATCGATTTATAGATGCACATGTATCCTATGAAATCACTGTCATGGTTATCATTTTATTTTATTGATTTTTGTCATTTGGTTAACTATAAATGATTGTCATAACACGTTGAAAATTCCTATGATTTTTTTACATATGCCTATGAGGCATAGACAAAGTAAGCTGACTATTTTACTCAAATCATCTTTGGCAAAACATAAATTAGTTAAACTCCAGTAAAAAACTGATGCATCTTTAGTGTAATTTGAGGGTGGCCAAGGTAATATATATTCTTATATACATATCTGATTAGAATGAAAACAAAAAACTTTATATGATTTTCTCAAAGTACTTACAACTGTTTAACTTATCTTAACCTTTGCAAGTGAAATTATACAGGCATGTTTCAGAAATTTAGTAATTGGTAATTACATTATATAATCTTTCTAGATATTTTCAGAAAATGCATGTGATTTCAAGATTAAAGGAAGCAGCTACTTTGAGAGCTCGTGTTGTTCATCTCTTGGTGAATCCAATAACATTGTAGCTCAGATATTCTGTTTTATTTTATTATCTTTATTGAAGTTATTCTTTTGAAATGTATGCCTAGAGATCCAATGGCTCCCAACGGCCTCTGACGGCTGTTTGCCATTGGTGTAAAGGTTCTTCCTCGTAGTGAGAGTACAAAGTGTCTTAAACCCAAACATCTAGCAACAACTCAGGCTTTAAACCTTACACATTCTGGTTGTTGATGTTTTTAAATGTAAGGCTCGCCCTTGATAAGCCATATACAAAAAATGATAAAAAGATGAATACTTGTATGCATAGGCAATCATGTATGTATCCTAATGAAAAGAGAATGAATGCGCATATATGATGTAAGTAAATCTGCAAGCATTCATGTAGATGAACAATAACAAGTCTAATCTTCTATTCTTTCAGTTGAAATTAACTTTATGAATCAAAATATCAAATGTTATGTTATTTTACAGATGAGGGAACACCGTTCGAGATCACTGCACGGATGTCATTTGTGCGCTAAAAAGGCTGGGAAAGAACAGCTATAGCTTTGGCAGTAAACATAACTCATTCCTTATTTATTTAATCTATTACTTTCTGTCCTATAGCCGCCTTTAATTTGGATGTTTGAACTAATGAATATTACTTTTTTGGATCTATGCTGAATTAAATCATGTATTTTAATTGATGTTAATTTGTCAAATTTTGTTTTGTTATCTGGTTTCTAGTTCCATATGATTTCTATTACAAAGCCTATAATTGGGCTTTTAAAGCATTTTGGCTTCTAATTAGGAGATTTGATTGAGGTCTTGTTTATATATTCTTTTATAGTTTGATGCTAACAAGAGTAAGGGAACATAATTTGATTTATACATTTACGAGAAATTTAACTATAGTTTTAGTTTGAAATTCTAGTTTAACTACAGTGCTATGGAAACTAAGATAAGACCGCAAAGAGATCTACCTTTGAAGTTGTTAATTTAATTTATATAATGATGATGCTCTAGTTCATGCTGTATCTTTATTCACGCATGACAACATCAAAGATTCTATTGTTTAGAATGTGATTTATGTTACATATGTGCAGCAAGTTGAGCTTTCTGCTTTAGCTGTATGCTTGGTGTTCTAATCTCATACATTAAGTTGCCTCATCTCACAAATGAAGACCCATGATATATGTATATGCACCAACCGTCTATGTGTTCTTAGGTCGATTGCGTCACAGTCAATGTACATGTCTACTTCAAATTCTCGAACAAATAAATAATCACAAAATATCATATATCCATATAACTATGATCATCATCTGCTTCTTCATTTCATTTTTCTAAATATATAAGAGGTGGCTATTCTTTAGGACAATGCGTGGGCTTTGTACTTTAGCTACATATAAGAGCGCTTCCCTTTAGAGATAGTATCACATTCACTTTAAGTGTTGACCTAATCAATAATTGCAAAATTATCACGTTCATTTCAACGTATCAAAATGAGTTTAAAAATATAGTTGGTTAATATTTCAGAGCTCTTCGAATTTGATGGTTGCATTATATGTTTTTCTGGTAGTGTTCCAACTGTTGAAAAAATGTTGTGCTGTAGACATAATTTACAGCTAAGTATATAACCGAAGAATGTTGCAGGGATCTACATATGGACGCAATGAACGATTCTTTACCTACACCACTCACTCTAATTATTTTGTTTGCTATGTAGAATTTGTGCTTGGACGTCGAAGTGAATCACCATCTTCTTGCAATCTTCACATGGACAGTCCATCTTCATCATCAATGTATTCACCAAGGTCGGTAACGCTATTTGATATAGTAACAGTTTTAGATATCTTGAAACTATTTTACAGAAGTAACAGTTTTTTACAGTAACAGATTTTGATATAGTAACGGTTTTGTGTGCAATCTTGCATTCTATCATAACAGTTTTTTTTTACATAAGTCAATAATTTTGAACACCATGGAACTGTTTAGATATCATGAAACTATTTGGTGCAGTGCCAGATTGTTTTTTTTTTTTTTTTTTTTTTTTTTTTTTTTTTTTTGCTTTGTGCATGTTTTCAGTTGTTGCACCTTCTTATATCAGTCCTATTAACTACTTAATCCAGTACAGAATATGACAATATCGTGTGTGAAAGTGATATTAATTAGTACCATATGATTGCAAAATGATATAAAGACAAGTGAAGAGTCTCTCGACTGCTTTCCTTAAGCTACAAAACCTCCAAAACATTAAATAGTATACAGGTAGTATGAAATAATCTTTGTATAATATAATCAATGCACTTTTTAATTGTAATTTGTTGTACCGCACCTTAAATGTTATTTTGTTTAGATTATGACTGATATAACCTCTTGCCATTGTCCTCATTATGTGGGTAAGACTCCTGAAATATGTTTGGTTACATGGCCCTATATGTTCCAGTTCCTTAATCATTGTTTATCACCATGTAAACTTTTTAAGGTTTGTCCGTCATTCTAATTTGAGTGATAGTAATGCAGATGGTTCAATCAATAATGTGTTCATGGTCAAACTGGAAGATCCATCAAGAGCTAATCTATGTCATATCCATGATGGATAATGTGATCCTAAATGCCTTTTAAGAAATTATGCTATATACTTATGCAAGTAGATGCATTGGTAAGTCATATACATAGTTATGCTATAATTTTTGTTTCGTTAGCTTGATGTTTCAAGTTTTATATGTTATGACTAACTACGTAGGACCAAGCTGCTACCAATTTATTGTCTGATCTCATGCAGCCTTGTAGAAACCAAAATGGTTTTGAAATGAGGGCTTGGACCAGTTTATTCGATGATAAAGGCAATAATTCAATATCGAGTTTCGAGCAGCAATGGAAAAATCAACCTGTTATTTCGTCAGAGTTGGGTCAAGAGCCATCAGAAATGAACCAAGAAACGCCGGAGGTGGCATTGCAGCTGTGAAGTTTTTCTCTTTTTTCTTTGTTTTCTCTACTTTTTTTTGTTCTTTTTGTTCTTTTTGTGCAGTTGGATAGAAATTTGTAGTTAAGTCTGATACGTCAAGTCAATTTAGTGATAGCCAACAGGAAATGCAATATCGTATTGTTACAGCCATTGAAAAAAAGAAAGATTATGGATGTTTTTCTTTTTCTTTTTTGCAGATCTAGATTTTCTTTATATGTTAATTATTTGAGCGTTCACAGTTGAATGATATTAGTTTGTTAAATATATGTACATACATACATACGTGTGTATATATATATATATATATATATATATATATATATATATATGAATACGTGTGTGTATATATAGGCATATCAAAAGGAAAACAGCAACAAATTACCGTCAAAAAGGAAAGCCATAATACAAAAATGGAAAACTAAATTACAAAGGATTACCGACAAAGTACCTACAAAAAATATTTTAAATAAAATATATTCTGTCGCAAATCCCTTGATAATTAGCAAGGGTTTACCAACGCCATTTGTAAATAATAATTTATTATAAATTACTTATCCGTCGGTAAATAGTCGGCAAATAAATTAAAATTAAATTAATAAATAAATTTATATTTTTATTATTTAATTAGTAAAATGACGGAACATTGTCGGAAAACTCATACTAAATTCTGTCGCAAAAATCTGACACAGATACCGTCATGGTTTTTACCGGCCACAGCATTATGCAGGAAATCCGTCGCTAAGGCCTGTTTAGCGACGGATTAGAAGCGGATACTGCCGCTGCTAAATGCGATTTTTCTTGTAGTACCAGGGCATGTAAAACGCTGACACCTCTCCTAGCTAGAAGGAAATGCATGCCCTCCTAGAGGTCCTCTCCCGTTTCTTATTCACACCTGGGTGTGAGGCTCGCGAATTAACGCTACACAAAGCTACACTATAATAAAGCCGTGCTTTGTTCATCAACCATAAGATTTTGCTTTTCAACACAAGCCTTGATCATTTGCATCTCAGCATGACACACAAGCAATTCACGCTATGCAACCGATGTATATCAATCACACAGAATGAAATCCGATGTCAGACACACATCCATTTACAAGTCCGTTCTGGGTCTGAACGAAACCGGAGGAACCTTATTCCTCGCATATCCATCGATCTCTAAGTACGTCTGGACGATCACCAACTGATTCCATCCTCTTGGGTGTACAGCCCAATCAAGATCATCAGTGATTATCCAAACGACGTGAAGACCTCCGGTCTTCAACCACCATCTTCATCGTTGACTTATCGTCGATTCAGTTATTCAGAATGGGTATAAACCCGGCCATTCCAAATAACTCGTGTATAGAATAAACAAGTGTTATAAAACACAACATACGCCTCATTCCAATCCAGAAGATTCCTTTATTTAAATATTCTGATATTTTGGGAAAGGTTCCCATTAATTTTATCAAAGATAAATTCTTTAAATTTATTCATTAATCTTCTTGTGAATATCAGTTCAAACCAAATTATGGTTTATCCAAACTAGTCGGGATTAGCGATCCTTACCGAAGTAATCATTTGTTAAATTTCCCAACCCCAACCTATTCATCCCATGAAGTAATACTGGTAATACTTCATATCTAACACCACGGTGTTATCGGCAAATTCAATTACCATTTCACGTTCAAATCTAATTAAAGATTTAACTATCGCTTGGAGCAAAACTGGTGATACTCCATTCTCGATCATTTCTTAAATTTGATAATTTTAGTTATCAAATTCACCTTTCAATCTATTTATAGATTCACTAAAACTCTAATTCAGTTTTAATTTCCAAAAATTATTACTTAATGATTATTCAAAGGTAAGAAATAAATCTTATCATTAACTGGGTTAAAGAACTAATGTCATTTAAATCACAGCTCACGATAAACCCAAAATCTCATTCAATTCCATCAGCCTTTAAGCGTAAATTAGCAAGTGAACCATTCCTTAAGTGTTAACCCCGAAGGCCAAAACCAACATCAGATCAATACCCAAGAAACTATTCAACTTAACCAATCTCCAGTTAGTTTCTGATTTTCTTAACTCCGTTGGGTCTAAGAACAGTATTATTAAAGATACCATTCACGACAACCCAAAATCACATTCCATTAACGATGGAATCTACATGGAAAACAAATCGATATATATATATATATATATATAATCGATATAAACTTCCATATCTGACTAATAATATAAATGGAATAACAGTAAAGCCTTTTAAATTCCATAGATATTAGCAGCCTTCATCCACAGAAATTCACTTCGATTATTACCAAATCGAATTCCATTCCGTTCCAATTTATTTTATTAAATTGGAAAACCTTACTTTGGAAAATCTCCTTTAAATCTTAACAAAAGATTTATAAATTCCAAATCACATTTCACTGTAAATCGGGTTAAAGAACGAATGTCGTTAAAAACACTGTCCACGATAAACCCAATTTACATTCCATTAATTATCGGGTTAAAGAACAAATGTTATTTAAAACACCGTTCACAATAAACCCAAAAATCAATTCCAATTCAATTCCAATTAAATATTAATTAATTGGTATACCTCATTAAATCTAAATAAAAAGATTTAATCATTTTCTCAACTGGGTTTAAGAACGGTGTTAATGAAGACACCATTCACGACAAACCCAAATCCCATTTGATATTAAATATAAGGCTCTGAATAGAAAATATATCGGCTTATATTCAATATCAAATTCTACGACCAACAAATATCGTATTGGAAATAACGATATAAATATATCTTTCAAATTTCCATAACAATATCTGTATAATCACGAAATCCAACATCGAAATATTCCAAAGACAATTTCGATTCATATCCATTTCCAATTTATATATTGGAAATTCTGGTTATTTTTAAAACCATTTCAAATCCAATTTATTTATTTTAGAAATAATTGGATTATAATTCTAGTTCAAAACTAGTTCATTTCGATAAAAATCTATTTTTATCTTTTCAGATATGTAATTTTTCATCCTAGTTCTTTTCAAATCATTTCTTATGATTTTACACCTATTATTGATATTTTTAATAATTTTATCAAGGCCTGTACAGTCGATTTCCATAAACGGCCATCGAACTGCACTTACAACAACCTTTTCCAAATTGGATTTGGACATATTTCCAAATCCAGCCGTTAGATTTCAAATCTTCAATATTCGTTAGAATGATCTTTTCGATACGAACCCAACGGTTCCGGTATTAGAAGAATCCGACGGTCGGATCTCCCGTAATGTCCATTCGAAGTCAATGGTCGAAATTCGCGAACTGCCACGGCGCGGCGCGTTCCATTCGAGCCATTATATATATAACAAGTGCGCACCCGTGCTTTCCACACAGGAGTTGCAAAATTACTATTGCTAGAACACTTATCAATCTTAGAAATACATGCGAATTTTGTATTATTTTGGACCTTCGTGGATGAACAACAAAAAATTATTCAACAAGGAGCAAGTCAGTTTTCTGCAAAATGATTATCATTTTTATAATGTCGATACATTTGGAAAGTTCAATATTGTTTATCCAGGTAAACTACCAACAATACAATCGATAAGATATTGCAGATTATATTAATGCTTGGTATTCAAGATAGTGCGACTGATATCATTATCCTCACTTCATTAAGAAAGAAAACAATTCTATATAACTATTTCCAGAACATAACAGGAAAAAAAATTGGACGTTCAAATAAACTACTTATCCAAGATTGTCGTAAATTTACTGATGATCGTGCTAATAGATAATTTCTAAATACAATAATAGCAATAACATTCTATTCCACTGGAGACGGATTGTAAAAATCATCTTGCATGAAATCAACTAAACAAATCAAAGTACTCAACATGCTAATGAAATTAAACGTCTAATTTTCATCAGCCTCCGTGGAAACTATTCAGGGAAATCTAACTCCATTTGTCCTGTAGGAAAAAAGTCATTGTTTCACACCATTCACTGCCACAATAATAATAAAATAAGTAGCTAGGTTCAAAAACAAAGTGCGCATGTAAAGATTGATTCCAGTAACAGATTACCATCATACAAAAATAAAATTGTTCTACTAAACTAAGATATATATATATATATATATACAGCAAAGATGAGTTGTAAAGCAGTATTCTGCCTGATTGCCATTGTCTGCACTGGAGCATTTACTAATGCTTGTACTTCTGAAACTGCCATTCGTTGTTATCTAACGGGCAGACTTGGCGGGTCTTGAGCCACTGCTGATGAAATGAAAGTGGAATGCATGATTGCACACACCCCAAGCAACGGACGCTGCACTAACCCGATTCACTAGAGGCTCAATACAGAGATCCATGATATGATACCTGCAGATCGCACAATTATTGACAATGATATCCCAAGCCCAAAGCGCGACTCCGTTCCACTTCTTGATCTCGAATTGTTTTGCCTTCTTTGTTATCGACGATGAAGGTGCTGCAGCAGTGCTGGATTCCCCTCCTGCAATGTAACAAATAATGATCCTACCATGCAAAAGTACAGTAACATAGCAACGAAGCACGTTATTGTAAAGTACCTGCAAAAATACATACTAACTGCCCAGTCACAGGAGATAAAACCTAAAATGAAGAAATTTCAAAGGAAATTTGTTTAGCACATTCTTCAACCTAGTTTTCAGTTGTATAGTCATGTAACTCCAAACAGTTGCAAAAGTTTTATTATTACATCAACGATAATGTTAACTGCTAACCAAAAATTGGATAGACATGGTAACTGATGCATGTTAATATTTCATCCAATGTAGTTAGGAGTTATTAACATTCGTTTGGTTTTGTAATAACTAATAACAACTCATTTTTAAGTGTTTAAATTTCGTAAAATATTACTAACCTCATATTTACCAGCAATTTAATAAACAGTCCAAAACATTCAGTTTTGGCACTGAAATATACTTATTGTATTAGAAATTTTGACCACATCAATATTAATCATTAAGACAGTAGAATACTTAGTTATCGATACTTCTTGTGCCACAACATTAAGACATTATTACTGCTATATTGATTTCAATGATCGATGCACATAACCTAATTTTTTGTTGTAGTGGAAATGGATCCAACACAAATGCAGGCAAATGAGGATTAAATGTCATTGTATGATGAAATGTACTACTGTTACATTGTTTAAGCAGATTCGATTTTCTCAAGTTCTATCACGGTCGAAATCCAAATTTGAAACCTGTACCAAGTATTCAAATAATAGTGATTTTGGAAAGTAAAACAAACTCATAAAATGTTAGAAATTTTCATTAAATTTGCAAAGAAAGCCCATTTCACGTGCAAAATTGAAGCTAGGCTTTTAATATTTAAATTGTGTTAGGCTATGAGAAATTTATAAATCATAATATAAGGATGATCTGTAGCAACATGTCAAATTTTGGGACTACGCTGTTAAATTTAGGTGAATAATACAACCAAAAGTAATTTAAGAGGACATTGGAGCCGAATTGTAAGGAATACACATAAATAAATATTTGATATGCACATACTGTAAGTTTTAATATAACCCCTTTTTTTAAATTGCATATGAAATACAATCGAGTTGCTCCAATAAAAATTACTGATGTCGTAAGAATGAGTTCTTAGTAAATTTCAAGGATTGGCTGTATTAGTTGAAATCAATACTTTGAAATATGGTACTTCAACTTTAAAATTAGATTAAGAAAGACTAAAATTCATGAAAACGGTTAAACTGCACACAATGTAAGTAAAAATTAATATATAAATAACTTTAAATGTTATATACAATGTAATATGAATGGATAAGGATCTTTCCTATTCTGCCTTCTTAGTAAAAAAATTGGCTCTCTATACGATTTCAATCATATTCTTATTCGCAAACATACATCAAATACACTATTCTACATAGCAATGATAATGCGACTACAAATTACAAAGGTTACAAATAATGATTGATACACACACACACACACACGGTCAAGCATAGCTGTGCAATTCTCATTATAAATATATGTGTATATATAGAATTAAATCAAAGTAAATCCATAGATTGGAAGCATTTTACTAACAATCACAATTCAGAAATTTATCGAAGAATATAAATATATTATAGGATATTGACATAGACATAAAGGTCATAAATGCTTCTATGCCATGAAAAGAGGTAGGAATCAAAATTCAGTGACATAACAATCGCATTTTTTTCTAGCGACACAAAATCATAAAAAACATTTGATTTAGAGCCAAGCAATCCGTTATTCTTCATTAAGAACTGAAAATGGCAATAATAGATTTTATACTGACATCTTCTACAGAAGATGAAGCAGTATAGTGTCGTATTTCATATATAATAAAATAGGGATGACTTTGAGAAGGCCTGTGTCATATTTCGGCATGAGTTCACACACATTTACATGTTTATGTGCCATGACTCCTTCAAAACATATTGAAATTTGATCTTGCCTATAAAATGAGTAAATTTTGAAATGTTACATCTGATGACAGGATCAATAAATTCATTTATTTTTGTGTTATAACTACTTTAAAAACTGTAGTCATCAGAGATAACCACTAATGGTGTAAGGTTTTATTAGTTTTTCATTTTACTTTTCTCCTAGTTTTAAAGCCAGTGAAAATTCAAACAGATCTCGTAAAGAACAATAAATTCTTATGGGTGATGGTTTTTATTTAAGCATTTAGGGCAACTAAAAAAAAGATAATTAAGTAACTTAGCATTTTTTTTGGAAAAAAAAAAGCATGCAAGATAATTTGGTTGTTGATATATGTTAGCTCAGCGTATTGTAGTTTGATATACACAAGCCCGCATGCACGCAAATTGAGCGTTGTACGGCTATACCTCTCTTGTGCTATGCACGCGGATACACACACACACACACACACACACACACATAAGAACTCTCTTGTGTGTGTGTGTGTGTGAGAGAGAGAGAGAAAGAGAGAGAGTGTGTGTGTGTGTGTGAATACATACAAAGATGTGCATGTGTGTATGTATTCACACACATAGATACATATATAGTGTGTGTGTGTGTCTATATATATATATATATATATATATATATATATGTGTGTGTGTGTGTGTGTGTGTGTGTGTGTGTTCGTTTGTGCGTGCGTGTGTGTGTGTGCGCACGTGTTTATATGTAAGTACTTAAGTATGTATATTGATAATTGCATTTTAATAGTTTTTATGTTTGATATTAGTCTGCATCGTTGTTAAAACTACATAATTAGGAGTTTCATGTCAAGAAGCCTAAACGTGTTACATCGGTATAACTTTATCAGATTATATTAGGCAAATGCATCATATAAATATTCCATATAAATAGAATAGTTGACGTAAAACAGTTGTCACAAAAATAACTTAAAATTCTATACATCGTTGGAAACTAATAGTGCTAATGCCTAATTACCTTTGGTATAATAATTTTTTAAGCTTTTTTAGCTTTTGCATTGCCCAAAAATAATAAGCTTCAGAGAAAAAAAACAGTTAATAGTTTCAAAACAAACCACATATATAAACAGTGTTAACTCCACAGTATGCATGGTCAGTGATGCTCAAAAGACTAAACAATATATTGCTTATAGGCTCAATGATATGATTTCATTACGTGATTTAGGTAGGGGAAAAACTTCAACTAAAAGAAGGTAACAGGCTTGAAAGGAAGAACATAAATAAACATTAGAATTGTGACGATGCCAAATGATAACAACACAAAAGCCAAATTGCATAACAAAGCAAAAGTGTTATCACCTGCCTTCTTTTGACGACCATCAGGTTTGATCCTTGCAAGCAAAATTCTTGTTTCCCAGTATCTCTTTAACGCAGGCTAAATATAAATGTAAGCTCTATTAATAGGAAACGATGATAAGATAAATAAAATACTTATATTTTTCAAAAATACCAACAGATATTAATGAAATGCTAACCATGCTTCAACAACCAAAAATTGGACAAATATAGTAAATAACATTGTAATACAGTAAATTCGGGAACAACTTATCATTTTGAGTCTCAAGCAACCAATAAAAACATAAAGTACAAACAAATACATAGCTTTTTAATATTTGTTAAAAAATATTTCAGTATTTTATTATCAATTTTCATTTTGAAAGCCAAAAACCAAATGAGTAAAGCATAATTCTGCTGGCTCCATTGGATGACATTGGTTTGCTTCAGCAAACATTAGAGTAGCATGCCCAAGCATAGAGAAAACATGCCATTTTTTCCATATGGGTGTATCATAAAACAACGGCTGCATTGAAAGTTATCTTGCAGTTGAAATGACACGCAACACAGCTACCTTGCAGAATGAAAATTGGGTAGGCATAGCTTGCAGTTGAAAATTGCATCGTCGGAATACATTTCGTGTTTACAAATGAGTAAGTTCACATGCTGACATAGTATTTCATGCCGCTGTGATTAAACCCAAGCATATCAGAAATTAGTAATGTGATTATTGTGAATGGTCTAAATTACTGTTGTTGGAAGCAGCATAAATAGCTCAAAACGGGAAGTGACAAAATAAAGGGGCACTGCTGAAATCCAGTAAAATAGCAATATGCACGGTGTGTTTGCCTAGGAAAAGCTGGGGATAAAAAGTTTCAACCCACGCACAATTGAACGGAAAAAAGTGCTCTAATAATAATTTGATACAGTGAAAACATATGTTTCTTGTAGATTAAAGCAAAATGTTTGGTCACCTCAATGAAACATTACGTCAAGACGCAAAAAGTAGGAACATATTCCATAACATCGGATCAGTACGCAATGTTAAAACTACAGAGCATTACAATATAGTAGTACCATTCAGTTAACAGATGATATTTTAGTGTATATAAAGGCTTGTGTTCACTAAATATAGATAATCGCACATAGTTTGTGTTGATTTAATCGGAGTTTCAAATAATAAAAAGGTCGGTATCTTTAACTATTATTTACCAAGCGGCACAATAGCATGGGTTTTCGCTTTCCAAATGCTGTTTAGTATTAAATACATAAGGCAGTAGACCCTAAAAAAATATGGCACTGTACACAGTCTGCAAAACTGGGATAACTAAACCAAAATAGTAATGCAAGTAAAGTTTAAAGCCTTTAGGCAGTTTGTCAAGCTGTAGCGAACAATATTGGCCAGATAATATTGTATTGTCTGTTCGCGCTTGTGCCTGAAAAATTACAAGATATAATAAAGATCATGAAAAATGCAGAAAAAGATAATAGTGTTCATAATACCGAAGATTAAAATTTTGTGTATATGGATGTTTTTATGCTACATTATTTTGTTTGCTAACGTTGGCATACGTTGATATGGAGTTAGCAGATTATCATGTTGGCGCAACAAACAGGTAAGAAACTATATTGTTATATATATAGAACATCCTAAAAGGGTAAAGGTGATAAATACTAAATTAACCATGAAGTTCCAGAGTAATTACATAATATCCATCATTTCAGACAAATTTATTGATCAGTAAATTTTCATAGGCAATGTTCAAAGAGGAGGTTAAAAAACATTATGTATTTACCTACAAAATGCTTGTAACTGGAAATTTATTATTAGGAATATCAACCTTTATTTTTGCACTTAAGCTAGTCATAGTTTGTTAAATTTTAGCTTGTCCCGGCTTCTCACAATTTGTCGGTATAGATACAATAATGTGCCTCAAATGCATTAGTTTGTCATAGTTTAGTTTAAACTCTTGGTAGCCATTATGTTTCAGTCATGAATGGATGATATATTTATATTTCTGAAAATAGATAGCAAAAAAATATTCTAAAACAACTTAACATACAACAAAATTGTCCAGAAAATTATAACAGGATTCCAAGTATTATAACTTAGGACCTGTTAAATTAAGGACTATATATTAAAAAAAATAAAAGTTAGAAAAAAATGCTGCATAGTTGTAGGTAGGACTAAAAAAGTAACTTGCATTGTCCATAATTGCGCACATGAATGTGTATTAGTGGAGATTAGAAACAGTGAAAGATATTCTAATAGTAGACAAAAAAGGGTATGGTACATAGTTGATATTTGTAATGTACAAATCTTGCATTCCTGTGCACTTTACTTTTCATCGTATATCTCTTAGATGTGAAGGTATGCAAGGGCAAAGGTTTCTTTAGTTGCTTAATTTTCCATGTCAGAAACTCTTAGCTAAAACTATAGCTTAGCAATTGGCAGCTAAAATTGTATCAGACACGATTTGAGAACCAAATCTGGAGGCAAGGTGATATGTTGTTAAGGCATTAAATTCCTTGTATTAAAGAAAAACTGAAAACATACTTGCTAGTTCCCTCGTTATTAGTAAGAGATTAGAAACATTTAGTTCATTTTCTCTTTAATTATTAAAGCACTATTCGAAATAAAATGAGTCAATAAAATCATCAGCATAAAAAAATATTCAAATTTTAACTTTTATTTTTTATTCATTTTATTTTTTATTCATTTTATTTTTTATTCATTTTATCTGAAACATCGAACATAGATTAAAGTTATTGTTGAACAACTTGAACTTGCAAGTATCACCATCTTGATTTAGTTGGAAAAATACTTTATCTTTTCAAAAATCATATCACCAAAAATTGCAGAATCGACAACTCATTTGAATAATTTTAACCCAATGTTCTAGTACTAATAAACAAAAAAAATTCCAAATCAAATGAAACTATTGTTAGTTTTAATTTTTTGCACTTGCAAGCATGACTATTTTTATTGTTATTTTAAATAGAGGTCATTAAAACACCATATTTTCATGCTGGTAAATCTTATGCAACATTCAAATAATCAACAATTATTGGCATCAAAAATATTGAAAACCAATATAACAACTCTTGGCATTTTTATTGTACTTGGAAGAATTTTAGTAAGGATCGCCATCTTTGTAACTTTCATCATCGGATGTACATTCAGCTAAAAGGGTCAACCACAACTCAAATTTAAATTAATAAACTTAATGGACAAACATAGTATAACATATTATGTTTAACATATACATGCAATTTTAGTACAATTCTTTTTTCACCCAACTTATGCAATATACTGTTATCATTGTTGAACATTGATGAACTTGAGGCATCCAAACGAAATCTTTGTTTATAGCATGATATTATTTGCTACAAAATTTAGTGACAAAAAATATAAAGTGAAGAAGAATATATAATTGGTTCCTACAGTGTTTGTTTACCATAAAAGTGCAAATTAGTTAGCAAACCAATGCAAAATAATTGTCAACTGTTTATTTATATATTGATAACATTAACCTATAAATAGGATGTTTGATTGCATATCAAAAATTAACGCAGAGGACTATAGCGGTAACATTGAGCATGAGAAAAGGAAATGTATATTAGGATTCACCAAATATAACAATCAAAAGTACCTTCTTAGCATGGAGATAGCTGGCACTATGAATTGAAAATATGTGAATGTGTAATTTCTACTTTAACCGCTTTGAAATAGAAGTATTTTGCATTTTTATCACCATACTTATCCTTCAAGGAAAGTGCAATAAGAATGATTTCTTGTCAAACTAATATAATATTTACAGCTGCATTTGGTGTCAGACTTCAAATAAAATGTGAGTTACCCTTCAGCCATTCCACCTAGCAATCGACTCATCCATAGAACTCACTCCATTTTCCTTCTTCATAAAAGAAACACCAGTTTGGTTGTTGTATGCAAAGAAAAAAAAAACAATAATGTAACTTGTCCGAAAGAGTACATATATCATATTCACAACTTGCAACCAAAAATAAATGGTTCGCTACCCTTCTACGATTTACGAACAGGAACAAAATATCAATTTCCATTACTTGAGGTCCAACTATGAGAAAAGATAAAAGGGGAGAGACGTTTCATTTTGACCTGCGATCCATAAGAATTTTTGTTTTTCTTGAAACCTTAGAGACACAAAAAAGAACTCCCTTAATTCCGAATAAGAAATCATTTTTTTATAAAACTGAAGGACATAAAAAAATTATGTTGCCAGGACCATTCTAAAAAAATTATGTTGGTTAACCATTTATGTAATTGTAAGCCTGAATTCTAACAGTTTGGATTTATCTAAAAACAGCTCACTTGAATAAAAGTGACACTATGTTAACCAATGTTGATCCTGATTGCATGATCCTTTAATTTTCGAAGGAGTAATTAACTCATCATAATAGCATATGTACAACTGAAGAAACATAATTTAAAGCCGTAAATGTATCAGTAAATACTATTATTTTGCTAAACTAACTTTGCAAACTCTTTACCGTATTCTAAGACCTAGTTGAAATGGGAAAGAAAGATTATATGCAGATTCTAATGGCAAAATCAACCAAAATTATCCTAGCAATACTGAACTACAAATGATATAAATATAAAATTATGCCCATGCATGCATTCATCATATTTTCCACAATTTCCACGAACTTTTGAAAGTTTTCTAATTACATAATCTTAACTTACCATATGATATGATTTAAGAAAATAAAAAATTGAAAATACGTATATTTAGGAATAAAAATAGTACTTTCCGATCGGTTTGCAGTAGGAAAGCATTTCCAAATCAAGGTGTCGACACATAAAAAAAAGGAGGAAGAGGAGGAAGGAACGCATACCTTATAGAGGGTGACGCAGATGAGATTTAAGGGTAAATCCATCTAGGGCGAAGAGACGAACAGGGGAAATAAGGAGCGCTCCGCTCACCAATGGACGGGAAAATAACGGCGGAAAAGATGGTGGAGTGGGAATCGCAGATGGGTTTGGCAGGTAATTTGTTTTCCCCCTTTTCTGTATGGAAGAAAAGTAGCGCAGCATAATGAGACGGGGGAAGAAAATGGAGAGAAAAGATGAAAGAGGAGAGACGGTTCGGATCTTATTTTTTCACTGCGAAACTCTGAGAGGGTTGTGCGCAACCGAAGGAAAACCCAGCTTTAATATATTAGTGTATATATATATATATATGTCATCGATTTCCTTTCAAAACGTATTTTATAAATCGTTTAAAATTCGTTTTCAAAACGATTTCAACTTCATATTCAATTTCTAATCAAAATTGAATATTCCATATCATCGATATATAAATGATGATATTTTCAAAACATTAGATTTTGAAATCAATTTCTTTTCGATATTCATTATAAAAATGAATAAAATCGATAATAAATATCGTTCACGTCAAAATGGCGTCAATCTAATCGACACGGTTTTATATATTTAAATATACTCGTGTCCATCCCGAATCGGACATCAAAATCCTATTTTGATTCTTTTCGGAATATTATTTGGAAATATTCATTATTTTAAAATAATCGTTATTTTAAAATATTCATTCTTCTGAACTGGAATCAGACACAGTCAATTACCATATAATGTGATTATATGGATTTCATACAATACATGTATACAACAACAGTGATAAATAATCATCCATCATCCAAAGTGCATTCTACACTGTATAAGTATCAAATATAAATATTTAACGCTTATAACAGTCTGTTAACCAATCGATCGACATACTACTAACTATTGGTATTAGTGTATGATCGATATCATCCCAATACCCGTGTGGGGTTTCAATCAACAAATAATGAATTTTATTTGTGCAGTTGGGCGATGTGTAAAATTTATCGTCCCAATCAATATCAGTCAAATGTGTGTACACAAACAAATCATCTGATTTGTTTATAAATATTTATTTTATATACACGTTAAAAATTATATTTTTAACTATAAAATATTTATTCATTCCACATCACACAATCAATTTTTACAACACATCAATCAAACAAACAAGTCATCCATAGTCTGTGGACGACGGGTGTTGGGTGTTGCTAAGCACCGTCTGCATCCTAGTATATATTTCAACTAGAAAATAAATAAAAAGCGAGAAGTTCTCACCAAGGGTTCCACTCCTCCATTCCTTATTTCTGAACGGTTCGGATATGCCCAAAATTCCAATGCGATCTATTCCCACTGTTCATTTATAAAAATCACATTTTTATCGCTTCATTCCAATAAATAAAAATCACATTTTTATTTCTATTTCATATATTTTTACGATGCTTCTTTCTATATAAAAATTATATTTTTATATTCCTACTTCTTATATAAAGATCGAATTTTTATTTCGACGCTATAAAAATCGCATTTTTATTTCAACATATATATAATAAAAATCGGATTTTTATTTCGCTACATATATAAAAATTATATTTTTATTATCTCTATAATATAAAAAACATATTTTTATCATCTATATGATATAAAAATCATATTTTCACATCGCTACTTCATTATAAAAATTATATTTTTATATCGCTCTTCTTCTAATAAAGATTGTATTTTTATAACTCTACTTAAATAAAAATCATATTTTTATTATATATAAAAATCGTATCTTTAATATGCTATCATATAAATAAAAATCCAATCCTTATTCGCTATTAAGATTTTAAAAATCATGTCTTTTATATTTTAAAAATTCACTTCTTTTTCTTTTTTAAAAAATCTAATCCTTTTTCTTCTAAAAATCTAGTCTTTTCTTAAATAAAGATCAAATCTTTCTTGATTAAAAATCTACTCTTTCTCTAACCAAACCAAAAATTATATTTTTAAATAACCAAAAATTATATTTTCCTTCATCAAAATCATACCTTTTTGCTATTTCATTATTAAAAATTCAAATCCTTTCTATAATGTTACATATATAAAAATAAGATTTTTAAACTAAAATAAATTAAATAAATAAAAACTCACCTCTCACTCTAAAAGTCAAAGTCAGTCGCTGGGGGGGGGGGGGGGATCCTCGTCGGAAAAAGAGGGTGCACGGTGGGCCACGCTGGCGATGGGCGACGACAGGTGGCGGGTTCGGTTATGCGACGGTCTTCAGGAGGTTGGAGGCACTAGGGTTTTGGGGCTACGGTTGTTCGAGTGGAGAGAGGTAATGGGAGGAGGGTCGAGTGCCGGCGGAGGGGGGGTCTCGCCGGAGTGGGCACCTTCTGGTGGCTGGACGGCGGACGGAATCGAGGGGAGGGAGGCTCCGTCGAACGTGTTCTTCCTTTTTTATTTAAATTGTTTACTGAATTGAACGATAACAGGGGCTGAGAGGATAAAAGGATTGACCTAATTATTTGAATATATTTAAATATTTAATTTATTGCCAAAAAGTAACTTTTGAATTCGAACTCCAAATCAAACTCACCGACTGTCACCCCTAACTAATTACCCTCATTTTGAACACAATGGGATATGTTTCATAAGGCAATTCAACCGTTACGATCAGTTTTCGCTAAATTTAAAATATAAATTAATATAATAGTCAAACTTGATTTTAATGTACATTTTAATTTACCGGGACCACATACTGACTTCAAAAATTCCAAGAAAATTATTTCCATCTTCGTATTGATGACACGGTCCTAAAAAAACTAATTTCATCAAATTCTGAGACCGTTTGAAAAATGGTCATTTTCTGGTCGGTCGAAATTGACTGAAACTGTCAAAACACGTTTTCCCCTGCCATGCTCACACATTGATGCCAAAAATTATGAATTTAGGAATCTAGCAATAATTTGATATCCCGGATCCAACAAAAGTGGTTTCGTCGAAAACGGAGGTCGTTTGATAAATTTCCATTTTTAAGGGCCAGAATTCCGTAGCAACTATTCTGAATTTTCAACTGGGCATAACTTTTTATTCCCGCTATGAAATTTCAATTTTTCGGATTCTTGGAAAGATATTCTCAAATAGATTCTAATATTTTTGGTTTCTCTAAAATCCAGTTTATTTTGAATCCTGTACATTCATTTGAAATTTAAAATCGAATTTTCAAACTACCACACCATTTTCAATTCCTTTTATAATTAAAAATAAATAATTATATTCGAACGACGATTCAAATTAATATATACATTATAATTCTATTCAATATAAATTTCTCGTCGTTATTATTTAAAATAATTCATTTTAAATATTCAAAATTCATTAAAATTGCCAAAATAAAAATGTTAAATTGGCTCGGATTTTCCGACTTGTTACAATCTCCCCCACTTAAAATCTTTTCGTCCCCGAAAAGGAATGGAGCTGAAAGTTGTTTTACAGATCAACTCAACTTTCATTATTTTTATTATGGCTTAAGTTCTTTAACTTTTCAGTTTCTAAGAACTTTTCAAATTTTCAAAAATTTTGGCTAACACCCTAAATTTCCGAAAAAAAATCACCATAACCTCCCCTGCACGGGAGCACCGGTAAAATCCCGAAATTACCATACAGTCCTTTCCAATCCAAAAAGAAAAAGAAACAGCCAATCGGCTCATAAAATCATCCAAAACCCAAGAAATATAATAAACATGTACCTATTTTTCGGGCAAACAATTTTATTCTTATGCTCTTGCCTCTTTGCAATGACCTATTCAATGTATACATATGTATATGCATGCAATTTCAAACAATTTTCAATACAGTTCAATTTGGTTATATGCACCATTCTTTCACATAATGGTTTAAATGAATAATCACACAACACAACCATCAATCAATTAGTTGATTAACATTTCAAATTCATAATTTTGATACATATACAGAAAATCATGTTTTTGATGCCAATTCACAACAATAAGCCCTATCTAATTTTGGTTCTCACACCAGTCAATTGGAAATATATAAAAATCCCACTTTTGAATATTCAAACATAAATACTGATGATGTCCGGACATCATCAGAATTATCCCCAAGCGACTAGAGTGTGATTCTATATCTATCGAATATATTTGAGGCTTCAAATACACGTGGATCAGACGTATATTAAAATCTATATATACTTGATTGTCCAAATTGATTTAAAATAAATATTCAAATACGTATAAGCAGGTTTAAATTTTCAAAAAAAAATTGTTTTCATTTTTATTTTCAAAAATATACTCTTCACACTCGTTCTAGGATACTACTGATCCTATCTCTAATGAGTCATTCTCATTGGATATTACTAATTCAATCTCTGATGAATTCTTTTGTTTGGTTCTAAAGTGTCTTGTTCTCCGAGCTCTGTAAACCAAAAGCTTTGTGTGACGACCGGGAATCTCGCTCGATCCGAATCAGTCGCTAAACCGATCTAGACCGTTCGAAACGCCTGATTGTTTCGAGAACACGACAAAATAGAACACAGATGGAAGAACATTTCATTGTATATTACAACAATTCCATCAGAATACAAGAATATACAGAGCATAAATGAATATTACATAGAAATATCAGAGATTTAAATTACATTTAAATACATCGCAGCGGAAAAATAATACAATACACAACTAGAAGAGATATACGGATACAAAGCTTTCCGGATATCATTCCAGCTGTAAACCAGGATCCTGTGAATATAAATCTGCAAAAAGAAAACTACTAATTGCCCGTGTCGAAAATAAGGGCACCCAAAGTTTAGGTTAAAACAATAAACTCCAGGTCAGTCATGTGACTGGTGTGAGAACTAAAACAGTTATAATCTTTATTTTAAAGTTAGGTAAATCAAGGTACCACGCCGTATAACACGGAACGGGTTTCCTCCCAAGAACACCAGTGCATAAAACAAACAGCGCAATGCTAAATAAAGAATAATGAAGCTATTATAAGACCCAGTTCCCATCACACAATGCAACGCAAGCCGGAGGATAGGGTTCTTACCTTATAATAGCCAAGAATGCTTGATACGTTTAAAACAAATCATTTGATACTATTATAAGTGCATAGTGTATAAAACAATTTCAAATCATAAGTATCAATCATAGACGGCATAAGCGCCCCATCCCACTATGTCGCCATACTAGGTTCTACAAATAAAACCGCAAATGTCACGTATTTGGAAATTGGATTTCCATCTATGAACCGAGGCAAAAGATAGTCCTCAACCGATTCGAGACTCTCTAGCCCGAGCCTCAGGCAAGTACTCAGTCAAGCCTTGGAGCGACAAGGCCGGTCCACCGATGTGGATTAAACTTAAATCCTGAACACTGCGTTTCCCCGCCCTATGGGGCGTAAATGAGCCAACGAATGGCTCCATCGGACCCGGATCGTCCGATCTAACCGAGGCGCCTCGCAACAGCAACAATTACATAAGTCAAACTCGTCAGGGCGTGTAAAACCACTGACGCCACTTCTAACTAGAAAGAAACGCAGGCCCTCCCTGAGGTCCGTCTCCCGTTTTTGGTTCATACCGTGTGTGAAACACGCGAAGTAAACGTTACACAAAGTTATGCCACAAAGGTCGTGCTTTGATCATCACCACAAGACTTTGCTTTTCAACAGAAGCCTTGACCATTTGCCACTTAGGCATGCCACACAGGCAATTCACTCTATGCGTTTGATATCCATCAGTATATAACCCCTGAGCTCGTACGTCTCAGAGAAGGGCGTTAAGCAAGAGAATAAATTCTCCGCCGCCAAACAGATATATATTTAATAGAAATCAATCACACAGACTAAAATCCAATGTCAGACACACAGTCCATTTACCAGTCTGTTCTGGGTCTGAACGAATCCGGAGGCACATAGTACCCCGCATATCCATCGATCTCCAAATACGTCTGGACGATCACCAACTGTTTCCATCTTCTTGGGTGTACATCCCAATCAAGATCATCAGTAATTATCCACACGACGTGAAGACCTCCGGTCCTCGACCATCGTCTTCATCTTCGACTTATCGTCGTATCAGTTATTCAAAATGGGATAAACCCGGTCTTTCCGAATAACTCGCGTATATTATAAACAAGTGTAACACAAACACAACATACGCCTCATTTCAATTCATCAGTCACTAACCGTAAATTAACCAGAGAATAGTTCCCCAAATATTAACCCCGAAGGCCGAAACCAACATCAGATCAATATCCAGAAAACCATTCTGCTTAGCTAACCGACAGTTAGTTTCTAAATTTCACATTCATAGGGAAAGGTTCCCATTAATTTTATCAAAGATTTTTTTTTAAATTTATTCTTTAATCTTCTTTTAAATTTCGATTCAACTAGTCAGGATTAACGAACCTTACCGAAGTAATCATTTGTTTTAATTTCCCAATCCCAACCTATTCATCCCATGAAGTAAAACTGATTATACTTCATATCTAACACCACGGTGTTATCGGTAAATTCAATTACCATTTCACGTTCAAATCTAATTAAAGATTCATTAAAACTCCACTTAGTTTAAATCTTTAACTGGTTAAAGAATCAGTGTCATTTAAAACACGGTTCACGATAAACCCAAAATCACATTCCGTTAATTATCGGGTTAAAGAATAAGCGTTATTTAAAACACTGTTCACGATAAACCCAAAAATCAATGCCAGTTCAATTTCAATTAAATATCATTTAGTTGTTACACTTCATTAAATCTAAATAAAAAGATTTAATCTTTTCTCAACTGGGCTTAAGAACAGTGTTAACGAAGACACCATTCATGACAAACTCAAATCACATTTGATATTAAATACAAGGCTCCGAATAGAAAATATATCGGCTTATATTCAATATCAAATTCTACGACCAACAAATATCGTATTGGAAATAACGATATATATATATATATATCTTTCAAATTCCCATAACAATACCTGTATCGTCACGAAATCCAACATCGAAATATTCCGAAGACAATTTCGATTCAAATCCATTCCAGTATAATTATTGGAAATTCTGGTTATTTTCAAAACCATTTCAAATCCAATTTATTTATTTAAAAATAAATAGAATTTTTATTCTAGTTCAAAACTAGTTCATTTCGGTAAAAATCTATTTTTATCTTTTCAAATATGGAGTTTTTCATCCCAATTCTTCCCAAATCATTTCTTATGATTTTACACAAATTATTACTATTTTTAATAATTTTATCAAGGCCCATACACTCGATTTCCATCAACGGCCATCGAACTGCACTTATAGCAACCTTTTCCAAATTTGATTTGGACATAATTCCAAATCCAACTGTTAGATTTCTAATTTCCAATATTCGTTAGAAAGCTCTTTTTGATACGAACCCAAAGGTTCCAGTTTTGGGAGAATCTGATAGTCGGATCTCCCGTAATATCCGTTCGAAGTCAATGGTCGAAATTCGCGAACTGCCGCGGCGCGGCGCGTTCTATTCAGGCCATTATATTATATATATATATAATATATATAATATATATACTTCGTCGATTTCAATTCAAAACGTGCTTTATAAATCGTTTTAAATTCATTTTCAAAACGGTTTTAACTTCATATTCAATCCCAAATCAAAATTGAATGTTCCAATATAAATTCGTTTTAAATTCATTTCAAATCGATTTCAATTCAAATTGATTTCTAATTCAATTTCAGTTCGTTTTCAATTCAATTCAATTTTAATTTTAATTTCAAATAGAAGTTCTCACCTTTAATTTTATTTTCTAGTTAAAATATATACTAGGATGCAGACGGTGTTTAGTAGCACCCGACACCCGTCGTCCACAGACCATGGACGGCTTGTATGCTTGTTTGTTTGATTTTGCTGTGTAGTTGATTGTGTGATGTGATGTGAAATGAAATAAAATATTTATATAGTTGAAAATATTTTACAGTTAAAAATAGAATTTTTAACGTATATATAAAATGAAATTAAAATAAACAAATCGGACGATTTGTTTATATACACACATTTGACTGATATTGACTGGGACGATAAATTTTACACATCGCCCAACTGCACAAATAAAATCTGTGTTTGATTGTTTGAAACCCCACATGGGTATTGGGATGATATTTGACGTACACTAATCCTGATTGTTTAGTTGTATGTCGATCGATTGATTGACAGACTGTTATAAGCGTTGAATATTTATATTTGATGCTTATACAGTGTAGAATGCACTTTGGGTGATGGTTGATTATTCATCGTTGTTATTGTATACATGTGTTGTAGAAAATCCATATAATTAACATTATATGGTAATTGATTGGGCCTCATTCCAGTGTTGATAAAAGAAATATTTGAAATAGAATATTTGAAATAGAATATTTGAAAATAGAAATATATGAAGCCGTGTTGATTAGATTGACGCCATTTTAACGTGAACGATATTTATATCGATTTTATTCATTTTATAATGAATATCGAAAGTGATTTCGAAATCTGATATTTTGGAAAAAAATAGAAATGAATTCGAATTGAAATCGAAAGGAAATGAATTCGAATTGAAATTGAATAGAAATGAATTCGAATTGAAATTGAATATAAATGGATTCGAATTGAAATTGAATTGAATTGAAAACGAACTGAAATTGAATTAGAAATCAATTTGAATTGAAATCGATTTGAAATGAACTTAAAACGAATTTATATTGGAATATTCAATTTTGATTTGAAATTGAATATAAAGTTGAAATCGTTTTGAAAACGAATTTAAAACGAAAGATAAAAATACGTTTTTAAAAGGAAATCGACGAAGTATATATTATATATATAATATAATGGTCTGAATAGAACGCGCCGCGCCGCGGCAGTTCGCGAATTTCGACCATTGACTTCGAACGGATATTTCGGGAGATCCGACCGTCGGATCCTCCTAAAACCAGAACCGTTGGGTTCGTATCTAAAAGAGCTTTCTAACGGATATTAGAAATTAGAAATCTAACAGTTGGATTTGTAATTATGTCCAAATCAAATTTGGAAAAGGTCGCTGTAAGTGTAGTTCGATGGCCATTGATGGAAATCGACTGTACGGGCCTTGATAAAATCATTAAAAATATCAATAATTTGTGGAAAATCATAAGAAATGATTTGTGAAGAATTGGGATGAAAAACTCCATATTTGAAAAGATAAAAATAGATTTTTATCGAAATGAACTAGTTTTGAACTAGAATAATAATTTATTTATTTTTAAAATAAATAAATTGGATTTGAAATGGTTTTGAAAATAACCAGAATTTCCAATATTTGAATTGGAATGGATTTGAATCGAAATTGTCTTCGGAATATTTCGATGTTGGATTTCGTGATTATACAGATATTGTTATGGAAATTTGAAAGATATATTTATATCGTTATTTCCAATACGATATTTGTTGGTCGTAGAATTTGATATTGAATATAAGACGATATATTTTCTATTCAGAGCCTTGTATTTAATATTAAATGTGATTTGCGTTTGTCGTGAATGGTGTCTTCATTAACACTGTTCTTGAACCTAGTAGAGAAAAGATTAAATCTTTTTATTTAGATTTAATGAAGTGTACCAATTAAATAATATTTAATTGGAAATTGAATTGATATTGATTTTTGGGTTTATCGTGAACAGTGTTTTAAATAACACTTGTTCTTTAACCCGATAATGAATGAAATGTGATTTTGGGTTTATCGTGAACCGTGTTTTAAATGACATTGATTCTTTAACCCAGTCACAGATTAAAACTAAGTGGAGTTTTAATGAATCTTTAATTAGATTGAAATAATCGAGAATGGAGTATCACCAGTTTTCTCCAGGCGTTAGTTAAATCTCTAATTAGATTTGAATGTGAAATGGTAATTGAATTTACCGATAACACCGTGGTGTTAGATATGAAGTATAACCAGTTTTACTTCATGGGATGAATAGGTTAGGATTGGGAAATTAAAACAAATGATTACTTCAGTAAGGTTCGTTAATCCCGGCTAGTTAAATCGAAATTTAAAAGAAGATTAAAGAATAAATTCAGGGAATTTATCTTTGATAAAATTAATGGGAACCTTTCCCTATGAATGTGAAATTTAGAAACTAACTGTCGGTTAGCTAAGCAGAATGGTTTTCTGGATATTGATCTGATGTTGGTTTCGGCCTTCGGGGTTAATATTTGGGAAATTATTCTCTTGATTAATTTACGGTTAGTGACTGATGAATTGGAATGAGGCGTATGTTGTGTTTGTGTAACACTTATTTAAAATATACACGAGTTATTCAGAAAGACCGGGTTTATCCCATTCTGAATAACTGATACAACGATAAGTCGAAGATGAAGATGGTGGTCGAAGACCGGAGGTCTTCACGTCGTTTGGGTAATTACTGATGATCTTGATTGGGCTGTACACCCAAGAAGATGGAAACATTTGGTGATCGTCCAGACGTACTTGGAGATCGATGGATATGCGGGGTACTAGGTGCCTCCGGTTTCGTTCAGACCCAGAACGAACTTGTAAATGGACTGTGTGTCTGACATTGGATTTTAGTCTGTGTGATTGATTTCTATTAAATATATATCTGTTTGGCGGCGGAGAATTTATTCTCTTGCTTAACGCCCTTCTCTGAGACGTACGAGCTCAGGGGTTATATACTGATGGATATCAAACGCATAGAGTGAATTGCCTGTGTGGCATGCCTAAGTGGAAAATGGTCAAGGCTTCTGTTGAAAAGCAAAGTCTTGTGGTGATGATCAAAGCACGCCCTTTGTGGCATAGCTTTGTGTAACGTTTACTTCGCGTGTTTCACACACGGTATGAACCAAAAACGGGAGACGGACCTCAGGGAGGGCCTGCGTTTCTTTCTAGTTAGAAGTGGCGTCAGTGGTTTTACACGCCCTGACGAGTTTGACTTATGTGGTTGTTGCTATTACGAGGCGCCTCGGTTTGATCGGACGATCCGGGTCCGATGGAGTCATTTATTGGCTCATTTACACCCCATAGGGTGGAGAAACGTATTGTTCAGGCATTATAATCCACATCGGGGGACCGGCCCTGACGATCCAAGGGCCAGTTGCGGCTGTTCCTGAGGGGCGGACTAGAGCGTCTCGAATCGGTTGAGGACTTTCTTTTGCCTCGGTTCATAGATGGAAATCCAACTTCCAAATACGTGACATTTGCGGTTTTAATTGTAGAACTAGTATGGCGACATGATATATGGTACCCATGCCGCCTATGATTGATACTTATGATTTGAAGTTGTTTCATACACTATGCACTTATAATAGTATCAAATGATTTGTTTTAAAACGTATCAAGCATTCTTTGGTTGTTATAAGGAAAAACCCTATCCCCCGGCTTGCGTTGCATTGTGTGATAGGACCTGGGTCTTATAACAGCTTCATTTTTCTTTATTTAGCATTTCGTTGTTTGTTTTATTCACTGGTATTCTTGGGAGGAAACCCGTTCCGTGTTATACGGCATGGTCCCTTGATTTACCTAACTTTAAAAATAAAGATTAATAACTTTTTTAGTTCTCACACCAGTCTCATGACTGACCTGGAGTTTATTGTTTTAACCTAAACTCTGGGTGCCATTATTTTGACACGGGCAGCTAGTAGTTTTGGTTTTGCAGATTTATATTCACAGGATCCTGGTTTACAGCTGGAATGATATCCGGAAAGCTTTGTATCCGTATATCTCTTCTAGTTGTGTATTGTATTATTTTCCGCTGCGATGTATTTAAATGTAATTTAAATCTCTGATATTTCTGTGTAATATTCATTTATTCTCTGTATATTCTTGTATTCTGATGGAATTGTTGTAATATACAATGAAATGTTCTTCCGTCTGCGTTCTACTTTATGGCTTGTTCTCGAACAATCCGCGTTTTCCTTAACGGGGAAGTCACGGGTGTTCACACTTTGACACCAAAATGAAACGACCCGAAATTCCCCGTAAAGGAAAGAATGAATTGCTTTGAGAACATGATGAATTAGAACACAAACAGAAGAACATTTCATTGTTTATTACAACAATTTCATCAGAATACTAGAATATGCAGAGTTAGAATAAATATTATACATCAGAAAATATCTGAGATTTAAATACGTTACTGCAGTAGAAAAATAATAAAAAAACACAACTAAAGGAGATATACGAATACAGAGCTTTCCGAATATCATTCCAGCTGTAACCAGGATCCTGTGAATATAAATCTGCAAAACCAAAACTACTAGCTGCCCGTGTGGAAAATAGAGACACCCAGAGTTTAGGTTAAAGCAATAAACTATAGGTCAGTCATGTGACTGGTGTGAGAACTAAAACAGTTATAAATCTAATTTTTTAAAGTTAGGTAAATCAAGGGACCACGCCGTATAACACGGAACGGGTTTCCTCCCAAGAATATCAGTGCATAAAAACAACAGCGCAATGCTAAATAAAGAACAATGAATCTATTATAAGACCCAGGTCCCATCACACAATGCAACGCAAACCGGAGGACAGGGTTTTACCTTATAATAGCCAAAGAATGCTTTATATGTTGAAACAAATCATTTGATACAATTATAAGTGCATAGTGTATAAAACAACTTTAAATATAAATGTATCAATCCTAGACGGCATGGGTACCATATATCATGTCTCCAATATTAGGCTCTACAATCAAAACCGCAATTGTCACGTATTGGAAATTGGATTTCCATCTGTGAACCAAGGCAAGAGATCGTCCTTACCGCTTCGAGACGCTCTAGCCCGCCCCTCAGGACACAGACTCAGGTGGGCCCGTGGATCGTCAGGGTCAGTCCACCCGATGTGAATTAAAATGCCTGAACACTGCATTTCCCCGCCCTATGGGGCGTCAATGAGCCAAATGACTCCATCGGTCCCGGATCGACCAATATAACCAGGCCCCTCGCTATCCATCATCCATATAAGTAAAATGCCAGGGCGTGTAAAACGCTGACACTACTCCTAGCTAGAAGGAAACACATGCCCTCCCTGAGGTCCTCTCCCATTTCTGGTTCACACCTGGGTGTGAGGCTTGCAAATTAACGCTACACAAAGCTATGCTATATTAAAGCTGTGCTTTGATCATCAACCACAAGAATTTTCTTTTCAACTGAAGTCTTGATCATTTGCATCTCAGCATGCCACACAGGCAATTCATGCTATGCAACCGATGTATATCAATCACAATGTGTGTAATCCAATGTCAGACACACATCCAATTACAAGTCCGTTCTAGGTCTTAACGAAACCGGAGGAACCATATTCCTCGCATATCCATCAATCTCCAAGTACGTATGGACGATCACCAACTGATTCCCTCCTCTTGGGTGTACAGCCCAATCATGATCATCGGTAATTATCCAAATGATGTGAAGACCTCCGGTCTTCAACCACTGTCTTCATCGTCGACTTATCGTCGATTCAGTTATTTAGAATGGGTACAAACCCGGCCTTTCCGAATAACTCGCGTATAGAATAAACAAGTGTTATAAAACACAACATACGCCTCATTCCAATCCAGAATATTACTTTATTCAAATATTCTTATATTTTGGGAAAGTTTCCCATTAATTTTATCAAAGATAAATTCTTTAAATTTATTCTTTAATCTTCTTGTGAATATCAGTTCAAACCAAATTATGGTTTATCCGAACTAGTCGGGATTAGCGATCCTTACCGAAGTAATCATTTGTTAAATCTCCCAACCCCAACCTATTCATCCCATGAAGTAAAACTGGTAATACTTCATATCTAACACCATGGTGTTATTGGCAAATTCAATTACCATTTTACGTTCAAATCTAATTAAAGATTTAAATATTGCTTGGAGAAAAACTGCTGATACTCCGTTCTCGATCATTTCTTGAATTTGATAATTTTAGTTATCAAATTCACCTTTCAATCTATTTAAAGATTCATTAAAACTCTAATTCAGTTTTAATTTCCAAAAATCATTAATGATTATTCAAAGTTAAGAAATAAATCTTATCTTTAACTGGGTTTAAGAACTAATGTCATTTAAAACACAACTCACGATAAACCCAAAATCTCATTCCATTCCATCAGCCTTTAACCGTAAATTAGCAAGTGAACCATTCCCTAAGTGTTAACCCTGAAGGCCGAAACCAACATCAAATCAATACCCAAGAAACTATTTCACTTAACTAATCTCCAGTTAGTTTCTGATTTTCTTAACTCCGTTGCGTCTAAGAACAGTATTATTAAAGATACCATTCACAACAACCCAAAATCACATTCCATTAATGATGGAATCTGCATGGAAAACAAATTGATATATATAATCGATATAAACTTCCATATCCGACTAATAATATAAATGGAATAATGACAAAGCCTTTTAAATTCCATATATAATAGCAGTCCTCATCCACGGAAATTCAGTTCGATTATTACCAAATCGAATTCCATTCCATTCCAATTTATTTTATTAAATTGGAAAACCTTACTTTGGAAAAATCCTTTAAATCCTAACAAAAGATTTATAAATTCCAAATCACATTTCACTGTAAATTGGGTTATAGAACGAATTTCGTTAAAAACACAGTTCACGATAAACGCAATTCACATTCCATTAATTATCGGGTTAAAGAACAAATGTTATTTAAAACACTGTTCACAACAAAACCCAAAAATCAATTCCAATTCAATTCCAATTAAATATTAATTAATTGGTATACCTCATTAAATCTAAATAAAAAGATTTAATCTTTTTCTCAACTGGGTTTAAGAACAGTGTTAATGAAGACACCATTCACGACAAACCCAAATCCCATTTGATATTAAATACAAGGCTCTGAAAAGAAAATATATCGGCTTATATTCAATATTAAATTCTACGACCAACAAATATCATATTGGAAATAACAATATAAATATATCTTTCAAATTTCCATAACAATATCTGTATAATCACGAAATCCAACATCGAAATATTCCAAAGACAATTTCGATTCATATCCATTTCCAATTTATATATTGGAAATTGTGGTTATTTTTAAAACCATTTCAAATCCACTTTATTTATTTTAAAAATAATTGGATTATAATTCTAGTTCAAAACTAGTTCATTTCGATAAAAATCTATTTTTATCTTTACAAATATGGAATTTTTCATCCCAATTCTTTTCAAATCATTTCTTATGTTTTTACACCAATTATTGATATTTTTAATAATTTTATCAAGGCCTGTATAGTCGATTTCCATAAACGGCGATCGAACTGCACTTACAACGACCTTTTCCAAATTGGATTTGGACATATTTCCAAATCCAACCGTTAGATTTCAAATCTCCAATATTCGTTAGAAAGCTCTTTTCGATACGAACCCAACAGTTCCGGTTTCATGAGAATCCGACGATCGGATCTCCCGTAATGTCCGTTCGAAATCAATGGTCGAAATTCGCGAACTACCGCGGCGTGGCGCGTTCTATTCGAGCCATTATATATATAATATATATTATATATATATATTGTCGATTTCCTTTCAAAACGTATTTTATAAATCGTTTTAAATTCATTTTCAAAATTATTTCAACTTCATATTCAATTTCTAATCAAAATTGAATATTCCATATCACCGATATATAAATGATAATATTTTCAAAACATTAGATTTTGAAATCAGTTTCTTTTCGATATTCATTATAAAAATGAATAAAATTGATATAAATATCGTTCACGTCAAAATGGCGTCAATCTAATCGACATGGCTTTATATATTTAAATATATTCGTGTCCATCCCAAATCGGACATCAAAATCATATTTTGATTCTTTTCTGAATATTATTTGGAAATATTCGTTATTTTAAAATAATCGTTATTTTAAAATATTCAATCTTCTGAACTGGAATCAGACACAGTCAATTACCATATAGTATGATTATATGGATTTGGTACAATACATGTATACAACAACTGTGATAAATAATCATCCATCATCCAGAGTGCATTCTACATTGTATAAGAATCAAATATAAATATTTAATGCTTATAACAGTCTGTCAACCAATCGATCGACATACAACTAACTATTGAGATTAGTGTATGTTCGATATCATCCCAATACCCATGTGGGGTTTCAATCAACAAATAATGAATTTTATTTGTGCAGTTGGGCGATGTGTAAAATTTATCATCCCAATCAATATCAGTCAAAAGTGTGTACATAAACAAATCGTCCGATTTGTTTATAAATATTTATTTTATATACACGTTAAAAATTATATTTTTAACTATAAATTATTTATTCATTCCACATCACACAATCAATTTTCACAACACATCAATCAAACAAACAAGTCATCCATGGTATGTGGACGACGGGTGTCGGGTGCTGCTAAGCACCGTCTGCATCCTAGTATATATTTCAACTAGAAAATAAATTAAAAGTGAGAAGTTATCACTGAGGGTTTCACTCCTCCATTCCTTATTTCTGAACGGTTCGGATATGCCCAAAATTCCAATGTGACCTTTTCCCGCTGTTCATATATAAAAATCACATTTTTATTGCTTCATTCCAATAAATAAAAATCACATTTTTATTTCCATTTCATATATTTTTACGACGCTTCTTTCTATATAAAAATTATATTTCTATATTCCTAATTCTTATATAAAGATCGAATTTTTATTTTGATGCTATAAAAATCATATTTTTATTTCAACATATATATAACAAAAATCAAATTTTTATTTCGCTACATATATAAAAATTATATTTTTATTATCTCTATAATATAAAAATTATATTTTTATCATCTATATGATATAAAAATCATATTTTTACATCGCTACTTCGTTATAAAAATTATATTTTTATATCGCTCTTCTTCTAATAAAGATTATATTTTTATAACTCTACTTAAATAAAAATCATATTTTTATTACGTATAAAAATCGTATCTTTATTATGCTATCATATAAATAAAAATTCAATCCTTATTCGCTATTTAGATTTTAAAAATCATGTCTTTTATATTTTAAAAATTCACTTCTTTTTCTTTTTTTAAAAATCTAATCCTTTTCCTTCTAAAAATCTAGTCTTTTCTTAAATAAAGATCAAATCTTTCTTGATTAAAAATCTACTCTTTCTCTAACCAAAAATTATATTTTTATATAACTAAAAATTATATTTTCCTTCATCAAAATCATACCTTTTTTCTATTTCATTATATAAAAATCAAATCCTTTCTATAATGTTACATATATAAAAATAAGATTTTTAAACTAAAATAAAACAAATAAATAAAAACTCACCTCTCACTTTAAAAATCAAAGTCAGTCGCTGGGGGGAAGGGGCATCCTCGTCGAAAAAAGGGGGTGTACGGTGGGCCATGCCGGCGATGGGCGACGGCGGGTGGTGGGTCCGGTTGCACGACGGTCTTCAGGAGGTTGAAGGCGTTAGGGTTTTGGGGCTACGGTTGTTCGAGTGGAGAGAGGCGATGGGAGAAGGGTCAAGCGCCGGGGTGGTGTCTCGCCGGAGGTGGGCGCCTTTTGGTGGCTGGGCGGCGGACGGAATCGAGGGGAGGGAGGCTCCTTCGAACGTGTTCTTCCCTTTTTTTTATTTAAATCGATTACTGAATTGAACGATGACGGGGGCTGAGAGGTTAAAAGGGTTGACCTAATTATTTTAATATATAATTTATTACCAAAAAATAACTTTTAAATTCGAACTCCAAATCGAACTCACCGATTGTCGCCCCTAGCTAATTACCTCCATTCCGAACACAATGTGATATGTTTCATAAGCCAATTCGACCGTTACGATCAGTTTTTGCTAAATTTCATATATAAATTAATATAATAGTCAAACTTGATTTTAACGTACATTTTAATTTACCGGGGTCACATACTGACTTCAAAAATTTCAAAAAAATTATTTCCAGCTTGTATTGACGATATAGTCCTAACAAAACTGATTTCGTCAAATTCCGAGACCATTTGAAAAATGGTCATTTTCTGGTCGGTCGAAATTGACTGAAACTATCAAAACACGTTTTCCTCTGCCACGCTCTCACATTGATCCCAAAAATTAAGAATTTTGGAATCCAGCAACAATTTGACATCCCGGATCCAACAAAAGTGGTTTCGTCGAAAACGGAGGTCGTTTGCAAAATTTCCATTTTTAAGAGCCAGAATTGCATAGCGACTATTCTGAATTTTCAATTAGGCATAACTTTTTATTCCCGCTATGAAATTTCAATTTTTCGGATTCGTTGGAAATATATTCTCATATATATTCTAATATTTTTTGTTTCGCTAAAATCCGGTTTATTTTGAATCCTGTACATTCATTTGAAATTTGAAATCGAATTTTCAAACTACCGCGCCATTTTCAATTCCTTTTATAATTAAAAATAAATAATTATATTCTAAGGACGATTCAAATAAATATATACATTCTAATTCTATTCAAAATAAATTTCTCGTCGTTATTATTTAAAATAATTCATTTTAAATATTCAAAATTCATTATAATTGCCAAAATAAAATTTTTAAATTGGCTCGGATTTTCCGAGTTGTTACATATACACCAGACAACGGCACCATATTCCCCTCAATCAAATGGGATAGCAGAACGTAAAAACTGTACACTAAAAGAAATGATGAATGCTCTACTCATTAGCTCTAGTTTACCAGTGGGGAGAAGCCATACTTTCTGCTAATCGCATTCTTAATAAAGTGCCTCGAAAGAAGACTTCTAAATCACCGCATGAATTGTGGAAAGGCAGACAACCATCCTACAAATACTTGAGAGTGTGGGGGTGTCTTGCCAAAGTAGAAATACCGAAACCAAAGAAGGTCAAAATTGGACCAAAGAATATAGATTTCATATTTATAGGAAATGCTCATAGTAGTGCTGCATATTGGTTTTTGGTATACAAATCTGAAATCGATGACATACATGAAAACACTGTTATTGAATCTCGAAATGCTAGATTCTTTGAACATATTTATCCTCTAAAAACCTCTATTGAAACTATTGTTCAAGAAAGATCAAGAGATACTCACGAGGATAATGCTGATCAAAGAACACATAAAAGAAATGTTGAAACAGAGGTAGAGGAACCTAGAAGGAGCAAATGACAACGGGTCTCTAAAAACTTTAGACCCGATTTCTATGCATATATGATCGAAAATGAACCTCTAACCTATCAACAAGCAATGTCATCTCCAGATGCTCCTTACTGGAAGGAAGCTATCAATAATGAGATAGAATCCATTTTGCAAAACCATACATGGGAACTAGTGGATCTACCTAAAGGATCAAAACCGCTAGGGTATAAATGGATATTTAAGAAAAAACTCAAGGCTGACGGCTCAATAGGTAAGTATAAAGCTCGTATAGTAGTCAAAGGATTCAGACAGGAAGAAGATCTGGATTATTTTGACACTTACTCACCAGTAACTAGAATAACATCCATTAGGATGCTTATTGCAATCGCGTCTATACAAAATTTGGAAATACATCAAATGGATGTAAAGACGGCATTTTTGAATGGTGAGTTATAGGAAGAAATATACATGCTGCAACCTGAAGGGTTTGTAAGCCCAGGAAATGAAAACAAAGTGTGTAAGTTGGTGAAATCACTTTATGGTCTTAAACAAGCACCAAAACAATGGCATGAGAAATTTGATGAAACTATGTTATCAAATGGATTCAATATAAATGAATCAGATAAATGTAACACCCCACATCCATTAATGTCACTCGCAAAGGGAATGCATTAACTTCCATGGAGCATTTTAAGTGAATATAGAACAGAAAATCACAACAAGACAGATATAAAGCAGTACTTGAAAATTTAAAACTTTATTTATTGCAGCAGAAAGTAAATATGTTTGGTTACATCATCAAAACCATAAACCAAAGTCAACTACATCATATCCATCTTGATAAAACAAAGTACATAAACTGAAAGACATAATCCCCAACATCAAAATAGCCATAAATAAAGGAGAAGCTGAACTTTACTTCAGCTATCCAAGCAATCTTTTAAAAGCAGTCCAAAATCAAGCTCCACTGGTGCTAGTTCCAACCTGAGCACCTGGGGGGGGGGGGGGGGGGGGGAAGGGAGAAAAGAGGAGGAAACAAAGGGGATCATACATAAAGTCTGGCGAGTGCGATAACTTTAACAATATAATTAACAAAGTAACTAGGCTAAGGCATAAGTTGGAAAATAAGGAAATGATCATGAACCATTGAGTATGGCAGAGTAAACAAGTAAACAAGATGAACAACGATATCGTTTAAGCGCACCTAAGCCACTATAGGAGGATTACTAAACTACACCAACATTATAGGATAATTGCTATACTACATCACCACTAGTATACTGCATCACCACTAGTCACCCTAAGGTTGATCCCGTCTACAAAACTTAATAATGATATTGGTAGTTTCGTGCACCCCTAGTTGCCTTCATAGGTGTCGTCTGCCCCTATCTCCACTAGGTGTACCCACTACTCCCAAGCGATCGGCTCCCTAACTCGTAGATGCCTGTGCTGGCCCCACAGTGGGGTGTATCACTCCCCAAAGTGGCAACCCGATACCACCAAGAATGCACGGCTTATACCTACACGATGCAACAACGTCTTACCTACCAGCCCGGGTCCACACATGCATATGAACCCGTTGGATTTGTGTTGCCACCGCTAACCCGGTTTGGCCTCTTACAGTAAAGCCTAGTATGTGTGTCCCGTCCTCGACTTGGGTCGAGCCCACAAAGATACGTATGGGTTACTGGTTGAAATGGGCCCCCATTACTTGACAAAAGCTATCCACCTAAGCCTGGACCCCTCTAGTACATCCCATTTAACCTACTTCTTATTCATGTTCACTTACATGTTTCAATTTTAGTTATGTGTTTCTAATCGTATTTCCAAATGCCACCCAAGGCACCCACTAGATTCCACATGCCACCCAAGGCACCCACTTAACCCCCTCATGTCCCACTACATGCTTATCTGGTTAAGTGTTTCTTAATTCATTAAGACCGTAACCTCATAAAGACCTCTCACATTAGATTGACATTTGTGGCAGCTGGATTTGCCGGGCGGGTCCGGGCAGTCTTACACCACAAACGAGTCTAACCTCGTGTCTTTACAACTGTTACGTATTTAATTTGTGCCTAAGACCTCTCACATTAGACTGGCATTTGTGGCAGCTGGATTTGCCGGGCTGGTCCGTGCAGTCTTACACCACAAAAGAGCCTAACCTCGTGTCTTAGACGATTAATTACTCCTAATTAATCATTCCCTACTTTGAATTACTTTCCCTATTCAAATTATCAATCAATTCCAAATTTAACGATGTCCATAATTGACCCAATTATGTTCATCCATTTATGGTATGTAAAACCATACCAATTTTTACCACAATTATATTTTATGCCTTTTAAAGCTTTTAAGCCAATTAATATTATCTCCTTTTACCCCACGTTGTACGTTTGTTCGTTTAACTAAAATATATGTTAGACTCGAATAGTCTAACTCATGGAATAAAGAGAAAACATCACAATATACACATAATTAAAACATAGATCTAACATAGGGGTGAACTTGCATATGTGAATGATGTTCTACATCTAAGACTTTCATAGGCCAAAGTTACAACTTGCATAAACAACATATGTCATGGATCCAAATCTAAAGATGTGAATTTGATGAGATAATGGCCACAAACTTGCATAAACAACATATGTCATGGATCCAAATCTAAAGGTGTGAACTTGATGAGATAATGGCCACAAACATGCATAAACAACATGATTCATATCCAACTCATAAACTCACATATGTGATTTATACATCGCAACAATGGTGCAAACTAGTATCTAACATGTAAAGTATCATGTAGAATTTAGCATATAACTCACACATGTCATAGCCTAACTTTCAATTAAATTTTCACATAAACTATGTGTCATAGCCATGTAAGGTCACCTATAATTCTACCCAACTTGTATATGATTCATGTTTGAATCAAAATCTAAACTTGCCTACATATGATTTATCATATGAATCAACATAACCAAACTAGCATATGAAACATGATGATTTGATTGTATATAAAATTACAACATGGATGATAGCAACATAACTTTACATCATAAATGATAGCATCACAACATAACGTCATAGAGATTTCAATCACAATCCTATAACATAATTACAACATGCAATCAATACTTCACATCACATCCATACAATCTGCATTATAACTTAATCCAATTAAATTACTAATTATTTTGTTAAAATTATCGAACTCACAACTCAAAAGCAGTCTGAGTTCTGAATTCTGATTTCTGGAGTTGAATTAGCTCTCCTTTGAAGAAGATTCGCTGTTAGGGTTGAGTAGTACCGATTTGATTTGTTGTTCTTCCTCTTTAATTTGGTGGCGGCTGCTCTAGGGTTCAAGACAATAGCATGACGGCCATAGTTTCAGTTTTAATTATGATTTAGGGTTTGGGTCTATGGGTCTTTTTATAGAGTTTTGAATTAATTTAAGCCATCGGATGATCTTAGGGTTAATCAAAACCATTCAGTCATGATAGGGTGACACCTCAGCCCTAATGACTCAGCAAGGAGTCAGAAAGGACTCAGCAACATGGGTCAGTCTGAACCAGAAAGTTGTGCAGGCTTGCTGCCACGGCCTGGGCGCACTTGGCAGGTGCGCCAGTGCAAATTTGTACTGGCGCATTTCCCAAGTGCGCCAGTACAATCCTTTTTTTTTCCATCACACTTAGTTCGTCCATAATTCCTTCATCCGGTACCCGTTTCCCGCAAACTCGAAATCTATTTCAACCAGAATTCCGAGACGAACACAATGGCGCAACCCCATTCCCTTAATTTTCACGTCTGAGATTAATTATTCTTTATTTTAGTTAATTTGATTATTCAAAAATCCGGGGTGTTACAATAAATGTGTTTATATAAAATACACACATATTGGATATGTCATTATATGTCTCTATGTTGATGACTCATTAATCCTAGGCAATAATAAGTCCATAATAAGATCAACAAAAGATATGTTATCCTCTAGATTTGATATGAAAGACCTAGGACTGGCTGATGTAATATTGGGTGTCAAAATTGTAAGAACACCACAGGGATATGTATTATCCCAATCACATTACATAGCCAAGATACTTGAAAAATTCAAGCAATACAATATAACTATTGCAAAATCGCCATTAGATATGAAACAAAATTGGGTTAAGAACACTGGTGACTGTATATATCAGCTTGAATATTCTCGCATATTAGGAAGTATCATGTATGTAATGAATTGCACAAGACCAAATATCGCATATGCTGTAAGTAAGCTTAGTAGATTTACCAGCAATCCTGGTAAACATCATTTGAAAGCGATAATAAGAGTTCTTGGATATCTAAAATATACACAGAACTTTGGTTTGCATTATACAAATTATCCTTCAGTAGTGGAAGGTTACAGCGACGCAAATTGGATAACTGGCTCAAATGACACAAAATCCACAAGTGGATATGTGTTTACATTAGGAAATGGAGCAATCTCATGGAAATCATCCAAACAAACTTGCATAGCAAGGTCGACAATGGAATCGGAGTTCATTGCTCTAGATAAATCCGTAGAAGAAGTAGACTGGCTTAGGAGTTTTCTGAAAGATATTCCAAATCGGGAAAAACCTATACATCCAATATGTATACATTGTGATAGTCAATCCGCTATAAGAAGGGCAAATGGTACATTGTATAATGGTAAGTCTCGACATATTCGTCGTAGACATAAAACCATAAGACAACTTCTCTCTAATGGAGTTATCACTATAGACTATGTACGATCAAAGGATAACATAGCAGATCCACTAACAAAAGGCTTGCCAAGAGAGAAAGTTCAAATCTTATCGATGGGAATGGGCTTAAGACCTATAAACTAAAAGTTTTCTAAAACGCAAACCCCACCTAGTTGACTAGAGATCCCAAGATCTAGGTTCAAAGGGACAACTAAGTTTATAGATAAACTTAATGGAACTGTTAAAATACAAACCATTCCTATGATAAGTCAGTGCATAACCCGTCGGAGAATAGGATAAGCTTAGCTTTTAATGATGTATATACTGTGGTGTTATAAAAGACCCAAGTGGAGTATTACGGGATAATCTTTATAGAATCACCTACGTGAGTGTAAAGGCGCCGCTTCAAAAAGAATTGTAAGGTCGAATTCTTTAAACACTCATGAGACCAAGCAGGTGTTCATGGCAAAAACGAACACAAACAGAGAACCAAGGAAGTTTAGAAATCATGTTGTGTGTTATCTACTATCTTGACCTATACAAAAGGCTTACAGTTCAAGGACATTCACAAGTCTACTGATTCGCTAGTAGGTCAAATAGATAAACACTAGGAAAGTTCAAGGCCGTTGTGCTACTTTAATCGATACAACATAATTTCACTAAGTTAAGAACAAATTAAAGAATTATTCATTCATGTGGGGGATTGTTGGAATAAATGAATAATGAAGGTGTAGGGTAGAGTATCCCACAATGTAGGAATAGTCCCACATTGTAGGGAATAAGTAATTATAATGGTTTATATACATAAGTGTAGTAATTATTATAAATTCCTTAGAGAGGGTGCTATGGATTAACAATGGGGACCATAAGGGGTGGTGCACCGCACCACAACAATAAGGACCATAAGGAGTGGTGCACCGCACCATCCCGCACCTGTACTCGAACCCGAGCCCGTGCCAGTGCTCGTGCTCGCTCCCGTACGCGTGTGCGCATGGGCATTTGAGGCGTCTTGTAGGCAATTAGCACTTTGCAATGTGCATTGTGATTAACGGGCCGAAATTATATTTTTGCTGGGCTTAACGGTCATCTTTTGCGCGGTTTTTTCTTTGATACGAGCGGATACAAACTCAAAAGGGTTGCAACATTTAGAAACGGGTCGCTACTTTTCCAAACGAAACGCATGTTTAAACTAAATCGTCACCTGCAAAAGATATAAATAGACGGAGGCAGAATCGTTTTATTTTACTGAAAAAATTCAAATCTCTGACCATCTTCTTCCTCCCATATACTTGTTCTTAAAAACACTTCTCTTGAGTTCGTCGCCGTTCGCATCGCCAGCGCAGCCTTGCGAACTTGATTCTGTTTCACCTTGGGAAACAGTTGCTCGTCTTAACCCAACGTGTCGTAGGGAGAGCAAATCTTTTTTAAGGGAACAACACAGTGCTGGACTCGGATTTGAAGATCATACTTGCAATCGGAATACTAAACGGTACAGTTTACTGTTAACCCAATTTTGAATTTGGGTTTCTGTGAGATAACAATGGCACCCATGATGCATTATGTTTATCCTGCATTTTTAAGGCAACGAAACCAATTGAATCAATTGTTTGTGAAAGTAACTTTACCCAGCGTAAATGTAGATTCCTTGCATCATTTGTAGGATAATAACTGGCTTATAATGAAAATAATCTTTACTGCTAGATTGCCCATGATTTCCATCTTGCACATAAAGGAAAAAAGATCCAATATTAAAGATTCTGTATCTCCTAATTTATATCTAATTTTAAGTTCACATATTTGACCCCATATACGTATATGAGCGTTATAGCGTACGCTTTGCGTATGATCATTTCTTACGTTTTATGCTTGAATTGATTTTTAAAAATTGTGCATGTTTAGCCATACTTTTATTTTTACATTGAAATAGGTTGAAATGTATAATTATTTTGATTTGTTTTTTGTTTCTATGTTACAATATCTAATGTTCGTTAAAATTTTGAATCGTAATATTATTTAAAAAAGAAACGAATTTACGAAAGATTTTTATTTGGTAGATCCTACTTATAATCGTTGTTAACTTTTGGTCATATTTATAGAGAAGCGATTTAAATGCGTAATGAAAGCCTATTTATAGATCATCTTTTTAAGCGATATTAGAAGGGTGATTTGAATTTATGAAACAAGTTTGTTAGATCTTATTTTAAGTGATATTAAATGACATTTTATCTCCTAATTTATTGGGGAGATTAGGTTATACAGAAATTTAGAATATTTAAAAACTCACATGCACTGGTATTTCTTAAGTTCATGGTCGAACCAAAAGATTGTGCATTTAGACCAACTATTAACATTGGTTTTTGTTGTAATTGTGAGTTGTACAATATTTTTCTTTTACCAATCTTCAAATGCGATGATCGAAGCACTATTTGCATTTTACTATGTAAAATATGGGATGACTACAATAAAAGAATCTTATGTGTAAAATGAATTTTTTCACACAAGCGTGGACACACAATATTTCAAATTTCAAACTCACATCTTTTAATAAATGTTATAAGCATATGTCCAATATTATATTTACACTGGTACAATTTAATGTATGGTTATTGTGAAACCATGAACTCGGTATTATATCATTCAACCAGACAAGAAAAATCAAAACTACAAAAATAAGCATAACACGCATCGAATAAAACATTGTACACAATGATCGAACATCTCTTATACAGTTAACAACACATTACAAATTTTGAGACCACCTTCCGCTGCATTTAATTGGTATGCCAAAAACACCCAAATATGATTCATCACTTCTATTTGCAAATTACAACCCACCAATACCCCGCGTGCGAAGCATGGGTTCCAACCTAGAATACAAGTATTTTGGAATAGAAATGTTTGAAGTGATTTCCAGAAATATTTTCAAAAAAATTAGTAAACTTTTGCATAATGTATATTTAATTAAAATTCGTGTATTTAAATTCTGCTCTAAAAATAGTATATAACTTTGTTATTTTGTATAAAATTATTCCGCTATGAGATTTTGAATGTTTTACAATGTAATAATTCTCTGTTGGTTCCATTTAAACCTATTAAGCAATAACAACCTGTCATTTTGAAGGTTTCAAGTTGGTTTAATTACCGACTTAAAACGGTCGAAAAGACGGGTCATTACAAAAATCTAATTAATTTACTCATTTATATTAAATAAATGTATAACAGAAACTTTTGCATATTACTTACTGATTTATTGCAATAATAACAAGTATATTGTTTACAATATGATAATTTCATAGGCTTTTGTTATCTACACTCCGTTTTTGGATAAGGGGCGGCTTCAAATTTATTTTTTGTTTTTTTGCTAAGGGGTGGATTGTTAAAAATTTTCACCCCTTAAAATTTAAACATAGAAAGACTAAAATACCCTATTATGTTTTACCATTAGTTAATTACTGCTCTAAACAACAATTAAAACCCTAATTGAAATCTATGGAGGAATCAAACCCTAATTCTCCAAAAAACGACAGAAAACATTTTGATTTGTACCCAAGAGTGTGAACGTGATGTTTCCTATGTTCAACTGATATAGGAATGGCAATGGGGCGGGTTGGAGCGGGTTTCTCATGCCCCAGACCCGACCCGGACTTTTTAAACCCCGCCCCAGACCCGCCCCGTAGACCCGGTGCGGGTCTGAAATTTCGCCCCGTACCCGAAACCCGTACGGGTCAGGGTAGACCCGACCCGCCCCGCGACCCGGTGATATTATGTTCTAGTGTACACAAATTTATATTTTTATATTTTTTTATCACTAAATGATAAATTATATGCATATTATAATGTGTTCACAATGACAAGAGAATATTATAAAATGAGTTGTAAGATAATAGTTCAAAATGTATGCATTTGTTATTGTATGATTATCATTGATGTAACTTAATACGATGAAAATTTTATAGTTTTCAATTAAAAGAATATAATATTCAAGTTATAACTATGTAAATCTAAGAAGATTAACAAGTAATAGTTATAGTTATAAAGAGTTTGAATGATGTTTCGATCATGCGGGTCGGGTTGGGGCGGGTTAGCCATGCCCCAGACCCGACCCTAGACCCGGACCTCCAAAAGCGGGTCGCGGGTCTACCCGCCCCGAAAACCCTATGGGGCGGGTCTAAATGGGTCAAAACAGGGGCGGGTCAAGCGGGTTTGGACCCTAGACCCACCCCATTGCCATCCCTAAACTGATATTTGCAGAGGTTTGTATTGAACAATTTTATTTATTTATTTTACAGATCTGATTCACGGTTAGAGGCAGCGACTTTTGGCCGTATGTCTTGTATCTTTTTTTTTTTTTTTTTTTTTTTTTGCAGAGGTTTGTCTTGTATCAATTAGAAACCACTACGTTTTGACCGTTATGTCTTATCATGCCCAAATTATGTTGAATATGGAACAAAAATATTACTGCCACTAAATGGTGGTTTCTGAAATTTCTAAAAACATTATGCAGTAGCCGTTTTTCTCATATCACCTAAATTTTGTTAAATGGGACAAAAATATTGTTGGGACTAAAGGGTGACTGCTCTAACAGGATGTGATTTAATGAAAACGGTTCATGGTTGTAGTTTTATGGATTATGTTATTAATTTTCATCACGTTTGGTTTTTTTTGTATTGTTGTTTTGAAGGTTTTTTTATTTGTATGTGTAGATTCTGGGGACTGGATCAGGAAAACAGACATTTAAAATGAGTATTACTTAGAGTTTGATGAAGGTGGTGACAGCGGTAATAAAAACAATGAAGGTGACGGCAATGAAGCTGAAAACATTGAACGTGATGATAATGAAGCTGAAAACGATGAAGGTGATTGCAATGATATGGAGAATGATGATGCCAACGACAGTCAAAATGAGAATGAGTACGTGCCATTCAGCGAATACCCCGATTTAACTTCTCAATTTACTACTGATGAGGTATGTTTTAAATTTTGATATAGTATGTATTATATAGTAAATGTTCTGAAATATCTTAATTGTTGCAGCAAAAAATTATTGTTGATGATGCAGTTGTTTGATTCAAAAGAAACCTTAAGAAATTGGTGCATGAGTCGTGGAATTAGTTCAAATTGTATTATTGTGATTAAAAGAACAAGAATGAGAAATATGCAAAGTAATGGGAAAGGATCGTGGATGGTGCTAGCATGTGAAAGAAGTGGAAAGTACATCGATCATAAGGCAAAGGAGCATGTTCCTAAAACGCAACAAAAAAGAGACGAACGGGGTAGTCAGAAGTGTGGATGTCCATTTGAGTTAAGCGCACATTGTGGTACTGATGGAAGATGGACGTTGAAAGTCAAGAATGGACGACACAATCACATGCTCCCTAATGTATTAACAGGGCATCCATATGTGGCGAGATTGAAAGACGTTGAAGTTAAGACCGTGGAAACAATGACAAATAGTGGTGTTAGGCCACGCAATATTCTAACAGCTATTAAAATAGACCATTCGGAGAACCAATCTACCACAAGGACAGTTTACAATGCGAAATCGAAGCTCAAAATCCAGAAAATGGAAGGTAGATCTGTTATGCAGCAGTTCATGAAAATGGCTACTAATCATCATTATTCAGTGTACCATAGAGTTGATGATACAACCTAATCACCCTAGATGCGTTGTTCTTGCACAATGTTTTCATCAAATATTGTTTTTGGACTGCACACTTTAGACTAATCGATATAAGTTGCCTTGCTTTCATAAGGTCTCTCAAACATCAACCAGGGCATCCTTTACAGCTGCTTTAGCTTCAATCAGTCGAGAGACAACAGAATCATATATCTGGGCACTCGAATGCATTAGAAAGTGTTATCGAGATAAAGAAATTCCAAGAGTAATCATCATGGATGTCGAAATTGCTCTTGCAAATGTAGTGTTTGTTGTCTTTCCATCGGCTCAACATATTTTTTGTGCATGACATATTTCAAAGAACGTTCAAGCAAATTGTAAACCCAATTTTATAAGAAAAAAACGAGTGATGATTGGAGATAAAGAGGTGTTACTAGAGGATGAGGAAGGAAAAAAGGAGTATGGACGTTTTTGGGATGGTTGGGTTGATGTAATAAATTCGTTGTCCGAAGAAGAATACCAAAGAAACTTGAACTCGTTTTGTGAGGCATGGGCTGAAAAACAAAAGTAATCATTCACGTATGTAACGAAAAATTGACTCAATAAATATAAGGAGATGTTTGTGTTGGCTTAGACAAATAAAATAAAACACTATGACAATGTGTCGACAAGCATAGTTGAAAATGCACATCATCGTTTGAAATTATATTTTGACTCCGCTGCAAGTAGTTTTGTACATTGTTGGACAAGTGCACATCTTTGCTGTGAGAATGAATTAGTAGCGATAGAACACGCGTTTGAATCGAGCGCATCACGGACAATGCATAGATTTCGAACGGAACCAATGTTCAAGGAACTTTTGGGATTCGTTTCTCATAAAGCATTAGACTTACTGCAAAATGAATTAAGCAGCGTTTCAAATGTCGGCTTAAGCATACAAAATTGTGGTTGTGTTTTATGGCAAGTTAAGTGACTTCCATGTGCGCATATGCTTGTAGATTTATGGCAAGCTAGAAAGAATGCATGACATCATATGATTCAAACCTGTTCATCATTGTTATAGGCATATCTTTGCTGTAGTATTATGCACTGATCTTGTATGTATATTAACATATGTACGCCTGATTTATTTAGCTATAATTCACATGTCCTGGATTATCAAATTTCACGACTAGTTAGCTGCATGTATCATATTATAAATCTATTTAGATTTAGAACTGGTAATACAAGAATTAGACAAAATATATATATTATACAAAATTTCGGGAAGCTAGCTTGCACCATGCTTGACAACGAGCACTGCACCGAACAAAAATATCAAATAACACAAGTTTTTGGTTTAATTTAAAAAAAAAGGCCAATCAAAGACTACAAAATTTAAAAAGAGTTGATCTGAACTAAAAGTTACATCAGTATTGATAAAGAAATACCCCATACATTAGGTGTCGAATCAACATGTAAATTCTAATAATAATAAAAAATGGTGTTCTGGAATGAAACTTGTATTTCAGACTATAGCATCACAAGATAATGACCAACGAAAGGAGAATATAAATATATAATCCCTGTTTGCCCTTTGTAAATTATGCTGAAACTTAATTATAGGTCCTTTTTTCCCTCCAAATGTTAAAGAAAACTTGAAATTATGAATGATGCGCATATACTGAGATGCCCTTTTTTCATATCATATTGTTTTCGATGCTTTATATATATATATATATATATATATATATATATATATATATATATATATATATATATATTCAATTTTTTTCCTGAGAGAATAACAATGATTAATTCATGGAATGTAAAAATTATTTTTCTTCTTATAAGAAATCATTAATACACTGCTTTTGTTAGAAATGTGTGAAAATTTTGGTTAAGTCAGTCTAACAGGTATCCAACTTGTTATGTAATGACGGTCGGAACAAAGCCCCCCTTCCTTGCATGCATATGAGCTGACACACAACTCCCATATAACAAAAGGAATCTCTGATGTTACGTGTCTACCAACTCATATTTGTACTCAACTCTTTCAATATATATATATATATATATATATATATATATATATATATATATATATATATATATATATATATATAAAGTCATTTTTTCCCTGAGAGAATAACAATGATTAATTCATGGAATGTAAAAATTATTTTTCTTCTTATAAGAAATCATTAATACACTGCTGTTATTAGAAATGTGTGAATTTTTTTGTTAAAATGTGTGAAAATTTTGGTTAAGTCGGTCTAACAGGTATCCAACTTGTTATGTAACGACGGTCGGAACAAAGCCCCCCTTCCTTGCACGCATATGAGTTGGCACACAACTCCCATATAACAAAAGGAATCCCTGATGTTACGTGTCTACCAACTCATATTTGTACTCAACTCCTTCAATTTATTCCATGATGTGAGACTATTAATTCCAATCCGTCATTTCTCCTTAACAACATGCGAGACAATCCTAACAGTCTCTCCCTTGACTCGCATCCTACGAGTGGAATCCCTGATGTTACGTGTCTACCAACTCATATTTGTACTCAACTCCTTCAATTTATTCCATGATGTGAGACTATTAATTCCAATCCGTCATTTCTCCTTAACAACATGCGAGACAATCCTAACAGTCTCTCCCTTGACTCGCATCCTACGAGTATCTTTTGAAAGCATTGTCTTGCCCGCATTGCCCAGTCCATAACCTTTGGCTCTGATACCACTGTTATGTAACGACGGTCGGAACAAAACCCCTACCTTGCACGCATATGAGCTGACATACAACTCTCATATAACAAAAGGAATCTCTGATGTTATGTGCCTACCAGCTCATATTTGTACTCAACTCCTTCAATTTATTCCATGATGTGGGACTATTAATTCCAATCCGTCATTTCTCTTTAACAACATGCGAGACAATCCTAACACAACTAAAATATACAAATTTAACCAACAAGATGAACCGGTCTGGTTGGTTACAAACCAAATATCATCTCCCCAGTATAAAGGTTATTATGAATGTAATGTATATTTGTTTAGAGGTGAACATATTTCAAAAGTTCTGGGAAGTTGAGTGTAGATTATTCTTTTTCCTTTTTATCCATTCATCTTTTTATTTTTACTTTTTATGTTTTAATGCTTGTTATTCCTTTGAAATCAACGCCCGGCGTATACTTTTCACAAGACAAATGATAAATAAATACAGCATTTATTCGGTGGCTTTGGAAAGCTGTTTAATATATACAACTGAGGCAATGCCAATACATCCCCAAGGGTAGTGGAATATTGAATGACAATCTGTGACGTCTTACGAGAAATGCCAATACATTCCTAAGGGTAGTAAAACCAAAAGATAATTCACCATCACATGACCAAAATTGTTCATCAAAATTGTTATACGCACAACATCATATGATTCAAAATTGTAATAAGCCAAACAATTATTAAAAAATCCTCTAACATTTTTTTTTTTTTCATTTCCAACCTTTCCTTGCCGACTCCAAAATTTCTATTCGACCACTGGCCTCCGTTTTACTCATCTTCTCCAGCATAAATGAACCATTCACCCATTACAAAACCTTTCCTAACCTTAAGTGAATCCTAACCCTAACTGAAGACGGAAGCTAACAAAACCTAGAACAGGTGTCGAATTAAACCACAACAGGAAATTCGAATCACTTCACTTCACGTACCTTTGCTCCTTGATTATGGATCCAACCATCTTCCGCTTCGTTTTCTTGTACCGAGCCATGGTACTGCTGCTTTCCACCTGCGTCCCTTCACTTAGAAGATAAGCTGATGTTAATTTTGGAATCCCTAATCGCGCGCAAGAATCATTTAAATTTTAACCGTGTTTTTTTATCTACCGTAAATAACAAGGGCAATTTTGGTACCATTATTTTATCTGCAGGAAGCCCCTTATAAATTGTATTTTGATATGGAGTCCCCTTAAAATTGGACACCCCTTATCCAAAGGTGGAGTGTCAATAACAATGCCCATTTCATATAGATTGTTATAAAATTGTATGGTGAACATAAACACCGATATTTGTATGATCTTCCATCCGTAGTCATACATTGTTTACAATTTTGATGTTTTGGAAGTCATGAAGACTTTATTGAATCTTGCGTTTATAACTATGAAATTCCAAAGTATATCTTCCAACGGACGCCTAATTATATTTTCATATATCGATATCTATTAACTTTTTATCTTGATGTTGGAGACTTGATCTAATTCTATTTTTAGTTTAATAATTAATACTTTGATCCAAATCTATACCATAATATATGACCAAATGGTATATATTAAATGCACATCTTATATAATACAATATATACATAATAAATATCAAAATGAATTCTTAATAAATGATTGCCATAAAAATAAATAAGCACATAAAAAGATATTAAACATAGTTAATTTGTAGTCATAAATTAAATAAGTAACTGATATTTTCAAAATCAAGAATGACAAGATTGCATTGTACATCCTTATAAATAGATCAATCATAACATTATTATATTCAAACCATTGAAACATTGTGGGGGTGTACCTTAACTAAGTATTAAAGTATGGGAAAGATCAACTATGTCTGTCTCATTTGTCTTATTCTCGCTTTCTTTATAGGTGAGTATTTAAGGTTGTCTCAATTGTTAAACACACACAGGCACATATATATATATATACACACACACACACACGACCTTCAATTATTAAATTATATTCACTTTTATGTGTTATTCTGTATTTTACAGTTGAAAAGACGTATGCAACGGTTACAGTAATAGACAGAGTTTATAGAGGTCCGAAAATGGAATGCAGTAAAATTGATGAAGGAAAATGTGATTCAACAAAGTGTGATAAAAAATGCACAGCAACTAAAAAGTTTGAATTTGGGCTTTGTGCTACCAACCGTGGAAAGGAAATATGCAAATGTTGTGTCAACAAATGATTGTTATTGATCTAACAAATAATGAATAAAATATTTTCTTTATCACATATCTCTCTATTTGAGAATATGTGTTCATTGGTATATGTTTGTTTGAATGCATGTTTTTCTTTTTACATACATATTCGTTTATGGGTGCATGATCTTCCTTAATCTAGTATTCAGATCGGTTCAGTAAATGTTAGTCATCATGTGTTGAACAAAAGGACAATGATTAGTAGGTGCCTTCCATTAATATTTTTAAAATCATGTATGATATAGCTAAAGTTCAATGTTTGAGGACATTCGAGAATATCTAGCCATTCAAAAGTATAATTTTAGCAAGGTAATTTTTATTTTAATACACGATTTTATTAAGTTAATTCACCATTTTTCTTTAATAAGTTAATCCACAACTATTTTGTAAGTTAATCCACGAGTGGATAAACTGAAAGATTTCACTACATGATTGTCTTCTACATGATCAGAATCATGCTATATTCTGCGATTTTTAGTTTTACATTTTCATTTATTTTACAGTCACGTAGGTATAAACTTGGATTACCGAATCATGCAAAAAATTACCTCTCTATCTTGCAGGAATTCTGATCACATGTGTAACAAAAACTACATAACTTTTCGATATGGTTTCAATATCCGTATGTTTGTAGTCTTAGACTTCTTTACTTTATACATACCGTTGGCCTGTGTAATTAATATTCCACCATCCCTCTTTACATCCAATAACAGATTATCGGTATAAAAAAAGAAAATAAATTGTTCACTTTCAGTTTTTTCAACTACTGTAATAGTAAACCAAATATGATTATAGAACACAATAACAAGAACGATTAGCAGACAGATTTAAAAGGGTTAATCAGTAAAACTCCTCCATAATTTGATGCACTATCGTTCTGATCAGCATCAAGGTCAAAGACAATCTTCATGCTAACTGCTATGGTAAAGCAATGATAAATTTTAGTTTTTTTTTCAAAAACGTTGAGAATCTTTCCTTTCTTTCTATACCGTTTTGAACTCTGGAACGCATGTGTTAACATATATTGCAAGGACTACGACCAACCATGATAAAAAAGACATAGAAACAATGCCTACTCATTCACTTTTCCATAGAATGTTGTATGCTTTTGGCTGATCAGAGTAATAGAGGTTGACTGACTTCATCATCAAATAACTTTAGTAGTCATTAAAATTATAACCAAGCCTAATTTGAAAGTAAAGCGCTTGAGTGAAGAGAGAAAATTTGAATAAAGAGCATGACTAAAAAATCAACGAATGTTGATTAGCTAACAAATTTTTAATTAAATATTAAATTCATATTAAACATATAAGTTGGGTGGATGAACAGAATAATGATGTGGATGTGAATAAAATTTACCTTTTAGCAACAGGGTGTTAACACGCTCTTGGAAGAAAGCTACTTCTACCAAACATGGAGAACCCATATGAACTTGGAATGACATTAAATTTGGAGTGGATAGTTAAAAGACATAGAAGAATGTTTGCAAGAAAAATGAGATCATTTAGCCTAACCAAGAAGAAGACGACGATCCTTAAGTTTTGAACCATCTTCGATGGGACCCATGACCATACATCCATACAGTAGATCCCAAATTCACTCTAAAGTGCCCCTAAAATATTTTGTATCAAAAGGATAAGTATTTAATAAGATATCGATGGGTCTTCTCATTTGAACTTGAATGGCCTAAAATTAGTTAAATAGATGAATATGCGTCTTAACATCCCCTGTGGATAGGTAATGATCCATAAACTTTGGGTGAGGTCCATAAAGATCATTCCATCATGACGTTCATCATCCCATTAGCATCACCTCCATTTTTGGTTGCAATCCGATGTCCTTAGCTAAAGTATTCAATAGACTATACCATTTAAGAACTGCTCAACATGGCTTGATCCCCAAGTATATATGAACAAAGTCTTATGAAACATGGCACAGAGCATCTCAAGAGCATTAGAAGACCAGGAAGGCAAAGGACAACCCAAAAGTTACTAATTCCGTGGATCAGTACCCATCCATAGTCTCTGGATTGGTACCGATCCATATGTACTGGTTTGATGGACATATATTTTGGATGAGACATTCTACTCTCTTGTAAGACCGATTGGTACAATATCTTGGCCTAACTCATCTCCAAACTCCTATAAATATCCTCACACTGCCTACATACATAGGATCCAATCTCACTCTGAAAAGATTCTACCATGATACTTCTCTAACTCTAATTCTTTTCCAAAACCAATAATAATCTTTCACAAACAGGGTTACTGTGATATACTCCAATAATTTTTGTACTTAGGATCAAATTTACTAGTCTTAGGAAATTTCTTCAAATATTTATAATTGTAATATTACAATAAGCAGTGGAGAATGAAACATAGACTTATAAAGTGGATGTAGACCTAATTAACAGGCGAACCATCATAAATCAAGCGCCTTTTTTTCTTTTTCTCTACCATCTATTTCATTTTTCGTTTAATTTGATTACCTATGTTGAATCCATGCAAGATGTATCTAATTGCTTGTAAAGGGATGGTGCATATAAATCCGATGTTAATGCCATTTTAGACATTAACATCGGGTTTCTTATTAATATTGAAAAGGAAATGTTCCCATTTCAAAACTAAATTGTTTAACTTTAAAATGATATGAAGAAAATTTGGAAAAATATTCACAAAGGTTTATGAATTTATAGTTTTATAGGTCTTCAAGTTTGTGAGACTTCATTGGTTATGGAAGTGTACATCTATTTAAGTTATAAAATACCATACTATAAACATACAACTATATTTAAAGTTAACTTTTGACTAAACTAGAATTTTCATAAGATATCTTTTTTGATAAAATTCTGAACTTCTTAAAATTTTAATGCATTTTTTACATATTTCCCTCTTGCTTCAATCTTTTTCAAATACCAATCAATAACATATATTTATTCATGTATGCATATATGTATGTAAATGTGCATGTATGTCTACGTGTCAATACAAAGAAAAATACATTTTTAATACAATTATTTTTTTGGTAAAGCCAACTGGTTTTTATGGTGATCGTAAACACTTTTTGTTATAACTAGTAATAAAATACAATATTGTACATGTGGTTGTTAGTTGACAATCAGGTAGTTTGTTTTGAAGTGGTCCGTCCAGTGAAACTAGACAAGATATGGTACTGTAGTCAAGCATGAGCTTTCAAACTGCAACAAAATAACTTTCCCACACAAGGAATAACATACGTATGCTAAAGCAATACCATCATAACATATTACATGATTAATACATTTTATATGACCTTGTGCCAAACTGCTTGCACATAGAACAAGTAATAACAGCTAACCACTATCAATTAGAGCATTCTTCATAGCTCTCTTCTTGCTTCGAGTTACCGGAGACATCCCAGTGATGCACGTAGACAATGAGGCTAAATTTTTAGGTACCACATTAGCAGCTACAAATGAAGGTTGAGCCTTATGTCCAGGTGGAGGGGGAATGTTTGCATATAGACTGCTAACAGTCGTTTTTGGAGTAGATTGCATACCTTTATCTAAGTTGTAATTTTTGATCATTATTTCCATCATTTGCTTCTTAATATCACAAATATAGCTGCTATGCTCACCACTCTCAATTTCCTCTCTCAGATTTTCAATTATGTCTAAGAAATTTTTATCATTTGCACCGTCATTGTTTTCACCTTATCAGGTGGTATCTTCCTTTTCACAATTTCAGGTCCTTTAGTAAGATTGAAATTGAGACTCAAAAACATACCTGGTTTTTCATATCAACTTGATGTGTGTTAGTAGAAAGTGACACAATGTAATGCAACACACTACTTTCTACCTGCACATGTCCATTCACCCACTACAAGAATTGAACATATTGCAACGGACACTTCCAACGGCCTCCAACGGCCGTTGACCAACGGCTTCCAACGAAAGCCAAAATACGTATGTTTCTTACGTATACAAAATATACACCGTTGGAAACCGTTTGCGGCCGTTGGTTTTTAATCCGTTGGAAGCCGTTGCCCCCCGTTACGCAGGATTCAGCACAAATCAGCCGAGAGCTGCTCCTTCTTCCTCATTCTCTCCAAACCCACGAATTTTCTCCCAAAACCCCCAATCTTTCCCTCCTTCAATTCTGAAATCACCAATCCCACGCCATCATCCATCTAGGAACTCTCCAAATCAATCAAGGCACTCTCTCATCCTCTTTAAACTCCGATTCTCTCCGATTTCAAGGTATGTGTTTGACCTAAATTTTGTTTAATACCCCGTTTAGTAATTTAAGCATAATTAGAGTATGTTTGTGTGTCTAATGTTGGTAATTAGTTGCTAATGTAGGGTTTAATTATTTAAGTTGTTAATTTAGGGTTTTGATTTATAAATTACTTAGTTGTTATGATTTAGAGTTTTAAATAGTTTAAGTAGTTGTTGTTAATGAGTTTGTATTTGTAGATTTACTTGATTATGTTGCTAATCTAGGGTTTAATTAGTTAAAGTTGAATATGTATATATGCATATATATAGTGTTATATGTATGTATGTATATAGTTGATAATCTATGTATTTGTTTGTTTGGTTGAGCCCCAATTCATTGAAAACAATATTTAATTTGTTGAAAACGTGTCGTGCAACTGGAAATATTTAAGTTTGCGTTTTTTGGGCTAAGGCCCATAATGACGCAAAAAGGCGCTAAGGCGCACAAAAGCGTACAAAAAACACTTCAATCATGAAAAAATACGTATTCATAATATGTTATATTCATAAAGCCTTAGAGAGTTTTTTTGGCCCCGTCTGATAAGTATTGTATATAACCGTGATATGATGTTCGTTTTATTAACGGAGCGGACATTTATATTCATTGTATACAATATTTATTGGATTTGTCCTTTGTATTGGACAAGTTACGAATACAATAACGAAATTAAATCTCGTAAAGTATTTCATTTTAAACGGTTCTCAAAATTTCAAAAGCACTTCCTTTATGTTCCTTGTGTACACGCAATTGTGTACTATTCAGGGAACTAAAGGGAAGTGCTGCCGAAATTTTGTTGAATCATTTAAATTGAAAAGATTTACGCGATTTAATTACATTATTGTATTTGTAATGGGAGGTAGGATAACCCACCAGTAAATGATCAATTAACATAACATGCATCAATCACTAAAATTGTTTTAACACATTGTTAATGCAAATTTTATCAACATAATTAATATGTAAAAGAAATGTTGTCATTAAAATACAATCTTACGTTTGAGCGATCGAACACAAAAAATTATGAATCTAATTTTATATAATTCTTTCTAATTTTATATGTACTTAGAAAAAATGGACGATTATTTTAATGATCGAAGCTGGATGTACAAATGAAGAGAAAATGATGGCACGATAAGCAAACAATTTATTAATGGCGTCAGCGTGTTTATTGATTTCGCTTTAAGTAACAATGGAAACGACGTCGAAATCCGTTGTCCATGTAGTAGATGCAAGTTATTGAAGCATTTGATACCGCAAATGGTCAGAGTTCATTTGCGTTAGTATGGTTTTGTGCCGAACTATTTAGTTTGGGATCGTCATGGAGAACCGTTAGCATCTACTTCTATACAAGTTGAGGAGGTAGCGAGTAATGAAATTGCCACGACGAATCTCGTAGAACAAATGGTTGAAGATGCTGCACGTTCTATGTTCCCGGTTCAACAATTTAATGAAAACGTTGGTAATGATGACGATGGTAATGATGAAGAAGAACCAAATATTGAAGCCAAAAAATTATATGACTTATTAGATGCCGCAAAAAAACCCCTTTGGGAAGGCTGTGAAAGCGGAACTCAATTATCAGTAACTGCTGAATACAGTGCGATGAAATCTAAATACAACCTCACAGAAGCTGGATTTACAGCTGTTGTACAAGCTGCGAAGCGGCATATGCCTCGCAATAATTTAATGTGCGAAAACCATTATGAAGTAAAAAAAATGATGTCGGCCTTTGGTTTACCGTATCAAAAAATAGATACATGTCTAAAGGGTTGCATGCTATTTTGGAAGGAAGATATCAAGCTTAAAAATGTAGAATATGTAATCAAGAAAGATACAAACCAAGAAAGAAAAAGGGAAAGGAAGTCCCGTATAAACGTATGCATTATTTACCGATTATTCCTAGACTTCAAAGGTTATATGCATCTTCTGTAACCGCGCAACATATGAGATGGCACAAGGTGAGAGCACAGGAAGAAGGTACGTTAATACACCCATCTGATGGAGAAGCATGGAAGCATTTTGATCAAAAGTATCCCAATTTTGCATCTGAGAGTCGCAATGTTAGACTAGGTTTATGTACGGATGGGTTTTCACCATTTTCTCAATTTGGTTCTAAATATTCATCCTGGCCTGTAATTGTAACACCTTATAATTTACCTCTGTGGATTTGTATGAAAACTCCTTATATGTTTCTTACAATTGTCGTACCTGGTCCTGATGATCCGACACAAGGAATCGATGTTTATTTACAACCGTTGATTGAAGAATTAAAAAAATTGTGGTATGAAGGGGTAGAAACATATGATATTTCCCAAAAGAAAAACTTTCGTATGCATGCTTCTCTATTGTGGACAATTAACGATTTTCCTGCTTTTGCGATGCTTTCAGGTTGGAGTACGGCTGGTCGTCTAGCTTGTCCGTACTGTATGGAAGAAACAAGAGCATTTTCTTTACCTATTGGAAAGAAAATTTCATGGTTTGACTGTCATAGATGTTTTCTTCATATTAATCATCCTTTTAGAAGGGATAAGAAATTTTTTACAGCTAATAGATTTGAAACTTTACGACCACCTAAAGTATGGACAAGTGAGGAAATTTATGAACTTGTACAAGATTTTCCCAAGATTCATGAAATCGGAGTACAGACAGAAATTCAAGGTAAATCATCAATTCATAATTGGTGGAAACAAAGCATATTTTGGGAGTTGCCTTATTGGAAAGATCTTCTGATTCGTCATAATATCGACGTGATGCATAATGAGAAAAACGTGTTTGATAACGTAATCAACACAATTTTGAATGTCAAAGGGAAGACGAAAGATGATTTGAAATCCAGACGTGATATTGAAGTAATATGTAATCGTCCGGAGCTTCATATAAAGCCAAATGACACTAGAAAACCGAAAGCGTGCTATGAACTGGATACTAATCAAATAAAAATATTTTTAAAATGGATGGAAGGGTTAAGATTCCCGGATGGTATATCTTCCAATCTTCGTAGATGTGTTGACTATAAAAACAGTAAACTTAGCGGGATGAAAAGCCACGACTGTCATGTTATGATGGAAAATTTATTGCCCGTCGCTTTCAAAGAACTATTGCCCGTGAAAGTTTGGACTGTTGTAACAGAGCTTAGTTTGTTCTATAAAGAGCTTTGTTCATCTACATTAAACTTGACCATCTACGTAAACTAGAGGAAGAAATCCCCATATTACTCTACAAATTGGAAAAAATATTTCCTCCAGGGTTTTTCAATGTTATGGAGCATTTACCTATTCATCTTCCATCTGAAGCACGTCTTCGAGGGCCTGTGCAATACGGATGGATGTATCCATTTGAAAGGTATATTAATATTCAGTTAATTAAAATTTGGTTAAGTGTATGAAAAAATAATCTACAATAATTCTAAACAGGTATTTAAATCATCTAAAGAAAAAAGTGAGGCAGAAAGCTAGAGTTGAAGGTTCTATTTGCAAGTCATACATTGAAGAAGAAGCTTCATTTTTTTTTTCTCTCATTATTTTAGTGATCATGTGAACATCTCATTTGCAAGTACTGCACGTAATGATGAAGACATTGATCAAGATGACTGCCAAGCGACTTTATCTATTTTTTAAAAACATGGTCGGCCTTCTGGTAGATGTGTGGAGGAATGGCTGAACGATAAAGATTACAATGCAGCACACACATATATTCTTCTCAATTGCACCGAAGTTGCACCGTTTGTTAGGTACCCTACTTATGCATCTATGTATACATGTATTGTATCTTTAATCATATATGTAACGTATGTCCTATGATTGCAGCATTTATGAATCACAGTATCCAAACGGCGATATCAGCAAAGAATTCGCTAGTTGGTTTACTAATTATGTTTTTGATCCAACAAATTGTATTGTGGATGAAGGATTGAAACATTTGGCATTGGGACCTAAAAGAAATGTGAAGACATATCCAATATTCTTTGTCAATGGATATAAATTTAACACTAAAGAATATGGTGCTGAAAAATTAACTGACAATAGTGGTGTATTTGTTAAAGGTAGTGATGATCCAAACGACCATGTACACGATTTTTATGGCGTGCTAAACCATATTCTGCAATTGACATATTTCACAAGACCCGCGGAAGAAGTATTTTTGTTTAAATGCAAGTGGTTCAGCAATGTTCCGGGTTCTGGAATCAACGTGCACCCAAAATATAATCTTATAGAAGTAAGACATACGTCCCATTATTATAAGTACGACCCTTTCGTACTTGCCAAACAGGCTCTTCAAGTATATTATGCTCCTTATCCTTCTATGAGAAGAGACAAAATAGATTGGTGGGCTGTTTTCAAAACAAAAGCAAGGTTTACATTTGACAGACGTAATATTCCCGATGACCAAGCTTATCAAGCAGACGTCGAGGAAAATGCAGAAATAGTAATAACCGACGATCAAACAGATTTTGGACCTCTAAACGATGAATCGAATGCATTAATTGATGTGTTTGAGACTACAGATGAACCATATATGGAGGAGGAAATAGAGTCGGAATATGAAAGTGATGAGGACGACTAACTAATACTCCTCATTTTCAAAAGGTAATTTTATGTTATGACATTTCTATTATCAAGTAACCATATATTTATTTTCATGACATTTCTATGAATCAAACTCATATGTTAACTAGACATATCTATGAATCAAACTTATATTTAACACTTCTATGAATCAAACTCGATCATATGTTAACTAGACAAATCTATGAATCAAACTTATATTTAACACTTTTATGAAACAAACTTGTACTCATGTTATGACATTTCTATTATCAAGTACTCATGTTATCTAATACCATGTTTTTACATATAGTTATGTTATGTTATGTTTTGTTATGTTTTTGTTTGTAACAGGTATGGCGTCAGGTGGCGAGGAGGGTGGTCCATCGTCGGAGTTATCTCGTCCTGTGGTCTAGCTTAAGCCAAAAGCATCAAAAGGGTAAAAACTAAGTTTTTAGTATAAATTAAATTTAAGTACAATAAATTATTTAAATTGTTGTTCTAGCAACCATGTATTTTTTTTCCCGTTTAACACAGGGGGTTTGAGTTGGAGCCGTCCAATACCGTTTTGAGGATATCAAAACGTGCTTATCAGGCCCGTATGATTGCATGTTGGCCCACTTGGAGCTCGATACCCGACTTAGTTAAGGAGACCATATGGCAGGATTTTTTGGTACGTATGTATGATATAACATTTCTTATATTAAGTACATGCTCCTATTTGATAACTTTATATGTATGCTATTTATAAAAAAAACGCAGGGTGCGGTGGATCTCCAGGAGACGGATTTGGATCTCGTGAAGCGCCACTGGAACAGTAAAGTGGCAGCAAATTACAGACAAACAATGAACATTTTAAAATCAAGTGGGAAAAGGCAGTCTTGGGTGAGCGAGTCAGTGTGGAATGATCTACTTACTTATTGGAATAGTAATGAGGACTTTCTGGTAAATTTTACTGCATATTTTTAATTTCAATTATTCTATTCAACTAGTACGTGATTTAGGCTAAGACATTTTTTTTTAAATTTAAATGTATATGCCTCGTCTGAGAGAAATGCAGCTAATAGGAGCAAGAATCCGGTTACGCATCGAGGTGGGTCCAAGTCATTTCAGCATCATCGTGAGGATCTGGTATATTTTGTAATTGCATAGTTTAAAATTTTAATTCATAACTAGTTAAAATTAATAGTTGATTTAAATTTAAGTTTTAATTTACGTGTGTGCATGCTTATTTCAGGAGAGAGCGCGTATGGCTCCTGTGTCGTACTGGGATGTTTTCGAGCATACGCATGCATTGACTCAGACTGACGACACAGGCTCAGTTTCGTACACTTGGGACCATGATGATAAGGCGCGTGAGAGATATGTAAGTATAAAATAGTTAAGTAGACTTATAATTTAATTAAAATAGTGTTATCTAAATTTATTTTATTTTATTTTAACAGGAGAAATTTCAGGAGCAAAGGGCGCAGGTACTGGAAGCTACATGGAGGACTGAGCTGACAAAGGAAGATGAGGACAAGATATTTGATGCTGTCATGGATCCTGCTACCCGAAACAGACGATATGGTTATGGAAATCTAGAGGTAATACTAAAATTTATAATAAAAACTCAAATGTATTCGAACTACTATTATGAAATACTGAAAATCTGAAATTATATACAGATTACAGCATCTCAGCAGATGTATCAGAAGGCTCAGGAAAAGGAAGAAATCGCACAGTTGAAAGCACAGATTGCAGAGCTTCATGAACGTGATTGTCGCCGTGAAGAGCAGATGAAGTTGCTTAACCAGCGATTGGCGGAGTACATTGCCCAGCACGGTACGACACCTTCATCTTCAGGGGGAGAGAGTTGATCAGGTTAGCTTGTTTTGATGTGTTTTGAGAGTTGGTGAGGCTTGCTACATGCATGGTAGTTGTATATATTTTGTTATGATGGTTTGGACATGATGTTATGATGATTTGGTGATGGTACGGTTTGGATATGGTGTTGCTTATGTTGTTTGGAGATGGTTATGTTATTTTGGACATGGTGATGGTTTGGTGTTGTTTTGGCGAAATTTGGTGGTAATATTATGTAAATATTGGTTAATTTATGTGTTTTGTATTTGTTTTTTATTTCGTATTGTGTTTGGGTGTATATATGGTTGAGATTGTGAGTTATATGCTCGAAATGGAGCAGTTCAAAATGTTTTATATTTGTTGTGTGGCTTGTAGTGGTAAATCTAAAATCTACCAAAAAAAAAAAAAAAACACCCAGATTTCCAACGGCGACCAATGACCAGCGACGGCTTACAGGTCATTCCATACAAACGGCTTCCAACGGCCTATTTGCTCAAAACATCATACACGTGTCCTTATTAAACAGTTGGAGCCGTTGGAAATCACGCGTCGTTTGCGTTGGAAGTCGTTGATCCGTATACCAACGGATTGACCAACGGCTTCCAACGGCCGCCAACGGCCCCTGGCCGTTGGAAACCTCTGTTCCTCTTGTAGTGACCAAATTAGTGTCACTTACATTACAGCTAGGTATAGGAATTGAAATGCTACCAAAAACCAATTTCTTGTCGAAGCTCCTAACATCATCAATAAGTTCTTGCATTGGGTTCTTAAGATCATTACCTTTCAGTTGTTTGGTGAGTGGAACAGTGGGATTAAGAAAACCGGATTTGAAGTTGTACTCAGTGCTCATTTGAACTGTGTGTATAAAGGGTGGGATATTAACATCAAAGCAACTTGACTTCCGGGTATTTACAAATTCTTCATCTTTGCTATTCATAGTTTGCATATCAATATCCATGGAACTCTCTTCTTTATTTACTATAGTTTGTTTGCCTTCCTCATTAACTCCAATGGTGATCACATCACCCATGGACTTACTGGGATTGGCAACATTGTTTCCCATCATTGCTTTGCATCGTTTCACGAACCTTAGATGAACCTTAGATGATTCACATATGTCTCCTTCCTCAAATTCCTGAGTATTAGGCAGAGCTTCATTTACTTCACAAAGATTTATCAAAGTCTTAAAACTGTTTCCAGTTTGAACTGCGGATATATCAGGTCTTTTCAATCCACTACATTTACCTTTCTTAGCATTTACACCGTCCACCCTCTTCCATTTCTTTTAGTTAGCAGTAGGGAGAACCGTAACTTTAAAATTGCTTTTAGAGGGAATCACTTTGTGTTGTCTGTTGAAAGTAACTTTGTGACCTTCTACACCTCCTGTTTCTTGAGCACTCATCATTACAGCTTCTTTGCTACCCAGTTGCTTGTCACTTTTACAATTACTCTTCATTATAGAATCTTCTATACTGCTAGGACAGTTTTCCTATAAATGACCAAATATCTTACATGAATGGCAAATATCTGGTTTCAGATATAGTTGACTAAGATAAAGTTCACTAACAGGAGTTATCTCTACCAACACTTTCGCGTAGACAAGCCATTCAAGACTCTTTGTTGCCCCATCCATGCATAAGAACTTGCCAATATGTGAAGCAAGCCAACAAACTCCAATTTTAGACCATGCGACCATGAAAAGATTGGATAATTTAATCCATACTGGCACGCTTTTTACTCCTTCACCCGAATTCCCTATAGTGACATCACAATTCTTGATAACATGTTTCTAATCACTATGGGGTCTACTTCCAAGATCCTTTTCCTGTCTTCAGTATCAAATAGTAAGAAAAACATATGCCTATTAGATTTTACCTTGATCTGTCCGCGTGGTTTCCAATGCCTTTTCATGTGCGTTACCACTGCTTGATAAGACAATGGGAAATCAAGGAAAAACCCGGTGATGTACTCGTTCCAAACCTCGACACTCGCCTGAACAATGTATTCAGGTTGAATTAAGCTTTTGCCTGAATACTTAAAAGTCATTGTTGGGGGTGAGTATTCACCAGCGTTACATGGTTTAGAAGCAAAAAGTGACGACCATTTTACCAAAGGTAAAGGTTTCTTCGGTGAAGATTGAGAATGGGGAGGGAGATGGGGTGGTGGATATGAAGGAGGAGGAATAGCTGTTGGAGGCCGATTGGAATTGGGGAGGCATCGAGGTAGTAGCGTAGGCTGGGGAATTGTTTGGCTCGTGCAGGAAGTGGAATTTAAATTATACAGGGATGAAAGAAGGGGATTGTTAAAGGAACTCCACATTTGGTTAAGGAAAGAATAATTTTAAGGGGACTCCAGCTTATTTTTTTGTTGTTAAGGGGGTTTGGTTTATTTGAAAAAGAAAAGAAAACGAGACCAAACTACCCAAGGTTTGTCACTTATGTTAAACTCTAACTTACTAAATTCAACGCAAATAACAAACTTGGAAATTACTAAACATATCAATTACTCAAATTAGGTACAACATATTAGATTAAATTTTTTGTTTTTGCATTTATTTTAAATTAACCATACCAATTCTAATATGAAATTAAAATTAATTACCTAATCTGATGCCTTCTGATCACCATGAAGCTTTCTTGTGTCTCCATTACATTAAATATATCTATTTTTTATTTGGCAAATTCTATTTATACACCGAAAACCACTTAACATACACCATTATTTTTCTATAAATTATATTACTAAATTACTCTTTTCTCATAGTTGCTTTTTTAAAACTTTTGCATATAAAAAGTCAAATTATTCTTAAAAGTATTAAAACTTGATGCAAACAATATATGTTAACAAAGATGTTAATGAATTATTTAATCATGAAATCTAAAATTTCAATTAAGAAAACATTCAGAAATAATGTCTAATTTAGTAGTGTTGATTTATTTTGTAAAATTACAGTAATTTTGTTGAAATTAAATTTTTTTTCAAAAAGTTTATAAAAATTACAGTATTAGTAAAAGAAATAAATTTCATTTTATTAAATTTTGCTCAGTTTGATGCAGAATTTCTAATTTTGGGTAATTGTGTTTTAAGTTTGAAAGAGAAAAGAAAAATAAGATGAGAACATTGATAATTTAGTAAAAGGAACGGTGTATGTAAAATAATATATGGTGTATAGTAGTTTATTATATTTTTTTTTGTTTATGTTTAGTAATTTTTGGTGTATAAATAGAATTAGCCTTTTTATTTTTATGTGCATTATTAAATTGTTAGCATTAATTAAGGTTTTAGTTACATGCTTTGTTTTAATGAGGATTATGGGGGGTTAATATCGGAATTTTAATTTATATTTTTAAGGGGAGGCTGATTTATTTTGTCGTCCCCATAACAATTATACAATAAATACAAATTTGTTCTCCCCTTAGCCAAATGTGGAGTCCCTTTAACAATCCCCATTAAAGAATACAGGGATTGAAATTTAAATAATATAGGGATTGAAATATAAATAATACAATTGTTTTTGTTAGAACTTCATATATATATATGGGAAAGTCTATTTGAACACAACAAATAGACACAAATAAGAGGACACAAAATTTACACCATTGGATCTTCCCCTGAATTTCACCTCTCCACATAAAGACAAAAAAATCAAATGATCAAGATTCTGTGTCTCTATATTTGTGTCTAGTTTTGTGTCTCAATAGCCGCCATATATATATATATATATATATATATATATATATATATATATATATATATATATATATATATATATATATATATATAGTCTTGTAATGAACCTAATAAAGACTTAGTTGAAATGGCACAGTAATTATTTTTTGACTGATCATCTGGTTCCTAGAGATAATCAACGAGGTTTCAATTACGCCAACTTCTCATCAGCATCAATTTCCCTTCTCCACGATTGAAATGTCAAAAAAGAATTTGACGGTGACAATCAAATTTCAAATATTACAACAATAAAAGAATAAGTACATTATCGGATGGGCTTAAGACAAATGAGTTTAGACCTTCAAAAGACATCGCTCATGACATCCTCACTAGTAATATGTTCATACATACATAGTTTTACGAAAAACATTCCTAAACTTTTAGTATTAAACCGGGAATGATGATTTGTAATGACCCATATTCAAAGCCGGCCCTGGCCCAGTGCTAACTAGGCCATGGCACGGGGCAACGAATCTCATGGGTGCATTAGAATACCCAATCGGATAAACAACGTATGGTGAAATTGCGTACAGAAAAATAAAAGAACAACAACGAAAGAAAGAATACATGAGAAATTGCGTACAGAAGATCATGCAGCGCAAGCCCAATAAGAGCCTACAGGGTTAGACGCTGGTCAAATTAGGGAAGAAAGGTAACCCTAATTTAAATTATTCTTTTCTTGTTTAATGGCTAGGCTGAAACCTTAATTCACAACTACTGAATTGTTTGTAACGCAAGGAATTTGATTTCCTCACTAGAAAGTGTTTTGATTGAGTATATTAAGAGCATGATTCTATAGTTTTTTAATGGATCCTAACACCATGATGATATTTGCCGCTTTGTTTTGTTAATTCATATTATCAGCTTCCAATTTTTTCCTGCAAACACTATAGCAACTCCAATTTTAGTTCCTGTGTGATAGTTCAATGTAACAAATATGCTATTTATGTCAAAATGTAAGAAAACCATAGCCCTTCTGGTAAGCTGGTCCTAATTTGTTCTTTTATTACAAAGAAAAAAAATGTTTTCTTCGCATTAGGAGTTTGGACTTTGGAGGAGAACTTGATTGTAGGCTCATATATTAAAACTTTTAAATGCTAAACATGTTTTAAAAAATCCAGTTTGATGAAAAAAAAAAAACATTGTAATAGACTATTTGATTTTATCATATTGCGATACTGATTTTTTTTAACAGGAATTGCATTTTTAAATTGAAAACAAAATAAAAAGCAATTGTAATGTTTCCACGAAAACAACCATCTGGAAGCTCCAATACAAAAAAATACAAAGAGATAGTCATATCATTAGGAGTGCCTCTTAGAAAATATTTTTTAAAAAAAGACAAATTTAGTTGATAATGCAAAGCATTCTTGTGACTTTGAACATAGGTTTGGTTTTGACGATGTAATAGAAAATGAGACTGCAGAAAATAAAGAAATTAATGATAAAAAAGAATCTTCACGTGACATTGAAATTTCACCGCAACAAATAGTACATGAATGTGATGTTTCAATGTTTAGGTCAATTGAATGAAACAAAAGTCATGTCTTTGGAACAAATTTTGAATATACATGATTTAGGAGTTTGGGATAATATGGATGGAAATAAAAAGAAGGAGCTTCACACATTTATTCACATATTGTTTATTTTTATTATTTGTTGTTAAACATTATTTTATGCTTATTATTTTATAATAACATTTTTCACAAATAACTATGTTATTCATATCACAATTTGTAGATATATGGTGGAGGGCTAACTTTCTAATGATGTAATGGAAGCAAACGATGATTTCTAGTAAATAAGATAGTTCAAGTCTTATACATAAAGTTTCTTCATATTTAGACTTATTATTTATGATTTTTTTGCATTATAACCATGTTATTTTCAATTGTCTTGTTTGCTCTATTAGCCCGTAATAGTAGTATTGGATTTTCAAATATTAACATGTCTTACAAATATGAATATTATTTAGTATCCTTGGTGCAAAATTTTACAATAGGGACATCATTTAGTAACTCACACGGGACTTCATAAGTCCCAGGACCTGCTCTGCCCATATCTATCTATTATATTATATGAAAGCACAATCTTTTTCCGAAGACTTTTTAGATCCGAATTCTCCAAAAAATTCACAAGTTGACACGTGTACAGTCATTCAATCCTCACCATACAGTAGAGTAACCACCCACTTTCAGTTACAACTTTATTATCAATTGAATGCTTCTTTAAGTGAGTTTAAACATATGCAACTCTTGGTTTTCTACAGTACTTAACAATTTGAGATTCCCATATTCATGTTAAAAACTTACAATCCATATATTCTTTTCGCATACTTGCAAAAATTATTATGAATTGAATTCTTCTTTACCATTTCCATTATTAATGTTATTATACGCATAAAATTCACTAGAATTAATTTTAATTCTTTCAAATCAATACACTTTGTGTTTATATTTTGGCTCCTCATTTTTTTTCCTTCCAGCACTACTCCATTCCAATATAAATTCAACAATTAATATTCAAATATTATCACTTGGTTTTATTTATTTTTCTACTTTAATATTTGTATAATTTTCAATTTCATGAAAAAATATTAAAGTAATACGTAAATTTTCAATGTAATATGATAATGGATCATTAAAATATAATTAAATTCATCTTATTTGTTTTTTCTCTTTAATTACTGTTGTCTCTGCCAATAATTTGGATTTTAGATTTTATTTTCTTCCAATTTCGGGTTTTTCATGGCAAGATACATATTATAATAATATAAAAAATATAGACTACAGTTTTCTAATATTTATTTCTAACTTTTCTTCTTAAATACAAGAATTCTCTTTATTTTTAGCTCAAACTTTTTACTTACCCGCTTTATACATTTATTCAATGGTTTTCACATTGTCCTTATTTGCAAAAATTATCCAAGATCATTAATGATGACCGTTTCTTTTCTTTATATTCTATCCCTAAATGTGGCCTTTTCATTCTCACTCTTCTATTTTCATTTCTTAGATGTTGGAATTATTGGTTGCTTTTATTCTCATTTACTAAATTCATTTTCCAATTACTATTTTCCAGTATCAATTGTTAATTCCTCCTCTCAAATATAGTTCACTATACAAGAAATCAAATATTGATTGACTGGTTATCGATTTCCAACTCAAGTTTAGGTATTTCTTCCTTTGATTAAGTTATATTGCTTTATACTTTTTGTTTCTTTAGTAAAATTTATATTATTCATATTAATCTACTTAATTTTTTGCCTAACTTCAGGTATGCTCTTCCATTTATTATGTTCCAATGTATTATGCTTTTTGGTTCATCACCAATATTCATGTCTCGATTGTGATCTAATTGACTTTCTACTCTACATAGGCAAGCGTCATTCTTCTTTGTTCCTATTTTTGGACATCGACTTTGTTTCCAGGTATTCACTGCTTTTTAAATTTATAGATCTTCACTATGTAGGTTGCTATAAATATAGTTAATGATTTCTATGACTTTGAAAATTTTATGATGTTAGTTTATCTATTGATCGCTTCAATGGTTGACTTAATAACATCTATTTTATAAACTATTCTAAAGCATAAGTTTCATCGTTCCTTTTGGATTTCTATTTGAAATTATAATGCTCCATTTGTGTTTATTGTGTTCTAATTATCCAAGCACACAAAAATAACGATTGATTTTGATGAGAATTTATTTAGCAGTGAAAATGTTGTACAAAAATAATTTTTGGTTTTATGTTACGATTTATTTTCAATTAGAATTTTCAGAATGTATTATATATAAAATTGAATATGGCCTCCGTAATTTTCTCACATCTCATTTTTTTCACCTTAAAACTAAATTCTCTTAATTTTTAACATATAGTTTTCATTTACCATTTCAAAACATGGATTTAATGGATTCCTTTACATTTTCTCTAAATGCAAAAGTTACCCAATATTATTAATAATGATCATTTCTTTCTTTAATTTTCTATCTTTGTCTAACTTAATGTCATCCTCTTTTGTTTTCTTATTTTCATATTTCCAATCTTTTTTCGAGAAAAATTTATATTGCATTTTGTTATATTTGTTTTTTTTTCATTTCATTTACCCAATCGCATTTTCAGTCAATACTATAGTATTAATTTTCAATGTCTTCCCTCAAATCTACTTCATTTTATGAAAAATTGAATATGGGTTGAGTGGTTGTCGATGCCCTGTTTGATTTTAGGTATGTAATATTCAACTCATTTTAGGTATGGATTTAAAAATTACATTGTGCTTTTTGTTTTTACCAAAAAATATATATATTTCTATCTTAATTAATTCACTATCTACCTTAAAATAGAGATATGTCGTCCTTCTTCATTCCTATTTTCGGGTTTTAACTTTGGTTTCCAATTTTTATTGCTTTCTAAGTTTATAAATTTTCATTTTGTTTTATGTACAACTAACGACTTTCACGATTTTTGATGATCTGTATATTGTTCCAATGGTTTATGCCTTAAGATTTTCTTTACGAACTATTTTTAGATATTTTCACCTTAAAAAAGTGAATTATCCTAATTTTTAACTTATAATTTTCATTTACCTCTTTCAAACATGTATTCAATAATTACCTTAGCATTGTCCTTACATGCAAAAATTGCTCAATATTATTAATAATGACTACTTCCATTCTTAAATTTTCTATCTTCAAAAATCCTAGACTTGAATTTCCCCTCTTATGCTTTCTCTTATAGTCAATGCTTTAGATTTCATCTTAAGCTAAATTTAACTTGCAATCTATTAAATTGTTTATTTATTTCATTTCATTTATAAAATTCCATTCTCAATTACTGTTTTCGATATTATAAGATAAATTTTTAATACATTTCTTCAAATATAATTATTATATGAGAAAATAAATAAAGGTTGAATATGTGTCTATTTCTTGCTCAATTTTAGGTATGTATTTCCTTCAGTTATGTTCTATTATTTTATCCTTTTTTGTATTTTCACCAGTCATCTTTCGGTTTATGCTAATTCATTTTATATCTTAAATAGATAAGTGTCATCCTTCTTTATTCCTATCATGGGTTATAACTTTGTTTTCAAGTAATTATTACCTTCTAATTTTAGAAATTATCATTTTGTTCTACACCAAACTAAATGAATATGCATATGGGATTTAAAATCATATGCATATGCATTTTGATGCACATAAAGTACTATTTTGCTATTTGTTTGTTTGTAAGCTGACTAATAAATTATATTTGCAAAAAAACCAACACTCTAATTTTTTTACAAGTACATGATGTCTTGACATTGCTATGAACTGGAAAAATATTTGTTTTATTTACCATGGGCATTCCTCCTTGAGAATTAGTCAACTATGATTTTGAGATCTATTACTTTTGAATTTTAAATGATACAAATAGTTGTCAAATAGCATCATAAATTTTTAGTTCTATATAATGATTTGTTTGTTATTAGGATATTTAAAATTTCCAGTTATTATTTATAATGATTTTTTCCATTTATTAATGGTATGTTAGAAATTGCTTAATTCATTGTAACTCTATTACGTATTGAAATAGACGTGATATTAGAATTTTGAATTCAATGTTTTTTTCCGTAAATTATGATTGCTTAAAGCTATAATTTGGTTGATTGTATGATTAAGTGGTGCTTAGGTAGCAAGCGATGAGTAAATTGGCTTTATATTTCCAGTGACGTTTGTACTTAGACATATTATAGATTTGAAAGTTACTTGCCGTATAATGTTGGATAACAATTGGTTACTCATTCATATTCCCAGAAAAGTTCCAATAAGTTCATATGTTTCTGGGATTATTCCACATGCGTACAGTACATGAATTTTTTTCTACTAAATTTAAAGTTGTATCTTTCTCTTTTCCAAACATTTTGTCCTTCATAATTTGTGTCTTCCCATTTTTCTCTATGCTTCATAATTATTCAAAGAAGATTTCTTATGCCAAGGGTGGATAAGCCTAACCAATTGATCTATAACAAACTATGAAAGTTTCATGGTTTGAAAAGCAAATAGAAGCATGATACAGAACTTGATCATATTTTGTAGCAAAAATCATGAAATTCAAAAAAAAAAAAAAAAAAAGTGCCAATAATGCGTAGACTAGAATGCAAATTTGATGTTAGCATGGCTAAATTTGTAACATGCCTTCGAAATGTGAGATTTTTCTTCAAAATGGCAATATTGCATGAATCCAAATTTTATTAGTTAGATTTTTTTTTAATTGTATTTAATGTATAGTTCTTCTATAGTTTTGATAGACTTGAAGTATGATTTAGATATACAGTGTTTTTCTAATTATTGATCAAAATATTACGATTGGTTTACACATGAATATTTCTATTATAAATAAATTGAATATGGTTCCAGTATTTATCTCTAACCTCTATCATTTTCATCTTAAGAACTTAATTCTTCTAAATACCAACTTACAATTTTTATTTGCACATTTCAAATATTCAATGGTTTTCTTAATGTTGTTCTTAGGTGCAATAGTTACCCAATATGATTAATAACATGGTGTTCATTTTTTAAGTTTCTTTCCTCAAATATATTGAATTTAATGTCCAGATAAGTTATAGTTACTACAAAATTTGTTTCATAATAAAGCGAAATTATTTGGACAACTTTTGACATTTTGCTACATAACATTCCAACTTCTATTTAATATCTTCTTTCTGTGCAAATATAATCTCATATTTCTGTTGTTTACAGTACACCTATCCATAAAAAAAGGAAAATAGTGTCAAGGACAAAAATTACAGGTTTTTCAATCGTAAGGATGCCCTACTGAAATTTTATACTAAAGGACAAAGCATTTGATTTTACGTCTCAGTTTTATAATGTGCATGGTATCAGAATTTGACTACCAATTTTTAAGTATAAGTTTTACAGTATGTGTGGTATCAAAATTTAAATATCAATTTTTAAGTATTAGTTTTACGATGTGTATGGTATAAGTTTTACGGTGTATTGTCCTTGAAAATAAATTTTTTATGGGTTGTTCTTGAACTTAAAAAAATTATGGAATTTATCCTTCACAATAAACTCCCCTAAAAAAATCGTTTTGATTATAATCTGAATTTAATATATATTTTTATAATAAGGTTGATACTTTATTTAAGTTGTGCTCTCATTATGATATCTCAAGGGATCCAAACCATACATCTGGAACCATCGTCTAAAACACCAAATATCTAACCACTGATACTAGAGGTCCTTGACTTTATTTCTAACAACTCAACGTGTTAATTGTTGTTCTTTACACCGTTCATCTAATTCTTTTTTTTAATGAAATGTCATCAAACATTAGTTTTATGCATGTTACATGTATTCCATTTTTTGATATACAATTTTGTATTAAATTACGTTAATTGCTATGTTGGTTTAGTTGTTTCATGTATGAATAATTAAATTAATGGAAGATGATTATTATCATGTTGTTCTAGAATTTTAATTGTATATTCATATTCTACACATATTTTTTATGTCATATTATCCTATGGATGTTAAGAAATATGATGTGCTAAAGTTACTATAATATTTTTATAATGCATTTAGTATCGGATAATGTCGAAAAGTGGACATGATCTAATCTTAAATGATATTTTTTAAAATAAAATTTTAACAATAATTCGATTTAAGTGTTATATTTGGTTAAGTATGGAAAATTTCTATTAACCGAACCATGTGTCTACCTATATGAGTTTGTATTATAGAATAAACCTATATTGGATATATATTTCTTACATTGGGAAACATAACATAGTAATGCACTTCTTAACATGTTAAGAATAATTAATGGCTAACATTATCTTTTGTTGTATGCAGTTAATGTAAGTTAAAAATGTGTAATATGTTGTATGCTTTGAGATTAGTTAAATACATTTTTCAGCAGATTTTTGTCAATAGTGTTTAAAAAAATGTAATCTATTTCAAAAGTATAAAATATATAAACATACTTATTCATCATTGAAATTTATAAAACTAAGAAACATTAGAAAAAAAGTTGTTGTGAATTCCGTGTGCGTAGCACGGGTTCGCACTAGTTTTTAAGAAATTTGAAAATCCGTAATATCAAATAATTATATATAAATATTGGATAATTTGAAAATAATTTAAAATTTAATTTGGAATAAAATAAAATGTTCAAAACTAGAGAATGTGACTATATAATATACATCAGTTTTTGCTAAAATAAATTGTCCAGAACACGTATTAACTAAACTTTTCGTAGCACTTCACAGATGTTGCCAAAAACTACCATAGCATTTTCCTTACAAATGTTGTCTTAAGTGAGGTTATTACTCACCATTGTGCATGTCACCATGCATGGCTTAAAGAATTAGGAAGGAACAAGTGTCCCTTGATGTGTCACGCCTTTAAGCTTCCCATTTTCCTATTTAAGCACCTTTTTCCTCCTCTTTTCTCATTCGTCCAACCTTTTTTACTTCCTCCTCCTTTCTCTTCTCTCTTAAGACTCTTTCATGGCTTCTCCTCCTTACTTCGTTCTTTCCCTCCTTCTTCTATTACATCCCTCCCTTGGCTTCATCCATTTCCTCCTCCCTATACGCCTCCCCTCCACCAAAATCCACCGCTCCTTCCTCTTGTCCAATCTCTACTAGTTCGACTACCATCCTTCTCCCTTAGCTTCCATCCTCCTCCTCTACAAAATACGCCCTAGCTCCCTCCTCCTCACAGCCTAAAATCCATCATCACTCCTTGCCCAACCTCCCTTGCGCTACCCTCCTCCTAGCGGCACCACCTTAGTCCGAGCACCCCTTCCTCATTTATAAAAAAACTATGTATACGACATCTACATATATTTGGTTAAGAAAAAGGAAACAGAGAAACTAGAGCGGAGAGGGTAAACAGTGACGTTGGTCTTATAATGAAGATTGGCGGTGTGGAACCCTAATGTAAGAACAACTTTAACCATGTCTAGATATTTATTATAATCATTTTCAGATTATACTGATGGCTTTGCGGTTGTTATGGTTGCTTCATGGTTATTATGGATGCTAATATAATAATTGTTATTCATGTGCGTTTAAGCATTAATTGTTGTAACGCTTATATTATATATACTGTGATATGGATGAATATTTTCTATGGTTGTTATTAGAGAAAATGTAACACACTACACCCACATTTATTGAATTATATGGGCACTGGTTATGTCTCTTCCAAATAGGATAATATAAACGAATATTATATTAGGTTAAGTAAGGCGAGAAAACGAATGTTAAAATTTTATATATAAAACTAGTTACAAGTGAAATTAAAGTGATTATAAGAAACTTTTGTCAAGATGGTAAGGAATTTTAAAGATTATTGGATATAATGGCTTATTTGAAATTTAAATTGAATAGTAATTCGATTTGAATTAGAAATTGGAATTGAAATTGTGTTAGGCATATGAATGATGTTTTAAACTTTAATTTATTATTCTAATATGGTTGGATAATGTTCAATTTTGAGTTTTGCAAAGTTTGTGATTTAAAAGATTAACTTTTGAAAAATAATTAATATTATAGTATTAAAATAATCAATTATGGCAATTAATCGAATTTGAAGTTGCAATAAGGTAAAAATGTTGTAAAATTAGTTTATAAATGTTTATAAACATATGAGAAGCAAATTAGACGAATTTTAATTTGAAGTTATAATATGGTCTGAATAGAGCTTATCGCATAGTGGTAGTTCGCTAATTCCAACCATAAATTTCAAATGTTATACCGACTAAAATTTATGTTCGATTTTCCTAAAACAAAAAAGTCTGTTTTCTAATGATAATATTTTGCAAATAAAAAAATAAAGTTTTAGTTTTCAATATACAGGTTTTGAGTTAAGTCCAAATCAATTTTGAAATAGAATCGCAGTTTCGCACTTCCTTGACCATAATTGGAAACTATTGTAAATGGCTTTATGAAAAATATTAAGAATGTGGAAAAATTATGACAAATAATATTTTTTTTTTAAAAAAAGTGATTTGGATGATAAATATGAAGTTTTGAATGATAATTTGAAATTTGAGATTTTCAGCTTAGTTAAAAACAGATAAACTCAAGAAGTTTCGAGTATGCGGAAAAAACAAGTAAGTTTTTCTGTCTCTAAGTTTTAGAATGGTAAACAGGTGTATAACTTTAAATTAAATGCCATATACTATGAAATGTTATTTTGAAATACAACCTTAATAAGATTAATGTTTATACAATTATGAATGAATTGGATTTGGATGAAAATAATCTTTAGATATTTGATATTAAATGTCGTAGTTAAAACTTAAACTATTTGAGGAATTTGAAAGGTATTTATACAGTTATTACTCTTTTAGTATTTATTGGTTACAAGAATTGATATTAGATATAAGCTGAAATAATTACTATGCAAATCTTATATTTAACATCAATTGTTTTTATGTTTGCATTGAATGGTGTCTTAAATAACATCATTTTTTAACCCAGTTAAGATTAATTTATGTCTGGAATCTAAGAAGGATTATAATATTACACAAGCTTTGATTAAGAGAAAGGGTTCGAAAAGGGAATGAAAATGGGTAAAAGTTAATGAATCTTTATTATAGATTAATGAATGTTTTTGGAATATTTCCTAATTAAGGAATAGAAGATTAAGAAATTTGTTTAAGTAAACGAAAGGTTTGGATTATGTTAGTTTAACATAAATTAAGTTTTGAAGGTTTAATAAATTATATTTGGTTTAAAAGAGATAATTATAAATTGGGAATTAAGGGTTAATTAATCTTTTAATTAAGATTAATAAATGCAGTTGGAATATAGGGTTTAAAGGAAAACCATTGTTATGGCTTGATTGATCTTGGTTTCAAGATTTAATGAATTGAATTTATGGATTGAAAGCAAAAAAAACAATTAAGTAAATGAAAGGCTTGATCAGAGAACAAATCATTGTAAGGTAATGAATCTTCTGGGTCAACGATTTAGTAAAACAAATTAATGAATAAATTCCTAAGTTAAGGAATAAACGATTATGGGTTGTAAATGAAAGGTTTGGTTAACAAATTTAATATGGAAGTGACTTAATTGTAATTATATAAAAGTCTGTACTATTTTTAAATTGCGTTGATTATTCAGAAAGTTCGAGTAAAGATTTCTATCCGAAAACCATTTCGAGTAATCATACGACGAAATGGAGAAAATGAAGATGTTGACACGCTTTTTGGTCAAAGCTATCACATATTAGGATTTTTATTAGCGACACGTTCAAGAGTCAATTACATATCAAAAAACACAAAGTTATTTGGCCGAAGTCGCAACTTGTTTGAATAAGAATTGGAAATGGCGTCTATCTCAAGACCAAATGAAAATTGTTTTGTTTAATAATTATTATTCTATATTTAAATTATGTACATAATAAACAACAAATATTGATCAAAAAATAATATTAGTATGGTTCGAGAGGAAATAGCAGGATCCACTAAATCATAGTTAGATTTTTTTTACTTGTTCTATAATATTCCATGTTCAAAACTTTCATTATTGGGTTAGCCACACACTATGCATGTTTCTAGCGATTCACATGGTATCATCAAATGATATAAGTCTTGGATAACAATCTACAACACATTACAACGCCCTTGTTGACGATCCTTTACCCCAACAACATCTAGGGTTCCTCGAACAATGTGATATCTTACACCCGGTAAATCCTTAACCCTTCCTCCTTTACTAATACTACAGTTTTTTCTTGTAAATTGTGGCTAATACCAGGTATATAAGCAGTGATTTCAAATCCAGAAGTTAACCGTACTCTGGCAACTTTACATAAGGCAGAGTTTGGTTTTTTGGGTGTGATAGTGGAAAAATTGACAGACAAGTCACTCTACAATGCCATGAACTAATTTCTATAATTCTTTTAGTTTGGTTTATAGTCACAATCACTATGGCTCGTCAATAATAAATAGTTTAGTTAGAATAAAAAAATTAGTTTAATCTACTGTTAATATTCCCTTTTTTATGTAATCGCTCAAATCTAGTCAATTATCTTGGTAGAATTTTTGTTCATATTGAAATGAATCGGGGTTTCTCAAGAGTTAGTCAATGATGTTTGAACATGTACTTTTTGAGTGCCTATTTATTTGCAATACAAAAGATCTTTATTTGTTTGTAAATTCCCCTGGTGGATGGGTAATACCAAGAATCGCTATTTATGACACTATGCAATTTGTTTCGCCCGGTGGCATACAATATGCATGGAATTAGCCGCTTCAATGGGATCCTTCATTCTAGTCGAAGGGGAAATTACCAAACGTCTAGCATTCCCCCATGCTTGGCGCCAATGAGTTTTCGTTAAAAAAAGAAGCTGAGGAAAATTATGCCTTCGCCATATTGAATATCAATAATAGGTAATAATAGCATGGCACTTCGAGTTCTGGGTAATGAAGAACTTGTTATTCTAAATTTTTGGATTTAGGAAATTTTCTATAACTTAAGTGACACAATGAAAGCTTTTTTTATTCTTTTAGTTACTGATTTATGAATTGGATCTCAATCAACCTATGGTTAGGAATTGATGATTGATTCGATCTACAATGATTTTGGATTGGCTCATAATGAGCAAATTATATCTGGTCTTATTTCCACTTTTCCAGTTATTCTAGATTACGCAGGATTATACACAAAAAAACCTTTTTTGGCTCTCTTTTTATCCCTATGTCCCTTATCCTTAGGGGGTCTTCCTCCACTAGCTGGTTTTTTTTGGAAAACTCCATCTATTCTTGTGTGGATGGCAGGAAGGCCTATATTTCTTTGTTTTAATGGGACTCCTTATGAGTGTTGTTTCCATCTACTATTATCTATAAATAATCAAGTTATTAATGACTGGACCAAACCAAGAAATAACCCCTTACGTGCGAAATTATAGAGCATCTCTCTTAAGATCAAACAATTCCATCGAATGGAGTATGATTGTATGTGTGATAACATCTACTATACCAAGAATATCAATGAACCCAATTCTTGCAATTGCTCAAGATACCCTCTTTTAGCTTCTAGGCCTATTTCTTAGTTCAAGACCCCTCATACTAACTGGAATAAAAGAATTAGTAGAATTGTTCCGCCCAAAATGGGCTGGGGTCATGAAATTATAATCATGGAATCGACTTGATCATTAGATTATAAGGTCATTCCATACCGGACCAGACCGAAATAGGGTTATGTACATTCTTATTATGAGAAGGGGTCATTCGAGCGTATGTAAATAGGTACTATGTTTCCATATGGATCCCTACATTGTTACATTCTATTTAGGATTACGAATAGTCGTAATCGGACCTGCTTTTGATATATCTATCATTATTTGGGTCTCATATTCACTTATTTGGGCTTATATTGAATCGAAAAATAGGTTTTATTGTACATCATTTTGATATATAGGGTATCCTACGGATAATTCAAATCAAAGCAATTTGATGTCTGATTCGGGCCTATATGACGTGACCGATCGATAGAAATACCCCAACACTCCATCGACCTTTGTCCATATATTCCATATATCACACTAGATAGATATAATATTCATGGAATACGATTCACTTTCAAGATGCCTTGATGGTGAAATGGTAAACACACGAGACTCAAAATCTCGTGCTAAATAGCGTGGAGGTTCGAGTCCTCTTCAAGGCGTAATATTGAGAATGCTCATTGAATGAGGAATTCAATAGCAGACTTCGGATCTAATTGATATTGATATATCCAGTATCTTATCTGTTGATATGAAGTATTCTGGCGATCCCCATGATCCGAGTCCGAGTTATTGGAATTGGAACAGGTTCGGTAGTAGATCACAAAATCTTGGTGATCTTCTCTATCTAATGTATGAGGAATCTGTTTGGAAATCGTCAGCCCCGTGCCACCCCTGAGTATATGATTCAACATGAATCACGCAAGGTAGATTAATAGAAACATCTAGTAAAATATCCACCAGTACCCATAACCCAGCAGATAAAGTGCATTGCATAGTACATTTTAGGGATTGGCGACTTACCCATTCAGTGACTTTGGCACTAGACGTTCCCAAAACGGGTACTATCGGGTTAGGTGAATTAGACTATGGACAAACTTCTGCTGGCATTCCAGTCTGAATTAAGATTCAAACAGTTTGTAAAAACTTGGGACATGTCTTTCTAATTCACTTTATTATTATTATTATTTTTGTTGTGTAGCAAATAGTTTCAAAAATATTATAATTAATATAAGACTTTCTATCTCATTAATTAAAAAACTATCTAATAAAATAATTAGATAGTATAGCTTGTATCTTATCAACTGATAAAGAAAGAGCGAAATCGGGATAAATACCAATTCCTTAGGTTGGTTTAGATCGATCTTAACCTGATTTATTAATGATTATGAATTATTTACATTCAGTATCAAATCATGGAAAAATAGAATTATGGAGGGAATCATATATTTAGGCGAAATCCCCAATAGTTTCATTTTCGATCGCTACAAGATCAACAATGCATCACCTTTTGTTTTGATTTTCTATAAAAAGAAAACTTTTTCATTTATTTTTTCACAAATGCGATTGAGTGTATGGGTAGAAATAAATATATTTCATTGAATTCTAAATTCAAAACAATTTTTGGGTATATCATTAAGAGACTCATATTTTAACAATTATATTGGGAGACATCTCTATTTTTCCCCGGAGGTAATTTATAATTACCACTACTTAGCTTTCAATTCGCCTCTAACCATCAAATTAAATGTGAATAACCCGTCTTCGTAAAATCATCGTCGTTGGACTTCGAAAAACTGGAGCATGGAGACTACGTGATCAACACAGTCTGATTTGTTCAAAATGATTGAGCGCGTTGGTCCGATCAACTCAAAATATTATCCATCAATTCACACAAGGCGGTGAATCTTCCTCAAACTTGGATCATATGACTCGTTGTTCATTTTTTTTGGATATCAGGAATTATTGTAACCTACCGGACTTCAAGCTACCGGTGTTGGAACCTTATGATGGTCGGAAGGATCCGAGTTCTCAACTGATGAGATATATTTGTCATACGGAAGTAATTTCCGCTTTGAAAAATGTCGTGGCGAAGTGTTGCTTGCTTTATTTGACAAATATAGCTGCAATATGGTTCAGACAGCTGGAGGCGGGCTATATTACTTCTTGGAATGCTTTGTCATGAAGTTTTTGGAACATTTCAGAGTCAACATCGCTCATCTGAAAAGTGTCATGACTCTCAATGGCATCGAGTAGAACTCCGGAGAGACTCTATGTAAATTATTAAAATGATTTAATCTTGTGGTGGCTTCGGTTGACATATCAGATCCTTCTATGGGTTTTATAGCCGCAACATCGGGTATTTTTGGTAAGTCTGACTTCAAGACTTCATTGCATCGGGACTTGCCGAGGGATCTCGATGAGTTCTGTTTTGAAGTTGAAAGATTCCTTTGGGAAGAGGATGCGAGAACTGACAAAAAGGTTCTTGAAGCAAATGTTGTGAACGGCACGAAACTATCTGACTATTGAAAAGCTAAAGATTCTACTATTGTTAGCAAACCCCCTCCGATGAATGATCGCCCTTAGGGAATGATCGTAACAGAGCCTGGAGGCAACCTAAGTTCTCGATTTACTAACTGTTTGCTCTTACCCTCGAGGAGATTTGTCAGGAGGTTCATCCTATTACTCCTTCCACAAATCCTCCAACAAGGAAGTCGACTAAAAAAAAGGATACAGATCGATCAATTTGGCAGTTTGGCAAAGTCGATAAGTTTGGCATGTCTCACGCATAAGAATATAGGGTGCTATTTTTTCATCCAAGGATGTAGGATGCGATTTTTCGCTTCCAAAGATGTAAATTGCAATTTTATTTGATGAAGGATGCGATTTTTTTCATTCAAGGATGTAGGATGCGATTTTTTCGGTACAAGCTTGTAGGATGCGATTATTTGGATACAAGCTTGTAGGATGCAATTTTTTGGATACAAGCTTATAGGATGGGATTTTTTAATAAAAGCTTGTAGGATGAATTTTTTGGATACAAGCTTGTAGGGTGCTATTTTATGGATACAAGCTTGTGCAATGCGATTTTTTGGATACGTGTTATGTAGGATGCCTTTTTATAACAGTGGTCGTAAAATTTCACCTTCTCCTACCTAACCCACTACCTATAAACACCCCCAAGCTTGGTACTCAAAAAGATCAATTTTAAGCTTGGATTTTTGGATTTATTGAAGCTCCCAAGTAATATTAATGACTTCCATCTTCTTCTCCATGACTGTTGGACATAGCATGGACCACTGAAACGTTGCTGAAAAGTATTCCGTCAACTCTTGGACATTTACAAGGATAATTGCACTACTTTTGAACTGCTTTGCATTTTTGGATTTCTTGGACATTGGAGCTATTTTATAGACACAGTTCACCAAGTCAACTCAATTTTAGCTCAACGAAGAAGAAGTGCATTTTGGTCAAAGTATAGAATTTACAATCATTTTGTTATTCTATTCTAACGCTTTGTACTTAAACATTGTCCGAACTTGTACAAACGTGCAACCAGATATTATATAATGAATGGTTAATATGAAGTGGACATAGACGTTAATGCCGAACCACTATAAAAACCAGTGTTCTCCCACATTACTTTACTTTGGATTTGGATTATTGTGTTTCTAACACACTTACACTCGAGGGTTGGTGTGTGCTGAATAAAGCGATATTTCCCTACGTTAACCAAAGATATTAAAGACGATGGTTGAAGACCATGAATCTTCACATCGAAAGGAGTACTACATGATGTCTAGTTTGCTCCCATTATAAGATTACTTATATAGTTGTGGTCTGATTGTATTTGGAGAATTTTTGGATTTGCAAGGTGTTCTCTCATTTACAGGACGAGGAATAAAGCTCCTTTAGTTCAATTCAGGTGCCATAACGAACTTGTATGGATTGTATGTCTCACATTGCATTTTACGGCATAGAAATTGATGTTTACTAAATATATATTAGTTTGGTGAGGAGAAACTATTCTCTTAGCTTAACACCCTTTTTTGAGACGTACGAGCTCAGAGGTTATATATTGGTAGACATCGCTTATGTGTTATGAATTGGCAATGTTGCATGCCAAGTGAAATGAGCTATGGATGATCGAAGCATGGATTTTGTATAAGCATAGATTTTTCAATGTGACTTCGTCAAGCCTCACACCTCGGTATAATGGTAAACTGGTGGTCAAATTTGTACGACTTTTTTGAGGCTGGATTTTTCGGTGCACCTAGGTATCAGATGCATCTGTACCTTATGAAAGAATATAGCGATGTATGAGTCCTTGAATGTTATTCGCTAGATATATGTTTCATGATTTGTGGAAAGTATAGTGTTATCTGTGCAAGGACGTATAACTGTTGGATAATGTGATGCACAAAGATTTGATTTCACAAATTGATCTTTCATACCAAGAACCATCATGTTGGAAACCCATTCTCCAACACGAGCCTTTATGATTTCAGTTTTTATAATCTAATAGCAAATGGTAGTTATAGGATGGAATTTATTCAATGTAACAATTCCATTCTAATATTGATAAATTTATTTGCGGAAGGTTTTCCACACTATCAACTTATAATAATATCAAATAATTTTTCATATCAAGGACATTTTTGGTTATTATAAGGAGAAACCTTGACCAATATATGTGATCCATTATGTGTGTGGCACGAGACCTTATGATAACTTTATTTTCCAAAAATTATGTCCGATTTTCTGCACAAAACAACTATATTTAAGTTCTCATACCAATCTCATGACTAACCCGAAGATTCTTGTTTACTATCTAAACTTTAGGTGCCCTTATTTTTTAATCGGGCACCCAAGAAGTCAAGTTTTCTGTATAAGAACTTAGAGCTATGTTATGGAGCATTTTCTGGAGGTTAGGATAAAAAATATAGCATTTGGTTCTTCCGCTAAGTTTATTTTTTTTTCCACTATTTAGTTTATTGTACTATGATGTAAATATTATTATATTAATAAAAAATCTTTTTTTTAGTTCTAATGTGTTACTACACCGAAACAATCTACCTTTCCAGCGCTTGATTTTCAGTACATGAATATAGTGGATGTATTAAGTGTCTATTCTCAAGGGTCGAGAAGGAGGGTCGTTACAAAGTGGTATAAGAGCTTTAGTTTATACAAATCTTATGGGGTATGGCTCATTTGTGCTAATAGTAAAGACTTATCAGAGATAGGATGAGTAATATTCTAAGATGAGTAACTCATTATAGATAGAGTTAATAATGCCCTAGAATGAGTTTGAGAGTATTATAAATGTGTGTGTATATATATATATATATATAAGAAAATATTTGTACTTTCATATAAAATTAATTTGTATTTTGAAAGATTATATTTTGAACATAAAGGAAAGGGTAGCTAAAGGCTAAGAATTAGTTAAATGAATATATAGGTGATTTTGAAGATGGTTAAGATAAATTGAACATAAGAAGTTAGGATGAACTTAAGTTAAATTGAAGTATTTGGTTTGGAATAAAGGTTTGGAATTATCGATGATTTTGGATAGTCGGTAAACTTTGTAATAAGTTTGTAAAGATAAAAGCAATTTAAATACCATGTGGACTAAGTTTTTATTAAATGAACAAATTAAAAGTTAAGGAGTTTATATATCTCAATAAGAGGAATATTGATAAGCTATGGGTATTTGTGTTGATTTCTATAGTCATGGGCTTATGCTTGTTTTTCATTCAAATTTCAAGGACGAATTTCTTTGAAGAGGAGAGAATGTAATGACCTAGATTTTTAAGCAATTTGAAATATCGAAATTTCAAATAATTATATATGATTTTGTATAATTTAAATATAATTTTTAAATTAAATTTAGAATAAAATAGCCTATTTAAAACTATAGAATGTTACTGTAAAATATATACCAGCTTTTGTTAAAATAAGTTGTTCAGAACATGTGTTAACTAAACTCTTCGTGGCACTTCACAAATGTTACCAAAACCTACCACCAAATTTTATTTACAAATTCTATATTATGTGAGTTATACATGTCAACATTCATGGCTTAAAGCCTTAGGAAGAGAGAAGAGTCCCCTGATGTGTCACTTCTTTATGCTTCCCCTTTTCGTATATAAGCTCCCTTTTCCCCCTACTTTCTCATTCATCCTAACCTTTTTTTGCTTCCTCCTCCTTTCTCCTTTCTCTTAAGTCTCTTCCAAGGATTCTCCACCTTCCTGTAATGACCCGTATTTTGACAATCTAAAATATGGATATTAATTTATTTAAAAGGATTTTTTATGGATAATTCTAGCTTAATTTCAAATTTCGTTAAACATTGAATCTAAACTTGAAAACTACGGAAAATGAATTCTAACTTCGTTTTATATCTTACTGAAGTTAAAATAATGTTAGTGAACTTTTAAAATTGGTTTAAAAGTTAACATATTAAAATTCGATAATTTAGTGTTAGGAAAATAGACATTTTGCAAACAACCTCGGATTTTGATGAAACTAGTTCCATCGGACCTGAAACGTTAAAATATGGTAAGGTTTCAAATTACATATCAATCATAGTTAGTATATGAGCATGCGCAATATACATGCATGTTGAAAAATCAGTTGAAATTTATTAGTAGCTTTGAAAAATATCATTTTGCAAATGGTTTCTGAATTTGACTTGACCAATTTCATTAGATCCGTGTCTGTGAATTATAGTAGGATTTCAAATTTATATTGGTCGGACTTACGTTCAATTGTACAAGTTGAAAACGTAAAAGGTCGCTTAATTAAATGCAACCTTAAATTAATCAAAAAACATTACTCCTGCATTTAGTCTCTCCTTGACACCCCACTAATGGTTGCCTACACTCTAATCAGCCAAGTGTCGTAAGGCACAATGATATGTTTTAGCACTTAAAATAAGAAATGTGCACAATGAATAGGAAATGTATAATTTAGTTAACCTAAGATGAATAATTGTCTAAAGGTCCTTACTACATTTCTAAGCTATCTTCCCTTAGCTTGATAACTCGCCATGGAATTTTGAACTCAAAACCCCTTGCACTTATATATGAATAGGTGACCATTTCATTCATTTCTCCTTCCTTTCTTTTTCTCTCCATTTTTCTTACTTCTCTTCTTCTTCTTTATCCCCATTAATGGTCACCACCGCAATCCTCCTCTTACCGCTGCCACCCTCTCCCCATAGCATTCACCAACATCCAACGCAAAAACTTCTTCCTCACGTGGGCCCCCCTTTTCCAAAACCCCACCTTTTGCTCTTTAAAAGTCCGAAACTCCACCAATTAAAACTAAGATCCAAAACACAATTCCACTCAAATTTCTTCGATGTTCATATTGCCATAACTCCATGTGCTGAATAGTAAATTCAAAAATTCTTTTTACGAAACCATTCAAAATTTCAGGAGGAATAACTTTCTAGTTGACTGCTTTTTCTAGTTTCAAGCCTAACTAGCCGAAAAACACCATTTTCTCCACTGCATTTTTTAAGCTTGAAATGTAACCCGAAAATGCCCTGTTTTCTAGCTATGCTAACTTATTCCGAACTGAACTAAATTTAAAAATTCTTTTTTTTAACTGTGTAAAATTTCAGTGGCTACAACTTTCATGTTAATCATTTCAACTGGTTCAGAGCCTAATTTGTTCAAAAATCCAGTTATTTGAACATCGTTATCTGGTTTGAATTTTTGTTAAACCAGAAAATGCTCTTTGTTCATTTGGCCATAACTTCCTTAAAAGTGATCCAAACTTAGAAATTCATTTTTTAAATAGTAGAGAAAAGAAAGATCTAATACATTGTTGTACTTTTTCAAATTCTAAGTGTCGAATGTCCAAAAATCCGAGTTAAGTTGACTTACTTTTTTGGGTATAATTTTTATGTTCAAAATTCCACTCAAATATATATCCTTCTACACCCAATCAAGCCATTCTTCCTCTAACACAATAAAAAAGAGTGGTGAAGAAGCTAGTTTGAGAAGAAATAGAGAAGATAGTCGCAACGCGAAGAAGAGAACGCTTTCCAAATTTAAAGTATGGAGGAATGGATCCCTCGATGAAAAACTTAAACTTTAAATTATGTAGTTGTGAGAAAACCTTGATCACATTTGGTTAGCTACGGTGATTAGCACAGCTAATTTTGCTATGTTTAGTAAGTTTCTAATTAGCCTAAATAATTACAGGTTTAATTGAGATAATGGTTGAGTTAGAAAGTTAATTATTAAATAGATTAGCAATTAAAGTTATTACCTAAACGATTATGAAGTTAAAACCATAAATGAATGATTATTTGGTTTGGATGATAACATGTTTGTTATTGATGGTTGATTTACGATTGTATAATTGTAGCTAATCAGTTGATTTACAAAAATATAAGCTTTAATTGTTTAATGCTTATACGGTATGAATATGCCATGATATGCGTATAACATACACAATGTGAATGGATTATTTAATTGTGAAATATGATTTAAAAAGTTAATAGTGATTATGGGTTCACTACACACGTATTTGTGAAAGATATCGAAATTGGTTAAGTTTCATTTCATTTTGGTGGTTTAATTGAATATTATATTCAACTAAATAAAGAGTGAAAAGTAAAAGTTTGAATTTTAAATTCGAAAAGATTTGTAAAAAATAGTTAAAATAAATAAAAATTGTTTTCGTAAAGATGAAAATTTATGTTAAGAAGTTTTCAATCAATTAAGGCATGTTTTAAATTTGAATTTAAAAGTTAAAAGCAACTTTGAAAAGTGAAGTTTGGTTTGGACGTCTAGAAAAGGTTTTAACGTGATTTTATTGTCCAGACCATCTTATTTATTTTTATAATGGATTTCAGGAAAGTTAGGATTTCAAAAAATGAAGTTTGAAAAATAATATTATTTCAATAATTTAAATAACATTATAATATTTAAATAATGGAATATTTGAGTATAAAGTTTGATGTTAGAAATATAGTTTCCAAAAGTTAGTATATATGTTTTATATATTCGATATATTATTTTGAAAGCATTTCGATTCGATTTTAAATATGAATTGAAGTTTGGTTTTAATAGGACTAGTTATGTAACGGTAGTTGAATTTCAACCATTGACTTCCAATTGACGTACCGGAAGATCCGACCATTGGATTTACCTAAATCAAAAAACGTTTTGTTCGAAATAAAAAGAGTTTTCAAATGCAAAAGAATGTTTTATAATCCAATGGTTAGATTTTAAATTAAGTCCAAATCAAATTTAAACAAAAACAACACTAATGTAGTTCGTGATCCAAAATTGGGTTTTATTGGAATAAGTGATTTTTAAATTTTTAAAAGTAGGAATAAATTATGATAAATCATAGAAAATGATTTCAAAGTGATTTGGACAAGAAAATTGAAGTTTTGTACTATAATTTGTTTTTTTTAACCTAAGTAACCATGATAAAAATAGACATTTTGAAAATTCAAATTAAATGAACTAAAATTTTCAAATCTTAATCTATTGGATTTGATTGGAATTAATCGTTGATTATTTGGTGTTAATTTTATAGATAAGACTTATACTAGTTGAGGGATTTGGAATATATTTATATTGTTATTCCACTTATAGTATTCATTGATTTCTTAAACTAGTATTGAATATAAGTTAATGTAATTTCTATGTAAATATTATATTTGATATCAATTGGATTTTGGGTTCGTTATGCATGATATCTTAAATAACATTATTCTTTAATCCAACGGTGACTAAGATATGATTTGGAGTAGAAATTAATGACAATCCTTTTGATTAAGATTTAATAAAGTTTTCCAAAGTTGATTTTAAGAATAAATCTTTGTTAAGATTTAATGAATCTTTGTTAAAGATTAAAGGGAATGAGTTTTATAAATCCCTAATTTGGGATTGATGGATAAAGGATTTTATGAGGTTAATGAACAGTTTTGATTAACCAACCAAAATGGAAAAGAGACTTAGTGAATCTTATATTTCCATATAGTTCTAAAATAGCAACTGTTATTCGAAAAGACCGGAATTTAGAACTTGGCCCCGACAAGACCATTTCAATTAATAGTAAGTTCTTATGGAATATATTGATGAGTTTGAAGACGGTGTTGAAGATTGGAAACCTTCACATCGAAAGCATTTATCACTCAATTTCTCTCGTGGGTAGCTCCTTATTTGAGATGGATGCATTTGTAATTTAGTAGTAACCTGGACGTACTTTGAGGAATTGCGAATTTTCAAGGACCTCTCTCCTTTATTAGATAAGGAATAAGTTGCCTTTGGTTTCGTTCAAACAAGAAACAGGCTTTGATGGATGTGCATCTTGACATTGTATTTTATAGTATATGATGACTTTTTGCTAAACATATTTCTGTTTGTGGCAGAGAATTTAATATCTTAGCTCAACACGCTTTTTTAAGACATACGAGCATAAAGGTGATATGGTTAAGCAAATGACCTTCTGTTCCGTCTTCAATTTCGAGGGTGAAATCTTTCTAAGTAGAGGAGATTGTAACGACCCGGATTTTTAGTCAATTTAAAGTATGGATTTTAATATATTTAAAGTGATTTTTTATGGATAATTCTAGTTGAATTTCAAAATTCGTTAAATATTGAATATAGTCTTAAATAACTATGGAAAATGAATTCTAACTTTGTTCTATATCTTATTGAAGTTAAAATAAGGTAAATGAATTTTTAAAATTGATTTAAAAGTAAATATATTAAAATATGATAATCAATATTATTTTAATATTAAAAAAATAGACATTTTGCAAACAAGCTCGGATTTCAATGAAACCAGTTCCATCGGATCTGGAACGTTAAAATATTGTTTGGTTTCAAATTTCATATCAGTTAGAGTTAGTATATGAGCGTGTGTAATATAAACCCATGTTGAAAAATTAGATGAAATTTTATAGTAGCTTAGAAAAAGTCCATTTTGCAGTCGGACTCCGAATTCGACAAGACCACTTTCATTGGATCCATATATATGAAATATAGTAGGATTTCAAATTTGGTGTCGATCGGACTTACGGTTTGATCGTAGGAGTTGAAAATGTAAAAGGACATTTAATTAAATGCAGGCTTAAATTAATAAAAAAATATAATTCTTACATTTACTCTCTCCTTGAAACCTCACTAATGGTTTACTACACTCCACTCAACCATGTGTCATAGGGCATAATGATTATATTTTAGCACTTAAAATAAGAAATGGGCACAAAGAATAAGAAAAATATAATTTAATTAACTTTACCTATGAAATTGTCTTAAGGTCCTTACTTCACCCTTGAACTATCTTCCCTTAGCTTGACACCTCACCATGGAATTATGCGCTCAAGCCCCTTACATTTGTGTATAAATAGGTGACCATTTCATTCATTTCTCCTACCTTTCTTTTTTTCTCCATTTTCTTCCTTCTCTTTTTTTCCTCCTCTCCTTTAATGGCCACCACCTCTCTCCTCCTCCTACCACCGCCATCCTCACCCTCTAGCTGCCACCTACAGATATCGCATCCCCTTCCTTCCCCATGTGGGCTACCTCTTGCCAAAACCTTTACTTTCCCTCTTTATTAGAACAAAACTAAACCACTTTAAACCTAGATCTAAAACATAATTCCACTCAAATTTTCCCTACTTCATACTATCATAACTCTCTGTCCTATATAGAAAATTCAAAAATTCCTTTTTTGAAACCACACAAAATTTAAGAGGAACAACTTTCTGGTTGATCTCTTTCTCCAGTTTCAAGCCTAACTAGCCCCAAAACACCATTTTCTCCACTGCATTTTTTAAGCCCGAAAATACCTTGTTTACTAACTATAATAACTCTGTCCAAAAAGAACCAAATTTCAAAATTCTATTTTTTAGACCATACAAATCTACAATGTTGAGCGCTTCATCCTGTTCATAGCCTAAGTTGTTTAAAAATCCAGTTCTTTGAACACCATTTTCTAGTTTGAATTTATGTTCAACAAGAAAATGCCCTCTGTTCTTTTGGCCATAACTTCCTCAAAAGAGATCCAAACTTAGATTTTTTTTTCTTCAAAAACATTAGAGAAAAGAAAGATCTAAAAATTTATTGTTTGTCACCTTTTCAGATTTTGAGTGTAGGATGTCCAAAAATCCAAGTTAATTCGACTTACTTTTTCAGGTATAATTTTTTTGTTTAAAATTCCGCTCAAATCAATATACTTCTACACCCAATAGAGCGATTATACCTCTGAAACAATAAATGTGTAATACTCCGCATTTTTTATTAAGTAATGAAATAAGTTTTTTAAAAAATTTCAGAATTTGGTCATGGAATTAGCTTCATTGCATCCGAGACGATTTTCCAATCAATTTAGACTTATGGTTTATAGAAAACGGATTTAAAATGAAAAAGATATCTTTAAATGAAGTATCACAACAAACGTGAAAAGAAGATATAAGAAGAACACTAAGAAGAAAGTTGACCACCATTGTTTTTAGTCTTGTGAACAAAAGCTTATGTAGTCTAGTTGGTAGAGGCATGTCTTTCCCTTGTGAGTGGTGCAAGTTCGAGTACCACTAGCATCATATTTTTAATTTTAGAGGGAGGGCTAAAGAAATACATATTCTAAGAGAAAAACGTGTACAAATGTATATATAAGGAAAATTATAAATATATGTAAGTGTGTGTATGTATATATAAATACACACACACACATGCATATGTATATATATATGTGTATGTGTGTGTATATTTAAGAATTCCAAAATAAACCTGCAATCAATAAAAATGGATAAGAAATATATGACGACATAACTCCATTTGAACTTTGAATAGAAATAAAGATTGTGTGTGTGTATATATGCATAAATTCAAATGCTGAAATTAAAAGTGCAGGTTAAGAGCGAGAAGTAATAAATGTATAATAAATGAGAAATGAACAAGAAGATAGTTGCATTTGAAATAAGAATATATTAAAAAAAGAAAACAATGAATTAATAAGCGTTATTAATTACATTAATTGAGAAGCTATTAACGAATGAAGATTTGAAAGGTTGTACCTATATATACACGCATAAGTTTGAAATTCAAATATTGGATATGTGTTATAGGTGGAAGATAATAATTCACATAGTGATATTTGGAAACAAAAAGGAAAGTTACCAACAAACATTAAACAAGAAATTAATGTAGGCAAAAATTAACGTTAATGGCCAGGTCACTTAACGTTATATTTTTCCACTTGTACACTTTGGGTTTAATTTTATCTAATCCGACAAATTAGAATCTTCTGTACACCTATTGTTAGATCGAAAAATGGTCCAAACACCTAAACAAACGATGATTTCAAATAAAATGGAAAGAAGAACAGTAAGAGCACACGATTTATAGCGGTTTGGCATTAAAGAGCCTACGTTCACTTTATACATTGTTGATTGATGATATGAGTACAAATACAATGCTGAATTCACTCAATCTCTCTAATACAATTGATAATTTCACTCAATATTTGATGAAATATTCTCCAAAAGTTGATGGTGATCCAAATGAAGCAATGGAATTCAGTGGTTATGAGAGATAGAGTCAGTGTTTTGCCAAAAAAATCCCCTTAAATGGTAAGTGTTGGTGCATTTATAGGCAGGAATTTGGTTCGCTTTGGTGCCACGTGGCGATAATCCCGCTCGGTTCAGAGTCGAAGACCTGGAGATTATGATAGCACATCAGAGATCATGGGAAGGTGGAAGGAAACCCCTCCGCCTCCTAAGGAATGTGGAGTATAGCTGCTATGCTGGTCCTCATCGGTTCGGATCGGAAGTTCAATGGGGAGTCCGGCTCGGAGAGTTCCGTACCGATCCGGATGTTCCTTCTTATTGCCATTTTCTGGTTTGTTTGTTTCGAAGTAAGGGGGATCAGTTCGGGGGTCTCTGAATTGATCCAAGTTCCTGCTATGAATTCTTCCTTCAAACCTGTTCGTTAAATAATCCCTTAGCTTTGTGTAGCCCAATAACAAAGTGGGCTCACATATTGCCCCCTCGAAGTACGCATTTATCCAAAATAAAGTGCGCTTTGAAACAGTTATTTAATCTGTTCCATTCAGTGGTTGTTTCCGTCTATCCGTAAAGTCACGACATTTCATGAAGTCGATTCTCTTGATATATGTGGATCCTATAGATATGCCATGGGGTTAGCAATCATCTTTGTTATTCTTCACTGGTTCTAAAACTTCATTTAAGGCTTGAGAAATTTCCCCAGGTAATCTTTTCGCATGCATATATTTTGATAATTTCTTTTGGTTTCGTTTGCTTGTTATAATCACTTAATCGACAGTTGCATCTCGGTTCGGATTGGCTTGGTCTTATCTTCTGCGTTTCCATCTTGCCATTGCATTGATGGGCCGAACGACTTTAGACTCATTTTCTGAGCAGACTGGCTTGTGCATTAAGGCCCATTCGAAGAGGAATGGTTCACTTACTTTATATAAATTCATGAAAAACCCATCTCTCTTCTTTTATTTTCTTTTACCTTCATTTTCTCAATTCGCTGTAAACCCTAAACACTGAAAAACGAAGGAAACCCTCAATTCCTGAATTTGATTCATAGGTAGGCTTTCATTTCTTGTGAGTTTCAATTTCAATCAGTTTTAATCTTGAATTTAGAGTCGACCTAGTTGAATTTCTATGATTCATCGTCCAATTCAATGTCGATGTTCCTCATTTCATCACCACCGTCGCTGGTGGCTTCGTCGCTACCTCGAGGTGGTGGTGACAACAATTTGACTAAGAGGAACTTCGATATAGCAATAGATTTTCAAGCAAGGCATAAAGGAACCGTTGGGCTCGATTTGAATGCCTTTGTGGGACGAAGAAGAGAGGATAATCGTAAAGGGGGGAATCAGTTTTGATCGGTCGGAAATAGAAGGAGTTGGAGTTTATCCAAGGGCACACACAAAAGAAAGTGTCGGTTACGGGTCGGTTTGGATTGAAAAACCTTTAAAGGAGGGGATTGGATTCTAAAGAGATGCTTTGGTTCGGATAAGCGTTGATTGATATGAACTACTTCGGCTTCGTCAGATCTGGTCCGATCCGCTTCCATTTTGTTTTTGCCTTCGAATCGATCTGACGAGCTCATTTGAAAGTTCCCACTTCATCGCGATACTTCATACTATTAACTTACGAGCTGATCCGCCTGAGATTTGAATGTCCGAACCGATCCGTAGTGAATGAAAATGTCTGAACTGATCCGCAGATATACAACATAGAATGCAATTATTCTTAACTAGCTTAACTAATAATAAATATGGCTTGTGTCTTTGTGAACAGTTAGGATAGAACCTTCCGAACTAGACAGAACCTCTGAGACTGTTATGAACACGCTTTGCCATTCCTTGCATTGCACTTTTTTTATATTTACCTTGTACTCTTCAATTCCATCATTGCGTACCCATTTGCACATTTTAGCTCAAACACATGCACAGGGGGACACGGGCAAGTTTACTCTAATTTCTTTTATCTCATGGATAGTACAACAGCTATGACAGAGAGACACTCATTTAGGTTAGCAGAGAAAAGAGAAGCCACAGGAACATCTGAAAATCCTATTATCGAAGATATACCTTCCACTTTAGATCCGGAATGGGATAGTGAGGGCCCAGACTACGAAACGGAGGTTCACGAAAATGAAGCATTCTCCAGAGATGATGTCTCTTTAGACGAAGAAGAGGAAGGAGGAGTAGGGGATTGTCGTGCTCCAGACGAGTTTGGGAATGCCATTGTTTTGGAGAAACCAGTTGACTCTGTTGCATCAATGATTGACAATGACAAACTTGCACGATTATGTTTGAAGCATGGGATTCTCCGAAAAGATACCGAGTTACCCTCAAAAACAGATCGTCCTCATAATCCACCCGAAGGTATGGCCATCACTAGATTGATGTATCTTGTTGGGGCAATACCTCCGTTTCCACCATTCATCGTCGACTTTTCGAGACAAATGCAGATTGCTCCTATGCAGCTCCAACCCAATTCCTATGCTTACCTGTATACCTTATATATAGCTTATAGGAAAATTTTGGGTATAGAGCTTACCTTCGACGATGTCCATTTCTTCTACAATTTCAAGCATTGAACCCCAGACACCCCATCTTTCATATACTTTGAGTCGGTACTAAAAGGAAAATCATTAGTATGTCGTTCATTAGCTAAGTTGGTGATCCAAGACTTGAATGGTTCTATATTAAACAACAATCGGGATGTGCCAGGAGATGGCTTAGATAAAGTAAAGACATTAGCCTTCGATTTCTAATTTTCATCACACTTGTTAATGTATTGAAAATTGCTCGCTTTTCTTGCAGTTCCTAACCCAAAGCAGGAAACGAATCAGGTGTACTTCGATCGTTTAAACCGGTTTCTCAATGGTGATCAAAAGTTCTTAACTATTAGAGATGTTCTTGTGGATGAGTATCTTCATCACCATCATTTATTAGCTATTACTCACAGCATAGGTCGAGCGTCCCTATGTTTATATACCCCCAGTCGAGATGCTCATTGATACTTTACTTATGAGGGAGGAGAGCTCAAGAGATCCTACATTGCCTAAAAAGAGTCCTTCTCCCACTTCAGCTCAAGATGACATATTAGCAGATATAGCTGAAAAGGATAGAGACAAATATATCACTCCCGAAGATGCGGCTACCCCTGAAAACCCGATTTCTCCAAGCGAGATATCGTTAATCACTCCTCGAGGAGATGATTCCACTGTGGAAGATTCCATCTATCTGGATTTGGGGAAACTTCCCTCACCCAAGGCCATTTATACTTTAGAATATATTGGGAAAGATCGTCTTACTTTTACCTCCGAAGAAGAAGTCACCCCCGTTAAGGCCAGGGAAGTTGTGCATACTAGCCTAACACTAGGCCTGGGTCTATTAAGGGGGATATCACTTAGGATATACACAACACTCTAGCACTGCACATCATAGCACGTGTGCTTTATATTAACGTTGATTCTAAAATTCACTTATATTGTTTGGCTGGACAAATGGCTCGTCACCGCTACCATATGAAAGATGTTCGCTCGAGCATGCCCCCGATGGAGTCCGGTGCTGAACATGACCAACATGAAAGCTGGGGTAGAGATGACAGGAGAAATCGTCCCTCTCAACCTTATCAATCCTCTCGCTCTCAATCTCCTCGTCACTCGGACTTGGAAAAACATACAAGCCATTATTCGAATTACGAAGGAGACAAACATATTACTAAAGCTACTGCTTCCTCCAAAGACAAAACTCATTAGGAAAAACCACCGAAGAAAAGCTCTGATCCGAAAGAGAAACAAAAGGATCCAAGCAAGGGATCTGATAAAGATAGGACATCTATCGTGTCATTTAGGTGCCGTAACATTGACATCACTACCACAAGGCCAGTCATACTTGATGATGAGAATAAAGACAAATTAGAGCTTCTAAAGAAACAATTTCCTGAACACCACTTTGGGAACATGCACTTTGTTCCTGCTCTTAAGCCATTGGACTCTGACTGGGCAGTAGTGGTTAAGGCTAAGGTCGACGAAGCTGATACTCAATACAAAGAGATGAAAAGATATGCGCGGACTTTGTCCAGGATCATTCAGTACTTGATAGCCGATGTAAAAACCATGAAGGATGCTGCCGAATATGATGCAAAAGCTATCGAAAACTCTGAGAAAGATCTTGAGGATGCTCAAGCCAAACTTTCCCTTGTGCAATGTGCTGCGGATAATTATAAGAACCAATTTGAGGAACTGCATAAGCATTACCATAGCGAGCTGGATTCCCATAGCCAGGAGTGCATAGGTTTAAAGAAGCAAGCCGAGGATGCTAAGTCTGAAAGCACCCTGCAAAGCTGGCTTGTTCTCACCTCGAACAGGAGAAGGCGAAGTTGGTTTAAAAGAATACAGAATTAGAAGCCAAATTGATAGAGACCGAGACATGGGCAATCCTTGCTGAGGGAAATGCAAGCATAGCCTTACAATAAGTCGAGAAGGTTAATGATCAGCTTGCTGGAGCGCAAAGAGAGTTGGATGAGAGTGTTGAGACTATGATGGGATTTCATGCTCAGGTGATCCGACATCGAAACATTGCATGGATCAGGTATTACCCTACCACCCTGGTATTTGTATGGGAACAGGTGGTCGAATGGGGAAAACGAGAACTCAAGGTGGATTCAATCGACGAGGATAAGCTCATGGAGAAGTATTTAAAAGGTGAGGAGATGGCACGCTTAGCCGAAGGGCGTAAGCTTATTACTGCTGCCATGGAGGAGGAGAGGTGCCAGGCAAAAGGAAAGATACTATCGATGTCGGTTCCTCTTCCGCTGCCCCCGGGGCCTCTAAAACGGAAGGATATTATCCAGAGAATCCTGGAATTCCCAAGGCATCTTTTTTGTCTCCTATTGCTGAAACAACTTCAGAGACTCATGTTACCCATGTTGAGAAATCATCCGAAGGTATCTCTACCATTTCACCTCAAATTGTTAGAGTTATCTCAACTTTTCGTCCGATTGTTGGGCAAACAATCGAGGAGCCTATTCTTTCTCCTGAGCTAATAAATGTTATTTCTCACTCTATAGGTGCAGAACCCGCTCGGAGGATCAATGAATAACCAGGGGCAGTTACTGAAGCTAAGTCTGTTAAAAAGGCACAGGAGAAAAATGATGATGTTACTAGCTCTTATCCTTTAGAGAAGGTTGAGGGCAAAGAGAGAGATGTCGCTGACAAGAACTTCCAGCAATCTAGCACTGAGATTCCCAAAGATGGAGATATAATAGATGCCTTGAAAGATGACGGCGACAACGATGGGCATGAGGAAGATGATGATGTTTTATGACTGGAGGCTCAGAGGATACTGACAACATGACTTTGGATGATATAAAGACCAAGAAAGATAAACTTCTAAAAGCCAAAGTTGAGCAGGAAGATCCCGAGAATCTTAAAACTCTCACGACAGTCCCTCCTGGGTAAAGGTTAGTTGTAAAATTTTCAACCAGTTCAATCACCGAAGAGCTTACTAAAAAATCTTCTATTGATCCCAGCGTTCTAGGTCCAGGGAAGAATAAGCCAAAGTGTATTTTGACCGAGGGTGAAAAGAGGAGAAGGAAAAACTTAAGGCTGCCAAGAAAGCAATCTACTCCAAAATCCAAATGAAAGGCAGATTTTATCCTTTGTTTTGATTTTCCCCTGGCCCGCTGTTGTTGTAGCGAGTGCGGCCCTCGCATTTCTTTAGTCTTTTTGTATAAACCTGCACTCACGTAAATAAAGTAGTTTGTTTTTCTCTCTGTGACGTAGTATATTTGCATGTTTGTCATTCGTTTTGGTTAAACACAACTACAAATAACAAATAACAAGTTACATAACAAAATAACATAAGTAGCTTTACCCAAAAGTATGTGAAATGTTACGACTTCATTATTGAGCTAAGCGATTATTAACGGGGAAGTGTAGTGTGTGTGTGCTCCTAATAAATCTTGAAAAAAAGTGCCTGGCCAGGGCTCGTTCGAGATTGATTAAGTTTGATATTAAAATGCCCCCAGCCCTTTAGTGGGGCTTAGATTCTTTTTCATTGGTACTCGTTCTTAGTACCTTTATACTCTCATGTCGTATAGTCAAGTTATAGTGGATTCAAAGCGGTCTTCTATCGTGGGGCATCTTCACGCCTTAGGGACGTCCTCTTCCCGTCCTTTATACTCTTGCTCGAATCATGAGAGTTAGAGTTTGGGATATCGTCTTCCTATCCTTTTTTATCTTGTTACACAAACAGTTATCTCGTTTGTTCTGATTTCAATTCAAATTTAGTGGTTTGTATCCAGATCACAGAGCATACAAAAGGATTTATGCAAGAAAAGTAAATCACATACAAAGTTTTTATAGTGGTTCGGTCAAGTCGTGACCTACGTCCACTTTATAATCTTTTGCTTATATTAACCAGACTTTTCTAAGCAAGTCGTGCCTTTTTACATGGCTTATAAAACAAAAGAGAACAATACAAATTTAAGTCAAGTTTGTCACAAATGTTGGGCATTCCAAGCTCTAGGAATTACTTCACCATCCACGGTCGTTAACTTGAAGGCTACTATATCAAGTTTCCGCTGGATGGTATATGGTCCTTCCCACTTTGGACCTAGATGAACTGGAGGAGGGAAGACTCGCTTTAGTACTAAGTTTCCAGGTTCAAAGATCTGAGGGCGAACCTTTCTGTCATAATAGCGTGCCACTTGGCGACTGTGCCTCGAGGCACACAAGTCCGCTTTGTCTCTCTTCTCTTCAATCATGTCCAAGGATTCAAGGAGGAGTGCTTTGTTTGACATCGGATTGTAATACGTTACCCTATGAGAGGGGATTTTAAGCTCCACCGGAATTATCGCTTCTGATCCAAATGAGAGTGATAAAGTGGTGTGACCCATTGCCATCTTAAAGGTCGTTCGATAGGCTCACAAAACTACTAGCAATTCGTCAACCCACATAGTTTTGCTCGTTCCAATCTCTTTTTAAGATTGGACTTAATGAATTTATTTATTGCTTCAAATTGTCCATTTGATTGTGGGTGAGCTACCGCCATATATATCTTGTCAATCTTGTACTTCTAGCAGAAAATTTTGAATTATGCGCTGTCGAATTGGGTTCCATTGTCAATTATAATGGTTTTTGGTATCACAAATCGATAGATGATATTCCTGACCACAAAGTTTATTACCTTCTTTTTCGTGATCGTAGTTGGGGGTTCGACCTCCGCCCATTTTTTGAAATAATCTACGACCATGATTGCATAGTTAGCTCCTCCTTTGGCGATCGACAGGGTCGCAATAATGTCTATCCCCCACATAGCAAACGACCATGGGCTCACCATTAATTTAAGCTGACTCGGGGCTGCCCTAGGAACTTTAGCAAATTTCTGACACTTATCGTAGCGTCATGAGTAGTCACCTGTGTCTTTATTTACGGTAGGCCAAAAATAATCATATCGTAGTACTTTATTTGCCAAAGTTCGGCCTCCGGTGTGGTCTCCACATTAACCCTCATGTACTTCTATCAGTACACGTTCGAGGTCATCATGTGCTATACACCGGAGTATGGGCATAGAAAATCCCTGGAGATAAAGAATTTCGTCTGACATATCTTGCAACTTTACATATCACAGCTCATCTTTCGCTCTTTTTTGATAGGAGCGTTCCGCTTTTAAGGAAGTTCTTAATCTGTGCCATCCATGACTCCCTTTCTGGTTCAGCTTCTAGTACTAGGTCAACTTATATCTGATGAAGCTTTGTGACTTTAGTACCTTTGTCGGAACCATCCCTATCTCTTGTCGGTTGTGAGGACTTGCTAACTTAGCCAGTCTGTCCGCCTTCTGGTTTTCTATTCTTGGGATTTGAGTTATGCTATAATGCTCCAGGTTGCCTTGTAGCTCGTCCACCTTTTCAAGGTAAGTAAAGAGTCGAGATCCTCTGGTTTCAAATTCCTTTCCAGCTTGGCAAATAACTATTTTGGAATCACAAAATATGTCTAGTGTCGTCACCCCTAGTTCTTTAGCAAGTTTTAGCCCGGCAATCAGGGCCTCGTATTCGGAATCATTATTGGTGGTAGAGAATTCCAACCGCAAGGCATAGTAAATAGATTGTCCTTCAGGGTTAATTTGAACAACTATGGTGTCGGAACTTCGATCATTCTTAGCCCCATCTGTATACAATTTATAGGGACTAAGTTCTAAATTATGTCCCGAAGGGTCAGCCTTATCATCCAATGCATTCTTTTCGGGAATCGTGAATTCTGCTATGAAGTCGGCTAGGGCTTTCCTCCATATTGATCTTCTTGGATGGAAATTTAAATTGAATTGGTTTAATTCAGTGTTCCACTTAAGCAGTCGTCCCGATGCTTCGGGTCATTGTAATACTTGTCTAAGTAGCTGATCAGTGTATTTGACTATCAGATGAGCTTGGAAATAATGACGGAGCTTTCATGATGCAATCAAGAGACCATAAGAAAGTGTTTCTATTTTCGAATAATTGTGTTCTACTGCTGCTAACTTATTGCTTACGTAGTACATAAGTCTCTAGACTTTGTCTTCTTCGCGTACCAAAGGTGAGCTGACAACATAAGACAACATTGCTAAATATACAAATAGATTCTCATGATCCACCGGTTTTGACAATATCGAAGGTTTCTCTAGCAAATCCAAAAGGTTTTGGAAGGCCTCTGCACATTCCGGGGTCCACTCGAAGTTTCGTTTCCCCCCGTTTAATTATGTCAAAGAAAGGGACACATTTGTCTGTGGCTTTGGAGATGATTCTGCTCAACGACGCAACTTTTCCAGCTAAGCTTTGAACGTCTCTAATCTTTCGTGGCTCTTCTATGTTTCTGATTGCTTCTATTTGATCAGGATTGATCTCGATCCCTTAAGAGATGACAATGAAACCAAGGAATTTTCCTGACGTAACCCCAAATGAACATTTTAAGGGGTTCAACTTCATCCCGTATTTTTGTAGAATGTCAAACATTTCCGCCAAATCTCTTATATGATTGGAGAACTGCCTAGACTTCACAAGCATTCGTCCACATAGACCTCCATTGTTTTCCCGATCTGATCATAGAACATTCGGTTTACCAAACGATGATACGTGGCTCCGACATTCCTTAGTCCGAATGGCATTACCATATAACAATATAATCCCAAGTTTGTAATGAAACTCATGTTCTCTTGATCCGGTACATGCATGGGATCTAGTTGTATCCCGAATATGCGTCCACGAAGGAGAGAAGTTCACGTCCTGTTGTTGGGTCCACTAGCTGATCAATCCTAGGGTGTGGGAAGTTACCTTTTGGACGAGCCTTGTTCAAATAAGAAAAGTCAATGCACGTTCGACATTTCACATTTGATTTCTTGACTAAGACGACATTCAATATCCAATTGGGATATGTCGAATCTCTAATGAACCTATTATTCTTCAACTTCTCTACTTCTTCCTTTAAGGCCGCTGACCTCTCTAGGCCCAATATACGTCTCTTCTGCTTGACCGGAGGATACTTTGTGTAACACCCCGCCTCCGCTAGGGTCACTCGCAAAGGAATGCACTAGCTTTAGAGGGGCATTATTGGTAAACATGCACAGAAATATCACAAGACAGAACATATAAAAATAGCGGAAGTAAAATCAAACTTTCATAACATGAATAAATAAGGTCTAAAGCCTTTTACATCAGAGTACATCAACCTGTCTTGCAATAGTAAAGAAGCATAAAGACATTTTCATAAATTATTCCCCAAGTAAAAACAGTAAAGTAGCCATTAGCCAAGAAAAGTCCAAGCCATCCATGATAACCTTCAAGCAGAAGAAGTCCGAACTAAACAACAGTATTTCCTCCCTGTAACCTGGGGGGGGGGGGGAACGGAAGAAAAGAGGCGAAACAAAACGGGTCAGTCAAAAAGACTGAGTAAGCCCTATCTACTATTATCATAAAAACTAGTAAAGTTAACTGACATGAGAAACTGAGATGAACATAAGCATGATGACAAGATAGATAAGCTAAATCAAAATAACAGGATGAACTACTGAACTCAGATAAACTAAGGTGTCATGATAAATTACGATGTCAAGATAAAACAAGGTATCACATCGTCAGGTTTCTATCAAGTATAATATCCCCAAGATATCTATCATGTATAACGTCCCATGATATCTATCCTGCATTTTAGCTCTGCACCTACCGTACTAGTATCCCCACCGTATCATGTGTTAACCAAGAATGACCCTCACTCAAAAGTCGTGTAATGGTCCATGTCAACCTAATATATCGCATATATAGGTTACTCAACTTGTATGTTTTATTCCATGTAAATGTTCAGTCCCTTGCCGTAGACCATACGGGCTTTCCCATGAGATTCTACATTACTTTAACATAGTTCCATGATCCTTAAGATCGGTTTGGACTGTTACCCTAAACCTAGCTAGGGTCTTCCAACATGAATTATCGTTTGTACAACTAGGACTTATGCTACCTAGGGCCACTAGGGATTACGCTTACCTATTCCACGTTTTCGTATCTCGGTTTTGGTTCAACCACCCAGGGCCACTGGGATTTACGCTAACCGTCAACCGCGCCCTTTTTCCCACGCATTCATCGTGAATCGTTTTCCATGACTGTATACACATGTATCACATCGTGCCATCCGAGTCCTGTCACAGGGCAGATCGAGAAATACAGGACTCGGTCGGGAGCTTTCGATTTATCTGCCGATGCAGATGCTAAGGTCTGTTTTTCTATACGTGGCTATGGTCCCACGCGACCCCTCCCTCAACTAGTGAAAGACAAGACAGGATAAATCCTGTATGAGAACACACTACTGGCCAACCCACAATCCTAGCCTTACCGCAACCATAATTAGATAGCAATTATGGTCTATCGGGTGTTCTCTGCCTTTCCGTACGTACACGCTTGACCAAAGATGGTAGGTAGTCTGACGAAATGCTATCTAGGGTACGACCGTGTATCGTCGACTATCCCCTATCCATCCCCGTCTTTAGGTCGCTCGCATATCAACCAAGGCATACTCTTGGTTCTTCTAACGCAGACCTTAACCTATCATGAGCCTAGTATAATCACTTGGCAGCTCATAGAGGGATACCAAGAATACCCTCACGTTCCCCGAAGCCGCTGCTTCGTTACCCAGTTCGCTGGAGCCTTTATCTAAATCAGATACTTGCTCCTACTCGTATACTTAAACGATAACCTACCATATCAGGTTACTCATCTATCTATGAACTGGTCTAAATTTCCTTGACTAAGAATCATTACTTAGTTATTCCTCAACTAAGGTTTACCACTTAGCCCTATTCCCGTTATCCTTGTTAACTACGGTTATCCCCTATCCTCGGAACTAGGGTTTACATAATGGATTAAGTGTCACTTAAGTTCATGACTTAACCCGTCTACCAATCATGTCAAAATTGGCTAAGTATCCAAGTCCAAGACTTAACCCGTCTTCAAATCATGTCAAAATTGGCTAAGTATCCAAGTCCAAGACTTAACCCGTCTTCAAATCATGTCAAAATTGGCTAAGTATCCAAGTCCAAGACTTAACCCTACAAACCATGCTCACGTTGGTTAAGTATGTATTGAGCAATTCACGACTTAACCTCGTCCAATTATCATTCTAGATTGGTTAAGTATATATTAACTTGACCCTATCAATTTACCCAGTCAAATCGGTCAAGTGTATTCAAGCGATTCGTGACTTAGCCTTATCATGTTTTCACGTTAGATCGGTTAAGTATAGGTTAACTTAACCTCAATAAATTCACGAGTTAGATTGGTTAAGTATTGGTCACTTAACCACATCAATTCATCATGTTTAGATTAGTTAAGTGTTTAACTTAACCCCATTAAACTACCAAGTGGGATTAATTAAGTCTAGGCTAACTTAACCCCATCCGATTTCCATGTTTAGACTAGTTGAGTCTAATCTTAACCCCATTCGTTAACCGTATTTTTCGGTTAAGCGTCATTAAGAAAACTTACTTAACCTTACCAAGTTATCGCGTTGGATTGATTAAGTGTTGGTTAACTTAACCCCATCCACTAGTCATATAAAAATGGTTAAGTGTCATTAGGCAAATCAAGTTACTTAACCTACCCAACCTTGTCATGTTTTGTTAAGTATCATTAGCCTAATCAAATTACTTAACCCATTTGTCCATGTCATATTTGGTTAAGAGTCATTAATCAAATTAACTTAACCCTATCATGTGGCATTAATTACTTAATGCACCTTCACCTCTCACATTAGACTTTGTTGTGGTTACTAGTTAAGCCGGTCGGTTCCGGGTAGCTTTACACCACAACTTGATCTAACCTCGGGTTCAAGCACAACATGACCAACTTCTCACATTGGGTCCTATTGTTTGCAACTACTAGTTAGGCCGGCCGGTTCCGGGTAGTTTTACGTTGCAAACTCAACCCTACCTCGAGTTGGCCACACTTATATTATCTAAGTGTCATGTCCATCATGTTTCCCAAAACATGTTACAAGTTTTCTAGCATTTGGGTAGACCTAACTTAATAGGTAAATTCCCAAAGGGTAGACCTAACTTAATAGGTAAATTCCCAAGCTTATGTTTTTATGCATACTTACATGTCAACTTCCATGTTATATTTCAAGTCATGTTTTCAAGTTGTATTTTTATGTCATTAGAAATTACCCATAACATAACCCAACGCTTTTAAACTCGCATATACGTTCGCGACAACGTAATGGATTAAAAGAAGAGACTTGGCAAAGGCATGACAAAAATGGATATTAAGCCACAAGTTAATCATGGTGGCAAATGAGGCACAAATGTGTTCATTAACTTGCATGTTACATTCTTAAGCCTCAAAACATGCATAAACCCAAACTTGGCACATAAGCGAATCATGGTGACAAAAGATATGGAATGATGACTAGTAACTCGCATATATCATCATATAAGGGTTATGACTTCATATGCAAGTTGACATAAAGGTTATGAGGGTTCTCATGTTGCCTAATGCAACATTTCAACATAAAGGTTGTAGCTTTTAGCTCACAAGATCAAGATAATGACTTCATAAACTTGCATGACATGATAGCATGTATCATACTCAATGATCAAACCCAAACTTGCAACATGAACATTTAACTTCATAGTTAATATCTAAGAGTAGGGAAAGGGCTTACATTGCTATGAAGGCACAAAAGATATGACAAAGTCCTTATGCAATCAAATAGACCCAAAATGCAAGCTCTAACATAAGAACCCTTGAGCCAAAATGATCAAAACCCTTGCTTTATGATGCAAAGATAGAAACTTGACTTGAATGCAAGCTAATGACACTCATACAAGCTTGAAAACACTTGTATCCATGGAAAATCTCTCATAGAAACCATTTAGAAATTTTATGAAGAGAGTGGAGGCATGAGAGGTAAAATTTAGCCATAGTTTAGTTGCATGAATGAATAATGAGGATTTAGGATAGGTTAGGGTCTTATTTATAGATTAGGCAAGTGTTTTAGGCCATAGGATTAAACCTAGATTCAATCCAAGCCATCAAAGCATGTCTTGGGGAAGAAGTCAAGTGTAGGAACCATCTAGGGCCTTTAGATTAAAGATGAACCATGAGAACCATCCAAATGCAAAATCTGCATTTGAGCGAATCGGCCCACGGGTTGACAGCCAAACACCCTGGATTAACCCCTAGTCGACCCAGCGGGCTTGGGTCGACCTCAAAAATCGGCCGGTTCGGTTATTCCCCTCTCCCAATTCGCTGTTTTGAACATTTTTGCATATTTATTTATTTAATTTTCAATTATATATATATATATATATCAATATATATATATTTCTCTGCGCAACCCATTTCACTTAATTAAGTATACTTTAATTTGGGAATTTTTCGTGAAACTTCGCGAGGCCATATCTTGGTCATACGGACTCCGATTATCGAAAACTCAGACTCTATTTCGCGTATTTTTCCGAGACGAACGCAATGGAATAGCCCGTTTTACTTGATTCAGAATTTAAAATTAAATTCTGCCTTGATTCTCGTCTTAACACGTTATCGAAAAATACGGGTTGTTACATTCTCCCCACCTTTTAGGATTTCGTCCCCGAAATCTCCAAGTTAGGAAGAACATATCCTACCATCCATCATCCATCTACTCAAAACATCATCCACAAGCAACCATTGTCCTTAGATGATTTCTAATGCTGCATGAATATATGCAAAATGTGTGTGTACATGTTCCTTAGCTAATTCTAATGATCAGGCCTGAATAATCTTTCTAATGCAAAATATGTATAGTGCCATGAATCCAACATGTATGCAAATAGTCCTAGTCATATAGATACTATATGCGTGCACAATCATTCATTCATATGCAACAACTGCATGATAATACATTCGATTTCATCCATAAACAAGTATAAATACTCGTGCATATGCAATATGAAATGTGACCGAGTCGAGCTAGTATCTAATGTGTATTCGCGCATCCACGAGCAACCACTTGCAACCATATCAATCATAACATGTTTCAAATACATGTTTACATCCATAGGGTTCTACCTAGAATTCCCTGAAACAGGGCCGAGAAGATAAACAAGACAAACTCCTTACGGGGTTTGTAACAGAAAGTAGGACCGAGAGGATGTCCACAAAAGATAACCTACAAGTAAGCTCTACAGAAACAGGGATCAAGGATATACTCCCAAAAAGAGATATCATGCGCGTATCTAGTCTTTGACCATCAAAGTCGTATTTCCTCGGGCTTACTTCCATTGTGCCTTGACCGCCCTTTAACTTCGCGATTTCGTAGCTTCTTATTTCCTGCTTCCATAACATGAGCTAAAACTCATTTCTTCGTCGCCTCTCGTTCCACTTGCACTTATCCTTTTTCTAGAATACTTGGCGCAAACATGACTGCGTACTCATGATCTCATGCAAGCTTTCCAAAATTCACTAGTGAATCTTGGATCTCGTTTATATACTATAAGGCATTCCATGTAGAAGAACTTTCTCTTGAAAGTAAAAAGATGTCAATCAGGTTATCATGCGCACTTACTAGGGTGATCTCTATAACCCATGCATAAATGAAGTAAACCATCCGTCTTATTGGCGAACACCACTCGATCGGGCTTCAAATTTCCAATAAAGGCATCAAGGGATTCTAAGTAACTAGTCATGACAGAACCTCAAAAAGGTTACCCGATACTTCGAGGGCATTACCAAGGCTAGTCAAAAGGTCTAACTACCCTCCTATCAAAACCGAGAGTGGCACCCCCTACTGGATAACCACTTCATCCCTAGAATCCATCCATAGCTTATAAACATAAGCATTATTTCCAAACTCAACACTTGGCATAGACATTCCCAAATCCAAACAAGTCATGTATAAATGGACTGATTCTCCAATAGGACTTTGAGACAAAAATGGGATTCTCTATTACGTTAGTACTTAAGGTGCAGAGACTCAACTACCGAAGCGGACTTAAATGATGCGGGGATCAAAACAAAGTCTTGGCGGGATGATAGAAAAGAATAACTAGATCTTCAACAAGGATGTTATCCCCCTACTCAGGTACTCTAGTGAGGGTATACAACGATGATCTTGTCCTTGTCCCACAATACTTAACTATCCGTCCCGTTTCACCATACCAAAGATACTTTCTCGTCATGGGTTTCATTGTTCATCTTTCTCCCTCCTTTGAGGACTAAGCCATACCAACAAGTTGCTCATCCTTAAGCTCGTATCCTTTATCCTCTTTCTCACTATCCTTTCTTATAACGCGGCCACTGGTCTCTTGAAAACCACCTCCATCGCATGGAAAGCACTTTCGTAGATAGAAAAGACTAGTCGCAGTTAAAACCACTTTGACTACAGATGGAGGAAAGAAAGGAGAAGAGATTCAATTAAGGAAACAAGGATAGTGCTAATGGCCTTTGGGGAATAGCCTTTTTCTTTTAAAAGAAAATTTTCTTGAAAAAATGCTTCTTTGTAAACGATTTTCAAATAGTTTTCAGAAGGTCTTTAAAAACTTTTCCCCAGTCTGGTAACCTTCTGCTCTGATACTTTGTGTAACACCCCGCCTCCGCTAGGGTCACTCGCAAAGGAATGCACTAGCTTTAGAGGGGCATTATTGGTAAACATGCACAGAAATATCACAAGACAGAACATATAAAAATAGCGGAAGTAAAATCAAACTTTCATAACATGAATAAATAAGGTCTAAAGCCTTTTACATCAGAGTACATCAACCTGTCTTGCAATAGTAAAGAAGCATAAAGACATTTTCATAAATTATTCCCCAAGTAAAAACAGTAAAGTAGCCATTAGCCAAGAAAAGTCCAAGCCATCCATGATGACCTTCAAGCAGAAGAAGTCCGAACTAAACAACAGTATTTCCTCCCTGTAACCTAGGGGAGGGGGGAAACGGAAGAAAAGAGGCGAAACAAAACGGGTCAGTCAAAAAGACTGAGTAAGCCCTATCTACTATTAGCATAAAAACTAGTAAAGTTATCTGACATGAGAAACTGAGATGAACATAAGCATGATGACAAGATAGATAAGCTAAATCAAAATAACAGGATGAACTACTGAACTCAGATAAACTAAGGTGTCATGATAAATTACGATGTCAAGATAAAACAAGGTATCACATCGTCAGGTTTCTATCAAGTATAATATCCCCAAGATATCTATCACGTATAACGTCCCATGATATCTATCCTGCATTTTAGCTCTGCACCTACCGTACTAGTATCCCCACCGTATCATGTGTTAACCAAGAATGACCCTCACTCAAAAGTCGTGTAATGGTCCATGTCAACCTAATATATCGCATATATAGGTTACTCAACTTGTATGTTTTATTCCATGTAAATGTTCAGTCCCTTGCCGTAGACCATACGGGCTTTCCCATGAGATTCTACATTACTTTAACATAGTTCCATGATCCTTAAGATCGGTTTGGACTGTTACCCTAAACCTAGCTAGGGTCTTCCAACATGAATTATCGTTTGTACAACTAGGACTTATGCTACCTAGGGCCACTAGGGATTACGCTTACCTATTGCACATTTTCGTATCTCGGTTTTGGTTCAACCACCCAGGGCCACTGGGATTTACGCTAACCGTCAACCGCGCCCTTTTTCCCACGCATTCATCGTGAATCGTTTTCCATGACTGTATGCACATGTATCACATCGTGCCATCCGAGTCCTGTCACAGGGCAGATCGAGAAATACAGGACTCGGTCGGGAGCTTTCGATTTATCTGCCGATGCAGATGCTAAGGTCTGTTTTTCTATACGTGGCTGTGGTCCAACGCGACCCCTCCCTCAACTAGTGAAAGACAAGACATGATAAATCCTGTATGAGAACACACTACTGGCCAACCCACAATCCTAGCCTTACCGCAACCATAATTAGATAGCAATTATGGTCTATTGGGTGTTCTCTGCCTTTCCGTACGTACACGCTTGACCAAAGATGGTAGGTAGTCTGACGAAATGCTATCTAGGGTACGACCGTGTATCGTCGACTATCCCCTATCCATCCCCGTCTTTAGGTCGCTCGCATAGCAACCAAGGCATACTCTTGGTTCTTCTAACGCAGACCTTAACCTCTCATGAGCCTAGTATATTCACCTGGCAGCTCATAGAGGGATACCAAGAATACCCTCACGTTCCCCGAAGCCGCTGCTTCGTTACCCAGTTCGCTGGAGCCTTTATCTAAATCAGATACTTGCTCCTACTCGTATACTTAAACGATGACCTACCGTATCAGGTTACTCATCTATCTATGAACTGGTCTAAATTTCCTTGACTAAGAATCATTACTTAGTTATTCCTCAACTAAGGTTTACCACTTAGCCTTATTCCCGTTATCCTTGTTAACTACGGTTATCCCCTATCCTCAGAACTAGGGTTTACATTGGATTAAGTGTCACTTAAGTTCATGACTTAACCCGTCTACCAATCATGTCAAAATTGGCTAAGTATCCAAGTCCAAGACTTAACCCGTCTTCAAATCATGTCAAAATTGGCTAAGTATCCAAGTCCAAGACTTAACCCATCTTCAAATCATGTCAAAATTGGCTAAGTATCCAAGTCCAAGACTTAACCCTACAAACCATGCTCACGTTGGTTAAGTATGTATTAAGCAATTCACGACTTAACCTCGTCCAATTATCATTCTAGATTGGTTAAGTATATATTAACTTGACCCTATCAATTTACCCAGTCAAATCGGTCAAGTGTATTCAAGCGATTCGTGACTTAGCCTTATCATGTTTTCACGTTAGATCGGTTAAGTATAGGTTAACTTAACCTCAATAAATTCACGAGTTAAATTGGTTAAGTATAGGTCACTTAACCACATCAATTCATCATGTTTAGATTAGTTAAGTGTCTAACTTAACCCCATTAAACTACCAAGTGGGATTAATTAAGTCTAGGCTAACTTAACCCCATCCGATTTCCATGTTTAGACTAGTTGAGTCTAATCTTAACCCCATTCGTTAACCGTATTTTTCGGTTAAGCGTCATTAAAAAAACTTACTTAACCTTACCAAGTTATCGCGTTGGATTGATTAAGTGTTGGTTAACTTAACCCCATCCACTAGTCATATAAAAATGGTTAAGTGTCATTAGGCAAATCAAGTTACTTAACCTACCCAACCTTGTCATGTTTTGTTAAGTATCATTAGCCTAATCAAATTACTTAACCCATTTGTCCATGTCATATTTGGTTAAGAGTCATTAATCAAATTAACTTAACCCTATCATGTGGCATTAATTACTTAATGCACCTTCAACTCTCACATTAGACTTTGTTGTGGTTACTAGTTAAGCCGCTCGGTTCCGGGTAGCTTTACACCACAACTTGATCTAACCTCGGGTTCAAGCACAACATGACCAACTTCTCACATTGGGTCCTATTGTTTGCAACTACTAGTTAGGCCGGTCGGTTCCGGGTAGTTTTACGTTGCAAACTCAACCCAACCTCGAGTTGGCCACACTTATATTATCTAAGTGTCATGTCCATCATGTTTCCCAAAACATGTTACAAGTTTTCAAGCATTTGGGTAGACCTAACTTAATAGGTAAATTCCCAAAAGGTAGACCTAACTTAATAGGTAAATTCCCAAGCTTATGTTTTTATGCATACTTACATGTCAACTTCCATGTTATATTTCAAGTCATGTTTTCAAGTTGTATTTTCATGTCATTAGAAATTACCCATAACATAACCCAACGCTTTTAAACTCGCATATACGTTCGCGACAACGTAATGGATTAAAAGAAGAGACTTGGCAAAGGCATGACAAAAATGGATATTAAGCCACAAGTTAATCATGGTGGCAAATGAGGCACAAATGTGTTCATTAACTTGCATGTTACATTCTTAAGCCTCAAAACATGCATAAACCCAAACTTGGCACATAAGCGAATCATGGTGACAAAAGATATGGAATGATGACTAGTAACTCGCATATATCATCATATAAGGGTTATGACTTCATATGCAAGTTGACATAAAGGTTATGAGGGTTCTCATGTTGCCTAATGCAACATTTCAACATAAAGGTTGTAGCTTTTAGCTCACAAGATCAAGATAATGACTTCATAAACTTGCATGACATGATAGCATGTATCATACTCAATGATCAAACCCAAACTTGCAATATGAACATTTAACTTCATAGTTAATATCTAAGAGTAGGGAAAGGGCTTACATTGCTATGAAGGCACAAAAGATATGACAAAGCCCTTATGCAATCAAATAGACCCAAAATGCAAGCTCTAACATAAGAATCCTTGAGCCAAAATGATCAAAACCCCCTTGAGCCAAAATGATCAAAACCCTTGCTTTATGATGCAAAGATAGAAACTTGACTTGAATGCAAGCTAATGACACTCATACAAGCTTGAAAACACTTGTATGCATGGAAAATCTCTCATAGAAACCATTTAGAAATTTTATGAAGAGAGTGGAGGCCATGAGAGGTAAAATTTTGTCATAGTTTAGTTGCATGAATGAATAATGAGGATTTAGGATAGGTTAGGGTCTTATTTATAGATTAGGCAAGTGTTTTAGGCCATAGGATTAAACCTAGATTCAATCCAAGCCATCAAAGCATGTCTTGGGGAAGAAGTCAAGTGTAGGAACCATCTAGGGCCTTTAGATTAAAGATGAACCATGAGAACCATCCAAATGCAAAATCTGCATTTGAGCGAATCGGCCCACGGGTTGACAGCCAAACACCCTGGATTAACCCCTAGTCGACCCAGCGGGCTTGGGTCGACCTCAAAAATCGGCCGGTTCGGTTATTCCCCTCTCCCAATTCGCTGTTTTGAACATTTTTGCATATTTATTTATTTAATTTTCAATTATATATATATATATATATATCAATATATATATATATTTCTCTGCGCAACCCATTTCACTTAATTAAGTATACTTTAATTTGGGAATTTTTCGTGAAACTTCGCGAGGCCATATCTTGGTCATACGGACTCCGATTCTCGAAAACTCAGACTCTATTTCGCGTATTTTTCCGAGACGAACGCAATGGCATAGCATGTTTTACTTGATTCAGAACTTAAAATTAAATTCTGCCTTGATTCTTGTCTTAACACGTTATCGAAAAATACGGGTTGTTACACTTTGGGTTCAAGCTTAGTGAATAGCTCATAACTACGGGAGAAATTTCAAACATTTCTGCATGAGTCCAAGAAAACACATCAAGGTTTGCTTTCAGAAAAGAAGTTAATTCTTTCGTCTGAAAGGAATCCAGATGAGACCCAATCATCAATACCTTTGTCGAGCCGTCGCTATCGATTGGGATGCCAACAGTCGCCTCGTTGGGTGTTGCCTTTCTAGTTCCTGGTTCTTCATACTCTCTGGGATCGATATCTCCAGGATTTCGTCAGGCGATCCCCTAGGTGATTTTGTCTTTAGCTGCTATGTTGGGCTCTCCTTAGCAGGAGAGGAAGTGCCCTTTGATTCTAAACTCTTTTCGTTACGCAACATTTTTAACTCTGCTACGTAGCAGGCCCTTCTGGTAACTTGATCGCCTTGAATCATCCCCACACCAGCATCTGTTGGGAATTTTATTAGTAGGCACCATGGAGAAATGCAAGCCCTGAACTCCTAGAGGGTTGTTCGTCCTAGGAAAGCGTTGTAAGGAGAATCGATGTCCATGATGACGAATTGGAGAATCTTCACCCTTTTGTATTCTTCTTCACCTAGCTCTACGGGTAGGTCTATCACTCCGATCAGGGCGGTGGAGGCTCCATTAAAGCCACGAATCCAACCTTCACATGGCTTTAAGTCCTTCGTTTCCAGTTTCATCTGATCGAAAGCCTTTTTAAATAGAATGTTTACAGAGATCCCATTGTTCATAAGGACTTTCTTGACTATTGCAAGCCCAATAACCGTGGTTATTACTAACGGATCAGTACTTGGTACTTCAACTCCAATACTCACCCTGTCATGGAAGACAATGTCATCAGCTGCTATTTTCTATTGTTTCGATGGTGTGGTTTCTTCAAGGTTACTATATTCTCCTATTTTGGGATGCTTGGCCATGTTGACATACTGTTCCATTTCCCTGTTGCTGGATCCAGCTGGGTGTGGTCCTCCAACTATAGTGTTTATTACAATTCCTTTTCCCATCTATTGAGCTGTGGATTTAGGAGCAGGTTGATTTTGATTTAGGGCTTGCCCTTCTTGCCCCTGTCTCTTAGGGTAACTTTGTATTCATCTAACTTTCCTTCCCGCAGAAGTTTTCAACAACGTCTCTTAGATGACGACACTCATTAGTAGAGTGACCGTGAGTTCCATGAAACAAACAAAATTTTCCAGTTGCAAGCTCCTTCTCAATGGAGTCTCAGGGTGGAGGTTTCTTATATTGTAAGACATTATATGTATCCAGATAGATGTTTTCCAATGTGTCGTTCAATGGTATGTAGTTTTCAAAAGTTTGGAATCAGGGTCTTTTTCTGTAGTTGCTTCCTTGGTTCCTATTTCTTTTATTGTTGCTTTCGTTCCTATTGCCGCTTCCTCCATTTTTGTTATCGACGTTTACCTTGACCCCCCCGAACTATCATCGGACTATTTCATAGCAACATTACTTTGACTTCTTTAGAAGATCCATCAAATTTTCTTTTTCGACTAGCATATATTTCCTCCTGCCGTAGGCGAATATTTTCCTTTTCATAGAATGCCTCCCTAGTCAATAGCGGTTTTCCAGCTAGATATCCCCCGAATTCGGTGTCTGGATCAACCCAATCTATTAAGGCCATCAAAATGGTTGGTTCGTTGGGGTCTCTTATTTTGGTAACTGCTATGTTGAAGCGGTCTAGATAGGACTTCAGAGATTCTCCAAGGGCCTGCTTGATTCTGGACAACTCAATGACGCTTTTAGCTTTCCGGGCATGGAGTCGGAACTTGTTCATAAAACGTTCACTTAATTCTTTAAAGCTTGATACAGATCGTGTGGGAAGTCGAGTGAACCACATTAATGCATAATATTCTAGATATATCGGGAAGGCTTTGCATTTCACAGTGTCTGATGCGGCTGCGGCATTCATATACCTTGCATAGCTCATTAAATGTTGTCCTGAATCTATTCTCCCAGCATATTGGTCCATTTGTGGCAGGTTGAATTGTCGGGGAAATTGGAAGTCCAAGATGTCATCGGTGAATGGGGTGTGACTATGTTCAATACCCCAGTCCTCATTAGTGCAGCATTTACTATTGGCCATGATCTGCAACACCATCGCTTCCACTTCTACGTTGGTCAAAGCTGGTACAGGATCTATGCTTCTATTCCTTCTAGTACGTTCAGTGCCTACGTCAGGCGATGCCCTTTGGTTCCGAGTTGCGGCCGACCTTCCTCGCCCTCTACGATCCTAGTTGTTCACAGGATGAGTAGGCTGGAGAAGCTGCTCTTGAGTAGGATTAGTGATGTTTGGATCTCTGGGAAGGACGCAGGATCCTTGCATCGACAATAGCATTGGTTCTCTAAGGCTGGGGTCATCGGATCCAAGGACACGAGTTGCATCTTCACGAGACCCCAGTGATCCAAACCTCAACTGGTCGAGGTTCTCAGGCCTTTCATATGTCCTTCTCTGATGTGGACGCTCTTCCTTTGAAAAGGACGAGTGATCCGTAGGGGGACGATGAGTTGGAGAGGATATTCTTTGCCTACATAGCTCACTTATTTCCCTACTCATGGTCTTCATGTTTTCTTGCATGAGAATACTATCACGCTTATGGGCCTCTAAAGCATCCCCGGTACTATCTAACATATCGAGTAGGCACGAGAAATCCATGTGTGTGACGGGCGCAGAGGGGTTAGGCTGATCACTGGTGGTCGCGGCCGGTATCGAAGCACTAGTAGGGGCTCAGGTAGAATTTCTAGCCTCAACCGCATTCTGTTCAGATCATGCAACAACTACCTCTGTAGTTCGGATCGGGGGAACCATCAGAAGTGTTCAAGAGTCCAAATCGGTTCATATCAGTGTCACCAGTTTGGTTTGGAGCCTCAAAGTTGGGTCGGGTCGGATCAGAGATGCTCTCCCGGACCGGTTTTCTCCTGAACTTTCCCCCACGACCTGGTCACAACCATAGCCTGCTGATCTTCGTTGGCCTCGTTTTCCTGAGCGACTTGTGACTCTTTTCCTTTTCCTTTAGTCATGATATTTAATTCTTTCAATATTAGCCTGAATGCTTCGAAGAATGCTGAATAAAGTGGATTAACTTCTTTGAACTTAAAGGTCCAAATAGTAGAACGATAATCCGAAGTGTTGAGAATACGATTTCCTAGTGAAAGCACCAAAACGTTAGATCAAAAAATTGTTCTAGCACCCAAAAAAATGATGATTTTAAATAAAATGGAAAGAAAAACAGTAAGAACACACGATTTATAGTGGTTCGGTGTTAAAAAGCCTGCGTCCACTTTATACTATGTTGATTGATGATATGAGTATAAATACAATGCTGAATTTCACTCAATCTCTCTAATACAATTGATAATTTCACTCAATATTTAATGAAATATGCTGCAAAAGTTGATGGTGATCTGAATGAAACAATGGAATTTGGTGGTTATGAGAGATAGAGTCAGTGTTTCGCCAAAAGATCCCCCTAAATGATAAGTGTTGGTGTATTTATCAGGTAGGAATTTGGTCTGCTTCTGTGCCACATGGTGATCATCCCACTCGGTTCGGAGTTGGAGGCCTAGAGATTATGACAGCACATCAGAGATCGTGGCAAGATGGAAGGAAACCACTCCGCCTCTTCAGGAACGTGGAGTGTAGCTGCTGTGCTAGTCCTCATCGGTTCGGATTGGAAGTTAAAATAGATAGTCCGGGTCGGAGAGCTCCGAACTGATCTCGATGTGCCTTCTTATTGGCATTTTCTTGTTTGTTTGTTTCAAATAAAGGGGATCGGTTTGGGGGTCCCTGAACCGATCTGAGTTCCCGCTATGAATTCTTCCTTAAATCTTGTTCTTTGATTAATCCCTTAGCTATGTGTTGCCCGATCACAAAGCGGGCTACCACCAATAAATGGACTAGAAGAGCCTAACCTCCAACTTATATTTTTTTAGATGACACCAAGGCTCTTCCATTTTCTTTCTTCTCCAAATCTTTTAGAAATTAGAATATTAGTTTTTAGGAATTTTGATTCAAGATTTAAAGACAAAGATTATAAATCTATAATAAAGGTGTTCAGGTTTCTTGTCAATTAAAGGTAAATCCTATGAATATGAATTATTTAGATTTCTTTCTTTCTTCCCTTATTCTTTTGTATCAGATTTGTAAATCCGTGGTTACTAAATTCAGTTAGGAAGGCTACAGAATCACAGATTTGAATCAGATTTAGGATACCAAGGGCCCGTTGAGTCACCCAAAAGCTACCTTTCCCGTTTCAACACTGCCCTCGCCGAGGTCGAAGACCCATATCCTCGCATCGTACTGTTTCAACTAGCAAAAGATGTCCTCCCTACTTCCGAGTTCGAAGCATAGATCAACCGAAAGCAACCCAAATGCCCCAACGCTTTCTACGAAAAGGCAGGGCAGTACTTATGCCAAGAGGAAGCAAGGTGAAATCGACTCTCCGAGACAAGTCACCCTAACAATCTTCTTACAGATACCGCAAATAATAACATCAAAGGGAAACAAGTCAGGGAGACCTTCAATCATAACAAGGGGGCTGGTCATAAGCAACGGCCAAATAATAGCAGGCAAGGTGGCTGAAACAATGGTCAGTCCACGGCTGATCCCCGAAAACCCGGACCTTACCATGCTTTCCAGACCTACACTCCGCTGAATGAAGACTTAGGAAAGATTTACTTGGAAACATGCAACACATTGCCTTACAAGAAGCCGCATACCACAGAATCCACCGACTTCGAGAAAAATACTTGGTATATATTGTCGATACCACGACGTATACGTGCATAACATTAATGAATGTCGCCAACTCAAAGACGTAATCGAGAAACTTATCTGTGAGAAACGACTCAAGCAATATGTTCAAGAACCCTTTCCACCCAAAGCAAATTCAAAGCCTCCAGCACCTCCGTTGCCCGCCAAGGTGCCCCCGGTTCCATTTAACCCAAGGCAAGGAATCGTGATCAATTCTATCTGTGGAGAACCTTATTTCACACAGCACAACTTTTCGAAAATGGAAGAATATGTGAGTTCCATCAAGAATAATACATATGAGTTCTGCTCCGCTCCAAATGAATTCGTCCTAGCCAAGCTTCAAAAATCGATACGGGACGACATTGTCTTCAGTGAAAGTGCTTCTACGGGAATTGAGATTCTGACCACCGATCCTCTAGTTATCACAGCCCAAGTCGGTGCCGCTTTCGTTCGAAGAATGTTGGTTGACTCGAGAAGCATGGTCAACATCATTTTCAAAGCTGCTTACGACCGGATGAAATTAGAAACAAAGAACCTTAAACCATGTCGTGCCACGATCCATGGCTTCAACGAAGCATCCAGTTCTCCGGTAGGGATCATCGACCTACCCGTCGAACTTGGGGATGGGGACTGAAGCCGAGTCCGTGTCCTCACTTTCGTGGTTATTGACATTGTCTCCCTATACAACGTCTTCTTTGGACATCCTTTCCTTATGGAGTTCCGGATCTTCATATCACCATGGTCCCTCCTAATGAAATTCCATATGGAAAATGGGGTTGGAACAGTTTAAGCGACCATGCTAATGCCATAAAATGTTATGCAATATAATGGAAGAACGCATGCAATAAGGAAAACGGTAAGACCATACCCACGTGCTCATGCGCCAAGACTATCTCCACATAGAAACAGAGGATATTCCAGTCAATCCCAACGATCCATCAAGGATGCTAAAGATAGGATCGCAACTCCATCCCGCAATCAAAGAAGATCTTATGAATTTCTTGAAGGCTAACCTGGACGTGTTCGCATGGACGCACTCCGACATGAGAGGCATCGACCTCGCGGTTGCTTTCCATTGTCTAAGTATCGATCCTATAATGCCTACAATCAAGCAGAAGTGTCGCTTCCTAGGACCTGAAAGGTCCAAAGCAGTCGAGGAATAGGTAGACCGCCTGCTCAACAACAACTTTATCCACAAAGATGACTGTCCTGAATGGGTCTCCAATCTAGTTCTGGTCAAAAAGGCCAATAACAAATGGCGAACATGCTTTGACTTCTCCGACGTAAACAAGGCATGTCCCAAGGACAGCTTCCTACTTTCGAAGATCAACCGACTTGTTGATTCGACCTCCGGATAACAGCTATTATCTTTCATGGATGATTATTCGGGGTATAACCAGATCCTGATGAATCTCTATGACCAGGACCATACCTCTTTCATAACTGACCTTGCACTTTACTGCTATCTCAACGCCACTTATCAATGAATGGTTAATCGTCTCTTCAAAAACCAAATCGGGAAATCCATGGAGGTATATATGGATGATATACTGGTAGAATCCAAAATACAAAGCAACCACGTCCGCAATCTCCCCGAAATGTTCGATGTCCTCTGCCAATACGACATGAATCTCATTCCTCTGAAGTGCTCCTTCAAAGTCGCCTCAACGAAATTCTTGGGTTTCATCGTCAACTCCTGAGGCATTGAGCCAACCCAGAAAAAATCCAAGCTATCTGGGGCATTCATCCCTCAAAACATCAAAGGCAATTAGCTCGGCACTGGTGCGCATCGAAGACCGTGTGCAACGACCTGTCTACTACATTAGAAAAAGATTAACGGGGGGCAGAAAAGAACTATTCGAAGCTTGAGAAATTGGCCTACTGTCTGCTAATCTCCTCTCGGAAGTTGCGACCATATTTCCAATCACACCCTATAAAGGTCTTCACCGACCAACCACTTCGGCCTATCTCACAGCGGCCAAAAGCATCAGGATGGCTACTAAAATGGAAAGTAGAGCTAAGTCAGTTCAAGATAACTTTTATCCCCCGTCGATCCATCCTCGGACAAGCTCTCGCTGATTTCATAATAGAATTCACTATACTTTGGGAGACTCCTATGGAGAACATCGAAGCTCCCGACGCTCAATGGAAATTATTCGTGGACGGATCCTCCAATAATAATTGCTCTGGGGCCAGATTCGTGCTCATCACTCCTGAGTAACGCCCGATATACTATGCATTAAAACTTAACTTCCCTGCTACCAACAACGATGTAGAATACGAAGTCATAATAGTCGGGCTCAAAATCGCAACCTAACCTAATATAAAAGCCATTCAAGTCTTTTCCGACTCTCAATTTATCGTGCTCCAGGTGCAGGGAGAGTTCCAAGCCTTAGGGGCACGACTCGCGCTATATCTGACCTAAGTTCGGGAGTTGCTCGCCAACTTCGACCACTTTGTCATCGCACACATCCCTCGAGAACAAAATGAAAGGGCAGATTCGTTAGCCAAGTTGGCAAGCTCCGAGGATTCACAGCTTATGAGGTTCGCCCTAGTCGAAGTGCTCAATTCTCCAAGCATTAAGTAGATGCAAACCAAGGTGGTCATTAATGCTGAACCCAAACCTGAATCTTAGATAACCTCGATCAAGAGTTACCTGCAACATGAGACCCTTCCACTATGCTACAAAGAAAGATGAGAACTCGCCCGCTATCAGCTCGCTACCTTCTTATGGACGGAGTACTCTAAAACAGAGGTTTTTATGTCCCGTTGCTCAAATGCGTAGCCCATGATGACACCATCCAAGTGCTATCTAATGTACATGAAGGGGAATGCGACGACCAAACTAGAGGAAAAACCTTGGAAAGAAAATACTCAGACATGGTTACTATTGGCCTACGTTCGATCAAGACGCCGTAGAATATACTCGCAAGTGCGATAAGTGCCAACACTTCTCAAAGATCCCAAGAGCCCCGCCTACAGAATTAACGCAAATGATTAGCCCATGGTCGCTCGCCATATGGAGGAACAACATCATTGGAACTCTTCCAACAGCCCGAGGTGGGGCACGCTATGCTGTCGTTGAAGTTGATTATTTCACCAAATGGGCTGAGGCTGAGGCTCTCGCTACAATAATAACCAAGAAGAAGATCAACTTTATCGTCCGCAACATTATCACCCATTATGAGGTCCCTTAAGCTATCATTTCTGACAATGGCACCCAGTTCGAGACAGCTGATCAAAGCCTTCTACCAGCGGCACAACACCGAAAAGAGATTCTCAGTGGTGGCTCATCCTCAAGCCAATGGGCAGGTCGAAGCGGTTAATAGAGTCATTAAATCCATCATCAAGAAGCGTTTGGAAAAGGCCGGGGCATGTGGGTGGACAAACTTCCTGTAGCCCTGTGCGCCTACTGAACAACCCAAAAGACAGCAAACGGACACACTCCTTTCACCATTGCATACGGATCCGAGGTCGTCATCCCTATAGAGCTCAAGCTTCAATCTCACCAAGTTACTTATTACAATCTGGAGACAAACCAAAACTTACTTTTGGAATCACTCGACTTGCTAGAGGAAAAGAGGAATGAAGTTGATCTCCGGGCCAAGGCCCAACGGCAACGAGTAGCCCGATACATCAATTCCAGGGTCGGTCATACGAACTTCAACATCGACGACCTTGTTTCAAAACGGGTCTTTCCTCCACCAGCAGGCCTCGCCCCTCGTTGGGAAGACTCATACTCCATACAACGGAAGCTCAGGGATCGATCTTTCAAACTCGCAACCGTGGACGGAGCTGGACTCCCATGGGCATGGAACAACGAACATCTCCACCGCTACTTTACATAACTTAGTACATAGTTATTTATTCTTTCCAACAATGTTTTAGTTTCTAGCAATTCAATTCATTGTAAAGGCTATTACTGCCAATGTTATTAGTGGAAATGATGTTCAATTTCCTATCTTTTTTTGTTTACTCCGCGCATGACACGTTTGATTAGTCATGATAACCAGCCTACATGCAAAAAGTTAATCGCAGTATCGGCACCACGAACACGGGAGCTATGGCTCCGTCCGAACCTCGAGCCAACATTGAGGCCAAACAACACTGGCTACGACGGACACCCCGAGCATAGGAGTCGGCAAAGTTACTCGAGTCGCCGGACCGCGACGCGATCGAGTATAAATAACCGCAAACTCGAACCTCGGCCCTGCGCTGAGACCGAGGATAAATCGTTTGGCGCCCAAGTTCCATACAACTTGGGGACACCCAATAGCCAGCCATGAGCAATGCGAATTTCTCCCCTGGTTGCAGGTGCCAGTCGAATATTGGCGCAGCACTGAGACCGACCTTAAATCGTTTCTTTCCCGAAGGTCTCTAAGCTTAGGGGTAGCCCACGACCATGATCAGACCCTACGGGCTGATGATCCAAGCTTCTCTTTGGGTGAATAAATGACTCCTGTTGCTCGCAATAACCTGAATGAACGATGGGATATTCCCCCACCAGACTACTCGACGTCCTACGTCTCTGCTCTACTTGGGACTCACTCCGTGCAACCCAAAACAGCAGGCGACTAGCCTAGTTTCGTAAACTACGGGTTTCCTGAGCTGAGGAAGACTTAATGAAACCAGCGCTCTATCTCACCCCTCTGGAATAATTTACCCAGAGTGTGCTTCTCGATCGCTTTTGTGTTAAGTGTAATGATATGTACGCTTATGCAAGTACAGGACGTTGGAAAACATGAAAAGAACATCCAAACACTCGACATAAATTGCGATCTTTACTAATTCATATTTTAGTTCCACAAGCACACACTAAACAGACTACATGTCTAATATCTTTCTTTGCTAATGATAGGGTGTACATGAAAACCACATCATGTCTCGAAAAACCAAAAGCAAGGGTCGTACTCGCGTAAGCTATTGGCCTACACTACCAAAATAACGGTAACTTCTACTTAAGTTGCTAACACTAATCATTTCTTTTCTTCTTGGGGGCTTATCCTTTTCCTTTGTAGATTCGGCGCTCGACAGTTCTTCCCACGTGCCAAACCTCTTCTTTCCTGATCCGCTCCTTCCTCCTCGGCCCTTTTGAGGAATACACGACTCATGAGAAGCCGAGATGCGCCTCTCATTCGCACTGTCGCCACTTGAGATTCCATAACATCAGTAGGGGCGATGTGCGGCATCAGCCTGGGTATGCTCCCGGCAGTAAGGACTACCATGACATCACTCTTCCCCGGGATCTCCTTAGCTTCCCGTTCTGGCTTCTCCTTAGCCTCCCGAGTAGCCCGTCGCTCAGCCAGCTTCTGAGACTTAGGCATCATAGCGTCGTCAGCCTTGGGTTTCTCAGAGATTTCAATGGCCCTCAGCTGGGCTTCGTCACCTTCCATCTCCTTCTGGGCCTCGTCAGTAGCCCTCTTCTTCTCCGCCTCTTTATCGACCTTCCTCTGCTTAGCCGCCTCGGTGACGCCCTTCTCAACATCATGGATGGTCTTCGTTAGGACCCCCTTCATGGCAGCCTCGTCTTGCCTACGCTTTTCCTCCATCTCCATGCACTTGGACACCATCCGAAACTTTAATCTATCCACCAAGCCCCCATCAAAGGCACATCGGCCTCCACCGGACCTCTGGCATGGGAGGTTTGTCCATCGACCACCTCTCCTTCCTCGATAAGCCCTTCATAAATGATAGACGTTATCCTTATATCTGAGTAGGTGTCCAACTGATCCCCGCCTTCTCCAAATTGCATTACCGTAGGACCTAGCCTAGATTCGGTCACTAAGGGAATCACTGGGGCAAAGCCTGGTGTCGTGGTCGATCTAGGAGGGGCTGCATAGCAAAAACACAACCTTTTAGTCCATAAATTCGGTAATAGCATCTTCTTAAGGAATAAATGGTAACAGGAATTTAACTCCAGTTAGGGATGGTGTAGGAATGTTAGGAAGTGCGCTCGTAACTAATGGCAAAGTGAACCCGGTTTGTCCCAGTTCCAGGTATTCAGGATTATACTCAGTCGAGATTCGAGCCAAAACCGTTGGATCACTCATGATGTCGGTCTTAAGTGCTAGCGGCTGATGAGAACTTCCTCCCGAAAACGACTCCGCAACAACCACACTATTGCTCACAATAGACTTCCCCTTCTCCACAGCAAGTCTTTCCAGTCCCTTGTTTTAGTCATCTTCGTACAACAATCTCTTCCCTCCTCTAGCTTTGCTCGCTCCTCATCGGTTAGGAGGTCAATCATAAGTTGGCATTCATCCAGAGTGCTCACATCTACTTGGCGCAAATAAGCTTCATATGGGACCAACCTCTCCCAGGTCCGAGCTAGTTCATGGGAGTAATCATCAACCAACGAAAGTCTGTGGAATCTCAGAGCTATAACTTACATATTTCGGATATCCTCCACCAATGACGATTCCACCGGAACTTCGTGACTTCCAGCTTCTCCCTCAACCGATCAACCTCCATTAGATGTTTGGCCTTCTGTCCACCGATCGTGCCCAACATGTCTCTGTTGCTGGGCTCCGCGTCTTCCTTCGCCTTCCTCATCTCTTCAAGATGCCCCTTCAAGCTGTCATTCTCCACTCTGAAAGCATTATTGTGGTTCTGAAGTTGGGTGACTCTCGCGTTATCCCTTTCCAGATCGGCACATGTTTTATCCACCTTGGCCTTTTCCCTCTTTAAGGTCGTGTTCTCGGTAGTTTGATCAGTTACAGTCTCTGCAAAAGAAGAGCGGGAATGATCAGTCACCCTTTTGAGCGTTTCATATGCTTCCTTCATCTCAGCTACGACGACGAAACCCTCGAGTTAATATTCAAAGGCAAAGGAATGAGCAACGGTATGTGTACGATACAAAAAGAAAACTGACCTATTTCAATGTTCAAATTGCCGATGGTCGTCCGCTCGGCATCGATGGCCAACCCCCGATTGATGAGCTCCAGGTTTTATTTCCTGGTTAATTCCGAGAGTTGGCGGGAGTACTTGAGAAGTTGGTCGGCCTGATGATACTCAGCCCTCACACACATCCAGACCTTCCCGGAACATGGTGAAAATATAATAGAACATATACAACATGATATAGTAGCAGAGCACAATTGAGCAGAATCTTAAAATTTTCATATCATCATGAAAATATACATACAACATCTAGACTATATCATAATTTATACAAATGGCTTCACTACAAGTTCACCCAGAGTAACATATATTATCAATATCACTAGAAACAACTAATATGTATAATAACAAGTAATACATCAGCCTCCAGCTCGTCATTTCACAACAGCATCGTCTTCATCAAGATCTACTACCTACTACTTAGTTTGCCCATCCACAACATGGATGAATAACCCAACATAATAAGCGGGAAACATAAAACCTTGAGTCATACAATAGTCTTAATAAGCGATAAAATAGTTATTAGCATTATCGTCAATAAAGTATATGAGAAATGGGCAGTTCAATCATCTGATCTCCTCCATAACCTACGACGATAGACTTCCCAGAGAATTAGAGAAGAAACAAACAGTAACATCCATAGCAGTAAATTATCAAGCGTAAACCATTCTTATCAAATTCAATACCTCCGAAGCACAAACCCCAAAGGCCTAAACCAACATCAGATAAGCACCCAAGAAATATCTCCCTTGACGTTGAATAATCCACGCAAGACGGTATAAGCAAATAATAAGCATTCATGACCATAGCTATCACTGTCTGTCCTGCCTTGAATCCATCATTAATAGTATGACTGACCCACCCTGACAGAGGGCGGATGGAGATCAGGGAGGAACATTATCTCATCAAAATAATGCTGAGGAAAGTTTTGCTTCAATAACGCTTTCCTTTCATCATTAGAAATCTCTTGCCTTTCGGGCTCTGCTAGGTCTGCCCCCTTATTACTATCGCTCCTGCCAGTCTCGAATGACTAAATGCTGACTCCTTACCTTTAGTTGTTTGAGCAGGAGCCAAAGGTGCTGCATGTGAAGGAACCGTCGAAGATGAATAACTGGAACCACCTAAGCTAAGTCGAGAGTCTCCCTCAGACACTCGAATCAGAGGGAGAGGAGAAGGAGTCGGAGATCGCCGAGATCGATCCCTACTTCGGTGTTCACTACCTCGATCCGCCGGGCGTGGAGTGTCGTATAAACTGGTTCCTCTTCTAAAGCCCTCAAAGAAAGTGTTCCTGGGGCGTCGGCGGTCACCGTATCCATAACCTCTCGTGCCCTCTAGCCATATCACCTGTCAAAGGAGCGATCAAAGTCAGTCAAATCGCATGCTCAGATGAACCTCTATGCTGTGTAGTGTTTATGAGTGTGTGCCTTAAGTGTTCTCTCAACCAACCAGATTATGGTCTGCTCGAAGGAATTAACACCTCCGCAGCAATAGCTAGCTCTTCCATGCTTGACGTAATCAGCCACTGAGATAATTCTAAGTCGAGTTTATTCAAGCCATTGAATTGGCCCTCATCCTCGAGCGAGGCAACGATTCCAGAAGAAGTCACTAGAGATAGTGGCCTGTTCGACACCCCTACCCCAACCTATCCTATTGGAGGCGGGATGGGACTGTTCAACGGGTTCTCGTCTCCAGCCATGACCTCTTCACAAAGAGCCCATCTCCACCGACATCTCCATGGAACTTTATAGCCTTTTTCGGCTTTAGACCAGCAAAAGGCAGCTTTCTCTTCTAACCAGGGATCACATGACCTTTCACCACCTTCTCTTTTGGCCCACTACTCGCAACCACAAGCCAAATTATAACCCGGTCATCCGGAAGCAGCCTGGCGCGTCGAAGACGCTCCTAACTTGTCACTGTTTCGGTATTGCGAAACTCGGTTGGGATCGCTCATAGAGCATTAAGGCGTTGCCGATACTCATCTCTGGTAAGCGCCTCAGGATTCCCTACCATGACCAAAATATGACCAAAACTGAGACATGGGACTCAAGAACTTTACAATGAGAGTCAGAGTTCAAGAATACTTACTCCGTTCAATCCATCTCCTGGCAAACCTGGGAGGACAGCGCACGAAGAACCACTCATGCTTAAACACGGACAGCCTAGGTCATTTTTTATCAAATAATTCGGTAGATGACGCTTCCAGGAACCATTGGGAGGGCGATGTATCAACCGTTCTCCTAAGATGGAAAAAGTACCGAATATTCTTTCGGTGGGTTCCAGATGCAAATAATCACGATAGAGAACATAGGTGCCTAAGAGTGAGGAATAAGCATTCAGATGCAGCTGCAACGATGCAAGGCGGAAATAGCGTAGCATGTCCCGAATAAAGTCATTGGCCGAGGGCACGCTCCTAGAAAAACAAGTTTTTATGTTCCAAGCAGTGCAACCCTCGGCCGACACATGAGCCCTTCCATCCTCTCCCAGTGCACGGGCATCACGTACCAGTATACTGAACAACAATTCCATTTTCCTAACTGTCCAGGCACGATGTACCGAGTCTATCGGATTTTCCCAGATAACCGCATCAGGCAGCATATCCGGGACCACCAGAGCCACCGGTGCACCCCAACTCATAATGTCCACATTCTTGACATCCTCATGTATGATTGGAGAATGTTGTCCCTTTGTTCGTTCTCCGTGTTCGGAAACTCCAGGTGAACTGGCGGTTTGAGAAGGAATGGATCCTTCAGTAGTCTCAAGCTCGCTTGCCGTCGAGCTATCAATATTGGTAGAATCAGATGCATGTGATGATGGCAGGGAAGCCTCGACTCTTGAAGTCTTTCCAGTCATCGATCTTGTATGCATCGCTAGCTATACTATAACACACCAATGTTAGACATCGCAGTAAAGTATCCTATACCCCTAGTGTTGGTGAAAACTAACATGTGTGTGAAGTGTTTTGCAAAGTCAAGGTACACAAAGAGAGTTCGAAACAATCTAATAGTTCAGTCCCAGTCCAAGTTTATGCTCTATCCTATGTGAAAGGTCAAAATATATGCAATAATGCAGTTGTGAAAATTACACAGAAGAGCGAAGGATTGGATCAATGGGGCTTACCGCGAATTCGCTCCCCACTCGAGGCTCAAAGGATCGGAACCCCGCTTCGAGGTTCAAAGGCTCAGAACCCCGATCTGGGTTCAAAGGCTCGGAACCCCGCTTTAGGATTCAAGAGCTCGAATCCCCCATTTGGGTTTGAACGCTCGAACTCTCCACGGGTTCGAATGTTTGAACCCCTAGGTTTCGAATGCTCGAACCACACCAGGATTCAACTACTTGAACCCCGCCAGGGTTCGAACGCTCGAACCCCGCCAGGGTTCGAATGCTCGAACCGCCTTGGGGTTCGGAACTTCGAACCCCATTAGGGATTCAAAACTTCTAACCCCATCAGGGTTCGAAAGCTAGAGCCCAACGAGGCTCAAGAGCTCAAACCCCATCAGGGTTCGAAGGCTTTAGCCTCCACGGCGTTCGAATTCACGAACCGCTATAAAGTTCGGAGCATCCCCTCGGCACTCGCCTCCCCTCCCCAGTGCCTTCCTCAACTCCGCTCGCGCCACCAACGCTCTCAAGACCTACCTACTTTCGTGCGGAGTTCCTAAGTGTAGAAAGCTTGGAGCTCGGGGTTAATGGCGGTCAGTTTGAAATAAAGGAAGAAGAGAAATGAAGTAAGGAGGGGGGCTATTTATAAAGAAAAAGGAACGTCCCTTGGTATTCCCGACGTTTCGAATCCCCTGGGTTCGAAATTTCGAACCTTCTGGGTTTGAAATTTCGCAAACCAGGGTACGGAATTTTAAACCCCTTGGGTTCAAAATTTCGCGCCCCCAAGGTACCAAATTCGAACCCACTGGTTATGAAATTTTGCACCTCCAGGGTATGAAATTCGAACCCACTAGGGGAGAAATTTCATACCCCTTGAGTTCGAATTTTTTTACCTTAAAAAAACATTTTTCCCGATGACATCACGCTCGCATATACGTGTTCCACGCGCCTGCATACCGATCACTACGAGCACACAGAGACAACGCACTACGAGTATTTAGTGGCATGAATACATCGCCGCATCCACCGACAGCTCGTTTGCAATTCATTAGTGAACAAATCAAGCAACTAACATATGGCTTTCTTTTAGCTCACAGGATCAGTCGACAACACAACTACTACCACATCCAACACAAAGCACATCATGCCAAGACAAGACGTACTTTGTGGGGCAAATGTTAATTGGCTTTTTGGTCCGGTTCCCAAAAGTAAACCAGGCATGCTCGAATCAACGTATCGCGTAAAGATGAAGCCGAGAGAGTCTCCCAAGAGCAAAGGAAATAGGGTGAAGAAGGATCGCGCTAGTGGAAAATATCACAGCTCCCCGTGCATATTTCCGAACCAAGGCTTCGAACCCATAGGAGTTGCAAGCCCAAGTCTCGAACCCCCAAGCGCCTGTTTACACAGTATTCATGCCCCTCGGGTTACGGATCTCATGCCCCTCGAGGTGCGAAATTTGCAACCCTAAATGATACGAATTCTACACCCCCAAAGGGTACGAAGTTCGAACCCTAAGGGGTGCAAAATTCGAACCCCTCGGGGCATGAGCTTCGTACCCCCCACGGAGTACGAATTTTGTAATGACCCGCATTTTTAGAGATATATAATTAATTAATTTAATTATATAATTGGTGATTTAGAGAAGTTAATGATCGTTTAATTAAATAATATTGAATATTTAATAAATAATTATAATATAATAATATATTATAATGTCGAAATAGTCGGAAATAGTGAAATTCACAATATCGTGTGAATTGAATAACATACGAGATTTGGTGGAGTTTCGATTCGAAATATAATAACGATTATATTGAATCGACGACAGTTGAACGTATAGTTTATAATATAATTAAAACCGAGCTCGAAATGGCGCGGCAGTTCGCTATTTGGCGATTTGAACTTCAACAGAATGTACAGGATTCGTTTTAAGCCGGATTTCTGTGAAACAAGAAACGTGTGGAGCTGGTGGAGTATATCTTTCTAGTGGAAGAGAAAAATCGGGATTTCGTCGTGTAGATTTTGAGATATGTCCAAATCAAATTTTAAAATAGTCGCTATAAAATCGTTTATCGACCGTAATGGTTTATTCATTATAACTAGAGATCGGGCTTGAATTTAGATAAGGTTCGTTTGGGAAATAGTGATAATTTAATTTTTAGAATTTTACTGTAATTTTTAATTAATTAAATAAGCAACTTTTTATTTGGAGTATTTCGCACCCTGAAATCAACATTTTGAAGTTTCAAAATATGAGTCCACCTACCGGTATTATTACATTTTTGGGATCGTGACACCGAGCTGATCACAACGGTATGGTCATTTCTGTCTATAGTAGTCGTAAACAAACGAAATTTCACGAAATGAGGTATCCCTAAATAAATAAACATATTCCTTGATACTTAACTGTCCACGTTTCATTCTTCTCAAAACCACTCGTTTTCTTTGGTCCCAAAAGCAACAGACGTGGCCCTTCCTTCACAAAGCAAATTAATTACTATAAACACTCTTAAAAAATCCCTTAACCTAAGTTCTTCATTCCCAAAGTCAATAGCAAAAATCCGCAGTCGTTCTTTTCTTAAAACCCAACTTCGAGATCTTCTAAAATCAAATGAAAACCAAATAAATTTCTATCAATTCTCAAAGTAATATTTCTGAGTTCACAAGGAGATTATCTTCATCCTCGTATGTAAAATGAAGAACTCGACGTCCTTGTGCCCAGTGGAGTTCCGCAGCAGGAAACTAGAGTTCACGAATCTAGGGGAATAGGGCTTCGATTCAAGTTATAGGTATTATTTTCGAATTCATCAATGAAAACCACAGATGTATACTTTTTTTTGGGGATTTTCTAAAATTAAAAACATCGATCTTCCCTCTGTACAGCGGTTTCGAAGCTGGAATATGATGCAGGGATTTTGGGGTGCGAATGGTATGAGATGGGTATGATCGTGTAGAGATTTTTTTGGAGATTGAATTGGTGAATTTAGTTTCGAAATTTGTGAATTTCTAATGGAGGAAGAGGTGCTTGAAAATTGGTGATGAACTGTTAGTTGCGGTTTTGTTTTGAGGATAATGGTGTAGTATGAGGGACGTGAGTATGCAGTTCATGGAAGATGTGTAGAAGTGGAGTTGGGAAATGGCTGTTGCGTTCTTGTGTGCTGGATGGAGCAGGCATCGGGTGGTGGAGAGGAGGACGAGAAGAATGGCAGTGGTCTCGGTGTGGAAGTTCGTGCCAAGATGAGTGAGGACGTGGAGGATCTGCGAACGGAAATGGACATCATGTTTTGAGAATGAGCGGAGGATGGTAACACGTGAACAGGGAAGAAAGTTACTGGGTTCGTGAAAATGGCGGGCCAGGGATTTGATGTTGGGCCGGAAAGGGGATCAAAAGGTTGAGCCCAAATTGAATCTAAATGTTTGTTATAATTTAATGTATATAAATCATATAACTTGTATAACGTGTATCTTATTCATACGGTATCAAAATCGAACGAAACAGGATCCGGTAGGATCGGATGGACGGGAGCAACCCAATGGAGCTGATTGGGAGTGAATCTGAGCTCGTTACAATTTATGGCGAAATAAATTGTCCGACTGAGTCAAATAAAGAAAACCGTTATTTAACGATTAACGCGCCAAAGTGAGTAAATCTCACCAACTCTGAACAGTTTATAATTTCATGTTGTATTTTAGAACTGTTAGATATTGTCTGTTTGACTGTGTGTTGACTGTTTGATTGAACTGCTAGACAGTTAGTGGAAATTTTATATATGTGTATAAATATATATATATAATAGTTAGATATTTATATGTTGATTCTGTTGATCAGAATAATTCACATCGAAGTGAAATCGATGTTAATATTATTGTTTAACATCTGTGATGCAGGGAAACAGGTTAGAGGAATCCAACTGGATTCCTTAACAGTTATTTTATTGTTTTTCATATATTGTTATATGATGTGATATAAAATCTGTGGGGTGATTATATGTGCTTAGACGATATTGAACATCGTGATTTGATATGATTGAATACCATAACATACCGAAATGTTGATAAAGGAGATTTTTCAAAGTGATATTGAAAATAGAATGTTTATAAAATGGGATATTTATAAATAAGAGATATTTATAAATTTAAATATTTATAAATAAGGAATATTTATAAATTGGGATATTTATAAATAGGAGATATTTAAAAAGGAAAATAAATTCAAAACATTTCTTTTTGAATGGAAAGGCCTGTGTGGCGAGTTTGGGGATTTTCCCGATGCTCCCGATACAAAGGAGGTTATGGCGAATTTTCCCGGGAATTTAAGGAGTTAGAATATTTTTAAGAATAAATTTGAAAAGGGAATATTTGCAAACCATTTGCAAATAGAATAAAATAGAGAAAAGAAATATTTGTAAACCATTTACAAATAGACATTCGAAAGGAGAAATCGAATATGGTATTCGAAGTTAGTTAATCGAATATAGTATTCGAAGTTAGTTAATCGAATATAGACATTCGAAAGGAGTTAATCGAATATGGTATTCGAAGTTAGTTAATCGAATATGGTATTCGAAGTTAGTTAATCGAATATAGACATTCGAAAGGAGTTAATCGAATATGGTATTCGAAGTTAGTTAATCGAATATGGTATTCGAAGTTAGCTAATCGAATATGGCATTCGAAAGGAGAAATCGAATATGGTATTCGAAGTTAGTTAATCGAATATAGACATTCGAAAGGAGTTAATCGAATATGGTATTCGAAGTTAGTTAATCGAATATGGTATTCGAAGTTAGTTAATCGAATATGGTATTCAAAAGGAGAAATCGAATATGGTATTCGAAGTTAGTTAATCGAATATAGACATTCGAAAGGAGTTAATCGAATATGGTATTCGAAGTTAGTTAATCGAATATGGTATTCGAAAGTTAGTTAATCGAATATGTTATTCGAAAGGGGTTAGTCAAGTCGAGTTAGTCAAATAGAGTTAACCAGTTAGAGTTAATCAGTTGGAGTTAACCAGTTGGAGTTAATTAGTTAGAGTTAATCGATTAGAGTTAAAACGAACTAGAGTAAATCAAGTATAGTTATTTGAGATATAGTTAATCAAACATAGTTATTCAGGATAAGTTGCCATCTCGTACGACTGCTAGCGTAATTCGCAGGGCTGTAAATAGCCTACGGCGGTCGGATGTTTCCTGAGGGAATCAGGTGTAACCATTTGTGATCGATGCGATCTAGAGTCAAACGAATGGAGTTAAATCGAATATTAGTTATTCGATAGGAGTTAATCAAGTTGAGTTAATCGAACCAAGTTAGTCGAGCCTAGTTAATCGAATCGAATTGGTCGAACCAAGTAAGTCGAGTTAAGTTAGTCAAGTTAGTCGAGCCTAGTTAATCGAATCGAATTGGTCGAACCAAGTTAGTCGAGCCTAGTTAATCGAATCGAATTGGTCGAACCAAGTAAGTCGAGTTAAGTTAGTCAAGTTAGTCGAGCCTAATTAATCAAATCGAATTGGTCGAACCAAGTAAGTCGAGTTAGTCGAGTCAAGTTAAGTTAGTCGAGTTAAGTTCGTCGAGTTAAATAAATCGATGTTAATTTCATCGAAAGGAGTTATCGATGTTAGTTTCATCGAAGGGAGTTATCGATTATAGTTTATTCGAAAGTGAGATTTTCAAATGTGAGATATTTGAAAAGGAAGAGTTATCGAATATTAGTTATTCGAAGTTAGTTAATCGAATATCATTTATTCGAGAAGGAGTTAATCGAATATAGGTTATTCGAAGAAGAGTTAATCAAATAGAGATTTCTCGAAGAGAGTTAATCGGCAAATTCGATTATATCGAATTCGGGAAAGTACTTATACTTTCCATTGTTTAAATAGAGATTTATTTATTTACAAATAAATAAGTGCTAGGTTAATTATTCACTAATAAGAATAGAAGTTATAATTAAAGTTAGATAATTCGAAATTAGGGATTATAACGTTACCGTTATAACCAATGTTTTAAATATAGAAGTGGATTAGTAAAATTGAATCCGAGAAAGGCGTAAAGAAGTTGTTAAAAATTAAAAAGATAAACTTTGACATTTCGAAGTTATAACGTTGTTCAGTTAAGGTCTGAGAGGTAATTATACCCCAACTTGAGTGACTTCCTTCTTGACTAAGAAATGGTAAGGTTTGATCGTAAAGGAGTTTTGGAAATGTTTTCCAAACGAGAATCAGAAATGTTTTCTGATAAAAGAAAAATAAGAATTTAGAATATAGGGAAACAGGAGATAAGTAAATAAATGAACTAAAGAGATTTATGTTAAATGATGTTTGTTCGATATAATTTCCATTTGGAAATAATATCGTTGTTTGCACACTTGTTTTTCTTTGATAGTTAACTCACCGACTATCGAAGTTTTGACCATTTTAACGTTGTTAATATGGAGAGACCGGTTGGATTATTATCCATAGAACCACTCTGTATTGGCATAAGCATCGCGAATCATATATGCCAAAGATAATTGAAGACGGAGTAAAATGCAAGGGCTGTTGTATAAGTCTTAGATAACAGTGACTAAGATGGATATACTGAATAGTGCCTTCGGTTTGTCCAGTCCCAGGACAACTTGTACGGACGAAGGTCTGACAGAGTATATCCATTGGATCGCGTAAGTTGATCTGTTCAAACGTATTCACGTTTGGTGGCGGAGGAATTCGTTTCTCTTAGCTGTATACCCATGTTATTTTTGGATAAGTCAATTTGTGATTTGGCGGGTATGACGATGTGACATTTCTAAGTGAATGAAGATGGATGTCTGACATAGTATTTCCAGGCAGTCACGTACATTGATTTCTTCAACTATACCAAGAGTGGAAGCGGAGAAGGAAACTTCTTTTAGCTGACACGTAATGTATGGTTGTAGACGTCAATTAGTGATTTTCGATGGATCTGACAATGTGGCATTCGAAGTAAATCTGATGTAATGATAAAGCATAGCTTCTAGCCTCATCAACCGGTAAATGACAGAAATCGGGCAGGCAGCATGGCTAAGTCGGTCTCACCGAAGTAGGGTGTATAATCACCTATCTAGTGAATATTCATTTGTTTCTTAAATCTATCAATGTTGTCCCATATATATACGTGAACGGTTGCTGATCCCAACCGTTGGTGATGTACATTCGATACACTCAAGCGAAATGAGTGGTCTGTCATGTGTGGCTGAGTTACAAGATGTTCTTATTGAACTCCAGTGTATCGTTCCTAGAGTACACTGATCGGAAGGTGGTTCCATACCTTGTCATAGTTGGAAATCCATTATCCAATACGTGCTTGCGATTTTGATTGTATACTATATATGTAGAACGTGAGATGAAAGCGTTTCTGCTAGTTGATATCTATTTGTACATAGACATTATTATAATATCAAAAGGTTTTTGATATAAAGATATTTTGGATTCTCATAAGGGAAAAACCCGTTCCGTTCTGCGGCGTGGTCTTATGAGATATCGTTTACTTGTTCATATACCTGTTTAAACTGTTTTACTCATACCAGTCCCATGACTGACCCAGAGTTTATTTGTTTTGTTTTCCCTAAACTCTTGGGTGCCTAATTTTGTACGGGCAGTCAAGTAGTCAGGAATTTACAGATATACTTGAAGAGCTGGAGCAGGAGGCTTCTGGATCATATAGCTATAGTTTATTTCCGCTGTGTTGTAAGTGTTGTACTCTGATAAGTGCTATTGTATACATAACTTTTATATTTCAAAGTTATGTTATCTATTATATGTTATTTGTTCCGCTGTGAGGTTCGTGTTACTCTGATGTTGTGTTCTTCTTCTTCTATTCTAAGTTTCTATCTTATCTATTCTCACCTTCTAATTTCTTTCATTAATTACCGGGATTTTTCGATGTTTTGGTTATCGACATCGTGCTTATGTCGATAACCAAAGTCGCCTAAAATCCGGGTCGTTACAGTTGGTATCAGAGCTTAAGTTAAGAATTACTTGGCTCTGTGGCGTGACTCGGTAGAGATAGGGTTAGTAATGCCCTAGATTGAGTTTGAGTGTATATATACGAGTGCGTATTTGTATTTGATATAAAAATGGTTTTATATTGTGGAGATTCATTGGCTGAGTTGTTTGTGAGTTCTGGTCGATCAGTTTGATCCACTGTATCGGTAGGAGTAAATAAACACTTGAATACGATGGACCGACACAGTATGGATATGTGATATATTATCATATATAGGATATATTTGTTGTTTTTATAATCGAGTAAGATTATAAATTAAATGGTTAAGTATATAACCAATCAGAATCATATAAGTAAAGTATATGAAATAAGATGAATTAAATATGAATTTAAATCAGATTTGGAATTAAAATAAGGAAATTTTAAGTTCCTGGGAGATTTTGGAATGTTTTCAAAATGGAAGTTTCAGTAATGGTTTTGAAAATGATATAGTATTGAAGTCACTTGGGTCGCTGGAAAATAATTCCGATGATGACTGCGCAGTATCATCGGTGTGATTTTCGAGTTCTAAGTGGTGGATTACTACCAAAGATTTTGATTTGAATTGTTTTGAGAAAACAAGTGTTTAGAAATTCAAAGGTTTTGAATAGGTATTTTGATTTCAAATGGATTTGAAATTTACCCAGGAATTTAAGTTTTGGAATTTAAATTTAACTTATGAAGTTAAATAAAGTGAGATGGTAAAAAAATAAATTGAAATTTAACTTGAACTAAGTTAAGTAGAATTTGAAATTTAGCTGGACTTAGGATTTGAAAATCAAGGATGAAACTTGAAATTGAAAATGGGATTCGACTTGAGTATAAGCGAATGATTTGGTTTGACGATATAAAAGTGATTGAGTTTGATTGGGATGGCATTTGTATATGCCGAATTGATAACAGATTGTAGGGATATAATGATATGCCCGACAAAAAGGTACAAGTTTATATTTTATATGAGTTTGGAATTTATGAGCCGAATTGGCAAGCCGTTTGGCGTTTTGATTTTCTTTTGGGTTGAAGAAGGCCCAGAGAGGCGAGTTGGAGTTTGACCTATTGACCAGTACGAAGGAGGTGCTGGGGAAATTTTTCGAAAGTTTAAAGTGTTAGACAATTTTCAGAATTTTTGAAAATTTAGTTCGTCGGAATAAATTAATGTTTTAGTCAATATTAATTGGTTCAGTTGAAATCAGAAATAAGGGGTAAACAAATCTTAGGAATTCCAATAGATAGGGTCGTCCTCTAACTTAGCAATTTCGAGGACGAAATTATTTTAAGTGGGGAAGAATGTAATGACCCGCATTTTTAGAGATATATAATTAATTTATTTAATTATATAATTGGTGATTTAGAGAAGTTAATGATCGTTTAATTAAATAATATTGAATATTTAATAAATAATTATAATATAATAATATATTATAATGTCGAAATAGTCGGAAATAGTGAAATTCACAATATCGTGTGAATTGAATAGCATACGAGATTTGGTAGAGTTTCGATTCGAAATATAATAACGATTATATTGAATCGACGACAGTTGAACGTATAGTTTATAATATAATTAAAACCGAGCTCGAAATGGCGCGGCAGTTCGCTATTTGGCGATTTGAACTTCAACAGAATGTACAGGATTCGTTTTAAGCCGGATTTCTGTGAAACAAGAAACATGTGGAGCTGGTGGAGTATATCTTTCTAGTGGAAGAGAAAAATCGGGATTTCGTCGTGTAGATTTTGAGATATGTCCAAATCAAATTTTAAAATAGTCGCTATAAAATCGTTTATCGACCGTAATGGTTTATTCATTATAACTAGAGATCGGGCTTGAATTTAGATAAGGTTCTTTTGGGAAATAGTGATAATTTAATTTTTAGAATTTTACTGTAATTTTTAATTAATTAAATAAGCAACTTTTTATTTGGAGTATTTCGCACCCTGAAATCAACATTTTGAAGTTTCAAAATATGAGTCCACCTACCGGTATTATTACATTTTTGGGATCGTGACACCGAGCTGATCACAACGGTATGGTCATTTCTGTCTATAGTAGTCGTAAACAAACGAAATTTCACGAAATGAGGTATCCCTAAATAAATAAACATATTCCTTGATACTTAACTGTCCACGTTTCATTCTTCTCAAAACCACTCGTTTTCTTTGGTCCCAAAAGCAACAGACGTGGCCCTTCCTTCACAAAGCAAATTAATTACTATAAATACTCTTAAAAAATCCCTTAACCTAAGTTCTTCATTCCCAAAGTCAACAGCAAAAATCCGCAGTCGTTCTTTTCTTAAAACCCAACTTCGAGATCTTCTAAAATCAAATGAAAACCAAATAAATTTCTATCAATTCTCAAAGTAATATTTCTGAGTTCACAAGGAGATTATCTTCATCCTCGTATGTAAAATGAAGAACTCGGCGTCCTTGTGCCCAGTGGAGTTCCGCAGCAGGAAACTAGGGTTCACGAATCTAGGGGAATAGGGCTTCGATTCAAGTTATAGGTATTATTTTCGAATTCATCAATGAAAACCGCAGATGTATACTTTTTTTGGGGATTTTCTAAAATTAAAAACATCGATCTTCCCTCTGTACAGCGGTTTCGAAGCTGGAATATGATGTAGGGATTTTGGGGTGCGAATGGTATGGGATGGGTATGATCGTGTAGAGATTTTTCTGGAGATTGAATTGGTGATTTTAGTTTCGAAATTTGTGAATTTCTAATGGAGGAAGAGGTGCTTGAAAATTGGTGATGAACTGTTAGTTGCGGTTTTGTTTTGAGGATAATGGTGTAGTATGAGGGACGTGAGTATGCAGTTCATGGAAGATGTGTAGAAGTGGAGTTGGGAAATGGCTGTTGCGTTCTTGTGTGCTGGATGGAGCAGGCATCGAGTGGTGGAGAGGAGGACGAGAAGAATGGCAGTGGTCTCGGTGTGGAAGTTCATGCCAAGATGAGTGAGGACGTGGAGGATCTGCGAACGGAAATGGCCATCATGTTTTGAGAATGAGCAGAGGATGGTAACACGTGAACAGGGAAGAAAGTTACTGGGTTCGTGAAAATGGCGGGCCAGGGATTTGATGTTGGGCCGGAAAGGGGATCAAAAGGTTAAGCCCAAATTGAATCTAAATGTTTGTTATAATTTAATGTATATAAATCATATAACTTGTATAACATGTATCTTATTCATACGGTATCAAAATCGAACGAAACAGGATCCGGTAGGATCGGATGGACGGGAGCAACCCAATGGAGCTGATTAGGAGTGAATCTGAGCTCGTTACAATTTATGGCGAAATAAATTGTCCGACTGAGTCAAATAACGCAAACCGTTATTTAACGATTAACGCGCCAAAGTGAGTAAATCTCACCAACTCTGAACAGTTTATAATTTCATGTTGTATTTTAGAACTGTTAGATATTGTCTGTTTGACTGTGTGTTGACTGTTTGATTGAACTGCTAGACAGTTAGTGGAAATTTTATATATGTGTATAAATATATATATAATAGTTAGATATTTATATGTTGATTCTGTTGATCAGAATAATTCACATCGAAGTGAAATCGATGTTAATATTATTGTTTAACATCTGTGATGCAGGGAAACAGGTTGGAGGAATCCAACTGGATTCCTCAACAGTTATTTTATTGTTTTTCATATATTGTTATATGATGTGATATTAAATCTGTGGGGCGATTATATGTGCTTAGACGATATTGAACATCGTGATTTGATATGATTGAATACCATAACATACCGAAATGTTGATAAAGGAGATTTTTCAAAGTGATATTGAAAATAGAATGTTTATAAAATGGGATATTTATAAATAAGAGATATTTATAAATTTAAATATTTATAAATAAGGAATATTTATAAATTGGGATATTTATAAATAGGAGATATTTAAAAAGGAAAATAAATTCAAAACATTTCTTTTTGAATGGAAAGGCCTGTGTGGCGAGTTTGGGGATTTTCCCGATGCTCCCGATACAAAGGAGGTTATGGCGAATTTTCCCGGGAATTTAAGGAGTTAGAATATTTTTAAGAATAAATTTGAAAAGGGAATATTTGCAAACCATTTGCAAATAGAATAAAATAGAGAAAAGAAATATTTGTAAACCATTTACAAATAGACATTCGAAAGGAGAAATCGAATATGGTATTCGAAGTTAGTTAATCGAATATGGTATTCGAAGTTAGTTAATCGAATATAGATATTCGAAAGGAGTTAATCGAATATGGTATTCGAAGTTAGTTAATCGAATATGGTATTTGAAGTCAGTTAATCGAATATAGACATTCGAAAGGAGTTAATCGAATATGGTATTCGAAGTTAGTTAATCGAATATGGTATTCGAAGTTAGCTAATCGAATATGGCATTCGAAAGGAGAAATCGAATATGGTATTCGAAGTTAGTTAATCGAATATAGACATTCGAAAGGAGTTAATCGAATATGGTATTCGAAGTTAGTTAATCGAATATGGTATTCGAAGTTAGTTAATCGAATATGATATTCGAAAGGAGAAATCGAATATGGTATTCGAAGTTAGTTAATCGAATATAGACATTCGAAAGGAGTTAATCGAATATGGTATTCGAAGTTAGTTAATCGAATATGGTATTCGAAGTTAGCTAATCGAATATGGCATTCGAAAGGAGAAATCGAATATGGTATTCGAAGTTAGTTAATCGAATATAGACATTCGAAAGGAGTTAATCGAATATGGTATTCGAAGTTAGTTAATCGAATATGGTATTCGAAGTTAGTTAATCGAATATGATATTCGAAAGGAGAAATCGAATATGGTATTCGAAGTTAGTTAATCGAATATAGACATTCGAAAGGAGTTAATCGAATATGGTATTCGAAGTTAGTTAATCGAATATGGTATTCGAAAGTTAGTGAATCGAATATGTTATTCGAAAGGGGTTAGTCAAGTCGAGTTAGTCAAATAGAGTTAACCAGTTAGAGTTAATCAGTTGGAGTTAACCAGTTGGAGTTAATTAGTTAGAGTTAGTCGATTAGAGTTAAAACGAACTAGAGTAAATCAAGTATAGTTATTTGAGATAGAGTTAATCAAACATAGTTATTCAGGATAAGTTGCCATCTCGTACGACTGCTAGCGTAATTCGCAGGGCTGTAAATAGCCTACGGCGGTCGGATGTTTCCTGAGGGAATCAGGTGTAACCATTTGTGATCGATGCGATCTAGAGTCAAACGAATGGAGTTAAATCGAATATTAGTTATTCGATAGGAGTTAATCAAGTTGAGTTAATCGAACCAAGTTAGTCGAGCCTAGTTAATCGAATCGAATTGGTCGAACCAAGTAAGTCGAGTTAAGTTAGTCAAGTTAGTCGAGCCTAGTTAATCGAATCGAATTGGTCGAACCAAGTTAGTCTAGCCTAGTTAATCGAATCGAATTGGTCGAACCAAGTAAGTCGAGTTAAGTTAGTCAAGTTAGTCGAGCCTAGTTAATCAAATCGAATTGGTCGAACCAAGTAAGTCGAGTTAGTCGAGTCAAGTTAAGTTAGTCGAGTTAAGTTCGTCGAGTTAAATAAATCGATGTTGGTTTCATCGAAAGGAGTTATCGATGTTAGTTTCATCGAAGGGAGTTATCGATTATAGTTTATTCGAAAGTGAGATTTTCAAAGGTGAGATATTTGAAAAGGAAGAGTTATCGAATATTAGTTATTCGAAGTTAGTTAATCGAATATCATTTATTCGAGAAGGAGTTAATCGAATATAGGTTATTCGAAGAAGAGTTAATCAAATAGAGATTTCTCGAAGAGAGTTAATCGGCAAATTCGATTATATTGAATTCGGGAAAGTACTTATACTTTCCAGTGTTTAAATAGAGATTTATTTATTTACAAATAAATAAGTGTTAGGTTAATTATTCACTAATAAGAATAGAAGTTATAATTAAAGTTAGATAATTCGAAATTAGGGATTATAACGTTACCGTTATAACCAATGTTTTAAATATAGAAGTGGATTAGTAAAATTGAATCCGAGAAAGGCGTAAAGAAGTTGTTAAAAATTAAAAAGATAAACTTTGACCATTTCGAAGTTATAACGTTGTTCAGTTAAGGTCTGAGAGGTAATTATACCCCAACTTGAGTGACTTCCTTCTTGACTAAGAAATGGTAAGGTTTGATCGTAAAGGAGTTTTGGAAATGTTTTCCAAACGAGAATCAGAAATGTTTTCTGATAAAAGAAAAATAAGAATTTAGAATATAGGGAAACAGGAGATAAGTAAATAAATGAACTAAAGAGATTTATGTTAAATGATGTTTGTTCGATATAATTTCCATTTGGAAATAATATCGTTGTTTGCACACTTGTTTTTCTTTGATAGTTAACTCACCGACTATCGAAGTTTTGACCATTTTAACGTTGTTAATATGGAGAGACCGGTTGGATTATTATCCATAGAACCACTCTGTATTGGCATAAGCATCGCGAATCATATATGCCAAAGATAATTGAAGACGGAGTAAAATGCAAGGGCTGTTGTATAAGTCTTAGATAACAGTGACTAAGATGGATATACTGAATAGTGCCTTCGGTTTGTCCAGTCCCAGGACAACTTGTACGGACGAAGGTCTGACAGAGTATATCCATTGGATCGCGTAAGTTGATCTGTTCAAACGTATTCACGTTTGGTGGCGGAGGAATTCGTTTCTCTTAGCTGTATACCCATGTTATTTTTGGATAAGTCAATTTGTGATTTGGCGGGTATGACGATGTGACATTTCTAAGTGAATGAAGATGGATGTCTGACATAGTATTTCCAGGCGGTCACGTACATTGATTTCTTCAACTATACCAAGAGTGGAAGCGGAGAAGGAAACTTCTTTTAGCTGACACGTAATGTATGGTTGTAGACGTCAATTAGTGATTTTCGATGGATCTGACAATGTGGCATTCGAAGTAAATCTGATGTAATGATAAAGCGTAGCTTCTAGCCTCATCAACCGGTAAATGACAGAAATCGGGCAGGCAGCATGGCTAAGTCGGTCGCACCGAAGTAGGGTGTATAATCACCTATCTAGTGAATATTCATTTGTTTCTTAAATCTATCAATGTTGTCCCATATATATACGTGAACGGTTGCTGATCCCAACCGTTGGTGATGTACATTCGATACACTCAAGCGAAATGAGTGGTCTGTCATGTGTGGCTGAGTTACAAGATGTTCTTGTTGAACTCCAGTGTATCGTTCCTAGAGTACACTGATCGGAAAGTGTTTCCATACCTTGTCATAGTTGGAAATCCATTATCCAATACGTGCTTGCGATTTTGATTGTATACTATATATGTAGAACGTGATATGAAAGCGTTTCTGCTAGTTGATATCTATTTGTACATAGACATTATTATAATATCAAAAAGTTTTTGATATAAAGATATTTTGGATTCTCATAAGGGAAAAACCCGTTCCGTTCTGCGGCGTGGTCTTATGAGATATCGTTTACTTGTTCATATACCTGTTTAAACTGTTTTACTCATACCAGTCCCATGACTGACCCAGAGTTTATTTGTTTTGTTTTCCCTAAACTCTTGGGTGCCTAATTTTGTACGGGCAGTCAAGTAGTCAGGAATTTACAGATATACTTGAAGAGCTGGAGCAGGAGGCTTCTGGATCATATAGCTATAGTTTATTTCCGCTGTGTTGTAAGTGTTGTACTCTGATAAGTGCTATTGTATACATAACTTTTATATTTCAAAGTTATGTTATCTATTATATGTTATTCGTTCCGCTGTGAGGTTCGTGTTACTCTGATGTTGTGTTCTTCTTCTTCTATTCTAAGTTTCTATCTTATCTATTCTCACCTTCTAATTTCTTTCATTAATTACCGGGATTTTTCGATGTTTTGGTTATCGACATCATGCTTATGTCGATAACCAAAGTCGCCTAAAATCCGGGTCGTTACAGTTGGTATCAGAGCTTAAGTTAAGAATTACTTGGCTCTGTGGCGTGACTCGGTAGAGATAGGGTTAGTAATGCCCTAGATTGAGTTTGAGTGTATATATACGAGTGCGTATTTGTATTTGATATAAAAATGGTTTTATATTGTGGAGATTCATTGGCTGAGTTGTTTATGAGTTCTGGTCGATCAGTTTGATCCACTGTATCGGTAGGAGTAAATAAACACTTGAATACGATGGACCGACACAGTATGGATATGTGATATATTATCATATATAGGATATATTTGTTGTTTTTATAATCGAGTAAGATTATAAATTAAATGGTTAAGTATATAACCAATCAGAATCATATAAGTAAAGTATATGAAATAAGATGAATTAAATATGAATTTAAATCAGATTTGGAATTAAAATAAGGAAATTTTAAGTTCCTGGGAGATTTTGGAATGTTTTCAAAATGGAAGTTTCAGTAATGGTTTTGAAAATGATATAGTATTGAAGTCACTTGGGTCGCTGGAAAATAATTCCGATGATGACTGCGCAGTATCATCGGTGTGATTTTCGAGTTCTAAGTGGTGGATTACTACCAAAGATTTTGATTTGAATTGTTTTGAGAAAACAAGTGTTTAGAAATTCAAAGGTTTTGAATAGGTATTTTGATTTCAAATGGATTTGAAATTTACCCAGGAATTTAAGTTTTGGAATTTAAATTTAACTTATGAAGTTAAATAAAGTGAGATGGTAAAAAAATAAATTGAAATTTAACTTGAACTAAGTTAAGTAGAATTTGAAATTTAGCTGGACTTAGGATTTGAAAATCAAGGATGAAACTTGAAATTGAAAATGGGATTCGACTTGAGTATAAGCGGACTTAAGAACCCAAGATCACTCTTGCTAAACAATTTCTTCATCTCTGATTTGAAATTGTCTATGTCTTGAATGCACTCTCTAGTGATGATTAAATCATCCACGTAGAATCCAATAATTATTAATTTCCTCCTACCTTTATTTCTTATGTACACATGCTCTAAAGGCTGAGTATTCTAAATGACTTGTCCAGTTTTGAGTTCCAGGCTCTAGGTGCTTGCCGCAAACCGTACAATGCTTTGTGCAGTTTCAACACTTTGTGTTCTTCTCTTTTTATTTCAAATCCCGGCAGTTGGATGACATATACTTCCTCTTCCAAATCACCGTTGAGAAAGGCTGACTTCATATACATATGATGCACCTCCCATCCTTCATGTGCCGCAACAGAGATCAGTAGCTGTATGGTCTCTAGCACAGCAACAGGGGCAAAAACTTCATCAAAGTCTATGCCATGTAGTTGAACATATCCCTTTGCCACTATCCGTGCCTTGTGCTTTACAATGTTGCCTTGAGCATCCTTCTTTAGTTTGTAAACCCACTTCAAACCTAGGTTTGTGGCAATCAGGTAGTGAAACAAGTTTCCAGGTTTCACTTTTCCGAATACAGGAAATTTCCTCCTCCATCGCCCTTTCCACATCAGATCTTCCTTGGCTTCTTCGAAATTTGACGGCTCCTCTTCTCCGTGTAAATACACACCCGAGTGGTCTAATTCTATTGGAACCACTGCATCATACAAGCTTTTGATGTCACGCTTACCCTGTGGTCCTACTGATGGACTCTCATCAGATGCTATGGATCTTGTGTTTGTCACTGGTGTAGCATATTGGTTACCAATTTGCTCCTGGAAATCCATTTTAGAATTGTTTACAACATCTTTAGCTTTCTGACTTGTCTTTTCACATGTACCTGCAATGGTAAAATATTATGTTGTATGAGAATTCCTTATTGGTCCTGTTTCTGTTTCTGGAAATTTGCTCCACTCCCACTTCTTCTCCTCTTCAAACACAACATCCCGTGTCACCACTACTCATTTCGACTTTGGATCAAACATCCGATAGACTTTCATACTCGAGTCATAACCAATAAACACCATTGGTTTGCTTCGGTCTGTAAGTTTTGAAAGGTGAGGTGTAACATCTTTTACATGTCCTACACATCCAAAAATGCGAAAATGATCAACAATCGGCTTGCGGTTGTAATATACTTTATAAGGAGTTTTGCCGATGATGCTTTTTGTTGGCACTCGATTTAATAGATAAACAAAAGTAGACACCGCTTCTCCCCAAAATTTGTCCGGGACTCCCATAATTTTCAACAAGCTCCTTGCCATGCAAACCACCGTCTGATTTCTTCGCTCAACAACTTCGTTCTGCTGAGAAGAATAAGGTGCCATAAGATAGTGCTTTATTACCAATAGCTCACAGTAATTCTTGAACTCATTTAAGGTGAATTCGCCGCCACGATCTGTGCGAAAAGATTTCAGCTTGCTGTTTTTCTTAATCTCTGTCGATGCTTTGATCTTCTTGAATGCCTTAAATGCTTCATCTTTGTTTCGGATCAGCACCTGCCACATGAATCTAGTACAATCATCAACCAACAAAAGAAAATAATGCTTACCACCGTGTGTAGTAGGAGTTATTGGCCCGCATAAATCTCCGTGCCACAATTCAAGAGGTGATTCTGCTCGAAATTTTGCCACTGCTGGAAAGGATTTCGGTGCTGCTTTCCAATCAGACAACCATCGCAGATGCAGTCCTCATGCTCGATTATAGGCAAGCCATGCACCATCTGTTTCTGACTTAGAAACTTCAATGCATTAAAGTTCACATGCCCGTATCTTGCATGCCAACGCCAGGTTTCTTCTTTGCACCTTGGTAGTAAGCATTCAGGTAGGGCTGGTACTATATCTTTCATAAATAGCATGTTCCTTGACCTGTTTACTTTTGCTAGTACCCTCTGTGATCTGTCCACAATAGACATTACTCCTCCGTCAATTACAATCTTGCATCCATTCTCATCTAACTGACTAAGGCATACTATGTTGCTCTTCAACTTTGGGATATAGTAGACACTTGTAAGTAATCGATGTTCATCTGTGAAATGTTCAAATAAAACCGAACCTCTTCCTTGTATTTCTACAGCCGAGCCATCTCCAAACTTGACCAAACCATTGATGGTTGTGTCAATTTCCGCAAATTTTTCAATACAACCGGTCATGTGGTTAATTGTCGGTATCTAAATACCAGGCCTTGTCTTGGATGCCATTAACCTTTGGCGTCACTTTGTCTTCAGGCAGCAACACCTCTTCATTTTGTATAACATGGCTGAGAACACAAGTATCAATCATCAACAGTGCCGATTCATCACCGGTTTGTGTTGTAACAAGATTTGACTTTTCGTTTTGGTTTGGTTTTGGACACTCTTTTGCAAAATGACCATATTCATTACAATTGAAAATTTTAACCTTGGATATGTCGAAGTTGCGTGGCTTTCAGTCTCCGTTATTGCGTTCGCCATTTCCTCGGCCTCCACCATTTCCACGCCCACGACCACGTCCTCTTCCATGTTGTCTTCCTCTTTTGTTGTTGTAGGAGCCTTCATCTCTCTTTGCCTTTTGAATTCTTGTCTGCCACTCGATCCGGGTAAGAAGCAATTATTCTCCGCTGCCCTTCGAATCTAATCGCCCTTTAAGTCCTTCTTCGAATGTTTTGAGATAACCAATTGCCTCTGAAAGCGACATCTTCTCAACATTGCAAAATTGCTCAATTGTTCCAATAATCTGGAGAAATCTATATAGAACTGCGCTGAACAGTTTTTCAACAACCTCGTTGTCGTCAAGATTCATGCCTAGCGAGCGTATCTCGCCCACCAACGTGGTAAGTTTCATGGAAAATTCATTTTTGTCTCCAAATCCTCCATCTGTAACTTGTTCAATTATCGTTTCAGAACCTGTACATGTGCCTTCTTGACACGATCTTCACCAACCCGCATCTCCCTGAGTGCGTCCCAAGCCTCCTTCACCGTCTGCTTCCCCGCGATTGCCATCATCACGTCATCGAGCACGGCTTGAGAAACGGCTAGCATGGCGCCTTGATCTTTGTCGTCTGCTGTGTCTCTACCTTCGATCACTGACTATACTCTTAGCAAACGCAAGATTATCTTTATTTTGACAGCCCATATGCTGTAATTTGTTTTGCTTAAGATCGGGTATTGGATGTGGATTGTTGTCGTCGGTTTCACCACTGCAAGTGTATCTGATTGATTTCCCACTTCACCGGCCATTGCTTTGACAACTTGGCTCTGATACCAAATGCTGGTTCCCTATTTCAAGCCAGTAACAGAAACTTAAATGCAGAAAACTGAAAAACAAAGAAGTTGGCGATGCAAAACCGCATTTTTTCTGGCTTTCTTATTATATATATGCAAATACAAAAACCATAACTAACTGCATAACTGACATCCACATTCTCTAAAACAAAAACAAAAAAAAACTGACCACAAACAAAAACTGCTAACTGTACATACTGCTGACTATACATAGATAATTCCTGGAGACAACTAGATTAATTCATCAACCCTCACCTGGCTCGACACCTGGGTCGGCCCATACGTCTACCAACATGGCCTTGGGTCGAGCCATAGGACGACCCAGCCCAAGCGTGGGTTAGATCCAACGTGTCTCGTTCCCGCTGTAACGACCCGGTTTTAGGCTAATTTTATAATCTATAATGTATATATTATACTGATTATTTAATTAAACTTAAATTAAATAAGATTTATATATTTTGAATTTACAATTTTTTTATTTATTGATGGCATAAAATTCTATAATCGATATATATGTGTACATAACATAAGTAATTGTTGTTTTATCATTTTATTTACAATTTGCATTTATACTCATGAGAACATAAAAGTATAATATAATTTTATATTTGTTTCTAGTCCATCTGTGGTATATTTGTTTACATCCGAGCGGTTACTTTGGCTTGTCTTGTGTTTTTTGGGAGGGCTTTGGTTTCTTATGTTTACAGATTGCCCAATGTAATTTGTACATTTTTATTGGTTCGTTATCAATAAAACGCCGCACTCTTTTTTCCTATCTAGTACTCACGCTGAGTACTAGTTTAGGTTTTTAACGAGGCGGTTTACCCATTTTCAAAAAAAAAAAAAAAGTATAATATAATTTACTTATGATCGATTAGTACATATGAGAATTTTACATTAAAAAAGCATAGAATTTGAACCTGTCTATACACTTGCATATAAGTGTAGTATGTGTATATAGGACCTATATGAATCTATAGTTGTTTTATATATGGACACTGATTTAAATAAATGTATACGTGAAGCTATTAAGATAAGTGAAAGGAGGAAATATGTTCCAAACCTATGACATGAAAAGAAACAACTGCTAGTCTACACAAAAATCAAATGGGATGCAAGTAAGCTTGGCAGTAGAATAGGGGTAGGTATTAGGGAAGATAGTGTCACAACAAATATTAGACAGACTTGACTTTTACATTGAAAATAATGAAAGAAAACAACTCACATAAGGGGAGGCCTATAGTGTGATATCCCATGGATTTTAGGTGATCTTAGGCATGTGACAAACACCGTCTTAGCTCAGCACAGCATTTGATTTGAAGAGGACAGTAAACATGAGATATATATAAAATCTTTTGGCAGCAAAAAGCACACGAACCCCTGTCTAAAATCTGAAAAATAGTGTAGCTTTAGGCTGAAATAACCAGCCTAAGCATAAAAGATTTGATAGGAAAATCAGTTGCATAAATGGGTTGTTTTGCTTAGTTGCTTAGCTTGATTTGTTAATATATATAAGATACATACATGCAAGAATGATGCTGCAAAACCAAGGCTTGGCTATGATGCTTAGGAACCAAGTTTGAAGTTAGTAATTGGGATATGATATCAAACTTCAAACATTACTTCCATTTGAGAGAGACTGCTGCATATACCTGCCCCAAGTTAAAGCCTATAAATTCTACCTATATATTACACATGAAACCCATATAAATCCACACATCAGTTCACTAAAACAAATGGAAACCTTGAAGTAAAGCTAGAAATGGACGAGGAAAAGAAAATTTAACAAAACCTGAGAAGGCATGGCATAGGCAGTAAACCAATATTTTAGCTCAAGCATAGTATTATTGGTGAGTAAACTCCTCATTAGCTTTTTCTTATATACATTTATGAAGTCTTATGCTATGTTTCAACTTGTGTTCATATGTATTTACCTATGTTTGTGTCTCCATCTCATATAATTGAATAGCATGAGAATTCCTTGAACATAATGACAGTAAGTAATAAAACAAAAAGGCAGTGATCACGGTAGCTTATTCAATGAGTAGACTTCACCTGATTCCTTTCCTATCAAATTTCTAAATATTCTATTTTGATTCAAACATATGTAGGTTGATGTACTCATCTGGTTTGTGTAATCATCTAATATTATAAGAATGAAACTAGAAGCAAAGCAACCAGTGAACACAAAAATAATAACAAGATAGGGAACAAGCATCGTATTATTTTGCAAGTGAACATATCTTTACTGTTATATAAATACTTAAATGAATTCAAAACATATATATATATATATATATATATATATATATATATATATATATATATATATATATATAACCATTACGCTGAACACAAATATTGAGGACCTATAAATCAAACAGTCAGAGAATAAAAACCGGAGAATGAGACTGTAAACTATGGTAGTAAATGAAATACAAGAGAATGTAAATAAATTTAGGTGATGGAATTGGGGTCGGATAGGGAAATATGGTTTGTGGCGATGGTAAGAGTAAAGCTATGGGGGGGCTGTGGTGATTGTGCACAGTGCGTACAGTACATTGGTAGAAGAAGAAGCAAAAAATGAAGGAAAAGGTAAAGGCTGGTATGAGTGTATGCAGCTGCTATGGGTACATTAACGAAGTTGTGCAAGAATAAATGTGCTCAACAATATGTGTCTAAATGGAGAAGCTCAAGCATGAGCTGGTAGCAAGGAAAATCATGAAAAAAACTTGATATAGGGGAGTAGTGAATCAAAAACTTGGGTAGACTGGCATGGCTGACCTTTATTGCTAGTGCCAAATCACTATTTGCATACTGGAATAGTGCAGATATGAAGGATAGAAATCCACAGATCCATGAGATCTCAAGCAACATGAGGATGTGTTGGGTGAGTCAACGATGATGATTCGTGATTGCCACAAAAACTGGAATCTTCACTCGCAGACCCAAAGGCCACGCCTGCAGAAATAAAGGGGTCAAACCAAGAAGGTGTTGAAATAAGCCAAGCCGAAATCATAGTAATAGAAGTCGAAGCACAATTTTAAACCAAGGAAGATTATAAGAGAAAAGATGCGTCACTTTAAAATGTTAAGCGCGAGACAATTTGAAGTTAAAACTTCTACATTCTGGTACGTTTGGGCAAGAACTGGTATGGCAATCAGTGTAGCTGTGGTAGCGAGGTTACTCCTGCCTTCCAAATTGAAAAGAATAGAATAGATAACGTATGGGAATATTTTCACAGAGAGCAAGAAGATGACATATGTGAATTATAAAGGTTGGGCTACAAACGATGGATATACAGGAGTTCCCAACATTATGGTGATTGTTATGCCACATCTTTGATTTGTAGTTTTATCTTCAATTTAAGTTATTGTTGCAATCGGTTCAGAAAGAACCACATATAGGACAAACTTCCTTTCTTTATCAAGGAAGAAGGATAACGATGTTTTAGGGGATGTGAAGAAAAATGCTATAAGTAGAAGTTTTTGTAATGCATTTTGTTATTATGACTGGCAATGGATGCAGAAAATTCTTTTGTTGATTTGCATTACAATTTCATGGAAACACCGGAATGTAATAATTGGCTGTTTATTTTAATGAAGACAATAGAGCCATTACAATAGAGTCGTTAGTGTGTGAACACGTTTTATCATATTTAGTATGTTTTGTAATTATCTACTAGTCGTTAGGCTCAAGCATACTTGGTATATTTAATACTAGCCGTTAGGCTCATGCATACTTGGTATATTTAATACTAGCCGTTAGGCTCATGCATATTTGGTATATTTCATACTAGCCATTGGGCTTATAGCACTATATATATGTGCTCTTTGTATCATGTTTTTGCATCAATGAAATTACAATTGTTCCTCACCGAGCCCAATTACTCCGGCGCCACATCGGCTGTATCAGCAAACGCCATCAACAACACCCCACCAAGCCATCATAACCTGATCAAACCAAAAGGTCAAGTCATTAATACATCGTTGGACGAGTATAACTATATACTATGGAAATACCAAACTGAAATTGCGTTAAAGGGCTATGGACTACAATAGTATGTCAATGGAACCATAATTATACCACTAGTGATGATAGCAGACCAAGATGGCAATCTCTCACAGAACCCTGACCACGTCAAATTTCAGAAACAGGACAACATGTTATCATCATGGCTGTTATCATCGATAAGCCCGAGTTTGTTATCACAGATAATAGGCTGCAACACATCTCATGAAATATGGACCACTGTGGAACAGATTTTCAGTTCACAATCAGCTGCTAGAATTATGCAATATAGAAGGGAATTATAAAATTCTAGCAAAAAGGAGGCAAGCATAAAAGAGTACCTAGGAAAAATTAAAAATCTATGTGACAAACTAAATGTTGTTGGCCATAAGATCAGTGACAGTGAGAAAATTCTATTTATTATTGGTGGATTAGATGAAGAATACGAATCTCTAGTAATTGTGCTAGCCACACAACAAACCTTACCTGACTTACAGTTCGTTCGATCAGCACTCCTCGCTCATGAAGACAGAATCGACTAAAGAAAAATAGCACAAAATAAGTTCTCTACCAATTATGCCACAGTTAGAAATTAGCAGATACAAGGAGATAACAACAACTATCGTGTGAAATGTCAAATATGCCAAATTTTGGTCACATGGCAAACAAATGTTACTTCAGGTATGATTCGGACACAGGTGGACAACAGGCAAGCCAAAATTACTCTTCACAAAGAAGAGCACAAGCAAATATGGCAATAACAGGGAATTCAGATCAAAATAATAATGGCGCAAACCGAAGGCACAATGTTGCAGATGATGATGAAGTAAAAAATGAAGACAATGGCTTCAAAGAATTGTACTCTGACTCAGGAGCGACTCACTACATAACTAGCAATCTTCATAATTTAAAGATTGGGAGCATAAATTACTCAAGTATGAGGAATTTGCATATGGGTAATGGTAGTACTGCTAGTATCACACATATAGGCAAAGGGACATTTTTTGGGAAAAGACAACTCAAATTAAACAATCTTCTTAGGGTACCCACGATTAATAAAATTTGTTAAGTGTATCAAAATTTGCCAATGACAATAATGTTTACTTTGAATTTCATCCTAGGTTTTGCATAGTTAAAGATTCCCTAAATCATGAAATATTACTTCAAGGTAATCTATACGATGGTTTATACAAGTTAAACAACTTGAAGACTGCAAAATCAAGTGGAGAATTCTGGTGCAATAATGTAGATGCTAGTAGTGACAATGACTGCATTAGGAATAGCTGCAATAACGTTGATTATGACAATAATAGGAGTAAATGTAACCTAATTGATTCTTGGCATGTAAAATTAGGACATCCTAATCTGGAAACTGTTAAGACTGTTCTACATAATAATAATTCATTTTAAAAATGTACCTATCAAACACACATGCACACACTGCCAACTCGGCAAGAGCCACAAGCTCCCTTTTAGTGATTCTGAAACCAGCTATTGTGGATTCTTATTCTAGATATACTTGGATATACATGCTGAAAACTAAATCAGAAGTTTCTAATGCAGTTATGCAATTTATAACTCATGTTAAAAAACAAATGAACAGTACTGTTAAGGTTGTTCAGACAGATGGGGGAGCTGAGTTTAAACCTCTAACTAATTACTTTCTCAAAAGAGGGATCAAACGTAGATTAACTTGCCCCCATACATCCGAACAATACGGTTTAGTCGAAAGGAAACATAGATACATAGCAGAGACTGGTCTAACTTTGTTATCACAAAGCTCATTACCCATGAAATATTGGAATGAAGCTTTCTACACATCGGTATTTCTCATTAACAAGTTGCCAACCAAAGTCTTAAACAATAAAAGCCCTCATGAAATGATATACAATGTTAGACCGGAATATAGTTTTCTGAAAGCCTATGGGTGTCTATGTTTTCCATATTTGAGAGACTATAACAATCATAAACTAAGTATGAGATCAAGCCCATGCACATTCATTGGGTACGCACAAAACCAAAAAGGCAATAAGTGCATGGACAAAAATGAAAAAATATATGTTTCTAGACATGTGATATTTGATGAAAACGAGTTTCGTTATGAAGAAAAGCAAATCGGCAAAAAGAATGGGGAACAAAGCATAAACAATAACATACGGTTCGAGCCATTCATTACTGAACCACCTTTAATTGATAGAAATGAAGAGCAACAACACACAGGCAATTTATGCACACAGGAAGAAACTATGGAATGAACAAATGAGCAAACCAATGAGGCACACAATGACTCAGAAGATACAAACATACATCAATCAAATCAAAACATGCAGTATAGTGAAGATACAGAAAACAACAACCATGCTGACACTACCGGCAATAATGACACACAGCAGTAGACACCACCACAATCAACTGGATATCACATGATCACCAGTTCAAAGAGAGGCATCTTCAAACCCAAAGTATATAATATTTCTGCTAGTGAGATCGAACCATTGAATTTGACTCAGGCTATAAGATCAAACAAATGGAACGAGGTAATGAACACTGAATATAAAGCTCTCATAAGAAAAAACACTTGGAGCACAGTGAATCAACCAAAACACAAAAATGTGATTGGTTGTAGGTGGACATACAAAATAAAAAGAAAAGAAGATGGATTTATTGACAAATACAAGGCCAGACTGGTTGCAAAAGGTTACGCACAACAATTTGGTTTTGATTTCAATGAAACTTTTTACCCAGTCATAAAATCCACAACCATCAGAATTATACCGACCATCGCTCTAAAAAAAGGATGGAAGGTGAGGAAACTGGATGTCAAAAATGCTCTTTTCAATGGGGAATTGACTGAAGAGGTATACATGCAACAATCTGAAGGATATGGTATTGGTGATAAAGTATGAAAACTACACAAAGCTATATATGGCTTAAAGCAAGCTTCGAGAGCTTGGTATGAAAAGCTAAAGTCAACTTTGTCTAACATGGGTTTCTCTCAAGTTAAATCGGACAATTCTCTATATATGAAGAAGGGCATACATGGAACTGTATTCATTCTAGTATACGTTGACGACATGCTAATAACAGGAGACAACAACGAAGAAATAAACAGAACTATACACAAGCTGATCAAAATTTCCCCATTAAAGACTTGGGGGAACTAAAAAAAATTCTTGGAATACAAGTGATTAGGAACAACAATGGTGAATTAATATTATCCCAACAAAATTATATCACTGAAATACTGCAAAGGGCAAATATGCACAAGGCAAACCCATTACCCATGCCTATGATTAGTAATCTAAGACTATCTAAGCACAAAGGAGAGGCTATCGACAATGCCAAACAATATAAAAGCATAATAGGAGCATTACAATATGCAACTATTACTCGACCAGACATATGCTACAGCGTCAATAAACTCAATCAATACATGCAGAACCCTTTATCGGAACACTGGATGGCTTTAAAGAGAGTGTTACGATACTTACAAGGCACAAGACATTACGGCATATGTCTAAATTCAGTAAAAGAACTTAACTTACAATGCTTTAGCGATGCCGATTGGGCAAACGATATTGACGATCGAAAGTCCATCTCAGGATACTGCGTTTACCTCGGTTCCAATATCATTTCCTGGTGTACGAAGAAACAATAGACCACATCCAGATCTAGCACAGAGGCGGAGTACCGTGCACTGGCAAGCGCTATAGCTGAAATCACGTGGATAGAATCACTAATGGAGGAGCTTGGTTCCACTCCAAGATGAAAGCCAGTCATTTGGTGCGATAATAAGAGCACATTATCTTTATCTCTATACTCTATCCAACATTCAAGGACGAAACATCTTGAAATTGATCTCCACTTTGTGAGAGAAAGGACCAAATCAGGAAGACTTGCAGTATGTCATGTGCCCGCATACTTTATCACCAGTACCCTTTCGACCAACAATTTTATCAGAATGAGAGAGGAACATCGTGTTATCAGTGGAGGCGGAAGCCAGAATGAAAAAGGAAACCCTAATTCGAACTGAGGGCGCATAATGAAGACAATATAGCCGTTACAATAGAGCCGTTGTGTGTGAACATGTTTTATCATATTTAGTATGTTCTGTAAATATCTACTAGCCGTTAGGCTCATGCATACTTGGTATATTTAATACTAGCCGTTAGGCTCATGCATACTTGGTATATTTAATACAGCCGTTAGGCTCATGCATACTTGGTATATTTAATACTAGCCGTTAGACTCATGCATACTTGGTATATTTTGTACTAGCCGTTGGGCTCATAGCACTATATATATGTGCTCTTTGTATCATGTTTTTGCATCAATAAAATTACAATTGTTCCTCACTAATAACTCTCCTCCTCACCTCTTAATATATTTATCGAGATGAGAATTACTTAACAGTCTCAAACTTTAACGTTGAGCTGATATAAGTGACTGTCTCAAACCTTAATATTCAGCAGATACAAGTGGACTTCTGAACATTTGAAATACACTTCTTGACATTAGATTCAATGACGACCTCATAGCTCAAAGTGCTATAACTTGAACTAAGACATAGTATCAACTTATATAAAAGGTTATAACCTGAATTGTTCTTTTCGTGATAATAACAGTTTAGTTTGTCAGAGCATTTCGTCTTTGTTAACTTGTACTGTTTACTCATCTTTGTTTCAGTTCATTTGGACCATTGCATGTTTCTCAAATACTGTAAAGAAAATAGCAAAGAGATAGTTGTATATATATAAAATAAATAAAAAAGATAGCTGGAACGAGGTGCTGTCAGGTTGCATTCGATTAACAAAAAGAGTAGTACATCTATTTAAATTGTGTACAATTGTAACCAGTTTACATGGTTTATATAATGACTGTGTAAACGACAAGTTTGAAAATAAACATTGGGCTTAGGCCCAAAGCCATCACACACATTCTTAAAAAAAACAGGTACGAAAGAAAGAAAGAAAGCCAAGCCAGTGTTCATTATCTTCTAATATTAATTTTAACATAATAAATTCAAATTAATAAATACAAATAACATGTTGATAGTCTTAGGAGTTCATGTATTCTCATGGGCATGGAAACAAGAAGAGGACGGGATTCATGGAAAAATTGGTCATAGGAAAGTTGTATAGATTATAAAGTAGAGTGTAAATTAAGAGTTTTATAAACAACTCAAATTGTAAAATGGATTTGATAAAATTTGTCTGTTATCCAAGATCAAATATTTTCAAATATTAAGTAGTCCGAAATTTGAATTATTAAATCATTGTGAATTGGCCATGTTGTGATTGTTGATCCAATTATCTATTACACAACAAAGCGATCAAACGAATTGAAAAAGTTAAAATAAAACGTTGATTAAATCGTTTGTATTGATCACTGTTCTATAACCAGACGTTTGATTTGTATGATTAATTTCATTTCAGTGGACAGGTCATTAAAATTTAATTTGAAATAATTTAAATAAATTGTTTTATTTATCTACACTGTTTAAATTTGATAGTTAAAAACATCGACTATCAAATAAATATCCCCTACGTGTTAGTTCGAAGAGACTGGAATGGGAATGGGACCCAAAACCACTTCGAACTAGCTTTACGATCGTAAACTAAATTGCATATATACTTATAAAAATAGTGAGAGTGAAGACCATAGATCTTCATGAGAAGAAGAACTACTTGGTAAATTTCTCTCGGTCACTCCTGAAGATATTTTGATAATGATTCTGTAGTGATTGAAATCTTCGGATTTGCAAGGACTACTCGCTACTAATCTATGGGGTGATACCTATATTGGAAGCTGTAGGAGAGCGCCTTCGGTTCATCCTGCTCCTAGATTACTTATATGGACGAATGTCTGGCAGAGTATTTCCTAAAAAACCACGTACATTGATTTTTACAAATTTACCAAGTTGATGGCAAAGAATGGCCCTTCTTTTACATCTAGAGTATATTTGTGGACGTCAATTAGTCATTCGATGGATTTTACAATGTGACATTCCAAGTGAATTGTGGCATATGTTGTAAAGGTGAATTCTAACCTCAAGACTCATCAACCGGGAAATGAAAAAATATTGGGCATGCAGCATGGTTAAGTGGGTCGCTCCAAATTAGGGTGTATAATCACCTATCTAAAGAAATTTCATTTCCTTCTTTAATCTATTCAATGCTGTCTCTTTTTGGGAAACGGTTGTTGATTCCAACCGTTGGTGATATACATTTGATACACTCAAGCGAAACAAGTGGTCGATTATGTGTGGCCGGGTTGCAAGATGTTCTTATTGAACCCAGTGTATTCCTCTCTAGAGACACACTATCAGAAGGTGGTTCCATACCTTGTCATTGTTGGAATCCATTATCCAGTTAGCACCTACGGTTTTGGATTGTATACTATATATGTAGAGCATGAGATGCAAGCATTCTGCTAGATTGTTATTTATTTGATCTAGACACTATGATAATATCAGAATAATTTTGATATCAAGAAATTGTTTTGGGTTATCTTAAGGTAAAAACCATCCATATTTATGTATGGATGGGTCTTACAATTACATCTTATTTCAAAAGGATTTTTAAACGTTAAATCAAACAGTTTTAAAATCATTTACTTACACCAGTCCCATGACAGACCAGAGTTTATTTTTCTGTGTTTTTCTCTAAACTCTTAGGTGCCCAAATTTGTACGGGCAGTCAAGTGGCTTCAGAATATTACAGATTAACTTGAAGAAGCTTGGAGCAAGGGGCTTCAGCATTTGATATATAGAGTTTATTTTCGCTGTGTTGTATATATGTTGTACTTTGATGATGTATGTAAGTAAATACAGTTTTGTATTCAAGATGTTATATAATATATTTTATTCTGTTTCGTTGTGAGATTCATTATACTATGATTCTGTTGTGTCCAGTTCTTCTTTTTCTTCTGTTCTAACTTTCTTTCTATTTCTCACCCTCTAACTTCTTTCAATTAACGATCTGTTAATTTCTTATGGTTGATTAGTCGATATGTGATACAGGAAATGTATTAGTATCGATAATCAGGATCAGAACTTTCCGGGTCACTACACCCGCCTAGTTTTTCCCGCTCATAGTTTGATTTATTTTGAAAATTCTGATTAGTTTTATTTATACACAAAGCTCTTATGTATACAAACTTCTAACCTTAATAACTTTCTCATACGATATCCGTTTTACACAAACTGAGGGTCTATTCTGACCAGAATTCCGAGACGAACGCAATGGTACAGTCTGTTTTACTTAATTCCCAATATTTTATTATGTATTCTTTAGTTTATGGTCAATAGTGTCTTTTAGAATTACGGGGTGTAACATTCTCCCCTACTTAAAGGATTTCGTCTCCAAAATCTCTAAGTTAAGCAGAATGCTTATCCTAACATCCTTTAACAACCATCTACTCATCCATCAATCGCAAACATCCGTTAACCTTAAGAGATTTCTAATTCTTGTATGGACATATGCAAAGGTGTATGTATATGTCCCAATGCTAATGCAAAAAATCAGGCGGTCTACTGATTCAGTCGACCTCCTTAATGCCACACATGTTAGTGTTATGAATCCAATATGTATGCAATTAGTCCTAGCATATCATGTAAACGCTATATGAGTGCACAATCATCCATCCAAATGCAACATTTATATGATGATACATCCATTTTCATTCATAAAAAGAAAAAATTGCACACACATCCATATGCAGTATGAGAGTGCTTTTAGCCGATCTGGTGCCTAGTGTGTGTATGCATCTACGAACAACCACTAGCAAACACTTACATCCATCAAACATAACATGTCTGAAATATATGTTTATATCTATTGGTTTCCTAACTAAACATCGAAGATTCGATCGATATGATATACTCAAATGACAGAAGCAAGTATGAATAAAAGCTTGGAAAAAGAAGTTGAGAACATACCCTTAAAAAGAAAAGGGTACTGAGCGAAAATATTGTCTTCAGTCTCCCAAGTCGCATCCTTGATGTCTTCTCCCCATTGAACTTTCATCACCTTGACCTCCCTGTTGCGTAGTTTCTTAACCTCTAATCTAAGTATACGTCTAGGAAATCATATAATTGTCGCCTCTATATCTACCTCTACTTCCTTAAGCTTGCTTGGCTCAACCATCTCTACTGTATCACATAGACATTTCCGCAAATGAGAAACATCGATAACATCATGAACACATGCCAATCTCTTTGGTAATTTCACCCTTTAGGCCATCTGACCTATCCTCTCCACTATGGGAAATGACCCCCACAAACCTTGGCACCAATTTCCCTATAGACCCAAAGAGAACCACATTCCTCAAAGGTGATATTTTGATGAAAACCATGTCTCCCACTTCAAACTCAATGTCGGTCCTTCTCTTATATGTGTAGCACTTCTGCCTGTCCTGAGTTGTCTTCATGCGTCGGCGGATAAGATTAATCTTTTCTGAAGTCTCTCTAATCATCGCTGGTCCAAGTAGAAGCCTATTCGTAGACTCCCGCCAACAAGTCGGCGATCTGCAAGGTCGTCCGTACAGTGCCTCGAAGGGTGCCATGCCTATACTAGCCTGCTAACTATTGTTGTAGGAGAACTCAACCAATGGGAGACGCTCCTCCCAAGTCCCTCCGAAGTCTAGGATACACAACCTCAAAAGATCCCCAAGAACTCAGTTCACCCTCTTAATCTGCCCATCATTCTGAGGGTGATATGCGGTGCTCAAACATAACAATGTACCTAATGCCTCTTGCAAGCTCTTCCAAAACTCACGAGTGAAGATGGGGTCCCGATCACTCACTATGCTAAAAGGTACTCCATGTAGACGGACTATCTCACGAGATAGACTAATGCTAACCATGTTGTCGTCCTCTTACTCTTGATAGAAATGAAATGAGCGCTCTTAGTAAGCCTGTCTACTATAACACAGATGCTGGTGTTGCCTTTCCTTGATCTAGGCAAACCATCAATAAAATCCATAGAGATGCTCTCCCACTATTGGACCTCCAAAGGATGAAGCAAACGGCCAGGATTTTTTTTATTTAGCTTTAACTTACTGGCAAATCAAACATCGAGAGACAAACTCCGCTACATCTTTCTTCATCCCAGTGCAAAAGAAAACCCTCTTCATATCTCTATACATCTTATCGCCGCCTGGATCGATAGCCATCCGAGAATGATGGGTTTCCTAAAGGATTGTCTTCAATGGGTTTCCAACTCGGGAAACACAAAGCCTCCCATCCTTTCGTAGCCACCCTCTTCCATCCATGGAATATCTACTAAGGTGATGAGAACTCTCCTTTACTACAACAAAACATATCGATTACAACGTGCAATGCCCATTGTAATAGGGGTTTTACAGCGGCCAGTCTGCCCGCTGTATTAGGCCATGTTGTAATATGTCCTCTTTTACAACAGACAATGAATGTGGTAACAGGCGGTTGTAATAAACTTTTTACAATGTTCTTATGTTGTTGTTGTATGTTCCTTCAATAGAATAACAACTCGTTGTAATATTTTTTGCAACAGGTATTGACTGTTGTAATATCTTCTATAACAACAATTAATGCCTGTTGTTAAATGCTGAAAGTTGCAATGGATTTGAATATTAAACATAATATTAAAAATATTTACAATAATTGAATATTTAATTAAAAAATTATTTTTAAACAAATATTTATTCAAATAAATATTTATTACGACACTTTCAAACAGTAAACATAGTGTTTCCCCTTTATTTACAGAATCACTTGAACATACACTTCCTCACTACATTTCACTCGTATACATTGACTCCTTACTGCGCACTTATTTACTCATATACACGTACAAAGTCACATGGTCTGTCAATGAGTATTTTGAAGTAGGTATTATCGACTACAACGGGATTTCCAAAACCTTTGCTTCCCAATATGTGCTTCAGATAATGTAACCAATTCTTGTGTGCTTGCATCCATCCGACTGATTGAACTGGAATTGCTGGACCTCCACACAATTAAACTGCTTTAGCTCCAACAACCACAATCAAATCCGCTCAGGACACTTTCAAGCTTTGATTTATTTCTTTCTTTGCCTTTTCTAAAATCTTGAATGATTTCTACAGATTAGCATTTTTCAGGCCTAAAACAATCAATAGGGACTAAGTTGACGCACTATCTAAATTACTGGGCTTCATCGTCATTTCTGAAATTATAGTAGCAGGAAGATCAAAGTACAGGAAACTAGCTTGACATTTTCTCAAAGGCTAGACTTCAAAATCTTAAACATGCTTTTGTACTCTTGTATTCTTTAATTTTTAACAATCAATCTGCAATCTTCCATTGAGAATATAAATATTGCACAGAATGTAATTGTTGCTACAAGGTGATAATAATCATTTTGAGATAGAATTTACCATTTGTTGATAAAACAATAGATATATGGTGTATCTTGATAAAGCAATATTACCTAAAATTTGAGCAAGAGATTGTTTAGCCCTAATTCTAAAAATGGCCAAATAATTTATCAAACCAAAACACCAAATATATCTAGTACTCTTATCTACTTCTCGAGAAAGCTTGTCTCTCTATCATATAGTTCCTTTAACAATATGAATTTCAAGCTTATATTTTGGTAATAGCTCTAAACATATGAGTAGATAACTACAAATTTCTCCTATCAAAAGCTATAGTTGAACAAATAAAAAAATTACAAGTCAAATATTATTTCTAACGACGTCAAGAAATCACATACAAATTTTCAACACTCTTATATTCCTTATCTGCTTAGGAAATAGAAGATATGATATGTGTCCTTGATCATCTATACAAACTCGAACAATCTAAACTGAAATAGAACATTCAGTTTTTTTTAATAATGTTACAGGCTGATTTTTGAACTTTAGGCTAACTTCAATGATCTTGCTTTTAATGAAAACACACCCTTGACATAATACATTCAACCATTATTAAAAATTTCCGTGGCATTATGATTCTCATGTAGCAATGCATTGAAGTAAAATTTGTGATAACATTACATTTTAAAAAAATAGAAAAGAAGAGGAAGAAGCAAACATCACAGAAAATGATATATATATATATATATATATATATATATATATATGATTGCCCCTTCAAATCTTCTTAAATGTAGAATATATGTTTATTGCTTCAAGCTAAAAACCTAACAAGTATCTGTCAAAATTGATATCATACACTTGTCTTGATACATCATACAAAGCTTATCAACACTTACAAAAACAATGGAAAGTTGTGCAGCACTAAAATCAGCTGCGTGTAACCTGTAGAAAGAAACAACAAACAAAAAGGGATATTAGATAATCACAATAAAGGAATAATTAAATTCTCAAGAACTAAAATCTGCTAAAATGAAGAGTGCTGACACATTAATATGCAGAAATGATGACTTGGTCAAAATCACATTTTGATAAAGATGGGTGTAGATATCATAACCTCGCTTTTAGGTCTGCAACCAACAATGAATACAAAACATAAGCAAAGTGTAAATTATTCTGCAAATTTGGAAAGCACAAAGAGATAAGAGCATAATGATCTTATATTGCATCTGTAATCTGTATAACCAAATTGGCAACAATAATAGGAAAGTGTAGAAACACGATTAAAAAATCTTAGGAAAGAAATCACTCTTTGGCAGGACTTGCATATTTAAAGGGATTATTTAAATCAATATAACAGAATGTACCTGTCTAGTGTCAAAAAGATTGCAGATGTAAATGCCAAAGTCGCGTTGAAGCCATTTAATGTCACGATCTGCATCATGCATTACCTAACAAAAATATGGAAAGCCAATAAGAAAAATAAACATATAAAAAGTATCAACAAAGAATCCATTAAATATGAAACAACCTTTCTTTTGGAAGGATCTTTAAATATTTCTCTCAAGTATGGACCAACTTGAACACGAAGCTTAAGCGTGTCGATTATGAAAGCCCCTGATCTAGTTGAAATTTGCATTAAATATGTTAGTCCTTGGAATGACCTATATTGATTCATTGATTGTGCTCCAAATCAACCGCAAATGACACCATTCAACTTTGCAGCAAGTTCTTTTAGCTCCGTTACAGTACTCACAAGTTTAAATGGAGTGATTTCCAAAGAGAGGGATTTAGTTTTCTCAACCTTCATCGTTCTTCTATCAATGAAGCCCAAAACTGAGACGTGCATGTTTAAATCGGTAGATTGTTGGAGTTAATGGCTTACAACTGCATGTATGAAATCGATGAATCTTATCCTGTCTATACACAAATTCTTTAGTCATTCGTATGTTTAACTGACCACAATAAATACTGTACATAACACAATATCATAATTACAATTTCCATACATATTTATATCACTTGTGTTGGATCTAGATTAACCCTAGAGGGGGGTGAATAGGGTTTATTGAAAATTAAGCGAGATATTAAAAATATCATATCACATAATGTAGTAGAAATAAAAATACAGAAAATAAATAACACACAGAGATACCCAGCTTCGGCAAAATCCTGCCTGCTGCTGCATTCCTAAGGTTTCTACTAGGTATTATAAACAGATCCCACTTACAATCCCATGTAAACTCGTAGCGCCTGCTCCTGTCCTAACCCTTCGCTCAAAACTCTTGACTGATCTAATCCCCTAGATCAGATTCCCCTGATTACGACCCTATAACCAGTAACCCTAGTTTTACAGACTCTAGTAAACTGCCAGTTAAAAACCCAAAATAGATTCCCTAGTTTTTAAAGATCAAAACTAGAAAAAAAAATACAACGATTTTCAAATGAAATTAAAACAACAAAGAACAATAACTAAAAAACCCTAGCCCCTAGAAAATAAACACAAAGGCTTAGTCCAAATAAAAATGAGCCGGCCCCTCTCCCTTTTTATTTTCACTTGAAAAAAAAAACATTGTTTCTAATAAAATGATGGCGGCCGATCTGATGAATCTAGGGTTTTCTGAAATCCCCAAATCGTGTCTTCGAATTGAAGTTGTTTTCTGTTTCTCTGATGAACTTTGATTCTTTGTGGCTTCAGTCTCAAATGGCTTGCGTCTTCAATTTAGCTTTCTTTGATTTGGGAATTTGTCGATCGAAACACAAAAATGAAATTGTAAGTCCTCTGAATTTTTGGTCTCAAATTTGTATTTTTTTGTTTCGATCTGATGTGGTTTCAATTAAAAAAGCCAGTGATGATAAATGGTGCTAAATAGGATTATAAAATCCTAGATTATCTCTGATTTCCATATATGACTGACAGGTTTGTTGCGAGATTTTGTTGTTTGAATTCTGGAAAGAACGAGTTGATGTTATGCCTTGAATACACTCTGTGATTTCTTTGAACCCTGAAATGTATAGAATTGATCGTGCCAAAATTGTTCTTGCATGATTGAAAACATTTCCATGAATAACATGCATGATTTCAAAAAGAAAAATTCTAAATATTTTATTTCTAAAAATGGTTTCTGAGATTTTAGCACATGTGATTTTCTTGGAGAAATTTCAAATAGATAGTTGTCCAAAAACAGCGATTGTCTTTCTAGAAACAAGTTGAAAGATTTCTTGCCTTAATAGACCTGGGGAATTCCTGAAAAAACTTGAATTAAATTCTTGCCAAAACAATTTATCCCGAATTGTTTTCTTGCCATCAAATATTTTAAATGATTGTTGCCTTGCCTAAAAATTTTGAATATGTTTTCTTGCATTCGAAATTCCCATTTAACACTTGCTAGAAAAACATTGTTGCCAAAACAAGAATCCTAATTTCTGGAAATGAATGTGCACTTGAAATCATGCCTTTAATTTCTTATGCTAAATTGATCACTAATGATTTGTTTAAAACTGGAACTTAAATTTCCATATATTGCCATAAACATGAATTGTGATTTCTTCAATAAATCCGTGCATTTCTGAATTTTAAAACTTGCCTTGTCTTACACACAAATCTGTACCATGCATGAATTCCTGTGTATTGCTGAACTTCGTGCACTTGCCTGAACATGAATACACACATTACTGTGTATAACTAGAATGAATATTTTCCATAAAAAAAGGCATTTGATTTGTCGCCAAAACATATTTTCTTGAATGATATTTAAACAACTAATCTGGATTTTGAAACTTGCTCCATCGCAATGTCATTTGCTTATGCATGCCATTGTAAAATATGAAACTAATGTAGACTTTGCCGTTAGAACATTTCATACACATGTCTGTACACATCACTTGCATGTACATAAGCCTCCACAGGACCATTTGTATCATGCACACGATCATCTAGCAACTTGCTTTTCTGTTTCACTTGACTGCGCTTTGAACTGGTCTGAATCTAATTTCACTTGAGCTTGAACCATTGTATTTCGCCTGAGCATCTCAGTTATATGCCATCTACATCCTAATCTACTTGCTGTTCTGTTTGAGATTACTACACTTGTGTAGTTGCTGCACTACTAATATATTCTGAAAGTTGTATGTATACTTCCCTGACATGCGGCATCAAAATTGTTGCATCTTGACTACACAGACTTGTTTGAGTTTTTTGAAGCATCATCTTTCCGATTAATACCATACACCATTGTCTTGCAGTTCTGTTGTGTATGCACAATGATCTTGACTTTGTTGGTTTGATGCAATTTTCGGAATCACATGTGCCATTTCTTTTTTACACTTTGACTCGACAATGCCATCCATATATACATGCATATGTTTTATCAATGTTTGCTACAACTTGTTTGGGTTGTGTTTGACTTTTGGCTTGAGCTTTGACCTTACTTGTTGCATGATTCATGCTATGCTAAACATGTTGCATCGACTACTTTTTGCTGCATTGTGTTGTTGAGCTGTCTTGTACATGGCTCGACCACATTTCTGAACATTGCATTTGTGTCACTTTATCTGGTTGTGATTATGCTAAGACTCGACCATTTTGTGATATGTTGAGTTGTCTCGACAACATTTATTATTGTTGCACTGAGTCGAGTTGGTCCACGTGACTGCCCCTCAGTTGCATACTTGATTGGCGAGGCAGTGTACATGTGTGTGTATATGCCCGTGTGTATATGCAGCCATCCAAAATGGATTTTCCTGTCCTTGCACTATAATGTGTATATACATACACATGTGTGTGTGTACATATATCGTGCGCGTGCTACATTCACATATCAGATCAAGTCATGAAAAATGATGAGAAACACACCGCAATTCTAAGGCAAATAAAATTTAAAAATAAAATTAATATTCACATGTTTTCAGTTTTATTTCTATTGCAGTGTAATGTGTGTGTTTCATGTGATAGGTAACCAGACGATGACTGGACTGACTGAAGGATGCTGTGAAGACAGTAAGTTAAGGACAAGAACAGTATGAAAATATGTATATGAGTAAATATCTATATAAAATGTAATTGTTTATCTGTTGTGTATGTATAACTGAGTGAGAATGAATGTACTGAGTGATGAATGAACTGTAGTGAGAAGTTGTGAGAAAATTGTACTGATATATGTAATAAACAAATTTGATTGAAATAAAATATTATTTTATTATTGTCAAACAAACTTGTCTATTGTATTTAGTTTATTTACAAGTACAATCTTATGTGAATTGAATAAATAGTAGAGTTATAAATAGTTGTACTATTTGAATGTTTGAAATATAATATTCAATTTAAATAAAATACCATATGAATATATGAATGTCTGTATAGTAGTATTCTATTTAAATATAAATATTATATTCCTGTGTATATACATAGAACAGTACAGTAACAAACACATTTAAAATAATATCTATTTGTTTGTTATCATCAAACAAAAATCATATAATTGTGTATACAACTACGTCATATACAACAATCTCCCCCATTTGATGATGACAAACAAATAAAAGATTTTGAGCACAATAAATGTGTTTGACAGTGAATATTGAACTCCCCCTATCTATTAGCTCCCCCTACAACAGACAACTCCCCTTATAACTGTGCATGAGGGAAAAGAAAAAAGAATGAAAAATGAAAATTTTCAATATTAAAATATTTATAAAATATTCACTCATAAATCAAAATATCAACCCATTCTCCCCCTTTTGTTATCATCAAAAGGTTAAGAATGTAAAATATAGATGAAAAATGACTAAAAATTCACTACAAGAAAAACCGAGATTAGCGACAGATTTTTAGCAGCGGAAAATTTCGTCGCTAATTAGCGGCGGATTTCCATGTGATCTGCAAGGGATAGTTTTTTAAATTTTCAACCTTTTTTTCTTTTATTTATTACCATCGTTTTCTGCCATCCCTCACTAAGCCGTTGCAAATTGCGTCAAATTACCGACAGAAAATTTTTGCTGCTATATTCCGCTGCAAATCCAGGCAGAATACCGACGAATATTTATCGAAGCTATTTTGCAGCAGAATTCCAACGGATTTGCAAGAGATGTTTATATTATTTTTCTAAGATATACTTTAGCGTTATTTTTTAATAATTATTAACATGTTCAATACTTAATAATTAATTTGTTCTAATTAATGATTTATAAGTAATAATAAATATTAATTTACGTTCTATAATAAATAACTTATAATCATTGCTTATTTAAAATTAACATTCAAATTTTAACTTATAAGTAATAATAAATATTAATTTACGTTCTATAAATAACTTATAAATATTCAAATTTTAAAATTTTCTATAAATTCCGACTAAGATAAACTACAACTTTTTTAAACATTGGCTCCACAGGTGAAATTTTGGCTCCAACATGTGAAACTTTTGGTTCCATCGTTCGAGTTTCATTCAAGTCTCATAACGCACTGTTGATTTATATTTATTTATTTCCATTTATAAAAAGTTCAATCTACCGATTGACATATATTTAACAACTACTAATATTCAAATCTAAATTATCAGAGTATTAATAATCAGAAACTAATAACAAAATAAGGAAGGATACTTTTCAATACTTATTGATTACAACTAAATTATTAATATTAATTAATTAATGATTAATTTTAAATAATTACTTTTAATATTTGAAAATTACTATCAGATAAGTGAAAAGTAACAATAATTAATGATTAATAATTAAGACTTAAGGATTAGTAAGTAATATTTATTAATGAAAAGAAAATATTTAGGAATTAATATCTAGTAGACACAATTAATTATTATATTTAATGATTAATATTTCAGAAAAAGTTAAATTCATTTTTTTTTAAATTGAATTTTCGAAAACACAAAAATAAAGGATTATAATTCTTTTAATAAACTTAAAATTTGTATATTCATATTTTCGAAAAAAATCAAAATTATTTAAAAAGAAAGAAAACCAACAATATTTAATAGTTTTTATAAATTTTGATATTCAATAAATAATATTAGATATATAAAATTAATAATTACCATGAGTAGTTAATAACTAATACTATGTATATAATAATAATGGCATTTAATTTTTAATGTTTAGTTATGGTCAGGAAGTAATAACTAATCATTATTAAATAATAAACAAGAATTAGCTAATAATTTATAGTTATATTACAAAACACATTACAACTTTTGTATGATACAAAACATTGCGTTCGTATACATATATTTGATTTATTTTATAGCTTCAAATTTTCTATTTTTACTTCCCTTAAAAAGTACTGATCAAATTTTCTACGTTTCCCGCCAGTTTAAATTTTGGCTCCAACGCACAAATTTTTGGCTCGAACGCACTTATCAAACCCTAACAAATTTAAATAACTATATTTATAATTACAGTTGATAATTGTATTTAATATTTAACAATAACTAATATCATTTAATTTATAAGTAATACTTAATATTGAATAAGTAATAATTAATAATTATAGCAACAAAGTAATAATAATGAACGATTGAACGTCTTGTTGAATTTGAGTAAATATTTACGTAATATTTTAAAGAAACTTTAGTTTAGGTTTATAATACTTTAACTTGCACCCTTTGTATTCACGTAAATTTCCACTTAACAGTCTGTAAAACTTTTTAAACTTCTGTTTATATTGTAAACTAAATTTTGGCTCCGAACAGCTAAAATTTTGGCTCCAAAACTATGAAACATTTGCGGCCGCCCAGTTATTTCATGTTATTACACTTCTCAAATCGACACTTCTCCAAACCCAAATCTCTAAATACCCTTCCACCTTCTTCACCGAAATCCCTAAATTCATGGCCTTTGCTTCTGCCTTCTCCTCTGCTATCACCGCCTCCTTCCTCTTCCCGATCTCACAACTGCTTGCCTAATCTCAGCACAGATTTCAGAAAAGGAGATGCTGCTTTGGGTTTAGGTTTCTGAGGTGAATCCCTTATAGAATCCGAAGCCTACCTCTTCCTCGATGGTGATCTATCGTCGGATGGAGATCAACAGATGAGGTAAGTCTTGATTTTTTATGTTCTAATCTAAGATTAACTAGACATGAGGATTTGGTATTGGTTGAATTGCAATGGAGATGATGTGTGCATTTAGACTGTCATGGTAGGTGAATTGGTGCTTGAATCTGGGCGCATAAGGCACGTGGCGGTTGAAGTGTATGTTGGAAACTGGGTTTCACCTTCTTCACTAGAAATATGTTTTGGTGCTCCTAAATTCATTTTTGGAAAAAACACATATATATTAAATTGCATGGTGAGCTGTGGTTGTTTTTTAAATGCAACTGAACTGGATCAGAAGATAATTTCATTATATAATCATTTTCTGCCTTGTTAATGCAGAAACCTTAATTTGAAGAATGATATTACTGTACTGCCATGAATTGGGAATGTCAACCTGAGTTTCTTGTAATCTAGAGCTTGGTACTAGCTAGAATTAGCTGCGCTTGAACGTGTCAGGGTAACATTTTGAATTTTGCTTCAACTCAGTTCCTGCATTGACAGGGAAGTAAACTCGAATAATATATCAGGAAGCAAACAACGTTGTTATATAGTTACGCTTAAGAAACATTTAGCATTTATGAAACTTTTCTCTTATTTATTTTTATCTTTTTATTTGATGAAAGTTGCATCATGCAGTATCATATTCTTTGCGCGGCATTATACATTATTGATTCAACCCTACATGGTTGACTCATCATATAATTTTCTTCACTCAAATAGATTTCCAAACAAAGCCTCCATGTATTTGAAATATATTATCAGTAAATCGAAAATAATTCTTGCGTTAATTTGAAATTTATTTTCTCAATTAGCAACGAGTCTTGAAAATTGTAATTAATTTTATCGACTTTCCCCTTTATCTGGACTCTTTAGTCTTATCAAAACAAAATTCCATTGTGTATGGAATAAATTGCCTTCTAAAAGCCACACATCATAAGACTAGCAAGGTTTATGACTTGTAATAACAAATCAAGGGTTGTATGTGTATTGTCAAAGGATTTCGAAGCTTATTTTTATATCACCTGTTTGATTTTGTGATTTTCCTTTGATCTCAGTGATCAACTGTTTTGTTTCTTCAGTTTTCATAAATTAACATCATTGGATTCGACCATAACTTGCTAGAACCACTCTTTAGTTTGTTATGCACCAGGTGTCTTGGCTGTCGAGTCCTAACTGCTCTCATTTACTTAAATTATACTTCTTAATTTTGCCACCGCCATTTCTTTGCAGGGTTAAATATGTCATTACTTTGGTTCCTTAATCTTTGTGAAAAAATCTAAAACGACCCCTATTTAGAACTGGAGGGAGTACTTGTTAATTTGTAGAACTGAGAATCTAGGAAAACAAAGTTGTCACATATTGGTGAATCACCGATTTCTATGAAAATATGTGGAGTATAATCGTTAATAGTGTGAGTGAGAAAAGCTTGAGTACAGCTCAATAATGAATTTCCTGAATTTTCAGTCATATTCTTTAATGAATTGCAAGCATATTCTTTTCCCAGTTCACTACCTGTATCCAATACATGAATTAAAGATCGAATAGCGCCTGCATTTGCAAGACTTCCTTTACAAAAGTCAAAACCTGATAGTGCTAAAATTACTTTTGATGCCTCTTCTAGAATACTTTTACTACCAAATTCTAGAGAATTTACTAAAAGGGTGGTATCCTCATGAATCAATTCAGTAGCTACAACAATCTTTATGAACTTATCATTTTCATGAAAATTTTCATTCAGAGAAACCAAGGCTGGAATTTTGAATTCTGGCCCACAAATTTCCAGTCTGGTAAAAATATCTCTAATATATAGTTTCATGTCATCGTGAGTAACCGACAATCCAAGTCTAGATAGAATGATAGCTTGATTTTGAGTAAGAATTACACAAGCATATATTTCATCAATTTTTCTAATATGTACATCAAGTGTAGATTATACCATATCAAGATCACTTCTTAATCTAAGCTTACCTTTGGGATAGGATCTGTCAATGCATTAATCGATGAGCAAATGAATTTGAGTCAAAGTTGAAGCAATGGACTCTAAAAGCAGATCGAGTTCCAAACGGTTGGAACTTGAATTGATCGTACATGAAGTTAGAATTGAGCTTAGCTTCTCGAGCTTGTTTCTAATTGAATGCCATTTCCTAGTGAATGAATGAATAGGATAAGTATTTTCTTCTTTTTTCATTCATTCATTATCATCTTGAAAAACAATTTTTTTGATGTTTACCACTTTACAATATAATTAACAGTGACACTTGCTTTTTCTTGTAGTGTGCAAATGAGTCACCCAAATTGCCGTGTAGTACCAAATTCTAGGCACTATGATGCTCAACATTCTCAGGATTTACATTCTGCTACCTCCATGCAAAGCTATTATATTGAATTGATTTAGAAAGGTATGGATTTTTGAGGTGCTTGTTTTAGTTATGAGATGATTGCTGTGAGTGCGAGGAGATGATGATGCATATCATGTTGCTAAGAACTCTGTGATGGCAAAAAAGAAAGTGAACTTGAGATGTTGACCGTAACTTGATTGAAAGGAGTTTACTTAGAGCTTAGCTTTTGTATTTGTGTCTTTGAGTCCTACTTTTGTGGTAGAGAATGTTGTTTAGATTGAATTTTTGTATTTGGAAGAAGAAATTTATGGTGTAATGGTATGTTGTATAATTTTCTTATAATGTAATTCTTGATTTGTATAGTGTATTGATGATTTTATCACTTGTTTATACTTATAGTGCCGAAAGTAGTTGTATGTATGTGTGTGTATGTATGTGTGTGTGTATATATTGTGTGTGTGCGTGTATGTGTATGTATATATATATGTGTGTGTGTGTGTGTGTGTGTGTGTGTGTGTGTGTGAATCAGAAGGGGAATATCGACCGATTACTAACAAAAAAAGTGAGGTTAACTTTTTGTCATTTTAATTTTTGTCACTAATCCCTTGGCAATTAGTGAGGGCTTACCCACTCCTTTTTTAAATTATATTTTTTTAAAAATTAATTATCCATCGGTAAACAGTCGGCATATATATTACAATTAAATTAATAAATAAAATTTTATTTTTATTATATAATTAGTAAAATGATAGAAAATTGTTGGAAAACTCATGATAAAGTCCGCCGCAAAATCCGACACAATTACCATCATGGTTTTTACTAACCACCATGTTATGCAAGAAATCCGTCGCTAAAGCGAATATAGCGATGGATTAGCAACGGATTTTGCCGCTGCAAAATCAGCTTTTTCTTGTAGTGATATAACTTCAGCATAAGAGGAAGAACGATTATCATATATGTCAATCATTCAAACAAAAATCATAATAAACTGAGAACTAGTGGCATATTTCACATTGTAGAGAATGACAGATTTACGTTGAAATTTATATATAATAGAGAGAGTTTTTTTTAAAAAAAAAATATTTCCAATTATTTTCCAATAAGATTCTCAAAAAATGAAGCACAAAAACAGTGTTGTATTTGGACTATAATTAATAATTCAATTTAAGTGACAAAATCGAATAATCTCAAATCCCAGTAGCTATCAATCAACAAATCATAATACTTCATAAAATAATAACACATTTCACAAATTAGAACATGGATTGATAGGCTGGTTTTTATACACAAAGGAGAATTTCATATTAATTTCAATTTGTAGCACATTATTTCCTTTTCTTTTATTTTTATTTAAGAGCACACTGACCACGCATAACCAAAACTTGGATTTTTTAAATGAGGTCAGTCGCAGCTTAAATTATAAGTCGTCTCACAACCATGCATGACCAGCACTTGGATTTTTAAATGAGATTGGAGACACACTTAGGTATATTAAAAATTTAACTATTTTCAGTTTCAAAATGAAAAAAAAACTCCTTAGTATATAAAACCAATATGGATGATAGAAAGGTGATAGGTACAGAAATGGTTTGTGAAATAAATTTCTAAATTAATCATATTATGAAATATGATCAACTGTTCCGAGATCATTGAAAATTTTCAATTATCACTAATTCTGAATAATAATGTAACCATAATTCCATCACAAACATTTCCACTATTTATTCAAAAAAAATTAAAATATATTAACTCTCCACAATAACGTAAAATTATCATGGATGGCAGAATGATGATTGATAAAGGAGATAGTTGTGAAATAATTGCCAATTCAAAGATATTATAATAAATTTTCAACCATCATGAATAAATAAAATTTCCTCTTCTTGTGAAATATACTGCAGTCACAATTCATCACCATTTCAAAATCTGATAATAATTTTGATGAATTATAAATACAGTTCAATTTGGATATTGATTTCAATTTCTGAATGAATAATCAATGAATAATTTTAAAACTGAAAATCAATCACAAGAGGGATATGAAAGATCTATATAAGACATGGGGAATAAACAAAAAATATATATAGAAGAAAAAAACTCAGCACTTTTAAACTGATACCACTTGAAGTCTCTATTAATGAGGATTTTAAAAATGACACTGGAGACGAACAAAAATATCTCAAACAACAGAATTTTAATCACAAAGCCTAAGCAGATAAGGTTAACAAATCAAGCAAATTAGTTTCATATATCAAACATTGGTATATATTTGATTTCAAAACAAGCAGTCACCAAAAATATTTTCAAGAACAATATCTGAGCAGCACAAAAATCATTTTCAAAGCAGACTTGTCAAGATGATGGTCACATAAGATGATTCACGATCCAAGATTAAAAATACCGTTTACTTGAAATCATTTGAGGAATATGAAAAACTCTAGATTCAATGAATTGATCACACCGGATTATTAGTTTTAGATTCAAGATATATGTGAGATTCAATAAATCCGTAATTTCAAATGATTTTAAACAAAAAGATATTCAAATCAAATAATCATGAAATAACAATGAATTTTAAGACCATATTTTCAAAAAAAAAATCTCAAATTTTTCTGATAATCACATAAGAAAATTTTCAGAATAATTACATCAAAATTGAGTAATAATTCATGATTGAAAAATAATGGTTTATTTGAAATCACTTGCACAAATGCAAATCATGAGATATAATGAATCAATCACACATGACTAATAATTTCAGATCTGAGAGGTGTGTGAGATTCAAAATATCAGAAATTTCAAAAGATCCCAAACAAACGAAAATCTAAAGTAGATAATCATGAATAACAGTGAATTTCAAGATGTAAACAATGAGTCTCAAGTCAGTTTAAAATTTTCAAGCCAATCTAAAAATCAATGAAATTATCACAACTGAGAAGTAGCAGTGTGCTGTAATGATATAATATTTCAAGCTTTTCTAAAATGAATTAGAGGAACATCATAATAGCATAGATGTGTGAAATTTCAATTGTTTTTCAGATCTTCAAAAAATTTAGAATTCATATTAACCATGTTCAGAATATAACAAGAATATGTCAACACTGTTAGGAATTCAGAAAATAGAAAATGAACTTCAAAACAATTGCAGATATTTACAAAATTAAATTCAAGATCTGAAAAGATTAAAACATCAGAGTTTTATTCAAATGAAAATTTTCCAGAAAATCAAAGGTTCTGCAATTGGAAGTTAAGACAGCATAGAGAAGAAAAATATAACAGTGACAAATCAAAAAAAAAACAAAAAAAAAACAGAAGAGGGTAGAAGAAGGAATAAACAAAGAAAATAAAACAGAGAATATTTACAAAGTTGAGTCTAGAGATCATACCAGATTTCAGTGTAAGAAAATGAATCTCTAACTCAATCCATCATAGCTAAGGAACTCTAATTGACATAGAAGCATGAAATAGCTTGAACTCAATTTCCTTTTGGCAAAGTAGTTTCTCAGCCTCCTCCAATACCTAACTGTTTGAATGATCGAGTGGTCTGACAAAATTTGTAAACCCACTCTCAGTTATATTTGTATGTTTTGGTACCCAAACCTGTTTGTATAATAAACCATCAGAATTTACAAAAGTGCCTTTATGGTCCCAAATCTGTTTGAATTTAAACGAATTCATTTTATTTCTTTTTGCGGCCCAAGAATGATTAAAGGGTTTGTTATAAAACAAATTCTTATTTCATTTATGATTCAAAAAATCTTTTGAATTGCCTGAGTTTAAAAATTCAAAATAATATTTTCAAAAACAATTTGAAGAGTTCTCAAAACCATTTGAATTCAGCCTTTCAAAACAATTGATTTTCCCAAAGCCAAGACCACATTTATTTTCAATAGAAACTTGGTTTTGTAACAACATATTCAATGATTTTTCCTCATTAGAAAATTTTTTCAAAGTTGATTCTAATCGTTGAATTTTGGATTTAAGATCACTATTATCTTTCACTAAATCATGACAACGATCGTTAGTGATCTTTCTTTCAGTGTCACGCTGTTTCAAAACCAAATTTTCAGATTCAAGTAATTTGATTTTGTCTTGGGACTCAGCAATATCAGATTCAATTTGTTTTTTTTTCAAATTCAAATTCTTCAAACTTATTGAACTTTTCGATGTTGATTTCAAAAAATTTCAAAAATGACTCAGTCTTCAGCAAATTTTCGTTTTCAAAAATTTTATGTTTTGAATTAATATTATCCAACTCATGTTGCAAAGAATCATTTTTACAAATCAGCTCATTCTCATTTTTTTTAAAATAATAATTTCTTTTTCAAATTTCTGAAGATTCATATTGAGATGAGCTAAATCATTTTTCATATTAAAACAATTCTTACAATCAAAATTTTCAAATTTTAATTTCAAAATATTATTTTTTCATTGCTACTCAGAATTTTCAGATTTTAGAATTTTATTTTTCCGTTGGAGACGATTGACAATTTTAGTTAAATCATAACAAAGAGTAACCAATTCTTCATATGAAAAATCTCCGTCGTCTGAATCATCATTAATAGCTCCAGTTAAGCACACATCTGAATCTGAATTGGCAACTGAGGGTTTTGAGCAGTTGTTGTCATTTCCATACAACGCTTTGAGAGTTTTCCAGATATCCTACGCAGTTAAACAGTGAGAGATAAATTTTAATTGATCATTATCACGATAGGAATAAATAATATGCATAACACGAGCATTCAAAACCTTATACTTCTTATCTAGCATATCTTCCATATTTTCAACGATATTCCAATATTCAAAATTAACAGATTTTAAATACAATTCAATTTTTGAATTCCAAATAAAAAAATCTATTCCACTGAAAATAATTGGAATATCACTGGACTGACTCTGATAACTAGGATCCATGAATCTGGGCTAATGAAATTACCAGGCTCTGATACCACTTGTGGGATCTAGATGAACCCTAAAGGGGGGTGAATAGGGTTTATTGAAGATTAAGTGAGATATTAAAAATATCAGATCATAGAATGCAGCTGGAACAAAAATAAAGAAAGTAAACAACAAACAGAGATACCCAACTTCGGCAAAATCCTGCCTACTGCTGCATTCCTAAGGTTTCTACTAGGTGTTATAAACTAATCCCGCTTACAATCACATGTAAACTCGCAGCGTCTGCTCCTATCCTAACCCTACGCTCAAAATACTAGAATGATCTAATCCCCTAGATCAGATTTCCCCTGATTACGACCCTGAAACCAGTAACCGTAGTTTTACAGACTCTAGTAAACTACTAGTTAAAAACCCTAACTGGATTCCCAAGTTTTTAAGGACAAAAACTAGAAAACAAATATAATGGTTTTCAAATGAAATTAAAACAACAAAGAACAATAACTAAAAAACCGTAGCCCTTAGAAAATAAACACAAAGGCTTAGTGTAACGACCCGGAAAATCTGAACCAATTTAAAAATTTTAAATTGGCTAAAATAATGGATTTTGAATATTTAAAAAAAATTAAATAATAGCGATGGAAAGTGAGTTTGAATCGATGATTGAAAACGAATATAATTAATTCTAATTATAAACAAGGCCTGAAATGGCGCAGTAGTTTCAAAAATTGAATTCAAACTTTGTCGGACCGTACCGGGTGCAAAACAAAACGGATTTGAGTGAAACCAAAAATATTTAAATCTGTTAGTGAATGCCTTTCTAACGAATCTGAAAAATCGAAGTTTCATAGCGGAAAGCAAAAGTAATGGCCAAATGAATTTTCAGAAAGGTCGCTATGGAATTTATATAGCCCGTGAAATTGGCCATTTTGCATACTACCTCGGAATTCGGCGAAACCACTTTTGTTGGATCCGGGATGTGAAGTTATTGCTAGGTTTCAAATTTCATAATTTTTGAAGCTAGTATGTGAGCGTGGCAAAGGAAAACGTGTTTTAATCAATTACAGTTAAATTGGATCGACCAGAAATGGGCCTTTTTGCAAGCCGTCTCAGAATTCGACGAAACTGGTTTTGTTGGGACCGTATTGTCAAAACATAGCTAGATTAATTTTCTTGGAATTTTTTGAATCAGTTTGTGGCCCTGGCAAATTGAAATGCACGTTTAAATCAAATATTGAATGTTTTATATTTTAATTTGAATAAAAACTGACTGAAATAGTCGAATGGGCCTACGAAACATATCCCATTGTGTTCGGAATGGGGGTAAAACACTAGGGACGACAGTCGTAAGGTTTAGATTGGGGTTCGTGGGAGAAAGGGGTATTTTAGAGAATCTAAAAATTATAAAATAAAAAAAACTCATTGGCCAATCACTCTTTCTCTCTCCCTCTCCACAATAGACGGCGAAAACCCGTTCGTTCCTTCCCAGCCTTTTTCCGACCGACCCGCGCCTCGATACACTTCGCCGCCGTCCAACCTTCGAAGAACTCTCTCTCCCCATCAAATCAAGACCAGCCTCGTCATCTATCATCGCCCCACCGTCAAGATCGAGCTCCTCCAAGTCGCCAACTTCCGAACACCACGCCGTCGTCGATCTGCCACCGCACCTGACATGGCACCCACCGATAGGCGCGCCTCACCCCCCTCTTCGTCGTGGTATACTTCGATTGCAACGAAGTACAACGAATTTGCTACTAAATCAAAACCCTACTTTGAACAATAAAGAAAGGTATGTGGTTTTATTTATCTGAACTGGTTTCAATAGTTTAAAAGCGTTGCAAAGTTTGCTTATCGAATAAAAATCATACCTTTTTGCTATGTGGTCGAAATTCAGTGAAACAGGAAACATCGTGACCGTGTGGACGTCTTCTACATTCTAGAAGAGACCGCATATTTTTCTGAGCCATCTGCTATTTTTGGTGGAGTGGAACCCAATGTGAGATTTCTAATTTATAAACGATATGGAAAACGACGATGTATAAATTATATAATCGATGTATGAGTTATATAAGCATTGTACACCTCTTGTATAAGCGTTGTATAAGTTGTACGTTCGATGTATAAGTTGTATATGCATTGTAAAAATTATATATGTATTGAAATAGAAGTGAAATGCTATATAAATATAAATATATATATATATATATATATATACGCCCCTCGTCCACAAACCATGGACGATATTTATTGGTTGTGATTGGTGTGAAAATCGATTGATAGGGAATGGTTGATTGGAATCGTTTGTGGTTGATATTGATTGATTGTGGTTGAAAAATACCCGTTTGTGGTTGAGAAATATTTGGTTGAAACCACATAGGATTAGTTTGTGGAAATGAAATAAATATACATGCCGCCTGCGTGCGAACTAATGCATGATTCCTCATTGTCAAAAACCGCGAGGTTTTAAGGTAGAGCGAGGAGCCGTACTAGGGACGGTCCCGGTTTTAACTACCCTGCCGTTATGCTGTCGAAATTTTGAATAATATTCATGTGTTTGAATTATTTTCATGTGTTGAAACTATATTTATTCGTTGAATAGAAAACCTTCATGTGTTGAGTCGATATTCATTCGTTTGATAGAAATTCATGTGTTGAATGGTATTCGTGTTTTAAATATAAAAATCACATTTTTATCTATATATAGAGGCTATAGAAAACCTTCATGTGTTGAATCGATATTCATTCGTTGAATTGAAATTCATGTGTTGAATGGTATTCATATTTTGAAATAAATTGTTTTATAATAAAAATCACATTTTTATCATCTATATGAACTATATTAAATAATCTCCCTTTGAAAGAAATTGTTTTATAATAAAAATCCTATTTTTATTACCTATATGAATTATATAAAAGAATAGTGTTTTGAAATAAATTGTTTTACATTAAAAATCACATTTTTATAATATACATGAATTGTTAAAAATAGTGAAGTGTTGAAATAGAAGACAGTTTGATAAAAATATCATTTTTATCAGAAGTATGAAAATCATATAGTTTGAAATCGAAGAATCGATATATATATATATAAATAGAAGTGAAATATATCGAATAACGACGCTGCTGTTCGTATTTTGAAACGTGATTTCAAACGATTATACCGGAAGATCCGACCATCGGATTTTCCTGAAATCGCAACCATTGGGTTCGCTTTGGGAATATCTTTCCAACGACACCAACTTTGTAAAAATCCAACGGTTGGATTGTCTGGAATGTTTAATTCAAATCTAAAGAAAAACAGCACCAGAATCGATTATATTTATATATATATATATATATATAATTATATTTAATCGAATAACGACGCTGCAGTTCGTATTTTGAAATCGAAACTTCAAACGATTATACCAGGAGATCCGACCGTCGGATTTTCCCGAAAATGGAACCGTTGGATTCATTTTGAAAAGATCTTTCTAATGATGTAAATTTTGTGAAGATCCAACGGTTAGATTTTCAGATATGTGTAAATCTAATTTGAAGAAAAACAGCGCCACGGCCGCGTTGTGGCCCGAAGCGTCGTTTTGAATAAATTGGCTATTTTAAAATAAATAAAAGTAGCGATAAGTCGTTATAAAATATTATAAACGATATGGATGTGATTTAGAAATTAACTGAAGGTTAGCTAAGTCGAATGGTTTCCTGGATTTTGATCTGATATTGGTTTCGGCCTTCGGGGTTAATATTTGGGAAATCGTTCTCTTACTGATTGACAGTTAGTGACTAATGAATTGAAATGATGTGTGTGTATGTTAGTGTTGCACTTGTTTATTATATACGCGAGTTGTTCAGAAAGACCGTCTTTATCCCATTTTGAATAACTGAATCGACGATAAGAAATCTAAGATGAAGACGGTGGTCGAAGACCGGATATCTTCACCTCGTTTGGATGGTAACCGAGGTCCCGATTGGGAGGCATCCCGAAATATGGATAATGAGTGGTGATCGTCCAGACGTACGTGGTGATCGATGGGTTTGCAAGGTATTTAGTGCCTCCGGTTTCGTTCAGACCCAGGACGAACTTGTAAATGGACTGTGTGTCTGACATTGGATTTTATTCTGTGTTGATTGATCTCTATTAAATATACATCTGTTTGGCGGTGGAGAATTTATTCTTTTGCTTAACGCCCTTCTCTGAAACGCACGAGCTCAGAGGTTGTATATCGATGGACATCAGTCGCATGGCATGAATTGCTAGTGTGGCATGCCTAAGTGGCAAATGATCAGGGCTTCAGTTGAAAAGCAAAGTCTTGTGGTGATGATCAAAGCCCCGCCTATGTGGCATAGCTTTGTGTATAACGTAAATTCGCGAGCCTCACACCCCGGTATGAACCAGAAACAGGAGAGGACATCAGGGAGGGCCTGCCTTTCTTTCTAGCTAGAAGTGGCGTCAGTGGTTTTACACGCCCTGACGAGTTTGACTTATGTGGTTGTTGCTGTTGCGAGGCGCCTCGGTTTGATCGGACGATCCGGGTCCGATGGAGTCATTCGTTGGCTCGTTTATGCCCCAAAGGGCGGGGAAACATAGTGTTCAGGCATAATAATCCACATCGGTGGACCGGCCCTGACGATCTAAAGGGTTGATGCGTTCTGATCCTATGGCTCGGGCTAGAGAGTCACGAATTCGGTAAGGACTATCTTTTGCCTTGGTTCATGACGGAAATCCAATTTCCAAATACGTGACTGTGCGGTTTCGATTGTATATATATTTGGCGGCATAGTGGCATGGGACGCTCATGTCGTCTATGATTGATAGTTATGATTTGAAATTGTTTTTGAAACAAATAAACACTAGTAATAATATCAAATGCTTTTGTTTTATTCGTATCAAGCATATTTTGGCCATTATAAGGTAAAACTCTATCCTCCGGTTTGCGTTGTATTGTGTGATGGGAACTGAGTCTTATAATGGCTTCATTTTTATAAAAAGCATTGCAATGTTTAAAAGAAAGATTTGTTTTAGAGCACTGGCGATCCAATGGAGTAAACCCGTTCCACGAAAGTGGCATGGTCCTGTGATTCTCCATATTATAAATGTGTTGAGTAGATTTCTCACACCAGTCCCATGACAGACTCGTAGTTTCACTTTCAAACTCGGGTGCCCCTTTTTCTACACGGGCAGCCTTGTATTCAGGTTTAGCTGGCTCTTTCTGGATAGCTGGAGCTGAAGATGGATTCTATTATTTGTCTCTTTTTATGCTGTTCAGCTCCTATTGTACATATTTTGTTTATTTCCGCTGTAGACATTTATGTATAGCTGAACTGTATTTGTACTAAGTATGATCCTGTATACTGTGTAACTCTGATGATTACATTTATCCAGTGTATTCTATTGTACATTATCTGGTGTGTTTATTAAATTATGTTTTGCTATTATCTGTTTGTGTTATATTCCAAAGATAACCCTTGTCTCCGTCTTTATGGGAAATGGGGTCGTCACATCGTGGTATCAGAGCTTTGGTTATGCTTAGTTCTGGAATATAACATATTAACGAACTCGTCAGAATAGAACCAGTAGCGTTCGGGTAACTCATTACAGATAGGATCGGTAATATCCTATTATGAGTAGCAGAATGAAATAACACCTAGATAGACACATTTACATTCAAGTGTTTGTCTCTATATTTTGAAATATCTTTTCTGTTGACCTGACACTTGATCTGCTATTTGCAGAAGAATTAGAAAATGAGTGCCAGAAACAGAAGAAGTAATACTGACCCGGATATAGAAGCTCTATTTATGAAATATAGAAATCTGGGTGGAAAGCCGTTCTCGGGCGAAGAATCTATTATGAGAACACAAGCATGGATTCGTTCGGCTGAGAAAATCTTCGAAGGATTAAAGCTGAGGGATGACCAAAAAAGATTACTGGCCTCCTGTGCACTCAAAGACAAAGCTTTGTTCTGGTGGGATTCGGTTATCAAGGATAATCCAGAAGGTGATATCACCTGGGATAGATTCAAAGTGATTTTCCTGGAAAGATCTACTCCTCCAGAAGCAATAGTACGGCTATGTGATGAATTTTCTTATCTGATACAAGGAGATATGACCATTCCCGAATATCATAAGAAATTCAATGAACTTTCCCACTTTGCCCCTCATCTAATTGAGAATCTGTCATGAAAAAGAATTTCGCTCGATCCGAACCAGTCACTAAACCGACCCAGACCGTTCGAAACGCCTGATCGTTTTGAGAACACGACAAAACAGAACGCAGACGAAAGAACATTTCATTATATATTACAACAATGCATCAGATTACAAGAATATACAGAGTATAAATGAACAAATATTACACAGAAATATCAGAGATTTAAATTACATTTAAATACATAGCAGCGGAAAATAATACAATACACAACTAGAAGAGATATACGGATACAAAGCTTTCCGGATATCATTCCAGCTGTAAACCAGGATCCTGTGAATATAAATCTGCAAAACCAAAACTACTAGCTGCCCGTGTCAAAATAGGGGCACCTGGAGTTTATTGTTTTGACCTAAACTCTGGGTGCCCCTATTTTGACACGGGCAGCTAGTAGTTTTGGTTTTGCAGATTTATATTCACAGGATCCTGGTTTACAACTGGAATGATATCCGGAAAGCTTTGTATCCGTATATCTCTTCTAGTTGTGTATTGTATTATTTTCCGCTGCTATGTATTTAAATGTAATTTAAATCTCTGATATTTCTGTGTAATATTTGTTCATTTATACTCTGTATATTCTTGTAATCTGATGCATTGTTGTAATATACAATGAAATGTTATTTTGTCTGCGTTCTGTTTTGTCGTGTTCTCAAAACGATCAGGCGTTTCGAACGGTCTGGGTCGGTTTAGCGACTGATTCGGATCGAGCGAAATTCTTTTTCGTGATAGAATCCGAAGAGGAAGAATTTGAGGTTTATCAACGGGTTTCAAAGAAAATATCAGAACAGTGTAATGAGGAACGTGAAGCTCCCCTTTTCTGAAATGATATACATGGCTTATCAGTACGAAGATCTAGACAAGAAAGGTATGCTATAGTACGAAGAACAAGTCAGCTCTAGTAATAAAATTGAGTCTGAAACTGATCGTCCTGAGGCCAGTACAATGTATGAGGTCAGTAAGGAGCCCAAAGTCAATCGAAAAAGGGCCAGATCCGAAAAAGAACCAGCAACGACTGCTGTATGCAGTAACTGCAATAGGCAAGGCCATCTCTCGGTAAGTTGCAGATCTCTCAAGAAACGAGTAAAGGATGGGTCTAAATCCGGTAAGAAGTTTCAAGAGAATAGAAAGTGCAGTCAATGCCAGCAGACTGGTCATCTTGCAAAGGGTTGCTGGCTCTTAAAGAAGCCTGAAGTAGTTCAAGTGAATGAAGTAGCAGAAACTTCTGATCCCTCAGCAAGTCAAGGAAGATCTGATGTTTTAGAAGGAACGCTTACTGTCAAAAACATTCCGGTCAAAGTACTGTTTGACACAGGCGCATCACGAAGCTTTATAGCAAAGAATGCAGTTAAGAAGTTGGATTTGAAATTGAGAAAGCTTAAAGAACCAATGACTGTCCAAAATCCGGTCGGGGGTTCCATCGATCTCAGTTGGGTTTGTGCAGTACCTGTCTCTTTCTCATGCTATAAATTCCCTACTATCTCTATCGTCATGAATTTTAATGAATTCGATCTTATTCTGGGATTGGATTGGCTAACCAAATATGAAGCAGAGGTTAGATGCGCCGAGAGAGTTGTTAGGGCTAAGATTAAATCAGGGAATTATATAACCATACCGTGTGAAGGTCATAAATCTAACAGAAAAGACTTCTGGGCAGCTCTCGATGTTTCTCCAGCCCAAATAGAAAATATCCCTGAGGTCGCAGAGAATATTCCTGACCTCATCAAAGACATTCCTGTTGTCGAGAACTATGCGGATGTGTTCGAAGAAGTTGTTCGCTTACCTCCGTAGAGAGAAATAGATTTCAAGATTGCTTTGATTCCGAATGCAAGGCCGGTAGTTCACGCTATTCGAAGAATGTCCTTGAAAGAGAAAGAGGAATTAGACAATCAAACACGACAGCTAGTATGGAAAGGTCTGATTAGGCCTAGTTTCTCTGATTGGGGAGCAGCAGTGGAGTTTGTCCAAAAATCTGACGATACTCTACGTCTATGTGTGGATTATCGTGATTTGAACAAGCAGACCATAAAGAACAAATATCCATTGCCGCGGATTTATGATTTTTGGATCGATTTAATGGCGCACAAGTATTTTCACGAATGGACCTAGCTACAGGTTTCCATCAACTTTGAATTGCCGAAGAGTGTGTTCCAATGACAGCATTCAGAGGTCCCGACTTATTCTACGAGTGGTTAGTAATGTCGTTCGGCTTATGTAATGCTCCAACTTACTTTGTCGATCTGATGAATAGAGTGTTCACAGGGGTTTTGAATAAATTTGTTCTGGTTTTCATTGACGATATTCTAATCTTCTCTAAATCAAAGGCCGAACATGAAAAGCATTTGGAACAGGTTCTGGAAATCCTCAGAAGGAATGTATTGAAAGCCAAATTGTCCGAATGTATATTCTAGCAAGAGGAAGTAAAATTTCTGGGCCATGTCGTATCAAAAGAAGGAATTGCTGTGGATCCAAGCAAAATCACAGCTATTCAGAATTGGAAACAACCCAGTACCCCCACTGAAGTCCGCAGTTTTCTCGGATTGGCTAGCTATTACCGGAAGTTCGTTAAAAACTTTTCGAAGATATCTGGTCATATAACGAAGCTTACAAAGAAGCACTCTAAATTCAAATGGACTCCAGAAAGTGAAGAGGCTTTTGAGGGGCTAAATTTAAGATTAACGACAGCTCCAGTGTTAACCATCATCGATGGCAATTAGGATTTGAAAATCTGGACTGATGCTTCTAGAGAAGGCCTTGGCGCAGTGTTAATGCAAAGGGGCCAAGTGATTGCTTATGCTAGCCGTCAACTGAAGCCGCACGAGAAAAACTATGTAACTCATGATCTTGAGTTGTTGGCTATCGTATTCTCTTTGAAAATCTGGAGACACTATCTTCTGGGTGAGAAATTCGAACTGTCTACAGACCATCAGTCGTTAAAGTATCTGTTCACTTAGAAAGACCTGAATCTGAGGCAGCAACGTTGGCTAGAGTTCCTTGCAGCATATGATTTTGAGATTCTATACACTCCACGGAAAGCCAATGTCGTGGCCGATGCGTTAAGCCGAAAGAATGAAATGATCGCCAGTTTTATCATTGCGACTTCTTTGATCAACAAGATATTGGCTCTCCAAAAAGACGACCAATTTATTAAAGGAATGAGTCAGCGAATTCGTGAAGGCAATGCTTTGGATTTCCAGCTCGACAGCGAAGGGATTCTAAGGTTAGAAGGACGAATTTGTGTTCTAGAAATTCCTGAACTCATAAGAGATGTGCTTGATGAATGCCACAAATCTAAGCTCAGTATCCATCCGGGTGTGAGTAAAATGTATAACGATATCAAGCGAACATTCTGGTGGAATTCGTTAAAGAGAGACATCTCGATATATGTTAGTCGATGCCCTACTTGCCAGCTAGTCAAAAGCGACCAACAGAAATCGGCTGGATTGTTACAACCGCTAGACGTTCCAGGTTGGAACTGGGAACATATTTCCATGGACTTCATTGATGGTTTGGCCAGAACCATAAAAGTAAATGACAGTATTTGGGTGATCATAGATTGCTTCACGAAGACCGCCCATTTCATACCTGTCAGATCAAACAAAACTGCTCAGAGTCTGGCGCAGATTTACTTCAAGGAAATAGCTAGACTACATGGAGTGCCGCTCAGTATAGTCAGTGATAGAGATACAATATTTATTAGTAAATTTTGGGAGGCATTTCAAGTAGAGCTGGGAACAAAGCTGAACCTAAGCACCGCTTATCATCCTCAGACAGACGGTCAGACTGAGAGGGTGAACCGTATATTAGAAGATCTATTGCGGGCTTGTGTTCTAGACTTCGGTGGATCATGGGAAGACCATCTACATTTGGCTAAATTTTCATATAATAACAGCTACCAGGCGAGCCTGACAATGTCGCCATTCGAAGCATTGTATGGTAGACCGTGCCGATCCCCTGCTTGTTGGGTCGAACCCGGAAATAGACTTGTGTTGGGGCCAGATATGATCCGAGAAGATGCCGACAAAGTCGACTTTATTAAGAAGCGATTACTCGCCGCTCAAAGCCGACAAAAGAGCTATGCCGATAGGAGAAGAAGAGATATATCATTTACTGTTGGTGACTATGTATATTTGAAAGTATCGCCGATGAGAGGAGTTATCCGGTTCGTTAAAACTGGAAAGTTGGCGCCCAAATTCATTGGTCCATTTCCTATTCTTGAACGGATTGGAACGCTCGCTTATAGGGTTAAATTGCCAGATTGGTTGCCTGGAGTGCATGATGTATTTCACATATCTCAACTTCGAAAGCACGTTCATGATCCAGACTTGATCGTGGAAGAAGCAGCTCAACAAGATATTGAAATTACTCCAGAATTGGCTGTGAGGAGAGAGCCGCTCAAGATTATCGGCAAAGAAACCAAAGAACTGAGGAACAAGAAGGTTCACTTAGTCAAAGTGCAATGGAGTGGAGATCCGCGAGATTGTACTTGGGAAATTAAGGAGAGCATTCAGAAAGCCTACCCTAGGTGTCGAGTAGATATCTCCGATTGACTCCGGTGCAAGGTACATTTACCATACTTTGCATTACCAATTAGTTCTCTACTCTGTTGTTATTTTCTTTCCATGGATGTGCACTTTTAATTCTGTAGTCTGAATGATTTTAAAAGAGTATAGAAATTGATTAGTATATTTTTGAGAAGTTAAAGACAATTTGATTGTTGTTTGTGTTGTGAGATAGTAGATTTGATTAATTAAAATTATTAAATCGATAGTTAATTTAATCAATAAATAGAATAATGGTAGAATTTATTCACTTAAATCACACATTGAACTGATTTAAAAATAGATAGAAATATATACACTTGTGCATTATATATGTTTGAACAGGTAAATGTATTAGCTGTTGAGTAAAGATTTTATTTGCGTGCCCGATAAATAGGTAAACCTTAATGAGTTGGATGCGAAATATTATTATATCAACTCCTGTGAATGCCATTGGATACGGAGTGCTGGTTATTCTGTGTGTAATAATAAACATCGCCATAGGATAGTAACAATTAATTTTGAACTACATTACATGGCATACTCCTGGAGATAGGCATACTTCATCATATACCACATAAGCATTTGGAGCTTGTGTGATGAGGTGGAAGATTTACCATACGAGCGAGAGGCTTGTATGGCGATGACTATATTTTACAGGTTGAACTGATGACTGATATGGACTATTTAAATTGTAAAGATAAAATTGCCAGATTAATAAAAAAACCCACACGGGTCTGGAGTTGACAATAATCACTTCTCTCTAGTTATTAGATACGGCACATGGACTATTTATTTCCCACACGGGACGAGGTGACGAGGATTTATCCTCTGGAGCATTTAAAATACACACTCCCTCAGGCTTTGACAGGGTGACGAGAATTTATTCTCTGGAGTTATTATCAATACACGCTCCCCTGTAAACACCAGAATATATCACTATAAATATGTGCATGCTTATTAGGATTTATTGGGTACCTAATACGGCCCAATAAATTTCCAAACCTCTCCCCGTACAAAGGAGGTTATGGCGAAATTTTTTGAAAATTCCGGGTGTTAGCCAAATTTTTGAAGAATTTGAAAATTCTCAAAAACTGAAAAGTTGGAGAATGGAAGCCAAATCGAACGTAGAGTTGATTAATCAAACCACTTTCGACTTTGTTCCTTTTCGGGGACGAAAAGTTTTAAGTGGGGAAGATTGTAACGACCCGGAAAATCTGAACCAATTTAAAAATTTTAAATTGGCTAAAATAATGGATTTTGAATATTTAAAATAAATATTTTAAATAATAGCGATGAAAAGTGAGTTTGAATCGATGATTGAAAACGAATATAATTAATTCTAATTATAAACAAGGCCTAAAATGGCGCGGTAGTTTCAAAAATTGAATTCAAACTTTGTCGGACCGTACCGGGTGCAAAACAAAACGGATTTGAGTGAAACCAAAAATATTTAAATCTGTTAGTGAATACCTTTCTAACGAATCTGAAAAATCGAAGTTTCATAGCGGAAAGCAAAAGTTATGGCCAAATGAATTTTCAGAAAGGTCGCTATGGAATTTATATTGCCCGTGAAATTGGCCATTTTGCATACGACCTCGGAATTCGACGAAACCACTTTTGTTGGATCTAGGATGTGAAGTTATTGTAGTTTTCAAATTTCATAATTTTTGAAGCTAGTATGTGAGCGTGGCAAAGGAAAACGTGTTTTGATCAATTACAGTTAAATTGGATCGACCAGAAATGGTCCTTTTTGCAAACGGTCTCAGAATTCGATGAAATTGGTTTTGTTGGGACCGTATCGTCAAAACATAGCCAGATTTATTTTTCTGGAAATTTTCGAATCAGTTTGTGGCCCTGGCAAATAGAAATGCACGTTCAAATCAAATATTGAATGTTTTATATTATAATTTGAAGGAAAACTAACTGAAACAGTCGAATGGGCCTACGAATCATATCCCATTGTGTTCGGAATGGGGGTAAAACACTATGGACGACAGTCGTTGGGTTTGGATTGGGGTTCGTGGGAGAAAGGGGTATTTTAGAGAATTTAAAAATTAAAAAATTAAAAAAAACTCATTGGCCAACCACTCTTTCTCTCTCCCTCTCCACGATAGACGGCGAAAACCCGTTCGTTCCTTCCCAGCCTATTTCCGACCGACCCGCGCCTCGATACACTTCGCCGCCGTCCAACCTTCGAAGAACTCTCTCTCCCCTTCAAATCAAGACCATCCTCGTCATCTATCATCGCCCCACCGTCGAGATCGAGCTCCTCCAAGTCGCCAACTTCCGAACGTCGCGCCGTCATCGATCTGCCACCGCACCTGACGTGGCACCCACCGATAGGCACACCTCACCCCCCCTCTTCGTCGTGGTATACTTCGATTGCAACGAAGTTCAATGAATTTGCTGCTAAATCAAAACCCTACTTTGAACAGTAAAGAAAGGTATGCGGTTTTATTTATCTGAACTGATTTCAAGAGTTTAAAAGCATTGCAAAGTTTGCTTATCAAATAAAAATCATATCTTTTTGCTATGTGGTCGAAATTCAGTGAAACAGGAAACATCGTGACCGTGTGGACGTCTTCTACATTCTAGAAGAGACCGCATATTTTTCTAAGCCTTCTGCTATTTTTGGTGGAGTGGAACCCAATGTGAGATTTCTAACTTATAAACGATATGGAAAACGACGATGTATAAATTATATAATCGATGTATGAGTTATATAAGCGTTGTACACCTCTTGTATAAGCGTTGTATAAGTTGTACGTTCGATGTATAAGTTGTATATGCGTTGTAAAAATTATATATGTGTTGAAATAGAAGTGAAATGCTATATATATATATATATATATATATATATATATACACGCCCCTCGTCCACAAACCATGGATGATATTTATTGGTTGTGATTGGTGTGAAAATTGATTGATAGCGAATGGTTGATTGGAATTGTTTGTGGTTGATATTAATTGATTGTGGTTGAAAAATACCCGTTTGTGGTTGAGAAATATTTGGTTGGAACCACATAGGATTAGTTTGTGGAAATGAAATAAATATACATGCCGTCTGCATGCGAACTAGATACATGATTCCCTATTGTCAAAAACCGCGAGGTTTTAAGGTAGAGCGAGGAGCCGTACTCGGGACGGTCCCGGTTTTAACTACCCTGCTGTTATGCTGCCTAAATTTTGAATAATATTCATGTGTTTGAATTATTTTCATTTGTTGAAACTATATTTATTCGTTGAATAGAAAACCTTCATGTGTTGAGTCGATATTCATTCAATGGATAGAAATTCATATGTTGAATGGTATTCGTGTTTTAAATATAAAAATCACACTTTTATCTATATATAGAGGCTAAAGAAAACCTTCATGTGTTGAATTGATATTCATTCGTTGAATTGAAATTCATGTGTTGAATGGTATTCATATTTTGAAATAAATTGTTTTATAATAAAAATCACATTTTTATCATCTATATGAACTATATAAAATAATCTCCCTTTGAAAGAAATTGTTATATAATAAAAATCCTATTTTTATTACCTATATGAATTATATAAAATAATAGTGTTTTGAAATAAATTGTTTTACATTAAAAATCACATTTTTATAATATACATGAATTGTTAAAAATAGAGAAGTGTTGAAATAGAAGACAGTTTGATAAAAATATCATTTTTATCAAAAGTATGAAAATCATATAGTTTGAAATCGAAGAATCGATATATATATATATAAATAGAAGTGAAATATATCGAATAACGACGCTGTAGTTCGTAATTTGAAACCGTGATTTCAAACGATTACACCGGAAGATCCGACCATCAGATTTTCCTGAAACGCAACCATTGGGTTCGCTTTGGGAATATCTTTCCAACGGCACCAACTTTGTAAATATCCAACGGTTGGATTGCCTGGAATGTTTAATTAAAATCTGAAGAAAAAAAGCGCCAGAATCAATTATAAATATATATATAATTATATTTAATCGAATAACGACGCTGCAGTTCGTATTTTGAAATCGAAACTTCAAACGATTATACCGGGAGATCCGACCGTCGGATTTTCCCGAAACTGGAACCGTTGGATTCATTTTGAAAAGATCTTTCTAATGATGTAAATTTTGTGAAGATCCAACGGTTAGATTTTCAGATATGTGTAAATCAAATCTGAATAAAAACAGCGCCACGGCCGCGTTGTGGCCCGAAGCATCGTTTTGAATAAATTGGCTATTTTAAAATAAATAAAAATAGCGATAAGTCATTATAAAATATTATAAACGATATGGATGTGATTTAGAAATTAACTGAAGGTTAGCGAAGTCAAATGGTTTCCTGGATTTTGTTCTGATGTTGGTTTCGGCCTTCGGGTTAATATTTGGGAAATCGTTCTCTTACTGATTGACGGTTAGTGACTAATGAATTGAAATGATGCGTGTGTATGTTAGTGTTGCACTTGTTTATTATAAACGCGAGTTGTTCAGAAAGACCGGGTTTATCCCATTCTGAATAACTGAATCGACGATAAGAAATCAAAGATGAAGACGGTGGTCGAAGACCGGAGATCTTCACCTCGTTTGGATGGTAACCGAAGTCCTGATTGGGAGGCAACGCGAAATATGGATAATGAGTGGTGATCGTCCAGACGTACGTGGTGATCGATGGGTTTGCGAGGTATTTAGTGCCTCCAGTTTCGTTCAAACCCAGGACGGACTTGTAAATGGACTGTGTATTTGACATTGGATTTTATTCTGTGTTGATTGATCTCTATTAAATATACATCTGTTTGGCGGCGGAGAATTTATTCTTTGGCTTAACGCCCTTCTCTGAAACGCACGAGCTCAGAGGTTGTATATCGATGGACATCAGTTGCATGGCATGAATTGCTAGTGTGGCATGCCTAAGTGGCAAATGATCAGGGCTTCAGTTGAAAAGCAAAGTCTTGTGGTGATGATCAAAACCCGCCTATGTGGCATAGCTTTGTGTATAACATAAATTCGCGAGCCTCACATCCCGGTATGAACCAGAAACGGGAGAGGACATCAGGGAGGGCCTGCGTTTCTTTCTAGCTAGAAGTGGCGTCAGTGGTTTTACATGCCCTGACGAGTTTGACTTATGTGGTTGTTGCTGTTGCGAGGCGCCTCGGTTTGATCGGACGATCCGGGTCCGATGGAGTCATTCGTTGGCTCGTTTACGCCCCAAAGGGCGGGGAAACGTAGTGTTCCGGCATAATAATCCACATCGGTGGACCAGCACTGACGATCTAAAGGGTTGTTGCATTCTGATCCTGTGGCTCGGGCTAGAGAGTCACGAATTCGGTAAGGACTATCTTTTGCGTTGGTTCATGATGGAAATCCAATTTCCAAATATGTGACGGTGCGGTTTCGATTGTATATATATTTGGCGGCATAGTGGCATGGGACGCTCATGTCGTCTATGATTGTTAGTTATGATTTGAAATTGTTTTTGAAACAAATAAACACTAGTAATAATATCAAATGCTTTTGTTTTATTCGTATCAAGCATATTTTGGCCATTATAAGGTAAAACTTTATCCTCCGGTTTGCGTTGCATTGTGTGATGGGAACTGAGTCTTATAATGGCTTCATTTTTATAAAAAGCATTGCGATGTTTAAAAGAAAGATTTGTTTTGGAGCACTGGCGATCCAATGGAGTAAACCCGTTCCACGAAAGTGGCGTGGTCCTGTGATTAGCCATATTATAAATATGTTGAGTAGATTTCTCATACCAGTCCCATGACTGACTCGTAGTTTGTTCCACTTTCAAACTCGGGTGCCCCTTTTTCTACACGGGCAGCCTTGTATTCAGGTTTAGCTGGCTCTTTCTAGATAGCTGGAGCTGAAGATGGATTCTATTATTTATCCCTTTTTATGCTGTTCAGCTCCTATTGTACATATTTTGTTTATTTCCGCTGTAGACATTTATTTATAGCTGAACTGTATTTGTACAAAGTATGATCATGTATACTGTGTAACTCTAATGATTACGTTTATCCAGTGTATTCTATTGTACATTATCTGGCGTGTTTATTAAATTCTGTTCTGTTATTATCTGTTCCTGTGTTATATTCCAAAGATAACCCTTGTCTCCGTCTGTATGGGAAATGGGGTCGTCACACTTAGTCCAAATAAAAATGAGCCGGCCCATTTCCCTTTTTATTTTCACTTGAAAAAAAACTTTGTTTCTAACAAAATGATGGCGGCCGATCTAATGAACCTAGGGTTTTCTGAAATCCCTAAATCGTGTCTTCGAATTGATGTTGTTTTCTGGCCCTCTAATGAACTTCGATTCTTCGTAGCTTCAGTCTCGAATGGCTTGCGTCTTCAATTTAGCTTTCTCTGATTTAGGAATTTGTTGATCGAAACACAAAAATGAAATTGTAAGTCCTCCGAATTTTTGGTCTCGAATTTATGTTGTTTTGTTTCGATCTGATGTGGTTTCGATTAAAAAAGCCAGTGATGATAAATGGTGTTAAATAGGATTATAGAATCCTAGATTATCTCTGATTTCCACATATGACTGACTGATTTGTTGCGAGATTTTGTTGTTTGAATTCTGGAAAGAATAAGTTGATTTTATGCCGTGAATACACTCTGTGATTTCTTTGAACCCTGAAACAGATAGAATTGATCGTGCCAAAATTGTTCTTGCATGATTGAAAACATTTCCATGAATAACATGCTTGATTTCAGAAAGAAAAATTCGAAATATTTTATTTCTAAAATGGTTTCTGAGATTTTAGCACACGTGTTTTTCTTGGAGAAATTTCAAATAGATAGTTGTCCAAAAACACGATTGTATTTCTAGAAACAAATCGACAGATTTCTTGTCTTAATAGACCTGGGAAATTCCTGAAAAAACTTGAATTAAATTCTTGCCAAAATAGTTTATCCCGAATTGTTTTCTTGCCATCAAATATTCTAAATGATTATTGCCTTGCCTAAAAATTCTAAATCTGTTTTCTTGCATTCGAAATTCCCATTTAACACTTGATAGAAAAACATTGTTGTCAAAACAAGAATCCTGATTTTTGGAAATGAATGTGCACTTGAAATCATGCCATTAATTCCTTTTGCTAAATTGATCACTGATGATTTGTTTAAAACGGGAAATTAAATTTCCATATATCGCCATAAACATGAATTGTGATTTCTTCAATAAATCCGTGCATTTCTGAATTTTAAAACCTGCCTTGTCTCATACACACATCTGTACCATGCATGAATTCCTGTGTATTGCTGAACTTCGAGCACTTGCCTAAACATGAATATACACATTACTGTGTATAACTGGAATGAATATTTTCCATAAAAAAATGCATCTGATTTGTTGCCAAAACACATTTTCTTGAATGATATCTGAACATGCTAATCTGGATTTTGAAACTTGCTCCATTGCGATGTCATTAGCTTATGCATGCCATTGTAAAATCTAAAACTGATGTAGACTTGTCGTTAGAACATTTCATACACATGTCTATGCACATCACTTGCATGTAAATAAGCCTCCATATGACCATTTGTATCATGCACACGATCATCCAGCAAAACTTCCTTTTCTGTTTAACTTGATTGCGCTTTGAACTGGTCTGAATCTGATTTCATTTGAGCTTGAAAAATTGTATTTCACCTGAGCATCTTAGTTATATGCCATCTTCATGCTAATCAACATGCTATTATGTTTGAGATTATTACACTTGTGTAGTTGCTGCACTATTAATATATTCTGAAAGTTGTATGTATACTTCCCTGACATGCAGCATCAAAATTGTTGCATCTTGACTACACAGACTTGTTTGAGCTGTCTGAATCATCATCCTTGTGATTGATACCATACACCACTGTCTTGCAGTTCTGTTGTGTATGCACCATGATCTTGACTTTGTTGGTTTGATGCAATTTTCTGAATCACGAGTGCCACTTCCTTTTTACAATTTAACTCGACCATGCCATCAATATATACATGCATATATTTTACCAATGTTTGCTGCAACTTGTTTGGGTTGTGTTTGATCTTTGGCTTGAGCTTTGATCTTACTTGTTGCATGATTCAAGTTGTGCTGAACATGTTGCATCGACTACTTTTTGCTACATTGTGTTGTTGAGATGTCTTGTACATGGCTCGATCACATTTCTGAACATTGCATTTGTGTCACTTTATCCAGTTATGAATATGTTGAGACTCGACCATTTTGTGATATGTTGAGTTGTCTCGACAACATTTATTTTTGTTGCACTGGGTCGAGTTGGTCCACGTGACTGCTCCTTAATTGCATACTGGATTGGCGAGGCAGTGCACACGTGTGTATATGCAGCCATCCAAAATGGATTTTCTTGTCCATGCAGTATAATATGTGTATATACATTCACATGTGTATGTATACATATATTATGCGCGTGCTACTTTCACATATCAGATTAAGTCATGAAAAATGATGAGAAACACACCAAAATTCTAAGGCAAATAAAATTTTAAAAATAAATTTTATATTCATATATATTTAGTTTTATTTCTATTATAGTGTACTGTGTGTGTGTTTCATGTGACAGGTAAGCAGATGATGACTGGATTGAGTGAAGGATGCTGTGAAGACAGTTGGTTGAAGACAAGAACAGTATGAAAATGTGTATATGAGTAAATGTCTATATAAAATGTAACCGTGTATCTGTTGTGTATGTATAACTGGGTGACAATAAATGTACTGAGTGATGAATGAGTTGTAGTGAGGAGCTGTGAGAGAATTGTACTAATATATGTAATAAACAAATTTGATTGAAATAAAATATTATTTTATTGCTATCAAACAAACTAGTCTATCGTATTCAGTTTATTTACAAGTACAATCTCATGTGAATTGAATAAATAGTGGAGTTATAAATAGTTGTATTGTTTGAATGTTTGAAATATAATATTCAATTTAAATAAAATACTGTATGAATATATGAATGTCTGTACAGTAGTATTCTGTTTAAATATAAAAATTATATTCCTGTGTATGTATATAGAACAGTATAGTAACAAACACATTTAAAATAGTATTTATTTGCTTGTTATCATCAAACAAAAATCATATAATTGTGTATACAACTACGTCATATACAACAAATTCTGTGCGGTATAAATAGAGATTACAACTTGTAGGCAGTAAAAAAATATCTAGACGTGCAAACATTATTGAAAGCATTATAACACAAAGTAAAATTCATGTGGAATATGTTTCTGCAGTAGTAAAAAAATTATTATGCGAAAAATAGCATATCCTAATCATATGTTATATGTATTGGAATTCATCATGCAGTAGGACAGTGGTTCTTACTAAATTTTTGCACTGTTCTCATTGCCCTGTCAGGTGGCATTCACTGGAAAGCAAAAGAAGATAAATAGAATGATACATAAAATGGTTCCATTTAAAAATATTAGTATAGTACAAATGCATCATCTATTTGGTATGCATTGTAAATGAGTTAGTAATAGTACAATTATTTGTAAAAAGCATAACTTTGGTAAACTCATTGTTTAATGATTTTAGACACAACACTAATGTCTCAAGAATAGATATGCAGAACTGTAATACCTACATACCGCTTATTTTTACTACGACAGATGTAAAAATTTATTGTGTAAAGTGTTTCGACAACAATAAAAAAAATCTAATAACTGGAAAAGAAAGCATATCAGTTACACATAGTTTGTGCTCGAGTTCATCATTGCAGAAGACAATAGCTTATATGGATACTTTGCGTTGTTCTTGTACTTCTATCTTTTGGCATTCACCTGAAATCCGAAAATCAAACACGAATTTGGTGTAGTGATGGACGTATAATGTAGATGAAGGGTTGAAACTTAAAATCAAACTTGTTCGAAATGTACTATATCGTAATATGATAATTGTACTCTTGTTAAGCAATATAATTAATTAAAAAAGCTTGCGACCTTCTTCTCCCAAAAAATATACCTCCTATCCATATATATGTGAACAAACTACAAATTCAATAAGCAACAAATTCACATGCATACCTCAAAAATGTAATATGCAACCCATACTTCATCGCTAACTGAAATACCAAAAGATGCACCAACTTAGAATTCCCACAAAATTAGAGAAAAGATTTTTAACTATAAATATATTGTCAATAACTATGATATGTGAAATGGTAAGTTGAACACAAATTTTTTATGTAATTGCTATTACAAGCTTGCTTATTCTTCAAACTACAACAACACTCTAGACCCTGTAATTGAGAACAATTGATGTACACAAACTAAATAAAATATTGAATTAATCAACGAAAATGCATTTGAAATTCACCAAGACTCTTTGCATTTTTCCGTTACACTTGTAATGTGCCTTGAAGTGAAAACTAACATCTCAGAACTACTTAAGCCATGATAACGGGAAAATCAACCACTCGATTTGCTAAGTGTTGTACCAGGAAAATCCATGGCAATTTAAATTTTTGTATAACCAGCCATTTATTAAGCAATGTGACATAAGTACTATCTTGAACAAAGACCATGACAAGAGATTTTACGGAATAGGATACTACCAAAGTTTAGGATATCAACGCCATTAAATTTTGCAGTTCAAATTAAAGACCATGATGCCATAATCAGGTAATAAGATGTCTCTAACAGAGATTGATGCCTCATAATCAAGTTCTGTGATAATTAGCACAGTACAAGCAGCTGGAGCTGCAACGTTCGGTACATATCATCCCCCCCCCCCGGATTGTGGATGTAAGATGGGGTGAATGGAATGAAGATTATAATTTAGGGATTATGTGTTGAATATGACAGTTTGGTTACCTTTAACAAGAGAAGCGAACACAACAAGGCTTCAAGAAGTTCGCAATGACTCTAGATAGACAGCGGTGCTAGTCTCAGCAACCAGACGCTGGTATCAGATCTGCAACCGACAACAACATCCATAGCAGTGAGTACGATAGTCTTGAGATTCTACGAGGCACTGACTCTAAATTTTGCAGTGATGGATTTGGAAACCAGACAGGGAAATGATTTTTGTTGCAACAGGGATGTGAATTTTAGGGTTAAGGATGAATGAATAAAAAATTACATTGGAGAAAAGGAGGAAAAATGAAATATTAAGCGAAAAATGGAAAGCGAAGCGGAGGGGAAAATGGAAATTGAAGCGGTAAGCAGAATCTTGGTTTAATAAAGAAAAATTATAGTCCTGTTTTTGGTTATAAAAAGATATTGTTAGAGTAAATATGTATACATTATTAATTTTTAATTTTAAATAGTAATTATTAATCATAAATCATTAATATTTGTTGTTAATTATAAATTATTATATATTTAATATTAATTACTTGAAATTACTTACTTATAACTAAAAACTAAAATCAAACATGTTGGAATACTAATTATATATAGTAATTATAAAAAGATATTGTTAGAGTAAATATGTGTACATTATTAATTTTTAATTTTAAATCGTAATTATTAATCATAAATCATTAATATTTGTCGTTAATTATAAGTTATTATATATTTAATATTAATTACTTGAAATTACTTACTCATAACTAAAAACTAAAATCAAACATGTTGGAATACTAATTATATATAGTAATTAGTAATTATTTATTAATAATCATTAATTGTTATAAGTTATAAATGATTAAATATATTATTATTAATGATTAATTATCAAATATTAATAAATAATATAATATTATTAAGGATTAGTAATTAGTATATTATTATAATTAGTAATTAGTAACATATAATTAATATAATATTGTTAAAGATTAATTATGAAATATTAATAAATTATAAGTATTGGTTTTAAGAAAGCACTGTAATTATCAATTATTGAGTATCATCTATTACAATGGATATTTTTAACATGTTGTAATACTGGAAACAAGTTGAGTATCTTGCTCATCATACAATTGGATTAACTTAATTTAATTTAAACTAATGAAATCTACCATCTAGTATCAGTATTATACTATTATTACTTTGGAAAGTAAAATTAAGTCTGTAAATTTTTAATTTTTAATAGTAATATTATTAATTATAGATTATTAATATTTATTGTTATTTATAAATTATTATATATTTTGTAATAATTACACAACATTACCTACTAATAACTAGAAAATAAATTTAAGCCTCTTGCAATAATGATTATATATAATTAGTAATCAGTGACTATTAACTAATTGTTACAAGTAATAAAGGGTTAATATAACATTGTTGAATATTAATGAATAAAAAATATAATATTATTAATGAGTAGTAATTAGTAATATAATATTATAGTTAGTAATTGATGACATATGACTAATATAGTATTATTAATGATTAATTATTAAAAAAATAATTGACATTAATTTTAACCAAGTATTGTAATTACTAATTATTGATTGTCAAAAACTGTCAATAAACATTCATTTCAACAAACGTTTTATGATCATTGTAAAACTGACATTATTACAACGGGCGTTGCCTATTGTAAAATTAGCACCTCTTATAAGGGGCATTTGGTGACCATTGTAAAACATGCATCTATTGCAATGGGCATATTCTAAACATTGTAAAATGGACATCTATTACAACGGGTATGCAATGGCGGTTGTATTAACTTTCTATAAAAACGAGCAACCAGAGCCCGTTGTAGAAAGGACGTTGTAAATGACATTTAATACAACGGTCCAAAAATGATTGTTGTAATATTAAAATATTACAACAGGCAGAAAATGCCCGTTGTAAAAACGATGTTGTAATAGAGTATTTTTGTTGTAGTGCCCTCTACTGTGGCTATCCAAGTTGTCTGATATCTGTGGGTCCTCTCGCTGGGAAGATCCTATCTGATCCATAAGAGTAGGTCACACCTCTAAGGATGCCAAAAAACCAGGTGTAAGATCCGTAGATGGCCTGAAATCTAAGTTCGATATGTACTCCAAACTCTACCTCTCTATGAATAGGGGACTCAAAGTCATTAGCTTGCTAATGAATGCGTTCACCACCACATTACCCTTGCCAGGGATATAAGCAATCTCAAAGTCATAGGATGCCAAGAACTCCATCCATCTCTGTTGTCTTATGTTAAGATCCATCTGAGAAAACAGATACTTAAGCGACTTATGGTCTATGTATAACTCGAACCTCTCTCCAAGCAGATAATGCCACCAAGTCTTAAGTGCAAGCACTATAGCAGCCAGCTCCAAATCATGGGTCGGGTAATTCTTCTCGTGAACTCTCAATTGTCTTGTACCATAACATACTACCCTTCCCTCTTGCATCGAGACAACACCAAGCCATGTACCACATGCATCAGTATAAACTTTGAACACTTTGTTCCCATTAGGCAAAGTCAAAACAAGGATTGTTGTCAGAGCCCTTTTCAACCACTGAAAAATATCCTCATATACAATGATGTAAGAAAAGGTCAGATTCTTCTTCGTTAGTCTGGTGAGTGGGGTTGATATCTTTGTGAAGTGCTTGATAAAATTTCTGTAATAGCCTGTTAAATCGAGAAAACTCCTCACCTCCGTTCCATTCTTGGGAACCTTCCAATCTTGAACTACAACTGCTTTCGCGGGATCCATCGCTATCCCTTCTTTGGAGACCTCATGTCGTAGAAATCTCACCTCCTTTACCAAAATGCGACACTTGGAGAATTTTGCCTTAAGCTGAAGTGCTCTGAAAATCCTCAAAACCTCTCCTAAATGTAGGGCATGCTCTTCCTTTCTTTTCGAGAAAACCAAAAGGTCATCCACAAAGACCACCACGATCATATTCAAGAACTCCCTGAATAACCTATTCATCATATCCATAAAATATGTGGGTGCATAAGTCAACCCAAAAGGCATGATTATCCACTCAAAGAAACCATCTGGAGTTCTGAAATTAGTCTTATCTATACTGTTCTTAGCCACCCTCAACTGATGAATTTCCATGGCCAAATCTAATAGCGAGAAAATAGATGCACCAACAAGCTGGTCAAACGGATCATCAATCCTCGGGAGTGGGTGCTTATTCTTTTTGGTGAGCGAGTTCAACTCTCTGTAATCCACACATAAACGAAGCGAACCATCTGCCTTGGTTGAAAAGACAACTTGTAACGACCCAACTTTTTGACCGGTTTTTGCCGGTAATTAAACCAACTTAAACCGTTCCTAAAGACGGATTGTTAGGGGCACTTACACATTTGCAAAATATAAAAACAACTTTTCCATTATCATTAAAATAATATTACATCAGAGTAACAAGACGTACATCAGAGTAACAAAACTCAGTGGAAGAATGCGAATGTTCCAAGTCATAATAGCTTCAGCTAAAACTAGAATCCTGCTTCAACTAACTTCAAGGCTAAATCTGCGAACCAAACTATTAGGCTGCCCATGTAAAAATTAGGAGCACCCAGAGTTTAGGTGAGGGAACAATAAACTCCAGGTCAGTCGTGGGACTGGTGTGAGAACTCAAAACAGTTGTTTTTAGGACTTATTTTAAAGTTAGGTAATTCACCGGACCACGCCGCTAATGCGGAACATGCTTACTCCATGTGGATACCATTTCATAGAAAACCACAATGACTTTTTGAAAAAAATGAAGCTATCATAAGCTCATCCCACATCACATAATGCAAGCGCACACCAGATGGGTGAGTTTTACCTTATGAATACCTAAAATTCCTTCATACATAAAAATCCTCTTTTACTATTATATATAGTGTGAAAACCTTTTCGCAAATAAATGTATTAATCCTAGCCAGCATAATGTCCCATCCCATTATACTGACAATCCTACCGGTAACCAGCAAGCTATACAATCAAAACCGTACGGGCTCGCAGTGGAGATTGGGTTTCAAACATGATGGTTCCTAGTGCGAAAGATCATTCATGGGCTCACAAACTTTCTTGCGTGCATCATCCCAGTACTCGCGGATAACATCCAGACTCGGAATCCGTTATACTAACCCACCATACATTAATCAGAGAACCCAACAAATAGCGTCCTAGATTGGGGACTTCGCAGTACCCTTTCATCATCACATCCCGGTGCACCGATCATACGAAACGAACATAAAAATCTGACCACCAGTTTACCACCAATCCGGGGTGTGAGGTTCGTCGAGGTCACGATATACACAAAGCTACGCTTAAATAAGCCATGCTTTGATCGTCCATAGCTCATCTCATAACTTAAGTATGCCACATTGTCCATTCACTATGCACCACTGATTTTCATCAATATATAACCTCTAAGCTCATACGTCTTAGAGAAGGGTGTCAAGCAAGAGAATAAATTCTCCTCCACCAAGCAGATATATATTTAACAAAGATCAATGATACGCAGTCAATTACAATGTCAGACACACAATCCATACAAGTCCGTTCTAGGTCTGAACGAAACCTCAATCCGGAATTCCTTCACATATGTTCGGGCTTCTTGCCACTTAACTGATATAAAATCCATCTGCAAATGGGAGCGACCCATTCGAGACATTCAGCAAGTCGTCCTTACGACATGAAGGGTCCCAGTCTTTAATGTCGTCTCCAATGTATTCAATTGCTCCACAATGACGTATTATTACTTGGAATGGTTTTCAGACATACATCCGATCCCGGCCTTCCCAAATAATAGGCGTAGTTTTATAAAAAAACACAATTATAGAACACACAGGCTTTCTACCAATCTCCTTCCATTTTGGATTTTGTCAAAATTAAACTTCTTTAAACCCATTCTCAAATTATTACAAATCCATATTTAACCTTTCTCTTTTAAAACACATCCCTTAAATCAAAGATGATTTAGCCTTAAAGCCTTAACTAATTTTCCGTTTGATAACTCGTTATCAAAATCCAGTTTCCTTTGAAAATCCTTAATCCACATTTCAACCATAGTTTCCAACTAATTGATTTTCCAACATTCCATTCTTTAATCTTAACTAAAAGATTATACTTTCTTTCCAATTCCTCACTTCTAATTTCCTCAAATCAAAGATCTGATTAAATCCACAAATTACGATATGAATTTCCATAGCTCAATCTCATGGGGTTTCAAGAATGATATTATTGAAGATATGATTCATGACAAAACCCAAATCAATTGATATTGAACATAAGTTACATAGAAATTGTATGTACTTATATTCGATATCAATTTTCATAATCAATGAATACTATAAGTGGAATAATGATATAATGATATCTTCCAAATTCCTCAAATAGTATACATTTACACCATAGAATTTCATATCAAATATCTGAAGATTATTTCTATCCAACTTATCCCAGTCAACTTATTAAACTTGTATCTTAATTAAAAGATTTATCCAACTCTTTGACATTAGATCTGGATAGAAATACCATCAACTTATACTTAATATTAATCTCGATATCCAACTCACACTATAAGCGGAATAATGGTGAAATACCTTTTAAATTCCTCAAATAGTAAGAATCATCATCTACCGAATTAATATCAACCATCCGAAGATTTATCTCCAATTATTTAAAATTGAAAAATATATTTTAATTATTAAATAAATCAATTTAAATTCTAAAAAAATTATTTTCAATACTTTTAAACCATTGAAAACATTCAACAAATCATTTATAAATGATTACTTATAGTTCGGAAAACATTTCGTAGGTTTAAATACTTCAAAATAGGTTGTTTTCAAAGAAAGCGTTACAATAGTGCTTCAAAAGTGTTACAAAAGCGTTACAAAACAGTTATCTTAACTACTTTAATAAAAGCATAGTTTATCTTAGCCAAAACTTAAAATTTACTATTCAAAACACTTTTACATAATTTATTATGATTTTACAATTTTTTTCCATATTTTTAAAACATTTAAAAATTGTTGTTTATAGTTATGGTCAACAATTGTTCTTATGTCAATCTTTACTAAAACGGTTTCAAACATAACTTGAAAATTATAACTCGAATTCAAAATCTTCTTTCACTCATTTGAAAATTCTTATTAATGAAAATCAAACATTTTTCATTTTATGGAAATCCAATTTAGATTGCAAAAGTTATAAGCGTTTAAAGTTTGCATCTAAAATACGTAAATTGTCGTTATGCGACAAGCTCTATTTTGACCATAATAACCATTATTCTACGATACTTCAAAATATCTTAGAAAACCATTATATCTTTATATAACCCTTTTAAAATAATTTAAATTTACTTTCCAAATTATTTTGGATCTAAAATTCAACTTTCCTAAATTCCAATTCATTTCTAAATTCAAATAACTTTAAATTAACCTTCTTATTCGTCAGATCAGTTAGGGATAGCTAGGGAGAGTAGGAAACTTCATTTCCAAACCCAAGCCTAAACACTATCCTCTCTGTCATCCTATAATGTTACGGTATTTATTTATTCATTTAAAGGAATTTAACAATATATATGAATTCATACATGTGGTCTTTTCCAATTATTAACCTTCAATTTCAATAATGATATTGCTTTTAATTGTGAAGGAGATTTTTCAATCACTAATGTGATACCATAATTGTCGTGTCATAGTGTGTGCAAAACAACTTCAACAACCATTTAAACATCCATAGCAACCATCATCAACATGATTCAATAAATCATAATTGTGCACAAGCGTTATAACACTAACGCTTACTAATGTGTGTTCTAAACTTCGCATTCATCATCCATCACAACAAATGTCAATCATCATTAACCAATAATAATTCATCACTATATTTAAATTAGTCTAGCTACTAATTAAATATATAAATTGTGGTTAAAGAGTTATCACCTAACAGCTTTCCAAATCTTCATGGTAGGCAAGTATAGCTGAACGAACCCTCAGACAGTATTTCCACGCACCATCTTCTTTGCCAATAAATATATAAATATATTAATCTTATCTCTTTATAAGAGGAGGAGGATGAACTTTGGCAAGGTGGTGGTGGTGGTGATGGAGACCGAGTTTTTAAGGAGGGAGGAGGAAAAAGGACAAGCCAAAATGGTGAAAGGAAGAGGAGAGGTGAATCGCTTAGGAAGCCATGGATAAGAAGGGGAGAAGGATGAAAGAAAATGGAAGAAATAAGAAATGGAGAAGGATGGTGAAAAGAGAGGGTAAAGGTGGGTTTATATAGGAAACTTAAAGGTATAAGGAGCTTACACCTCATAGGGCACTTGTCCTTTCCTTATGTTTTTGATTCATGCATGTTAGCACATATTCCTTAAGTGAATAAGGTGGTGACACCTCTTTAGGACACATGTTACATTCATATTAAATCATTTTGCGATATTGAAAAGACTTGAACTTCCCCGTGAAGGAAAGCATGGATTGAGTTGAGAACACGACAAATCGGAACACAAAGAGAAGAACATTTCATTGTTAATTACAACAATTCCATCAGAATACAAGAATATACAGAGTATGAATGAATATTATACATCAGAAAAATATCAGAGATTTAAATTACATTACATAGCAACGGAAAAATAATACAATACACAACTGAAAGAGATATACGGATACAGAGCTTTCCGGATATCATTCCAGCTGTAAACCAGGTTCTTATGAATATAAATCTGCAAAACCAAAACAACTAGCTGCCCATGTGGAAAATAGGGGCACCCAGAGTTTAGGTTAAAACAATAAACTCCAGGTCAGTCATGTGACTAGTGTGAGAACTAAAACAGTTATTTAAAACTTTATTTTAAAAGAGAGCAATTCAAGGGACCACGCCGTATAATACGAAACGGGTTTCCTCCCGAGAATATCAGTGCATAAAACAAACAGCGCAATGCTTTTTGTAAAAATGAAGCTATTAATAAGACTCAGCCCCATCACACAACGCAACGCAAGCCGGATGATAGAGTGTACCTTATAATATCCAAACATGCTCGGTACGTTTAAAACAAATCATTTTGATACTATTATAATGTAAAGTGTATGAAAACAACTTCAAATGTAAATGGACGGCATAGTATCCCATGCTACTATTTCTCCATACTAGGATCTACAAATAAAACCGAAATGTCGCGTATTGGAAATTGGATTTCCGTCATGAGTCGAGGCCAGGGATGGCTCCTCACTGCTTCGAGACACTCTAGCAGATGTCTCAGGACTACACACTTTGGGTAACCCTTGGATCTTCAGGGTCGGTCCTCCGTTACGTTTGAGGATTAGTTATTCTTGAACACATGTTTCTCGGTCCTAAGGGACCATCCATCGGCTCCGAAGAGACCGATATATCCGAGGCGCCTCGCAATCCAACAACCACAAAAGTAAAATGTCAGGGCTAGTAAAACACTGACACCATCCATAACTAGACAGAAACGTCGTGCACTCCCTGCAGTCACGATCCAATTTTTGACTCATACCGAGGTGTGAGGCTCGCGAATCAACGCTATACACAAAGATATGTTGTATTAAAGTCGTGCTTTGATCATCAACCACAAGGCTCTGCTTTTCAACAAAAGCCTTGATCATTTGCATCTCAGCATGCCACACAGGCAGTTCATGCCATGCGACTGATATCTATCGATATATAACCTTTGAGCTCGTACGTCTCAGAGAAGGGCGTTAAGCAAGAGATTAAATTCTCCGTTGCCAAACAGATATATATTTAATATAAATCAATCAACATAGAATAAAATCCAATGTCAGACACAAAATCCATTTACAAGTCCATTCTGGGTCTGAACGAAACCGGAGGCACCTTATACCTCGCATATCCATTGATCTCCAAATACGTCTGGACGATCACAAACTATTTCCCTCCTCTTGGGTGTACAGCCCAATCAAGATCATCAATAATCGTTCAAACGATGTGAAGACCTCCAGTCTTCAACCACCTTCTTCATCTTTTACTTATCATCGAATCAGTTATTCAGAATGGGATAGACCCGGTCTTTCTGAATAACTCACATATATAATAAACAAGTGCTATAAAAACACAACATACACCTCATTCCAATTCTGAATATTCTTTTGTTTAAATATTCACATCTTTAGGGATTTGCTCCCATTAATTTTATCAAAGATAAATTCTTTAAAATTTATTCTTTAATCTTCCTTTGGATATCATTTCAAACCATATTACGGTTTTCCAAACTAGTCGGGATTAACGAACCATACCGAAGTAATCATTTATTTTACTTCCCAATCCCAACCTATTCATCCCATGGAGCAGAACTGTTATTACCCCATAACTAACACCATGGTGTTATCGGTAAATTTAATTACCATTTCACGTTCAAATCTAATTAAAGATTTAACTATCGCTAGGAGCAAAACTGGTGATACTCCACTTTCGATCATTTCCCAAATTTGATAATTTAAAATATCAATTCACATTTTCAATCTATTTAAAGATTCATTAAAACTACACTTAGTTTTAATCTTTCCAAAAATCAACATTAATGATTATTTAACTTTGGCAACCCAAACATGTCGCATCGACAATCTATACCGCACTATTGATTTCTGCCGATATATAACCTCTGAGCTCGTACGTCTCAGAGAAGGGCGTTAAGCAAGAGAATAAATTCTCCGCCGCCAAACAGATATATATTAAGCAGAGGCCAACCATACAGTTCGAAATACAACGACAAACTTGTAATCCTGTCTTTTACTAAGTTAAAGAACTAATGTCATTTAAAACACAGTTCACAACAAACCCAAATCACATTTCAATATATATGTAATCTTCACGGAAAAACAAATCAATATATAATCGATATTAATTTCCGTATTCGACTAATAATATAATAACGACAAAGCCTTTTAAATTCCATACGTATTAACAGTCTTCCTCCACAGAATCTCATTTCGATTATTATCAAATCGAATTCCATTCAATTCGAATTTTATATATTAAATTGGAAAATGTTACTTTGGAAAATCCCATTAAATCTTCATAAAAAGTTCTATAAATTCCAAATCATATTTCACTGTAAATCGGGTTAAAGAACGAATGTCATTAAAAACAAAGTTCGCAATAAACTTAATTTACATTCCATTTATTATTGGGTTAAAAAACAAGTGTTGTTTAAAACATCGTTCATGATAAACCCAAAAATAATCAATTCCCCTATTTATTCCAATTAAATATTAATTAATTGGTATAATACACTAAATCTAAATAAAAAGATTTAATCTTTTCTCAACTGGGTTTAAGAACAGTGTTAATGAAGACACCATTCACGACAAATCCAAATCCCATTTGATATTAAATACAAGGCTCTGAATAGAAAATATATCGGTTTATATTCAATATCAAATTCTGAAATCAACAAATATCGTATTGGAATAACGATATATATATCTTCAAAATTCCTCCACAATATCTGTATAATCACGGAATCCAATATCAAAATATTCCGAAGATAATTTCGATTCAAATCCATTCCAATTCATATATTGGAAATTCTGGTTATTTTTGAAACCATTTCAAATCCAATTTATTTATTTTAAAAATAACTGAATTATAATTCTAGTTCAAAACTAGTTTATTTCGATAAAAATATATTTTTATCTTTTCAAATATGGATTTTTCCATCCCAATTTTTTCCGAATCACTTATTATGATTTTACATAAATTATTGCTATTTTTAATAATTTTATCAAGGCCCGTACGGTCGATTTCCATAAACGGCCATCGAACTACACTTACAATGACCTTTTTCAAATTTGGTTTGGACATAATTCCAAATCCAACCCTTAGATTTCTAATTTCTTATATTCATTAGAAAGCTCTTTTCGATACGAACCCAATGGTTCCGGTTTTAGGAGAATCCGACGGTCGGATCTCCCGTAATGTTTGTTCGAAGTCAATGGTCGAAATTTGCGAACTACCGCGGCGCGTTCTATTCAGGCCATTATATATATATATATATATATATTATATTTTTTCGATTTACTTTTAAAATATATTTTATAAATTGTTTTAAATTCGTTTTTAAAACAATTTCAACTTCATATTCAATTTCAAATCAAAATTGAATATTTCATATCATCGATATATAAATGATAATATTTTCAAAACATTATATTTTGAAATCAATTCCATTTCGATATTCATTATAAAAATGAATAAAATCGATATAAATATCGTTCCCGCCAAAATGGCGTCAATCTAATCAACACGGCTTTGTATATTTAAATATATTCGTGTCCATCCCAAATCGGACATCAAAATCAAATTTTGATCTTTTACTGAATATTATTTGAAAATATTCGTTGTTTTAAAATATTTATTCTTTTCTAAACTGGAATCAGACACTGTCAATCACCATATAATTTGATTTATATGGATTTCATACAACATACGTACACAACAACAATCACACATAGTCAACCATCATCCAAAGTGCATTCTACACTGCATAAGCATCAAATATAAATATTCAACGCTTATACCAGTATGTCAACCAATTGATTGACCATGATTAGTGTATGTCCAATATCATCCTAATACCCGTGTGTGGTTTCAATCAACAAATAATTAATTTTATTTGTGCAGTTGGGCGATGTGTAAAATTTATCATCCCAATCAATATCAGTCAAATGTGTGTACATATACAAATCGTCCGATTTGTTTATAAATATTTATTTCATTTTATATACACGTTAAAAAATTATATTTTTAAGTATAAAATATTTATTTTCATTCCACATCACACAATCAACTTTCACAACAGATCAATCAAACATACAAGTCATCCATGGTCTGTGGACGACGGGTGTCGGGTGCTCTAAGCGTCGTCTGCATCCTATTATATATTTCAAACTAGAAAATAAAATTAAAAGTGAGGAGTTCTCACCTTTGGGATCCACTCCGCCAGTCTTTCCTTCTGAACTATTCGGGTTCCGTTTTGATTTCAGTCGATACCATCACCATCTTTTCCCGCTGTTCACAGTAAAAATCATATTTTTATCATTTTACCCCAATAAATAAAAATCATATTTTTATTTCTACTTTATATATTTTACAACGCTTCTTTCTATATAAAAACTATATTTTTTTACTTCTACTTCTTATATAAAGATCGAATTTTTATTTCGACGCTATAAAAATCGCATTATTATTTCAACATATATATAATAAAAATTAGAATTTTATTTCGCTACATATATAAAAATTATATTTTTATATTCTCTATTATTTAAAAATTCTATTTTCAATCCGCTACTTATATAAAAATCGAATTTTTATTTCGCTACAACATATATAAAAATCGTATTTTTATATTCTCCATCTTATAAAAACTTATTTTTAAACAAACAAAGATTATATTTTTAAAAATCATAACTTTACATACATAAAGATTTCAACTTTATGATAATAAAAATCCATTCTTTTTATTTAAAAATCCCTTCTTTATCTAAGTAAAAATCACAACTTTCAAGCGATAAAAAAAATTAAATCTTTTACAGTTTTAAAAATCAATCTTTTTCGGTTTTTAAACTATACAAAAATCAGTGTTTAAAGTTAACAAAAAATCAGTTTTTAATGTAAACTAAAAGTCAATTTTTAAATGAATTAAAAGTTAAAAACTTATTGTCTATCGAAGGAGAAGGGTCAGGGGTGTCACAGTCGCCATCGCAGGTAGTGGGGGTTGCGTCGGAGATGGTCAGGTGGCCGGGCATGGCCCCAGGGGGTGCGGTGGCTCATCTTTGCGCTAGAGGCTTGGGGATTTGCTGGTTCTGAACGGAGGAGGATTGATCGTGGGGGAGGTGGCGACAAGGTCTAGGGCGATAGTGGTCTGCGCAGCGGCGCAGGGGAGCGATGGCGACGCGGGATCGTGGCGGCGCTGGCAATTCGAGCTAGGGTTTTTTTTTTCTTTTATTTACAACGACGGATGAGAGAATGTGAGGAGAGAGAGTGCCTAGGGAGAGAATATATATTTTAAATTTAATTTTAATTTTAAATTCAAAAAGTCAACTTTTCTATTTGAACTCCTTTCGAGGCCCAACGACTATCGCCCCTAGCTAAATACCCCCACTCTGGACACAATGGGATATGTTTCATAGGCCAATTCGACTATTACGATCAGTTTTCATTGAAATTAAGATATAAATCAGTATATATTTAATTTAAACGTACATTTCAATTTACCGGGGCCACATACTGATTCTAAAAATTCCAGAAAAAATATTTCTAGCTTCATATTGACCATACGGTCCTAACAAAACAAATTTCATCAAATTTGAAGACCGTTTGAAAAATCGCCATTTTCTGGTCGATCCAAGTTGATTGAAACAGTCAAAACACGTTTTACTTTGCCACGCTCACATATTGATTCGAAAAATTATGAATTTTGGAATCTAGTAATAACTTGACATCTCGGATCCAACAAAAGTGGTTTCGTCGAAAACAGAGTTCGTTTGCAAAATTTCCATTTTTAAGGGCCCAAAATTCCATAGCGACTATTCAGAATTTTCACCTGGGCATAACCTTTTATTTCCGCTGTGAAATTTGGATTTTTAAGATTTATTAGAAAGGTATTTTAAATTAGATTCTAATATTTTTTGTTTCGCTAAAATCTGGTTTATTTTGAACCCTGTACATTCATTTGAAATTTGAAATCGAATTTTCAAACTACCGCGCCATTTTCAATTCCTTTTATAATTAAAAATAAATAATTATATTCTAACGTCGATTCAAATAAATATATACGTTCTAATTCTATTCAAAATAAATTTCTCATTGTTATTATTTAAAATAAATCATTTTTAATATCAAACTTCATCAAAATTGCCAAAAGTAAAAATTTTAAATTAGCTCGAATTTTCTGCGGTGTTACAATCTCCCCCACTTAAAATCTTTTCGTCCTCGAAAAGTAACAGAGCTGAAAGTTGTTTACTAACCAACTCAACTTTCATTATTTTCATTATGGCTTAAGTTCTTCAGCTTTTCAGTTTCTAAGAACTTTTCAAATTCTTCAAAAATTTGGCTAACACCCTAATTTTCGAAAAAATTCGCCATAACCTCCCCTGTACGGGAGCACCGGGAAAACCAGAAATTTCCATACAGGCCTTTCCAATCCAAAAAGAAAATGAAACAGCCAAGCGGCTAGCCATGCGGCTAGCCAATCGGCTCATAAAATCATCGAAAACCCCAAGAAATACAATAAACATGTACCTATTTGTCGGGCAAACAATTTTATTCCTCTGCTCTAGCCTCTTTGCAATGACCTGTTCAATGGATACACATGTATATGCATGCAATTTTCAATACAATTCAATATTTGATACAATTTGGCTACAGGTACCATTCTTTCACATAATGGTTTAAATGAATAATCACACAACACAACCATCAATCAATTAGTTGATTAACGTTTTGAATTCATAATTTTGATACATAAAAAGAAAATCATGTTTTTGATGCCAATTCACAACAATAAGCCCTATCTAGTTTTGGTTCTCACACCAGTCTAATAGAAATATAGAAATCCCACTTTCGAAACTCGAACACAAACACTGATGATGATATATCAATCATCAGTATCATCTCCGGGCGGCTAGAGTGTGATTCTATATCTATCCAGTATATTAAAACTTCGAATACACGTTGGCAAGGCGTATAAGCAAAATCTTTATATATTGGATTGTCCAAATTCAATACAAATAAATATTCAAATACATTGAATAAGGTTTAAATTTTCAAAACAATATTTGTTTTCATTTTAAAAATATACTCTTCACACTCGTTCTAGGATACTACTGATCCTATCTCTAATGAGTCATTCTCATTGGATGTTACTACTCCAATCTCTGATAATTCTTTCGTATGTTTCTAATGTGTCTTGTTCTCGAGATCTGTAAACCAGAGCTCTGATACCAACTGAAATGACCCGAACTTCCCCGTGAAGGAAAGCATGGATTGAGTTGAGAACACGACAAATCGGAACACAAACTGAAGAACATTTCATTGTTAATTACAATAATTCCATCAAAATAGAAGAATATACAGAGTATGAATGAATATTATACATCAGAAAAATATCAGAGATTCAAATTACATTACATAGCAGCGGAAAAATAATACAGTACACAACTGAAAGAGATATACAGATACAGAGCTTTCTGGATATCATTCCAGCTGTAAACCAGGTTCTTGTGAATATAAATATGCAAAACCAAAACTACTAGCTGCCCATGTGGAAAATAGGGGCACCCAGAGTTTAGGTTAAACTAATAAACTCCAGGTCAGTCATGTGACTGGTGTGAGAACTAAAACAATTATTTAAAACTTTAATTTAAAAGAGAGTAATTCAAGGGACCACGCCGTATAACACGGAACGGCTTTCCTCATGAGAATATCAGTGCATAAAACAAACAGCGTAATGCTTTTTGTAAAAATGAAGCTATTATAAGACTCAGGTCCCATCGCACAATGCAACACAAGCCGTTGGATAGAGTTTTACCTTATAATAGCCAAACATGCTTGGTACGTTTAAAACAAATCATTTTGATACTATTATAATGTAAAGTGTATGAAAACAACTTCAAATACAAATGTATCAATCATAGACGGCATAGTATCCCATGCTACTATGTCGCCATACTAGGCTCTATACAAATAAAACCGAAATGTCGCATATTGGAAATTGGATTTCCATCATGAGTCGAGGCCAGGGATGGCTTCTCACTGCTTCGAGACACTCTAGCAGATGTCTCAGGACTACACACTCTGGGTAACCCTTGGATCTTCATGGCCGGTCCTCCGTTACGTTTGAGGATTAGTTATTCCCGAACACATGTTTCTCGGTCCAAACGGACCATCCATCGGCTCCGAAGAGACCGATATATCCGAGGCGTCTTGCAATCCAACAATCACAAAAGTAAAATGTCAGGGCTAGTAAAATGCTGACACCACCCATAGCTAGACAGAAACGTCGTGCACTCCCTATAGTTATGATCCCGTTTTTGACTCATACCGAGGTGTGAGGCTTGCAAATCAACGCTATACACAAAGCTACACAGTATTAAATCCGTGCTTTGATCATCAACCACAAGACTCTACTTTTCAACAAAAGCCTTGATCATTTGCATCTCAGCATGCCACACAGGTAGTTCATGCCATGCGACTGATATCTATCGATATATAACCTCTGAACTCGTACGTCTCAGAGAAGGGCGTTAAGCAAGAGAATAAATTCTCCGCCGTCAAACAGATATATATTTAATATAAATAAGTCAACATAGAATAAAATCCAATGTCAGACACACAATCCATTTACAAGTCCTTTCTGGGTCTGAACGAAACCAAAGGCACATTATACCTCGCATATCCATTGATCTCCAAATACGTCTGGACGATTACCAACTATTTCCCTCCTCTTGGGTGTACAGCTCAGTCAAGATCACCAGTAATCGTACAAACGATGTGAAGACTTCCGGTCTTCAGCCACCTTCTTCATTTTCGACTTATCATCGAATCAGTTATTCATAATGGGATAGACCCGATCTTTCTGAATAACTCGCATATATAATAAACAAGTGCTATAAAAACACAACATACGCCTCATTCCAATTCTGAATATTCTTTTTTTTAAATATTCACATCTTTGGGGATTTGTTCCCATTAATTTTGTCAAAGATAAATTCTTTAAAATTTATTCTTTAATCTTCCTTTTGATATCATTTCAAACCATATTACGTTTTTCCAAACTAGTCGGGATTAACGAACCATACCGAACTAATCATTTATTTTATTTCCCAATCCCAACCTATTCATCCCACGGAGCAGAACTGTTATTACCCCATAACTAACACCACGGTGTTATCGGTAAATTTAATTACCATTTCACTTTCAAATCTAATTAAAGATTTAACTATCACTAGGAGCAAAACTGGTGATACTCCACTTTCGATCATTTCCCAAATTTGATAATTTAAATTATCAATTCACATTTTCAATCTATTTAAAGATTCATTAAAACTCCACTTAGTCTTAATCTTCCCAAAAATCAATATTAATGATTATTTAACTTTGGAAACCCAAACATGTCGCATCGACAATCTATACCGCACTATTGATTTCTGCCGATATATAACCTCTGAGCTCGTATGTCTCAGAGAAGGGCGTTAAGCAAGAGAATAAATTCTCCGCCGCCAAACAGATATATATTAAGTAGACGTCAACCATACAGTTCGAAATACAATGACGGATATGTAATCCTGTCTTTTACTGAATTAAAGAACTAATGTCATTTAAAACACAGTTCACGACAAACCCAAATCACATTCCATTATTTATGGAATCTTCACGGAAAAACGAATCAATATATAATCGATATTAATTTCCGTATCCGACTAATAATATAACTAGAATAACGGCAAAGCCTTTTAAATTCCATATGTATTAACAGTCTTCCTCCACGGAATCTCATTTCGATTATTATCAAATCGAATTCCATTCAATTCCAATTTAATATATTAAATTGGAAAACGTTACTTTGGAAAATCCCATTAAATCTTTATAAAAAGACTGTAAATCGGGTTAAAGAACGAATGTCATTAAAAACACAGTTCACAATAAACCCAATTCACATTTCATTTATTATCGAGTCAAAGAACAAGTGTTGTTTAAAACACCGTTCACGATAAACCCAAAAATAATCAATTCCCCTATTTATTCCAATTAAATATTAATTAATTGGTATGTTTCATTAAATCTAAATAAAAAGATTTAATCTTTTCTCAACTGGGTTTAAGAACATTGTTAATGAAGACACCATTCACGACAAGCCCAAATCCCATTTGATATTAAATACAAGGCTCTGAAAAGAAAAAATATCGGTTTATATTCAATATCAAATTCTGAAATCAACAAATATCGTATTGGGATAACGATATACATATCTTCCAAATTCCTCCACTATATCCGTACAATCACGGAATCCAATATCGAAATATTCCGAAGATAATTTCGATTCAAATCCATTCCAATTCATATATTGGAAATTCTGGTTATTTTTGAAACCATTTCAAATCCAATTTATTTATTTTAAAAATAACTGAATTATAATTCTAGTTCAAAACTAGTTCGTTTCGATAAAAATATATTTTTATCTTTTCAAATATGGATTTTTTTCATCCTAATTCTTTCCAAATCACTTATTATGATTTTACACAAATTATTGCTATTTTTAATAATTTTATCAAGGCCCGTACAGTCGATTTCCATAAATGGCCATCGAACTGCACTTACAACAACCTTTTTCAAATTTGATTTGGACACAATTCCAAATCCAACCATTAGATTTCTAATTTCTCATATTCGTTAGAAAGCACTTTTCGATATGAACCTAACGGTTCTGGTTTTAGGAGAATCCGACGGTCGGATCTCCCGTAATGTCCGTTCAAAGTCAATGGTCCAAATTCGCGAACTACCGCGGCGCGGCGCATTCTATTCAGGCCATTATATATAATATATATATTTATATATATATATAATATATTTCATCGATTTCCTTTTAAAACGTATTTTATAAATTGTTTTAAATTCGTTTTCAAAACGATTTCAACTTCATATTCAATTTCAAATCAAAATTGAATATTCCATATCATCGATATATAAATGATAATATTTTCAAAACATTATATTTTGAAATCAATTCCTTTTCGATATTCATTATAAAAATGAATAAAATCGATATAAATATCATTCTCGCCAAAATGGCGTTAATCTAATCAACACGGCTTTATATATTTAAATATATTCGTGTCCATCCTAAATCGGATATTAAAATCAAATTTTGATCTTTTACTGAATATTATTTGAAAATATTCGTTATTTTAAAATATTTATTCTTTTCTGAACTAGAATCAGACACTATCAATCACCATATAATTTTATTTATATGGATTTCATACAACACACGTACACAACAATTATCACACACAGTCAACCATCATCCAAAGTGCATTCTACACTGCATAAGCATCAATATAAATATTCAACACTTATAACAGTCTATCAACCAATCGATTGTCATACAACTATATTGCGATTAGTGTATGTCCAATATCATCCCAATACCCGTGTGGGATTTCAATCAACAAATAATGAATTTTATTTGTGCAGTTGGGCGATGTGTAAAATTTATCGTCCCAATCAATATCAGACAAATTTGTGTACATAAATAAATCATACGATTTGTTTATAAATATTTATTTCATTTTATATACACGTTAAAAAATTATATTTTTAACTATAAAATATTTATTTTCATTCCACATCACACAATCAACTTTCACAACAGATCAATCAAACATACAAGTCATCCACGGTCTGTGGACGACGGGTGTCGGGTGCTGCTAAGCACCGTCTACATCCTAGTATATATTTCAAACTAGAAAATAAAATTAAAAGTGAGGAGTTCTTACCTTTGGGATCCACTCCGCCAGTCTTTCCTTTTGAACTGTTCGGGTTCCGTTTTGATTTTAGTCAATACCATCGCCATCTTTTCCCGATGTTCACAGTAAAAATCATAATTTTATCGCTTTATCCCAATAAATAAAAATCATATTTTTATTTCTACTTCATATATTTTACAATGCTTCTGTAACAATCCGTATTTTAATAACATGTTAAAACAAGAAATCAAGGAAGAATTAAAATTTAAAGTCAGAATCAAGGGAAACGGGTTGCGCCATTGCGTTCGACTCGAAATTCTGCTTGAAAACGAGTCCGAGTTTGCGAGAATCGGAGTACGTATGAGGGAGATATGACCCTCCGAAGTTTCAGGAATTTTCAGAATAAAAAACAGCTTGAAATTCGAATTCAAACGCCGCAGCAGGAAGGGTGGGAAAACTCCGGCCCATAGACTAGGTCAACCTGGGGGTCGACCATAGTGTCGACCTCCCAGGGGCCAGGTCGACCATAGTGTCGACCTGGGGGTCGACCTGCCTCCCGAACCTATTTCCTGAACCAGATGCATTCTGATGTATTTAGGCTTGTTTCGTGACCAGATTCGTCTGCCTAACCCTATATAAACAGCCCCCTAGCCTAACTCTCTCTACCCCATTTCATTCTGTCCTTATGCTATCTCTGTGAAAATCAAAATGATAATATTTAAATTAAAGGAGACTACTTCTTCTTCGTCAAGACAACAGTTAGGAATTGCAAATTGGGGGTTTTCAACTAGAACAAGACTAAACAAATAGAGATTCAACTACTGCAATAACTGTTTCCAAAATCAAATCTCTGCACTCTAATTCTCGATCCATGCTCTGTAAGTTCTAGTTACTTTGAGATTGAAACTTGTTAAATTTGATATGGACATGGAATAAAATGAGATTGGACCTAAGCTTGATTATCTATTCAGATCTGTTCTTGTCTCTTCTTGAATCTATGATTTTGGGTTATTTCTTATCGACTGAATCATGCCCATTCATGTTGTTGGACCTAGTTTATTATTCAAACGCTAGATTGTAACATAAATTTTTGGATCTTGACTTGTGGGAATATTTCTATTTGGGGCCTATTCATGTTGTAAATCAAATTCTTTCATGTCTATAAACCTTAATATGCCTATGAGACTATGGACATAAGGTTTTGCATATGCCTATGACTTAGAATATAAGACTATGCCTATGACTGTGAACATAAGACTATGCCTGTGCCTATGACTGTAAATATAAGACTATGCCTATGCCTATGACGGTGAACGTAAGACTGTTGCCTATGACTATGACAAGGACAATTGTGGCTAATCAACTATGACTCTTGACTATGAGAATTATTACCTATGATTATGAACATAAGGACATTATCTATGACCATGACTTTGAAACTATTACTGTTAATTGCCTATGACTATTGCCTAGAACTATTTTGGATAATTAACCATGACTATTGTGATTAATCGCTTAGGGATCTTAATTATGAGATTTCTACCTATGACCATGACTATGACTATGACTATTGGGGTTAATTACCTGGGACTATTATAATTGATTGAAACCCATGATGTGTACCAAATTTGCAGTTTGTTGGATCTCATACCGAGGGTGTGACTTGCTTAGTTTATTCGCTATTATGTACACCGAAACCATTGGATCCATTATCCTTGTATTTGGCTTGTTTTCGCATGCCTATTCTTTTATGTCAGCGTTTACCATGACTATCGCCTTATCTTGCTAGATTTGAAATCCGTTATGCCAGTGATGTTGTAACCAATTATCTCAATTTATGTCATGCTATTCTTGTAACCCCTTTTATCGCTTTATGCTCGTCCCTTTTGCCTATCATAGTTTTGATGTTATTCCCCTTATTCTGAGGTTTGGACTTATTTGTAGTATGGATCGATTCACGTTTACGTGCGATGGGAATACGATTTGGGTAGAATAGGCAAAACATGAATTGGTTATGAACGTGAATTATGAACCTGATAAAAGGAAAAACTTGAAACATGAACGCTGTTATAACTTGAACCTGGATATGGACACGAACTTGACATCGACTTGACATGAAACTTACCTTGAAAACTTGACACGAACTTGACATGAAACATGAACATGGTCATGACACTTAGAATGAACTTGAAAATGGCCAACTCGAGGTTGGGTTGAGTTTGCAGTGTAATTCTGCTCGGAACCGCTCGGCAAATCTAGTTACTGCAAACAATAGGATCCAATGTGGGTAGTTGGTCATATCACACTTGAAAACTCGAGGTCAGACTGAGTTGTGGTATAATTCTGCCCAGAACCGCCCGGCATATCCAGTGACCACAACAACAGGTCTGATGTGAGAGGTTGGGGTGCATTAATGAATTAATGCCACAAGATAGGGTTAAGTCGTGAACCGCTTGACTATACTTAACCAATTTGATACGATGATTAGATAGGGTTAAGTCATGAACCGCTTGAATATACTTAACCAATTTGACACGATGATTTGATAGGGTTAAGTCATGAACCGCTTGAATATACTTAACCAATTTGACACGATGATTTGATAGGGTTAAGTCATGAACCGCTTGAATATACTTAACCAAATGGACATGATGATTTGATAGGGTTAAGTCATGAACCGATTGAATATACTTAACCAACTTGATAGATGATTCGGTGGGCTAAGTCATGAACTTGAACGACAACACTTAGCCAATTTGACATGACACGTAGATGGGTTAAGTCACGAACTTGAATGACAACACTTAACCAACTTGACATGCTAGACTGATGGGGTTAAGTCTCGAATTTAAATGACAACACTTAACCTACTGGACGGAAACCCTAGTTGCGCGGTCCTTTTCAGTAGTAACCCACTAGATGTATCACGGTACCCTGGAACTAGGCAGGGTGGGGCATGATTACTGGGCTGATTGTAAGCGACCAGAATGATGGTTGAGTTGGTGCGCCATTGTAGGTTCAGGCGGACTATGGTCGTGCACGTAGTCTGGAGTTGAAAAAGCAGGCATTGGGCACCAGTAGCTTTACACTGTGCGTACTTGATTTGTGTCGGTGGTTGGCACCATAGGGATTGATACACCCTATGGTGGACCTAGCACAGGTGACTACATTTCGTGATTGGGACGTATGACACAGACACATGAACGAGCTAGGACTTGTAGGGTGCCGATCGATTAATAAATCGTTACATGGAATTCGTTAGGTAGCATAATCCCTAGTGGTCCTAGGTGGCATAAACCCTAATCGAATCTAGAAAACGTTCTATAGGTAGCATAATCCCTAGTGGTCCTAGGTGGCATAAATCCTAGTTGAACACACGATAGTTCATGATAAGGAAACCTAGCCAGAACAAGGGTGGCGGTCCAAACGATTTCAAGAATGGTGGCACTACGTTGAAGTAGTATAGAAATACGTGATGAAACCCGTACGATATACGGCAGGGGACTGTACATATACATGGAAAGGATGATACGGGTTGGGGTACTAGTACAGTTGGTGCAATCAAAGAAAATGGTGGAATGGTGAAGCTTAGAAATCTTGCGATGTTATACTTAATAGAAACCTTGCAATGTTATACTTGATTCATCGTGCCTGTAGCTTACCTTGTCATCATGCTTATGTTTACTTTCAGTTTATTCATGCCTTATTATCTTCACCTGTTTTTATGTTGAAAGTCACTAGGACTTACTCAGTCTTTATGACTGACCCAGTTTGTTTCGCCTCTTTTTCTTTCATTCACCCCCCCCCCCTCTCCCCGGTTCGTAGGGTGGGAATACAGCTTAGTTCGGATCTTACCAAGCTTCAAGGCTCTTTCATGTACTGCTTGGATTTCTCTTGGCTATGGCTTGCTTTGCAGCTTTATTGGGGAATACTACAATTTATTTTCATGCTTATTTGTTTTTGAGCAAGACAGAATTCGATGTAATGGATTTAGTAGCATTTTGATGTAAAAGGCTTTAGACCTTTCTAGATTTTAAAGCAATGAAATTTGGTTCTTCTTCCACTGTTTTATATGTTCTGTCTTGTAATATTTCTGTGTATGTTTACCTAGATAATGCTCCACCAAAGCTAGTGCATTCCCTTTTGTGAGTGACCCTAGCGGAGGTGGAGTGTTACATTTGGTATCAAAGCAGAAGGTTACCGGACTGGGCAAAAGTTTATAAAACCTTTTGAAATTATTTTCCAAACCATTTACAAAGAAGCATTTTTCAAGAAAAGTTTCGTTTTACGAAAGGCATATTCCCCAAACCCATATGCACTATCTTTTAATTCTCTCCTTGAGTCTCTTCTCTCTTTCTTTTTCACCATAGTTTGTAGGCATGCGACACATGTCAGAGGGCAAAGTAGTGTCCAACCTCCATCTGTAGCCGTAGTAGTTTTACTTGCGACTAATCTTATCTCAAGCTTTGTAGGGTTGCCATGCGATGGAAGTAGCTTTCGAGAAACTTGTCAACAAGCTATACAAGGATAGTAAGAACGAGGATAAAGAACACAAGCCTAAGGATGAGAAACTTGTTGATAAGCCGTTATCCATGAAGGAGGAAAAGGTGAAAGGGAAGAGGTCAAAGTAAAAGAATAATAAAACCCATGATAAGAAAGAACATCGTTGGTATGGTAAAAAGGGACATGTAGTTAAGTATCATAGAACAAGGGCAAAGAACAAGATCGTCGAGAGGGCAATTGTATGCTCTCACTACTAGCATACCTAAGAGCGGTGGTAACGTTTCTATTAAAAGTTTAGCTTCTCTTTTCTATCATACCGTGGGAACTTTGTTTTTATACATCGCATCCTTTTAATTCTGCCTCGATAGTTGAGTCTCTGCACCTTAATACTAGCGTAGTAGAGGATCCCATTTTTGTCTCAAATCCTGTTAGGGAATCGACTCATTTATTCATGACTTGTTTCGATTTGAGAATGTCTATGCTAAGTGTTGAGTTTAGAAGTAAAGCTTATGTTTTTGGGCTATGTGTTGATTTTAGGGATGGAGTGGTTGTCCAGAAATGGTACCATTCTCGAGTATGAAAAGAGGGTAGTTAGACGCTTGACTTGCCTTGGTAATGCCCTCGTAGTCTAGTGTAACCCTTAGGGTTCTGCCATGTTTAGTTACCTAGAATCTCTTGATACATTTATCGATCCGCTCGAGTAGTGTTCGCCACTAAGGCGGATGGTTCATTTCGTTTATGCATGAGTTATAGAAAATCGCCTTAGTAAGTACACTTGGCAACATGGTTGGCATTTGTTTATTTTCAAGAGATAATTCATTTATGTGGAATACCTTCTAGTAAGTGACTGAGATCCAAGATTCACTAGTGAATTTTGGAGAGCTTGTATGAAACCATGAGTACGCAGTTATGTTTGAATCGGGTATACTAGAATGAGAATAAGCGAAAGTGGAACGAGAGGCGACAGTGGAATGAGTTCCAACTCATATTCTGGGAACAAGAATTAAGGAACTATGAAATTGTGAAGTTAAAGACGGTCAAAGAAAAATGGATTTAATCTCAAGGAAATACGACTTAGAAGATTGAAGACTAGATACGCGCATCATATCTCTTTTTAAGAGTATATCCTTGACTCCTCTTTTCCTGTAGAGCTTACTTGTATGTTATCTTTTAAGTATAACCTCTCGGTCCCATTCTCAATCCTATTTCTGTTGCAAACCCCATAGGGAGTATGACTTATCTGTTAGTAATACATGTTGGGGCTTAAGGGTGTCCGTTGGGTTGACTAAACTTTTTGGGTTTTATAGTATGGGCTGGTGCTTAGGGAGTTCTTCTCCTATTCAGTATATATGTGACGTAGAATTCCAGCTTTGACATTGCTTAATGGGCACAAAGTTTTTACTTGCTTCTATCATTCGGCTATATCTTTAGGTAGGAACAATTGGGTGAAACATGTGTTTGAGACATGTTATGATTGATGGTTGCAAGTGGTTGCAAGTGGTCGCAAGTGGTTGCTCCTGGTTGCATAACACACATTAGGCACTAGATCGTCTCAGACACATTTTCATATTGCATATGCATGAGTGTTTATACTTGTTTATGGATGAAATTGGATGTGTTATCATATGGATGATGCATATGGATGGACGTTTGTACACACATATAGTGTTTATGTGATTAGGGCTATTTGCATACATGTTGGACACATGGCACTAAACATATTTTTGCATTAAGAAGGTCAATCAGGCCTGATCATTTGCATTAGATAAGGGAAATATACACACACTTTCTGCATATGTTCATACAACATTAGAAATCTCTTAAGGACAATGGATGCCTGTGATTGATGATTGAGTAGATGGATGATTGGATGGTAGGACACATTCTTCTTAACTAGAAGATTTCGGGAAGGAAATCCTTTAAGGAGGGGAGAATGTAACAACCCGTATTTTAATAACATGTTAAAACAAGAAATCAAGGCAGAATTAAATTTTAAAGTCAGAGTCAAGGGAAATGGGTTGCGCCATTGCGTTCATCTCGAAATTCTACTTGAAAACGAGTCCGGGTTAGCGAGAATTGGAGTCCGTATGAGGGAGATATGACCCTCCGAAGTTTCAGGAATTTTCAGAATCAAAAACAGCTCGAAATTTGAATTTGAAATTCGAATTCGAAATTCGAATTCAAACCCCGCAGCAGGCAGGGCAGGAAAACTCCCGCCCATAGACCAGGTCGACCTAGGGGTCAACCATAGTGTCGACCTCCCAGGAGCCAGGTCGACCATAGTGTCGACCTGGGGGTCGACCTGCCTCCCGAACCTATTTCCTGAACCAGATGCATTCTGATGTATTTAAACTTGTTTCGTGACCAGATTCGTCTGCCTAACCCTATATAAACAGGCCCTTAGCCTCACTCTCTCTACACCATTTCATTCTGTCCTGTTGTTATCTCTGTGAAAATCAAAATGATAATATTTAAATTAAAGGAGACTACTTCTTCTTCGTCAAGACAACAGTTAGGAATTGCAAATTGGGGGTTTTCAATTAGAACAAGACTAAACAAATAGAGATTCAACAACTGCAATAACCGTTTCCAGAATCAAATCTCTGCACTCTAGTTCTCGATCTACGATCTGTAAGTTCTAGTTACTTTGAGATTGAAACTTGTTAAATTTGATATGGACATGGAATAAAATGAAACTGGACCTAAACTTGATTATCTATTCGGATCTGTTCTTGTCTCTTCTTGAATCTATGATTTTGGGTTATTTCTTATCGACTGAATCATGCCCATTCATGGTGTTGGACCTAGTTTATTATTCAAACGCTAGATTGTAAAATTCTTGGATCTTGACTTGTGGGAATATTTCTATTTTGGGCCTATTCATGTTGTAAATCAAATTCTTTCATGTCTATAAACCTTAATATGCCTATGAGACTGTGGACATAAGGTTTTGCCTATGCCTATGACTTAGAACATAAGACTATGCCTATGACTATGAACATAAGACTATGCCTATGCCTATGACTGTAAACATAATACTATGCCTATGCCTATGACGGTGAACGTAAGACTGTTGCCTATGACTATGACAAGGACAATTGTGGCTAATCAACTATGACTCTTGACTATGAGAATTATTACCTATGATTATGAACATAAGGCCATTATCTATGACCATGACTTTGAAACTATTACTATTAATTGCCTATGACTATTGCCTAGAACTATTTTGGATAATTAACCATGACTATTGTGATTAATCGCTTAGGGATCTTAATTATGAGATTTCTACCTATGACCATGACTATGACTATTGGGGCTAATTACCTGGGACTATTATAGTTGATTGAAACCCATGTTGTATACCGAATTTGCAGTTTGTTGGATCTCATACCGAGGGTGTGACTTGCTTAGTTTATTCGCTATTATGTACACCGAAACCATTGGATCTATTATCCTTGTATTTGGCTTACTTTCGCATGCCTATTCTTTTATGTCAGCGTTTACCATGACTATCGCCTTATCTTGCTAGATTTGAAATCCTTTATGCCAGTGATGTTGTAACCAATTATCTCAAGTTATGTCATGCTAGTCTTGTAACCCCTTTTATCGCTTTATGCTCGTCCCTTTTTCCTATCATAGTTTTGACGTTATTCCCTTTATTCTGAGATTTGGATTTATTTGCAGTATGGATCGATTCACGTTTACGTGCGATGGGAATATGATTTGGGTAGAATAGGCAAAACATGAATTGGTTATGAACATGAATTACGAACCTGATAAAAGGCAAAACTTGAAACATGAACGCTGTTATAACTTGAACCTGGATATGGACACGAACTTGGCATCGACTTGACATGAAACTTTCCTTGAAAACTTGATACGAACTTGACATGAAACTTGAACATGGTCATGACACTTAGAATGAACTTGAAAATGGCCAACTCGAGGTTGGGTTGAGTTTGCAGTGTAATTCTTCCCGGAACCGCCCGGCAAATCCAGTCATATCGCACTTGAAAACCCGAGGTCAGACTGAGTTGCGGTGTAATTCTGCCCGGAACCACCCGGCATATCCAGTTACCACAGCAACAGGTCTGAAGTGAGAGGTTGGGGTGCATTAATGAATTAATGCCACAAGATAGGGTTAAGTCATGAACCGCTTGAATATACTTAACCAATTTGATACGATGATTAGATAGGGTTAAGTCATGAACCGCTTGAATATACTTAACCAATTTGACACGATGATTTGATAAGGTTAAGTCATGAACCGCTTGAATATACTTAACCAATTTGACATGATGATTTGATAGGGTTAAGTCATGAACCGCTTGAATATACTTAACCAATTTGACACGATGATTTGATAGGGTTAAGTCATGAACCGCTTGAATATACTTAACCAATTGGACATGATGATTTGATAGGGTTAAGTCATGAACCGATTGAATATACTTGACCAACTTGATAGATGATTCGTAGGGCTAAGTCATGAACTTGAACGACAACACTTAGCCAATTTGACATGACACGTAGGCGGGTTAAGTCACGAACTTGAATGACAACACTTAGCCAACTTGACATGCTAGACTGATGGGGTTAAATCTCGAATTTAAATGACAACACTTAACCTACTGGACGGAAACCCTAGTTGCGCGGTCCTTTTCAGCAGTAACCCACTAGTTGTATCACGGTACCTTGGAATTAGGAAGGGTGGGGCACGATTACTGGGATGATTGTAAGCGACCAGAACGACGGCTGAGTTGGTGCGCCATTGTAGGTTCAGGTGGACTATGGTCGTGCACGTAGTCCAAAGTTGAAAAAGCAGGCATTAGGCACCAGTAGGTTTACACTGTGCGTGCTTGATTCGTGTCGGTGGTTGGCACCATAGGGATTGATACACCCTATGGTGGACCTAGCACAGGTGACTACATTTCGTGATTGGGCCGTATGACACAGACACATGAACGAGCTAGGACTTGTAGGGAGCCGATCGATTAATAGATCGTTACGTGGAATTCGTTAGGTAGCATAATCCCTAGTGGTCCAAGGTGGCATAAACCCTAATCGAATATAGAAAACGTTCAATAGGTAGCATAATCCCTAGTGGTCCTAGGTGGCATAAATCCTAGCTGAACACGTGATAGTTCATGATAAGAAAACCTAGCCAGAACAAGGGTGGCGGTCCAAACGATTTCAAGAATGGTGGCACTACGTTGAAGTAGTATAGAAATACGTGATGAAACCCGTACGATATACGGCAAGGGATTGTACATATACATGGAAAGGATGATACGGGTTGGGGTACTAGTACAGTTGGTGCAGAGAATATAGGAAATCAAAGAAAATAGTGGAATGGTGAAGCTTAGAAATCTTGCGATGTTATACTTAATAGAAACCTTGCAATGTTACACTTGATTCGTCGTGCCTGTAGCTTACCTTGTCATCATGCTTATGTTTACTTTCAGTTTATTCATGTCATATTATCTTCACCTGTTTTTATGCTGAAAGCCACTAGGACTTACTCAGTCTTTATGAATGACCCAGTTTGTTTCGCCTCGTTTTCTTTCGTTCCCTCCCCCCCTCCCCCCAGGTTCGCAGGGTGGGAATACAGCTTAGTTCGGATCTTGTCAAGCTCCAAGGCTCTTTCATGTACTGCTTGGATTTCTCTTGGCTATGGATTGCTTTGCTGCTTTATTGGGGAATACTACAATTTATTTTCATGCTTCTTTGTTTTTGAGCAAGACAGATTTCGATGTAATGGATTTAGTAGCATTTTGATGTAAAAGGCTTTAGACCTTTCTAGATTTTAAAGCAATGAAATTTGGTTCTTCTTCCGCTGTTTTATATGTTCTGTCTTGTAATATTTCTGTGTATGTTTACCTAGATAATGCTCCACCAAAGCTAGTGCATTCCCTTTTGTGAGTGACCCTAGCGGAGGTGGGGTGTTACAACTTCTTTCTATATAAAAATTATATTTTTATACTTCTACTTCTTTATAAAGATCGAATTTTTATTTCGACGCTATAAAAATCACATTTTTATTTCAACATATATGTTATAAAAATCAGATTTTTATTTCTCTACATATATAAAAAATATATTTTTATATTCTCTATTATATAAAAATTCAATTTTCAATCCGCTACTCATATAAAAATCGAATTTTTATTTCGCTACAATATATATTAAAATCGTATTCTTATATTCTCTATCTTATAAAAATCTAATTTTTAAACAAACAAAGATTATATTTTTAAAAATCATAACTTTACATACATAAAGATCTCATCTTTATGTTAATGAAAATCCATTCTTTTTATTTAAAAATCACTTCTTTATCTAAGTAAAAATCACAACTTTCAAGCGATAAAGAAAAATCAAATCTTTTACAGTTTTAAAAATCAGTCTTTTTCGGTTTTTAAACTATACAAAAATCAGTGTTTAAAGTTAATGAAAAATCATTTTTTGAACTAAACTAAAAGTCAATTTTTAAATGAATTAAAAGTTAAAAACTTACTGTCAATTAATAGAGTAAGTAAATATAGTTAAGAATCTATTTAATGTCTTTTTGTATACACATATCCATAAATACGGATAAGCTGTTTTAAAATCTGAAAAATGGGCACAAAAATTTGAACGGCAAGCTTCTAAAGCAATAATAAACGAAAAGAAATTAAGTGCAGTCCATAATTGAGGTTTGTTGTTCAAATATTAATTGACATTTACCGACCATAAACGAAAAGAAATTAAGGGCAGTTCATAAATGAAAAGAAATTAAGTGCAGTCCATAAACGAAAAGAAAATTATAAATGCATTAAATATATAATGATACTGATGAAAATCACATTTAAATATTTTGATTGAAAACAAAAGCATTCATAGTTTCGTTCTTTTATAAATGCATTGAATCATAGAAAAAAGATGATACAAACAGGCAAACAACAGAAAATACTTAACAGGCGCAAATAAATATTTTGACTAAAAGAACTAAGACAACACATAACTCACATCATGCTTCGTAATTTAATTATCAGAGTGATCACAGGGAAAGGGTAACTTTGATCATCCATGTCCAGTGAAAAATGCAGTACAAAGAAATTTTGAAATTCAAATATAAGTAATAGTAAACAATCCATGTTAAGGAAACACATAAACACACTGAAATTATAAACAATACATGTGTGCAAAAAAAAATTGCATCATTGCTTTTTTTTCATTTCTAATCACACAATTAGTGCAGCATTAATGAGGTTACCTTTAAAACATGTTGGAGAAATCATTCATCGGCAAACATTTTTTGCTGAAGTACTAATAATTATGCATATATTTTTCAATCCAAAATTTAATAGTCAGTAAAAAAAACAAAGAGTTTAAGGTATGTGTTTATGGTGAAGACTCTATTTAGACAGGAAAAATGAAAAAATGTACTGGTACAATTAAATAGCCATAATGTGTATTAGATAACCACAGTGCAACATGTTCCAAAATACCAATTAACCTCTATTTGTGCTCATGGGTAGTTCAGTTTAAATGCAAGGCATTAAAGATTATGTACTAGTAAATTACTTTTTTGACGAATTTCAATTTTCAAAATGGTGAAGCAGCTACGGAGTGGATTGATATCAGGAAGTGGTAGTTGAGAAGGAAAGATGAGCCTATGCATCTTCTTCTTCGTCATTGAGTATTCCCATTTGTCGACTCATCCAAACTATTGTTGAATTCCACTTATGTTTAGAAAAATTACACAATCGAAGGGAAAAATGAAAATACTGAATTTCAGATCAGAGTTGTATAATTGAGAAGCATGATATTACCTTGTCAGTTAAAATTTTGAGAAGCATGATGCACAATCATTTTTCACATAGAAAATTAAGGTACAAATATGCATATGAATCAAACAACAGAAATTTGTGGAATAAATTAATCAGAGACATATTTTCATTTTAAATTAATAATTGCTATCAAGGAATTAACAACAGCAAGTTCTAAATCATCAAATAACCAAAAATTGATAATAAAGAAAAATATATTTAGGAAAAAAACTTGAATTGAGGTATATATGCAAATATATTCAGAAAAAAACCAGAATCAGGGTAACACATTCGTATAAGGTATAAAATATGCATACTCGTATATGAGATTCTTGAATTTAGTACTTGTTTTCAATGGAATAAATGAAAGTTGCAACTTTCCATAGAGCTTTAGTACATCAGTTACTTGATTTTATTGAAGGTGGCAACGATACATGGATAAACTTGCCAAACAATTCAACCCATAGCTGTAGGTCAAATTAAACTACATCATGGAGAAAATAGATGGTAAATAAAAAAGAACATGTACCGTCTGAGCGGGGCAAGGATACATGGATAAAGTTGAAAAGCTGGAGCACTAAAAGTCATGAGTCCTTCAATCATCAATGTATAGATTAAAAAGTAGTTTCACCATTAATTCGTAGTTTTTTTTAGACACAACTTCCAGTTAACATTGAAAAATAATGCAACTTAAAAATAAAATTTCGAGCAAATAACACATAATCTCAACGTAAAAGCACGATTAAATATTTATAAATAGTCTCTCTTTAATATGTCAAAAACATATAATTTATAAAAATATTCAATTTACCAACGAAGCATGTGTTCCATAACACCCATATTAAATAAACAACGTTGAAATCCTCAAGGAAGTAACACGGACATACACATCGATCAACATGTCCATGATCAGCAACAACCTTTGATTGATTTCTGATGCTATGTCTTGCTTTTTCTTTCTTTTATTCATGCAGCTCAGGTAAACTTCTTAATGGCATCATTGCTACTTTATCCATGAATAGGAAGAAAGACCCAACAATCCAAGGCGTTCCAGGGAACTACTAACTATCACCTAAAAAAATACACAGAAAAAGATACCAATTACAGTATAAATCTAAAAAAGGAAAGCCATAATGTAAAATAGAAACAAATTACAGGATTTCAATGTATACCGATTTCAAAACATACCAATAGTAGAACACTCAAATTAAACAACAATAATAATAAAATCCGAAAGTTTTATAAAAAGGAAAAAAAAACACACACACACACACACACACAGAGTTCAATGATGAGTATTAACCGAAGAATCTAAAAAAAAAGTGAAAGCAATTGAAGCAACATAAACAAAACATATATTGACTTTGTAATGATATAATCCAATTTGGCATATATAGCATAAAAGTATAATTGGATCATTGGAAAAGTAAAAAGAGAATGTTTGTTGGAACATTTACACAAACACTTTGTATGCATGTAAATATAAAAGAAGATTTACAGCCAAGAAAACATCAACATCAATGCATATAGATTACTTGTATCTAGAACTTTAGTACAGGAATGAAAACTTCATATCGGATAGAAGTATCAGCACTAACGTGTGCAAACTTGTTAGCACCGGCAGCGAAAGCCTATAATTTGCTTATAATCTTAGAATGAAAAAGGAAACAATGACAGAATCAACTCATATTGAGAATTAAAAGATTGAACCATACAACAGACTGAAACAAAGATAACTATATCTAAATACATAAGAGAAAAGGAATAGAACCAATTCGCAGGTTACCATTTTGAAAAAATACATGAAGCAGCAAAGCGATCGAAGATGGACTCGATTCGGATCTGAAACGTAACGGTCTTTTAAGTTTAAAAGTAATTTTTTTTTCTGTTTAGTCGGAAGAAAAGAGAGGGGAAAGGTATTGAGAGAAGCGGAAGAAGACGTGCTGTGAGGAGTGGGATGGAAAACTAACTCCATTTGACGATACATGTTACGTGTTTGCTTCATAGCCACTTGATATAAGTGGGCAGATTAAATCTGATCCGTTCTTTGTCTCTTGGTTTGTCCTACCAAGGAAATTTATTATATAGACGAGTGGAAACCCGTGCGATGCACGGGAACATAGACTTTTAAGTGCTTTAGTTTGCATTCATCAATAATTGGTGATAACATATTGTATAGTAGCAAGATGTATAATGTAAATGATGTATGTATGCATTAGGATTCTACTGTATAAACTAAATTTTGTAGGAAGAAGTACATAATGCATGTATAAACATATTGTATAAATCGATCAACCCTAATTGAGTGGAGTGAATATGGGAATAGGTAGCTACCACCGATAATTAGCTTATTATCTATATATATAAACTATCTTCTTTTTTATAGATTTGGATATATGCCAAGTAAATAGAACATTATAATAATATTATGTCTTCTGCTTTGAAATTTGAACTTAATTTTCAGATTTTGCTTCCCTTTTAGACTCCAAATTTGATTCCTACGAATGTGCTGATGAATTTTGATGATACTAATCAATAATCATTCAATAACTATTTATTTAGGGGAAAAACAGAACAAAATAGGTAATAACTATTATTTCCCTAACAGCTTTTTTGCCAACAAATTAGCATATTGTACAGTAAATCAATCACAGCATGACACAAATAAGTGGGGAATCGCAACACCCAAATCTCCATTAGGTTTCAACCCAAAATACTTATCGGAAGCGATAAACATTAGTGGAAACAGGAAGTAGATCACATACATGACACAATAAGAACACGAAATGCAGTGAACTGTCTGTTCATGTAAGGCAACACATCACATGCTATTCAGATAGAAGGTGATTATATAAATTCTTATTATATACCATAATATACATACTTCCAAATTTATCAGATACATTAATAAACTAAACAAAGACATTTACTATAATCCACTCTGCCATATCAACTGACTGCTGTAGTAAAAATAACGCAATCCAGTTTCAGCACTAAAACATGAATCGTGACTATTTAAAGCATTGTTTTCCCAACAATGCGGCTTCAGCCGACATCTAACACGGTGGAAAGGTGAAGTGTGGAAACAAACGTTGGGACATCCCTTATTTTCTTCCGATATTCCTGCTGTTACCATCCAGTCTCCACCGTTTATCCCAATCTTTATGCTCCCGCAACTCCAACAAACCTTATGTTCCACAAAAGTACCCGTATTTTTAGCCTCCTCCATGGATAATTAGTTAACAGCAAATAAATCCTCTCACTGTGGGCCCACTGCATCCCACTTTAAGATTCTTTTTTTTCTTTCCAAATTAGGGGCTTTATTCTTCATTGTTATTGCTAATACTCATCACTATCGTCCCTGTTAAATGCATGTCCCATCAAAAAAAAGAAAATAAATATGACTGTCATTTGCATTTTGATCGTTCAGCTTAGAAGTTATAAGTTGGCGGATAATACAACCATAATACAAAAACACTTTTCCTTTTGGTGGCATCGTCTAAAGTTAATAATTCGATAAAAATTAAAAGAAAGAGGACAAATATCAGTATTAAAAAAATCGACAGGAATGCAAGTATTGAATTTATGGAAAGTGAAATAAACATAGAAATTACAAATAGATACTTAAATATTTGGTAAGGATACATAATTACCAATAGATTAACAAACTGGAACATGGCAGGATACGTCATCAGTAAAACACAAATTTGTAAGCATCTTTATCAGAAGGCAGGTTGATTTTTTTTTTAAGATATCACATGTATTATCTGATCATTATAGTTGTCATATTTGCTGTAAATATTAAAATTTAACCAACTAAATAACCAAACTCGGCATAAAGTAGATGAGATTACAACTAATCTAAGTGCAAGTCACATGCTATGTGCTAACAATGCAACATATAATCATCGTTGTGTCAATAATAAATTCTAAATAAACAGACTCTCATAGAGAAACCGGTAAGGGGTAAAATGCAGTAAAATGTTTGTTATATATCTCTACTCACTCACATCTCTCATGTAGACATGTTCTTTTAAGCATAGTAATTTCTGTTGGATAGGCATTTTGTAAAGATTAATGTTATGATATTTAGTGTAAGATGGAATAGACAGGCAGAGCAAAGGAAATAAACGACAATACAATGCATGGAAGAGCGTTGTTAAATTTTGATTTGTTATTTCCAAAGAGTTAGCAACATTAAATCACGGTAACATGAAAAATCTGCATTATCTAGCACTTACAAAGGTGGATGATGAGAAAACAGAAGTTCAATAGGCATATCTAACTATCAGGAGAAATAAATCAAACTAAAACCACCATTATCAACCTAATGTTATTAATGAATAAAGTACAACAATATGAGGAAGCAAATTAGATTTAAAATACATCTTTGTATTTAGAATGGAAAGCAGGAAAACAAATTTTCAGTAACGAAATGTGCACTATTTGCATAGATAGATATACTAAATGCATTCAAAGGAAGATGGAGATTGAAATAGTTAAAATACCTTCTGTGTGGCAGCAGAACTTCAAAGCAACGTACTGATAATAATATCATAACCAACGTCAATGAAAATCTGAAGATGAGTAAACAAAATTACGCACATAAAGTTGCAGGTAGTCATAATAAAATAGTAAATGCTTTGACTCCAATGTTTACGTATAAATCTCCATGCCATGGTTACTCTATTAATTTAATATTGAGCATGGAGAAATGTTATGTTCTCAAAACATATATCAGCAGATTCCTGAATATAACAACCATCAAAAGAATATAAACTGTGGAAGGTAGTATGACTGGTTTTTGGTTGGAGTGGTTTTCAAAACATAAATACATCACTCGTTTGTACTTTGTAGTCCTTAAGTTTGTAAGAAAGAAACTATCGCTTTATTTACGGTAGGAGTAAAAAATTATTTCATGACAAATTTCAACATATCATTCATATTCTATTATTAAGCATTCACAAAACAAAGATCAATTTAGTAGAAACCAAGAAAGAGCAATGACATTAAGGGAAGTGAATGGAAAGAAAAATTACCAAAAGGAATATCTTAATCATTACCCTTGTAATGTTAACAATTAAACTCAAGAAAATCAAGAACAATGTCAACACAAATTTGCCGTAAAGGTCATCATACTCCGCAAGAATGCCCGAATCGTAATACAAAGTACAAATCTGAAAAGGTAGTTTGTTAAATTAAAAAAGCAACAAAGTTGTAGTTAATTGTTTTGAACAACATCAAAATGGAGTGATAATAGTATTTAATAATTAGTTATGTATAGTGTAACTAAATTATGTTGTAATTTCGTTATTGCATGAAATCATAGATAATTAAATACAACAATTCTTAAAGGTTGCGAAATTAGGCCAGAACAATCCTACACCTGCAAAACAATAACACATCCAAATTTCTGCCTCTGTCTTTAGATCCGCACAAACTCTAAGTCTCTAACACCTTATTTTCGGACCCTATAGCATCATCCAATTAAATATACGATTTGATGCTTTCTATCTATTAGTATACAAAGTATCAAAATGGTATAAATAAATGAGAAATTACATAATAAGAAAAAAAATCTTTTCCATATATCCTAACAAAAGTTCCAGCTCCTATCAATTTCATTTGTATTTATACATTGACGATCATGTAAAACTGGATATACAAATAATATAAGAAAACTGATGAGGAAGTGGTCAGTGTCAAGAGGAGTAGGGGATAGTCCATTTGAATATTAAACGTTGGTAACGGTAAAACAGAAGTTGAGGGAAAAAATTGAAACTGACATAACCAAATCATTTGTCAGTTCAAATGCATCGTTAAAAGGAATGCAAGTAACTGTCTTAGAGAAATGCATGTGTATCGGGTTTTGATGTATTAACAGAAGCGGAAAACAGCAGACTAAACTACTTTGCATTAGAAAACTCATATATGTGGTTGAAAATAGTTAAATTTATTGATTCCCTTTACAAAATCCGAAAAGCTTCAACAACACAAACACCAATTGATACTAATTTAAATAATTACTATAGTTTTTTGTTACCTGATTCAAGATAGAAAAATCAACATAACAAAAATGATGCCGTCAAATCATGACGTAGGTTGAAAAAAATAAAAAATTCACTGGATATTGAGAAAAGATGTTAAAATTTCATGATCAACTAATTTAGTTGAGACTTCAACGTTTATATCCATATGAGTTGTCTCTTGTGTTACTTACTTAAGCATATGGAAAAACACGCACCATTTCTTTATATCCTTCATTATACATCAACTAAGCAAATTAATTTGGAAAACATTAACTTGAGGAAAGAAAAATGTGATAAAAGGTACTTAAACTTTACTTTCTTAACTCAAAGATGATCTCTGCAATGAAGGATCAGTAATGCTAAGTGTTAAACGTTTATGTGACCAAATTCAGTTACATATAAATATTTCAATCACTAACTTCTAAAATGACCCATTAGATTCAAGTCAAAATAAATAAATAAAAACTGACTGGTTATATAGGAAACATTCTAAATTTGTCGTTATAAACTAATTTTCTTACAAATTTAGAAATTGTTTATACTGCTCCACAAAAAGCTCATAAAATTAAGATTAGAACCCAACCCATATGATATATAGCAAGCTTTGAGAATTAATCAGAATATTAAAATGATATCCAATTTTTCAGTAGAGTGTTTGTTTATTTAATTTAACATGTAACACAAATTAAGCAAAAAGAGCCAGCAGTGCTACCAAAATATAGGAGTTAACATGCAGACGTAGTTTCTTCGCATTCAAAATTGGTAAAAGGCAGCAAGAAAAAGTGTTATTATTGGAAAGGTACAGACATCAATAAAGAGCAAGAATAAAAAAAAAAGGAAAAAGCTTTAGTATTTAATACATAGAGGCACAATTCTTGTTAAAAAGATGATGCCGACAAATCGCTATGTTGGCTGAAATAAGTAAACTCTAAATGAAATTGCAAAGTTAAAAAAATGCCTTATTATGGATGTAGAAAAATACAAAATAAGATGCTAAGTCAAGAAGCTTTCGGTGAAACTTATTGTAGTTAAACTATTTTAAATTCTAAAATGATCCATTAGATTCAAGTCAAAATAAATAAATAAAAACTGACTGGTTATATATCAACCATTCTAAATTTGTCGTGATAAACTAATTTTCTTAAAAATTTAGAAATTGTCTATACTGCTACACAAAAAGGTCATAAAATTAAGATTAGAACCCAACCCATATGATATATAGCAAGCTTTGAGAATTAATCAAAATATTAAAATGATATCCAATTTTGAAGTAGAATGTTTGTTTATTTAATTTAACATGTAACGCAAATTAAGCAAAAAGAGCCAGCAATGCTACCAAAATATAGGAGTTAACATGCTGACGTATTTTCTTCGCATTCAAAATTGGTAAAAGGCAGCAAAATAAAATGTTAGTATTGGAAAGGTACATACATCAGTAAAGAACAAGCATGAAAAAAGAAGGAAAAAGCTTTAGTATTTAATACACAGAGGCACAATTCTTGTTAAAAAGATGATGCCGACAAATCGCTATGATGGCTGAAATAAGTAAACTCTAAATGAAATTGCAAAGCTAAAAAAGGGGGTTGTTATTGACACACCAAGTATTGTTAAGGGGGTTCAATTTTTTTTTAAAACAAGAATTTGTTAAGGGAAGTACCAATGTAGAGAGCACCCCCTTAACAAATAAAGTTTAGTTTACCAAATTAGCCTTCTTTACAATAATCTTTTATTTAGTTGTTAATCAAAAAAAAAAAATACTGTATATTAGTCGAACTTCATCAAATTTTTATATCGAATTATAAATTATTTCATTTGTCGATATGCATAAGATCAAATTAAAATATATCATTCATAGGAAATTGATATACATATATCAAACAAAAAAAAAATTATACGGCATCCCACCGCCGAATTTGTCGATACACCCTATCTCCCTCACTTCAGCAACCCGACAACGAATACAAATTTCAAACATAATGAACAACGTTGAACAAAAATATATAATACGGCAAACCTACGTCGTTCATGTAGAAAAAATTAATAAAATTTCCCTCCAAATGATCTTTTTTTCTTGGTATGCAAATGATGTAGATTTTTTTTTTTTTTTTTTTTTTTTTTTTTTTTTTGCTTTTGAAATTGAATGGGATTTAGAATGGTAACTGATGTTTTTATCAGAGTAAAAAGGGAACGTAAAAAATTAAGTACGTGACCCCCCTTAACATTTTTTTTTTATGATTGGAGTGTTTTTAAAATTTGACCTCCCCTTAGCAATATATAGAGTGTCAATAACAATGCCCTTAAAAAATGCCTTATTATATGGATGTAAAAAAATACAAAATAAGATGCTAAGTCAAGAAGCTTTCGGTGAAACTTATTGTAGTTAAACTATTTTATCCAGTCAGTTTTATTTAAAGGTGCTACTGCCTCATTCAATTCCACTTATTTTCTTTAGCATAAATCTTGTTTCCTCCTCACCTGTACCCAATGTAGGGGAAAAATGGAAAAAGAACATGTTTTCTTTTGACTAGAAATATGAGAGAAATCAAGGAAAAGGAGTTTGTACTACAATTTCTCTGCAATCTTATTTTTTTAGCATTTTCTGCCTAAAAATAGTAAACATGCAGTAGTATTATTCTGCAATAAACATGAAAAAAAAAATAGATACCTGCAACCATATGTACAAACATTTCATGTGCATAATTAATGTGTAATAAATGATGAAAGAAAAAGAGTAAAGACATAGAAATGTACTGCTGACATAAAGCAAATTAAAACATTGGTATTCTTAGAGCAGTAGAGTAAGAGAGGCCGGTCACTTGAGTGATCAATCAGATAAAGCAAGCTGAAATGGTATGATTTCAGAAACTTCTACTGAATCTAAATTTAATCACCAAAACATGGATACAGATTCAAGCAATAAATAAAGAAATAATCACCAAAATAGCCTAAAGATTCAGGCAATCGGTAAAAGTTTTTTAAAACCAACTGGAAGAGGAATGATTTTGTGTTCAAGCATGCGGTTTGATTCAAAGATAAAAGTAGGCAATTATAGATAGCCAAGAGAAGTTGGATCATTTTTCCGAACATTCTATGTGCATACAAATATATGTGAGAAGTTAAAAGTGAACATTCTAGAAACAGTGAGACCATGGAGTACATACTCTGGAACTGAAGAACAGCGATTTGAATGAAAAGTACAAAACCAATAAAGTAATGTCAAGTTATAGAAACTCATTAGCACTGAAACTCACAGTTCATAAATCGTACGGAGTCATGACCAACTTAGTAAACATTTGAAATTTGGAGCCCGTGTTCAAAATATACGGTGGAGAATAAAAGTTCCCAAATTGAAATGTGTACTGCTGGCATAAATAATTGTGTGTAATGACATTAGGAGATATAAAAGGGGGAAAATACCTTTTATTTGGGTGCCACTGGTGAGACAGAGGTAGAATAGCGAAGGAACCACATGCATAGCAAAGAGAGACGGTTTCAGAGTGAACCTAATTTTGAAAAGAGGATGATCGATGAGAAGGAAGTTTTGGAGTCGAGAAGAGTTGAATTCGGTGGAATGGAAGTTTAAAAGGGACAGCGGATAATGAGTTGTGGGGATCGTGGAGGTGAAGGCGAATACCTTGAAACCTTCTGTTCATCTGAATCCGTTACATGCTTGTCTTAATTTAAACCATAGTTGTTCTTTGTTTTATTGTTTGTCATACCAAGGAATTTTATTATGGCTAATTCTATTTATACACCAAAAATTGCTAAACATATACCAAAAATTATAATAAACTAATATACACCATATATTACTTTAAATACACCGTTTCTTTTACTAAAATATCCATGTTCTCATCTTCTTTTTCTTTCCTTTTTCAAACTTAAAACACAATTACCAAAAATTAAAAATTCTTTGCATCAAATTGAGTAAAATTTTACAAAATGAAATATATTTCTTGTACTAATATTGCAAATTTTATTAACTTTATGAAAAAAATTCAATTTCAACAAAGTTACTGTAATTTTACAAAATAAATCAACACTTCTAAATTAGACCATTATTTATGAATGTCTTCTTAATTAAAATTTTAGATTTCATGATTAAATCATTCATTAACATATCAAGTTTGTATCAAATTTCAATACTTTTAAGAATAATTTGACTTTTTATATGCAGTAGTATTAAAAAAGCAACTATGAGAAAAGGGTAATTTAGTAATAAAATTTTATAGAAAAAATAATGGTGTATGTTAAGGAATTTTCGGTGTATAAATAGAATTTGCCTTTTATTATATATATATATTTGGAAAGGGAAACCATGTCTTCATCTGACGAACACGTGTCCGGTATTTCGTGGCAACTGGGGGCGATATCTTCCAAAGTAATTCGTTTCCTCCCTTTTCATTTGCATACCCGCCTTCCTTCTCATTTCCAAAATCACATTCAGTATCCCTTCCTCTTTCCTTAAAATCAAATCTGCCTCATTTCTCATTCGGCATCTATTTCGCTATCCATGATGCAGTCTGATCCTCTATTCTTTGTTAACTAGATACTTTTGCTATGTCTGATGCTCTTATGCAACGCTTGCAATTGTCAAATTGGGGAAGCTGAGGGATTGGTAGCGTATGAACAATATGACCAAATCGTAAGACTCCTTTATCTTTAGCAGTTCACTAATGATTCACATTTTATCAGTTTCAATTCCGATCGTTTACTATAAATCTGATTACGTTTTGTACTTATGCTCAGATTGGATCTAGGTTTAGATCTACTTAAAATTAACAGTTAATCTATTCTCTGTTTGCTACTTTATTTTTGTTTCTTATGCTAACTGTAGATGTTGTGTAATGATAAAAATTTAAATGATGTATCATGTATGTAACGTCCTAAGGTTCCATGTTCACGTGCGTTAGACTTGAAACTTTGAAAACATTGTTGGCAGTTCTTCAATTCAAGAAGTCAATAGTATGTTGTACCAGTTTTGTTTATATTTAGTTTCTTCTTAACGGATGAATGAGGAATTGGATGATTTAAAAAACTGTTAAGTGAAAGGGAATCTTTTCTTGGTAATAAATTCATATTTCACTTTTTCGGCATAAGACTACAAAGACAATGGATATATAAAGGAATGGAACTTCTTTCCTCATTTTCAAATATCATAGTTGACTTCACTAAAATCATTACTGCATTATTCCATCTCCTATGCTAAAAGTCGATATGGAAAGCGCATACTGTTGCCCTCCTCATGGCCTACGCACATTATTTAGCATTCTCTTTAACACAACAAACTCTTGCAACATGAATAATAGTTAAAGAAATGGTTTTAATGCATATATGTTAAGCTATCTAATTTAGAGGCAGGAATTTTTGTTCCAGTTGAAAATAGATCCTCATATGAAAATATAAAATTTGACACTATGTTTAGGTTGTTCATTTATGTTTAAACTATTCTACTGTGAGTATTATTATGTTTTATGAAAATTGATCATACCACACTTGGTTAGTATGTATGAAAAGTCAGAATTACAGTTTTCTTATGGAGCATGAGCATATGTATCAGATAAAAGCCTATACAAATACTATCATAGTATGAACCACATGAGGCAACCATGTGAAAATTAAATTCAGACCAATTATACTTTCTTTCTTTGACTTGCAAAGTGTGTAGGGATCAATAAGGTAAAAAGATGATAAATATTTACTTAGATATCCGAGAATAGCAATACATATCTAAGATATATATTACTATGTTTAATGTTTTATTAAATACATGTATGACTATATACAAATATCAATGAAGTAATATATAATTGTCGTCTCTAATAAAGGTTTTAATAGTAATCCTTATATGCTTGACCCATATATTTTTTTTTAACAGAAATGGTAGATGTATATTGAATAAAACTATAATTTTTTTTTTTTTTTTTTTTTTTTTATGTACATAAGTTTTCTAAGGTCTTCTATATTTGAGTTCATAAGCTATAAATGTTAAAATATTAACTAATAAACACTAACTAATGTTTGCAATAATATTTTTAAGAGTATCACCATGATCATGCAGAGAGTCCCAGTTACTTGGTATCAAATGAAGGTAGAAATCGCGTTAACCAAATATATATTTATTAAGTTCATTTTTTATGCTGATCTTATATTTAATGTTTTACAAGGTTTAAGTAACTGAAAATTTTAGCAAGGTAATATTTGTAATATTGTTTCCTACTGTCCAATGAGCGAATTATCTGAATATTCAGATACAGTTGTCAAAATAATCGCTCAAAGCTCTATTTACCAAATGGGTCATTTGCAGGCCTAAATCTCTACAAAAAAAAAAAAAAAAAAAAAAAAAAAAAAAGGTCAGTGTTCGAGATCACAAATCTTAAATAAAATTGCTTGAAATTGTATTAATTATATTACATTCTTTTGGTTATTCCTCCAAATTCCTTCCATTAGGTTACATCCAATTAGCTTATTAACTTTGCATGTTTTGCTTCACCGTATACTACTGCTATTTCAAGTTGAGGTTATACATTTGTTGAAAGACAGGAATATGCTAACAACCTATGTTGACACTTATCAATCCATTTTCACTCATAATCCATTGTGTCATATTGTTAGTTGATAAGGTTGTATAGTCCTGAATTTCATGTCTTTCCTTAGCCATACTTTTTATACCCGATGGAAATAAGAGTGGAAAAAGTTTGTGACTCTCTGAAAAAAAAGTTTATGGTAAGTGTGGTAGTAATGCATATCTTCATTAGACAATGTTTATTTAAAACCTTTGACCAGTTATTCTCCTACATATTAAATATCTACTTAATCTTTAATGATGATATCTTACTAGAATGTTCATATATAATATAATATCGCATACAATGTACAATGAGTTTTACATGGCATGCTTTTTAAAGAACTAGTAGAAGTAGAATGTGATTTTGTTGACATCTTTTTTGAAGATGTCAACAAAACACTTCATTCTGATTGGTGGAAATCAGGGGGACCCATATGGATCTCCTGATTTCCACCAATCAGGGCCGAGTGTTTCGTTGGCATCCCTTAAAAGATGTCAACAAAATCGCACTCGTAGAAGTATGGACCACGGTTTTGCATTATGATTATTCTGATTGGTCGTAACATACGATGACATTAGCGACGTCAGAGTTTAGCAAACTTATGTATGTCACTCTACAAAACAACTATCCACAATCTTCAACTCTAATCGAGTGAAGTGATTTAAGGTTGATCTATACTAAAAGGTGAACTCGATTTTATAATTAAAAGGTGAATTTTCAACTCACTCATTTTACACGAGTTAGAGAGGTGTAATTTGGGTTATCCAGAAAATATTAAGCTTTTATGTTTTAATATTCCAAGGTCATAGCTATGAGTATTGTGGATCCATGTATTTTAGTTGTTCGAGCAAGTATGAAGATATCATTAAATTTTGCGACATGCCATCATAAGTTCTAGATTTGATATGGTTAATTGAACAAATTTTGCAGATTCACTTCCATTTCTAAAGTTCAAGCAGTGTTATTGTGTTGTGTCATTGACAAAAATATTCCTAAACCAAATCCAAAAGTTTTACAAAATTAACTACAAAAGCCAACTTAGAATCTTCATGGCTATTTTTCTGTTGGCAGAATAAAACTACGACAACATGGTACTGACGCTGATTTGGTGTACCTAGATTGTTGAACATTATATGATTCGCATGATTTTTCATGTGTTGTTCTTAAGCAATTTAGAGTAATAGTGACAACGCATTGCACTTTATTGAATTGTTGTACATATTAGTTTTATTTCTAATTATCGTTATACATATAATATCGTATAACATCAATTACAATTTGAAATTGACATTAAGTTGTTGTACCTAATTGCTATTAACTGAATTATTCATTAATTATGATATTCTTAGGACCATTTTCTATTTGTAAGTATTTTAGTGAAAATTATTTCTAAATTAACCATCTAATGATTGCAAATTATAGGCATAAATCCACATTATTTGATTCACTAAGGGTGAGGCCACTAACCACTTATGCAAAAGCACTATAGTTTTATTACATTTAGCATTCAATCCTTGGCAGGGACCATGATTTGGAGAAGGAAAAAGTAAGAAGCCTGCTTGAGCACCTTTTGGACATGAATTTTTGGTAAATTTTCTTATGGTTATCTTGAACACAGGAACATTTTCGAACACTGACTGTTTGAAATGGCATGGTTGAATGTGCTGCTTTAAATGTCATATAAGTCTTTGTGTACTGCGGTTGAATCCGCTGCTTCAAATGCTAAGCATCTAGTAAAAGATTTTATTGTATTGTTGTTTGTTGTTGGATACGTTTGTTCTGTAAACAAGTGCAAAATTTGTCATGTTTTGTTTGAATAAATATAATCAGTTGCTTAATAATGGACGTGTTTTAGTTTTTCACGGTGCATAAAGGTAAAAATATTTGTTTTTTAATATTCATGGATTTAACGAGTATGAATTATAAGTTCTAACTCTATTTCATCATACACCACGAAGAAAACATGGAAAGATTCAATGATAACATAAGTTTAAATTTATGAATAGTATTAGCTCTATCAGATGTCTGAAAATGAAGTTTATGGATACTAAATTGATCACATTTTAGCTGTCTTAGCAGCTGTGTTACCATCATCATAAAGACCACGCTGCATTGCATTGCCATTAACCAATCAAGGCATCTTGATGTGAACCCAAAGGCATACAAATAAGCAAAGTTGATTGTGTTCTTCCAGATCCTGACGTTCACGTTACCATAATTTACTGTGGAAACTCTACTCATATGTACTCATTTAGAGCATGTAAATAAATTTTCATAGTTCAGTATATGAATCCAGAATTAATGGTCATGAGAAATGTTTTAGACTGGAATGTGGATATCGAAAGAATGAGAAATTTTGGGATTTTATTTTAGTATTTGAAGTAATGAAATCTTTTTGCGTACTGCATGTAAGAAGTCGTTGCTATTAGCATGAATGAATTCAATCAGGGACGGAACTACCCTCAGCTTGGGGCGGGGGGTTGCCCAGGTCAAGATTTGGAAACGCGTTGAATTTTTCACAGATGAAATTTACACGCCATCTCAAACAAAAAAAAGAAAAAGAAAAAAAGAAAAGAAAAAAAAAGAGGAGCGATCAGCGGATCTTCAAACACAAAAACAGGGAGCGATTCTTCCTTCTGGAATCACGATTCACGCGGTATTCGCTTCTTCGTTCAATTCTGGAAACTCACGGCATCCGCTCTTCGTTCAATTCTGAAACTCACGGCATACGCTTCTTTGTTCCATTCTGGAAAGTGGAAACTTGATTCACAGCATCCGCTTCTTCTTCTTCGTTTAATTCTGGAATCACGGTTCACATCACGGCATCGACTTCTCCTGGAACCTTTGAATCACGAAATTGAAGTGAGTAATTACTGTCTTCTCCTTTTTTTAGTTGAAATAATAAATATTGTGTGTAATTAGGTCATGTATGTTACTGTAAATTGGGGATTTTGTTAATTTAGTATCCTGATTATGAAAATTGATATCCTGATGTCCTAATATAAAATTTGTTTTACTGTTTGAAGCTATGTCTAAAAGAAAAACACAAAATTTGTTCTCATTCTGCGCAAGATGTACGCAATGATCCTCATTTTTCTAATGTTGCCACGCTCTCGGAATTAAATATGGCGCTAGTCAAGACAAAAAAAGCTGAAAGATATCATCTTGTTCATAGATTGATTTGTCTTGTCTTAACTCTTCCTGTATCAACTGCTACCACCGAACGTGCTTTTTCAGCTATGAAATTGATCAAGACACCATTACGCAATAAAATGG